>OY740784.1:28152985-29444776 GCA_963514005.1 Raja brachyura | reverse complement strand
TCAACATCCCCCCCTCACCAGCCCCCCCTCACCAGCCCCCCCTCAACATCCCCCCCTCACCAGCCCCCCCTCAACATCCCCCCCTCACCAGCCCCCCCTCACCAGCCCCCCCTCACCAGCCCCCCCTCAACATCCCCCCTCAACATCCCCCCCTCACCAGCCCCCCCTCACCAGCCCCCCCTCACCAGCCCCCCCTCACCAGCCCCCCCTCAACATCCCCCCCTCACCAGCCCCCCCTCAACATCCCCCCCTCAACATCCCCCCCTCAACATCTCCCCCCACATCCCCCCCTCACCAGCCCCCCCTCACCAGCCCCCCTCACCAGCCCCCCCCTCAACATCCCCCCCTCACCAGCCCCCCCTCAACATCCCCCCCTCACCAGCCCCCCCCTCAACACCCCCCCCTCACCAGCCCCCCTCAACATCCCCCCTCACCAGCCCCCCTCACACCCCCCCCTCACCAGCCCCCCCTCAACATCCCCCCCTCAACATCCCCCCCTCACCAGCCCCCCCTCAACATCCCCCCCTCAACATCCCCCCCTCAACAGCCCCCCCTCAACACCCCCCCCTCACCAGCCCCCCCTCAACATCCCCCCCTCACCAGCCCCCCCTCAACATCCCCCCCTCACCAGCCCCCCCTCACCAGCCCCCCCTCAACATCCCCCCCTCACCAGCCCCCCTCACCAGCCCCCCCTCAACATCCCCCCCTCAACACCCCCCGCTCAACATCCCCCCCTCAACACCCCCCCCTCACCAGCCCCCCCTCACCAGCCCCCCCTCAACATCCCCCCCTCACCAGCCCCCCCTCAACATCCCCCCCTCAACATCCCCCCTCAACATCCCCCCCTCAACATCCCCCCCTCAACATCCCCCCCTCAACATCCCCCCCTCACCAGCCCCCCCTCACCAGCCCCCCCTCACCAGCCCCCCCTCACCAACCCCCCCTCACCAGCCCCCCCTCAACATCCCCCCCTCACCAGCCCCCCCTCAACAGCCCCCCCTCAACATCCCCCCCTCACCAGCCCCCCCTCAACAGCCCCCCCTCAACATCCCCCCCCTCACCAGCCCCCCCTCAACATCCCCCCCTCAACATCCCCCCCTCAACATCCCCCCCTCAACATCCCCCCCTCAACATCCCCCCATCAACATCCCCCCCTCACCATCCCCCCCTCAACATCCCCCCCTCACCATCCCCCCCTCACCAGCCCCCCCTCACCAGCCCCCCCTCAACAGCCCCCCTCAACATCCCCCCCTCAACATCCCCCCCCTCACCAGCCCCCCCTCAACAGCCCCCCCTCAACAGCCCCCCCTCAACATCCCCCCCTCACCAGCCCCCCCTCAACAGCCCCCCCTCAACATCCCCCCCTCACCAGCCCCCCCTCAACATCCCCCCCTCAACATCCCCCCCTCACCAGCCCCCCCTCAACAGCCCCCCCTCAACATCCCCCCCTCACCAGCCCCCCCTCAACATCCCCCCCTCAACATCCCCCCCTCAACATCCCCCCCTCAACATCCCCCCCTCAACATCCCCCCATCAACATCCCCCCCTCACCATCCCCCCCTCAACATCCCCCCCTCACCATCCCCCCCTCACCAGCCCCCCCTCACCAGCCCCCCCTCAACAGCCCCCCCCTCAACACCCCCCCTCAACATCCCCCCCTCAACATCCCCCCCCTCACCAGCCCCCCCTCAACAGCCCCCCCTCAACATCCCCCCCTCAACATCCCCCCCTCAACATCCCCCCCTCAACATCCCCCCCTCACCAGCCCCCCCTCAACATCCCCCCCTCAACATCCCCCCCTCACCAGCCCCCCCTCAACATCCCCCCCTCACCATCCCCCCCTCACCAGCCCCCCCTCAACATCCCCCCCTCACCAGCCCCCCCTCAACATCCCCCCTCACCAGCCCCCCCTCACCAGCCCCCCCTCACCAGCCCCCCCTCAACATCCCCCCCTCAACATCCCCCCCTCACCAGCCCCCCCTCAACATCCCCCCCTCAACATCCCCCCCTCACCAGCTCCCCCCTCACCAGCCCCCCCTCAACATCCCCCCCTCACCAGCCCCCCCCTCACCAGCCCCCCCTCACCAGCCCCCCCTCAACATCCCCCCTCACCAGCCCCCCCTCAACATCCCCCCCTCACCAGCCCCCCCTCACCAGCCCCCCCTCAACATCCCCCCTCAACATCCCCCCCTCACCAGCCCCCCTCACCAGCCCCCCCTCACCAGCCCCCCCTCAACATCCCTCCTCAACATCCCCCCTCACCAGCCCCCCTCACCAGCCCCCCCTCAACATCCCCCCCTCAACATCCCCCCCTCAACATCCCCCCCTCACCAGCCCCCCCTTACCAGCCCCCCCCTCACCAGCCCCCCCTCACCAGCCCCCCCTCACCAGCCCCCCCTCAACATCCCCCCTCAACATCCCCCCCTCACCAGCCCCCCCCTCACCAGCCCCCCCTCACCAGCCCCCCCCTCAACATCCCCCCCTCACCAGCCCCCCCTCAACATCCCCCCTCAACATCCCCCCCTCACCAGCCCCCCCTCACCAGCCCCCCCTCACCAGCCCCCCCTCACCAGCCCCCCCTCACCAGCCCCCCCCTCACCAGCCCCCCCTCACCAGCCCCCCCTCAACATCCCCCCCTCACCAGCCCCCCCTCACCAGCCCCCCCTCACCAGCCCCCCCTCAACATCCCCCCCTCACCAGCCCCCCCTCAACATCCCCCCCTCACCAGCCCCCCCTCACCAGCCCCCCCCTCACCAGCCCCCCCTCACCAGCCCCCCCTCACCAGCCCCCCCTCACCAGCCCCCCCTCAACATCCCCCCTCAACATCCCCCCTCACCAGCCCCCCCCTCAACATCCCCCCCTCACCAGCCCCCCCTCACCAGCCCCCCCTCACCAGCCCCCCCTCACCAGCCCCCCCTCACCAGCCCCCCCTCACCAGCCCCCCCTCACCATACCCCCTCACCATCCCCCCCTCACCAGCCCCCCCTCAACATCCCCCCCCAATTGACAGTTCCCACTTTCCATTAGATGGATGTTACCACACTTCCACTTGCATTGGTAAGTTTTCAAGAGAGAGTTACATTTAGCTTGTAGGAGCCATTTATGCTTAAGTTAGCTGCTAGTGCGTAAGCTACATCCCCGAGTAGTAATGACGCTCAAAAGTTGGACATTGGAAAGTTAAGAAATTGCCATTACATAGCTCTTAGGGCTAAGAGAATCAAGGGATTTGGGGAGAAAGCAGGAAAGGGGTACAGATTTTGGATGATCAGCCATGCTGGCTCGAAGGGTCAAATGGCCTACTCTTGTACCTATTTTCGATGTTTCCGGATAGTGTAAAACATACAGGCTTGTCTTGTAAGTTGGGCGTGAATATCACTCATCTTGAGTTTAGTTTAATTTAGAGATACAGTGTGTAACAGGCCTTTCTGCCCACTGAGTCCACGCCAACCAGCGATTCCGCACACTAGCACTATCCTATACACACTCTGGACAATTTACAATCTTTTACCGAAGCCAATTAAATACAAATCTTTGGAATGTAGGAGGAAACCGGTGATACAGGAAAAAATCTAAGCAGGTCACGGGGAAAACGTACAAACTCCAGACAGCACATGTAGTCAGGAAGACACTGTAAGGCAGCAACTCTACAGCTGCGCCACCATGCCGCACAATTACCCTCAGCGACAATCCTCAACAGGAGGCATTCTCAGCCCCCTTCTTTACTCCTTGTACACCCAGGACTTTGCAGCCATGTACAAATCAATTCAATTTATAAAGTTGCAGACGACATCACCATTGTGGGCCGGATATCAAATAATTCTGAGACTGATACCGGAAGGAGATCAAGAACCTCGTGTCCTGGTGTCGAGACAACAACCTTTCGCCTGGGCACCTTACAACACAGCGGTTTCTATCTCTCTCCGTCCCTCCCCCACCCTAGTTCCGCAACTAGTTTCAACTAGTCCTGGGTAATTTTACTGTTTATATGCTTCCTCGTCACCTTCCCCTCAGCTAACAATGAGCCATTCTACATTTCCTGGAGCATCGTCTGCTTTGATCTGTTGTTTTCACACCTTGCCCTTCCATACCTCTAGTATTCCTCTCCCCTGACTCTCAGCCTGAAGAAGAGTCTCGGCCCTATATGTCACTCTTCTTTCTCTCCAGAAATGCTGCCTGTCCCGCTGAGTTACACAACCATTTTATGCCCAACTTTCCTTTCTGTTTCCACAAGTTGCGATTGGAGATGGGGTGGATGGACTTCCCGTGTCTCCCTCAGCCCTTCGACCAACTGCTGAGGTAGAAGCCGGGAGCACAGCAAAATTCTCGACTGGAAACTCGATTTCCTGACCGACAGAATCAGTGAGGATAGGGAACAAACCATCCTCTACGATAATCCTCAACACAGGTGCCCCGCAAGGATGGGAGAGTCGACTTCGATGGTACGTCCCGTCTCTCTCACACGCGCACATCCAGAGTGAAGCTCCCTCCCTCCATACCGTCCCGTCACACACTCCTCCCAGGGGTCAGACACACACAGAGTCACAAGATCATAAGAGATAGGAGTAGAATTAGGCCATTTGGCCCACCAAGTCTACTCCACCATTCAACCATGGCTGATCTATCTCCCTCTTAACCTCACTCCCCTGCCTCTCCCCATAACCCCTGACACCAGTACCAATCAAGAATCTATCTATCTTGTCTTAAAAGTATCCATTGACGACCTCCACGTCCTTCTGTGATAATGAATTCCATAGTTTTCAGACACACCATCGCAGGCCGGATATCAAATAATGATGACACGAAGTACAGGAAGCAGAGTGACAACCTCATGTCCTAGAAACATAGACATAGATGTCCTGGTGTTGAAACAATAAACTTTCTCTCAACGTCAGCAAGACAAAGGAGATAGTGATCAACTTCAGGAAGCGAAGCAATACACATACTGTGTCCCAGTTGCATTGACGGCATCGAAGTAGAGATGGTTGAAAACTTCAAATTCCCAGGAGTAAATATCACCAACAACTTGTCCTGGAACATCCATATTAAAGCAACGGCCAAGAAACCACACCAACGCCTCTACTTCCTTCGAAGACTTAGGAAGTTCGGCATGTCCCCAACAACTCTCACCAACTGCTGCAGATAGCATTTTGTCGGGATGCATTACAGCATGGTTTGGGAACAGCCCCATCTCAGACTGCAAAACATTGCTGAGAATTGTGGACGTAGCTAGACCAGCACACAAACCAACCTCCCTTCCATTGACTCCATCTATACTACACGCTGCCTTGGCAAAGCCAGCAGCATAATCAAGGACGAGTCGCACACTGGCCACTCCCTCTTCTAACCTCTCCCATCAGGCAAAAGGTATAGGTGTGAAAATGCGCACTTTCTGATTCAAGGACAGTTTCTTCAGTTATCAGACAACTGAACCATCCTACCACAACTATAGAGCAGTCCTGAACTAAACTCCACCTCATTTGGCGACCCTCGGACTTTACAGGCCTTATCTTGCACCAAATGTTAGTCTCTGTATATATCTGTGAATGGCTCGATTGTAATCATGTATTGTGTGAGATATAACTCGTGCTCACAATCACTGCTCAGAGACTAAATCATCGAAACAAGAAATGATTTATATTTATTTGCGAATCTGCAGAATTCGGGTGCCTCTCCAAATTGAGACACACCAAAGTCAGAACAGTAAAGCCCCTTTATACACACAATTCTGCCGGCATAACCTCCCCTTCTGGCTCTCCCCAATCAGAGCACTGAGGTGCACAGTCTATGGGTACATCCCCCAGTACCTCCTACATCATACATAGCATGTTCATGATAATGAGCAATTTCTTGACTAGGGGTGTATAACCAATATTCATTTATATCATTAAGCATGCCCAGTTGCAATTGACCTGGTCTAGTTTTCTCACCTCCAACTGACCCATCTCAGTTTTTTTATATCTGAACTAAAGCTAGTCTCTACTGACAAGGGTCCCCTTTCATCCCTAGTCCCTACTGACAAGGGACCCATCTATCACCCTCCTCTACGCTACACTATGCAATCCATCCTCACCCAAGGACAGTTCTGATAAACCCACTCCCGGCTATGTCAACATCCTCTCCCTGCCTGGCCTCTATCGGTTAGAATCCTGTTTACGTTAGAATCTTCTCCTGAATCCTTACAATAGTGGGGTTTAATCACTTCATCCCTCACAATCCTCCCTTTTTCTTTTGCTACGCATCTATTGATTAAACCTCAATTTCAAGCTCCTTCAATTCGAATTGAAGTAACATTCTCCTAATCTCCTCTTCCTATGGATCCTGGACCTTCCCTGGTCGCATTATCATTATTTTTGGTATTGCCCCTCTCTCTCCCATAGGCACTACCACAGAATGCATCTGAAAGATCAGCCCAGCCATTGCACATAGAAACACGAGTCCCGCTGTTCTCCACCATGTTCCTCCGAGGATGGAATCCCACCATTGGGTTCCCATAATCGAATTCCACTTCTGTATTGGAACATGTGCCAATTTCCGGATTCCCTCTGATATGTCCATTACAGCCTGTCCATTGTCATCGATATTTAGGCAGCAATTAGAGAGGTTAAATTTCCCGCATACCCCTCCTTCTTCTGCCAGGAGGTAATCTAGGGCCAACCGGTTCTGGTATATTGCTGTCTCATCTGTGTCTGCTGCTTTGCCAGCATCTCCAGTGCCACCGCAGTTTGGTTGGTAATTACTTCCAGTACTGCCTGAAGTCTTATGATCCGGTTTAACATGTATACCGGGGTTCGGTAGCCCCAGGATCCATCCTGTGCCCAAGTGGCTGGTCCATAGTATGAGATGATTCTTGCGGGTGGCCATTCATCATCTTCCCATTCTCCAATGTCTATTTTCCTCTTCTTCCGATATCAGTCGTCAAATACAGGTGTTCCTAGCGACCGCCCTTCTTCAGTGTCTAACAGGAAAAATCCCGGTTGTACCAGTCCAATGAAGCAAGTCCCGCTCCAATTTGTTGGCAACACCGAGTATGCCTTGTGTCCGCATACCCATAACAGTCCTTCAGGGGCTGGTCCACTAGAAGTAACCTTGTTCCATATATCTCGCAACACCGGAATTCCTTGATAAGGGTTGTTCCCGGTGCAGTTCCATAGTCCAGTCAATTCCATTCCATCAGTCTTCATTCAGTTAGTGCAGTTTCTCCCGTCTTTCTTAGTCGGATACCATCTAGGCTCCTCTGGCTACCACACTCGGGACTGATTTGGCCACTGGGTGACGATGCGCTGGCAGGGGCTGCTGCCTACTAGGACGGCATCCTTTACCCAGAGCCTAGAGATACACTCAGTCCCAACCGGAGCATCTGTCAGGACCCATGCCTGGGGATCTCGGTCTTGTCCAACTGTCAGGTTCCACTTCATCAGGTCCCATACGTCAACAATGGACCCTCTCCACGGCCAACGTGAGCTCATCAGTGGTCCGCCACAGACCTAACAGTTAGTCACATTCAGGGTTCCAGCTATCCGGAGGACCAAGTCCACAAACAAGTTTTTCCCTCCTTCAGGGATCTCAATCTGCTTCTTTATTTCTTCATACATTGTCTGGTGCAATTGAGGCTGAGTAGGTAGGGGAGACGGAGGCCTGGTGTCTACTACATCCGTTAACCTTTGTATTACTTCCTCCTTCACTTTGTCTAATGTCCATCTTAAGGCATGAAAAGGGAGACCTAACTGTCCTACCCTAGTCATACAAACCCATCTCTTACACTTTTGTCAGGTAACGTGCCCAAACCTCCCTACGTATCCCCTATTCTCTACCATATAATACTTCCTTCCCCCGTCCTCACAAATAGTTCTAGTCCTCAGGCTATAGCAAGCAACATTCACATGGGAATGATGGGTAAATGATCTGGTTGTCTGCCCTCCGTATCTGATAGGATAACATTTATCACAGTTATTAATACTTTTTACCATGATCACATGCAGAGCAAACAATACCACGACTGCTCCTTTCATACTGCTAGTTATACATTTTTTCTAAAAGTTAATGTTAGGGGCTTATTCCCCGGCTTCACCATCCACTGTTCCTCTTTATCAGGAGCGGGTGGGTCAACGGGCCCTCTAACTCGGGTCGCGTGGGTCCACCCTTTTTCTTTTGTTCGTACTGCTGTCTCGGTTGTCAGTAATACTAGGTATTGGCCGGTCCACCTGGGCTGGAGTTTCTCCTCCTTTCAATTCTTGACCAGTACCCAGTTGCCGGCCTTTACAGCATGTATCGGAAAGTAGAGTGGTGGGCTTTGAGCCAATAATCCTTTAGCTTTTAATTCTGTAAGAGAACGAGATACTGCCAGTAAATAGTTCCTTAAGAATACATCACTGCCCTCTATGGTGGGTATTCCTTCTATCTTCCCCAAATAAGGTAACCCAAACAACATTTCATAGGGGGATACTGCTAACTTTGCATGGAGTCTCCGTTGTTTCTTTCAAAGCCTTTCTGTTTCCCTACTGCTCCAAACATGTGCCAGACTCCATGTACATATGCTGCTCTTAAAACCTTAATTTCTGCCAACTGAGCTAAGCAAGATTGCAGGCAAGCTTCCAATTTGATTACCTTAAAGTCTAATTCATCCTGATGCATCACTTCAAACCCTACATACTTGCTATTATGATCCCTTTAACAAGAAACATCCACAAGCAAAACCTTTTTGTCCCCTTCATTCAAAGGCTCTGACTGTAAATCATTTCGCAGACTTTTGTCCTTCTTCCTTCATTTTTTTTTTCTTAATGGCATCACAATCTCAACATACTTTCCAATCTAGTCTGAACTATATTCTGCCATTCCCAATATCATCATCATCTGTCCTACTGTCTGAGGTTTTGGAACTTCAATTATCCCTTCAATTTGATCCTGCGCTTTAGCTTTTACTTCTTTATATATTACTCGTCCAAAATATTCTACCTGCTGCTGACAAAACAACAACTTCTTCCTTGATACTTTATGACCTCCTGTGTCATCTTTTCCAAGATAATTATAATGTCTCTCTCACATTGCTTCTCACTTGTGGAACCAACAAATCATCCACCTACTATATCTACACCTTCCAAATCTGCCTTTAACATCTGATTAAAAACACGGGGCTAGTATGTAAAACCCTGCAGCATCCTAGCCTAGGTGTATTTAATACCTCTTCTTTATGTTCACCATTATCTTTATTATTATTATTATTTCCTGATGACCATACCTGTCCACATCCCCAACACATCTTATCCACTACCTGTCTCCTTACTAGCCTTCCTTGACCTCTTCCCTGAGATCCCTCCTTCCCTTGGGGACCCCAGCCTGTCTGGGCTTATATCCAGATTTATGTCACTCGTGATAGGGCATTTGAGGAAACACTCTTAGGAATACATTTATTATTGGCATGGAATTCTCTGGCCCCTGTTTGGCTAATTCATAGGACTCACTGTGTGTCAGTGCATCACTTATTTCAGACTTTTCAACCAGGTCTGTTGTTACTGACAATATTGTCTTTCCTTTTTCACGCTCTTTCTTTTTCAGCTCTTTAAGTTACATTTGCATCACTTTCCTCTGCACCTCTTCCTGCTGGGCTGCAAGTCTTTTTCATATATTTGCGATATCTCTCAACCTCATTGACCAAATGATCACTGAATCATGTTAAGTTTCCAGTCTCCACCTTCTCAGCTTGCTCTCCAGATAGGCTGCTGGATTATTGTCTGAGGGCCTGCCATACCCTCTGCCTGCCTGTGCCAAACAGCATGCCATTGTTTAATGCATTGTTCACAGCATTTTTATACCAGCCATCTTCAGGAGTTCTGTCAGTTTAGTGGTTCCTATCATTTTCACCAACAGTGCCTTCAAATCTCACGTTCTCCTCCTCCAAAGCCATAATCCATTTCCTGCCCCATCAGGAATATTGGGTAAGGTATTTTTTTAGCCCTCTCAGTTTATGAGTACCCCAAAGGATAATCTGTGTCTGGCCTGCTGTTATCGTTTTAAAACAGTCTCATCAATTTATCCCTCTGCTTCCCATCTACCTACACTCAGACCATACCCCTCTATTCCTTTCCCGTTCATATACCTATCCAATTTATTTTTAAATGTTAAAATCGATCCTGCCTCCACTTCCACTGGAAGCTCATTCCACACAGCCACCACTCTCCGAGTAAAGAAGTTCCTCCTCATGTTACCCCTAAACTTCTGTCCCTTAATTCTCAAATCATGTCCTCGTGTTTGAATCTTCCCTACTCTCAATGGGAAAAGTTTATCCATGTCAACTCTATCCCTCTCATAATTTTAAAGACCTCTATCAAGTCCCCCTTAACCTTCTGCATTCCAAAGAATAAAGACCTAACTTGTTCAACCTTTCTCTGTAACTTAGTTGCATTAACCCAGGCAACATTCTAGTAAATCTCCTCTGTACAAATCTCCTCTGTACAAATCTCCTATGTTGTTGACATCTTTCCTATAATTTGGCGACCAAAATTGTACACCATACTCCAGAATTGGAGTACAGAATTTCTTACTTCTCAAATAGTTTATCCTACTTTGCAAATATATTCACCTTTCTTTTAAAATCTTCCACTGACTCCTCCTGATTTATTACTTTCACTCCCGTCGTTAGCTCCTGCCTGAATGCTTATCTAAACAAACCACCAAAGCTGGTTTTGTTTCAGCATTAACTTATTTCCAATTATTTCAACCCATTTTCACCACTATTTAGTACTAGTAACAATTTCCCAAAATAACTTTACTGAAAAGAAATCTATAGAAACATCAGCAAAACCAAGCCACCTACATTTTCCAACTTTCCCCTTTTAAGTTGCAATGTTACAAAGCGTTGTTCGTTAGCTTACAGCTGCTCGTAACCTCCCCCATTGCTTAGAATTTCTTAAAGGAACACACACACCTACCCTTACAGCATGTGGCCTGCAACAAACAAACTTATCACATATATGAACTTTCTCATTCATTCAAAACCGGTTTTTACACACAAATCATATTCGTTCCATTCTTACTTCAATGAAATTATGCAATTTCCTGCACAGATTAAAGTTTCAAAATTAACATTTATATAATTCTTATTGCTACTCTACCTTCTGCTTTCTATAATATTTTGCACAAATTCCTCATGTACCTGACCAATCTGTATATGAGTTTCTTCTATTTCCTGAAATTTCTTTGAGGTTTCTGTCAATTTTTTTTGTTCAAAATCTGTTTTTCCACATATAATTTATAGGTTTCTGTAGCTTTATTTTAAAAAAATTTAAAAGTTGCCACTTCTATGTCTTTCTGTGTTGCTCCTTCCTTTTTTAACTTTACCCCCGGGGCTTCCTTCTCCCCAAGATTGCCACATTCGCCCCAACGGACTATCAGGCAGAATGTGTGGCTCTTCACCATTGAGCCTTCTTAATTTCCCCCCGGACTCTTACTTTTCCCGTTCCGGTTATCTGTTGTCTTATCAGACTATTACCGTCCGACAGACCCTCGGTCGCCCGGGCAATACTTAATAGTCAGTTTTCTTACCCGGGTCCTGTGCACAAGAATCGCTCGACCGTCCCTTGTTTATTTTTCCAACACTCCCTCTTGTTTCCCGAGTCTCTTGTCCGGATATCACTCGCTCAAACCGCTGATGGCAAGCATGGAGATGAGAGACCGCTGAAAACAGCATGGGGTGCACCATCCCTTCCTTCCATGCTTCCGCCGAGCGGCCGGAGTGGCGATCGCCGGCGAGCCCCCACTTTGTGAGATATAACTCGTGCTCACATATTGTCTTTCCGCTGATTGGTTAGCATACAACAAAAGCTTTTCACCGTACATGTGACAATAAACTAAACTAACTTGGTTTGTTGGATCTCCCAGTTGCTGACCATTTTAACTCAACGGTGTATAGGGTGCCTACTTCGATAAAGTTCTTCTCTTTCTGACTGGATATCTGTGAGACCCTTTCTCACTGCTCCCTCTCTGTGATTCCTGCTCTGCAATTCCTTGTGTCTCCAGAAGGAAAAACTGTCTTGGTTCCTGTCTAGGGGAGTAGAGAGGAAGAGGGGCAGAGAGAGATGGGGTAGAGAGAGAGAGGGAGGGGGTAGAGTGGGGGGAGGGAGGGTATAGAGGGTGAGGGAAGGCGAGGGAGGGGGTAGAGAGGGAGGGGGTAGAGAGTGTGAGGGGTAGAGAGGGTGGGAGTGAGGGTAGATAGGGAGGGGGTAGAGAGGGGGAGGGGGTAGAGAGGGGGAGGGAGGGTAGAGAGGGAGGGGGTGAGAGAGGGTGTACGCAACTACGCTCCCTACCCCCTCCTCTCCCTCAATCCCCCCTCACCTCCCCAGGATCTTTCTCCTCTCCTCCCCTCCCCAATCCCTCCTTCACCTCCCTTTTCCCTACCACCACCGTGGCCCCATCGTCGCGAGGCCTCACCGCTGCGGTCTCAATGTCTCTTTCACCGCCGCGGTCTCGATGCCTCCTTGATGGCCCCGAAAAACCCCAGCCAGGGCATCACAAGCAGAAGCCCTGGTTGGAAAAAGCGGAACGCTAATTTAAATGCGGCGCTCCCCCTGACGTCACTGGAAGCTGGTGGCCGCCCACCCCCCCTTTGTGATGTCACTCGAAGCAGGTTGAAGGAAGTTTGCCGTTAAAAAAAGTCATTTTTTGCTATTTTTAAAACGCTGTAACTTGTGAAATATAGCAAGTAATGTGAAGTAGAAGTGAAGCAGTTTATTTTGTCGACGGGGTTATTTTGTCGACGACACACACACGTATACATACATACAAGATGAGACTTTTAATAGTATAGAGATGTGAGGAATAAATCGGGTAGATGCACAGAGTCCCTTCCTCTGTCTCTGGCGAATCGAGGACCAGAGGACATTGGTTCAAGGTGATGGGAAAAAGATTTAATAGGAACCAGAGGGGTTACCTTTTCACACAAATGGTGGTGGGTGCATGGAACGAGCTGCCAGAAGAGGTAGTTGAGGCAGGGACTATTGCAACATTGAAAAAAACAATTACACAGGTACATGGATGGGACAGGTTTAGAGGGATATGGGCCTAGTGTGGGACTAGTGTAGCTGGGGCATGTTGGCTGTTGTGGCAAGTTGGGCTAAAGAGCCTGTTTCCACACTGTATGGCTCTATGTAACCTCCTCACAGTGATCAGACACCATTATCTCTTGAGGACAGTCTTAAGCAACCACTTCTATTGATACTTGTACTGCAATATTCCAATACATAATGTGACATATAGCCTTTAGTATTTTTTAGCGTGCAGCTACTAGTTACTAGTAACTAAAATAAACATAGTATAAAAAAACCTTTGTGTTTAAAACTCCTGCTGAAATATAACTTTGAAACGTTCTAGCCCCAACTACCATTTCCCCATTGACACAATGATACCACAATTTTCCGTAGAGCTTGTTTCATAGGAACGCAACTATCTAATTACAACTGAACTATCTCGACGTAAAGCGGCCATGGTAATGCGTAGTCTGTAGTGGTTTGTTGCGGAGGTAGGGTTGCGGTTAGGGTTGTGCATGATGTTTCAAGAGCCTGATGATTAACAGGAAGAAGCTGTGCTTGAACATGGAGGTAACAAATCACAGACTCCTGTACCTTCTTCCCGATGGTAGCAGCAAGATGAGAGCATGGCCATGGAAGTGTGGGCCGTTGATGAAATGCGCTGCCTTCTTGAGACAATACTTCCTGTAGATGCTTTCGATAGTGTGGAGGTTAATACTTGTGATGAATCAGGCAATGTCCACCACATTTTGCATCCTCCTTTGTTCTTGGGCATTTGAATTTACCGAAACAGGCCATGTTGCAATCAGCCAGTGTGCTGTCCCTTGTACACTTGTAGAAGTTCAATAAATTACTTGATAACGTGCTGAATCACCTCAAACATCTGAGGAAGTAGAGATATAGGTCAACTTTCTTCGTGATTGCATTAATGTGCCGGGTTCAGAACAGATTGTCACAGATCATGAAATGTCATTAACTTAAAGTTGTTGACTCATTCCCTCACAGTCTCACTGATAGGTGCATGGACCCTCAGCTTTCCCTTCATGAATTCAGCAATCAGCTCCTTGGCCTTGCGAACTAAAATAGTAAATTCACCCTCAGGAAACTCCCACAGGAAAGCAAACACCGCCTGACTTTATCATTAGTCCAAAGAGGTGCCTGTGCCCGGGAAGCAGTCTGTCATGGTTTGTGAAGAGGGACATAGAATATGAAAAAATACAGCCCAGGTACAGGTTCTTCAGTCCACAATGTCTGTGACAAACATGATGCCAACACCAACCCTTACCTGCTTGCACATAATTCATATCCCTCCATTCCCTGCATATCCATGTGACTATCCAAAAGATTCTTAAATGTCCCTGTTGTATCTGCCTCCATCACCAACCCTGGCAGCACATTCCAGGCACTCACCACCCTCAGTGTAAAATACCTACCCCACACATCTCCATTAAACTTTGCCTCTCTCACGTTAA
Organism: Raja brachyura; assembly: GCA_963514005.1. Next base: position 29,430,285 of record OY740784.1, on the reverse strand, counting down.
AGCTCTAGTATTTGATTTTTCCCATCATAGAAACATAGAAAATAGGTGCAGGAGGAGGCCATTCGGCCCTTCGAGCCAGCACCGCCATTCAATATGATCATGGCTGTTCGTCCGCTATCAATAACCCGTGCCTGCCTTATCCTGGGAACTGAGAAGTAAAAATGAAGAAGATAAACCTATTGGGGCAACAGGAGGAGAAGGGAGTGTTAAGAGGGGTGGCACAGTGGCACAGCAGTAGAGTTGTTGCCCTACATAGCCAGAGACCCTGGTTCAATCCTGACTGCGGATGCTGTTTGTATGGAGTTTGTACGTTCTTTCTGTGACCGTGTGGGTTATCTCCAGGTGCTCTGGTCTCCTCCCACACTCCAAAGACATATAGGTTTGTAGGTTAATTGGGTTCTGTAAATTGTAAATTCTCCCAAGTGTGTAGGATAGTGCTAGAGTGGGAGGTTAGCTGGTTGGCACAAACTTGGTGGGCCGAAGGGCCTGTTTCCACATTGTATCTAAACTCTAACGTCTAGAGAGAGACTGCAGCTGCTGGGGTGTGAGCCAATAAACAAACTGCCAGAGGAATCCAGCTGCGTTTTAATTCTGAAGTGAGCTAAATCTCAAGATTCTCCGAGATCAGCAGATAAAGAAATAGCTTTTTCTTCCCCTTTCCCCTTGTCCCTTATCCCATGACATCAATAATTAATCCAATCCATGCTGCAACTTCTGACATTATATATCCAGATTTTTTATACTCTTAATTCTTTTCATACTCCAGATAAGCTCGAAACATCACATACGTGATGTCTTTTTGTAACGTCTTTTTGCACTATTATTATTAATTTGTTTGTTTTATATGTGTGTATAAATGTATGTATGTATGTGTGTGTGTCCAGTCTGAAGACCGGTCTCGACCCGAAACGTCACCCATTCCTTCTCTCCAGAGATGCTGCCTGTCCTGCTGAGTTACTCCAGCATTCTGTGTCTATCTTTTATGCTGCAAGTGAGAATTTCATTCTTCTGTTTGGGACATATCACAATAAAACACTCTTGACTTTGACTTGGCTCATCTGTAAATGCTTTTTGGGCTCGATAAATTTCACCACGGCAAAGCAATTCTTATTCCTATAATCACCACACGGTGGCAATAGACCATTAGCTAAATTCTCGAGAGTAAAATGTAAAAAGTTCAATCAGGAGTAAATCAAGTGAATCATGGTATTTGAATGCCGCTAATTTAATATAAGCGTCCATGGTATTTGAAAAAGGGAAAATTAGGGAAGGGAGTGTCAGATTTTGGATATTCACAACAAGGAGGTATAGAGAGAAAAGTGGGGAAGAGGGAACTTCAGGAGAAAGAGAAATATATTACTTTTGTTTAATTTATTGTTAAGTGTACTGAGGTACAATGAAAAGCTTTGGTTGTGTGCTAACCGGTCAGCGGAAATATTATACATGATTACAATCAAAATATCCACAGTGTACAGTATATATGATGAAGGGAATAATGTTCAGTGCAAGATGAAGTTCAGTAAAGACCTAATAAAGATAGTCCAAACCATAGTAGTGGGTCTGTAGAGAAATGTAGATCAGATCAGGTAAAGATTAGTGATTTCATAGAGCCACGTTGTGCAGCATAGAAACAGGCCCTCCACAACTATGCTGACCATCATGCCTATCTATACTAATCGCACTTGCCTGCATTCATTCCCTATCTTTCTATGCTCTACTCATTCAAATACTTTTGGTGCAGCTGGTCGAGCTGCTGCCATACAGCACCAGAGACTGGGATCGAGCACAACCTTGGGTGCTGTCTGTGTGGAGTTTGCACATTCTTGCTGTGACCGCGTGAGTTTCCACGGTGTTCCAGTTTCCACCCACATCCCAATGATATGCGGGTTTGTGGGTTAATTGGCCTCTTAAATTTCTCGTAGTTTAGTTTAGTTTAGTTTATTGTCACGTGTACAGTCGAAAGCTTTTGTTGCATCCTAATTAGTCAGTGGAAAAACAATACATGATTACAATCGAGCCATCCACAATGTACAGACACATGATAAAGGGTATAACGTGAATAACATTTAATGCAAGATAAAGTCCAGTAAAGTCTGATTAAAGATAGTCCATGGTGTCCAATGAGGTAGATAGTACTTCAGAACCGCTCTCTAGTTGTAGATAGGATAGTTCAGTTGTCTGATAACAGCTGGGAAGAAACTGGCCCTGAATCTGGGGGTGTGCGTTTACACTTCTGTACCTCTTGCCTGATGGGAGAGGAGAGAAGAGGGAGTGATCGGAGTAAGATTTGTCCTTGATTATGCTGATGGCCTTGCCGAGGCAGCGTGGTGTAAATCTAGTCAATGGAAGGGATGTTGGTGTGATGTTCTGGGCTACGTCCACAATACTCTGCAATTTCTTCGATGAATCTGTTCCCAAACTTTGCTGAAACAGGTTCACCAGGGAATGGGATAAGGTGATTGAAGTTTCCTTAAGGGTGAGAGAGGAGAGCGGGGTGGAGGGAAATGGGATTAAGATTCTGAGAAATGGTCAAATAGTCTGACATTTTCCAGAGAGAATTTATCACCATTCCAGCCATTGGTGTTTATATACTACAACAAACAAGTTTAGGTCTTCAGCCCACCAGGTCTACGCAGATCATCGGTCACCTATCCCATGTTATCCAATTTTTGCATCCTGTCCCTACACACTGGGGACAATTTACAGAGTTCAATTAACACATACACTGAAGTTCACCAATCTGGTTAAATTTAAGAGTGCACAAATCATGTACAACGCAAGAAATAATTTACTTCCAGAAAATATACAAAAACTGTTTATGGAAAGACAGGGTGGGTATAATTTGAGAGGAGAACTTAATTAAAAAAAACTCAATGTCAGAACAATTCTTAAAAGTATGTGCATAGCAATCTGTGGGGTGAATTTGTGCAATGGTCTGGAACAGGAGATAAAACTTAGCACAAACATAATTCTGTTTAAAAAGATGTACAAAAACACTTTTTTTAAAGGATATTGGGATGACGATAGGTGATTGTGAGTGGGATATTTATACTGATTGTATTGGGAAGTGTGATTATAGGGTGATGGGTTGTATATATGACTAAGAGATACTGTATAGTATATGAGGGTTTTTTCTTTTTTCCTTTTTTCTCTCTTTGTTTGTATGGCTTTGTAAATATTTGATTAGTGTATAAATGTAAATAATTTGGTGTACATATGGCTGCTGGTGTACATATGGTGTACATATAGCTGCTAAATGTGTATAAGATAATTATAAGCAGTCGAATAAGGGGTGGGAATTAATAAGCTTTGGCTTCTTCCTGCTCCTCTCGCACACATACGATTTCATTGATTTATAGATATTGTTCATGACTATAAATATTCTTGTTTTGTTTTTTTTGTTTTTTGTATGCTGTTTCACACTTGCTTTTTATTCTTTTTTTCTGTTCGAAATAAAGAATCAAATAGATAGATAGATAGATAGATAGATAGATAGATAGATAGATAGATAGATAGATAGATAGATAGATAGATAGATAGATAGATAGATAGATAGATAGATAGATAGATAGATAGATAGATAGATAAATATAGGTATGTTGCAAAACTTACCTTTAGCGGCGCTGCAGTTCTGCCGCTCCCCGTGTGCGCGACTTTGGCACCTTTCAGAGGGGGGCGGGCTTAAAGTGCCGTTTTTCAACAGACCTGGAAAATCGATGTATGTCGGGCGATTTCGTTGCGGAAGAAAAATCGCTCTGACATTTCATCAATGAAGGTATTTGTAAATTACTCTAGATTATTTATTAACTAGAGTAATTTAAAAACCACCTTCAAAAGCCGTGAGCGCCGACAACCAGAAGGATTTTCCGTAGGGGAGAAAAAAAGGTAAATAGTTTATTTTTATATTAAAAGTTGGTTTTTCGGGAGGCTTTAATAATATTTTTATGTTGCGAAATGGGGTCCCAAAAAATGTATGAACAAACAATATTTTTCCTCCCGATTTCACCGCTAACCACAACGTTCCAATCCACCGCATTCCACTAAAACCCACTCGCTAGTTGATTTAAATGGCCATTAATTTACAGGAATCAAACACTAAATTCCTTCCATTTGGCCCAGAAATTCATGAAAATGAGATTTAAAAATTATGTTATATTGGGGATTATTGTGTGAATGTTATTTGGACACAGGCAATTTAAAAAAAGTTTATCTTTTCTTAAGAAATGGATAGATGTTTAAATCTACTCATTGAATTTTGTAATTAGCTACAATTAGATAACTAACTAATTATATGCTTTAATTTCAGGTCATCCAAGTAAGATTGTTTCATATTTGTTTCAGAATGCTTCAATCTATAATAACTGAAAATTTCATTGAGTTCTCTTAATTTTTAAGAAAGTTATGGGTTTTTAACTTTTCCAGATCACAGCTTTTGAGTTAAGTCAATTGAAAGGCAATGGGGAGCAAGATGCTAATTTCCGAGTATGAAAATGGCCATAACTTTCTTAATACTGAAGATATGAAAGTAAATTAGGTGTCAAATTAAACTTCTTTTTATGCTTTATTTGATGGGATAAATTGCAGACTTGATTTTTTAAATCTCAAAATTTTGTAACATTGCTAATAAATAGGTAGACCTACCAAAAAAACACAGGTCTTTGGGTTGTGGGAGGAAACCAGAGCCCCCACAGAAAATCTACAGGGAGAATGTGCAACCTCCACAAATACAGCACCTGAGGCCAGGATCGAACCTGGGTCGCTGGTGCTGTGAGGCAGCAGCTCCACCAGCCATGCCACTGTGTCTGTGGCAGAGGATACTGAAGCTCATCCAGGGCTGGATAAAAACCAACAAAAAAACTGTAGATACCTGGAACTGCAGATGGTGGTTTACAACAAGACACATAGTGCTGGAGTAACTCATCAGGTCAGGTAGCATCTCTGGAGAACCTGATTAGATGATGTTTCGGATCCAGACCCTTATTCAGACAAAAAACATAGAATCAACCATCAGTCTGACGAAGGGTCCCGACCCGAAACATTGCCCATCCATTCCCTCCACCTACTGAATTACTCCTGCATTTGTGTTTTCATGAGATTGCAAGACATAGGAGCGGAATTAGGCCATTCAGCCCATCGAGTCTGTTCCGCCATTCGATGATGGTTGATCTATCTTTCCCTTGCAATCCCATTCTCCTATCTCTTCCCATAACCTTTGACACCCTTACTAATCAAGAACTTAGCAATCTCCACTTTAACAAATACCCAATGACTTGGCCTCCACAGCCATCTGTGGTAATTCCACAGATTCACTACCCTCTGGCTAAAGAAATTTCTTCTCATCTCCAGTCTAAAGATACATTATTTTAGTCTGAGGTTGTGCCCTCTGGTCCTCGACTGGAAATCGTCTCAACATCCACTCCATCTTTGCCTTTCATTATTCAGTAGGTTTGAATGACATCCCCTTCCATCCTTCTAAACTCTTGCAAGTAAAGGCCCATCAAACGCTCCTCATACGTTAACCCAATAATCTGCGGGATCATTTTCATAAACCCTCCTCTCAAGATCTTGTTTGAGATTCCAGCATCTGTAGTTCCTTGTATCTCATGAATCAAATATGTTTTAAATTGCAGAGAGGGGTGGAGAGGACAAAGAGATTATCCAAGAGAGAATGAATTACATAAATGTTGATGATGTTGGCTGAGGGAGGGTGGTGAAATCTTGTTAAATGCCTTTGATCTGTATGGCGGAGATGTACATGCATGAAGGGAGAGGAGAGAGAAAACAAAATCTTGGATTTGTGAGATACAATTTTCTAATGAATGTTTATCAACCTGTAACTTTAGCTCTGGTTTAACTCTCTCTCCACAGTTGGTTCAATGGTGCTTTATTTGTTACATATGCAACTGCACAGTGAAATTATTTTTGCATGTATTACACATGCGGGCGCCGCCATGTTTTGGCGCCATTATTCAAAGTCCAAAGTCTGGTCAGCCTGCGCGCTTGGGGTATTGGAGTTGTTTCTGTGAACCAACGTCCCTCTCCTCTCCTCGCCCGGCCATCTTGTGTGCCAAGGGTGCCTCCTGCAGCCGACCTTGAAGGCGCTGGAGGCATCCCCCTGGTTCACCCTCCTACCGGCCCTTGTCCCTCGTGTCTGATGTCTCCAGCTCTCACCTAGTTACACCTACCACCGAGCCTTCACTCATTTGCCTGCTGCCTGATGCACTGGTTATTTCCAGCATTTACTTCAATTACAGATTTTGAGCAACAGAAAGAGAAAACAAATTAATGCTGAACTGTCAGATACAAAGCATTGCAGTTCCTGGAAATCTAAAACAAACACGGTTGTTAGAAATATCCAGCAAATCAGACTGCAGTTCTGGAGAGATTAAATAAAGGTTAACGTTACCGGGCACAAAGCTATTGTAGCACTTTGTGTCCTTTTGTGTTAGGGAGGATCTGTCGTTCCTTTTATTACTAATATTACAGCCTTCATGTCTGTCTCAAGAACAAACATGAAGGCTGGTCATCTGAAATTGTTGAATTCGCTGTTGAACTCCAAGGTCTGTAGCATGCCTGGTCAGAAGATGAAGTGCTTCTTGTATTTACAAGAAGGTTTGTGGGTTAACAGTGTAACAGGATGTTGATAAAACAGGCTGTCCATCTATGGCCAGTGAGTTAGTCCACATAGGTGATGAGGGACTTTAGTTTATTAGACGTATACCAAGGTGCTGTGAAAAGCTTTTCTGTTGCATGCTATCCAGTCAGTGAAATGACTATACATGGCTATACACAGCTGTCCACAGTGTGCACATACAGGATAAAGGGAATAAAGTTTTTAATGCAGGATAAAGTCCAGTAAAGTCCGATTAAAGATAGTTTGAGGGTCTCCAACGAGGTAGATGGTAGTGTAAGAAAGAATTGCAGATGCTGGTTAAATTCGAAGGTAGACACAAAATGCTGGAGTAACTCAGCGGGTCAGGCAGTCTGGAGAAGGGTCTCGACCCGAAACGTCATCCATTCCTTCTCTCCAGAGGCAGATGGTAGATCAGGACTGCTCTCTAGTTGGTGATAGGATGGTTAGAACAGCTGGGAAGAAACTGTTCATGTAAGGAGGTCGAATCAAGTGTCACAGCCAATAAGTGGAATCAATGTCATGTCAAGCAACAATATGAAAATGAGAAATAGGAAAGGAGTCAAGGATAGGCAATTGGGAGGAGGTAGAGCAGGGTCAAGGTGCTGGGATAAGATGAGGAGCCATTTAGGTAAGTCCTCCATGAACAGTCAGCACACTATTAAGTCTTCATTGGTACAAAATCCTTCACAACATCGGTAAATGACTAAATTGTCACGTAAATTTGTACACAGAACAAGAATTCACTAATTTGCAATTAAACAACAAAGGAAATGGTTCTGCAGAGAAATAATAAGTGTGTTCTTTACGGACAAATGAAATGATAAACATATTTCTCAGGAAATAAGTATATTTATTTGAATACAAACAAGAACAGTCAAAATCCTCCACTAAATTGTTAGGATAAAGAGAATTTTCTATTCGGATTTATTCGAGTGAAATAAGTTTCATTAAAAACAGCACAAAAATGTAAAGGTTTTATTTGGAAGATTGTTCATTCAGTAGAATAAATAAATGAAAATGTACATCTCAATATTTGTTGTAAGAACAGATATGATTGATATTTACAGCTTGTGTCACCAAAATACAGGAGTTCATTGCTTACCATATCATAGAGTTGAGAAACCAGTATGTCTAAAGTGATCAAAATGGGGAGACTGAACACGGGGAATAGAAATAGTTTTCCCAGGAGATCAGAACCTGATGTCATTCATCGCAGAACAATGATAAATCATGCATCGTCACGTCCATGTACATATTATTACCCAAAGCTAATTTTACGATGTCATTTTAATAATCTTTAAATACATTTGAGTGTTTCCTCATATTGTGCTTAAGTCAACAATGACATGTTTATATATTTGTGTATTTCCTTTGAAACTTGAGCTGAACATGAACTCGCGATTGTCTGTCAATACAAACGTGAACGATCGTGGGGCCTGGATGTTTAGTTCCTGGAATTTGACAAATTTGTTTTTCTTGGTTTCCCAGCGATAGACTTGGGTGAAGGAGTAATCGCTCCCAAGAATGGCATACTGCCAGCCGTTTATTCGAAGAGGCTGGAAGACCATGGCACCGCGGGAGGGAAAGGTCTGCTTTTCCACAAACCTGGAGGTCTCCCATTTCATCACCTTGGAGTCGCCTATGAACCTGGTAAGGCAAATGTAGAGATCATCCTTGGTCACAAAGTGTTTTACTGCGTACACATCCTCCATTTCGGGAATATCGGTGCGCCACACAAACTGCTTCTGGCCTTTGCTCCACTGGAAGATGACGGGACGCTGGGAACTACTCGACAAGATTAAGTGTGGCTTATTTGCTATTTCCAGGTACTCCACATCTGTGTCTCTGAACCACGAGTGTAGACTCTGATGAGAGTAGAATCCATTCCCGTTCCACTTATACACAGTGGTTGACCCAGCCTTTGAGGTGTCTGCAATAACAAAGTACCATTCCCCATCTATTTCAAATGTCTCAATGTCATTCGGTTTCCTGATTTTAATGTTGTCCACATCTTGCATCTTGATGAACTTGTTGGCAAAGCTGTCCCTTTTGTAGATGTGGGAGCCACCAAATAACTGGGCCATAACAATGAATAGCTGGTCTTCAATGATCAGTGGCTTGCAGAACACAGTGGAACTGCCTACACCAGGAGAAGGAACAATAGTCATCAATCTGCAGAGAAGACGTAGTCTAGCACTACCATCACACCTTAAGATGTTACATTTTAAGAATAAAGAGTGCTTGATTGGCAAAGACAGACGCAAAACACTGGAGTAACTCAGTAGGTCATTCCTGGAAAACATGCAGAGTTGGAACCCTTCTTCAGACTGAATTTGCGACCCCAAACATCACCTATCCATGTTCTCCGGGGTTGCTGCCTGACCTGCTGATTTACTCCAGCGTTTTGTGTCCAGCTTTGGTATAACCTAGCATTGTAATACCTTGTTATTATATAGTCTTTAATTGTCCTGTGCAGCAGATATGAACTGGAACAATGAGATTCTTACCCGCAGCACCTTTGCAGCACATTAGAGCAACGACAACGACAATAAATGATTCAGTTATTCTAAGTGAACTAGTCCATGTAACTAGCAGTGCTAAAACCAAAGTAAGTTAAACAACTGTAGTAGTGCAAAGTCCGTTGTGGTTCAATAGGATTGAGATAAGGTTGCGGGCAGGGTTATGGTTAGGATAGTACAGGGTGGTTCAAGAACGTGTTGGTTGATGGGAAGAGGATGAAGGTAATGATTCTCAGGCTCCTGTACCTTCTTCCCCATGATAGCAGCGAGAAGGGAGCATGGTCAGCGTGGCGTGGGTCTTAATGATATTAGCTGTCTTCCCTTTGTTTTCTGTAGATCCCTTCGATATTTAAAGTTACAAATTCTACATATAAACAGCACGCATAGTTGCAGCATACGTTTCTGGTCATATGTTTTTATATAATTAGGTGGCATAGAATTTAAAGTGTCTTTTTCCACTCCAAATGTGATGAGGCTCATTCTGAGTGCACGGTGGCACTATCACATTATTGTCCATGATGAAGAGATTATTACTAGTAAAGATTGGTTTGGCTGGACTTGTTTTCTCTGGGACAGGGGAGGCAGAGGGAAGATTTAATGAAGGCACATGAAAGTGTGAGATGTCTTAAACTGCATGAACAGGAAGACATAATCAACAAGTAGCTTTAGAGTGAGGATGAGGATGAGGAGGAGTTGTTCCTCAACCTATAGGCATTGAGCCATACAGTGTGCAAACAGGCCCTTCCGCCCAACTTGCCCACGTCATCCAACATGTCCCATCTACACTAGTCCCACCAACCTGTATTTGGCCTATATCCCTCTGAACCTGTCCTAACCATGTACCTGTCTAAATGTTTCCTAAACATTGAGATAGTACCTGCCTCAACTACCTCCTCCGGCAGCTCATTCCATACACCCACCACTCTTTGTATGAATATGTTACCCCTCAGGTTCTTATTAAAGCATTCCCCCTCACTTTAAACTTATGCCCACTGGTTTGCGATTCCCCCACTCTGGGCAAGAGACTCTGTGTGTCCACCTGATCTATCCCTCTCATGATTTTATACACCTCTATAAGATCACCTCTCATCCTCCTGCACTCCAGGTAATAGAGTCCCAGCCTGACCAACTTCCTATACCTCAGGCCCTTGAGTCTTGGCAACATCCTCGTAAATCTGCTCTGCACCCTTTCAACTCGTGAATCGTTTGAACCTTCTACCCCAGCAATCGGTGGAGATGGCGTTGTTGAATATATTCAGGAGTGATATTTAAAACATGAGGGAATCAAGGTGTATGGGGGGAAAGAAATGGAGTCGTGTCCACATGAGTGAGACCAAGAGGAGATCAGGTTATCGCTTCGCCAAACACTTGGACTTATACAGTAAGTTCATAACAGATAGGAGCAGATTTAGGCCATTTGGCTTATCAAGTCCACTCCGCCATTCAATCATGGCTGATCTAACTCATGACACCATTCTTCTGCCCTTCTCCCCATAACCCCTGACACTCTCTCCATCAAGGCAAGCGAATGCTCCCAGTTATTAACCACCTCGGTTCCCTTACTCTTTCCCATACCGGCCTTTCGGTCCTCAGCTTCCTCCATTGGCTAAATGAGTCCATACGCAAACTGGAAGAGCAGCATCTCATACTCTGCCTATAGCCCAAGAGTATGAACATTGAATTCTCCAATTTTGGGTGAACACCCCCTTCTCTCTTTCTATCTCCTTCTGATTCACCCAGGTCCTCTCATGTGCACCACTTCTTCCACTCCCCTCACCCAATTCCTTTAATCTCCTCATCCATCCCTATCCCACCATCCGCAGATACGCCACTCCCACCTCTCTCCCGTTCCCATTCACCCACCATCCCTCCCTCTGTTTTTCCATTTCATTCCTATCCTTCCTTTCTTGTCAGATTCCATCATCTGCAGTCCTTGGTCCTCTCCACTTATCAACTCCAGCCAAGGCACTATCTCCACCCTTTTCTCCCTCACCTGACTCAACTGCCAATCAACCCTTCCTTACCTGAATTCACACATCACTCCCCATCCCTTGCCCTCATCTTTCTATCAGCTATCTCCCACTATTCAGTTTTAGACAAAACGTTGTCAGTCCATTTCCCTCCACAGATGCTGTCTGACCTGTTGTGTTTATCCAGCAGTTTGTTTTTCGTTCAGGATACCATCCAGCATCTGCAGTACCTTGCATCTTGAGAATACCTATGACCTTGTTGAAAGATGAATGACCTTTTCCTGTCTCATTGGTTCTTATATAATGAAGTGGCATAGAATTTAAGGTAAAAGAATTTAGAAGAGATTTATTGCACACAAAATATGATGAGCGGCTGTAGATGACTGCACAGAAGGATTGTAAATGTACATTTCATAAGAACTTGGTTAAGATATGATCTCGGTAGACCTGCTGCCTCACAGCGCCAGAGACCCGAGTTCGATCCTGACCTCGGGTGCTGTCGGTGTGGAGTTTGCACAGTCTCCCTGTGACCATGTGGGTTTCCTCCAGGTGCTCTGGTTTCCTCCTACATCCCGAGACGTGAAGATTTGTAGGTTCATTGGACTCTGTATATTGTGTAGGGAGTGGATGTGAAAGTGGGATTACATAGAACAAGTGTGAATAGCTGGTCGACGATCAGTGGGCAGAAGGGCCTATTTCTATGCTTTATCTGAAAACTAAACTAAAACTAAATTATGGAATAAGATATCATGATCATATCATGAGGTAAACATGATTGGCCAGAAAAGATCTTCTTCAGCAAACAATGATTATGTATATTTTAACGTGTCGCAAATTTCTATGATTTTATAAGTTTCCAGTTAGATAGTACCTTTAATCTATCCAAGGAGCATGATCAGACAAAATTCAATACTGAATCACATAAAGAAGTAGTGAGGCCAAAGGCTGGTCAAAGATGGAAATGTTTTGGAGAAACTTAAGTGAGAAGATAAAGGTGGACATCTATTGCAAGAGAATATAACAAGGACAGGTTACACAGCAGTTTACGTAAGAGCAATGAAAATTGAAGACTAGGAACAGCTCAATCTTGGACAACCTTGGGAGAAAGCAGGAGAAAGGGGTTGAGAGGGAACAATAGATCAGCCATGATTGAATGGGGAAGTAGACTTGATGGGCCGAATGACCAAATTCTGCTCCTATAACTTATGAACAATCTGCCAGAAGCGAAACAGGTAACAACCTGTAACAGGTAACAACACCAATCACTATTTTCATAGAACTGACTGCTCATACCGATAATGTTGTCATAGTTTCTGAAAACCATCTCCACGTGATCCCATTCAAAGAAACTGCACCTTCCCACAACAGGCTGAGCGATGACGACATTGGCATCATTCAGGAAAGTGAAGGCTTCGATGGAAAGAGACTGGAACTGCAGGGTTTGATCCACAGCAAACTCTAAGAGATGAAAAGAGAAAAGGTAACGATCGGGGTTGGTTAACTCATCAATTAGATTTCACCACTTCAACCTGACTAAGTGGTTTGTTGCAATCACCTGTAGTTATGCAGTCAAACTCCTTCAGGGAAAGGTTATTAATTTTACGACCCTGATACTCCACCGGACTGGCACAGTAGATCTGATCAACCGTTGCATTTGTACTGCTTAACCATTCCACCAGCCACTTCAGTTTGCAGCCACAGTGAAAAGAATTCCCTCTAAGATCTCTGCAATTAAAAATAATTCCTAATAAGAAATTGTCTTTAGTGATTCATGGTTAATAATAATTATAATCACTGTCCCTTTAATTCTAAGTAGGTACATAATCCATTTTGCAAATAGCACATTTGAAAGCTCAGAGATGGAGTATTTTTGCAACTTCAATATGTTAACTTAACTTTTCACAATTTTAAATGACTAAAGTCTAAGCATGCAAGTGGAATCATGGATAGTGACTGAATCTCACCAAAGCATCCATTGATTGGACAAATGCAATGGGCTTAGTCAAGGGGTAGAGAATGTTAAGGGCCTGTCCCACTGTACGAGGTAATTCAAGAGTTCTCCCGAGTTATCCCCTGATTCAAGCTCGTGTAATGTACGTAGCGGGTACGTAGGGGCTTGTACGAGTAAAAAGTAAACATTTTTTTCATCACAAGTATCACCTGTCCTTTCCCTCCACTGATGCTGCCTGACCTACTAAGTTCCTACACCACTTAGTTTTGCTCAAGATTCCAGCATTTGCAGTTTCTTGTGTCTCAATTATAATGTGAGTTGTGTAAGAGATCAGGAAGAGCATAAATATCTCAGAGTGTTGATGTATTAGAGAACATTGGACGGAACAGTGGCGTAGTGGTAGAGTTGCTGCCTTACAGAGGCAGAGACCTGGGTTCGATCCTGACTACTGGTGCAGTCTGTATGGAGTTTGTACGTTCTCCTTGTGACCAAGTGGGTTTTCTCTGGATGCTCTGGTTTCCTCCCACACTCCAAAGATATACAGGTTGGAGGTTAAATGGCTTTGGTAAGCCGTTGTTAAATTGTCCCTAGTGTGTGTTGGTTGGTGTACGGGGTGATCGCTGATTTGCGCGGACTTGGTGGCCCGAGGGCCTGTTTCCGCTCTGTATCTCTAAAGTCTAAAGATTTTAGGGAGAAAGATGGGCGAGGCTTTAGTTGGAGAAAATTGCACTTTGACTTAATCTTAAGGCCAGATGAGACTTCAAACAGCAGAAAAGGAAACCTGGCAATGTGTGGAGTGGGCAATCTGTTCAGTGTCGCCCCTAATGTACTTTCAATCCCGGCCTTCTCCATTCTATTAGAAAAGGGCGGCACAATGGCACAGTGGTAGAGTTGCTGCCTTACAATGCCAGAGACCCAGGTTCAATCCTGACTACGGGTGCTGTCTGTATGGAGTTTGTACATTCTCCCCGTGACCATGTAGGTGTTTTGTGTGGATGCTCCGGTTTCCTCCCACACTCCAAAGAAGTACAGGTTTGTATTTAATTGGCTTCGGTAAAAGATTGTAAATTGTCCCGAGTGTGTGTAGGATAGTGCTTGTGTACAGACTCGATGGGCCGAAGGGCCTGTTTCTGTGCTGTATCTCTAAACTAAACTAAAATAAAGTACATCAAATAAAAGCAAAATGCGTCAGATGCTGAAAATCCGAAATAAAATATAGAAAGTGTATGAAATGTTCGACAAGTTAGGCAGCATCTGTGGAGACAAAAATAGAGGAAAAGTTCCAGCATGATGATCTATCGCAGTACTGGGAAGCTCCACTGAGAAAGCTAATTTCAGTTTCGAGTGAGTTGCTGCTGGACTTGCTGCTTCTTTCAAGCACTTTCTGTTTTAGATTAGCTGCTTAAAGTGTCGAAAATGTTGCATTATTGCTGATAAAATCATAATCACAGATCGTTCTTACACATTGGTCAGAGCATCCAGCCCTTTGAATACATCGCTTGGAAGTGTTTGAAGGTTGTTATTTGCCAAGCTCCTGTCAAAATAAAATGGAAAGTTCCGTTAATGCTAATTGTTTTCAATATTGGATGTAACTATAACACGGGGTATTGTCTGATCAGTTGTGCATTGACTTGCATGGATGCTAGTTTTGTGACATACGGGATACATTTCCGTTAAAAATCAACAATACTGATGCACTGTCTTAAAATGGCTTTCCACTATCCTAGCAACCTCATATATAGTTTGCAGAGAGATTTTAGTTCACCCTAAGCTGCATTGAAGTAGTACAGCAAGTAGTATTACAGTAGAGCACCAACAACTAGGATAGTGTTAGTGTACAGGGTGATCGCTGGTCGGAGTGGACTCAGTGGACCGAAGTGCCTGTTCCCATGCTGTATCTCTAAAGTCTAAACTACTTTGATCATTGATAGACACAAAATGCTGGACTAACTCAGTGGGACAGGCAGCATCTCTGGAGAGAAGGAATGGGTTACGTTCGGGTCGAGACCCTTCTTCAGACCTTTCTTCTCGACACGAAACATCACCAATTCCTTCTCTCCAGAGATGTTGCCTGGAGATACTCCAGCATTTGGTGTCTATCTTTGGTCTAAACCAGCATCTGCAGTTCCTTCCTACTACTTTGATCATTGGTCTGAAATTATTTCCCTTTATATCTCATGGCATATCCAGCCTTCAGAGTAATGCCATTTCTTTCCTATCATCTATTGTCTCTCCTTTTTCACCAGAATGTTACCGGGTCATGCAGACTTGAGCTGTTGGGAGAGACTGGATAAGATGGGATTTTTTTATTTGTGGTATAGGAGGCTGAGGGGTGACCAACTCACGAGGGGCATAGGTAGAGTGAATGCTCACAGTCTTTTTACCAGGTTAGAGAATTCTAACTAGAGGGCATAGGCTTAAGGTGAGAGGGGAGAGGTTTAAGAGGGAGCTCATGGGCAATTTTTCACGAAGGTAGTTTCATAGCAAAAGGATTTGAGTATAGGAGCAGGGAGGTTCTACTTCAGTTGTATAGGATCTTGGTGAGACCACACTTGGAGTATTGCGTTCAGTTCTGGTCTCCAAATCTGAGGAAGGACATTATTGCCATAGAGGGAGTGCAGAGAAGGTTCACCAGACTGATCCCTGGGATGTCAGGACTGTCTTATGAACAAAGACTGCATAGACTCGGTTTATTCTCTCTAGAATTTAGGAGAATCAGAGGGGATCTCATAGAAACTTACAAAATTCTTAAGGGGTTGGACAGGCTAGATGCAGGAAGATTGTTCCCGATGTTGGGGAGGTCCAGGACAAGGGGTCACAGCTTAAGGATAAGGGGGAAATCCTTTAGAACCGGGATGAGAAGGACTTTTTTCACACAGAGAGTAGTGGGTCTCTGGAACTCTCTGCCACAGAGGGTAGTTGAGGCCAGTTCATTGGCTATATTTAAGAGGGAGTTAGATGTGGCCCTTGTGGCTAAGGGGATCAGAGGGTATGGAGAGAAGGCAGGTACGGGATACTGAGTTGGATGATCAGCCATGATCATATTGAATGGCGGTGCAGGCTCGAAGGGCCGAATGGCCTACTCCTGCACCTAATTTCTATGTTTCTATGTTTCTATATCTGGGACGAGTTGTCAGAGAGAGTTATAGAAGTGGATGATTTTCAAAAGACATTGGATAAATATATGGATAGGAAGGGTTTAAAGGGATATGGGCCAATGCAGGCAAATAGGACCGGCCCTGAATGACAACTTGATCTTCATGGACATGCTGCATGTCAGTATTTTATAACGCTGTACTTCCACGTCTTCTGTTTCTCTGACAGTGCAATTAAAATGCTGGCACCATCCAATTAGAATTTCTTGATTCACCCTTGTTTCCTGTCCAAGTCTCCTCAACCTTGGCAGAGCCTTGCACTTGGGCCTTGGCCTACACCAAGAATGGCCAATCATAAATAGCAGAAGCTTCCGTGAGAGAATTCAATCTCCGTCCATGGATAACTATAGACAACACTCACATTACCTTTGCAGCTTACGATGCCATTTTAAGCTCTCGATTGGGTTACTACATAATTGTTGAGCATATCCTTTACGTATCGTAATACCAGCTATTACGTACGGTGTCAGTAAGAGGGCATAAGTGTTGAGGAAACTGTATGAGATCATGGCAATTTATTGCCACTGAGACAGTCTGCCACAATTTATTTGACTTTATCCAAAATTAACACTGTAAAATAACCTTAACTCCTGATTGTGGTTACTTCATAATTTATTTTATCAGCCCCCTTCATCCTGTTAAAGATCAGGCAGGCTCACAGAACACCAGACTCCGCCCCGATTCTAAACCTGACCATCTACTCACGAACTTAATAATTTAACGTCCGATAATATGACATGTATCGAAAATGAAGTGGTTCTTCAGGTACAACCAATTTCATCCAAAGAAGCATCCCGACTCGAAACATCACCTATCCATGTTCTCCAGAGATGCTGCCTGACCTACTGAAGTACTCCAGCACTTTATCTTTTTTTGCAAACCAGCATCTGCAGTTCCTTGTTTCTATGCATCTTTTACTGTTTATTTTCAACTTCGATTACGATGAAAACTACACAAACACTGGCACAACTTCAAGAAGAATAAAAAGTAATATCAATAGTTAAAAGTATGCATTACCTTATCCATCTATTAAGAGGAAGCACATTAGCCAATAATAAAATATAATAAGATATCATTGATTAGCAGTAAAAATGCTAGGTAGCAAAAATTGACAAAAAAATACCCCTATTTCTCTGATTAAATATGAGGTCTGTGAAGCAGTAAGTTTTGATGGAGACACAAGGGCCTGCAGATGCTGGAATCTTGCGTAGAACACAAAATGCTGAAGTAACGCAGTGGGTCAGGCAGCATCTCGGGAGAACATGGATAAGCTGTGTTTCGCGATGAGGTCGTATGTCAGAGTTTTAATTAAATGTGTTTTAAACTCAAAAGCAGAGATAGTTGGGTACATTCCAAGATGTTGTAACTGCCCTTGCAGTCAAACAGTCTCAGTTATTTTATATTTAATCAATAAAAATATTTAAATTTTAATGAACCTACGATTTTTCACCTAGTTTCTTTGTGAATGGGAGATTAATCCTCAATTACTGATGGGTTTATTGCAACCCTTGGAGGGCAGCCACTCAACCCGTGAGCAAGTTTAAAGCTATTCATTAATTTCCTCCCAACTCTCATTTCATGCCGCTGTGACAAAAAAGGTCCAGTTAATTAATTCCACTGGCCATGATGTTAAAACTTGAGGAAATAAAATGAAGTGCTAATGGAAATGTGTTGCACTTCAATTACAATTCTTAAATAAAAGGAAGTGTCCTTACATTAAGAACAGAATATCCTATTGTGCAAAATCATGGTCATTTTATACCAACAGATTATGTTCCAAAAATTACCCACGAGGGAGCGAATACAATTCATCTTATCCTTTCTCTCCAGTATCCTCCAAGGATCATGAACTCCAATAACTGGAACTATCAATCAGGACAAGAACATAAAGTTCTGCCCAAAACCACAGGAAATTACAGAGAGTTGTAAGGTAGCCAAGTCTGCATGAGCTACTCCAACACTGACTTCTAAAGAGAAACAAATGTTGGGACTGCTGGCCTGGACCACATTATCACCATGGTTAATGATGATATTAGACGGAACATACGGCTCCAAAACTGGCCACGGTCTGATGTTTCTATGCCGGCGAGAACAAAGGGGGGGCCAGCAGGGCGGGGGGGGGGCGCACTGAGAACGAAGGGGGATCTGACCAAGGGGGTCGCCTGCTGCCATGTGCGGCAACAGGCAGAACGTAGAAATGTTGGTAAACTTTGTACATGCTAGACACATGGCGACTCTTGTGTGCTGCCAAGGTGAGGTCTGCTGTATGATTTTACCATGTTGTATGCAAAACTAAGCATTTCTCTGTACCTAGGTATATGTGACAATAATGTATCATTGAATCATTGGATTTATTGCCAACAAGCCTCCACCGAACCTACCTCTTCTTACCAAAACCATCCTTCTGTGCCCCTCTCCCTCCTCTATGCATCCAAATCCCCATTCATGTTTCTTAAATAACAAATTATAGTAATGAGATTTTTGAAAATAATGAACAGAAAAACACTTCTACTCTGTTGGCAGGCTGGAATATACCCACAATGGCATTTAGATAAAAACTGATTGCTGTATTTTAGTGAAATGGCCTGAAATCTTTAATTTGCTGAATTAATAATTTTTTTGAAGTCCAATATTAGAAGTTGACATTTATTCTTTATTTAAAAATAACAGCAAGTGGATAAAGAATCATTCACATCTAGCCATGCATTGCATTCATAGAGTCATAGAGCTGTACAGCACAGGGACAGACACTTCGGCACACCTTGTCCGTGCCGACAAATTGGCATATTGGGCAGGTCCCATCTGGTCCCATTTAGGCCTTTAAACCCTTATGGCTCTTAACGCTAACTGCAGGTACTCAGGAAGACTCGCTAACGGCAGGTAAGCTCAGGAACATGTTGAACAATGTCCACGAGAGCCCTGAGTACCGACGAGCGACCATTATCGTAAATCTCCGAGTTCGAATCAGGGCAAACTCAGGAGAGCTCTTGGAATGAACTCGTACCGTGGGACAGGGCCATTATTATCTATAAATCTATACAAAATGTCTTTCAAAAATTGTTATTGTTCCCACTTCTACTGCTTCCCCTGTCAACTCATTCCAGATTTAGACTATCCTCTTCTTGAAAAAGTTGCTTTTGAACTTTTTTTTAAATCTCTCCCCGCTCACCGTAAGCATATGGACTATACATTTTGAATCCTCTACCCTGTAAAAAAGACTGTGAGTAATCACCTTATCCATACCACAGATGATCTTATAAAAATCTATTAAAACGTTACTATCAGGGCTTCCATCTTTTCATCTTTTATTCTAAATCAGAGAAGTGGGGTGGCACAGTGGTGCAGCGGTAGAGTTGCTGCCTTACTGTGCCAGAGGCCCAGGTTTAATATTAACTAACAGATGCTGTCGGTACAGAGTTTGCACGTTCTCCCTGTAACCGCGTGGGGTTTTTTACGAGTGCTCCGGTTTCCTCCCACATCCCAAAGACATGCGGGTTCGTAGGTTAATCAGCCTTTGTAAATTGCCCTTAATGTGTAGGGAGCGGATGAGAAAGTGGGATCTTATAGAACTAGCGTGAACGAGGGACCGATGGTAGGCTTGGACACAGTGGCCAGAAGGACCTGTTTCCATGCTGCATCCCTAAATTAAACTAAATTTCTCAACTATTTACAGTACAACATTTAATGCATAGTTTCCACTGAATGAAAAAGGATGTACTTACAGGTGTATAAGGGATTTAAGTCCTCGAAAAGCATACCTGGAGATGGACTGGATTTTATTGTTTTCCACAAACCTGGGAAAAAGATCAGCATTTTAGTATCATTCTCAGTGGCACTCATTCACTACACTGTGTGAAGTGCGTCCACAATTGTTCTCTACTTACAGATACTCAAGCTGAGAGAGACCAAGGAAGGCATCATCGCCAACAGTATCAAAGGAGTTGGAAGTGAACAAGCTGTTAGAAAAATAAGAATCAAAACAATAATCATTTTTCTTTTTGGAAGGTTTATTGCATCATTATTGCTGTGGCCTGGTTCAGCAACTCGAACACCCGGGTACAAAGAAGATTACAAAAAGTGGTGAACACTGCCCGGTCCATCACGGGTACCGACCTCCCCACCATCAAAGGGATCTATAAGAGGCACTGTCTCAAAAAGGCAGACAGCATCATCAAGAACCAAAACCACCCTGACAACGCTATCATTTCACCTCTGCCATCAGGAAGAAGGTATAGGAATTGTATTGAAAATTGTAATGCACAGGTTCAGGAATAGCTTCTTCTCAACAACCATCAGGCTAATAAGCACTACAAACTCCAACTTATCTCCAAACTCCAAACTGCTTGGGTTGCACTCGGGACACTGGGCTTTGTTTTGTTTTTGCATTATATTGGGGTTTCTTTTAACAAACTTTATGTATTGAATAGAGTGTTTACAAAACTGTTTTGCTGCTGCTGCTGCTGCAAGTAAGAATTTCATTTTTCCATTTCAGTACATATGACAATTTGGAGTGTAGGAGGGAACCGGGGCACCCGGCGAAAACACACATGGTTACGGAGAGAACGTACAAACTCCCTACAGACAACACCCGTAGTCAGGATCAAACTCAGGTCTATAGCTCTCTAAGGCAACAACTCTACCACTGCACCACCATGATGCCCCATTCACCCAAATCACCCAGAGAGTTGTGAATTTATGGAATTCCCTGCCACAGAGAGCAGTGCAGGCCAAATCACTGGATGGATTTAAGAGAGAGTTTGATTGAGCTCTAGGGGCTAGTGGAATCAAGGGATATGGGGAGAAGGCAGGCACGGGTTATAGATAGGGGACGATCAGCCATGATCACAATGAATGGCGGTGCTGGCTCGAAGGGCCAAATGGCCTCCTCCCGCACCTATTTTCTATGTTTCTATTCTGTGCCGTTGTGATATTATGGTTGCATCATCAGGTCCTATGTAACATTAGTTGACCATATTTACTGAACCATCGCCATTTTCTGAGACAAGATGACTTCTCTAATGGAGCTGCCCATTTGGTGAAAAGATAATACTGAGTTAATGAATATTTAGTTTCTCCTCTCCCATACAACCAGAAGAAAGAACAGTTAACCTAGTGACATTGCCTACTGGCAAATTCAAGTCATAAGCAGTATTGAATCCCAAATAAAGCCAACACGGGCCCTCCAAAGACATTATGCTAAATCAAACATTTCCACTCTGCCTTTAGTCAACAGAATCTAAAGCAATTGGCAACTGAACCATCCTACCTACAACTAGAGCACAGTCCTGAGCTACTATCCACCTCATTGGACACCCTCAAATTATTTTTAATCGGACTTTATCTTGCACTAAATGTTATTCATGTTATTTCCCTTAATCATGTATCTGTGCACTGTGGATGGGTTGATTGTAATGATGTATTGTCTTTCCGCTAACTGGTTAGCACGCAACAAAAGCTTTTCACTGTACCTATATGACATGACAATAAACTAAACTCAAACTCAAAGATTGCAATCTAGTCATATTTAAAGTAGATATACTGTATATGTAACCATCCCGCAGTAAACAGGCACCATTGCCTTTTACGAATGCTGCTGTCAATTTTATCTGAGGGTGGGAATTGAAATTGACAAGCAATCACTTCTATTGACACTTGCACAAGATACCCTTTAATATTTTGAGTTTGCAGTAACAAAATTAAATATTACAAAAGAAAAAAAAAATATTTTTTAATCCTGCATGGAAAATAAATTTGTTATTGAGTCTGAAACTCTCTAGCTCCAGCCCTGTTTTTCTTAAAAACATTATTTTCTATCACACAAGGTTATTCACCTCTATAAGGTCACCCCACAACCTCCAAAATCCTAGCCAGCACAACCTCTCCCTTTTTGCTCAGATCCTTGAGTCCTGGCATCATCCTCGTAAATCTACTCTGCATCCTTGCCAACTTAACAACATGTGAATAAGGTCCACTTGGAACTGCCAGAAGCCCAGGAAATTAAAAAAAAACTTTTAGAAATTAGTAAACATTTCATTTTAAAGTCAAAGCCAGCTGCGTTCCACCGAGGGGGAGACTCCCTATTTCCTGCCCATCTCCTCACAGAGCATTAGGGAGTGAATCAGTGCACAGACATCATAAAGTAGATCAGTGGTGACCCTGCTTCATGCCAGCAATGATGTAGATCTGACAGCAATCTCTCATTACGATTACTGCCTGTCTCTCTCACACACGTGCATGCACACACACAATCTTTCTCTCACACACACAATCTCTCTCTCTCTCACACACACTCAGACTCATTCACACGCAAATTCTCCCTCTCTCCCACACACATACTGACTCTCTGACCCTCTTCCCCACACACATCTCGCCTCTCTCTCACACAAACTTTCTCTCACTCACATATGGACTCTCTCCCTCACACACACTCACACCCACACAGAACTTCCTTTCACAGTCCCTCTCCATCTCTTTCACACACACAAACATCCACAGAGACTTTCTCTCCCTCTTTCACACTCTTCCTCTCTCTCACATGCACACACAGACACTCTCCCTCTCTTTCACACACACCCATAGACTTCCTCTCCCTTTCACAGTCTCTCTCTCTCTCTCTCTCTCTCACCCACACGGACACTCTCCCTATTTCAGTCTCTCTCCCTCTCTCTCTCGCAGACTCCCTCTCCCTCTTTCACACTCACCCTCTCACTCTCTCACACAAAGACTCTGAGACTCTTCCTTTTTCACACACTCTCCCTCTCTCTCTTTAACACACATACACGTGCACTCCTTTTGACCCTGACACAATCAGATACACTTTTTTTTCCACATGCCGATCCACACACGTGCAGTCTCTCTCACCTTCACATAGACAGACTAGTTCTCCCTCATACACATGATCACATATATTTTTTCCCTCTCTTCACACACACATACAGAGATCAACTTGCCTGGCCCTAGGTTAAGAGGCAATAAGAGAACAGGGAAATGGTGAGCATAGTAAATCTCTGCGGAGATTTCAAGGAGTCAGCCACCCTGAGGTTGAGGGTCAATGGGTATGTGAGGGAGTAAGACACCCCCACCTTCGCGACCCTCGTGCTGATTGCAGCCCCTTCTCATCCCCAGCCCCTACTGGAGAAAGACACCTGAGAAACTGGGACTGGTTCTCATCGAGAGCCACGTGTCTAGAAGCAGAGATATACAGCTCCTTGAAAGGGGCGTCTCAGGTAAATAGGGTGGTCAAGAATGTATATTGGCTGGCATCAGTCAGGGTACTGAGTAGAGAAGTTTGGACGTTATGTTTATAAGTTCATAAGTTATAGGAGCAGAATTATGCCATTCGGTCCATCAAGTCTACTCCGCCATTCAATCATGGTTGATCTACTGTATTTTTCCCTCTCAACCCCATTCTCCTGCTTTCTCCCCATAACCCCTGACACCCATACTAATCAAGAATCTGTCAATCTCCGTCTTCAAAAATATCCATTGATTTGACTTCCACAGCCTGTGGGAACGAATTCCACAGATTCACCACCCTCTAAATTCTTCCTCATCTCCTTTCTAATGTTACAGTTGTACAAGACATTGGTGAGGCTGCATTTGGAGTATTGTGTTTAGTTTAGATAACCCTGTTGCAGGAAGGATGTAATTGAGCTAAAAAGAGTGCAGAGAAGAATAACAAAATTTAAAATACATTTGGACAGGTATATGGATAGGAAAGGTTTAGAGGTATATGGACCAAACGTGGACAAATTGGACTAGTGTCGATGGGGTATCTCGGTTCGTCTGGAGAAGTTGGGCTGAAGGATCAGTTTCCATGCTAGGTAACTCTATGACTATTACGTCATTATCAGCAGATTAAAAAACATTGATATTGTTTGAACTCCTCTGTCCCAAAACAAATATTGACTTTTGCAAGTTACCGCAATTATTAGTGTTATTTTCCCTGTAACTATGTGCACCCCGGGTATTTATTAAGGTGGAGATTGACAGATTATTGATTAGTAAGGGTGTCAAGGTTTATGGTGAGAAGACAGGAGAATGGGTTTGAGAGGGAATGATAGATCAGCCATGATTGAACGGTCAAGTAGACTATGACTTTAGTCAGCTGCAGTTTATTGAAGTTCATTCCACAAGCTGTTTTAAACATGGTTTAAATCTAATTTAAATTCCAGTCAAGCACAGATCTTCACATAGTTCACAACCACAGTATCAGTTGCTGCTGAGTTCCCAGAATTTTCTATTTTTAGCTCAAATCTCCAGCAGGGATGATATTTTGCTGTCTGATTTGCCAATTCTACAAATTTTGGCAGCTTTCAGTAATGGCTCCAAGATTCCTACACTAGAGGAATATTATTTCTGTCAACAACTGTACAAATGCAAAATATCAGTTTAGAAGATTCAAGCATAGACTTAGTCTACAGCCGTCCTTCAATACAAACATCTAGGATGTAACTCCATTGCAATTGTAACTTTGGGTGGCTGGGTGACGCTATCTTACAGCACCAGAGACCTGGGTTTGATCCTGACTACGGTCGCTGTCTGTACAGAGTTTCTCCGTTCCCCCTGTGACCATGTGGGTTTTCCCTGAGTGTTCCGGCTTCCTCCCTCATCCTAATGGTTTGTAGGTTAATTGGCTTCTGTAAATTGTAAATTGTCCCTAGTGTGTGTAGGATAGTCCTAGTGTACGAGGTCGACACAGATTCAGTGTGCGGAAGGGCCTGTTTCCGAGCTGTATCTCTAAAGGGACCTGTAATGTAGGAGGTTCTTTCCAGGGGTATTAAACTGAACCCTTTTGTAAAACAATTTGGAAATCCTGATATCGTGAAAGACACATAAGGAATTTAAAAGAGACACAGGAAACTGCAGGTGCTGGAATCTTGAATAAAACACAAAGTGATGGAGTAACTCGGCAGATCAGGCTGCATCTCTGAAGGACATGGATAGATAATGTCTCAAGTCAGGAACCTTCCACATATTTAGCAAGGGTGAAAGTAATTCCAATAAATATGTGAAAGGCTCACTGAATTACCTTTCCAGCACACTTTACTGCAGAATCATAGAATTATTAAGACAGAGAAAGAGACCATTCTGCCCACTGACATACTGTTACCTCTTAGTGGAACAATCCTATAAGTTCTATTCCCTGCACATGCCTTTAGCCCGTGAAATTACTCTCAGTGCACAGTGGTAGAGTTGCTGCCTTAGAGCGGCAGAGACTCTGGTTCAATCCTGACTAAAGGTGCTGTCTGTGTGGAGTTTGTACGTTCTCCCCATGACCACATGGGTTTTCTCCGGGTGCCCCAGTTTCCTCCCACACTCCAAAGACGTACAGGTTTGTGGGGTCATTGGCTTCATTAAGATTGTAAATTGTCCCTAGTGTGTAGGATATTGCTAGTGTGCAGGAATTGCTGGTCGGTGTGGACTCGGTGGCCCGAAGGGCCTGCTGTCTCTTTAAACTCTAAACTCTCTCTATAACACAAGTCAGCAAGTCCCAGTAAGATCTTCGTGAATCTCTGTTGAATCTCCTCCAAACCTTTACTCCAAGGAGAACTGCCTCAACGTCCCTGGCCTAACCTCACGACTGAAATGTAAACTTTATTACACAAATAAGAGGGAACAAAAAAGAAATATCCACAGGATAAATACCTAAGGACTTTAATTTGGTAAAAGAGTATCCTTCACTGGAGAGTGTTGGGTAACAATTACCTCATCTGCACCTTCACAGTGTGTTTGTCATAAGACGCAAGCGCTGAATTAGGCCATTCGTCCCATCGAGTCTGCTCTGACATTCGATCTATATTTCCTTCATAACCCCATTCTTCTGTCTACTCATAACCTTTGTCACCCTTATTTAATCAAGAGCCTATCAATCTCGAAACCTTGAAAATACCCAATCTTGGCCTCCACAGCCATCCGTGGCAATGAATTCCACAGATTCATCACCCTCCGACTAAAGAAATTCCTCCTCATCTCCTTCCTAAAAGTACTCCCTTTTATTCTGAGGCTGTTCCCTCTGGTCCTAGACTCTCCATTATTAGAAACATCCTCTCCATATCAACTCTATGTAGGTGTTTTATTATCCGGTATGTTTCAATGAGGTCTCCCCTCATCCGTCTCACATTTGAATGGTGCAAGCTGATGTCCTTAGCACACTTTTTTCCAAATATTGAAATCTTTAAGCACTTGCTCTGCTGAAAACGTGAACAGGTAGCAATTTAAATGAAGTGACTGCTCGCAAGCCTCCTATCTGTAATGAGGCAGGCTGTCCATAATCTTCAATGCAGTTGTTCACCCATTCATGCTGCTGCATCACTGGTTCTCTCTGCTCTACTTTCTGTGGAGGTTGTTCCTTTAGCCAGCAACTGGGGAGCATCAGGGGCTCGAAGTGGGGCACAGTGAATGAGAACTTAACGCTTCTGATCGTGCCCTGCCGGATAGTGTATCCTGGATTTAATAATATATATGGAGAGTGTTGAAACAAGGAATTGCAGATGTTGGTTTAGAAGAAAAATACACAAAGTGCTGGAGTAACTCAGCGGGTCAAGCAGCATCTCTGGAGAAGTTTAGTTTATTATTGTCACGTGTACTGAGATACACTTTAGACTTTAGAGATACGGCGTGGAACCAGGCCCGTCAGCACACCGAGTCTGTGCCAACTAGCGATCACCCCATACACTGGCACTATCCTACACACACTAGGGACAATTTTCAATTTTACCGCAGCCAATTAACCTACAAACCTGTACGTCTTTGGAATGTGGGAGGAACCCGGAGCACTCAGGGAAAACCCACGCAATCACAAGGACAGCATACAAACTCCAAACAGACAGCACCCACAGTCAGAATCGAAACGGGGTCTCTGGCAGTATAAGGCAGCAAATCTACCGCTGCGCCACTGTGCCGCCCCGTACAGTGCCCTAGAGTGAGAAGCTTTTTTGTTGCCTGCTATCCAGTCTGTGGAAAGACTATATATGATTGCAATCATGCCATCCACAAGGATAGGCAATGTATCGGGTCGGGACCCTTCTTCAGGCTCAAGAGAGGAGGTTCAGAGTAGTGTTCAGTTTCAGTCAGCCTGTTGTATGAAAGATGTTGTCAAGCTGGAAAGCGTGCAGAGAAAATTTACGAGGATGTTGCCAGGACTCGAGGCCTGAGCTATTAGGGAGAGATTGAGCAGGCTAGGAGTTTATTCCTTGGAGTGCAGGGTGATGAGGGGTGATCTTATACAGGTGTATTTGATCATGAGAGGAATAAGTAAATGCACAGAATCTTTTACCCAGAGCAGCGGAATCAAGATTTAGAGGACATAGGTTTAAGGTGACGGGGAAAGATTTAATAGGAACCTGAGGGGCAACTTTTTTTACACAAAGGGTGATGGGTGTATGGAACAAGCTGCCAGAGGAGGTAGTTCAGGCAGGTACTATAACAGCATTTAAAATACAGGCACATGGATAGGAAAGGTTTAGAGGTAAATGGGCCAAACTCAGACAGCTGGTACTAGTGTAGATGAGGCCTGTTGGTCGATGTGGGCATGTTGGGCTGAGGTGCCTGTTTCCACGCTGTATTACTCTATTACTCCTCTCTATGTGAAAATTAGCAGATCTATATCCTTTTTTCTTTCCAAAAGTGATCACATTTCAAAAGTATTTTGTGTGCTGGCTGTAAAATACTAGGACAGTTGCCAGGACTCGAGGGCCTGAGCTGTCGGGAGAGGTTGGGCAAGCTAGGACTTTATTCCTTGGAGCGCCTGAGGCTGCGTGTTGATCTTATAGAGGCGTATACGATCATGAAAGAAATACATAGGGTGAATGCACACCCTTTTACCCAGGGTAGGGGAATCAAAAGCAAGAGGACATGTTCAAGGTGAGAGGGGCAAGATTTAATAAGCGAGTTTGGGGTATTCCGAAAAATGCAAGGAATCATGGGATTTATTTATTCCTCTCGTGATAAACATTCTCGGCAGCTGTGCTGCTGCGTGTATACAGACCTGCGTTTCATATGTAGCCAGCATCAAACCCGGGTCTCCAGCACTGCAAGCGCTGTTGAATTGCTACTGGACCATCCCCATCCCTCCCGAGTGTCCCATCCCTGTCCGGAGGTGGCCGAAGATGACCGGGGTGACCCTGGAATGACGGGACACCGGCCCAGAGCAGTGGAGTTAGCGCTTCTTCTCCGCGCTGGCTGTAAGCCTGGGCCGCCACACCTCCAGGCCGGTTTCCCGTCAGTCCAGGGTCACCTCGGACATCCCTGGTCTCCCCCGGACAGGGATGGGACATTCGTGAGGGGACAGGGACGGTTGAGTAGCAATTCAACAGCTCTTGCAGCGCCGGAGACCCGGGTTCAATCCTGACTACGGATGAAACGCAGGTCTGTATACAGGCAGCAGCACAGCTGCCGAGAATGTTTATCGCGAGTGACCTTTGACCTGGCATGCGCAGTCGGAATACCGAACTCGCTTACAGGGAGTGGGGTATATGGAACAGTTGCCCTGGGAGATAGTTGAGACAGATACCATAACAGCATTTAAAAGACAAGTATATGGATAGGAAAGATTGAGAGGGATAGAGGGCCGGGCAAATTGGACTAGCTTAAATGGGGCATCTTAGTTGGCATGGACGAGTTGGGCAGAACTTTCCGTTTTGTATGTTGTCTACAACTCTGGTACACGTTGACTTTATGTAAATATAACTCAATACCATTTCCACAGCAATGAATCGATGCTATCTGCAGTTGCCTTGAGAACCATTCTGACTACTGGCAAGGATCCTAGTGCGCTCTGAGGTTTCAAATAATGCTTAAAGCTTTCCTGGGAACGTTTTTGCGGGATAGTTTCCAAATAATGTCGCAAAACACTGCGACGCACAAGTCTATTAAAAACCTCTACCTGATATGTCTTGGGGCCGACACAGCGCATGTAAAGTAATTCCAATGTTTACAATGTTTGTGTTTTTGCTCATCTCCCCCTGCAAGGAATGTAAAGCATTGTGGCCGTAATTTTGAACAAAATGTAATCTTGCCCCCATTACACATTTTACTGCAGTCGATCCCACTGCAGTCCTTATAGGGTTGAGGTGCCAAGAATGTACGATTCCCTTCTCGAGTTTGGATGCGGCTTTTTAAATCCTTAATTATTTTTTCCTAAAATTATTGCAAAAACGCATTTCCACATCCAACCGTCTTTTGTTAAACACCCAGTGTAAATAATAAAAAAATGATTTATATTTTAAATCCTGAATAATTAAATCATCATTTGGCAATAATAAGGCAAATTACGCCCGCTGCGTTGGAGTTTGGGGAGAACCATGGATTATTTATTTTTTTAAATCTCGTTGCTATTTGTTGCAATTGTGTTGTAATTTAAATCTGACTTGTTGATTGCAAATCTAAAT
The DNA here is from genome assembly GCA_963514005.1 of Raja brachyura. The sequence goes on along the minus strand of OY740784.1, from coordinate 29,400,665 downwards.
ATAAACAATGACTGCTTCAATAATCACGATCGAAAACAGCAGTCGCTTCCCGGAACGAAATATGAAGTGAAATTGTGTTACCAAAAAAAGACACCGTTGCCCACGCGAATAAACACTGAAATAATCTTACAGAAGCTGCAGAGCCGGCAGGGTTAAGAAGCTGCCTTCTGGGATTTCGCTGTAACCAGACTTCACAAATGATCTGTAAATAAATTAAATCCGTTAAGACACAAGAATGATCAGTGCTTCAATCGACGGGCAATGTTGACAAATGGACGCATTTCCTTTTGGCTACTATCTAATTATCTGTCAATTGTATATCTGCAATCGCAATAGTCTATTTTTAGCCGGTGCTTGACAAAGATGTAACTAACATAGGTAGAGATGGTTGTATCTATTTATCCCTTTCCTGCCCGACAGTGACAATGCACCATTTATATAACCAGCATCTCAAGGCGTTTCCATTACTGTTAAATAACAATCACATTTCACACCACCGAGACAGTACTTACAAGGAAACTACGCCAGGCGGGAAACTGTGTGGAATGGATTTTCTATTTTCACACAAAGCATTGTCCTTCGAACAAGTGCATCCCGCGGGGCACTTCACCGCTTTCTTCGCTTCTGTCAGGAGCAAGAGGTATATAATCCACAGGAGCAAGGAACACCATTTTGTGCCTCTGTTTGCATTTTCCATTCTTCGAGTGCGCACTTGAATGCGATCGCGCTCCAGCAATATCCCAGCTTGTGAACTGGCAGGAGCTCTGACTCCGTTCTTGCCTCTGAAGCCAAACTCCCAGCTACCTTCCAGCACGACGCGGCTGCAACTGAAATCTGTTCACTGGTGCTGCAAAGCTCCTCAGCGCCTGCTCCTCTTCCAATTTACTACAGACCCAGAAATGATGACCGATGGTAATGCAAAAAAAAAGCCTTTTTTAATTCTCATTTTTTAAATACCCGATCCCCGCAGTTCCTCGGACGGGTCTGAATATTCTGTTGTTTCATTGCATTTTACATTTTTGCATTTGCAAAATATCACCGCGGACCCTTCGCCGTGAAATGGAACATGCTGCTCCTCGGGGAGGGAAATAAAAAGGAAATGTCCTGAATGGATTCACCGTCCGTCGGCTGCATGTGCAGAGCTGGAGGAAACCTGATTAAATGGAGAATCATATAAGAGTGGAATTGGCAACGAAGTGCATACATACTCCACCGTTAATGAAGTTCCCCATTCAATAAAAATTGATTGTGTTATCGAACCCCTTGGGAAATATTATTATTATATAAGCTGTCAAATTCAAGTGTATTCATTCACCCTGGAATATTAACATGCAGTCTTGGAGTTGTGTAGCACAGAAATAGACCCTTAGGCCCACCATATCTATTCAACCAATGTGGAGGAAGGAACTGCAGATCCTGGTTTACATTGAAGATCTACACAAAATGCTGGTGTAACTCAGCGGGGACTGGCAGCTTCTCTGGATAGAAGGAATGGGTGACATTTCGGTTCAAGACCCTTCTTTCACAGTCTAAGGATAAGGGGGAATTCCTTTAGGACCGAGATGAGAAGATCTTTTTTTCACACAGAGAGTGGCAAGTGTGTGGAATTCTCTGCCACAGAAGGTAGTTGAGGCCAGTTCATTGGCTATATTTAAGAGGGAGTTAGATGTGGCACTTGTGGCTAAAGGGATCAGGGGGTATGGAGAGAAGGCAGGTACGGGATACTGAGTTGGATGATCAGCCATGATCATATTGAATGGCGGTGCAGGCTCGAAGGGCCGAATGGCCTACTCCTGCACCTATTTTCTATGTTTCTATGTTTAGACGTAGCTTCAGAATACAGGTCATAGCTCATTGTTAGCTAGAGGAAGGTGACAACAAAGCATACAAAGATAAAAATGTAATCAAGGGGACAGCCAGACTGGAGAGAGAACTATCAATCCCACAGACTGGTCTGACTGTCGCCTTAATTACATTTTTATCTTTGTCTGCTTCGTTGTCACCTTCCCTTCGCTAACAATTATATATTCTACGTTTTCCTTGAACTTCATCCCCTTGAATGTCTCGTTTTCACATCTTACATTCTTTATCTCTGTGTCTCCCTCTCACCTGACTCTCTGTCTGAAGAAGGGTCTCGACCTGAAATGTCACCCATCCAGAGATGCTGCCTGTCCTGTTCAGTTACTCCAGTATTTTGTGTCTATTCAAGCAATGGTTTATTTATTACAGGGGTAGGCAACCTTGTTCTGCATAGGGGTCAGGACCCATGTCTGTGAGCGGAAGGCGGGCCACATCTATCGCCATAGTTAATAAATGGAGTGAATATTAATACATTCTAAATTAGTAATTAGTCATAATAGATACTAATAATACATAAATTAGTAATAATACATACTAATGTGACACGGTGTTGTTTTCGCATTAGTTTTCACGTGTTTTTCAATTAGTTTTCTGCAGTTCCCAGACCCCTCGCGTCCCCGGGACTGGCTGCAGCACCCAGGTCGCCTGCGAGCCCCAGGACTGGCTGCAGTTCCCAGGTCGCGAAAATTAATTGAAAAAAAAGGCGTGTACAAAGGCACAGTGAAATTGTTTTTTTTTTACATACAGATCAGGAGATTATTGCCATACACTAGTACAATATGTACATGAAACTTAGAAAAAGCCCACTAAGTCTATATGCAAGAGTCTGGAGTAACTCAGCGGGTCAGACAGCATCTCTGGAGCAAAGGAATAGGTGACGTTTCGGGCAAGACCCTTCTTCAGAATCTTCTCCAGCCTGAAGAAAGGTCTCGACCCGAAACGTCACCTATTCCTTTTATCCAGAGATGCTGTCTGACCCGCTGAGTTGCTCCAGCTTTTTGTGTTTATCTTCGGTATAAACCAGCATCTGCAGTTCCTTCCTACACTATAGAAACATAGAAAATAGGTGCAGGAGTAGGCCATTCGGCCCTTCGAGCCTGCACCGCCATTCAATATGATCATGGCTGATCATCCAACTCAGTATCCTGTACCTGCCTTCTCTCCATACCCCCTGATCCCTTTAGCTACAAGGGCCACATCTAACTCCCTCTTAAATATAGCCAATGAACCGGCCTCAACTACCTTCTGTGGCACAGAATTCCAGAGACTCACCACTCTCTGTGTGAAAAATGTTATCCTCATCTCGGTCCTAAAGGAATTCCCCTTATCCTTAGACTGTGACCCCTTGTAACTATAAGCAAGACACGCCAGGTTTTGGCACAGTTTCACCACCGTATCTATCTATACTAATCCCACCTGCTGCATTAGTTCCAGATCCCTCTATGCTCTGCTCATTCAAGTACCAGTCTCTTAAACGTTGATGTAGAAACAAAAAACTGCAGTTCTGGGTTGAAACACAAAAGGACACAAAATGCTGGAGTAGCTCAGCAGGTGAGGGGGCATCTCTGGAGAACATGGATAGGTGGCATTTGGGGTCAAGAGCCTTCTTCAGACTAATTGTACCAGGAGGAGAAGAAAACTGGAAAAGGGGAGAGGCAGGACAAAGTTTGGAGAGCAGTAGGAATCACAGAGGGGGAGCAATGAGAGAGGGTCTCACAGAACTCCCATCCGAGAGAGAAAGAGGACTTCTTCAAAGTAGGCATACCTTGAGGAGGTTTTAAAGTGGAGCAGCCAAAGAAGCAAAGAACTGCAGATGCTGGGTAATACCATATAACCATATAACAATTACAGCACGGAAACAGGCCATCTCGGCCCTTCAAGTCCGTGCCGAACAACTTTTTCCCCTTAGTCCCACCTGCCTGCACTCATACCATAACCCTCCATACCCTTCTCATCCATATGCCTATCCAATTTATTTTTAAATGATACCAACGAACCTGCCGCCACCACTTCCACTGGAAGCTCATTCCACACCGCTACCACTCTCTGATAAAGAAGTTCCCCCTCATGTTACCCCTAAACCTCTGTCCCTTAATTCTAAAGTAATGTCCTCTTGTTTGAATCTTCCCTATTCTCAAAGGGAAAAGCTTGTCCACATTAACTCTGTCTATCCCTCTCATCATTTTAAAGACCTCTATCAAGTCACCCCTTAACCTTCTGCGCTCCAGAGAATAAAGACCTAACTTATTCAACCTATCTCTGTAACTTAGCTGTTGAAACCCAGGCAACATTCTAGTAAATCTCCTCTGTACCCTCTCTATTTTGTTGACATCCTTCCTATAATTGGGCGACCAAAATTGTACACCATACTCCAGATTTGGTCTCACCAACGTCTTGTACAATTTTAACATTACATCCCAGCTTCTATACTCAATGCTCTGATTTATAAAGGCTAGCATACCAAAAGCTTTCTTTACCACCCTATCTATATGAGATTCTACCTTCAAGGAACTATGCACGGTTATTCCCAGATCCCTCTGTTCAACTGTATTCTTCAATTCCCTACCGTTTACCATGTACGTCCTATTTTGATTTGTCCTGCCAAGGTGTAGCACCTCACATTTATCAGCATTAAACTCCATCTGCCATCTTTCAGCCCATTTTTCCAACTGGCCTAAATCACTCTGTAGACTTTGGAAATCCTCTTCATTATCCACAACACCCCCTATCTTGGTATCATCTGCATACTTACTAATCCAATTTACCACCCCTTCATCCAGATCATTGATGTACATGACAAACAACAAAGGACCCAACACAGATCCCTGAGGCACCCCACTAGTCACCTGCCTCCAACCCGACAAACAGCCATCCACCATTACCCTCTGGCTTCTCCCATTCAGCCACTGTTGAATCCATCTTGCTATTCCTGCATTTATACCCAACAGTTGAACCTTCTTAACCAACCTTCCATGAGGAACCTTGTCAAAGGCCTTACTGAAGTCCATATAGACACCATCCACTGCTTTACCCTCGTCAATTTCCCTAGTAACCTCTTCAAAAAATTCAAGAAGATTAGTCAAACATGACCTTCCAGGCATAAATCCATGTTGACTGTTCCTAATTAGACCCTCTTTATCCAGATACTTATATATATTATCTCTAAGTATCTTTTCCATTAATTTGCCCACCATTGAAGTCAAACTAACCGGTCTATAATTGCTAGGTTTACTTTTAGAACCCTTTTTAAACAATGGAACAACATGCGCAGTACGCCAATCCTCGGGGACTATTCCAGTTTCTAATGACATTTGAAATATTTCTGTCATAGCCCCGGCTATTTCTACACTAACTTCCCTCAATGTCCTAGGGAATATCCTGTCAGGACCTGGAGACTTATCCACTTTTATATTTTTCAAAAGTGCCAGTACTTCTTTTACTTTGAAACTCATAGTATCCATAGCTACTCTACTAGTTTCCCTTACCCCACATAATTCAATATCCTTCTCCTTGGTGAATACCGAAGAAAAGAAATTGTTCAATATCTCCCCCATCTCTTTTGGCTCTGCAGATAGCTGTCCACTCGGTCTCTCCAATGGACCAATTTTATCCCTTGTTATCCTTTTGCTATTAACATAGCTGTAGAAACCCTTTGGATACACAAAAGGACTGTTCCTAACTCCACCGCCTTCTTTGCCAGCTCATTTCAGATACCAAATTCTCTGTGCGTGGAAAATTTACCCCTCAGATCTGCATTAAAACTCTCCCTTCACACCTGCATTCTGCTATATTTTGGTGAAAGGTTCCTGTACCTCTTGCCCAACGGTAGCAGTGAGAAGAGGACATGGCCAGATGGTGGGGATCCTTGACGATAGGTGTTAACCTACAATATTAACTTATGACAGTAATATATATTAACATTTAAATGTTTTACAGTTAAGTTGAGTTTATTGCCATTGGCACAAGTACGGTGAGGTACAGGTACAGTGAAAATCAAACTTGCAGCAACATCACAGGCACCTAGACGCAAACATGTAAATCATAAATCATGCATGAACTATTTATGAATTACACATATAATTCTGAAAGACAGTAATAAAGAACCAGACAGTGCAAAAAAAACCCAAGACATAAGTGGAATCCCAATTAGAACACAAGTCCACAGTAGTGCAAGAGGAGTCTGTAGTACCTTGTTGCTGAGGTAGGATTAGGGCTTTGCAGGTCCAAGAACCTAATAGTGAAAGAAAAGTAGCTGGTCCTGAACCTAGTGGTGTGGGACTTCATGCTTCTGTATCTCCTACCCGATGGTAGCAGTGAGAAGAGGGCACGGCAGATGGTGGGGATCCTTGATAATGGTATGCCACCTTGTTGAGGCAACGCCTCATGTAGATGCTTTCGATGGAGGGGTGAGCAGTGCCCGTGATGGACTGTGATCCACCACTCTCTGTAGGTATCTGAGGGTTGAAGTTGCCATACCAGGCCATGATGTAACCATTGAGGATGCTTTCTACAGTACACCAGTAGAAGTTGGTTAGAGTATTTGGTGGCATGCTGAATTTCAAGAATCAATAGCATTTTATTGTCATCTGGCCGAAACGAAACAATGACATTCTTACGTGCAACACAACAATATGTAAACATAGTACTGTGTAAACACCACCATAATATACTGTACAACATAAAAGTTCAGTATATATATATCTCTATACTTATAAAATTCTGATCTTGGATGTGTATTTATGTGTGTGTGTGTTTGTGTGTAATTACATCTTCGCGAAAAAAACGACGTTGTAACGGTAAGATTTTTACATATTCCAGTGGACATTTTTCCCCTGGAGTCCAAAATCGCCTTATCTGAAAATGTCATGCTTTATTTCTCGAGTTATTGCTGAAAATGTTCAAAATTCTGACAAAACTTTGAATTTTAAAACGACTGCCTTTCGCTGATAACGTCGCAATGGGTCTGCGTGCCTTCTTTCTCGCGCTGCGAGTGACATCACCCCCCAACCCTCCCTCCTCCCCCCCCCCCATTATTCAAAAGTCGCAGCCGGAGATGGTCGGGGCCTGGACTGAAGACCAAAGATCAGAGCTGAAGACTGCGGTGGCCCAACTCGCGGTCCTTTGGTCGACGCTCGCCAGCCCGCCCATTCACTCACCCGCCCGCCGCCATGCCGCCTCGCTCGGGGTCCTTGTGTCGGCGCATGGTGGGGAGGTTGCTGCTGCTCTCTGCCTCTGTCGCTGCCCTCTTGCTGCCCTTAGGTCTCTGCCCTCTGGTCTCTGCCCTCTGCTCCTCTGCCCCTACCCGCTGCCTCTGCCCTTTGTCCTCTGCCTTCTGTGCTCTGCCTCTACCTGCTACCTCTGCCCCCTGCTCCTTGCCCCTGCCGTCTGCCACTGCCTTGTCTCTGGCCTCTGCCCCTCCCCTCTGCCTGCCTCTGCCCTCGCTCTCTCTACCCCCCTCCCTCTCCCTCTCTATCCGCACCTGCGAGTTGGGGGCTATACATGAGTGGATAGGGCGGAGGATGGGGTAAAAGGAGCCAATGAATAATATTAATATAATATCAAGGGGGGTGGTTAGTGTGTGTGTGTGTGTGTAGGGGGTGGTTGGTGTGTGTGTGTGTGTGATGCCGCAGGCAACCCCCCGTAATCACGCGTTGGGCGGACGGGACCCAACCGGTCCTACTTGGTCTAGTAATATATAAAAAAGCAATAATAGAGTAAAGGCCAAAATAACAATGCCCCCCGTCTATGTAGTTTGAAACTTTTGGAGATTGTAGTATTTAATAGCCTGATGGTTGTAGGGAGGAAGCTGCTCCTGAACCTGGACGTTACAGTTTTCATGCTCCTATACCAGGGGTGGGGAACCTTTTCATGTTGGAATGCTGCATTAAGTTAGCTGTAATCGAATAAGGCCACATCCAAGATACTTCAATCAGATATGCTTCAAAATGTACATTATTTTGTTAAAATAGCCCTCATGACTTACTAATGTTTTAATTGTGGCCGTCAGTCGGGGAGGATTATTTCGTTGAATCTTCTTTTACTCTTTGGTATTTTAAATATGTTCATTTTAAGACCAAAATTAAAATAATAAAAGACGAACAAAAACATATTAATAAAAATAAAAGGATTTGTTCTACAAAATTTGGATTAATTCAAAAGACCACCTTAATGGCCTAGAAGCCCGTATACGGCCTTAAGGCCCAGGTTCCCCAAACCCTGTCCTATACCTTCTTCCCGATGGCAGGAATGAAATGAATGTGGCCAGGGTAGTGTGGGTTTCTGATGATGCTGGCTGCCTTTTTGAGGCAGCGACTCTTGTAGATCCCTTTGGTGGTAGGAAGGTCAGTACCATTCGTTCCTTGGTCTTGAGGGCGTTGAGCGAGTAGGCATGCAGGTGCAGCAGGCTGTGAGGAAAGCGAATGGTATGTTGGCATTCATAGCAAAAGGATTTGAGTACAAGAGCAGGGAGGTTCTACTGCAGTTGTACAGGGTCTTAGTGAGGCCACACCTGGAGTATTGCGCACAGTTTTGGTCTCCTAATCTGAGGAAAGACATTCTTGCCATAGAGGAAGTACAGAGACGGTTCACCCGACTGATTCCTGGGATGGCAGGACTTCCATATGAAGAAAGACTGAATAGACTCAGCTTGTACTCGCTGGAATTTAGGAGATTGAGGGGGGATCTTATAGAGGCTTACAAAATTCTTAAGGGGTTGGACAGGCTAGATGCAGGAAGATTGTTCCCGATGTTGGGGAACTCCAGAACAAGGGGTCACAGTTTAAGGATAAGGGGGAAGTATTTTAGGACCGAGATGAGAAGATCTTTTTTTCACACAGAGAGTGGCGAGTGTGTGGAATTCTCTGCCACAGAAGGTAGTTGAGGCCAGTTGATTGGCTATATTTAAGAGGGAGCTAGATGTGGCCCTTGTGGCTAAAGGGATCAGGGGGTATGGAGAGAAGGCAGGTACAGGATACTGAGTTGGATGATCAGCCATGATCATATTGAATGGCGGTGCAGGCTCTACTCCTGCACCTATTTTCTATGATTCTATGATCATATACTATAAGGTGAGAGTTACAAGGTTTAAAGGAGATGCCTGGGGCAGGTTTATTTTACACAGAAGGTGGTAAGTGCCTGGAATGCGCTGCCAGATATTGTGGTGAAGGCAGATATGTTAGTGGCATTTAGAGGTTTTTGGATAGGCACATGGATATGCATGAAATGGAGGGATATGGATTTTTATTTGATTTATTTATTAACATTTATTTTGGACTCAAGGTCCAGACAAGGGACAACATTACATAAAATACATTGCATATAAAAACAGCATAAAATATAGTATATCTTAGTATATCACTTATGAAAGCATCATAAATTATATACAAAAAACACAATACTTGATTTAAAACCCAGAATAAAAAAGAATGATCAATGTCCTACAACGAGACAGCGATACCAGTGTCTCCACAACTGGGATTCGTATAGTGTGGTGCTAAACCTATAGGCCATCTTTAGTCTCTGCAAACTTGTCTTTCCGTAGTTTGACCACAGGTGCGCAGTATAGAGTGGTGTGCAATATGCTCTAAACAGACATCTTCACCACATCTGTACACGCACCAAACTTACGCAAGAGAATATTCGCCTGTACATACAGCATACGTCGTTGCCTATAAATATCCTCATCATCTGTCATTTGTTCTGTAATAAAATGCCAAAAATATTTTACCTTATTACAGACACTAAGTTTATTGTCAGACAATTTTAAATCAGGAAATTTTAGACATTTATCCTCTTTGGTTCTATAGATCATAACAGCACTCTTACAGGCATTATATTTAATATCATGTTCCACACCATACACAGAACATATAGTTAGGAGCTGCTGGAGACCAGTGCTAGTTGGACTAAAGAACACAAGATCATCTGCATACATAATATAGTTCACTAAAATGAACAGTGCAGGCAGATAGAAAATGATCTTGGCATCAAGTTCTAACGATTTCCTGTTCTGATTAAAGGCAATTGATCTTCACTCAGAGGGTGGTGGGTGTATGGAATGAGCTGCCAAAGGAGGTAGTTGAGGCGGGTACAATATCAATATTTTTGAAAGTCACTTGGATAGGAAAGGTTCAGAGATATGGACAAAATGTGTCAAATTGAACTAATTTAGATGGAGCATCTTGGTCAGCATACATGTTGGGCCGGAGGGTCTGCTTCCGTGCTGCCTGACTCTCTATCTGAAACATTAAATCTGTTTCCCACTCCAAAGATGTTGCTGCCTGTCTCCATTTGCTACTTTTAGCTTGTCCTTTCTCAATTTTCACTATTTGTGGGGTAGGGGGGGAGGGGTCACTAGCAAAGCCAGCATTGATTACCGATTTCTTCTTGAAATCTAGTAGAATGGTCCTATAGTTTAGGTTTAGATTTATTATTGTCACATGTGCTGAGGTGCAATGAAAGACGTTGTTTTGCATGCCTATCCAAACAGATCAGATATACCATACATAGATGCAATCAGTTCAAAAGTATAATGGATAGAGCAAGGGGGGAGATACAGAGTGCAGAATATAGTTCTGAGCATTGTAACACATCGGTTCCATAGATAGTCTGAAGAAGGGTCTCGACCCGAATAGTCACCCATTCCTTCTCTCCAGAGATGTTGCCTGTCCTGCTGAGTTACTCCAGCTTTTTGTGTCTATCTTCAATTCCATAGATAAAATCCAATGTCGTCAATGGGCTAGAGATGAATCGGACAGAACCCGAACTTATGGAAGTACCGTTCAGAAGGCTAATAATATAAGGGAAGAAGTTATTCCTGAGTTATTTCAAGCTTCTGTACCTTTTCGCCCAATGTCATTCTTGCCAAGAATGAGCAAAAGTGGTTAATTCCTTCTGTTAAGTGAATGAGTAGACAGGCTAATCTGGCACTGCTATGATTTATGTGGAAACTATGTCAAAGTCTATAAAGGGGTCCAGGAGTTTGGATAGAAACATAGAAACATAGAAATTAGGTGCAGGAGTAGGCCATTCGGCCCTTCGAGCCTGCACCGCCATTCAATATGATCATGGCTGATCATTCAACTCAGTATCCTGTACCTGCCTTCTCTCCATACCCTCTGATCCCCTTAGCCACAAGGGCCACATCTAACACCCTCTTAAATATAGCCAATGAACTGGCCTCAACTACCCTCTGTGGCAGAGAGTTCCAGAGACCCACCACTCTCCGTGTGAAAAAAGTCCTTCTCATCTCGGTCCTAAAGGATTTCCCCTTATCCTTAAGCTGTGACCCCTTGTCCTGGACCTCCCCAACATCGGGAACAATCTTCCTGCATCTAGCCTGTCCAACCCCTTAAGAATTTTGTAAGTTTCTATAAGATCCCCTCTCAATCTCCTAAATTCTAGAGAGTATAAACCGAGTCTATCCAGTCTTTGTTCATAAGACAGTCCTAACATCCCAGGAATCAGTCTGGTGAACCTTCTCTGCACTCCCTCTATGGCAATAATGTCCTTCCTCAGATTTGGAGACCAGAACTGTACGCAATACTCCAGGTGTGGTCTCACCAAGACCCTATACAACTGAAGTAGAACCTCCCTGCTCCTATACTCAAATCCTTTTGCTATGAAAGCTAACATACCATTCGCTTTCTTCACTGCCTGCTGCACCTGCATGCATACTTTCAATGACTGGTGTACCATGACACCCAGGTCTCGTTGCATCTCCCCTTTTCCTAATCGGCCACCATTCAGATAATAATCTACCCTCCTGTTTTTGCTGCCAAAGTGGATAGCCTCACATTTATCCACATTATTCTGCATCTGCCATGCATTTGCCCACTCACCCAACCTATCCAAGTCACCTTGCAGCCTCCTAGCATCCTCTTCACAGCTAACACTGCCCCCCAGCTTCGTGTCATCCGCAAACTTGGAGATGTTGCATTCAATTCCCTCATCCAGATCATTAATATATATTGTAAATAGCTGGGGTCCCAGCACTGAGCCTTGCGGTACCCCACTAGCCACTGCCTGCCATTCTGAAAATGATCTGTTTACTCCTACTCTTTGCTTCCTGTCTGCCAGCCAGTTCTCTATCCACATCAATACTGAACCCCCAATACCGTGTGCTTTAAGTTTGTATGCTAATCTCTTATGTGGGACCTTGTCGAAAGCCTTCTGAAAGTCCAGATATAACACATCCACAGGTTCTCCCTTATCCACTCTACTAGTTACATTCTCAAAAAATTCTATAAGATTCGTCAGACATGATTTACCTTTCATAAATCCATGCTGACTTTGTCCAATGATTTCACCGCTTTCCAAATGTGCTGCTATCCCATCTTTAATAACTGACTAGCATTTTCCCCACCACTGATGTTAGACTAATTGGTCTGTAATTCCCCGTTTTCTCTCTCCCTCCCTTTTTAAAAAGTGGGGTTACATTAGCTACCCTCCAATCCTCAGGAACTACTCCAGAATCTAAAGAATTTTGAAAAATTATCACTAACGCATCCACTATTTCTGGGGCTACTTCCTTAAGTACTCTGGGATGCAGCCTATCTGGCCCTGGGGATTTATCGGCCTTTAATCCATTCAATTTACCTAACACCACTTCCCAGCTAACCTGGATTTCACTCAGTTCCTCCATCTCATTTGACCCCCGGTCCCCTGCTATTTCCGGCAGATTATTTATGTATTCCTTTGTGAAGACAGAACCGAAGTAGTTATTCAATTGGTCTGCCATGTCCTTGTTCCCCATGATCAATTCACCAGTTTCCGACTGCAAGGGACCTACATTTGTTTTAACTAACCCTTTTCTCTTCACATATCTATAAAAACTTTTGCAGTCCGTTTTTATGTTCCGTGCCAGTTTTCTTTCATAATCTATTTTCCCTTTCCTAATGATGTTTCCATCCGGGGAAAAAGGTTCTGGTAATTTTGTAATACTGCCTCTCATCATTTTAGTTACAAATCCCCATTACCCCAAAACCACCTCTGATCTGTCGGCCTTTCTTGTACCATTTGGATCCAATTAAATGTTCTAAATGCACCTCTTCCCCATACTCCTGAGGTCCTTTGGATTTGAATTTCTTTTGGCTAGGGAATTTAATCATAATTTCTAAACAAGTTGTTTCCAACAAAGAGAAAATTTAGTTTAGTTTAGTTTAAAGATATAGTGCAATAACAGGCCCTTTGGCCCACTGGGTGCATGCAGAGCAACAATCCCTATACACTTGCATTATCCTACAAACTAGGGACAATTTACAATTTTCACCAAAGCCAATTAACCTCCAAACCTGCACATCTTTGTAGTGTGGGAGGAAACCGGGGGACCTGTGGAAAACCCATGCGTTCACGGGGAGAATGTACAAACTCCGTAGAGATAACACCTGTAGTCAGGATCAAACACGGGTCTCTGGTGCCGTAAGGCAGCAACTCTACTACAGCGCCACCATGCCACACTGTGGTTTCGGTAAATTGACCCTAGTGTGTAAGTTGCAAAATCGGGATAACATAGAACAAATTTAGTTTAGTTTAATTTAGAGATACAGTGTGTAAACAGGCCATTCAGCCCACCGGGTCCGCACCGACCAACAATCACCACGTACACTAGCTTTATACTACACACTAGGGACAATTTACAATTATACCAAGCCAATTAACCTACAAACATGCACGTATTTGGAATGTGGGAGGAAACCGGAACACCCGGAGAAAACCCACAAAGATCACAGCGAGAATGTACAAACTCTATACAGCCAGCATTCTTAATCAGGACCAAACACGGGTCTCTGGCACTATAAGGCAGCAACACTACCGCCATACAAGTGTACGGGTGATCGATGGTCTAAACTGAACTGTTCTGTATTTATGCTTACAATATTCTGTTGTGCTGCAGCAAGCAAGAATTTAATTGTCCTGTCTGGGACACATGACAATAAACTCTCTTGACTTGACTTGACTTGACTTGACTTGACTTGATGGTCGGCGTGGACTCAGTGGGCCGAAGGGCCTGTCTCCATGCTGTATCTCTAAAACTAATAAACTAAAATATGCAGCAGTCAGATACATCTGCTATGTTCAACTTCTAGAATAGGTTGTTATCTGAAAAGTTAATCAATTTTTCCTTTAATTGTATCCCCTGAAACTGCAGGATATTTCCAAGATGCGAAAATTACATAAATATACTACAAATGCCAGCAATCTGAAATAAAATAGGAAAATGAGGGAACACTCAACAGGTCAGGCAACATCTGTGGAGAGAGAAACTGAGTTGATTATTCAATCAAGAGACTTCATCAGAATTGGGTAATTGCTGTATCTCTAAATTAAAAATAAGGTACTTTTTGGTTGAGGAGTGGACCCTTTTCTAATTATTTTTATATGTGAATTCGATTAGCTTTACATATAAAGAAGAATAATATTGGCCTTTTTTGCCTTCCATCGCAGTGAAGAATGTGGGGAATCCGCTGTGGTGGATATTTATGTTAACTTTTATGTAGTTGTGCCTTGTTGATTTTTTTTTCGTATGGCTGTATGGTAATTCGCATATCACTGACTATAAAACACCAATGATAGACATAAAATGCTGGAGTAACTCAGCGGGACAGGCAGCATCTCTGAATCGAAGGAATGGGTGACGTTTCATGTCAAAACCCTTCCTCAGACCGAGAGTCAGGGGAGAGGTAAAAGAGAGATATGGAAGGGTAAGATGTAAAAACGAAAGGTCAAAGGGGGAGTGGTTCAAAGAAAATCTAGAATAGATCGTTAATGAAGGAACTGCAGATGCTGGAGAATCGAGGGTTACACAAAAAGCTGGAGAAACTCAGCGGGTGCAGCAGCATCTAAGGAGCGAAGGAGATAGGCGACGTTTCGGGTCGAGACCCGACCCTGATCGTTGTTAGCCAGTGGAAGCTGACAACGAGGAATACAACGTAACATTTAAAAAGGACAGTCAAACTGGTCGGAGAACTGGGATGGCGGAGGGATGGAGAGGGGGAAAGCAAGGGTTGCGAAGCTAAAACACTTGATTATTGATCTGAAGAAGGGTTTCGGGCCCGAAACGTTGCCTATTTCCTTCGCTCCGTGGATGCTGCCTCACCCGCTGAGTTTCTCCAGCACTTTTGTCAACGTTGATTATTGATACATCACCCTCTCTACTAAACACGTGGACCCAGGCAATGAAACAGGAGGGCGGGCCTGGGATGAGCCGGGAGCGGTGAACCCTGGGATTTGTAGTCCGCACGGTCGCAGTGGGCCCTGGGATTTGTAGTCCACACGGTCGCAGTGGGCCCTGGGATTTGTAGTCCACACGGTCGCAGTGGGCCCTGGGATTTGTAGTCCACACGGTCGCAGTGGGCCCTGGGATTTGTAGTCCGCACGGTCGCAGTGGGCCCTGGGATTTGTAGTCCGCACGGTCGCGGCATTCACCGAGTCACCCACCATGGGGACTGCATCGCCCTGTGTTCCCTCTTCGGTCGCATGCGCAGTTGCCGGCGCGGCGCGGCGCACCCTGGGATTTGTAGTCCCAGTGGTCACGTGTCCGGCGGTACGGGCCTCACGACGAGACTACAGCACCCAGAGTGCCCCGCGGCCTCGTGTCGGCGCATGCGTGGCTGCCAGCGATCGCCATCTGGGCGAGGAGCGGGTGAGCAGGCGTTTGAGGGAAATCACAAAAATAAAAAGAAACGTTTGGTGGGAAGGTGAGCTGGGTTTAATGAGCGGCTGATGGCGGTGAGGGAAGAGGAGGGCAGACCTGCCTGAGCGCGGGCCGGGTCGGGTCGGGTCGGGTCCCTAGCGCCGGTAGCAGCGCCCGGAGGGAGGGCGGGCCCGAAGAAGGCCTCGGGCTCTGAAGGGCTTTTAAAGGGGAGCGAGGCCGGCGAGGAGCCGCAGCCCAATAACCCCTCGCCGGCCTTCATTCACACTCCCACACTGCCAAGTTACAGAAAAGCCTGAATTGAATGGGATGTAAGTGGGCGGGGACAGAGTGACTGTGGACATGAAACGTGCCAGGTTACTCCAGCCCATGTGGGTCCCTCGTGTGTTGCTGCGAGGAAGATCTGAGATCATAACAGAGAATGCTAGGAAAAGCTCAACAGGCCGGGCAGACTCTCTGGAAGGTTCTCGTTTCCCTCTCTCCTTCCTCTGTCTGAAGAAGGGTCTCGACCCGAAACGTCACCTATTCCTTTTTTCCAGGGATGCTGCCTCTTACTCCAACTTCTTGTGTGTATCTGCGGAAGGCGAAGCAGACTGAACTTCCAGCTCGAAGCCCCTCAATCAATGAAACCTAAAAAAATAAGAGAAAGTAAGGTAGCCTATCTGAGAATGGAGACACAAGGAACTGCAGATGCTGTGCGAAACACAAAGTGCTGGAGAACTCAGTGGGTCAGGCAGCTTTTGTGGACATGATGTTTTTGGTTGGGGCTCTTCTTTTGACTACTGATCTATATTTTGCTTAAAGGTCAGAGAAGGTGGGAAACGTAATGTGTACACGCAATAAACTGAAATCTTTAGCAATGCACCAAAGTGCTATGAGATCTAACAATTTTGAGTTCCTCCAGCACTGTGTTTTGTAATAAGGGGAAATGATTTGACAGGTAACTTTTTTTGTGTATATAATATACTGCTAATGTGAAGTCTGGCTGATAGTACAGGACTGGTCTATTGGGTCTGCCCAAAAGTCCAAAATAAAGGGGTGGGGGTGGAAGAGAGGAAAGGAAAGCATGAATGGCCAGTACTGATGCCAACACGACAGAGCAAGTTATCTGAAGTTGGAGAATTCAAGATCCAGTTCAGCAGGCTGCGGCCTGCCCAGACAAAAATTGAAATACTTTTCTTTAACACGTATATGGCAGCCTTGCCATTTCTGGGTAGGGTGCGGCTTATTATGCAATGCAGATAATGCTTCATTGTGCTCTAAAAATGACTCGGCATGGATAATTAAAGATGTGGATAATTAGATATGTGACAAAGCATCCCTAATTATCCAGTTCAAGGATTGATAATCCTGTGATTGGTAATCAAGCTGATTTGAGGCTGCCTTCAAGTAACCTTTTTTAAAATCAGTTTGGCCCTCTTGCAATCCCAAGAAATGTAATCAGTCTAAGTTTGATGGATGGGCATCAAATCCATAAGGTTGAAAACCAAATATGAGATAAATGCTCAGCACCATCGACGATATACCCTTTGTTATAAAAAACACAGTGGTAAGGTAACTGAGCTTGAACACAACACACTTTTGGATGACCTTAACCTTCCAATAGAAATGGGCAAATGAAAGTGAGATACACATTTACCGTACATCTTTCATAATCTCACAATACCCAAAAAGACATCTATTGCACTATTTTGAGGAACAGGAACACTTCCGTTCTTCAAAACAATGTAATAGATCTTGTATATCCAGTTGAAAAAGCAGACAGTGTCTCAGCTTGACATCTCATTTGAAAGATGACACCGGACAGTGGTACCTGAGTTTCAGCATAGATATTGTACTTGTTTGGTAAAGGAAATATCTGCTTTGTTTTTTATCTTGCTAATTTGAAAGGCAGCTCTTCAGAAAGTTGGCATAAATCATCTGTTTTCCCCAATTGCTAGCTGTCTAGACATTCTGCTGCTCTTCAAATAAATACTTTATACACGACCTGTGGTATCTTTCAGGTACGATATCATGTTATTCGTGTTTGGATTCTCCGATAGGTTTTTGGGTTCTGCTTATTAAGGATTAGAAGATTGCATGGACGGCATTAGATATAACGGTGTGGAAGGAGGTTTGCAAAGTGTCGTAAAAGCAAGAATAGGGCAAAAATGTCAAAGTTCCATGTCATGTACAGACTTGTTTAAAGTTGCCTCGGATTAACTTGCTAGCTGTCTAGACATTCTGGCATCTAATCACAGGCCTCGTCAGAATTTTAAATGCCTTGCCCCAAAACTTCATCTTGGTGGTGGTGAAGGAGGAGGATGGGTGGGTGGGAATACTGCAATCTGCTGGAAATTGAATTCAGACAAAGATAAATGATAACTAGGATGTTGGTGTACAATGGAAACATGTCTCCTGATGAGATTTCAGAATTTAGAATTAAACCAATGATAGAAGGAAATGAGGTGCATTAAAACCAAAGTGGGTAGAGAAAGAGAAATAGAGGACAAAAGGAGCATTAAATTAAGTGAGACGATAGGAAGTTTTTAAAAAAAAGATTGTATAACTTAAGTGTTCTCTCTCTGGCAATTGAGACTGGAGACACTAATTGTCTGGATGTAAAATTAAAATTCAATCTGAAATTGGCTTGCGACCAATCCAAACCTGAACCCTGACCCTTTCCAAATATGACCTGACCCAGCAGGGCCTTGCTGTGCTGCATATCAATTGCTTTTGATCCAGAGCAGATGACACATGCAATAATATGAAGCACATTGTCCTGGTGTGAATGAACCCAGGCAGACCTGACCTTAGCCAAATCTTTTGAACAAGAATTACCCAGCTTGAACTGAACATGATACACATCATCTGTTTGGCTCAACTCGCGTGGTCAGGTTCACATATATATCTGCAAATAAAAATACCTCAGTTGTTACATTGCAGCTTTGACTGTAGGTTAGTTTAAACTGCCAGCAGCAATTACACTTTATTAATATTTGTTTATAACCTAATTCTTCCAGATAAACTACAAAAAATGCTGCTTACCAATTGGAATTGCCAAACCAGAAGATATGACTATTGTCCAAGTTGGTTGTTATTAAGGAGAATAGTTAATGTCCAAACATAGATCCTTGGAGGACACCTTGAGTCCTGTAGTTTGAATACCTAGCCATTATTCCTAATCTCACTCTCCTGTTACTAATCAAGTTCTTAAGCAACTCAGTAATGTGCCTCAATCTGTGCTTTTTAACTGTGGTTTACTTGAAGAACTTTCACATCCTTTCTGGAATGGATATCAATAATATCTACAAAACATCCATTCTTCAAAAAAATAATTGTTTTACAGGTTTATACTTGTACTGTCTTGTCATGCTTGTATTGTCTGATCAGCTGAAATTATTCAGTGTCCTACCATTGTGTCCTTAAATTGCTGGTTGTATGAATTTCCTGATAAGGTGTGTTTCTAGATTCTCTAGATTACCTCTCATATCTTCCTTAAATAGCATAGTGATTATTTTAGTGATTTAATATAACAACATTTAAAAGGCATTAGAACAGATATACAGATCAGTTTAGCGGGCCAAGCACGGGCTGGTGGAACTACTGTTGACTGGTCATGATGGGCAAGTTTGGCCAAATGGCCTGTTTTTGAGGTGAATACCGAAGTCAAAGTGTTGTACATGAATGTGTGAAGTATAAGAAATAAAGTGGACAAGCTTGAGGCTCAGTTAGAAATTGGCAAGTATGATGTTGTGGGAATTACAGAGACATAGCTGCAAGAGGGCATGGGCTGGGAACTGAATATTCAAGGGTACACCTCCTATCGAAAAGACAGACAGGTGGGCAGAGGGGATGGGGTAGCTGTTGGTGAGGAATGAAATTTAGTCCCTTGCGAGGGATGACATTGAAACAGGAGTTGTGGAGTCAGTATTAATTATTGTATGAACTAAGGAATTGTAAGGGTAAAAAGACCCTAATGGGATTTATCTACAGGCCCCCAAACAGTAGCCTGTATGTAGAGTGCAAGTTGAATCAAGAGTTTAAATTGGCATGTCGTAAAGATAATGCTACGTTTGTTATGGGAGATTTCAGCATGCAGGTAGACTGGGAAAATCAGGTTGGTACTGGACCCCAAGAAAGGGAGTTTATGGGGTGCCTCCATGATGGATTCTTAGAGCAGCTTCTATTGGAGCCTACCAGGGAGAAGGCAATTCTGGATTTAGTGTTGTGTAATGAACCGGGTTTGATAAGGGAACTTGAGGTTAAGGAGCCATTAAGAGGTAGTGACCATAATATGGTAAGTTTTATTCTACAATTGGAGAGGGAGAAGGATAAATCGGTGGTGTCAGTGTTACAGTTGAACAAAGTGGACTATGGAACCATGAGGGAGGAGCTGGCCAAAGTTGACTGGAAAGATACATAAGCAGGGATGACAGTGGAACAACAATGGCAGGTATTTCTGGGAATAATACAGAACGTGCAGGATCAGTTCATTCCAAAGAGGAAGAAAGATTCCAAGGGGAGTAAGGAGCAATCATGGCTGACAAGGGACGTCAGGGACAGTATAAAAATAAAAGAGAAGTACAACATAGCAAAGATGAGCGGGAAGCCAGAGGATTGGGTAATGTTTAAAGAGCAACAGAAGATAACTAAAAAGGCAATATGGGGAGAAAAGATGAGGTACGAAGGTAAGCTAGCCAAGAATATAAAGGAGGATAGTAAAAGCTTCTTTGGGTATGTGAAGAGGGAAAAAATTAGTTAAGACCAAAGTTGGACCCTTGAAGACTGAAAGTGTGAATTTATTATGGGGAACAAGGAAATGGCAAATGAGTCGAACAGGTACTTTGGACCCGTCTTCACTAAGGAGGACACAAACAATCCTCCTGATGTACTAGTGGCCAGAGGATCTGGGGTGACGGAGGAATTGAAGGAAATCCCAATTAGGCAGGAAATGGTGTTGGGTAGACTGATGGGACTGAAGGCTGATAAATCCCCAGGGCCTGATGGTCTGCATCCCAGGGTACTTAAGGAAGTGGCTCTAGAAATTGTGGATGGATTGGTGATCATTTTCCAATGTTCTATAGATTCAGCTGGCTTGGAGGGTACCTAATATTATCCCACTTTTTAAGGAAGGCAGGAGAGAGAAAACAGGGAATTATAGACCAGTTAGCCTGACATCGGTGGTGGGGAAGTTGCTGGAGTCAATTATAAAAGATGAAATAGCGGCACATTTGGATAGCAGTAACAGGATTGGTACGAGTCGGTATGGATTTACGAACGGGAAATCATGCTTGACTCATCTTCTCGAATTTTTTGAGGATGTAACTAGGAAAATGGACAAGGGAGAGCCAATGGATGTAGTGTACCTGGACTTTCAGAAAGCATTTGATAATGTCCCACATAGGAGATTAGTGGGAAAAATTAGGGCACATGGTATTGGGTGTAGAGTGCTGACATGGATAGAAAATTTGTTGGTCGACAGGATTAACGGGACCCTTTCAGAATGGCAGGCAGTGACTAGTGGGGTACCGCAAGGCTCGGTGCTGGGACCGCAGCTATTTACAATATACATCAATGATTTAGATGAAGGGATTCAAAGTAACATTAGCAAATTTGCAGATGACACAAAGCTGGGTGGCAGTGTGAACTGTGAGGAGGATGCTATGAAAATGCAGGGTGACTTGGACAGATTGGGTGAGTTGGCAGATGCATGGCAGATGCAGTTTAATGTGGGTAAATGTGAGGTTATCCACTTTGGTAGCAAACAGGAAGGTTATCTATTATCTAAATGGTGTCAAGTTGGGAAAAGGCGATCTGGGGGTCCTGGTTCATCAGCCAATGAAAGTAAGCATGCAGGTACAGCAGACAGTGATGGATGCTGGTTTCATAACAAGAGGAGTTGTGTATAGGAGCAAATAAGTCCTTCTGCAGTTGTACAGGGCCCTAGTGAGACCACACCTGGAGTATTGTGTGCAGTTTTGGTCCCTTAATTTGAGGAAGGACATTCTTGCTATTGAGGGAAGGCAGCGTAGGCTCACAAGGTTAATTCCCAGGATGGCGCGTCTGTCACATGCAGAGAGAATGGAGTGGCTGGGCTTGTATACCCTGGAGGTTAGAAGGATGAGAGGGGATCTTATTGAAACAAATAGGATTATTAAGGGTTTGGACATGCTAGAGGCAGGAAACGTGTTCCTGATGTTGGGGGAGTCCAGAACTAGGGGCCACAGTTTAAGAATATAGAATGGAGATGAGGAAACATTTTTTTCACCAGAGAGTTGTGTGACTGTTGAATTCTCTGCCTCCGAGATTGGTGGATGCCGGTTCTCTGGATACTTTCAAGAGAGAGGTAGATATGGCTCTTAAAGATAGCAGAGTCAGGGGATATGGGGAGAAGGCAGAAACGGGGTACTGATTGTAGCAATGTTACAAAATTTTGAGATTTTAAAAATCAAGTCTGCAATTTATCCCATCAGATAAAGCATAACAAGAAGTTTAATTTGACACCTAATTTACTTTCATATCTTCAGTATTAAGAAAGTTATGGCCATTTTCATGCTCGGAAATGAGTATCTTGCTTCCCATTGCCTTTCAATTGACTTAACTCAAAAGCTGTGATCTGGAAAAATTAAAAGCCCATAACTTTATTAAAAATTAAGAGAACTCAATGACATTTTCAGTCATTATAGATTGAAGCATTCTGAAACAAATATTAAACAATCTTACTTGGATTACCTGAAATTAAAGTATATAATTAGTTAGTTATCTAATTGTAGCTAATTACAAAATTCAATGAGTAGATCTAAACATCTATCAATTTCTTAAGAAAAGATAAACTTTTTTTTAATTGCCTAAGTGTCCAAATAACATTCACACAATAATCCACAATATAACATAATTTTTAAATCTCATTTTCATGAATTTCTGGGCCAAATGGAAGGAATTTAGTGTTTAATGCCTGTAAATAAATGGCCATTTAAATCAACTAGCGAGTGGGTTTTAGTGGAATGCGGTGGATTGGAACGTTGCGGTTAGCGGTGAAGTCGGGGGGGGGAAATACTGGGGGTTCATACATTTTTTGGGGACCCCATTTCGCAACATTAAAATAGTATTTATGCCTCCCAAAAAACCAACTTTTAATAAAAAAATAAAGTATTTACCTTTTTTTCTCCCCTACGGAAAATGCTTCCGGTGGTCTGCGGTCACGGCTTTTGAAGGTGATTTTTAAATTACTCTAGTTAACAAATAACTTAGAGTAATTTAAAAATACCTTAATGGATGAAATGTCGGAGCGATTTTTCTTCCGCAAATTAAATCGCCCGACATTCATCGATTATCCTGGTCTGGTGAAAATCGGCACTTTAAGCCCGCCCCCCTCTGACAGGCGCTAAAGTCGCGCACACGGGGAGCGGCAGAAGTGCAGCGCCGCTAAAGGTAAGTTTTGTAACATACCTACTGATTGGGGATGATCAGCCATGATCACATTGAATGGCGGTGCTGGCTTGAAGGGCCGAATGGCCTACTCCGGCACCTATTGTCTATTTGTGCTATATAACTCTCCTTGCATAATCAGCCATTTTAATATAACAATTCCCAAATTAAGAGAAATTAGAGTCAGATTTATGCAACATAGAGACAGGCCATTCTACCCAGCTCATCCATGCCAACCTGAGGCAGTCACATTTGCTTGTATTCTGCTCCTTTCCCTGTAAACCATTCCTATCCATATATCCATCCAAACTTGCAAAGAATTGTCAAACGCAAGGGGGGAAGGGAGATCTGAGAGAAGAAACTAAGTGCATATAAGGGCAGCACAGCAGAGTGAGGCTGAAATGGATACAAGTAGCATTAAGGATAGAAGAGTCAAGTGTGTTTTATTGTCATGTATCCCGAAATGGAAGAATGAAATACTTGCAGCTGCACAACAGATATGTCAAATTATTACTCTGTAATCACAGAAGAATCCACAGAAAAAAGTTCAGTGTATAAAATAAATCCATGGCAACTTTGATTAAAAAGTACTAGTTTGCTAAAGTAGAACATATTTCTTGTAAATGGCTCTCAAGTCCTACATATTATCAATCTTGCCATGTCAAGTGGATCAATTTGAAAGGAACTTCTGCATTGTTGAGAAAATATTCTCCGAAGTTCAATCTCACAGATGAAATATCTAAAAATAATGGAAGAACTGATTGCTGCTACTTGAGACCAAGTGAAGCATAAATGGCTGACACAATCTCCCATGAAACAATGATCGCACTTCAGGATAACTCATTGGCAGTATATTTGGATGTTAAATTTGGACGTCCTTTTTGAAATGTATTGAACTTTTTTTGTCTTATTGTGTTTAGAGTACTGTGTTTACAGACCTGTTGTGCTGCTGCAAGTGAGAGTTTCATTGTTCCATTTTTGGTACATAAGACAATTAAACACTTGCCTCGACTTAAAGGTTGTATTGACAGAAAGTAAGTATAAAATTAGAGGGCATTTTCTTTACAAGCATTATTAATGATTTATAACTTCATTATGTTGGTGGTAGTAGTGAAAGACCCATGTGACTGTTCACGATCTCCTACAAGTAGAATAGGCATAAAGGTTTTGGTTTACTACGTTGAAAATGAAATATAACCTCAAGCATGTTTTTACTGAAAAGTGGAGGAGTACCAAGTGTACAGTGACTGGAAAAACCATTAGTAATCTGACTGAACATGTTTTGTAACACGTGATTTTTTTTTTTTCCCTCCCCCCCCCACCCCAGTTCTTCCATTATTAGACTAGCAGTTATCAGACTGGAAACTTAAAAATGCAGAGCTACTTCCTCCAAAATGTTCTTTGGCACACGAAGCAAGTCTGTAATGTCCGACACTGTGCCGCTCGCATATTTCTAGCCACGTGTGGGAAGACGCCGTTTCTTCTCCCTCACCCGGGACAACTCGTACACACGTCCTGCTCAGTTTCTGCATTAGAACAGAGGAGGCCAGAATCCCAAGTGGAATCAGCAAGCACGGACCACAAGGACACTGCCAAAGCCAAGTCAGACGACGCCAAGCCGGAAGACCCCAATTTTGTACCAAGTAGTGACCCTGATCAAGACGCCTTGTCTGACACGGTCCAAAAAAAATACTTTTCCGAGACAAAAGTAAACCCAGAGGTGGCAGATGTAGAAAAGGATCCTCTCCAAGACCATTCCATCGGTCTCTTCCAGCGTTTCCAAAAGACATTCAAACAGTACGGGAAAGTCGTGATCCCAGTGCATTTGTTGACATCCAGCATATGGTTTGGTACATTTTATTATGCAGCATCAAAGTAAGTATGTTGCATGTTCAATTGTTAAGCTAATAAAACAGATTGTAAACTGAAAACTCCTTACTGGAGCATTATTCACAAATATGAACATAAATTTGTATGATTTAGAGTTTTCTTGTGATTTCATGATAATGTTGTTGGGATATTGAGTTAAAAAATTTCTGGCCCAAATTCACCGTGGTGAACATGCTTCAGTGAGGCCCGAGAATGTTCCAAATTTGGCATCTGTGCCATAATATGCCACATTTCTAAACACAAACATTGAACCTCGTCTCTGCCAGATGAAATGTTTTATTGAGGACCTGGTGCTATAATGTTGAGGTGACAAAATGTGATCAGTTGATGGTCAAGCATTCAACATGGAAACCTGACCACACTGGGTCAACGATTTTTAAGTTGTAGAATAATACGGCAAGGATGCCTATCTGTCCTTCATATCCATGCAGTCTCATTCAAAGAGTAGCCTAGTTATAGAACATCGAACAGTACATGAACGGGCCCTTCAGCCCACAATGTTTGTGCCGAACATGATGCCGAGTTAAATTGGTCTCACCTGCCTGCTCATAATCCATATCCCTCTATTCCCTGCACTTCCTTGTGCCCATCTAAAACCCCCTTAAATGCCACAATCAAAGTTAAGGCAGAGGTTCAATTGCACCTCCTCCAACCTCATCTATTGAATCCACTGTTCGGCTCAGTTTGTGTCCTTTTGCCATGTAGCTGTTCCCGTAGCTACCAGCTCTTAAACCAGTGGAAATTATTTCACTTGGTTTATTCTATCAGAAGAAAGACCTCCCTTCAAATCTCATCTTAACTTTCTCTATTCTCAGGAAACTGCACTGATTCTTTAGGCCGTTTACATTAAATGATTTTTCATCATGGTGCCATTTGGATAACTGATTTGTACTCGATCATATTAATGTAGGATGCCAAAACTGAATGCTGAAGCGTCAGTCATTTTATACGGATTAGCATAACTCCTTCGCTCTTATAATCTGTGACTCTTTATTCTACTGCCTTCAAATTATTGTGCAGCCTTCATCCCTTTTCCTGCACCACCTTTAAATGTGTATCATTTTAGTCAGAGTTGATCAGCCCACCCTGTCTATGCTGATTGTTGACCCATCTATACCAATCCCATTTACTGTCACTTCTATGTCCTAGCAATACATGTGCCCCTAGACGTGAGAGTCTCTGCCTCTACCACCCACTTAGGCTGTGCATTCCAAATTTTAGATAACATTGCCCTTCATCGAATTGCTTTGCATTTCTGTTGAAGCTGCAGTGTGTGTGTGATCGATTTATTTGTTTGTAAATGTTCCTGAGAACTAGTGGTATTCACTTTTTGTTTGTGCAGCCCCCATTTCCGCGACATTTTATCTAGTGTTTGTTGATTGATACAATGGGGCCAGGTCTCACCTGGTCTTCTTTCTACTGTGGTACTATGCATACCACTGGAGCCTGTTCTCTGCTCTAATGATTGATGACTAAACCACAACCATTCAAGATATGGACACCATGAACACGTTATCTAAGAAAGGATGCGGAGTTCTCTGTAAACTAATGACAACCCACTATTAGAAAGAGATGAAAACCACCTGCTAGGATACAAAGTGCTGGAGTAACTCAGCAGGTCAGACTGATGACCACCTGGTAATTGCCTGGGAAGTTAGTTTTGATCCAGAGCAACAGAGTGTATCTGTCTTAACAACTCTGGAATGGCTAGATATTGATTGATATGAAGATACAGCATGGAAACCGATCCTGTGGTCCAGCCTGACCATAGACCACCCATTTGCACTAGTTCATTGTTACCCCACTCCCTACACAGTCTGAACAATTTACAGAGGCCAACTAACCTACAATCCCAGGTGTCTTTGGACGGTGGGAGGAAATCAGAGCACCCGGAGGAAACCCACGGGGTCATGGAGAGAACGTGTAAACTCCATACCGACATTATGAATGAATAGGCCGTTGTTTATGTAACTCTTTCAGCTAAGATATTCCTCATCTGCTCTTGGGCTGGCAATTCAATGTGATGATTTGGAGTATTTCTCATTTCTCAGCAAGCTCCCGCTCAAACACATGAAAGACTTGCATATCTGGGTCAATGAATCCTCAACTGTGACAGTTGCATTTAGTCTCATGCTGCAAGTGCTTGCATGAGTTCCACTGTCAGTGATCAAAGATGAGATTGTTGCCAGTTTTAATTAAAATCTTACAAAGCCTCTGCAGTTTAGTTTAGTTTGGAGATACAGCATGGGAACAGGCCCTTCAGCCTACCGGATGCACGCTGACCAATGATCACCTGTGCACCAGTTCTATCCTGCACACTAGGGACAATTTGCAGAAGCCTATAAACCTACAGATGTACACATCTTTTCAATGTGGGAGGAAACCGGAGCACCCGGAGAAAACCTATGTGGTCACAGGGAGAACGTGCAAACTCTACAGTCAGACCCATAGTCAGGATTGAACCCAGGTCTCTGGCGCTGTAAGGCAGCAACTCTACTTCTGCACCACTGTGTCACCCTTTAAGCAATTGAATACAGTTGAATACAGAGTCTCCTCACTTCACCACTGACAGTTTCTGAAAACCTAATTGGGCGAAAGGTTCGGCTTCCCAAGAAGGGGTGAAGTGCAGTCTCCCTCCTCCAGTTAAGTCCTGGCCTGTGCTGTACTGACTCTTACCGTCTAAAGGAATTGATTAGACTTCTGGCAAATCTGTTTGCTGAGGTCACCTGGTCCATGTATAGTAGTCCCATTCATTCACTGTGACTGGCCTAAATCCATCATTAATACAACATTTATGTAACTGGGAATAGAATGAGTGCATAACAATTAGACGAACTGTTGGATTACAACATTCACTGGCGTCTGAAATCCAGAAATTGATTCCATCTTAAAGTTAATACAACATGATTTCTACTGAACATCTATCAGATTTAATCAGGAGTTTAATTAGGCAATTAATTAAAGGCCAAGCAAGTCCTGATTAGTTATTGCGAATTATGTATCATTAACATGAAGCATTTAATCTATGATCTGCTTTTCTCTGTGGGTGGGAGGATAATGTTTTAATTTTGATAATCAGTTTGCTGCAGAGTTTAAAATGGGATTCATTATGCAAACATCCAGATTTTTCTGTTGTATTCCATACTTCTGGCATTTGCAATTAATTTTATATTCTACTTTACCAGATTAGAGAAGCTTTGCTTTATAGAGAAGCAGAACAGTACAGCACAGGAATAGACCCTTCGGCCCACAATCTGTCTGTGATGCCAAGATCTGCCTGCACGTGATCCATATCGTATCTGCCTCCATCACCACCACATCTAGCAGTATGTTCCTGGCAGCCCACCACCCTCTGTTTAAAAAATAACTCCCTGCATATCTCCTTTAAACTTTGCCCCTCTGACCCTAAAGCAACACCCTCTAGTTTTAGGCATTTCCACTCTGAGGGGGGGAATATTCTGACTCTCAACACTATCTACTCCTCCCATAACTTTATATACTTCAATCAGGTCTCCCCTCAGCATCCAACACTCCAGAGAAAACAATCCAAGTTTCTCCAATCTCTCTTTGTAGCTAATGACTCTGCTAATCCAGGCAGCATCTATATTATTACATTACTAAAACTCTCATCTTGTTTATGTGTGTGCGTGCGATTCATGCCCTGAATTACACCAAAACTGTACACGATAGCGCTACAATATTTGGACCACCTTACCATTTCCTGTGGTATGGTGTGTTAATTTTCGTTCAGATTGATAGTAAATTTTACATTATTCACATTTAAAATTGTAAAAAATTTAATTTTCACTTAACTTCTCAGTGTCAAAAATCCAATTCCTGCTGGTTCTGCCCGCAACAATGTTGCAATCACAGGACACAGTCCTGGCAGCAAGTGAAATCCAATTGTTTTTTCTGTCCGCATTTTTTTTTAAGTTTAAAATGAGGGCGGGGTGAATAAGGGGAAATGAGCCACCCCTGCACAGTTGGAGCCTATGGGTGAGTGGTGGAATATTGTGGTGGGGGAACGGGTGAGTGGTGGAATAGGCCTCCCACGGGGGCTATGGGTGAGTTGTGGAATATTGCATTGGGGGAACAGGTTTTGTTGGGGGACCAGGCCTCCCGTGTGATAGGGACCCAACGGGTCCCACTTGGTCTAGCTTAATAAATAAACACTAGAGTAGCTTCTTCTTCTTTCGTGTGGCTGGCACAGCCTAATGTTGTTGGACAACTTGTTCTATTTGATCTTCCGTTTGTGCACGTCGAGTTGATTGCATTAGTCTAAACAGGGCGGACCACGTAAAGGTTGCAATCTTCCACCCCACTAGAGTAGCTCAGTGAGATTGTCTGCTTCTGACAGATGGACGTAATGTTTGTGATTCTGAAGAGGTTCACAAGTTCTGGATCTGTGGCAGGCTTACCAGCATGTGAGCCAGGAGATGAGGCCCCACTCAGTGTTAAAGCCACCCTGGTTTGTGTTACATCTCCGTGTTCACCGCTATTAATAAAGGCTATCCCATGGTCCAGAATGGGATTAGGTTTGTGTAGTTTACACCCACCCCACCCCCCCAGTTCAGATTCTGATTAGTTTCCTGTTACATACATCAGGGTGTAATGAAATTCCTTGTTCGGACGAAGCTCATTAAGTACCGCATTGGCAGATACAATAAATAGATCACAAAAGCAAAAATAAAATTGTGTTGCTCCACCAAGTATGCTACTCAACATTGATGGAAGGTGAAGATTTTAACACTGTGATAGCTGTTGATATTACCCTCTTAATGTTGAACTAGGAGCCAGAGTCAGCCATTTCACCTGCTCCATCCAAGCCTGCTCCACCATTCACCAAGGTAATGGCTGACTCCCCTCAAATACCTTCATGCTATCCATATCTTGGATAGCTTTAATATCCATAAATCTATTGATCTCAGTTTGAATGTTTATCAGTGACCATTATCAGTGACAAGGAATTTGAAAGATCCATCATTGTGAATGAAAAGACTTTAATCCTAGTTTTAGATCTTTCAATCTCCTCAGTGAGAATATCCACCATAACCAGCCCTCTCAGTATCTTGTATGTTTCAGTGGGGTTCATCTCCAATTCTAAATTCTGGAGAACAGAGGCCTAATCTACCTAAAAAAAGACACAGTGCTGGAGTAACTCAGCGGGTCAGGCAACATCTCTGGAGAACATGGATATGTGACATTTTGGGTTGGGACTCATCTTCAGACGAGTCTACCTAACTTCACTTCATATGAAAGATCAGCCTTTCTGGGGCCAGTCTGATGAATCCATTGCATTTCTTCTGCAACAAATATTTCCTTTCTTTACTGACCAGTTCAAAATTGTCCTTAATTTTCTTTTGGATCGTTTGAAATCATTGAAGATTATGAATAATCGGGGCCCAAGATCAAATCCCTCTGTTTGCTTGTTTGTCACAGCCTGCTAACCTGCGAAGGGTCTGTTCACCCCCACTTTGTCTCTATCTGTTAACCTACGTACAAGGCACACTAGTATATTACCCTTGACGCTATGTGCTCTCCAACCTCCTGTGCAGAAACACATCAAAGGCCTTCTGAAAAACCAAATATACACATCCACTCGTTTCCTTCTCAAATGTACCAAATTAATCTTCAAATAGCTTTTCCTTTAAATCAGGGGTCTCCAAACTGTGGCCCGCGGGCCGCATCTGGCCCGTCACGAGATTTTATCCGGCCCGCAGAAAGCTCTTAACACGTTCCATGCGGCGGGCTATTCAGCAGGTTCTGTGGTAGCGCGGCTTTAAAGATACAGTGCGGAAATAGGCCCTTTGGCCCATCGAAGCGATGCCCATGCGCACTAGCACTATCCTACACACACTCGGGACAAATTCAATTAACCTGCAAATGTGGAGTGGGAGGAAACCAGAGCACCCGGAGAAAACCCACGCAGGTACAAACTCCGTACAGACAGCACCCGTAGTCAGGATGGAACCTGGGTCTATGGCACTGTGAGGCAGCGACTCTACAGTTGCGCCTACTGCTCTTGTGTTGCAAAGCAAATTGTGCGGGGTGGTAGCGGGGGAGCTAGTTGGCGGCAGGGTTGGTATGTAGTAATCTCCCCCCGTGAGGGTGACCCGTGAACAGCTCCCTCTCTGGGGTGCCACACTGTCCTCTGGACCCTTTGTCCTGGTCTCCACCAACTCTCTCTTCCCCCCCCTCCCTCTCTCTCTTCCTCCCCTCCCCTCTCCCTCTCTCCCGCCAGCCCTGCGGAGATCGGCGGATCGGTAGCCGACTGTGTGTGTGTGTGCCCGATGGGTGAGCATTATGCGTGCGTCTTTGTTAATATGCCTGAGGGGTGATCACAGTGCGTGTGTGAGAGGGAGAGAGAGAGAGAGATAGATAGAGTGTAAGAGGCCCTGTATGTGTGAGTCTGTGTGTCGGTGTGCAGGTATATGTGTCTGTGTGTTTCGGTATGTGGGAGTCCACGTGTGCGTTTCTGTGTCTGTGTGTATATGTATGTCACTGTGTGTGTGACATTTCTTTATTTTTTCCTACGGAAATGTGCCAAACATATAATGTGGCCCTCATGCTGAAAAGTTTAGAGGCCCCTCCTTGCGTTAAATAAATCTGCATTGACTGTTCAATCCAGTCTTGATATCTCTTTCTTCATTATACGTTTTCCAGGTGACCAATACAAGACCAAGTAGGTAATTCCGTGTTTTCTCTCTCTCCTTCCTTAAACAGTTTGGCCACTTTTGTTTTTGTTCCACTCTGCCCCGAACCATTTCCTGAACCAGCAGAACTTTGCAAATTTTTAACCAGTGTGTTCATTTTCTCTATTACCACCTCTTTCAAATTACAGACTTAAATCATCAGGTCCAGCAGTCAAGAGCGTTTCATTGTTACGTACTACAAGGGAACAATGACATTTTTACCTGCTGTAGCTTAACAGACCCATGTGCAATAACACACAGATAAATATATAATAATCAAAAATACAAATAACTAACCATAATACTAGGTAACTATAATACTGCAAAATTTAAGTCCATAGTATAACCAAAGATAATGTCTGTAAAAGATCATTGCTGCTGAGGTTAATGTTGTGTAGTGTTCAAGAGCCTGATGGTTGCTGGGAAGAATTTCCCTGTTGTGAGGCAACTGAACCAACCTATCAACAACTTGAGAGCAGTCCTGAGCTACTATCAACCTCATTGGAGACATTATCGTGCACTAAGCGTTATTCTCTTTATCATGTATTTGTATAATCATGTATAGGTTTTCCGCTGACTGATTAGCACGCAACAAAAGCTTTTCACTGTACCTCAGTACATGTAACAATAAACTAAGGTAATTGAACCAAGAAACTGTTCTTGAACCTGGTGATCACGGTTTTCAGGCTCCTGTACCTTCTTCGCGATGATAGAAGTGGAATGAGAGTGTGGCTAGGGTGGTGTGGATCTTTGGTGATATTGACTGCCTTTTAGACCATTTGATGGTGAGGTGGTCAGTACCTGTGATAGACTTACTGATATCTAGGATCTTTTCAATATTTAGATATTAACTTCTCAGGCAGAATTTCTTCTCAAATGCAGTACTTTCATTTCCTCAATTGTACTTGTTCTTTATTATATCTCAGAGTCTTTTTGTATCTACAGTAAAGACAAACAGCAAGGACATGTTTAATTCAGTCAGTTTGCTTTTTTTCTCATTAGGTTCTCCTGTTTCTATGCATAAAGCACCCACGTTCTCCTTTTTCTAATGCTTTTGACATTAGTCTGGAAGCTCCTGCAGCCCTTTTGTTTTTCACGAGCTTACTACCGTATTTTTTTGATCAAGGACAAAGACAAAAATATTGAAGCCGTTGGCCTTTTTTTATTCTTTATTATCATTTGTTCCTGCTGTCCACATTTTTTTCCTGTCTCTTTTGCATTCTTTATTGCAGCCAGTCTTGGAACAAACACAGGCAAACGCTTACCATCGGCCAGGCTGTGCACTGTGCCTTGCCCTCATCTCCCTGCTGATCTCTCCATAGAACACTGCTCATGAGCCATACTCTTCCTTCTAGCTTGGTCCCAAGGGCAGTCAATAACAGCTTGTGGATTAGAGAAAGATCTGTTCCAATGTTTTGTAAACTCTGATCTGACTTTCTTAGCTCCAGGGAATGTTTGTGTGATTCCACCTTGTGATGTAATCATTGATGACAATCTAAGATGCATTCCTTTCAAGGTCATTCAATCCTTCCCAGTGTGGTGCCCAGTACGGCTGCTTGTAATCTTCACTGCAGCAAAACCTTCACTATGACTATATTCTTCTCGTGATATAACACGAGACCTCTGGATATATTTTCTTTCATTCATGTCGAGTTAATGATCCATGTGGAAGAATCACAAGTCGTTAGACCTCCCTTTCTCCGTTTTTCACCAGTTAGAAAAATATTGGTTGCGTCTTTTTAACATCAGATTTATATGCATGAAATCCATTTGCTGCATTAACTTGTGAAAGAAGGAACGCAACCCTGATTGGACTGATCCAGGATGGGGAGGAATCTGCCTAGAGACAGGAAGTGACACATCTGGCGTCCTGGTGCCTTCGTAACAACCTGGAGCTACGTGCTCTTAAGACAGTGGAATTGACAGTAGAATTTAGGAAAGCTCATCCTCCCCTCCCCCACTCACCATCAGCAACACCAGAGTCACATTTGGGGAGTATTTTAAGTTCCTTGGTACCATCATCTCCAAGGACCTTAAATGGGGGGCCATCATCGTCTGAACACTGCAAAGGCCAGGAATCGAGCAGGTAGCATCACTGACCCCTCTCACGCTGGCCACAAACTCTTTGAAGCACTTCCCTCTGGATGGCGACTCCAGACATAAAGAGCTTTTTTCCACGAGCACTAGATCTACTCAATAACCAAAAGTCTGTAGCCTCCTTTTGATCTGGTATTTTATTTCATTCAATGTTTAAACTATAATATTTTATTCTTAATTGTCTACTGTATGTCGTGTTGTAACTTGCGAGCCGAGCACCAAGGCAAATTCCTTGTATGTGTACATACTTGGCCAATAAACACATCAATCAATTAATTAATTTGTTCATTCCGATGCTGGTGTATACTGAAGATAGACACAAAGTGCTGGAATAACTCAGCGGGTCAGTGAGCATCTCTCGAGAAAAGGAATACGTGACGTTTCGAGTCAAAACCCATCTCCAGAAGGGTTTAATCTGAAGAAGGGTCTCTACCTGAAACGTCACCTATTCTTTTTCTCTAGAGATGCTGCCTGACTTGCTGAGTTACTGCAACATTTTGTATCTATCTTTGCTGCATTAACCAGTTCAATTCTTCCCTTCCCTCCCGCACCACCCCCTCCCTGGGCACTTTCCCTTGCAACTGCAAGAGATGCTACACTTGTCGCTTTACCTCCCCCCTCGACTCCATTCAAGGACCCAAGCAGTCATTCCAGGTGTGACAAAGGTTCACCTGCATCTCCTCCAACCTCATCTATTGCATCCTCTGCTCTAGATGTCAGCTGATCTACATCGGTGAGACCAAGGCTTGGCGATCGTTTCGCCGAACACCTCAGCTCGGTCCGCATTAATCAAGCTGATCTCCCGGTGGCTAAGCAATTCAACTCCCTCACCCATTCCGAATCAGACCTTTCTGTCCTGGGCCTCCTCCATGGCCAGAGTGAGCACCACCATAATTTGGAGGAGCAGCACCTCATATTCCGTCCGCTTGGGCAGTTTGCACCCTAGCGGCATAAACATTGACCTCCAATTTCCGGTAGCCCTTGCTGTCTCCTCCCCTTCTCAGCTCTCCCTCAGCCCTCTGGCTCCTCCACTTCCTTTCTCCTTTCTTCTCCCCCCCCCCCCCCACCCCACCCCCACCCCACCCTACATCAGTTTGAAGAAGGGTTTTGGCCCGAAACGTTGCCTATTTCTTTCGCTCCATAGATGCTGCTCCACCCGCTGAGTTTCTCCAGCACTTTTGCCCACTGAAACATTCGTATCCCCTTGCAATTTAGTGCTTCCATCTACACTCATTTGTTTATTAATAAACATGGTGGCTTGACTTCTTGTCCCAGTTTAATTATTTCTAAATATAGTGTATATTGAGGCCACAAACACGTCCTTGCAAGACACCAGGAAAAGCCAACCTGACATTATCCAATTTAAACACTCAGCCAGTTTCCTAACCAAGTAAAAAATGTCTTCAGTTCCTGTAGACTTCAGCTTGGATTAGCAAAAACCCAGGCAGCAATGCAAGACTTTGAATGCATAGGTAACACATTGATATTGCTGTACAAACCAAAGATCGTAGAAGGCTCTAGTATCTTTGGTAGAAACTGTCTGTAGAACTGAAAAGTCACCTGTCCATTCTCTCCCCAAATGCTGCCTGACCCGCTGAGTTCCTCCGACACATTGTGCTGTGATCCAGAAATGTAACCAATTTTTTTTTTTTAACTCAGATACTCAGTGATGTGATAATTGGTGATAATTAAAGTGAAAAGTAATGAACTGAACCATAAATATAAACCAAAACTGTCAAACCTATTTATAAAAGCATTATTTAGGGGAAAAACAATTTGTTTTATATGTTCTTTCCTTTCAGGGGCGTTAATGTGGTCCCATTCCTGGAGTTTGTTGGCGCGCCGAAAGGAATAATACAAATTTTGAACCATTCCACGGGTGGAAATGCACTGACTGCGTATGCATTGTACAAGGTGAGTAGAGTGCTGTGTTAACTGGTATTTCCATTGCTGTGCATGTGGGATCCTGCATATTATTGCCCTCTGTTGGCTAGAAGGTGGGGGGATGAAACATGGGGACATCACTGTATACAGATTCCCCTCTAGATTTTGCATCTTCCTCGCTTACCTCATTGACACCAAGTTCAAATATTGGAGTTTAGTTTATCGTCACGTGTACTGAGGGTCAGCGAACATCTGATCCCTTCACTTCTGCGGCAGCAATTTCATTATGTAAACAGTAGCCGTTTAAGAAGACCCTTTATTTCCAAGCTTCTGGGGACAATTCGATGCTGTGTTGTAGATTGCTTGGCATTGAAAGCTGCCATCCTCAGGGAGGGCGGTAGGGATCGGGTGGGGGGGGGGGGGGGGGGGGGGGAGGAATGGTTTAGTTTAGAGAGACAGCATATGGCCATAGACCCTTTGGCCCACAAAGTCCAAGCCAACCATCGATGACCCAATGCTATCTCACTTTCTCATACACTCGCTACACACTAGGTGCAATTTACAATGACCAGTTAACCAATGCTTCCGGTGGAAACCCCTGCGGTCACAGGGAGAATGTTGTGCGCTGTTATTCAATTTATCATATATCTGTACACTGTGAGCGGTCTGATTGTAATCAGGTATGGTCTTTCCGCTGGCTGGATAAAGTGCAACAAAAGAGCTTTTCAGTGTACCTCTGTACATGTGACAATAAACAAAACTATCACCAGATATTGTGTACCTTTACAACTCTTACCATTCTTCAAATTTGTACTTGTCTGTTTTGCAGCTTGCCACACCAGCTAGGTACACAGTGACCTTGGGAGGAACTTCGCTTGCAGTGAAATATCTCCGCTCCCGTGGTTACTTGTCCACTCCGCCTCTGATGAGGGTTTACATACAAGACAGAATGGAAGTTACCAAAGAGCGATTTTCTGAAAAAATGGAGGAAACTAAGGAACTGCTAACCGAGAAAATCCAAGAAACCAAAGACATGGTCTCCTTTAGGAAGAAAAAAGAATGAAGAATGTGGAGGACACACTAAAAGAAAATTCCACCCGTGTTAAATCTAAGAACTTTTGTCACCTCCTCTAGTTTTCAAGTTGAGATTATGCACATTTTGTGGATGTAAACTGCTGCTATTTCAGATGCCAGTCGTTTGTTATGGTGTGGAAGAACTGCTGAAGCCATTTCCAAACGATTGTGTAATTTTTGGCAGTAAGATTTAATCATTTATATGGAAAGAGTTGCCAAAAGGTTTAAGATATTTCCTACCCGGCGGTGCAAACAGGAATGTAAATGGTGAAACTTGTCCTTGCACAGTGGTTGTAAAATAAACTGGTTCACATTAACTATTTCAGGACTTGCTTCACTTTTGGTCAACGAAAGTCAGAAATGTCAGGGGAACCTTTTATTTGTGTTCTGTGACACCTTTAAATTAAATTAAATCCTATCACTTCTAACATGAAGTACATGCGTCCTACCACACAGTGCACGAGTGATAAAACAGAAAATGATGGGAACACTCAGGCAGCATCTGTGGAAAGAGGAATTGATGTTTTAGGTGCAATGTATTTCATCTTGAAACACTAACCCGTTTCCCCAAGCTGCTGAGTGTTTCCAGCATTTTCTGTTTATATTTCAGATTTCCAGCCACTGCAGTTTCTTGATTTGCACTTAACAACAGTTAAGACTGCCTAATTGTCACATGTACTGACAACAGAACAATGAAATTCTTATTTGCAGCAGCATAACAGGCCTGTAACACAATACACACGCAGTGAACACGTGCAATAACTGAACTCTATATAGTGGATTTTGGTTTTAGCGGACCGGGGCTCCCGTTGCTTCCGCCAGTGATCTGATGAGCTGGTTCAAAATGACGTGCTTCCGGTTGCGGGAGCGGAAAGAGCGAACAGCATGAAGAGTGTGAGTACCGGGCCATCCCTGCTGCAACGCGTGTGGCACCGGAGACTCGGTGGTCCGTGGCCTCGGAATTCCCATTTGTTTAGCCCCCCGACACCACGCTTGTTCCATCTCAGCCCAGGGTTAAACTGTGCACCCACCCCCCTCACTCGGTTATAGCGGACAATGGGCAATAACGGACGCTATCCGTGGTCGGTTATCGTGAGGGTTTCCTGTAGTTAGTTTATTGAATTTGTTTATGTATTAATTATCCCAATACTAGTGCAAGAAAATAGTAACCCAGTTTGGAATTTGCTGGGCTCCCTTGGCTCCAGACCTTACTGTAGCCCTAGCCCAAACTTGGCTTAAAGAACTAAATTCCATAACATGGTGAGGTGAAAGTGACTGCCTTTCACAAAAGAGAGTTCATAAGTGATAGGAGCAGAATTAGGCCATTCGGCCCATCAAGTCTACATTCAATCATGGCGGATCTATCTTTCCCTCAACCTCATTCTCCCAGTAACCTCTGACACCTGTATAATCAAAAATCTATCTCTGCCTTCGATATCCATTGACTTCCTAAATGAATGTCCATTTATTCTGAGGCTATGACCTCTGGTATTAGACTCCCACGAGTACACAAGGGAACGCTGAAGTCAACGAGAATCAAAGGTAAAACTCACCAATGATTAGAGCTGCAGTTTGCAAAGCGGGTGGTGGTTGTGATTGTTGGAGCTTAATCTCCTAGGATGTCAGTGCAGGCCTTCCTCAATGCATTGTCCAGGGGCCCACGATCTTGAAGCTGCTTCATCAACAACCTTCCTTCCATCGTAAGCTTAGAAATTGGGCTGCTTGCTGACAATTGCACCATATTCAATTGCATTCATAATTCAGCAAATGAAATTATCTGTCTTTATGCAGGAAGACCTAGATGACTAAGTTACAAGTTGTAACACGTGCATCTCAAAAACTATCGGGCTTTGACTTTCCACAAGAGCGTTCCAATCACCTCTTCTTGAGGTTCAGAAACATTGATGTCACAATTTTCTTTCTCCCACCCTCAGCATCTGGAAGTCTCCATTCATTAGAACTTCAACTGGACTGAAGAAGGGTCCTGACCAGAAACATCACCCATTCCTTCTCTCCAGAGATGCTGAGTTACTCCAGCATTTGGTGCCCATCTTTAGCAACAGTAATACGATGGCTACAAGATGGGTTCTAGCTGTGAATGACTCACCTCCCAGCATCCTAAAGCCTTTCCACCATCTGCAAGGCACAGTTCAGGAGCATGATGGCAAACCTTTCGCTTGCCTGAATTAATGCAGCTCCAAGAACTCTTTAAGAAGCTTAACCCCAGCCAACATA
The DNA here is from genome assembly GCA_963514005.1 of Raja brachyura. The sequence goes on along the minus strand of OY740784.1, from coordinate 29,361,872 downwards.
AAGTAGCCTACTTAGTTTATCATTATGTGTACCAAGGTACAGTGAAAAGCTTTCTGTTGCATGCTATCCAGTCAGCAGAAAGACGGATTAAAATCGAGCTGTCCACCGTGTAGGGTGCTCCAGCTGAAATATTCATTCATACCAACATAAGTGCAATGGTCCCTGTGTATGGACTAGCAACAAAGTGCATTCAGTTACTCATCCAGGTTACTCCGACAGTACCTCCAGAAATGTACCAGCAAAAAGGCCAAGGGTGGCAGGCACCTGGGAATATCATTACCAGCTAGTTCCCATCCGACTCACACACTATCATTTGCCAGACTTTACTGTACCCCACGTCTCTTGTCCAGCTTTCTCTACCCGATTAAAATCAGTATGAAGAAGGGTCCCAACCCAAAACGTAGCCTGACCAGGGAATGGACAATGTTTTGGGTTCCAGCCTAAAATGTTGTCTAGCCATTCCCTCCACAGAAGTAACAAATGCTGGAGTAGCTCAGCAGGTCAGGCAGCATCTCTGGAGAAAATGGATAGGTGACGTTTGGGGTCGGGACCCTTCTAGGCTCCAGCACCTTGTCTACCCTCCACAGAAGCGCTGAGCTCCTCCAGCACTTCGTTTTTTTTGTTGATGAATTTACTCCCTGAAACAGCTTAGAACTCCCACCTCTCTTGTTGAAATACATTAGTACTCTTTAATAATATTCCTGCATCCATTGTAAGAATACTGCATCTTTTACACTTCCAACATAATTTCTGTTGTAATTAGCACTGTTAATGATATTTCCCTACTTAAATCACCCTGTTAGTTTTGCACTGGAGATTTGCCTGTATATTTGTTTGTTTGGTCTTCCTCTAATTAATTGGGGGTCTCCAAGGCCCTCCCAGTATTGTGACTGGTCTTTATTAGTACCTCAGTTTAACTCATGTTAACTTTTCCATTGACAGACACAAAACTCTATCATGCCTTTCATTATTCTGTAAGGTTGAATGAGGTCCCCCCTCAACCTTCAAAACTCCAGTGAGTACAAGCCCAGTGGTGTCAAACGCTCATCATATGCTAACCTACTCATTCCTGGAATCATTCTTGTAAACCTCCTCTGGACCCTCTCCAGAGCCAGCATCTCCTTCCTCAGATATGGTGCCCAAATTTACTCGAGAGTACTCCAAATGTGGCCTGACCAACGCCTTATAGAGCCTCAGCATTACATCTCTTGGAACAAGAGATACGGACGGTACTTATGGCAGTCTGATTCTGAAGAAGGGTCTCGACCCGAAACGTCATCCATTCCTTCTCTCCAGAGAAGCTGCCTGTCCCGCTGAGTTACTCCAGCACTTTGTATCTACCGTACTTATGGCAGTACTTATTATACTTACATATAATTAATGTACGATATTAAGCTATCCGTGTTACTTTTCCATTATGTCACAGTTGTAATTATTTCTTTATAAAATATTTAAACTTCCTTTAAAAAACAAAATCTCAATTTTATTGGAAAATCCTGTAACCAGGATGGAACTGTCTTTTAAACCATATTACACTATAATTTCTACTTCAACACAAATTTGACTGCATTTCTTTCAAAATTAACCATAAAGATGACCATGTAGCATTGCCATTCTCCTTGGTCTGTTATCAAACTTTTGTTTCTTCTGCCTTGCTAGGTCTCATACCATAAACCAACATAGCCTCTCTCCATCCTAAAATTAGTCAGATTCCCACCTCTTGCCAAGCTTGTTGAACCAAGCTTACCCAATAGTAACCTTAACTCACTTGATATCCATAGGCTCTGGTCTTGTGGAGGTGCAATGATATAACTTGTACATATACCTCCACCCAAAGGGCAACCCCTCCCCCATGCATCATATTTGAGTTATTCAGACTTCCACAAGATGGCATTAAAGTCTCAGCTGTAACAAACTGCTCCATCACTTTATTACTTAAGGCCCATCTAATTTGCAGTATCAGACGTCTGCTGCATTGGGACAAATAATTTCTGGATTCCCCATCTTCATCTTATCCATTTGTTTAAAGTTTAAAGATGTGCAGGACAAGTTTTTTTCCCCCGCAGAGGGTAGTAAGTGCCTGGAACATGCTGCCGGGTTGAAGCATACGATAGTAACGTTCAAGAGACTATTGGGTTGGCATATGGATATGCAGGGAATGGAGGGTTATGGATTCTGTGCAGGCAGGCAAGAGTTAGTATTTGCATCATGTTCAGCACATTGTGGGGTAGAGAACTCGGGTGAACAGGGCCTGTTTTCAGGCTAGCTATTCCATGTTCTTTGTAAAAGTGGTCGTCCACAAACACATGGTTGCTTTTAAAGAAAAAATATTTATGTTGTTTACACTGCTTCTCCCCTGTAAAATATGCTTACTTTATTTAAGGTAATTACCAGTCATAAATGTATACAATTTGGGAAATTGTCTTGGAGAACCTAATCCAAATAATTTCATGGTTGATCCTTCAACGCAGTTGAGGACGGACTGGTACTTCAACCCAAACTGTTAACTCTACAGATCCAGCTTGACCCGTTTAGTTCCTCCAACAGATTGTTTGTGTACCTTTTAGTTGGATGAACAAATGTTGGAGCATCTTGTCAGATGATTGGGAATTATGGGAATTATCTGGGAATTATCTGGGAATTATCAATAAAGATTCTCAATCACATGAGATTTCTTGAATTTCTGTGAAATAAGGCCAAGATGATCTTGTGGTCTTCACATTCTCCCAAGCAATGCTTAACATTTAAAAAAAAAAAGTAACTCACCAATAATCTAGTTGTCAAAATTCAATATGCATTCCACAAAATACAACTGAGTATGACCTTAATCCAGGGATTGATATTAAGTTGGAACACTAGAGAACTCGGGTGAATAGCTCTCAACATCAAGGCTGAAACCATGAGATTTCAGCCCTCCCAAATGGAAGTCAAAGGAAATAGCTGTTTTGGGTTTGTCCCCAACACAAATGAAAGTTACAAAATTGCAATTTCTGGAAAAAAAGTTAAAACAATTATCGAAAGATCAATAATCACAACTTTCACAATATCTGTGCAAGAGATCTCCAGCGTAACCACCCTTGGGCCAAGTATCTTTAGCTGATTGATCAATGGGCTTTAAATAGATGTATTAATTGATTAGTTGTCAAGAGCACAAGTTTGAACTCAGATATCAATTGGACATCCAAGTTTCCCAAAACAGTAAATCTTTAGAATTGGTAGATGGGTGTCATGGAAACATAGAAAATAGGTGCAGGAGGAGGCCATTCGACCCAGCACAACCATTCATTGTGATCATGGTTGATCGTCCCTAATCAATAACCTGCGCCTGCCTTCTCCCCATATCCCTTAATTCCACTAGCCCCTAGAGCTCTATCTAACTCTCTCTTAAATCCATCCAGCAATTTAGCCTCCACTGCCCCCTGTGACAAATTTACAAATTCATTGTCTTTTGAACTTGACCAGGTAAGAGATTATATTTTTGGGACTTCTTAGATTATACTTGTCCATAAGATCACCAAGAGTGGTTTTGATCAGTAGTGAGGTGATTAAGAGTGTTATGACACATTTACAAATTATTTTTTCCATTACTTTTCTAGGTTATATAGCTGTGAAGGTGGTAGTAGTGAGGTGATATTGGTGGAAAACCTATAAGGAGAAGTGTACTCTAATGATGTTCAAACACTCTGGTGGTTTCACACGCTACATACTCCATTTGAATACAATTTCTTTAAGAATACTTCTGAAACGGGTGCTTACCTAAAGCCTTTCTACTTATTCCAATGTTTAATTATAAGATGGAAAACTTGCCTGAAAATACATTAAGATAGTGCAGTCTGCTTGAGTCCCTGCTATTCAACCAGCCACCATTCTAGTTACAGGATTAATATCGATGGTCAGCATGGACAGCCCAAAGGGTCAGTTTCATTGTGCATTGTAAAAAAAGACAATTTCAGTTAAAATGGAGTTTCAGCCAAATTAGCAGTACAACATTCCAAACCCTTTACAAACAATATGTTCAATACAAGTGGGAGATGTATTTGCACCTGTTCATGCCAGGGAACTTGCAATGCCTAGGAACATCTTGTTTTGCCGAGTACAACACGTTGGGTGGACCACCTGCGCCCCCTACAGCTAGTAGTGCAGAAACGCTGCAGACAAGGGGCTTATGATTAGCTCTGGGAGGGGACATGGCACAGTCTGCTGAGATAAGAAATGCCATAAAGGATGGCGTACTTGGGGTTTGCGAGTGCATACAGGGATACTATGTGCCTTATTTGGTAATGTAATAAAATACCTTGTTATTCACTCTGTTGTCTGAATCTGGTGATTTATCGAACACAACACATTGCTCCATGACTCTACCTAATGGTTTCACCGTAGGTACTCGCCAGTATTACCTCAACTTCAGCCGTAAGCTTGTTGACTTCCAGCATGGACCAGAAAAGGAGCAGGATCATGGGATTATCATCACATCCAAATCACACTTCTTCACCACAGGCTACACATCTCCATCCTTTGTCCATGGCTCTGTAACCTGGATTTCTCTGGTTAATACTTTCAGGTCAAACACTGATTCCACAAGGACCTGGGCAATTCAAGGCAATCACCCATATGATCAATAAATCAGGATTATAAATTTATTGACTTAAACAGGAAGATTAACTAACTACATGTACAGAAAATAGAACCAGTAATTCATGTACTATGTAAACTCGCTGTTAACATGCAATGATTAAAGGTAACAAAATAAACAATATTAGTTAATTATAGATAATCTTTGTGGGTTTCCACTTAAAGAAGAGCAATCACAATTATTTTTTAATCCAGAACATTTAATGCAGATCAAAAGGTATAAAAATACAACACAGTGAAATGACTAAAGTACAAAGCCTTCTTTTTACTTTTTTGGCAAGGCGCAGATGATAAGCTTTATAAAACATGTGACAATACATGAAATCCACCCTCTGCAGAAGTCCCGTGGGGTCAGGTATGTGTTTTGTCTCCTGCATCTAGTAGTTTACGCTGTAAACAGTTACATTGAGGTCCCCTGCTTAGCGGACCTCACTGTCCTTGTACGGTATTTTTCGTCATTTTCCACGGCTGATAAAAATAGGTGCAGAATGTGGCATCTGTTGTGTGGAGTTAGCAGTCAGACAGTCTTTAGCCTATGACATACAATACAGAACATAAAACATTTATTCAATGCAACAGTTCCACTGTATCGACACATTACTAAGTACTTCACAAGCACTGCAATCAAGAAACCAATGGAAAAAAAAATCCTGGTCTTTAGATAACGTTATTGATTTTGAATTTTTTCAGATGGTCTGTGTAGATTAACTGGATTGTGTAACTTGACATCCAGATAGTTTGAAAGAACAGTTGTATTAATTGTTTGCGTGTGGATCACAATTTGTAAGCAGCTTGCAATTGTTCTCCAGTCATGTTAACAGCTTTATTGCAATAGCAGCAGTCATAATCTTACAGCATGGAAACAGGCCCTTCAGCCCAACGTGCCCACACCGGCCATCATGTCCCATCTACACTATCCCCACCTGCTCACATTGGCCTGGTGTGTACAGGATGAATCAGTGGAACTGTGGGGGGTGGTCCACCCACCAAAAAACCCACTTCACTGTACGGCCACAGTGCAGGGATGATGCAAAGATGAACATGTCACATGCAAGTATAAATCCTGAAGCAAAGGAACTTTTTAATAAAAGAGTAGAACCACAAATTTCAAATTCACAAATTTTAATACCTTGGAAAAAGACGGGTGGCACTTGTGCACTATTACATAGGAGATTATTAACACTGATTTTGTTTCTATAATACAGATTTGGGAGAAATATTAAACAGTAAATTGGCACACCTCAAGATTTCCAATTAATTTGTTTTACAGTGAAGTCAATCGATAATATTTGTATTCATCTATTTTCTGCCAGTTATAAGAACATGGGCTCATATTTTTGATCCATATAGAGACTTAGGGGAACACTTATGAGTCAGTTGTTAACGCTAAAGCGAGACCCCTTGAATCACAAGACAGGACGGGATTAGGCAGGCCATATGGCCTATCCTGCCAAAGAGAAGAGTCTTGTCTTACACAGCTTCCAAAGTGACATTTGCCCACCTGCACTGTCCTGTCTGGAAACTGTAAGCGTATTAGGAGACGATTACTTTTTGCACGAGTAAGTGTTACAGTTGTTAACATCATGTCTATAACAGGCAAAATGGTTTCAAGAGGCACACAAATATAATTAAATGTTGCAAGAAATCTTTTAGCCTTCAACAATTTATCACAGTAAAATATTTGCAGAAAATGTTTAACTATCTTTAATTAAAACTGTGGCATGTCTTCATGGGGTTAAAAAATATAGCTCTCCTATGAATTATATAACATATTTAGTAAGTTACAATGCATATTAGGAATATGACCATGTTTAATCAAATGTAAGATGCACCACAGACATCTTACACTTAAATTAGATTTTAAAAGCTTTAATTTTGCTCATCATTCCTCAGTTTGGACCTGCAGTTGAAGAGAAACATTTTGTTTATAATGTGGTGCTTAAACATATGGATTTATGATAAAAACTTCTATAAAGTTTGAATTCAAACTTGTTCTTGTGGTTGAAAACTGGAATATAAAAAATCGAAATTGTGCATGATAGACTTTCTGTCCACAGACATGACTTATTATTGTGTATGATACTTTACCTGATGAGTAACAAGAAATAATTATTGATTCCGTAAATAATAATGGAAAAATATTATCGCCACATGTCAACCCTTTGCCATTACTTTTGTTGGTCAATTTAATCACTCCTATGTTGTGAATACAAAAATTTCCATCTGTTTTCCCACGCAAAATAACTGAAGGTAATATTTTATAAATTTAAAGAGTTTACTTGAAGATCACCCAATGGCCTGTGCTGGGAAATTTTCCAGGGTGCACATTTAAGCCAGTCAGTGATAAGACAAAGAAGTAAATATTTTAGAAGAATCTGATTACCAAGGTCACATATCAAAAAGGTTATTGCGGAAACAAGAACGTGGATTACTTCTTCGGCTGTAAAGCGCTTTGGAAGATTCTGAATAAGTGAAAAGCAGTGCATGGATGTAGGTCACTTTTCTTTCTACTGATTTACAATTAGTTTAAAAGCCATTCAGGTGAAGTATAGGAATACTGGAGAGATAACAAAAGTGTTGATTGCTTTAGTGGCTTTGTAAATAAATACTTCATTGTCTTTTGAGTTATTTAGCCTAGGGGCAGGGAAAATTAGGAAACCCAATTTAAAAAAAATGTTTTTTTTAAATTGGAAGGTTTCCTAATTTCCCCCTCCTTTTCAGGATGTTGCTCTATATTCATAGCTTCAGGCAGTCACAGGTGATCATGAAATGCTTTATTTCAAAATTTAATTTATTGATCAGTTTTAACATTTAAAATTGTTATATATATAAATAAAATGTATATTATATATATATTTACACCACAGAATGTGGACTCAGTGGAAGAACAGCATCCCATGACATGACCGGTAAAGACAGCAATGAGTGAAGCCTCTCTTCCCATATTTCTTAGCAGATTTTCCTTCCATCACAAACTTCACCACCTCACGTGCAAGTCTATAGCCCACTGAAAACAGAGACACAAGTGGATGGGGTGGTGACAAAGGTATTTGGCATGCTTGCCTTGAAAAGCAGAGACATTGAGTACAGGAATTGGGATGTCATGTTGCAGCTGTACAACATATTTTAGAGTATGGTGTACAGTTCTGATCACCACTCTACAGGAAACAGATATTGTTGCATTAGTAAGTGTGCCAAAGAGTTTCAGCATGATGTTGCCTGGAATGGATGGCCAGAGTTACATGGTTTTACAAAATTACATCAGATTAGGAAGAATAAGAAGCGTGGCACAGTGGCATTGCGGTAGAGTTGCTGCCTTACAACTCCAGAGACCTGGGTTCAATCCTGACTACGGGTGCTGTCTGTGCAGAGTTTGCAAATTCTCCCTGTGGCCCCATGGGGTTTTCTCTGGGTGCTCTGGTTTCGTCCCACGCTCCAAACACATGCAGGGTTGTAGGTAAATTGGTTTCTGTAAATTGTCCCTAGAATGTACGATAGAACTAGTGTACAGGGTGATTGTTGGTTAGCATGGACTCTGTGGGCCGAAGGGTCTGTTTTCATGCTGTATCTCCAAACTAAACGGAAAGGGTCCCAATCCAAAACGTCATCTGTCCATTTTTCTCTGCAGATGCTACCTGACCTGCTGAGTTCCTCTAGTGCTTTTCTTTTTAATCTCAAAACTAGTCCCTTGTGTTTACAATAGATTGATTAGATTGTTTTTCAGTGAAATGTAGGCACCCGAGGGCGGTTTTATTGAGTTTTACAGAAATGAGGAGCACAGATAAGGTAGTCCGTATTTAACCCCAGGCTAACAGAGTCTAAAATGAGAGGGCATAGGTCCAAGGTGAGAGGAGGAGAAAATTTTAAAGAATCAAGTTTTTCCACACAGGTGATTGTATGGAACGAGCTGCCCGAGCAAAAGACAATCTCAATGGTTAAAAGGCATCTGGACAGGCATCTGGCATCTTATAATGGATAAGAAAGGAATAATGGGATGAAGACCAAACGCAAATGGGAATTGTGTAGATGATCACCACAATCATCTTGGACCCTTTGGGCCAAAGTATCCGTTTCCTTTCTGTCCAGTCCATAACTATGCTCCACTTAACAAACACTTTATTTACTTCCTTCAGAAATCATGGACAGTTAACACTTCCCTATTCATATTAATTTCATAGTGTTAACTCCAGCCATTTTCATTGCATCCCATTCAACTTCTGCCAACCATCTTGCATCTCATTTCTTCTACTTCAATACATTCACCAGAAGTACCATTGCTGCAGTAGCCACGATGTGTAGTTTGGTCAAATTTTATTTCAAAACAAAACAAAAAATCTGGAACATGCCAGAAAGTCATGTTGCACTTGTATTAAACATAAACACGACTTTGTTTAGGGGACATTTGGAGCATTGTGTGGAGCTCTGGTCGGCCCATTATAGAAAGGATGTGGCGGCTTTGGGGAGAATGCAACAGAGGTTTACCAGAATGCTGCTTGGATTAGAGACACAAAATACTGGAGTAACTAGGCAGGTCAGGAAGCATCTCTGGAGAAAATTGATAGGTAATGATTTGGGTTGGGACCCTTCTTCAGACTCAGACTTCAGAGCCTGAAGAAGGGTGCCAACTCGAAACATCACCTTTCATTTTCTCCAGGCCCGCTGACTTACTCTAGCATTATGTCCATCTTTGGCATAAACCAGTATCTGCAGTTCCTTTTTATTACGCATTAGCTACAAGGAGAGGTTGGACAAACTTGGATTGTTTTCTCTGAAGTGTCAGAGGCTGAAGGCCAACCTGATGGAAGTATATAAAATTATGAGAGGCGTAGATAGGGTAGAATGTCTTTCTCCCAGGTTAGAAAGATCAATTATCAGAAGACAGAGCTTAAAGTGAGAAGTGGAAAATGCAAAAAAAGGACATTTAAGAGGCAACAGGATGGTCGGTGCATGGAATGTGTTACCTGGAGAGGTGGAGGAAGCAGATACAGCAAGAACGTTTTAGAGGCATTTAGATAGATACATGTACTGGCAGGGAATGGAGGCCTATAGACCACATGCTGGCAGATGGAATTAGTTTTATTTTGTATCACGATTGGCAGACATCATCAATGTTCCTGTGCTCGACCATGACACCAAACAGAACTCACTATCAGTATTGTATTATTACTCGGAACACCTTTTAAAACCACAGCTCATGAGATTTTAACACAACTGTGGTAATTTCCAGGTTATTTTAAAATATGTATCCACTCTCGAGGTTTAGAAGACCATCTTCCTCAAAAAAAAAGCCATTCCTGGTCAGTATCTCCCACCAGCCAAAGAGTGCCATTGCTTAAATGCACAAAGTATGAGGTGTCAGCTCTGGATTATAAATTGATCAAACTATTTATCCCACAGTATTTCATGCATTTTCTGCTTAAAAAATGCGAATACTATTGCCTTCGGGACAATGATCTTCTTGTACAAGTCCACAACCTGATGGTTCCATAGCTATTCATTTCATAAGCATAAGTGTATGTCCATAGATGGTATGGTCAAATTAACAACCAGTTGGCCACCATATTTATATCAGTAATTGCTGAGTTTGGAAACTGCCTCGACCATAAATGGATTGTGCCAATAGAACATAATTAAGAAGGTTCCCTTCAAGTTTGCCATACCATTCAATAAGGTTTTGGCAGATCTGATCCAGGTCTCAATTACCTCCTCTACTTATCCTTTAAATAGAAAATAAGGAAAACAACCTTGACATCTTGAGGTAGGGGTGCTGAAATCAAGCATGCATTTTTCAAAATAACTTTTCAATATAATGCATATAACTTTGTATTACTCCATGTTATTAATAGTGACCACAAATAATGCAATGTTTCCATTTGAGATAAGTTGGGGGAAAAAATCATGAAGCAGGCTCTTATGAAAAGACCTTCTGAAAAGGTTTAGTACCTTGTCAGTATTTCTTCCCCACTGTAGCTACTCCTAACAGGTAAAGTCTCCTGATTTTAGCACAAAACCTGCTCCTGCTCTGCATGTACATTGAATCTGCTTGGCAAAACTCATCAAATCATCAAACAAACTTTATTGTCATTTAGAAATACATCGATGTATGCAATTCCAAACGAAATTCCGTTGCATTTGGCTCCCCGTGCAACACAATAATAAACAGAAGGATAAAGTGGATAAAAGGATGAAATGGAGATGAATGCCCATTACATGGCATTCAGGAGTCTGATGGCTCGTGGGAAGAAGCTGTTGCAGAACCTTGATGTTCTGCTCCATATGCTACGATATCTTTTGACCGAGGGCAGCAGAGTGAACAGTCCGTGATGGAGATGTGTGGGGTCCTTTATAATACTGCTGGCCTTAGATGTTTGGTTGCAATATCCCCGATTGAGGGGAGAGAAGTCCCGATGGATTTTTCAGCTGTCCTCACCACTCTCTGCACGGACTTCCAGTCGGAGGCTCTATAGTCCCCAAACCAGACAGATACAGCTGGTCAAAATACTCTCTATGGTGCCCCTGTAGAAAGTGGTGAGGACGGGATGGGGGAGGTGAGCTCTTCTCAGATTATGTTGGAGATGCTGATAGACATGTACTTCTCTCGAGATGTCTTGTGAACTACTTCATGGTGAGCTGAAACCTGCTCAATATCTAAACAGTTTAGTATCTCAAAACAAGGCTGATGTTTGGAATCCACAGGAAACTAGGAGAGTGGGCATTAGGCAGAGAAGCACCGACGTAGAAGGTTATAATAGAACAGTTTACTTCTGCTTATATACAAGCTCTTATAACAACATAGACTGGGAATTGTTCATGATTAACACAAAGTCCAAGTCTAAACTGGAGATTGACAAATTAGCTGCATCTCACAATGATCACGGCAATAAACTGTCATCACAAGTCTATTACAAAATACACCAGCAACAAGTTCTGTCATACGGCCTTTGTCCTGAACCTCTTTTAAAAAATTAATGAGAAGATTGCTTACTCGATACGTGAAAATCAAACATTGCCCATTAATATGCCACCTGCCACATTCAGGAAATAGGGGAGTAACATTCTTGGCCTCATTGCCGAAGTATAAAAACATTGCTGCATATATTTAATGCATTACATACTGCTGATGGTGGCCAATTCTTACTCATGGTTTGATACCACCCATTTTTAGCATCAGTGCATGATTTTCAAAGCTAACAACTTCTACCCCCATTACCAACCTTCCTTTAGGTTTGGGTTAAAAAATTAGAATATTTCTCATTGAAGTCACGCAGAAATATTCTAAAACTTAATAAAAAACTAATGTGCAATACCAGATTTCTATAATGAAGGAACGTTAATCTATTTACAAAGTTCACTAATCATATGAGTAGCAATGATTCAGGATACAACATGTACTGCAAAGTGGACCAACAATTTTCATTAACAGGTTCTGATCTAGTGGTTTACAAGAACCCTCATCATGTAGTACGATGCATCACCCCCAACATAGACATACAATATAAGATACTACTCAAGAGTGAATTTTATTCAGCTGGTCTTTCTGGAATGTAAAGTTATAACAAATTTTAAATGCGAGCTGGTGTCATTTTGAACAGATTACCCTTTTCGTGCCCAATACATAATAATGTCACTATCCCAAGATGGTACAATCTTAACTAGCAAGAAACACTTCTCAACTCTTTAACCCACAGAAGCAACTTTGGATGTCTTGCCAGCATTTATACATCAATCTCTTTATAATGGGCTGTGCACTTTTAAACTAAAATACATGACTTAACTTTAAATACAGATATTTTATGCCTGTGGACTAAATAGGAAGTTGAATTGAAAATTTGCAAGTAAATGTTGAGAGATGTGCTTTACAGGACTGTGAAAATGAAAGTCCTGCTGAAAGAAAATCAATAATTGTGATTGAACAGCTCTATGGGTTAAGGAATTAACTAGTATTTTCGACATCCACAATAATACAGTAAATAATCAACCATACTTAGATCACTTTGTTTAGAAAATTAAAAATTATATTTCCAAAAGGCTTCCAAAGCCTTTGCCAAATTAATAGCTGTATTTTTTTCATACAGGGTTATAAACAAAATGGAAAATATGTGACCTAAAATAACTGAAAATTAAGCCAGAAGTGACTTTATTAATGCAAACAAATGCTTTAAGTGCACAGCAATTCTGCTGGTCAAGAAGTAAATGTTTGAGGAAAAAATGCAGAAGAGCAGTAGACTAAAGCAGTAAAGAACCCAGAGACAAGGCATGCAAAGAAGTTGTTTTCTGTTCCTTGCTGGTTTATCTTTTACTGGCATGGATATTCAAACCTCTTTACCGATTAAAACGCACTTTGAAAATGTCCAACCTGCCAGCAGAGACATGCCATCATAAAGCAAAAATAAGACACCAACATCCTTTTGGAAAATCTCAAGAACAGGAAAAAGACTGCTTTTAATGGAAGCACAACGTTTAACCAAAGATTTATTGCAGCACAGGTCTGATAGTTCATTTACAACAGAATTTTTTTTTTTGTCTGGTGGTTTCGAATATTCAGACATCTGACAATCCAAAAACCTGAGAAACTATGTTGCAAACTTCTGAGTTAAAACTAAACGGTTAGCTCCACCCTACTGTATTCTTCCCTGACCTGTCAACTCTGAAAACACATTCAGTTCTTGTGCAGGGGAGACACCAATCCTCAGCATCCGAAACCTCAGATGCAATATGCTACTGTAGACCCTTAAATGAAGTTACAGATTGATCACTGAAAATACAAAGAGCAGCAAACAATAGCTCCAATTGCAAGGGAAGTAACTGCAGCAATGTTAACGAGAATAGGTTTCCAATATAACCACCTTTTTCGTTTCACCTCAGTTTCATTAAGCTTCTGTTTCATTCGCTGTACTTTCTGCGCTGTATTTGCTATCCTATCCTCGCGGTGTCGTTTACGGACGTTACTGAAAGACAAACAAGAAAGTGATACTGAGAGAGTAATAAACAATAAGCTATTCAAGAACGATACAAAATGAAATGGATAAGAGTTTACTTCTCAATTATACATCACATAGGGCTAGAAACTGAAACCTCAGATTTACTGGGACACACACACCTGTGATAAGCTCAAGGGAAAATAATAAATCAGCAACTCTACATAAAGCTGGGGAGTGGGTCCAGATTGATTTGCACCATGAGAAGACTCACTGAGCTCCTTTGCTGCAACATATCTGATCAAGAAAATTGGAAAGGCAGCCAACTATGCCTCATCTGTACCATGGTGGATTTCAAAGACTTAATGATTGAGAGACCAAATCATACATTTCCTAGACATCAACTTAAACCACTATCAGTGGAGGTCTGGGAATCGGTGCCTCGTACATGATGCAACATCTGGAGGGAAAGAAACAAAAAGGTTCAAAGGGTACCAAGAAATAAAAGCTCTAATACAGTAAAGCTGTGTGTTTCAAGCAATAGCATTAAGGGCACAATTTATCCTTCATGATTTGATTTAGTTTAATTTTGTTTAGAAGTGCAGCATGAAAACAGGCCCTTCACCCTACCAAGTTCATGCCAACAATTTACTTGACTTTAGATATATAGTGTGATATCAGGCACTTTGGCTCACCGAGTTCGCGCCGACCAGTGATCATCACCCTGTGCACTATCCAATCACAATTTACAGAAGCCAATTAACCTACAAACCTGTACGTTTTTGGAGTGTGGGAGGGAACCAGAATCCCCACAGAAAACCCACGCAGTCACAGGCAGTAGTTCTACCACTGCATCCCTGTGCTGCCCCATTGATCACCTGTTCACACTCATTTTATGTTATTAGTTTCAGTTTAGTTGAGAGATACAGAGCAGAAACAGGCCCTTCGGCCCACCAGGTCCACACCGAGCAGCAATCCCTGCACATTAACACCATCGTACACCCACTGGGGACAATTTTTTACATTTACCAAGCCAATTAACCTACAAACCTGTATGTCTTTGGAGTGTGAAAGCGAAGATCTTGGAGAAAACCCACGCAGGTCATAGGGAGAACGTACAAACTCTGTACAGACAGCACCCATAGTCGGGATTGAACCCGGGTCTCCAGCGCTGCATTCGCTGCAAGGTAGCAACTCTACCGCTGCGCCACCGTGACCGCCTATGTTATCCAGCTTTCTCATCCACTCATTGAGAGCAAATTTGAAGCAAATTAACCCACAAATCTGCATGTCTTTTAGAAACACATTTTTCTGAAAGAACTTTAAAAACATAAACAAGATATCGTCATATAGACATCATAGAACAGTAATTAGAAAAATACTAGTGGTAGGAGGTGAAATATTAGAATTCACTTGCAAACATATTTGTTCTAAACATTTGGGAAAGTACATTTTCAGGAGGCCTTTGTTACTCTAAGATATAGAACCTTTAATGATAAACATTATCACTATGTCTTAAATGTGAAAAATTGATAGATTCAAGTGACAGCACATAAAAACAAATTATTAAAATTTAAGTGCTATGGCACTATTCCTTTAAAAGGTTGGAATTTTATTTTAAATACTGATCATGCCACAATAGAATCTAGAACAGCACAAGAACAAGCCCTTCGGCCCATAATGTCTGTGCTGAACATGGTGCCAAGACCATCTCTTATTTACCTGCACATAATCCATATCCCTCCTTATGTTCATTGCATGGTAAATTATGTTCTTACTATCCAAATGTTAGAGAATATTAAAAATATTCTCTCTTGATTTTGCAGCATATCCTTGTTCTTCTAGCCAAGGTAAAAAGTAAATTTGGAGTGGATGGCAAAGATGGATTTAAAATAAAGATATAATTACTAGCATTACTTTAAAACAATAGAAAGTGGGGATCATGTCCTAAATTTTGACTTCAGATTATTTCACCAAATCGAATGAAATTACGTTGTCAATCGTGTTTGCACAACATGGGAAACTCCTAGCCATGTAAGCACATTAGTAACAGCAGGTAACTATGTAAATGTCATCATCACAAGTCCAAAGAAAGACACAAAATGCTGGAGTAACGCATCGGGTCAGGCAGCATCTGTGGAGAAAAGGAATAGTGACATTTTGGGTCTCAACCCGAAACTTCACCCATTTCATTTGTCTGGAGATGCTGCCTGATCCGCTGAGTTAATCCAGCATTTTGTGTCTATCTTCGGTGTAAACCAGCATCTGCTATTCCTTCTGGCACAAGAAAGTCCAAAGTTAAGAGCTCAAAGGATAAAGGGTTCAGTTAAAAAAGGTGACTATTTTAGTTGGTTTCTTTTAGAAAACTCAAACTCACTTTACATACTCTGTTTTGCCATCTTCCTTTTCTTGTACTGAACTTTCTTCTGTGGAAATGTTGTTTTCTGCATCTGCGGCTTCCTCTGCCGATAAATGAGGGGCCCTATTCTCGTTATGTCGTGGAAGGGCCCGTTTAGGAGGTTGGGGAGGTGGAGGCGCATGGTCTGGTACAGGATCCTGGTCTTCATTGGAAAGCTCTTTCCATCTTTTCTGTTAAGAAACAAAAAAAATAAAATTGTTCTTTGCTCCTACTTTAATCATGATCATAAAAGCAACCTGCAATGAGTAAAAACATGCAAAGTCTCATTATACTAAAAGTAGCAAATCATTTTAAAAAGCTTTGATCAGACAAAGTATTCCTTATACAAATTGCCTTGTCAATCTCTCCCCCGGTTAGGACACAGCAGAAACTTCTTGATCAGTACGGGTGTCAGGGGTTATGGGGAGAAGGCAGAAGAATGGGGTTGAGAGGGAAAGATAGATCAGCCAGGATTGAATGGCGGAGTAAACTCGATGGGCCGAATGGCCTAATAGTATTTCTATAATTTATGAACAATTTTTCACTCAGTCAAAATTCATAACATTGCTTCTCCATTTGTTTTTCAAATCACTATAAGTTTCAATTTTGATACCAAAAGATCGCAAGTATCCGACACATCCTGACACCAAGTTGTAACATAACTTTAATGAATCTTTGAATGAACTATGGTTTACAATTAAGTTAATATAAAAAAAATTCATCCCTGTAAATTACCAACTTGAATGTCATAGCACTCTAAAGACGAAAAATTCTCAAAAAAAGTATGATTTATATTACAAAAGATTAAAACCGCATTTGCACTAAGTGAAATTGTTTTTAGAAAGCTGTTTGTCTCAACATGTCAGAACCACGGGAAAAAATTCAGATTATGTAATGCTCGATCACATTGTATAGATGCAGAAAAGGAAAGAAGAGTTTTTTCTCTTACTCTTGACCACCCACTTGGCTAAAAAACATGAAAAGTTATTTTCTTTATAATAAAAGATTCCAAAGTGTAATGTTAACCAATAACTGTCTCCACCATCGACCAATCTGTCATATAATAATGGTAAAACTTCTAAATAAATTGGGAGAGGGACAGTTCACAACACGCACAGGACCCAAGGAAGGAATTGATTTGATGAAAACGCTTCATATGCATTTCACGTGGGGACCCTTCTTGTGCCTGAAGAGAACCAGACTTGAAACAACAACTATCCCAAATCTCCAGAGATACGACCCAATGAGTTACTCGAGTCTTTGTATCCCTTTGTGCAAACCAGCATCTGCAGTTCCCCGTTTTGACTGCCCCACTGCAAAATTGCCAAGGTATGCCTACTTTGAGTTACTCCAGCACTTTGTGTCCATAAAAGATCATAGTTGCTGAGGTAGTGGTTAAGGTTCAAGAGCCTGATGATTATGGGAAGCTTTTCTTGAACCTGGTGGTCACGATTCCAAGTTCCTATACCTTCTTACCACTGGTTGTAACAAAATTAAAGTGTGGTCAATGAATGTGGGTTTTTGATGACATCAGCTGCATTTGAGGCAGCACATCTTATAGAATACTGTCATAGTGCTGGAGTAACTCAAAGGCATACAGCATTAGACTGGTAACATTGAACAGCAAATTTATTTCACTCCTACAATCAGAGCAAAATTATAACCTACACATAATAACAGACAGACCAAGTAGTTGGGTAAAAGTGAGGAAGATGCGGTTCGGTCTGGGAAATGCGAGATCGTCCTTTGGGATCCAAGAAAGACAAATCAATATTTACTAATGGTGGGACAAGCAGCTGTTCTAGAGCAAATGGTTTTGGGTATTCATTCACACAAATCATTGCAAGCCAGCACTCATGTAATCAAAAAGATTAATGGACTATTGGCCTTTATCTCAAGGAGCTGCAATTCAAAATTGGCAAAGTGATGTTGCAGCTGTACAAAGCCTTGGTCAGGACCCAGATGAAGTATTACATTGTAGAAAGATATATACTGATATCAAAAGGATACTTGATCTTGGAAGAGGTGCAGTAGAATTACCAGAATGATCACAAGGCTGAGAGATAAATTAAGGCGTAACGGTGGATAAGCATATCCCATTGAGAAGATTTAAAGATTATCCAATTGGACTTTAGAGAGATAGAGATCCAGCGGAAACAGACCCTTCGGCCCACCGAGTCCGTGCTGACCATGCTGACGGTGTGTACTTCGTGCACAAACACTATCCTGCACATCAGGAAAAAATTATAATTTTTGTACCCAAGCCAATTAACCTAAAACTTGTACGTCTTGAGTGTGGAAGGAAACCAGAGAACCAGAGAAAAAAACCCCCCATCCGGTTTCAGGGGGAAACGTACAAACTCAGTACAGACAACACCCATAATCAGGATCGCAACCGGTTCTTTGGTTCTGCAAATCAGCAGCTCTATCGCTATGCCACTGTGCCACCCCAAACTAAGCTTTAAAAATGATGAGAGTAAATAGGTAGGGTAAATATAGAGAAAATATTTACTCTCTGGTTGGGGAAAAGGAGAGGGGCTTAATCATAAAGTTAGCCACACACCATTTAGAAACAAATTAGCATTTCTCCGTTTCATTTTTGTGCTGCACAACACTATCACCCTACGGGATCAAAGAGGAGAATAAATGTCTTTTACCTGTACCGACGGATCTCCCATGATATATTTTGCTCCCTCTATAACTGCCATGTATGAAAATCTCAACTGATCTGGAGTCTGTATGAGCCCCATCCGGTACTTCCTCATTTCTAATAGTATTTCTCGGATGTCCACGGAAGAGGGGTCTTGACGTTTCTCCATCTGTAAGAAACACGCTCGGCTAACAATTTGGTCACCAGACACAATTTTTAAAAATCTACATTTGTTCATAGTGAGCAGAACCACTACAAGCCCTTACACAGCATTAAGTACCGAGTGCCAACATTAGGCTGGGGGGGGGGGGGGGGGGGGGGGGGGGGGGGGGAGTAGAAGAGATGAGGGGAAGACCCAAGTATATTAAATTATGAGAGGCAAAGATAGGGGAAACAGTCAGAATCTTTTTCTCAGGATGGAAAATCAAATACTTGAGAGAAGAGCTTTAAGTGAGGGGGGCAATGTTTAAAAGAGATGGGGTTACACAAAAAGCTTGAGAAACTCAGCGGGTGCAACAGCATCTAAGGAGCGAAGGAGATAGGCAACGTTTCGGGCCAAAACCCTTCTTCAGTTTAAAGGAGATGTGCGGGTTAAGGTGTTTTTGCAGAGGTTGGCAAGTACCTGGAATAGGTTGCTGAGGCGGTGGTTGAAGCAGATAGTGGCATTTAAAATACTTTTGTATTCATTCATCATTGTTGAAAATATTAGCGACGCAGTGATGCTGGTTTCCGACGGGAATGGTGACGGACGCACCACACATCACTGTCCTCCGGTTCCTGTGGACTCCCGCCACTGGAAGTATAGGATTTTGGTGTGTGTGCTTTATCATCATTCCTTACAATGCTATGTACGACAGTGATCCACTGAAGTGTAGTTGGCCGTTGGCCCGCTAGAAGCTCATCCGCCCTTTGACAGGTCTTGTTTTCGGTCCTGCTGGGGGTCCACAGCCCCCTCCTCACCTGGCAGACTAGGTGGGGGAGACGGTCCGACTATCCGACCATGGAGCAGGTAGCACGGGATTACATGGCAACAATGACGGGGGGGGGGGGGGGGAACTCCCCCTGACCTGAAAATTTGCATTGGCATACGGATATGCAGGGAATGGAGGGATATAGACAATACACAATAAGTGCAGGAATAGGCCATCGAGACAGCACCGGCATTCAATGTGATCATGGCTGATCATCCCCAATCAGTACCCTGTTTCTGCCCTCTCCCCATATCTCCTGACTCCGCTATCTTTAAGAGCCCTATCTAGCTCTCTCTTGAAAGTATCCAGAGCACCTGCCTCCACCGTCCTCTGAGGCAGAGAATTCCTCAGACGCACCACTCTTTGTGAGAAAAAGTGTTTCCTCGTCTCTGTTCTAAGTGGCCTACTCCTTATTCTTAAACTGTGGCCCCTGGTTCTAGACTCCCCCAACATCGGGAACATGTTTCCTGCCTCTAGTGTGTCCAAGCCCTTAACAATCTTATATGTTTCAATGAGATCCCCTCTCATCCTTTTAAAGTCCAGAGTGTAGAGGCCCAGCTCCATTCTCTCAGCATATGACAGTCTAACCTTGTAAACCTATGCTGCACTCCCTCAATAGGAAGAATGTCCTTCCTCAAATTAAGGGACCAGAACTGAACACAATATTCCAGGTATGGTCTCACAAGGGCTCTGTACAACTGCAGAAGGACCTCTTTGCTCCTATATTCGATTCCTCTTGTTATAAAGGCCAACATGCCATTCGCTTTCTTCACTGCCTGCTGTACCTACATGCTTACTTTCATAGACTGATGTGGGACCTTATCAAATGCGTTCTGAAAGTCCAGGCACACTACATCCACTGGCTCTCCCTTGTCCACTTTCCTAGTTACATCTTCAAAAAAGTCCAGAAGCTTAGTCAAGCATGATATCCTCTTCGTAAATCCATGCTGACTCAGTCCAATCCTGTTACTGCTATCCAAATGTGCGGCTATCTCATCTTTTATAATTGACTCCAACATCTTCCCCACCACTGATGTCAGGCTAACTGGTCTATAATTCCCAGTTTTCTCTCTCCCACCTTTCTTAAAAAGTTGGATAACATTAGGTACTCTCCAATCCACAGGAACTGATCCCAAGTCTATAGAACATTAGGAAATTATCACCAATGCATCCACGATTGTTAGAGCCACTTCCTTATGTACCCTGGGATACAGACCATCAGGCCCTGGGGATTTATCAGCCTTCACTCCCATCAGTCTATCCAACACCATTTCCTGCCTAATGTGAATTTCCTTCAGTTCCTCCGTCACCCCAGATCCTCTGGCCACTACTACATCAGGAAGATTGTTTGTGTCCTCCTTAGTGAAGACAGATCCAAAGTACCTTTTCAACTCATCTGCCATTTCCTTGATCTGGGTTCTTGAGATGGGTTATGTGCAGGTAGATAAGTGATGGTCATGGCATCCTGTTCGGTACAGACATTGTGGGTCGAAGGGCCTGTTCTTGTGTTGTACTGTGCTATGTATTAAATGATTGCACAAACATCAGTGCCAATCAGAGAATGGCATTATAAAGGACCAGGTAGCAGATGAACTGCCATGAAATCAACTACGTCCTTTCACTCCGAACTCCAGGCAGGCAGTTGATCGTTGGAATCTCACTTAGAGTTTCCTCACCCCGCCACCCCAATCCTCCCATTTTGCTCTCAACTTCTGAATGTGGGAATCGGCAACAGGAGTAGCGATTACAGCTGCTGCACAGCTGTTCAGGACAAGGTGGTGCCGGCCAGCCTACTGAGGCCGCTGCGCGCCGTGTGGTGAGGGAGGTCCCACTGAGCTCTCAGTGACGGGGCTCCAGGATTCTGACCCGACACCCAGGCAGTGATGTCAATGGGGAAAAACCCATACTCGGTTATCGGCAATGATCGACTCCATTCCCACCCATGGCTGTTATAATGAGGGTTTACTGCAATAGGATATAATATGACTTCTGATTGATGGGCAACCATGTGGTACTTTCAATAATTCGTTAAGTTTCTGATCACTCACCAAAACAAGGCAGGTATCTACCAAAGAAAAGGTACCAGATCGTCCAATGCCTGCACTGCAGTGGACTACTGCAGGCCCACAATCAGAGTTCAAGCAGCCCGATTTTCTCACTTTGAACAAAAAATTAAGGAATGAAGCAGGGGATTCAGGTACCCCAAAGTCAGGCCAAGTGGTATAATGAAAATGGTAAATTTCTCGAGTCTCTCCAGTCTATTGGCACAAAACAAAAAAAGATTAAATCAATAAAACATTTGAAATAGAACTTGGGTGAAGCATTCCAAACATGCAATTCATTACCTTCAAACTTTATTAAAAACTAAATAAAGAGAATATAAGAATGAAAAAAATCTAACACTAAACATTTTAATGCAAGGAGTATAAATAGTGAAGAAGATGGTTTGAGAAATGGCAGATGACATTTAATCCAGAGAAATGAGAGGTAATGCATTTTGGGAGAGGAATGAGGCTCAAACACATACCATGAACGGTGCAATTTAAGTGAGTATTGAGGGACAGAGGGAGCCTGGAGTACCAGTCCATATATCGTCAAAGATGGCAACACAGGTAGGTAATGGAGTTAGTGGGGCATATGGACTACTGGCCTTCAGTAATCGGAGCACGAACCAGTCCACCGACAATAGCTTTTTGCTGTGCCTCGGTATGTGACAATAAAGTAAACTCACTGAATACAGGGTAGGGAGGTTATTGTAATTAGCTGCCATTTTTTTAAACCCACTTCATCTAGAGTGGCATGTACCAGAAATGTATTGCTTGAGAGAATGGTTGAAGCTGGATTGCTGACAACATGTGCATCTCGATGAACTTGATTTGCCTCGGCATAGAAGGCTATGGACTAAGTATTGGGCGATGCCCACCGGTCGGTATGGACGAGTTGGGCTGAGTGGCCTCTTTATATGCTGTGTGATTCTATGAAATAAGACCCATTTCAAATGTCACTACCACCATTTTTATTAAAAATCCCCTTACAGAGTTTCTCTGTAATTCCAGCTGTCGCACAGTGTAGTATGATTTTACATCTTCACATAATAATGTTAAGCTGAACCCAGTATCTTCAAACGCCAATGTTTCCTCGTTTGTGTTTGGCCAATACTTTTCACATTTTACCTGCAATACAAAAGACACACATTTCACTTTCCTATAAACCATGTGTCTTTAAAAAAAGCTGTAAATAGTTATTATGGCACAGGTACAGTAATTAAATTGAATTTAGATGTCGTCCAATTGTACTCAACATTTTTACTGACAGTTCCACAAAGCAAAGAGGATAGAAAATTTGATAAGAACTTTATCCGATCTTATTTGGAGGCAGATCTCGAACATTCTGTATTACATCTGCATTATTAACAGCAAGCCAGCATGTTGGCAAAATATCAAGTTGTGCAAGTACTATTTTAATTAAACATGCCTACATTTTTAAGCTTTCGTGGCTGTTCAAGAGCCAATTAATTGGGAAAGTTATGCAACTTCCTTCCAATAATCGTCATTCTGGAAAAACATTATGTAACCAAAGTTTAGAATAAGAACACAGAATTAAATCAAAATCTTCACTGCATTTGAAAAGAAAATTGCACAATGATCACAGCACAGATTGCTGGACAAATTTTACTATTCCCTATCAGAAATAAAAACTGATCAACCATGCAAGGTAAGCGGGGCATAGATGGACCCCATGTAGAAACAAAGAAATTCAGGAAAAGATCATGTTGAGATTAGATTACATTCTTCATCATTGCTAACATTACAGAAAACACAGATCCTTCTCTTATCTAATCCTTCATTTGACAATGTTTTCAAAAATATTTTTCTTACTGACATTGCTTTGCCAATCCCTTAAGCATTGTTGTTCAGCTAGACAAGGAGGAATATGTCTTCCAATATTTTGGCTAAACAGCTTTATTGTCGCAGTCCCTTAAAAATTCAGCAGGTGGTCTAGATTCCCAAGCCATGGGTCTGCCAAAGTACATTCAAAATGCTCCAACTTTAATTAAAATAATCAGTGTTTTATTGGTAATATGTACTTTATATTGCAAGAGAGAAAACAAAATCAGAGTACAGGCTCTTCAATAGTTTTTTAAAGTATACTGCAACAAGATGGTGGGTTTCAATGCAACAAGCACCTGGTAATAAAACAGTCAAAATGTCTTAAAAGATTAAAAATATACAGCTAAAGGTGCTGCATCTAAAACATGGAGCATTTATAATAAGATAAGTAAGTTAACAATATTACGCAGATATGGTTTCAGAGTGACCAAAGCTGTGAGTTGAATTATTAAATATTTAGGTAAGCAGTCAAAATGGAAAAGATGGCGAGTGGTATTGTTAGCAAAGCATGATGTTAATGCAATAGCCAGAAAGAAGATTAATTCAGAAAATGAAGATGCGGAAGCCGAGCTGGACCCAAGTAGTGAGAGGGGCAGAAGATACTGATGGTTGTCTCTGAACGTCCATGTGGTGATAGAGCACATAATGTCGAACAGGAAATTAAAAATGCATGCAGCAATGATACATCCATAATCATGAAACAAAAGGAAATCAGCAATAATATGGTAGGGGAAGAATTCCTGGACCTATGGCCTAGGGGTAATATGTTGAGCTGCCAATCAGGAAACCAGCTATCCTGGGCTGAGTATTATGTAATAAGATATTGGTTAACAACCTGTTGAGCAAGGTCCAAGGCAATAAGAGATTGAACACAAGCCAAAATCATGATGATAGAGAGACAATGGTTCTTCTTCAATGAATGAGTGTAGGAGCTGCAGTCATTATACATTCCTGCCTGGTGCAAAATCAAAAGAAAGAAAAGTGATCTTACCATGGCTAACAAGAGTTGAGGAAGAATTAGATCCAAAGAGAAAGTTACACATGATTGTCAGACAAAGCAACAAACTTGAACATTGGGACCAGTATAGATTTTTGCAAGGGAAACAAATAAATAAGAGCAAAAATAGAGAAAGAGGATAAAGTTGCAGGGAATAGAAAAATGGACTGCAAAACCTTCAAACATGCAAAATGAAAAAGATCAGTGAAATCAAGTATAGGTTCCCTATCGCCAGAAGCAGGGGAATTTTTAATGGGGAACAGACTAAATTAAGTGAAAACTAAAGGAAATTACTATTCGTAAGAAACTAATTTCGGAGAAATTAACTAACAAAATTTTAAAAATCACCACTGTCTGATAATTTGCATCAGAGTACTAAAGATGAGAGCCATGGAAATAATTAATGCATTGGTTATCATGTGTCAGAATTCAAAAGATCAAGGAACAATTACTGTATTTTGGAGGATGGTAAATATATCTCCAGAATTTATAAAAGGGAGTGCGAAAATAGGAAGCACAGAACAGCCAGTCTTGCATTTGAGATGGAGAAAGTGCTGTAGGCTATGTTGAAGGATTAAATAAACCAGACACTCAGAATAAAAAATGGGATCGGACCGCTCAGATTTCTGAAAGGGAGATAATGTTGGAGAAACCAATTTATTATTTTAAAGGATGCAATCAGAACAACAACCAACCCACGAACCAGTAGATGTGATGTACTTAGATTTTCAGAAAGATTTTGATAATGTTCCACATAAGAAGTTAATGTGCAAAATTAAATTTGATTAAAATTGGTTTAAGGACATGAAACAGTAGTAATGCAGTAGTCTTTCTCCAAGTGGCAGGCAGGTACTCTTGGATTCTGTGCTTGGGGTTTGCAGATTACAGCTAACGGGATGAAATTATGAATTTGGAGGTGTAAGGAAAGAGGCCTCGAGGCAACTTTGATCAAATAGGAATAAGTATGGTCAATAATGTGGATAAATGCATCATCAATTTTGGTAGGATAAACAAAGGTAAATGGAGGTTCACGTGCTAATGTACAGCGCACGTCATTACAAACAAGTAAGCAAGCAGATGCACCAAGCAGTTAGGCTTCAACATATGTCAATCCTTCAATGCAAGAGGATATGAGTATGGGAGGAAGGATGACCAGCTACAATAATGAAAAAGGTCTTTGGGGAGACCACCCTATCAATATTGTGTACAGCATTATAGGGCAACGCAAGCTCAAAAGGACTGAAAGGCCACTCTTTGCTCATTTTTTTCTGTATAACTCATTATAATCATATGCCATAATGCTTTCCTGATAAAAACAGTAGGCAATTCAACTTGTCAAATGATAGAAGAACAAGGACAAAGTGCTGGAGCAACTTAGCGGGTCAGACAGCATTTCTGGAGAACATGGATAGGTGATGCTTTGGATCAGGACCATTCTTCGGACATTGTGGGAGGGGTGGGAAGCTGGAAGAGAGGAGGGGCAGGACAAAGCCTGGCAAGGAATAGGTGGATACAGGCGAGGGGGGTTTTATAGGCATATGGTAGAGATGAAAAGCCAGAAGTTGTGTAATAAAATAATTGAAGAGTTATGAACTGTGAAGCTAGAGAAAGGAAAGTAGGTGGAAGGGGAGGGGAGAAATAGGTGCAAGGCCATGTGGGGCACAGGGAGGGAGTTCACTAAAATTGGAAAATTCAATGTTTATACTGGTGAATTGTAAGCTACCCAAACAGAACACGAGATGCTGTTCCTACAATTTGTGAGTGGCCTTACTGCGGCAATGGAGGAAGAGAAGCAACAGGACAGAAAGGTCACTTATGGCAATGGGGAAAGAGAAGTTAAAATGATTAGCAACCAGCAGATCCAGTAGGCATTGGCGGACAGAACGCAAGTGTTCGGAGAAACGGTTGCCAATCAACTGGTAATACGTAACAACACTGTCAGTAATGATTCTCAGGCACAAGTCATTACTTGCTGCCGGATCCACATTGCACACATCAAAACAGCAATATCTTGGTCACAAATCAACATCAGGCCAATTAACTTGTTTATCTTAATAAGGTGGTTGAACAAAATCCTCCTGTGTTCACAATGCATAATATAAATGGAAACTACAAGTTAGTGGATATATATAGATTTGTTCAGTGAACTCGACTTAATTTACAAAAACAAATTATATTTTACTTACTGATCCCTTTTCAATGACACGATTAAGCATCACAACTGCTCTGCTTTTTTGCTCCCATACCATCTGCCAGAAATGTCCACATGAATTGGGAAGGGGTCCCTGTGAAAAGACCATACACAATGGAATCAATATCATTTAAAAATCATTCATTGCTTGTATGGTACGAGGCACAGCCCTTGCCCGAGAATCTGACATTTTTTATTTTGCCATTGAATGACAGCTTTGGTACAGTAGCCTTTCATTCTCTAAAGTTTAGAGAAATGAGAGGTGATCTCATCAAAGCTTAAAAAAAATTACAGGGCTCATCAGAATAAATACAGGAAGGTTCTTCCCCATGGCTGAGGAGTCTTGAAGCTGAATGTCACCACCTCAGAATAAGGGGCAGAACATTTACAATTAAGAGGAGAAATGTCTTCACTGAATGAACGATGAACCTTTGGAATTCACTCTCCCTGGGGACTGGAGACTTCTTCAATGATACCATTCAAAAAGATCTTGGCACATTTCTTGGTTTTAAGGAATTCAAGAGATATGGAATGGTGTAGGAAAATACCAGTGAGGTAGAAGTTCAACCATGAACTTGAAAGATAGAGCAGGCTCTGCCGCCAGATGATGACCTCCTCTGCCAAACTGTTTATATAATTTACCAATTAATTTAAATGTTGCCCTCAGCCGCTTACATCTTTGCTTTGGGAAATAGGCTCTCTGTTTCACATCTCTGTGCATCTTAATTTTGTGCGACTAAATATTCTCCGATTTTCTTTCTTCTTAAAAACTTTGGAATAACAAACTTATTTAATTGTAGATGCACGATTAACTCCTTTAAGATGCAAAATCATCATGAAATATGAATTGCCCCTTTCCTTGAAAGAAGGTTCATACTTGCAAATCAGATAAATATTAACAGATAGATGTGATTTAGGGCAATGAATTAACCTCCAGGTTCAGAAACAGCTTCTTTCCAACAATAATCACGCTATAGAACACTAGAAACATCAACTAAACTTCAAACTACGAACTGTCTTAATTACACAGGGGACTTCGGTCGTTTGTTTTATTTTACACTAATATTTTGGTTTATTATTTATTGAGGTTTTTCTTTCGTGTATTTGTGATGTTATCTATTGAGTACTCCGTTTACAGATCTGTTATGCCGCTGAAGGTAAGAAATTTATTGAGTAGGAAGGACCTGCAGATGCTGGTTTACAGCAAAGATAGACACAAAATGCTGGAGTAACAGCCGGACAAGCAGCAGGAGTGTCGGACAGATCGGTGGCTCCAATCCTAGCGATGGGACTCGACTGGCGAGACTGACGTCGGGCAGAGCTATAGTGTGGGTGACTCCATTGTCCGAGGTGCGGACAGGAGATTCTGTAGCGGCAGACGAGACTCGAAGATGGTCTGTTGCCTCTCTGGTGCCAGGGTTCATGATGCAAGACACAAGATGGAGCATTTGGAATCCCAGCGACATGGACCTGCCAGCTACTACGGGGCTGCAGGCATCTTCTACCACGTAGGAACTGCACGTCTTTGGAATGTGGGAGAAAACCAGAGTACCCAGAGAAAACCTACATGGTCACAGGGAGAACGTGCAAATTCCATACAGACAGCCACTGTCGTCAGGATTGAACCCAGGTCTCCAGAGCTGTCAGGCAGCAACTCTACTGCTGCACTACTGTGCCGCCCTTTATCCCCCAAATTGCTGAAACAACTGTAAATGCAATAAATTTGCCTAAATTAAGAAATATTGGAGGTAAAGGAAAACGGGGACTTTTTTTTTAAAACAAAGCAAGCAACCATGAATTTTAAACAGTTATTATCACAAATTCAAACTTGAGATTTAAAGAAGTTCAGGGACAGGGACAGTTTCTTTTAGGCGGTTATCAGGCCACTAACCATCCTACCAACAACTAGAGAGTAGTCCTGAGCTACTATCTACCTCATTGACCCTTGGTCTATCTTTGATCGGACTTTACCTTGCGCAAAACGTTGCTGCCTTCGTGTATCTGTACAATGTGGATGGCTCGATTGTAATCATGCACCATCTTTCCAATGACTGGTTAGCACTCAACAAAATCTTTTCACTGTACCTCGATACATGTGACTGTAAACTAAACTCAAAATCAAGTTGCTACCAAACTATGGGCATTTATTTCTCTCTGCCATCTCTTACTGCAATGCGGTACAGGGGAGAACTGTGCACCTTTACTTAATTAATTCAAGTTGGTATTATAGGGTGGATACTGTATATAATAGCAGGGACTATCACTGTTAATTTAGCCTTTGTGAATCCTATGCGCACACACACACACAGGACAACAGCAGAATATGGAAATCTTCACCTCACCACCAGCACAAAGATCCATCACAAGCTTTGAATAACTGCATGGATTTTAGTTTTGTTAAGAGGTACAGCATGGAAACAGGCCCTTTGCCCCACTCTGACCATCATTTACACAAGTTCTAGGTTGTCCAACTTTCTCATCCATTCCCCTATACACTAGGGACAATTTATAGAGTATCTACAAACCCAGTCATAGGGAGAATAAGAAAACTCCACTCAGACAGCACCAGAGGTTAGGATCGACCCCAGGTCTCTGGCACTGTGAGGCAGCAGTTCTACCAGTTGTTCCACTATGTTGCCCAACAACATCAGTTTATTCCAAATGGAACTACAATCAAAATTTAAATCTTTCATTCTGTAATACTTGAAACCCTCATTTGTTATATAATCATGGAATATTCATCGATCTCTGACAGACAAAAAAAAAGATTGCAATACAATCATCGCACCTTTTTGTGTTTTGCATTTGTTGTTGTATTTATTGTTCTATCATTACCATGTATACAGTTGGGATTCATGTGAACAAAGAATTTCATTGCACTCTGATGTATATGACAAACTAATCGAATTATTATCATTAATCTGAACAGGACTCACTCCAATTCCCTTCAGATCCTTCCTATAAAGTTAAAAACCAGAATTTAATCAATAATCAATAAATCAGTCTGAAGAAGGGTCCCGACCAGAAAGGTCATCTGCTCATTTCTGCCACTAGATACTGCCTGGTACGCCGAGTTCCTTCGGTGCTTTGTTTTTTCTCAAGATTTCAGCTTCTGAAGTCTCTTGTCTTTATTTAATCAACAATGGCTCAACTATTGTACAGGTAAACAATTACAGGTTTTAACTATGCCTTAGAGTTTTCTAAATCTTCTTGCACTTCCAATGGTTGGTGCACATTTATATTAGGATTAAGTGATAGATTTAGATGAAGAGAGGAATGGAGCGTAACTGATTGGCAACGGTCAGTTTGGGATGATGTGTATTCTGCATAATCTATGTATGTAATCCATGCTCCCAGACCCTTCTGGTCCTGTAGCCCATTTATAACAGTATTTTTATTTTATAATGCTTCTCCTCTTTCTTCGTCCAAAAATACATCACCTCACTTCACCACATTTTACACCAACAGCCCAAAATAAATGTACCCAGCTGTAATCCATCATTATCCTCTCTACTGTTCACAATATTACCTAATTTTGTGTTGGATGCACAACAGTAATTCAAGGTGGCTCACCACTACCTTGTGGGAAATAATTGCTGGCCTTACTACTATCAAATAAATGCTATATAACCCCCCCCCCCCAATTAAGCATTGAAACTTAGAACCAGAATCGTATCAAATGAGCAGAGAGAGAAACAAACAAGTAGAAAAGTGAAAACAATAATGCCATTATCAAGCTCTCCAATTTGTCATTTATTTTAACCAAAGCAGAAAAGACAAGTTGAATGAGATTGCAAAGGTCTCAGTTAAGCACATGATCATAAGCAGATTTAAGGAACAGCAAGTTTGCAATGTTTGAAACTGTTGCAAAGTGAAGCCAATCCCCTCATGCATAAATGCCAAGAGAAGGAAATAAACTGACCCCTCCCAAAAAAGACATGGTGATGCACTGTTCATGAAAGCTTGAGTGGCATTAAATCTTATGAGTAAAATTGTATTTTGCCTTTTCATTTGGGGTGGAGGTTAAATAAATTGGCTAACAACACATTTTTCCTCACACAAGTTTATAGCAGAATTTTCGATATTTTCAATCACATCAGGCAACAGTCACTCTGTGTATACCTACCTGGGTTAAAATGTAGTTTCTCTGGGCCTCTTCCATGATAATTAGACTTGCATTGATATAATCATTATCTGCTGTGTGAAGTTTAACCCGGCTGTGGTCAACTACAATTGAAAAGTAAAAATACGTCAAAGCAAAATTAACATTCTGGACCATGTTATTTTATACTGAATATTAAACTGTAGGCATGTTAAAACTTAGAAATGATTGGTGGATTTGGATTTAAATCTGGATCGACTGATGAAATGAAAATATATTTCCTCAAAAGGCAGCAAAAGGAATTAAATAAAAGACTGAGCAATATGAATCAATAGTTTTGTTCCAAATATACCCATACTGGCTGTAGTGGATATTGCCAATGACTGATGCCCTAAAATAAGAAAATGCTCAAATCATATATTAATTTAACAACTGGACACTGGAAATTAAATATTCTCAGGAACTCCACACGTTCGAATTTCTCCCAGTCAGAATAAGTTGTCACCACCCCGACACCTAACTCTTTTCTGATGATTCCAAAAGATTTTGTCTATATCAGTGGTAGTAAGATTTCCCAAGATATTCAGTAATCTCTGGCAGCCACATTATGGTATTGATTGAAGACCAGAGATCCAGCAGTCTATGGAAATATCTCTCACTTTCCATCATATCAAAGCAAAGACAAAATTGCTCTGCATCCGAGAAGGGTTCTGACCAGAAACGTCGCCTATTCCTTTTCACTATCATTTTGTGTCTATCTTTGCTGTACATCCTGTTTGACTGCACTACCGATACAGAAGAAACCACAGAAGAGGGACAAACTGAGTACAATGCTAACGTGATAAAGTGTATGCTGTGTACATCATAAGATTCAATTAACACCTTAATAGGTAAGAAGTCTAGTCATCACCAAGTCAGAATTAGCTACAGTTAGTGAGCCAGCAACTGAAACAGTAACATTTTCCACCAATTTTAGTTGATCATCTTGACCAATGCCTCAAAATCTATCCCCAACAAATTCCCAAAACATATTCTCAACTTGATCATTTAATCATTTTGTATATAAATTGTCTCATACTTGCAGATACAGTTAAAATGCAAGTATTTTTCTGTTATTCCAATTAAAATTATGCTTCATTAATGAGTCTTCTTAAAATGCTGTACCATTGTCCAGCAAAGTTCAAACAGTATTAAAACTAAATCAGAACTTTTATCAATTGCTTAAGCAAGTCATTTTTATTTTTAACAAAGTTAAGTTAAAGTGAACAGTTAATTTGTTTTTAGTGGCATAATTTGAGCATTAAACATCTGTTAAACACACCAAACAACTGGAAAGCAAAGCTGCTAACAATGCAACACTGCTGGAGCACTGCACTGAAATATCAACTTAGGCAATAGGAAAACCATATGCATGTTTGATGAAGATGATTAAAGCTTCAAGATGGGGTTAAACTTGGTAGTTGGATCCGTCTAGCACAATTTTATTTGCATCTAGAGACCTGTTTCAGGGTTGCAACGATTTGTATCTCAAAATTCACCTACACAAAAAGCACAGTACAAAGCTGTAAAAGCCAACTATCCATTCAGATGTTTGGTCCTGTCCACGCACATTGTATTGTAAATACAGAGAGCCAAAACTCAAAAGGAACAATTCCTCCTGAGCAAAAGCAGAAAAATCAACTGGGCAAAAAATAATAATAATCCCATGTCACATACGATCTGAAGGAATGATGGGATGCATAATGAATAACATTTACATATGGGAGTCCAGACGTTGGCATTTTAATCACACAAAACCAATTAACAAAATCAATTTTAGATTATATTTATATTTATCTGCACTGCTAATGCCAGATTAGCTACGCGTCGTCTTACACGAGCGAACGAACATGCCAGATGCACGATCGTCCTTGAAAACTGCACAAATCATCCCAAGATAAAGTTGAAAACCAAAAGGCTCAATCTGCCTACCAGCATCTTGAAGTAAAAAAATGATTGATCACAGTACAAGAACAGGGAATAATGTTCCTTGAATTGAAAAATGTAATTTTGAATTAGAACCTACATACTCTTGACAGTTAAATACTTACCCGATTCTCAATGAAATCACATAATAGTATCCTTATGCTAGCTTCCTTCCCAAAAATATTAATTATTTATATATATATAAAACATATTTACAAAATTAAGAGTATGAATGGAATTCCTCCAGTTTTAATAGACTAATTAAATGCACACTACAAAATTAAGGATTGTTTCACTCTGCAAGAAAGTTTTTTTAATGCAACACAATAGCAATATACGTTATATTTCTAAATAAATGATAGGTTCCAAAAAAGAAAATCAACTTAAAAAAAGGCCAATAAAAGAGGCCAATAAAATTTCCATAATCATGTTTACAAAGGTTACATTGCATGTCAACAGGAAAAGTTCTACTCTTTCTGGTAAATCGAAGCTCTGCTATTCTCGGAAAGATGACATCACCACTTAAGAAAAACGAACTAACGTAATACTGTGAATGGTTCCCGATGCAACCTACAGATGAACACAGCTGCTTAACAGTTTCACTGCTTCGACAGGACACATGCCAACTAGAATAATTTAGCAAATTATCTTTAAAATTGTTTGCCAAAAGATTAATGCATTTTATCATCATTGTGGATGGTGTACAGTCCTGATCCTGAGGCTGTTCTTAAATGTAACAAACTACTTTGAAAACAGGAAAAATTACCCAGAGAAGAGGAAATCGATGAACCAGAGGTTACAGGTTTAACGTGGTGGTGGTGGTGGGGGGGGGGGAGGAGGACATTTAATAGGAACCCGAGGGGCAACTTTTATTTTTTACAAAGGGCGATAGGTATATGGAACGAGCTGCCGGAGGAGGTAGTTGAGGCAAGTACTACCACAAGGTTAAAGAAACATTTGGACAAGTATATGAATAGGACAGGTTTAGAGGGATATGGACCAAACACATGCTGGTGAAACTAGTGTAGATGTGGCATGTTGGTCGGTATGGGCATGTTGGGCCAATGAACCCCTCCCTTTCCACGCCATAAGACTCCATGACAATGACATCTCTCTGACTGACATCTAATGAGCAGGAGTAAGCCATTTAGCATTTCAAGCCTGTGCTGCTAATCAGTGAAATCATGGACAATCATCCCCTTCAATATCATATTCTACTTACTCCCCATAGCTCAATACACTTTGTGTTCAGAAATTCATCTTTTCCTTTAAAATATTTACATACATTCTGTGTGGTAGTGAATTCCACAGGTTCACCCCTAATAAGTGAAGAAATCTCTTATCTCAACCCCAAATTTCTCCAAATTCCTCACATCCAGAATGTCTGGCGTTCCATTCTCGTTCTAAGATCTGGGAAATAAGAGATTCCCTCCCTCCCTTTTCTTTCCTTGGTCCCCTCCCCTTGTTTATCTATAATAAAATAATAAAGGGGTTACATTTGGCAAACTCCAATATGCAGGATCTAATATAATAAACTACAATTTGGGAAATATATTCAATGCCGTCATGAATTCCTAGTTCTTTTTTTTCTGTACTGGAATGCAGGTGTTTTTTCGGTGCCTTTTATATCTCCAGCATTATATCCTTACTAATTATAATTTTAGTTTTTCACTTTTGCTAGGGAACCAAGAATCAAACATTTCTCCAATGTTTGCTGCATGTTCTTTGAAGAAAAAACCAAAGTATTTAATTAGTCCTTGTTCCGTATTATAAATTCCCCCCTTTCTAACCACATGACCAATAGCCCAATTTTATGTTCTCTAAAAGTTCACTTTCATAGTCTGCTTATGTTCTCCAAATCAGTTTGCCATCTTTGCCCAAATCTAAACTGCGCCTAATCCCCTGCACGGTTTGAAATCTTATCTCTCCTCTTTTGATCTCATACTGTACTTTCTTTGCTCAATAGCCATGGTTGGATTGCCTCATAGATTTATATTCCCCCATATACACCAATCAGGAATATATACCGATTGCAGGTCCTGCATTTATTCTTTAATTGTTACGTATGGCTTATCGAGCATCAAACCTTTTTACTAAGCTCTGCAATCTCACATTGCCAATGTACAATATGGACTACATACAAGAGGATCGCACAGGAACTGATGAGGATAAAGCATTCCCAGGATGGCTGCTTCCGATACGATCCAAAATGTTAATCCTGTGCACACACACCACAATTCTTCTTCCTGATTTTGTTTTGCCTGGTCCATTGAGATTAATGTCACTCATGATTAAGAGCGAACCATAGTTGCACACATCTTTAATACCCAGTTTGAGGGTATACCCTGTCGGGGCGACACAGTGGTGCAGCGGTAGAGTTACTGCTTTACCACGCCAAAGAATCGCGTTCGATTTTGACTACGGGTGCTGTCTGTACAGAGTTTGTACATTCTCCCTGTGACTGCATGGGTTTTCTCCGAGTGCTCCGGTTTCCTCCCACGCTCCTACAGGTTTGTAGGTTAAATAGGCTTGTTAATTGTAAATTGTCTCTAGTGTGTGTAGGATAGCGCTGTACGCTTTGATCATTGGTCGGCGTGAACTCGATGGGCTAAAGGCCTTGTTTCCACACTGCATCACTGAGGTCTAAAGTCTAATCTCTTTTCATATCATTTTGAAGCCTTTGACACCCTTCTTATAGTCAGCAAGTCAAAGTATATAGGAACAGACCCTTTTGCCCACCAAGTTCATGCCAACCATCAACCACCCATTTATACTCATTTTACATTAATCCCATTTTTATTTTCCTCATTTTCACCTCATGGACATGTACATGAATTGGAACGGTTCAGAGGGATATGGGCCAACACAGACAAATGAGACTAGCTTAGACGGGCGTCTTGGTTGGCATGGACATATTGAATCACCAACTTTAAAAAAAGGTAAAGACCACATGGTAAATTAAATTATTTGATGGGTACATTAGTGTGGATACGATTGATTGAACGACCTATTTCTCTGCTAGATTGTTCTGATACTTTTTTAATAGTGAAATTGTCTTTACTTTCATTACTCTATTCTTTTTAACTATTGTTGAGTCACTGTGGAAAGTCCCTGCCATCGTCACAATAGTTTCACTACTTAAATGACAATAATGTCATAGGAAGGCTTTACCAATTACTTGCCTTCATTCACCTCTAACTATCCATAAGGCAGAATCATCCTAAAAGGGCAAAGATAACAACAGATTCTTTACTTCAGTACTGACAATGCCCTAAAGTACTCTTACATGTTGTCAAGGTGCATAAATTTGTTTGTCACCAGAACAGAGATTACTCATTTACCTGCTATCCTTTCACCTAATTTCCCCATGCATGAGAAATCAAACCTTTGGAGAAAACCTTGTTTTTTCCATATCTCTCGGTTCTCTCTCTCCCCCGATTCTCAGTCTGGACGGTCACCTATTCTTTTCTCCAGAGATGCTGCCCGACTCACTGACTTACTCGCTTTTTTGTGTCTATCTTTGGAGATCTAAAGTGCTTCTTTCCTCCAGGAGCCAAACTCTCCATAGACTGTGATCAAATGAAAGCACACATGCGCCTTCACGAATTTCTAACCACCTCCATCCAAAAAACATTATCACATGCCAGATTGGCTATGCGTTGTCTGACACACGAGCGAACGAATATGCCAGATTCATGAGCATCTTTGAAAACTACACAAATTCTTTCAAGCTGGTTCAGGTCAATCCAAAGACAGCAAAACATTCCTAACCAATCTTGCACAGGATAGTTCAATGACTATGTGGCCACTTGATGTTCACCTTCTGTCCTTCTCCAGCTGATAAACACTGCCCCTCCATTCTAAACAATACTCTGAAGCATTTGTGATAGTAAAGGCACAGAATGGACCTCAGGTTTGGGATTACAAAACCAAGAATAGCTGTGTCGCACCACCACAGGCAGAGCTGGTGGAAACTAGAAAGACATATGTCAAATTGAGTGACGTGTAATAAGCAAACAAAGTACAGGATAAAACCTCACCAATTTACCCGAGGCAGATGTATCTGGCTGCAAATGCAGTGGCAGAAGCTACTATAGTTCTTGTGAAGATTAAGCAACCTTGAATCAAAGACCTCCTCCATGATGTTGTGCGACACCAACACTTTGCCAATTGTGATAAACTCAAAATAAATCTAACAGCTCAAAACTGTGCATCCACGAGGCACTGTCCACAATCAGCAAAACTTTAGAGATGTATAAAATCATGGGGGCCACAAATAGACAGGATAGCTGGTCAGTCATTTTCTAGGGTAGGGGAGTCTAAAACGAGAGCATACAAATTTAAGGTAAGAGCAGTTTTTCCACACAGGGGGTGGTGGGTATATGGAACAAGCTGTCAGAGGAAGTGGTTGATGCAGGTAATGTTTACAAGACATTAGGCAGGTACATGGATAGGAAATGTTGAGAGGAATATAGGCTAAATGCAATTAAGGGGACTAGCTTTGGTAGGCACCTTGGTCGACATGGATGGGTTGGATTTTCATTCTGTGCAACACAAGGCCTACCGCTACAATCTCCAACTTTTTGCTCTGACATATCCCTCAACCTACCATTATAACCAAGGCAAAGAACGTTGCAGGATATGCTAGAAACAGCTAGACTTACCTAAAAAAAAAAAAGCACAGCCAACCTTATGTAGCTGCAACACAGGAAACAGCAAACACAGAATACAAGAAATACAATTTAGTAATCCCACACGCAACAGATCAATCAAAATGTTACAACCCCGCCACACCTAGTCATGAATGATGGTGGACAATTAAAGAAGGAGAAAGTGGAGGGGGGAGATAAGAGACGAGAAATCCAGCTCAGAAATGCAGAAATTAGTTACAGATACTGCATCCAAAAGAACAAGTCAGAGGGCAGTTATCCTGCTGCAAATACCCCAAGCCCTCGCCATCATCATCACCTTCATCAGCACTTCCTGACAATATTTCTTAGATTATCCCATGATTCTACAGTTAGCTTTATGATTACAAAACCAGGGAAACTTTGAGTCAGAAAGAGCAACCCAACTTCATCACACATTGCACTTTGAGGTTCCTAACTGCAGGCCACAGCTCAGAGGAACATGCAAGTGGTTTTAAATGTGCCAAGTCTTTCTGCCCCTACGATCTCCTCAAGGAGTGAATTCCAAAACTTCTCTCAGTCTCATAGCAAGATCATTTCTACCTATGACTGCTCTTCTCATGACAAATAATTAATTCACTCCAGAATTGGATTAATTTCTTTGTTCTACAACCTGTATCATCCCCAAACTCATATCTGCAATTGGACTCTTATCAACAGGCATGGAGACATCCTTCATAATATATTGATGACACCCAAGCCCTAACTGTCCATTACTGTTGTCAGACTGGTTGCTCAGGATCCATAGGATGCACACCAGCAACTCTAAATCTGACCGGGAGACGTCACCACAAATGACAAATTAGTTGACTTTATAAAAATAATTTACAAATTCAAAGACTTTTAGAATATTGGAGTTTTAGAGTTTCCGCCAGCACAAAATCAATGGCACTTCTGGTGCATCAAGTCTCAAGATATTTAAAATGGAACATAAATTTCAAACCCCTCAATGGAAAATGTTATGCTCTTATTGGCATTTTGTGCCATTCTTGCTCTCTTATATTCATACATCAAAAGACAAACAATTGTGTTCATTGAGAACTCAGCCAAGTAACAGAAATCAACATCCAAAATAAGATTTTAAATACAGGCGCACTCTGCTTGGTAGTACCTACAGAGCATTAATTCTTTGTAGTACTCTCGGTCCAAGTGTCAGAACATTTACAGGGATATACTTTCAAAAATACATTTGCACGGCCTTCCCTCTGATGGTACTCTCCCAGCAATGGATCCCACATGACCATGTGGACAGACTGGGCATCCTGAAGTAAACAGAGTATCTGTTCACTGCTGAGAACTGGGGTTCTGGGCTGCAGCCGATCCACCAGGCCTTCACTGGGGATGGGAAACACCTGCTCCATGTGTTGACCGACCACTTGGATTCCAATGGTCTCTCTCATCACCTGATGAAAGAGACTGTTGTCACCCCTCCCAGTGCAGCAGGTGACAACAGCCCTCACTAGACTTGAGATTTCTCTGTAGTAACAAGTTCTACATATTGATTTCAGCAATGACTGCTCATCCTGACCTATCCAACACCACCCCTTAGTTACCATGGTCATATCAAAATATGGGTTGACTCATGGCTGGAATGATTCCCAATGCAGTTATGCATTTATAACATGCTATCATAACCCCTTTACACACCAATTCCATTTGCACTTATTCTTGGGAACATCCTGCAAACTAAGCAAAGTACCAGTGTACCAACAATGACCAAGTATGTGTCTCCTTTTAGCACTTCCATTTTTTTTTTTTTAATTCATGGCCTCAGCCAAACTGAAATGTCAAGAGATTTGACTGGATTCATTCGAGGTCTTGCCAATTAGAGTGTATTCTGAGCATCTGCAGTTTGCAGAGTTTCCCAGCACTGTTTGTCAGGTCATTGCTATGAAAAGTAAACATGTGTTTTTTTTCTGAGAATGTTGTTAGGCTATGTACAATGCAATCAAGGAATATCTATGGCTGTTGTATGAACTTCCAGAGGGCATTTTTTTTTTCTTTCTCTAGTAGATTCAGAGACAAGTGTGGAAGCTCTTGGAACTGAAAACAAATTATTGACCTGGTAGGCAAGTGGCAGAACAAACAGTTAGTCAAGGTGTCATTCTGGGTGCCTTGCAAGAATCTATGTTAGGACTACAACCTTTCACTGGATTGATTAGATGATAGGATAGAAAACTACACACAAGTAATGGTTAAAATGGAATCCAATTTTGGTTACGATCAGCAGAATAGATTCAAGAGCTAAATGGGCAACTCCTGTTCTTGTTAACAATTAATTCCGCACAACCACACCCTTCTTTACATAATTGCTTGTAAACATTTCCAATGAGGTTAGAAAAAAAATTATTTTCAAGTTAAAAATTCAAAGCCCTCATTCTGCTTGTTGATTTGGAGAAGGATTTTGAAAAACAGCTTCAGTAATACTTGTGATATCAATTGTAAATGTCCATGTTTCAAGACAAAGTTGGGCAAAAATCTCAGCAATTTGATAGACCAAAAGCCTGGTTATGGATTTAAGTTCTTGTTCTTCCACTTTTCTGCTGACATATTGGAAGTGGTGGTTCACTTTGATATCTTTCTTCATGGAGACGTGGCTCCTGATATGTATGAAGTGATCTAATTTGATCTGGATGTTATGCTAGGGAACCGAGTTCGATTGCAGCATCAGGTTGGCGATGGATTTGGTCGTTTAGATGTTTACTACGAGGCCTGTCCTTTTATACATATCGATGAAGAAATTGACATGAAGGGATTTGAAGCACAGGATCTGAGTGTGCAACGTCACCCGTGCACTCATACACAACTAAAACTGAAACAGGGTCTCGACCTGAAACGTCGCCTATTTCCTTCGCTCCATAGATGCTGCCTCACCCGCTGAGTTTCTCCAGCATTTTTGTCTAACTTCGATTTTCCAGCATCTGCAGTTCTTTCTTAAACTAAAATTAACATGATTTTTATTCTGTAGTGCAGGCTGCAGAGACTGAACAGTTTCCAACTACAGTCCAATTTTTCCAGTAAGCTGCCATTTCCAGAATTTAAATAGCAAAACAGGAACTTATATTTAAATGCTTACGTCTGTGCAGATCTGAAATTCTTCTCAGCACATTTAATCTGAAGACACGTTGGACTGTATACAGCTTTAAAAGGATCCTGTCCAGATGCTTTTGTTAGATAAATATACAACTATGGGTGGGGAAAAACACCCAATAGTACTGCTGACATTTACTGATAGGACTAGCAATTCTCTAGTTGTTATTGGAGCATTACGAAAGACTAATGTCCAGAGGTCTCAACTGGCGGGACACAATTCCCACCAAAGCAGCTGAGGAAATCGGATTTTAAGTATTTAAGCACTTTTATAATAAAAAAGCAAATATCAGTTAAAGGGTTCCTACAATTACCAGAGTTGCCTCAAAACCCATCCGTTCAATCAAATGTTTCCAGGGAAGGAAATTTGCTTCAAGTGATCTAGTCTGCATGTCTACTCAAATTGGACCTTAACTGAAAAAGTTGTTAAGGGTAGACCATAAACAGTGGCTATCTATTATTCAGACTATTATTAAGATTATGATCTATCCGACCTTGGCCCAAATGCAACTCTCCCGTTTCCCCCTCACCATTATTGACCCATCACTTGCCAGCTTCGCCTGTATCCACCTACTACTTTCCAGGCTTTTCCAACACCCTTTTGTCTCCTTTTCACATCTCACCTATGTCACTTTACCCACCTGTCAATCACCACTCCTCACTGTATCACTTGCCAGGCTTTGTCCAACTCTCCTTTGTAGCTTTCTCTCCCCTACTCCAATCTGCAGAAAGTTTCCAATTCAAAACATCATCTGAACATTCTCTCCACACACGATGCATACCTGCTCCAGATACCTGCTGACTTCCTCTAGCACTTAGTGTTTTTTTCAAGATTCCAACATCTGTGTCTGGTGTCACCACTTACCTGTCTGTTCCCCTATAGTCCAGAGATATATCTCAGACAATAATGATTCAGCCTCTACAGCTCTCCTTGCTTGAGATTTCCAAAGATCCATTGATCACAATTGAAAAATTTCTCATCCAACTTTTTTCATCATCAACAAGGCAATTGCTTATATTGAAATAATAGATCCAGATTTCCTCAAGGGAAACAACATTTAAACAATGAAGCCCCCTCAGAATCTTATGTTTCCCGAAGATAATCGTCCATTCTACTGAACACTTAATGAAAAAGGTGCAACTTGCTCTATTGGTGTCATTAAAAAACTGCTGCATCCGAGGCACCAACCTACTGAACCTTCTCTGAATTGCTTCCAAAGAAAATACAAGGTGGTCAAAATTGTCCACAGGATTACAAGGTACAGTCTCACCAACATCACATGCAGCTATATTTTAATACTGCAACCCCTTACAAATTAGGCAAATATTCTATTTGCCTTCCACAATAACATGCTGTATTTGCATGCTATCTTTATTATTTATTATAAAGAACACCTAAATACCTCTAGCTTGCGCTATTCCATGCTTTCTTTCAACTTAAACATTATTCCTGGTTTATATTCTTCCTACCAAATTGGTCATATCAAGCCTTATATTACCTTACATTACCTTATCTTCCAAATATTTTATCCTGAAGCAAGCATCTCTGTACCCTTCTAACCAACCCACCTTTGCATCATCAAACTAAGTTGCCATATCCAAAGTGCTGGAGTAATTCAGCGGGTCAGGCAGCATCTCTGAAGAACATGAATAGGTGACTTTTCGGGTCGGGACCCTTTTTCATGAAGGGTCGCGACCCAAAACGTCACCCATCTACGTTCTCCAGAGATGCTGCCTGACGCGCTGAATTACTCTAGCACTTTGTATCATCCGCGGTTCCTTGTTTACACATGTGGCAGCAATACACCTTGTCTCGTCATCTAAATCATTAATAAATACTTGAGGTCTCAGTATTAATCCAAATCACCTCTATTCCATTATGGACATTGGAGTTTGTTCATGGAACTAATGCACTACAATGCTGACAACTGTATTCTGCACTCTATCTTTGGAAAGCATGCAATACAAAGCCTTTCAATATACCTCCGTAAACGTGACAATAACAAACTTAAACATAACCCCTCACTTGATCCAGTTTGTCAATATGAATATGATCTATTTATCCCAATTATCTGTTTTCCTTTCTTTAGTTATGTTCCACCTAGTTATCTTCCACCAATGCCAAGATATGACACCAAACAGGTGTCAACTTCTGTATCCGCTGTTCCAGATGTCAACTTCTATACATCGGTGACTCCAAGTGCAGGCTCGGAGATCATTTCGCTGAACACCTCCGTTCAGCCTGCCTTAACCTACCTGATCTCCCGGTTGCTCAGCAGTTTAACTCCCCCTCCTATGCCCAATCTGACATTTCTGTCCTGGGCCTCCTTCATTGTCAGAGCAAGCACCAGCGCAAATTGGACGAACAGCACCTCATATTTCACTTGGGTAGCTTATACCCCAGCAGTATGAACATTGGCTTCTCCAACTTCAAATTGCACTTGCTTTCCCGCTCTCTCTCTCTCCATCCCTTCCCAGTTCTCCCACTAGTATTACTGTCTCTGACTGCCTTCTCTCAGTCCTGTCCCCTCCCGGCATCAGTCTGAAGGGTCTCGACCCGAAACGTCACCCATTCCTTCTCTCCAGAGATGCTCCCTGTCCCGCTGAGTTACTCCAACATTTTGTGTCTACCATCACGCTAAATACTACATTCTTAGCATGTTTAGTAACTTTTCAGTCATAATTTCTATTCATGAATCCATCTGCTGATTTAAACTTCATTCATCCTCAAAATTTGAAACTCAAAATATGAAATTGGAAGAAATTAATGCACCTCTTAAAAATGGCAGTGTTTTTTCCGTGAACCAGTTGAGTTCTACCCACTCCACCTAAAAATGTACTTATATTTTACTTTTCATTTGCCAAAGCACAAAAGGTAGACAAGCAATCAGATGTTAGCCTTACGATTAATGTTACTACAATATTTTTAAAAGTGTACATAATCACTTACAAGGGCTGACATCTCTGTATCGGTTTCGAATCCTGTTTTCGGGATATTTGGCTACTTTATATGGAAAGTCCTGAGATTGATTGCGAATTTCCTACAATCAAAAACAAAAATCATTGACATTTACAGCCAAGAATCAGGACGTATAAACAATGTACCTTAAGTATCTGCTGAATTCATAAATTAACATTACATCAAGTTTATTGTCATATGCACAAATACAGTGAAGTATCAGTACAATGTA
This sequence comes from Raja brachyura, assembly GCA_963514005.1. Next base: position 29,318,189 of record OY740784.1, on the reverse strand, counting down.
AATTAAACTCCTATGGTACTTTAATGGTCACATGTACCGAGGTAATCCAATGTCCGATTGTTCGATGGTCCCAGTAGTTCATTGTCTAGCTACCAATTAGTCCAGAGTGTGAACAGGGGGCTTCGGAACGTTGGCTAGATGCACAACCGGTGCCCTGAATACCTGGAAAATTGGCAAGTTTGAGGTTCGAGTGTTTTTGTATTTTGACTTTTTCAACTAGCTGAATTCAACAAATTTTGTTATCCATTCCCTTAAAATTCACCAGTGCTCAGTTTCCACCTCCATTTAAACTCAGAAGGTTCACTGGAAAATGTATTAAACTATGCCATAGAGTCATAGAGTGATACAGTGTGGAAACAGACCCTTCAGCCCAACTTGCCCACGCAACTTGCCCAACAATGTCGCAGCTACACTAGTTCCACTTGCCTGCGCTTGGTCCATATCTCTCCAAACCTGTCCTGTGATGTGCAAATGAAAGTGAAATAAATGCTGGGACTATTAATAGGAGCGACAGCCAATAGCCCAGAGATTTTTGTAGTCTTATAACTAAAGATGCCAGAGTTTTACTGTACAATCTTTTGACCCAAGAAAGAATTTGAATTGATTAATAATCTAGTTCCGCAACTTGATCATATTTGCCTTGTTCTTTTACATTCCACAGTTTTGACCAATCACATGTAATCAGACAAAGCATGCGGAGTTAAAAGTATTTAATGAAAGCAAAAATCTAAAAAAGGTAAAACGGCCAAATGTTGGATGAGGAACATTTTCTGATATTGGATATTCGGAATTCCTCAGAAACATCCCAAAGTAGTTTACATTCCATGAATTACTTTTGAAAGGCAGTCATTGTTATAGGTATGTTACAAAACTTACCTTTAGAGGTGCTGCAGTTCTGTCACTGGCCTGTGCGCGACATTGGTGCCTTTGAGGGGGGGGGGGGGGGTTAAAATGTGGTTTTCCCCTTGCCATCCGGAGCTTTATTTTCTCGGAGTGTAAACTTTTTCTAAAGATTCGTTCAACTGCCGGTAAGTTAAAACATTTTTTTTTTAAAAATAAATCAATCGCACGACTATTTCAGCGCTGCAGTAAAATAAAAAATTAGCTCCTAATGCCGTGAACGCCGACAACGGGGACGGATTTTACGTAGGGGACAGGTAAATGAAAGTTGTTTATTTTTTCATATAAACCTATTTGTTTAGATTACCTTAATCAACATTTCATGTTGCGAAACGGTGATTTATTCCCCATATGAACCGGCAGAATTTTTCCTGTCAATATGGGGTTTAAATTCACCGCAACTGCAACGTTCCAGTCCATCGCGTTCCAGAAAATCCCACTCGCAAGCCGATTTAAATGGCCATTAATTTACAGGCATTAAACACTAAATTCCTTCAATTTGGCTTATAAATTAATGACAATTAGATTAAAAAATCATGTTATATTGTGAATTCTTGTGCGAATGTTATTTGGACACTTAGGCTTTTAAAAAAAAAATTTCTTAAGAAATGGATAGATGTTTAGATCTAGTAATTTAATTTTGTAATTAGCTACAATTGGGTAACTAACTAATTATATGCTTTAATTTCAGGTCATCCAAGTAAGATTGTTTCATATTTGTTTCAGAATGCTTCAATCTATAATAAATGAAAATTTCTTTCAGTTCTCTTAATTTTAAAGAAAGTTAAGGGCTTTTGACTGTCCTCGATCACAACTTTTGTGTTAAGTCAATAGAAAAGCAATAGGAAATAAGTTGCTAATTTCCGAGTATGAAAATGGCCATAACATTTTTAATACTGAAGATATGAAAGTGAATTAGGTGCCAAATCAAACTTCTTTTTATGCTTTATCTGATGGGATCAATTGCAGACTTGATTCTTAAAATCTCAAAATTTTGTAACATTGTTAATTGTTATAAAAATGAACACAACACCCACTTTATTCACAAACAGCAATAATATACTAACTTGTATTTTATATCAGCTACAATCAGAATATTAAATTCAAAGCACACATTTAAAGTTCATACAAGGTAGCTTGTATACAATTAACACATGAACCTATTACTATATGTGACATAGTGACTATACGTCTTCCACTATATTCAGGAGCGGAAAAGAATGCAGAAAGTTGTGACCACTGCCCAGTCCATCATCGGCTCTGACCTCCCCACCATCGAAGGGATCTATCGCAGTCGCTGCCTCAAACAGGCTGCCAACATAGAGAATCCAACACCATCCTGGCCATGCACTCGTCTCTCCGCTACCATCTGGCAGAAGATACAGGAGCCTGAAATCTGTTACATCCAGGTTTAGGAACAGCTTATTCCCCACAGTCATCAGGCTATTAAAACTCGTCAACAAACAGACTCTGAACTGTAACAGCCTATTGCACTTTATCTGTTTATTTATGTTTATATTGAACCGTTCTGTATTTATGCTTACAATATTCTGTTGTACTGCAGCAAGCAAGAATTTCATTGTCCTATCTGGGACACATGACAATAATCTTTCTTCACTCTCTTGACTTGACAAATGCATTATGTAATGCATATTGGTACCGGTTACTAGGCTGTGGGCTTGCTTCCCGTGCCCTCAAAGGCGATCACACAGGAGGATCCGAGATCGTCTGTGGAGGTGTAGGATTGCAGGTCGAGGTGTCGGTGGAGTGGGCTGCTAGAGTTCTGCAGCCAGGGGATAGCATATGTCAGGCGCCACTGGAGGCCCCAGAGTGGTGATCATACACGGCCTGCAATGGCATGGAGTGGCGGAGCAGCAGTGGAGGACATCAACAGCATCACCAGGCCATGCCAACCCTGACGTCAGGAAAACAGGCAGGTACGGTCAAGACTGGATACTTTTTAGAAATTGAAATGTAAAGGACAGAAAATGATGCCAGAAACATGGCAGCTCTGATTAATTGAAAGATACAGCTCAGAAACAGGCCATTCAGCCTACCAAGTCCACGCAAACTACCAATCACCTCTTCGCACTAGATCTACGTTATCCCACTTTTGCATCCATTCCATACACGGTAGCGGCAATTTAGAGGTTAATTAATCAACAAACCTGCACTTCTTTGGGACGTGGGATGAAACCGGAGCACCTGGAGGAATCGCTCTTGGTGACAAGGAGAATATGCAAACTCCACACAGACATCACCCAAGGTCATGATTGAACCCAGGACTCTTCTGCTGAGAGGCAGCTGCTCTATCAACTTTGTGCACTGTCTCAGTGCAATAGAAACATAGAAAATAGGTGCAGGAGGAGGCCATTCAGCCCTTCGAGCCTACACCGCCATTCATTGTGATCATGGCTGATCATCCCAAATCAATAACCCATGCCTGCCTTCTCCCCATATCCCTTGATTCCATCTATCATTCTTACACTACAATCGTTGCACTTTTGTACTTCTACATAATTGTGCCTATGTATACTATGATTTTACCTTATTGTATACAGAAATAGGAATTTTACTATATCTACATACATGTGACAATAAAGTAACATTGTACATGCACCTTTAAACACATTACATATGCCATTATTATGAAATGCATTGAAAGTCATAACACAATATTTATTCCCTTCTAAGTTCATGGAATCAAATAAATGGTTTAAAAAAAATCATATGCATACTATCTAATAAGCAATGCATTTATGAAGTGACTTAATTATGTTTCAGGGCACAACTCAAATGAAGAGTATCCTGTGATATAATAAAAATGCTATACTTACAGATCATATTGCTCAACCAATCCATGTATCTTTATTCAATCTACCATCTTCATATACACCATCCAATTCATCAACTGCAGTGTATCTGATTAAATACAACCTGGACTTAGAAGTTCTGCCATTACTCTTGCAAAGCTTTTAAACTTAAAGCAGGGGTTGCCTGTAATCCATAACAAAATGTTCCAACGTCTGTACTCAGTACCTCAAACGATGCAGGCGAGTGTGTCAATATGTCTATTACACCATCCAATCTACTTGTGCTGCCAGGTACCGCACACTCCCTTATCAGCCCTTGCCTTGCAAAATAAATGCAAATAAATCCAATCTCTCAGAATCCCTTCCAATAACATTCACACCACTGATGCAAGCATCATTGGTCCATAGTTCCCAGGCTCATTCCTACTGCCCTTCTTAAATAAACACATTATCTTTCCTTCAGTCTTCTGGTACTTAACCAGTGGCTAACAAATTTTCAAAAATCTCTAAGAAGGTCCTGGCAATTTCCTCTCTTGCTTCCCAGAACATCCTTGGATGCATTTTGGTTAGGCTCCAGGGATTTATCCACCTTTGAGTTTCAATACCTCCATCGTATTAACCATATAACCATATAACAATTACAGCACGGAAACAGGCCATCTCGGCCCTTCAAGTCCATGCCGAACAACTTTTTTCCCTTAGTCCCACCTGCCTGCACTCATACCATAACCCTCCATACCCTTCTCATCCATATGCCTATCCAATTTATTTTTAAATGATACCAACGAACCTGCCGACACCACTTCCACTGGAAGCTCATTCCACACCGCTACCACTCTCTGAGTAAAGAAGTTCCCCCTCATGTTACCCCTAAACCTCTGTCCCTTAATTCTAAAGTCATGTCCTCTTGTTTGAATCTTCCCTATTCTCATAGGGAAAAGCTTGTCCACATTGTTGATCTGTTCCAGAATACCACTCCTCTGAACTCTTACCAGCCTTGCCTATCACTCTGGCAGGAACATGCAGGCCTGAACTTTTCTTATCTCTATTTTAAAATTACCCCACTTGCCAGATGCCCTTTTACATGGAAACAGCCTCTCACAATCACCTTTTGAGTGTTCTTGCCAGATGCCATTGAAGTTAATCTTTCCCCAATTTAAGACTTCAACTTGAGGACTAGTTCTATCATCTTCCATGAACATCTTGAAAATAATAGAATTATGATGGTTGGCATTAAAATGCTCACCCACCGACATGTCAACCACTTGCCCCACCGCTGTTCTTAAGAGGTCAGGTTGATCCCCGTCTCTAGTCGGGGTATTTACATATTGCTCCAGAAATCTACCTGGCCAGTCCTGATCAACCCTCAACCATATTTTCATAATATCTTTAACATCACAAACCCAGGTGCCAATCCGTGCTTCAAGTTTGTCTGCTTTACCGACAAAGCTTTTTGCATAAAAGTAATTGTAGTTTAGCCTATCAGACCTTCCACGATTCGCCATGTCCTTGCCTGGCCTGCCCACAGACCTGCTCACTTTAACCTCAATATCTGCCTCATCTTTCTCTGCGATTTTCACTGCTAAATCACAAAGCTCTACTTGAAAATGTATTCCTTCATGTTCTAAATTACCCAGCCCAAGTGTGTAACTCTTCTATATCGGCCAAATTATTTTCATTTGTGCTTTAAAATTTTAATTACTACTATGCTTCACTCAACCCTCAACCCGCTAAACATATGCTAATACAAGCCAAGTTTATACCATCTGTCCTCAGAATTAATGAATTTTACAAAACCTTCTATGCCTTAAATCATGTGGAAATCTCCATGGTTGATGCATCTTTTAGGAGGTTAAGAATCCACAAGGAACTACTGTATTCCAGATGTGACCATATATATTCAAAACCAAAAAAATGACTTGCAACATAGTGCAACAAAAAACAGTAACTCATTAGCATTCTACACAAACTTTTGCAACTACTCCAACCCCGCCAGAAAGTTCTTCCTTGTGAGACTGTAACCAAAATAGAAACCATCCATTCATCTGGTGCTTAGTTCTTCAGTTCTTGTACCAGATAGCAGCCTCCAATTTTCTACAACTATCCAGTTTAATTTCTGAGGATTTAGGGACTGATCTGCACAATTCTGTTTCCATGAAAACTGAAAGATTAGTGAATATTGCAGCTGCAGAATAAATATTTAAATTGTCCTAATATATCTTTTTTTAATATATTTCAGTTCCCTATCCAACTCAAAAAAGCTGAAATATTGAAACTATCTTTAAATAATATTTGTATTTGCCAAGTGCACTTCATGGTTAGGTAGGATATCTACATTTTTTTAAACGGTGTGAATTTGGTATTACTCTGATTAATTCTACCATACTATACCAAACATATCAAAATTTACATCACATATCTATACCAAAACATATAGCATTATTTCATAACCACACAAGTAAGTGAACATTTAAAAAAACACCAATGGAATCTGCCTTTGGCCGACCATTTCGCAAATAAAGGTAAAAGCATGTGCATTAGCTGCACAAACCTGCATTTTGGTACGACATGCCTACAATTGTGTTCATTCTTTTTATTTTTTAAATCAGCGATTTGAACTGTGAGTAGCCACATTGTCTAATTGGCATTATTAAAAGCTTTTTTTTCCATTAACAGATGACATAGATGTGGAACTCCTTTCCATTGGCAACAATTAGTCTGAAGAAGGGTCTTGACCCAAAACATCACGCATTCGTTCTCTCCAGAGATGCTGCCTGTCCCGCTGAGTTACTCCAGCATTGCGTCCATCTTAAAGAGATTTAGTGCATGGGTCCTCGAGGGACCAAAATAAATGTATTCAAATGCAATATTTAAAGAGGATGTGACTCAATATGAATGATAGGCAAGTAGAAATTCATGAAGGATAAGATTGATTGAATTTAACAAATTTTGCATTACTTGGCTGATGGGAAACTGGGTAGGAAAAAAAATTGCAGTTCCTTCTTTCACAAAATAGTCAGCGGGATTACAGAGTTCTTTCAGGAAAGAATAGAATTGAAATTGTTAGCGTAAACTGCCGATGATAGAAATCGCAAATCAAAAGCTAAAATGTTGGAAATACCCAGGTCAGACAACATCTGTGGAAAGAGAAATAGTTAATATTTCAGATCAAAGACCATTTATCGGACTGGCAATATGACAACACAATTAGTGTTGAATTGCAGTGGGGATTGGGGAGAAGTAGATCAAATAAAGGGAATATAATTGCTAATGTGATGTTAGGATTCTTCAGATAACCGAGAACATCAATTGGTTTGTATTAGACGTTAGTATACAGTCTGTCACTTGTAATAGAACCAAAGACATTGAGAAGGGGGGAGGGGGAGAGAGAGAGAGAGAGTTAAAGAGGTGATAGAGATGGTTCAAGGGAATTGAGGACAGGGTGGAGGTTTGTGGTGAAGTTAATGAAATCAATGTGGGTGCAGGAGGCAGCCCCGACGCAGTCTTTAATGTAACGGAGGAAGAGTTGGAGAAAGGTGCATGGATACGTTTCGAACAGAGTGTTCAACGGAACCAACGAAAAGACAGAAATGGGTGATGGCTATGCGAGTGCACATGGCTAAACGTTTGACATGTGAGAAGAACCAAAAGAAAAGTTGTTCAGAGTGAGGACATGTCGCCGGGTAGAGGAGAATGGAGTCCAGAGCAGTTGAAACCTGAAATCAAAAGTTGCTGGAAATGTCTAGCAGATCAGACATGATCAGCAGAGACAGAAAACAACTAATAATAGACAGATAACCTCGTGTCACAAATGGACCAGATCTGAGATAATGATATTGAACCTCAGTTGAAATCTAATGTGGATGGAATTCCACAACAAATTAAAATCAAAGAAAAATGCAGAAACCCAAAAGAAAAAGAAAAAAAGCTGGAAATTCTAAGCAGGCTAGGCAGGACATGTGGAAAGAAAGTTAACATTCCAGGTTCAAAACCCATTGTCAGACCACAATCTTAGACGAACAGCAATAAATGACAAAGTCACACAAGTAGAACACGGACAGGAAGACGAAGAAGATTGTTTTCACACAACATTGATGCTTGTCTTACCTAGGAATGGCCAGTGCTGTTTAAGATAAATGAAAAATTTGGAAAATTCCAACATTTATCTGTACTGGTGACGTGTATGGCACAATGAAATGGCATGTAGGGTGTGCCACCATCGAGACACAGGTTCCCTGGGACTGGTAGACATGGAGCAGGTATAGTATTGCAATATGTTTGAGCCCTAATAATCCTGCTCTATTATCATATTTCAATCATTCCTCTCAGTAAAACACATTATAGAGGGTGGAACAGTGCTGCTGCTGCTGCTGCTGCTGGAGTTGTTGCCTCACAGTGCCAGAGACCCTGGATTTATCCTGACTTTGGGTGCTGTCCATGTGGAGTTTGCACGTTTTCCTTGTGACTACGTGGGTTTTCTCGGGGGGAGGGGGGGGGGGGGCGCTATGGTTTTCCCCCACATTCTAAAAATGTTTAGGTTTTGCAGTTTACTGTGTTTTGTAAAATTGCTTCCAGTGTGTGAGAATTGGATGCGAAAGTGGGATAACATAGAACCAATGCCAATGCGTAATCAGCAGTTGGCGTGAACCTGGTGGGACAAAGGGTCAGTTTCCATCTCTAAAACTAAAAATGTGATTGTTATTTAGTTTAGCTCCAGGACACCAATAACCACAAGCACATCAGCTTATGACATAAACAGAGCTCCAGCAGCTCAGAAATGAAAACAGAAAATGCTGAAAACAATCAGCAGGTTACATATTGGCATTGCAGATTTTCAGCTCAGCCTGCAAGTCCTGTTTGTGGCCCAAGCCATGTTTATTGTAAATCATCCACATTATAAATACTGTGGAACAATATTCATAGAGACAACCCACAGCATGAACATGCAAAGAATTACATGGGAGCAAGATGCATCAACATACTCCTGACATTAAATCTGATCTGTTGTTCCCAAAATATGCCATTGTTTTATGAGAAAGGTATAGCAGAACAGTTGAGATTAATTCAGACATTAGATTCCTAGAATTTTCATTGGAAAGACAAATCATGGCTAGTCAATTATTCTGCAAAGAGGAATAGCTTTTCCCTGGATAAACCACGAGAACAACCACACGTCTCAGTCAACTCTGTCGAAACGAAACAAAACAGGACAACACATTTCCAAAAGGTGGTCAAAAAGTAACATTACTTGCACTTTTGTTTGGAAAAGAAAATCGGTCATTGCATTGTTTAAATTTGCTCGTTAAAATCTTGGCTATAGCACTGATGAAATGGGGGTGGGGGGAGAAGTGAAGAGGACTCCTGCACTGTTAGAGGCGCTGCACTTGAAAAAAGTGATAACTCTTCATACGTTATAAAAGCAGAATTAGACCATTCGGCCTACCATTTACACCGCAATTCAACCATTGCTGTTTTATCTTTCCCTCTCAACCCCATTCTCCTAACTCCCCCCCCCCCACCACCTCCCTCCCGGTACTAATCAATAGTCTGTGCATCTCTAATTAACTGGAAGGCCTCTAGTCTTTCAGATTGATACAAAACACTCCATGGCAAAAAGACTGGGGTGTTCTCCCCAGTATCTGTAGCCAATATTTAAACTTTCACCCAGTATTCCCAAAACAAGTGCAAGTTAGCTGTTACATAAGGTCAAAAGGGATATTCGGCACACCAAGTCTACTCCGCCATTCAATCATGACTGATCTATCCCTCCTTCCTAACCTCATTCTCCTGCCTTCGCCCAATAATCGCGAACACTTATACTACTTCCATTCCGGAGGTGTCGAGGCGGTAGACGCCTTCCGGAGGAGCCACAGCTGCCGTTGCGAAGTCGAGGACGGAGCCCCGGAGCTGGGGGTTGAGCCTCACGGCCCAGAGCACGGACCTCACGGGTCAGAGGTGGAGCCTCGCGGGACGACGAAGCCCACGGCTATCAGTGCATGGGTCGGCGGAGCATGCGGCTGGGGCGGCACCATGGAGGCATCCGGAGAGGACCCAGCAGCGTTCGCGGAGGTCGGGGCGGCGGCCAATGATGACGTGGACCGACAGACACATGGAAGTGAGGACGCCGCTGCCGAGGGAAGGAACAAAGGAGGACCAGCGTGGGGGGACCGCCGTGAGAGAGGGGGAAGAGCAACAGGGACCCAGTGTGGAGGAACCACTGTGAAGAACAATGGAGAACCCGGCGTGGTGGGACCTCTGTGAGGGACGGAAGAACAGGGGAGAACCGGTGTGGGGTAAGGGGGGGAAATTTGTAACTTTGTAAGCGCCCTTTATGGGCGACTATTTGCATACGTGGCAATGAAGTATTCAATTCAATTCAAGAATCTATCTACCTCTGCCATAAAAATATCCATTGATGGCCTCCACAGACTTCTGTGGCAAACAATTCCACATATTCACAACTCTATGACTAAATAAATTCCTCTTCATCTCCTTCGTTCAGAACTTCACTTGAACATTAAACAAATCTGCAGATCCTGGATATCCTGGAAGTGCATAGCACAGACGAAACTGTTAACATCTCTCCTGTGTCAGCACTTCCTAATTTAATTTGTGCAAAGGATTGGCTCAGTGTTTAAATACAAGTGACATCACATAGAGCAGGACATAAGAAATTGCAGGTGCAGGAATCAACATGCTGGAAGAAAGGTGGGTGCAGGTCAAAGCCTGGCAAATTATACGTAAATACAGGTGAGTGGTCCAGGCTTTCTCTCACCACTATCTTTCTTATCCATTTTAAGTTAAATCTCCCCCAACCTAGTCTGAAGGGTCCAGACATGAGATGTCATCTGTCCATCGCTCCACATATGCTGCCTGACCCGATGAGCTTTCCTTCAACCGTTTTGCGTTTTACTCACACAGAGAAAGATCTGCAAAGTAATCTGCAGGTGACTTTCATGACAGGAAAAACAATCTGCTGTTGGTTAGAGGAAAAATGCTCAGCGGTACAGACAGCATCTCTGGAGTGAAGGAATGAGTGAGGTTTCGGGTAGAGACCCTTCTTCTGACTGGGTTGGGGAAGACAACTGGATGGTAGTGGTGGGACAATGCCCGAGTCTGAAGAAGTCTAAAACTTCTTCGTTGCAAACATGCAGTTCCTTCCAAAACATTTAATCTGTTGGAGGAACTTGTAGCGAGAAAGTAAAAAAAACGTTGACAAGGTTTCCCACCCGCTGAGTTCCTCCAGCAGGTTGTTTTTATGTTCAGCAATGCAGCAGCTGCAGTCCCTCAAGTCATAACCAGCAGCACCAACACCCCCCCCCCCCTTCCTTCCTCACGTCCCCTTTAAATCCTAATTAACCGTCGGCAACAAAAGGACCTTAAGGGCGCGCCGTCTCGCAGCCCCGAGGCCAGGCCCCGAGCCTGCACCGACCCGACTTCCTCACACACGGACTCACCAAGTAAGACTGAGGCCAGCGGCTGTCCTTGTCTATCTCCGCGAATTTATTTTCCATGTTGTAGGTCAGTACCGATGCTGCGTCGTGTCTCCGTGCCTGGGTGTGCTTTTATCCTTCTCCTGCTCTGTTCCGGGAACTTTTTCTTTCTCCTCCCCCCGGCCCGACCCGGCCCCCCCCTCCCCTTCCCTTTAGGCCGTGAAAGTCAGCGACGCGACGCCGCGGACATCAGCCATCTGCGCATGCGTGCTCGGCGATTGCCGGGTCGGGGGCCGGATGACGTAGAGACGTGGGCAGGGTCTGCGGTAGACGTCACGACATTAACATCTGGGCGTGGCTTTGGCATAGACGTCTTGTTGCGGGCAGGGCTGAAGATGAACGTCGCGACGTGGACGGGCCCGGGGCTGACGTAATGGCCTGGGCGTGTACCTCGGTGCACATGACAATAATTAAACTAAACCCTCTTCCACCGATATCACTCCCTCTCGCTTTATATGTCACCCATATTCTTTCCTTTTCTGACCCCCCTAGTGTATTTGTGTTATTTTGGTTTAGTTTAGGGATACAGCGCGAGAACAAACCCTTGGCCCAGCGATCCCCGCACAGTTACCCTATCCTGCACACGCTAGGGACAATTTACAATTATACCGAAGCCAATTAACCTACAAACCTGCACGTATTTGGAATGTGGGAGAAAACCGGAGATCCCGTGTAAAACTCGTCGCAGGGAAAGCGTAAACTGTACAGACAACACCCGTAGTCAAGATTGAACTCTGGCGCTGCGCTCCCGGCTTTTGTCACTTCTGTGTCTCCTTTTCATCACTAGCTGTTGTCCACCCCCCTTGCATACTGTAAGCAACCCAAGCAGATGAGGTGCTGCTCCTCCAGTTTGCATGTGGCCAATGTCCACCTGGTGGTCTTTGGTGGCCACGGTGACATCCAACAAGCGGCAGCAGCGCCACCTGGCGGCCATGGTGACACCCAACCAGTGGCTGCAGCGCCTCCTAGTGGCCACAGTGACATCCAACACGCTGCCGCAGCGCCACCTGGCGGGCAGTGATGGGCATGACAGCTGGTCGTGGCCCCACCGTCACTGCGGCGCGGTAAAGCGCGGCGCTGAATCCCCGGCCCGCAGATCCGTGTCCGCCGCCGCCGCCGCCGCCGCCGCCGCCGCCGCCCGGCTTCGCTTCGCAGTCGATCCAGGGCGATGTTCGTGGCTCGGAGCATCGCGGCCGACCACAAGGACCTGATCCACGATGTCTCCTTCGATTTCCACGGTCGGCGGATGGCGACGTGCTCCAGCGACCAGAGCGTGAAGGTGAGGAGGCTGAGGGCAGGGCCAGGGCCAGGGCCAGGGTCTGGTCCGGACAGGGTCTGGGTCTGGGTCTGGCCCGTGGGTCTGGGCCGTGGGTCTGGCCCGTGGGCCGGCAGGGCCGGGGTCTGGGTCTCAGCTGTGTCCGGCTGCAACTCGATTTGACTGCAGGCCTGGTCCGTGGTGTCCGGCTAATCATGTGCCGTGTGCGAGCTTCCCGACTGGGCCTGGCTCTGGGCCATGCTCCCCTCCAGGACCTTTTACTAGACTTGACTCCAGGCCTGGGCCCCGGCTGGGCTTGGTCCGGGGCCTGCATCTTGACTTAACACCAGGGTCCCAGTAACGCTCTGGGCCATGCACCCAGTCAGGGCCTGTTTCTGGACGTGGCTCTTGGCTTGAGCCTCGGCTTCTTAATGAAGGAACTGCAGATGCTGGTTTAAACCGAATATATCTTAAGGAAGGATACGAATGTGGAGGTGAATCACGTGGGTATTGGCTCCAGGGCAGGCCAAGACCTGGCCAAATGGCGGCGAAGTTCACATTCAAAACTCTTTTCTTTGTCAATCTTTCAGGTATTCATGTACTGTCCTCATCTGTTTCCCCCTCCACAAACAGAAGATAATTCTCTTGGGTCTTTCTTTCACCCCACTAGCCTCCACTTCCAGCACATCATCCCTCATCATGAATAGGATCCCACCACATGCCACATCCACTGCTCCCCTCTGGTGCTAAAAGAATAGTTCAAGACTCAAGAGAGTTTATTCTAATGTGTCCCAGCTAGGACAATGAAATTCTTGCTTTGCTTCAGCACAACAGAATATAGTAGGCATGAATACAGAACAGAATAGTGTGTCCATATACCATTATATAAATATATACACACATGAATAAATAAACATATAAAGTGCAAATGACAGATAATGGCCTGTTAGGGGCCTGTCCCACTTGCGTGTCCTTGGCACTCAAATGATGCAACCTTGTGGGCGCGTAGAGCCGCGAAGGTCGGGCGCGATTACATGCGTGTGCACAGCCGTCTGGAGCTCGTGACGTCATTTGAAGATGGACACAAAGCTGGAGTAACTCAGTGGGACCGACAGCATCTCTGGAGAGGAGCAATGGGTGATGTTTCGTGTCGAGACCCTTCTTCAGTCTGAAAAGAAGGGTCTTGACCTGAAACGTTTATCTTCAATTTTCTTGGCCCCGCTCTGGGAGTAGAAGTGGGGGCGGATCCGGACTGCAACGGCCGTGAGCCCCAGGCCGAGTTCGGCAATCGTATGCCTGCTTCTGCTGCTGTTGAAGGTGAGACGTTGCGTCGCGCCAGGGTCAAGGGCCGTCAGTTCCGCGACAGGCCATTGGCGCGCAAAGATTTTGTTCACTACAATAATTTCGGAGCCTTGCGCGATGTCGTGCACAACTACATACCCCTCCGCGCTTCTAAGTGGGACCGGCCCCGTGCGGCCATACGATGCCCGTACGCCTCAGGCTATTTCTGAACCTGGACGTTGCAGTCTTCAGGCTCCTGTACCTTCTACCTGAAGGTAGCGGGGAGATAAGTGTGTGGCCAGGATGGTGTGGGTCTTTGATGATGCTGCCAGCCTTTTTGATGCACCAACTGCGATAGATCCCCTCGATTGCAGGGAGGTCAGTGCCGATGATCAACTGGGCAGTGTTTACTACTTTTTGTAGTCTTTTCCGCTCCCTAATGTTTCATGTCGAGTCTCTATATCAGGATGTGACACACAGTGTCAATCTGAAAAGTCAACTCTCTCTTTGCCTCCACAGATGTGAGGATGTTGAGGCCAAGACTGGATCAACCATTAACTTAATGAATAATGGAGTAGGTCTGAGGGATCAGGTAGCCTGCGAGCCCCGGGTCTAGATATAGTGCCCAGGTCGCCTGCGAGCCCCGGGACTAGCTGCAGTTCCCAGGTCTCCTGCCCTGGGACTAGTAGAGAGGGAGAGAGCGAGCCCGGGACAGAGCAGCCAGCCTTCTGCCCAGTACCTACCCGCCAACCACCACCTCCACCGGTTGCGCCTGTGCCGAAGGACACAGTGGCTGGCTGGTGGGTGTGCCGGCAGAAGGTGCTGAGGTGGTGGCCGGTCCCACTGACACAGCCACCCGAGCTATATCCCTCCCCGGCTACAATGCAGTGGGTCCGCGCCGGAGCACCCCGGTAACGGTGAGTGAGTTGCTGGCATGATCCCTGACCCCCCTCCTTCTCAACTTCTCTCTGCAACTTTACCCCTGGCGGGCCAGCCAATTTGTGCTGCCCAGGCCGTGCTGACCCGGGCCAGACTGTCCACACGCTGTGAAAGGAAACCCCCCCCCCCCCCCCAGCGGCGCTGTCCTTTCACATCGTTCTTGATGTTGCTATACTGAGGGATAGCCAAGTCTATCTTTCTTGGCTAACAACCTAACCTTTGGCCTCCAAGACGCAGGTACATTTTCGTGCCTTATTTTTGGGTAAAACGTAGCGTCTTCATTGCTGGGAAATACGGTATATGTATAAATCTGGCTGTATAATGTGAATTTTCCCAGGGTAGGCAATGAATAAACTGGAGGACATATGCTTAAGATGAAGGGAGATTTAAATGAAACCATTAATTAGTTTTTTTACGCATGTGGTAAGGGAAGAGTTGCCAGAGGAAGTGCTGAAGGAGGGTACAATTGCAACGTTTTAAAGACAGGTACTTGGATAGGAAAGGTTTGGAGTGATGTGGGCCAGTTTCAGGTGAGTGTTCATAAGTTCAAAAGTTATAGGAACAGAATTAGGCCATTCAACCCATCAAATCTACTTTGCCATTCAATCATGGCTGATGTGTCTTTCCCTCTCCACCCCATTATCTTGCCTTCTCCCCATAACCCTTGACACCTGTACTAATCAAGAATCTATCAATCTCTGCTTTAAAAACACCCAATGACTAGGGCTCTATAGCCTTCTGTGGCGATGAATTCCATAAATTCACCTCTCTGACTAAAATTCCTCATCTCCTTCCAAAAAGTACGTCCTTTTATGCTGAGGCTGTATAGCTCTAAGACTCAAATTGTTCATGTTGTTGGGTTGTAGACTACCCAGGTAGAATATGAGAGGCTGTTAATTGGGATTTGTAATGAATGATGTAATGCTGTCTGTGAATCTCATGAACGTTTTTAACCAATGTTGCTTTCTCTTGCCAGGTGTGGGACAAAGGCGAAAGTGAAGAATGGCACTGCACAGCCAGCTGGAAGGTAAAGGAGATGTTTACAGTGGTTAGAAGTGGTGGGGGATAAAAGTAATGGTAGTGCCTCTTGCTTTAACTACATTTCATGTATAGTAACATATCTTCCAAAATGTAACTGTTTCTATGTGCATGCACTCGAGTGTTCATATATGCATGCTCCCCCAAATGTTGCCGTCATCACTGTTATTCACACATTGTGTTTGCAGATTGAAGGAGGTGCTAAATAGGGCAGAACTGCTGTTAATCAAGTTCGCAATTTCTCTCTTTTTTAAATCACTGATCCCTTTCAGTAACTGACTTTCAAAATGATTTTTTTTTAAACCTGTCGACACAAGGAACTGCTGATGTTGGTTTACCGAAAAAGACACAAAGTACCGGTGTACTGCAGGCAGCATCTTTGGAGAATGTGGATAGGTGACATTTTTGACCAAGTCCCTTTAGGCAGTTGCCTGATCTGCTGAGTTACTATAACACTTTGAGACATTAAAAACTTGTTTGAGCCGATGGTGATTCCTTTGAGTCTAAAACAGAGTCATTATCTCTGTGTAATTCTGTTGTTCACCTCTTCACATAATTTAGACAAAGTACTGTTTCCTATAGGCATCTCTAAACTTGTACTCAAAGGAGATGAAGACAATTATTTTCTCCTCAATCAATTTTCCTTCTTCTTCCCTGTCTCTTTCCCTTTAATTGTATAAAGGTCCTCCATGACTGCTGTAGAAATAACTGCACACGTTGACCTCATTCCTATCTGGATTGTGGTGAGGGTGGGTTGTATCATTTGCATGCCACCATTCTACTGCTCTGATGCACGGACGAGAATGTCTCGCATCTTTGAGGGGGAGGAGGGGTGAGAAATAAATGTTTTTTGCAAAATTTCAAAAATTATGTGGCTGCAGCTTGGTGGTCAACTAATGAGAAGATTGAAATAAGGAAGGGACAAAGCAGCAACTAGAAAAAGGATAACTATATGAATGAACTGTACTATCTTTAAGATGGCCAATTTATGTTTCTCCCCATTGATTCCTATTGAACGATTGATTAAACATCCTCATGAACTCTCTACCCACAGCCATCTGGATTGAATAATTCCAAATAATTCACAACCGTGAGTGAGGAAATTTCTCCTTGACCCAGGTCTAATATGCCACCCCTTATTCTGAAATACTGATGCCTTGTTCTGGACTCTCCTGCCAAGGGAAACAACATCTCTATCTGCCAATAATGAACTTTCAGATGAAAGGTCGATAACCTGAGACTAACCCATTAACTGTTTTTCTCTCTGCTGAGCATTTCCTGTATTTTGTTCTGTTTTTATTTTGTATTTCCAGCATTTTTGAGCTATCCTATCCATTTCACTAAAAACAATGTTTCAATGAGATTGAAGACTTCTCATTCTTCTACACCTCAGAGAATTTAAACCCAATTAATCCAGATCTGCATCGAGGAACAATGCACTAATCCTAGTAGTTAGATAAAATAGTCAGAAACGTTCATGTTTAATGTAAATAGTTATCTAAGTTGGGCAGCACAGCTGGTAGAGCTGCTGCCTCACTGCGCCAAAGACCAGGCTTTGATCCTGAACTCTGGTTCTGACCTCTGGTTCTGTCTGTGTGGAGGTTGCACGTTCTCGCTGTGACTGCTTGGGTTTCTACCGGGTGCTCTGGTTTCTTCCCACATCCCAAAGGTTTGTAGGTTATGTGAAATTTGCCCCCAGTGTGTCGGGAGTGGATGTGAAAGTGGGATAACATAGAACTAGTGTGAACGGGTGTTCAATGATCGCCTTGGCCAGGGTGGGCTAAAGGGCCTGTTTCCATGCTGTATCTTTAAACTAAAATAAAAACTAATGACTTCATGGGCTGAAAGGTACATTTCAATGTTATGATCACTATTCTAACTCTGACCAGCATTCCAACTGTGATACACGATGTTTGAAGCCACAATGCTCTCTGTGTCCCGACACACGTTTTTATTAAAACCTTTTTTGCAGACGCACAGTGGGTCAGTGTGGCGGGTGACATGGGCCCACCCTGAGTTTGGACAGGTGCTGGCCTCCTGCTCATTCGATCGGACTGCTGCCGTGTGGGAGGAGATAGTGGGCGAGTCTAACGACAAACTGCGGGGTCAGAGTCACTGGGTGAGTTTGGATCATTATACTACTGCGGCTAGACTTCAGTTGACTAGGTCAGACTGTAAATCAAATGTATCAAATTACTTTAGTATATGTACAGTATTCATGCCTGTTCTGGTTTAAATCCAAATTGTACTGTATATTTGGGCCCATTTGCAAGACCCATTACCCTATGTATTCAAATTCCAAGTAAATACATTTTTATCTGGAGGCAAAATATCACCTGTTTTCTTTTTATGACATCCTTCCCAACCAACCTTGATCTTAAGTACAGGTATCAGTTTTCAGCTTGACTTGTGTGTCTGAATGTTACTCTAATACTAAGAATGTGCCTGTTGTATTAACTTTCCAGGACTTGCTTTTATAAGCACTTAATTATAAGGAAGTTCTTACTCTAGTCAAAAACCACAAAAGAAAGACACAAAGTATTAGAGTAACTTAGTGGGTCGGGCAGGATTTGTGGAGATCATAAGATCATAATACTGGTCCCGCACCAGTAGGACGAAGAACAGCTTCTTCAACTACACCATCAGACTGCTGAACTCGGAGCCCAGCTGATAGACTTGTCTGCACCCTGTATTTATTTATTTCCGTACTGCTATCACTACACTCTGTATTTATTTTTTTATATCGCTATCACTACGAATGACGCTAAACTGCATTTCGTTGTACCTATACTTGTATTTGTGCAATGACATTAAACTTGAATTGAATTGAATAAGTAATGAATGGAATTAGGCCATTTGGCCCATGAAGTCTACTCTGCCATTCAGTCATGGTAATCTATCTCTCCCTCCTAACCCAATTTTCCTGTCTTCTTCCTATAATCTCGGACACTCATACTAATCAATCTATCTATCTCTGCCTTAAATATATCCACTGACTTTGCCTTCACAGCATTCTGTGGCAAAGTATTCCACAGATTCACCACCCTCTGACTAAAGAAATTCCTCCTCATCTTCCTAAAAGAACGTCCTTTAATTCTGAGGCTATGACCTCTAGTCCTAGACTCTCCCACTGGAGAACATAGATAGGTGACATTTCAGGGCAGGATCCTTCTTCAGACTGATCGTGGTGGGAGGTGAGGGGGGGGGGGGAGGGGCTGGAGGTAGCTGGAAGAGAGGTGGGGGCAGGACAAAGTCTGGCAGATGTTTGTACCAAGACCACAGGTGAAAATACAAGGTGTGAGTTGAGGAAATAATGAGAGAAGTGACAGAAACTGATGCCAGAGGAGGGAATATAGGTGCAAGGGGACATGGGGGGGGGGGGGGGGTGGTTAATGGATGCCAATCCAGATGCGGCACAGGAAAGAGAGGAGTAGAAAAAGTGGGCAGAGGGGAGAGAAGTGAGAGGGAGAGATGTGGGAAGGGGAAGTTTGTTGGTTGGTTACCTAATATTGGAATAAGAATGTTGTTAGCACGATAAACTTATAAATACTTGCTGCCAAACAGGTGAAGAGGACTACACTGGTGGACAGCAGAACCTCCGTGACGGATGTGAAATTTGCCCCAAAACACATGGGCCTGGTTCTTGCCACCTGTTCCGCAGATGGCGTTGTGCGGATATACGAGGCCCCAGACGTCATGAACCTCAGTCAGTGGTCCCTGCAGCATGAGATCTCCTGCAAATTGAGCTGCAGCTGCATTTCCTGGAACCCCTCCAGGTGAGAAAATGCCTGCACAGGGGTGGACACTTGCACCAAAGCATGCCTGGAGTACATTTAAATTTAACCAATGGGCGGCTCGATAGCGAAACTGTAGTGTTGCTAGTTTACAGCACCAGGGAACCGGGTTCGATCCTGACTTTGGAGTCTGCCAGACTCAGTCTGAAGATGGGTCTCAACCTGAAATATCACCCATTTCTTCTATCCAGAGGTGCTACCTATCCCGCTGAGTTACTCCAGCATTTTTGTGTCCATTAAAATATCATAACACAGACTAAGGACCTGTTCTTTTACGGAGGTAATTGCATTTCATAGTATCATATGGTGTGGAAACAGGCCCTTCGGCCCAACTAGCCCATACCAACTAACATGTCCCATCTACACGAGTCCTACCTTCCGGCGTTTGACCCATTTCCCTCTAAACCTGTCTTATCCATGTACTTGTCTAAATGTTTTTTAAATGTTATTTGTAAATAAATATGCACATAAGGCATAAATCTTTTCCAATGTTTTTTTCCATTACAGTTCCCGTTCTCATCCTCCAATGATAGCAGTGGGCAGTGATGACAACAGCACAAACATAGGTGGCAAGGTTCAAATTTATGAGTACAATGAGAATACCAGGTATGCCATGATACAGAGCATTAGAAAAACTGTTTTTATTGCTTTTCTCGCTTCGTGATGTACGCAACCTGTTTCAGAGCATTTGACAACAAAGCACTCTTGTCTCTCTGGTAGCAAAATAGCTATCCTATTGGGCCAGTGTCCCCAGCGTTTGTTTGTTTTAATGAACCGGAAACGTAAACTTGGATCTTACCATGGTAGCTGTGAAATTTCAAAACTCGGTTGACAAACGCATCTGGAATTTTTAAAAGGTAGACAAAAGTGCTGGAGAAACTCAGCGGGTGCTGCAGCATCTATGGAGCGAAGGAAATAGGAAACGTTTCGGGCCAAACCCCTTCTTCAGACTGATGTAGGGTGGGTGGGGGCAGGAAGAAGAAAGGAAGAAAGGCCAGAGGGCTGAGGGAGAGCTGAGAAGAGGAGGAGACGATAAGGGTTACTGGAAATTGGAGAAATCAATGTTCATGTCGCTGGGGTATAAACTGCCCAAGCGAAATATGAGGCGCTGCTCCTCCAATTTACGGTGGTGTTCACTCTGGCCATGGAGGAGTCCCAGGACAGAGAGGTCGGATTCGGAATGGGAGGGGGAGTTGAAGTGCTGAGCCATTGGGAGATCAGGTAGTTATTGGGGACCGAGCGCAGGTGTTCGGCGAAACGATCGCCAAGCCTACGCTTGGTCTCACCGATGTAGATCAGCTGTCATCTAGAGCAACGGATGCAATAGATGAGGTTGGAGGAGGTGCAGGTGAACCTCTGTCGCACCTGGGACGACTGCTTGGGTCCTTGATGGAGACGAGGGGGGAGGTAAAGCGACAAGTGTAGCATTTCTTGCGGCTGCAAGGGAAAGTGCCCGGGGAGGGGGTGGGATGGGTGGGAAGGGAAGAATTGACCAGGGAGTTACGGAGGGAGTGGTCTTTGCGGAAAGCAGACGGGGGGGGGGGGGGGGGGGAGATGGGAAGGTGTGGTGGGGTCACGTTGGAGGTGGCGAAAATGACGGAGGACTATTTGTTGTAAGTGACGGCTAGTAGGTGGAAGGTGAGGACTAGGAGGACTCGGCCCTTGTTACGAGTGGGGGGGATGGGGGGAGAGAGCAACGTTACGGAGTATTGAAGAAAGCCTAGTGAGAGCCTCATCTATAGTAGGGCAGGGAAACCCCCATTCCCTGAAGAATGAGAGCTCGCCAATACCATTTCTAAAAAAAATGTACAGTAGATGTTTGTTTGGTGTGTTGTCAGCCACAGTAATGAGGTTAACTTTCAATTGTCCTCTGAAATGGAAAAGAATGAACCACAATGTACAGTGGAAGTATCTTCAACTGTACTGGAATGCCTCAAGAAGGTGGATCACCACCACCTTCTCAAGGTCATTTGGGAATATGCAATAAATGTGGGTTTTAGTCTGAATTGCTACATCCCAACAATTATGTAAAGAAAAAAAAGATAGTATGCGTACATGCTGGAATAAAGGTTGGTGAACAGATTCTGCATCAAAGAGCCCAGTGTTCAGACAATCTAGACAGTCTAGCCACCCCCACCCAGCCCAATCAACACACACTAGGGACAATTAACCTTCCAACTAACATATCCTTAACAATGAGAAGGAAAAAGAAGCACCCAGGGAACCCCACAGTCACAGGAACAATGTACAGGGTTGCACTGAGGTCACCCGAAGTCAGGATCAAGCCAGGCCCACTGGAGCTGTGAGCAAGCAGACTGTGCTGCCTATTAACTCAAATTCACTAATAGACACTCATTAAGTGGGGACTTCTGAAATCAATTATAGTTTTAGGTCACTCTTGTCCCATTTAATTTCTATTTAAAACCCAAGATATTGATGAAAGATTACAACCATGGAGCCCAAAAGTTATACCCAACCCATATATTTGCAGGCTCTCAACAATAATTTTCAATGTTATATCTGCCTACCCCTGTCGCCCTGTAACAAAGCACAAATGTGTAATAATATAACATGTAAATAATTAATGGTGTACCTATACCTTCCTCTCAGAAGCCATGACTGTCGTGTTTTTTGAAGACTTGTACCATTAATCATTTCAACATTTGTCTTGTGTGGGTATGATTGATCACACTTTTCTCAACAATAACTTTGAAAATAAATGTAAAAATAAAGAAATACTCCTCATCACATGACAATATAACTTGTTTTTAGTCTGCAGATTTTATATACATCTTGGATAGGACTTTATTCCTTGGAGCACAGGAGGCTGAGGGATAATCTTACAATGGTGTATCAAGATCATGAGGGAAAAAGGCAGGACTCCCAGGGTAGGGGAATCAAGAACTAGAGGGCAGAGTTTTAAGGTTAGTTTTAAAGGGAGAGGGGTGGATTTAATAGGAACCAAAAGGGAAACTTATTTCACACAAGGTGGTGGGTTTCTGGAACAAATTGCTGGAGGAAGTAGTTGAGGCAGGTACAATAACATAATTTAAAGGATAGGAAAGATTTAGAGGGATATGGGCCAAAAGAGGGCAAATGGGACTAGTTTATTTGGCATGGATGCATTGGGCCGAAGGACCTGCTTCCCTGCTCTCTGACTCTATGCATCATGTGTATCAAAAACAATGGCTTTAATCTGTTAAGGTGAATGTTGTCGTTTTTTTCATTGTCACTAAACAAGTGAAGAAATTCTTGGGATGTGCATCTGGATCTTCAATTGCGGATTTAATTTAAAAGGAAATTGGGACAAAGAATAAATAAATGCAGCCTAATTCGATACTTCTGTTTTTATTACAGGAAATATGCAAAAGCTGAAACCTTAGTTACAGTCACCGATCCTGTGCATGACATTGCTTTTGCTCCAAACCTCGGAAGGTCATTCCATATTCTTGCAGTAGCAAATAAAGATGTTCGAATTTTCACACTAAAACCATTAAGGTAAGAATTAGAGTGTAGAAGTAAGGAACTCCAGATGCTGGTTTACACAAAAGAACGCAAAGTACTGTGTGAAAGATACATCTTCTAGATGCTCTGGGATGCATCCTCAGTGATGTGATCTGGGGTCATCGGGTGTTTCTGGTCTCACAACATCAGACACCCTCGCCCAGGCGACGCAACCAGGGTTGATCAGGCCCCCACTTGCGTCCCAGCAGCAACCGCCCACGGATCAGCCCTCTTAATCCAAAGCCACCCAGTGGCTTTCTCTGCGGCTTCGCTTGCAGATTGAATGGCCCTCTTCTTTGCCAGCCCCGTAAAGCCCAACTGGTTGAGGATTTTGCAGAGTGAGCGTCCTGCAAAGCCTCTGCAGCCCACTTCTATGGGCTGATAGTATGTCTTCCAGCCTCTGTCCTTGCACATCTCCACCAGTTCCTGGTACTTTGCGCGCTTCCTCTCATTTGCCTCTTCAATACGCTCTTCCCAGAGCACTGTCAGTTCCAGAATGATCAGCTGTTTTGTCGCTTCGGAAGTGATGATCATGTCTGGCCGGAGTGATGTTGCTGTGATGTGCTGTGGAAATTTCAGCTGTTTTCCCAGATCGACGTGCAGCTGCCAGTCAGTGGCTGTGTAGAGGAGGCCCGTCCTTGTTTTTGGTTGTGGTCGGGGCTTCTCTCCAGCTTTGACAAAAGTGATTGATTTCTTTGGGGCATGATGGTGTTTGCTGTTACAGATGGCAGTGACTATGCTCTCAGCAACCACCTTGAGCACCTGGTCACGGCGCCACCGATAGCGACCTTTGCCAAGAGACTTTGGGCAGCTGCTGAGGAGATGTTCTAATGATCCTCTTCCAGAGCAAAGTGGGCAGGAAGGTGTCTCGCTCTTGCCCCAGACATGGAGGTTTGCTGGGCTTGGTAGGGAATCGTAGACAGCTTGGACAAGGAACTGGACGCGCTGGAAGTCTGCCTGCATGATGTTTGCCCAGGTAATCCTGCGCTGCGGTGTGCTCTCCCACCTGGTCCACGCTCCCTGCTGCCTGAGCCCCACTGTCCTGCTCACACGCTCTTCCTCCACACCTGCTCGGACCTCTTCCTGGATTAGATGGTCTCTCCTTGCCCTGGGCCTTGCCAACCGGTGTCTTGGGGAAGTATCCCAAACCCGCTCTGCCAGTTGCCATGACTCCCACCAATGCATTTTGCCTTGGGCGTGACTCTGCCACCTCCACTGCTTTCGCTGCCCTCCATTTCCTCCCTGTTCTCACCTCGATGGCAGCTGATGACACCTTCTGGTCCCTGGAGTCCCTGTACTGCAGTGCCTCTCTTGTTCGCGCCACCATAAACTCTTCCGTGAGGCCACTGAATGGGAGCTGTAAGATGTTACTGGTCCCATACAGTGCAGCGCTGTTGAGGCTGCGGGGAAGGCCAAGCCACCTGCGGAGAAAGTCGCTCATCTTCCTTTCGAGGGACTCGACTGTGGTCAATGGAACAGCGTAAACCAGCAGAGGCCACAGGACTCGGGGCAGGATGGAATGCTGATAGATCCAGGCCTTGAATCTGCCTGGCAGACCTGACTTGTCAACTTTGGTGAGCCAGGCTTCAAGGTCTTTGATGGACTTTTGAATGGCGGCAGAGTCTTTCAGAGTTACGTCAAAAACTTTCCCCAAACTCTTGACAGGTTGCTCAGTGATGGAGGGAATGGCAGTTCCGGATAGTAAGAAGTGGAATCTGTCAGTTACCTTCCCCTTCTTCAGCACCATGGACCTTGACTTTGTTGGCTTAAAACTCATCCTTGCCCAGCTGATAAGTTTCTGAAGACCTTGTAGGATCCACCTACTTCCTGGGACCGATGTTGTGGTGATGGTAAGGTCGTCCATAAAAGCTCTAATTGGGGGCTGTCGCTCACCAGACTTGGTTAGGGGGCTTCTGCATTCCACCTCGGCTGACTTGGCCACCATGTTCATGGCAAGAATAAAAAGAATAACAGAAATGGCGCATCCCGTAATTATTCCTTTTCCAAGCTGATGCCAGTCTGATGTTTCTGACCCAGAAGTCACCCTCAGCCTGAAATTATGGTAATAATCCAGGATCAGGACCTTGATCTTGCTAGGAACATGGTGTTGGTGTAGTGCAAGCTCAACCAGTTTGTGCGGTATGGACCCATAGGCATTGGCGAGGTCCAACCACAGTACGATTAGGTTGCCTCTTTTTTCATGGGCTTCTCTAATGAGCTACGTAACTACTCCAGTGTGCTCCAAGCAGCCGGGAACTCCCGGAATCCCACCCTTCTGCACTGAGGGGTCGATGTAGCTGTTTTTGAGGCGAAACTCAGTTAATCTTCGGGTGACAATGCTGAAAATCACCTTCCCTTCGACACTCAGCAGCGAGATTGACCGAAACTGATTGATGTGCTTTGAGTTTTCCTCTTTTGGGATCCAAACTCCCTCAGCGCACCTCCACTGGTCAGCAACTCTCCCCCTGCGCCATACCACCTTCAAGATCTTCCATAGGTGCCAAAAGAGCTCTGGGCAGCGCTTATACACTATGTATGGTACGCCACTAGGGCCTGGAGCAGAGGCTGAGCGTGCCGC
Source organism: Raja brachyura (assembly GCA_963514005.1). The sequence goes on along the minus strand of OY740784.1, from coordinate 29,292,594 downwards.
CTTGATGATCGCCTCAATTTACTTCAGACTCGGGGGGGGGGGGGGGGGGGGGGGCTGGGATGATGAGAGCTTTGTTGGGGTCGAGCTCCAGTTCCCTCATTGGATCGCGCAGGGTGTCGTGGAGGAAGCGATTTACTTCACCTGTTGAGCACATGAGGCGGCCACTGCGCTTGTCCCCAAGTAATCGCCTGGTAAAGCCAAAGGGATTGGAAATGAACGCAGCTCACTTCCTACCTCTCTCTCTTCCTCTTCTCCTGTGCCACTCTGCTCTGCTGGAGTTACTCTGCGGGTCAGGCAGCATCTCTGGGGAGCATGGACTGGTGACGTTTTTGGTCAGACTCTGTAGAAGTTATTCCAACATTTTGTGTGAGAATTCTTCATTGTGTCATAGTACAAGTTTCTTTGAGGCAACAAAACTGAAAACGTCAATCTGAAGAAGAGTTTTGACCCGAAACATCATCTATCCTTGTTCTCCAGAGATGCTGCCTGACCTGCTGAGCTACTCCAGCATTTTGTGTCTTTTTGTGTAATTAACCAACCTATGCAGTTCTTTGTTTCTACGTCTTCCAAATTCATGATTGTTTCATCCTGATCTTTCTATAGTTGCCTCAATTACTTGTAATCTTGTAATCTGTTGGATAGCCTCTATCAATGTTTCCATTAAACCTTTTATCGTCTTTACCCTCAGAAAAGAAATGAGTAGTTCTGGAGGCCCGGCGAAATTTGAAATTCAAACTGTGGCCCAGTTCGATAATCATAATTCACAGGTGTGGCGTGTAAGCTGGAATATCACTGGTACAGTCTTGGCATCCTCTGGAGATGATGGATGTGTCAGATTATGGAAAGGTGAGTTTGAATTTTTAAATCCAGTCACAGTTATCGATAACCATGACTTGTACAGACACCTAGTGTTTTCATTGTTTGATTTATTCATTTGACATCCCGTGCTTGTTTAATTAGTACAAAAACTTAATTTTTGCACTATTTTTGTAATAACGTGGTCAAATTCTCATGTTTAAATGATTTATTGTATATGTTTAATTGACACGTTTTTGAATTGTGTGCTGCTTTTCAGGACCCTGTGTAAAACGTGATGTGTCAATAATGTAATTCTGAACATTTGAGCTGAATATATTTTGCTAGTGTCAGTACAGGAATAAACAAGCTTTTCACTGTACCTCGGTGCACATGACAATAAACTAAACTGAGAAGATCGGGCGAATTACTATCATTAGGGAGAAACCAGCAACTGGAGGTGCTGGTTTATAAATTTTAAAAAGACACATTTCTCATGAGATGTACACAGTGCTGAAGTAACTCAGCGGGTCAGGTAGCAGCTCTGGAGACAAAGGATGGGCGATGTTTTGGGTTGTAACCCATCTTTTTCTTCAGAGATGACTCCTGACCTGCTGAGTTACTTTAGCACTGTGTACATCTCATGAGAAATTCAGGTGTACAGTTAAGGGTATGCAGAAGAAGCATTACGCATGACCACAATGCCCTGGTTATGTATGGGGGAAAAGTGGCTGGGTTTCAGCTCCTGACATCTTGTTGGGGGTAAACCTGGATGAATGATGGGTTCAGACAGAGCTCATGAACTAATACATAATGAACAAAGTCGGTCTGTAATCCTCAATTCGTAGTAAATAGTCATACTTTACGGAAACAGGCCCTTTCATCCCAACATGTCCATGCCAACCAAGATCCCCATTAAAGCTTGACCTATTTGCCAGTGTTTCACTCGTATCATAGTGATATGGTGTGCTGGTATTTCATGTCAAAGATGCATTGTTCTTTCAAAACGTAATGAAAATGTATACAAAACCAAAGTAGTACAAAACAAATCAAAAGCCATGCAAAGAAGGCAAAGATCGTTCCCGGTCGGGGCCGAAGCCTCGCTGGTCAGATGGAGGAGCTGGACCTTGCAGAGCGGCCGACGGAGCCTGCAGCTGGGGCCCTGGTCGACACTGCAGAGGCATGAAGTGGGGTGTCGACAATGGTGAAGGCTCGCGGCGATGGGGCCTCGGCGGTGGTGCAGCCTCGTGGCGATGCCTCGCGGGTCGACCCGCGGTCGATGAGAACGTAGAGGAACCGCCGTGGGGGGGGGGGAAGAACAATGGAGGACCTGGCATGGGGGGGGGAGAACAATGGACAATTGGGGAGGGGGGAAACAAAGGATAATGGGGACCCGGCTTGGGGGGGGGGGGGGGGAAGAACAAAAGGTGGAGCCACCGTGCTTTGTAACTTTGTCAGCGCTGTAGGTGGCTGCTATTTGTATTCCATTCAATAAAGAATTCCATTCCATATCCCTCTAAACCTTTCCTAGCGATTTAAATCCTTGCTTTCCCTATTTCTGTAGTCTCTTAGTTCTCTAAAAACTTTGTAATCCTTCAGTTCTGATGTCCCCAATTTCTTTTTCCTCTGTTGGCCCTGTACTCTGGGAATCATACCCAAAATCTCTCCTCTCTTCTTTGGCCGACGTTTTGTCCTGATCTATCACTGCATGGCTTGGTATTAAATGTTGTCTGTTTGACATTGCAATGATGTAGGTAGCTTTTAAAACTTAGAAAGGGGCGGCACGGTGGCGTAGCGGTAGTGTTGCTGCCTTGCATCATCATAGACCCGGGTTCAATCCTGACTACAGGCTCTGTACAGAGTTTGTACGTTCTCCCCATGACCTGCATGGATTTTCCTCCCGCATTGCAAAACCTACAAAGATATAGGTTAATTGGCTTTGGTAAAGATTGTAAATTGTCCCTAATGTGTAGAATATTGCTAGTGCACTGGTTGGCCTTGACTCGATGGGCCGAAGGGCCTGTTTCCATGCTGTATCTCTAAACAAAACTAAATTATGGTGAAGTTGGTGTGCTGACAGCAGACAGATTTATCCTACATACTAAATGTTCACTAGGGATTTAAAATCGTTAAAGTTCAAAACACTGTTGACTGAATTTACAGTACTTTTAATTTTTTGCAGCTAACTACATGGATACTTGGAAATGTACGGGCGTATTGAAAGGCGATGGAAGTCCTGTAAATAGTGCCTTAAACCCACAGTCAATGGGACTTCTTAATCCTTCTGCAGCATTAAGCCCTTTATCCTCACAGAATCAATTTAATGGACCGTCTGGCGGAGGGAGGTAGGTTGATGCAGAACTCTTGCTGTTTTGGAGAAATTCAGATACCAGGGCGCCATTTGGAAGTTAACACATTTCACCTAACTGTTGTTTACCAAATGTAACTCAAGACTGTAGTTTGATGGACACTATGTACCATTAATCAAAACCTGCAGCAAATACTCATTGGGTTCAGTGATCTTCTTGCCTTTACAACTGGCAAGAAGTTATTGATTATAGGTATTGTAAGATACAAAAAATGTGAAGAGAGGGTGGTTGGATAATCAGCAATCAGGCATGTTCGTTGCTTGATTTTTGAATTTGCTTCTAGCTGATTTAAGCCATCCTGGAATTTCTGGACATTTTCCTTAAGTATTATGACAAATTGTGTACAAATTTTCAAATCATGCTGCTGCTGCTACATCTGTTATTTAAAATCAATTCATCTGCTTAACCTACATTAAGTTTGATTTATGAATAATAGAGGCAGCTTTTCAGTTGGTACATATTGAGATTTTTTTTTTGAATGGACCTCTGATTCTGATGTGATTTTTAAATTGATTGGGTCTGGTCTTCAGTTCTTCAAATACGGCTATAGCCGTTACTACGCACTAGAATCCATTACTTCTGAAGATGAAGAAATAACAATAGAAATTGAGTGCTTTACTCACTGCATGGTATAAAACATTACCTTGAATGATTGATGTATGTAGCACTAAAATAATGAATGTATAAGGTTACATTAAAAAAAGTATAACAGCCACCAAACACTGTTTTGTACATTTATTGCAAAAAACTAGAAACTCTTTACACAGCACAGAATGTCCATTAGAGTTATAGCACAACTTTAGGACTGTCTTATAGAGTAAAATCATTTATCATTTGCCTGATTGTAAATTAAACCTCAAAAATTTACCTGATTGGGAATTTACGTTGAAGTCTAATATAGTTTTGGGATTTAGGTCACATATTAAGGGCATATTTGTTTTTCATTCACACTCAGATTGGGTTGCTTGTTTCTGAGTAGGAACTTTCTCTGCCTGCGATCTCTGCAGATTCACCTCCTAAATCCAGGGTCAACGCCTCTGGGATGAAAATTGTTATAATTTAGGTGAAAATGTGAACTGCTGAATGGAGCTCTGCCATTTACTTCCTCAGCCTCACTCACCTGTCTTGGGGCAAGGTTTTGACCTGGAACATGGACAATTCCCTTCCTCCCCACGGATGCCACACGGCTTGCTGAGTTCCTCCAACAGATTGTTACTTTGATCAGCACTCATTTACCACTATAATACCACCAGGACTATTTAAAATGTAGGGCTATTTCCAAATCTGTGTAGTTTTGTAGGTTAATTGGGTTGTGTAAATTGTCCCCATAGTGTAGTATAGAACTAGTGTACGGGTGATCATTGGCTGGGGCAGCACAGTGGCGCAGTGATAGAGTTGCTGCCTCGCAGTGCCAGAGACCCGCATTTGATCCATACATTTGGTGCTGTCTGTACGTAGTTTATACGTCCTCCCAGTGACCGCATGGGTTTCTCCGGGTGCTCCGGATTCTTCCCACACTCCAACGACGTACAGGTTTGTAGGTTAATTGGCTTTGGTAAAAATTGTAAATGGTCCCTAATGTGTAGGATAGTGTTAGTGTACAGTGTGATTGTTGGGCAGCGAGGACTTGATGGGCCGAAGGGCTTGTTTCCACACTGTATCTCTAAAGTAAAATATCAAACAATGTAATTTAAAAAAACATTGGGAAATTGGGTATTTTTAATTTACTTGACGATCCTAAACAAGAATAACCATTTCATCAATGCTGTTGCTTTCTGGAGGCACTTCATTACATTTATTGTGGCTGCACTGGTGAAGTTTCATGGAAAATATATAGTTTGTCAAGCAGGGATGCATTGTTCTTAATGTTGACCCAGAAAAGGAACAACTGGTTGAGCAGTATATAATGGGTGTGTTTACTTTTCCACATTTGTCTGTAGTGTGTGTTCATTCGGTGTATTAGAGAAAAGAGCTTTGATTTCCTTTTGAGGATGTATACATGGTTTTGTTAGGTCTAGAAACTTGGAATTGTGGAATGTTGTAGGAATAAACAAGGTGTCTCTGGGTATTCTATTTTTCCCAACACTCACTTTCCTAGATATTTTGTTGAGTTTTTATAATTGGACATTGCTTGGACGTCTTCAAACATCATTTCAAAATGATTTGCCTAAGAAATAGAACTTCAGAGCGATCAGAAGATATTTAGTATGTTTCTACCTAATGGTAGAAGTAAAAGATTAGAGGTCTAACATTTTTCACTCAATCCAAAAAAAAATTAATCGGATTGAACTGTTTGCAAATTTGAAATGTAGTTAAGCAAAGGTATATGTTTATTTTTTTTTCTTTTAGGAAACTCTGATACATCTTGCCTTCTACACTCACAATGCCCGTTTCAGCTGAAAGAAAACACAACTGATCTCACGCTAACTGGAGTAACCTTGCTGTCTTGCTGCTTGTTGCATGCACACAGGAATGAAACGTGAACTCCTTTTTACCCCCTTCCCCAGCGACATCTGATATCTCCAAAGACAAACCAGCAACCTGCTTACTAATATCCTTGGATGGAAGGCTTCTATAAAATTAAACATTTTTAGTCCCTGTTTAATAGTGTTTTTTGAATACTTGCCATCAATGTACAGGTAACTCAAAGGAGAGGCACATATTGCCTTGCATTACAGAAGCAGTATTGAAGCCTATTTTAAATTTTGCAAAGCCATTTACAAATAACAATAAAATTACCCAAATAAACCCCAAGCAGATATGTGCCCTCTTCCCAGTGCGGGACCAAGAATGTTGTGTTCCAATTGGACACATTAAATAAGTCAAGGTTTATATTGTCACTAGTGTAAGTATTTTTTGTTATCATGGGTTATCATCGTTGTATTTTTAAATTTTCTTTATTGCTTTCTCCAAACACTGGTAAAAATAAAATTGATTCCTGATTGTGTTTACAGAATGATTTATGAACCGTTTGAAAATAAAGGTGAAAAGTAGTTAAAGGTTATTGCATCAAATTGCCTTACTGTGATCAATTTCCTAACCAGGACCCAATGTTTACTTTAATTATTTTAGGCATTTGTATCTTTTGTTTTCTTATTCACCAATTTTGTTTGTCTTCTGTTCTTTTCTCCCATTGTTTTCTCTCTCCTGTCTTCCTCTTCATCTTTTCAGGTCTTTCTTTCCCACTCCGGACCATGCTCGGGCCGGATCGAGATGGTCCAGTTATCCCCAGCTTCCTCCTCTTCTTCTTCCTCCTACGGCAGAACAATCTTGTGATGCTGACACAACCCACCTACAGTATCGTAACTCTCAAAATCGATACTCCAACAGGTCTCTCAATTCCCTGCCTGAGAATGAGGAGTTGCAATAAAATAATGATCTACTTATGCAGAGGTGATAATGTATGTTTCTGCTAACTTATTTTTACCCTGACTTTTAATGTACATATAAAGTTTCTCAACAGGGAACTTTATTAGCTTAAGTCATATTTGAATGATGGAACTATGTAGATAATTTGATGTTGGAAAGCCTTTCTCAATCCATGTAATAACACCGAATACTTAAAATTGGAAATCTGCAATTGTCGGCTGGGTAGACTAAGTTAAAATGAAAATGTTATGGGTGTGCCTTAAAAATCAATGTCTACTGTTAAGAGTTTTTAAATCAGGGTAGTTCTGTTTTATAAGGGAATTTTGGAATACGTTTTTGAAATTATTTGACAGTGTCAACTTTTTCTAAATATTGCTTGTTTTCTGTTTGAGAGAAAATTATGTATGTGTTAAATATGTTAACAGCCATGATGCATGCAGCACTGTTGGCAGGATGATCATACAAGCTGCACTCATACTTAACATTCCCATGTAGTCTATTTGACGTATTTAAACCAGGCAGTGGTATTCAATTACATGGGAAATCGATTGATTGTAAAATTAATTAAATGGTTTTGTTGAAATAATAAAGGTGTATTGAAAACAATTGACTTGATTATAATTTGTGTGCAGATGCGCCTGGAGGATATATCAATAATCAAGCAATCAAATTCATTTATCTTGTGGAATACATTTTATTTAATGTTATTTATCTCTTGCGTGAAAATGGTTAATATTAAGCATGCAGCCATCTTTTGGGAATTGACCGGGCAGAGTCGAAGATGATGGCAGAGATGATATTTTCCCTGGCTGGGATATGTCAACCTGGGCTCCCAGTCTCAAAATAAGGGAAAGCTAATTAGGGTTAAGTAGAGATGCAATTTTTTTCATATGGAGAATATATATTTAGAAATCTCTGCACAAGTGTAAAGGTAGCTGAGAGATATGAGGTTGACTGAGTCTGAAGAAGTGTCTTGACCCGAAACGTCACCCATTCCTTCTCTCCAGAGATGCTGCCAGTCCTGCTGCGTTACTCCAGCATTTTCTGTCTATCTTCTGTTTAAACCAGCATCTGCAGTTCCTTCATACACATTTAGTGGTGTACTGCTTCAGTTTCCCGGTAGGAACTTTGGATAGGTTGAACCATAAAAGGCAGAAAATGTGGCAAAAATGTGTGAGTTTTAGGAAGTTGCAGGGGGGCAAATATTGCACTCTGCTGAATGCAAAAATCATTTCATACAAGGGTCAATATCCCTGTAAGAAGCTGAGAAAGTTGGGGGAGAAAATCCATATCCTACAAGAGAATAACATGATCAATTGAGTATGGAAGGAAGCATGAATGAAAAAATTGGAGATGTATACTAGATTCTTTGAAGGTATGAAGAATTGTTGTCGGTGTTAGTAGCATTGAGTAAGTTGCTTGATGATATTCCATAGTCCTAGATTATTGATCAGGGATTCAAATCCTAGCATAGCAGCTGGGCAATTTAATTTCAAGTAGATAAACAAATCCGGATGTAAACTATAAGAAATTGTGACCATTGGATTTTTCTTTAAATCCATTTGGTTCACGTATGTGAATCATTTTTATCTTGCCTGGAAAATATATGATTTCAAACTTATCAAGTCAGTTGATTCTTATCTGCTTTTTAAAATAACCAAGTCACAAAGTTCAAAGTCAATATAAGCATTGAAAAATTAATACCAGAACACAGCACAGAATGCAGGAGAAACTCAGTGGGTCAGGTAGAATCTCTCCAGTAAAGGAATAGGTGATGTTTTGACAGACAGAGTGGGTCAGGAGAGATGGAAACTAGAGGTATGAAAAGGTACACAAAACAAAAGAATGAAAGGTATGAAATGAACAAATCAAGGCCACCAGGGATGATCAAGGAAAGGTGAAGTCCACAATGGTCCATTGTTGGTTAGGGACTGGGTGATAACGAGGAGGTACGAACAGAAACTAAGCAGGACAACACTGAAATTAGTAGGACAACTAAGGCGGGGAGGGAATGCAAGGGTTACTTGCAATTAGAGAAATCTATATTCATACTGCTGGATAGTCAGCTGCCCAAGCCAAATATGAGATGCTGTGCCTCCAATTTGTGTTCATTATTTGTGTCAAACTCGTGTACAAATGCAGAAAAATTAATAAAGAAAGATGAATCTTCTACATAAGGTTCTTTATGTGAGTGAAGCAAAATTTAACATGAAATGTGAGATCAAAATACCCATCAAATTGGAACAAGGTCCAGTGAAGATACAACTACCTAGACAACTGTTTCAATGAGTAATTCCAGCATACCATCAACACCACCTCTGTCTTGGAATCGTGCAGCACAAAAACAAGGCTTTTAACTTTTAAACTATGTCGATGCCAGCCATCCAGAACTGATCCTACCATTAGCACTTAATTGTGTGCCATTCTGGTCGTCTTATTATAGGAAAGATGTGGAGAGGGCATAGAAGATGTTTGGTTTATAAACGCAAAGTAATGGGATTATTCATCGTGGGAGCACATAACTCGCATAAAATGCAATTAACTTATTTTAATGAAGATTGGAACTAAGATAGACACAAAAGCTGGAGTAACTCAGCGGGACAGGCAGCATCTCTGGAGAGAAGGAATGGGTGACGTTTTGGGTAGAGATCCTTCAGACTGGTTAGGGATAAGGGAAATGAGATATAGACAATGATGTAGAGAGTTAAAGAACAATGAATGAAAGATATGCAAAAAAGTAACGATAAAGGAAACGGGTCATTGTTAGCTGTTTGTTGGGTAAAAAACAAAAATCATAGAGTGGAGCAAGATAGTCCACTCGACGAAAAAGCCGTAGTAGTTCACGGGTAATCTTCATTTCCGTAACCGGCTTCTGTCTCCACTCTAGTATCTTTGCTTTGGTCATGGCATCTTCATATTGCTCTTATTTTACCAAATACCACACAAATCGTCTTTTTTTTTTGGTCCCTCCTCTAGGCCTCTAGTGTAAAACCCCACATAGTCCCCTCTCTCTCTCTCTCTCGCTACTTTATCTCTCCGTTTCATTTCAGTCTCTCTGTCTGCCCACCTCTCCCCGACCCACCCACCCCCTCTCTCCTCTCACGGCCTCGCGTTCTGACCCGCTTGTCCTCGCAGTTCTCACTCTCTCCTCCCCGATCTCTCCCTCTAACCTCTCTCGTTCTGACCAAGTCCTTTCCCTCGCTCTTCCCTCCTTCTCCTCCCCACTCTTTCCTTCCGTGACCTCTCTCCACTCCCGTCTCGCAGTGTCCACTTTCGCCTCTTCCTATTGTCCGTTCTTCCCTCCCTCTCCCTTCTCTCGTCTCCCTCCCCTTCTCACTCCTCTCTCTTCCTCGTCTGTCACCCTCCTTTCCACCGTTTCTCCTTCCTCTCTCCCTCCTCTCTCTCACCTTCCCTCCCTCTCTCTCCCTCTCCCTCTTTCTCCCCGCCCTCTCCTCCCCCTCTCTCTCCCTCTCCTGTCGGCTTCTTCCCCTCTCTCCCCTTCCCTCCTCATTCTCTCTCTCTCTCTCTCTCTCTCCCTCCCTCCCTCCATCCTTCTCTCCCTGCCTGCTCCCTCTCCCTTCCTCCCTCCCACTCTCTCTCCGTTTTCTGTGACAAAAGGATTTGAGTATAGGAGCAGGGAGGTTCTACTTCAGTTGTATAGGGTCTTGGTGAGACCACACCTGGAGTGTTGCGTCCAAATCTGAGGAAGGACATTATTGCCATAGAGGGAGTGCAGAGAAGGTTCACCAGACTGATTCCTGGGATGTCAGGACTGTCTTATGAACAAAGACTGCATAGACTCGGTTTATACTCTCTAGAATTTAGGAGATTGAGAGGGGATCTTATAGAAACTTACAAAATTCTTAATGGGTTGGACAGGCTAGATGCAGGAAGATTGTTCCCGATGTTGGGGAGGTCCAGGACAAGGGGTCACAGCTTAAGGATAAGGGGAAAATCCTTTGGGACCGAAATGAGAAGGACTTTTTTCACACAGAGAGTGGTGGGTTTCTGGAACTCTCTGCCACAGAGGGTAGTTGAGGCCAGTTCATTGGCTATATTTAAGAGGGAGTTAGATGTGGTCCTTGTGGCTAAGGGGATCAGAGGGTATGGAGAGAAGGCAGGTACAGGATACTGAGTTGGATGATCAGCCATGATCATATTGAATGGCGGTGCAGGCTTAAAGGGCCGAATGGCCTACTCCTGCACCTAATTTCTATGTTTCTAAAATCACAGATGCTCTGTGAGTTACCTCATGCTCCCCAGCATGATAATTCCTCATGTGTTTGTTTACCCCTCGTTGCTCACATCCTGTCCTGGAGCTACGAATGCGAAGCGTGAGCGTTGAGCCAGAGAGGGTTCGCCTTTATAGTGAGGACAGTTTCTCTCGGCTGGGAACAGCGTCTTGTGCAGGAAGCGCCAGGGTCGGTGTCACTGCCGAGGGTGTCGCTTCCATTGGAAACGTTACCGGCCGAGAGAGGTCGAAGACGGACTGTTAGCGCTGGGGCCGGTATCCCTTCTGTGGGATTCCGGTAGCAGAGTTCCATGTACTGAAACTCCACCCTGATTTAATAACTTGTCTTCTGGTTCGTAGAGTCTGTGTAGTGACAGTGACAGTGTTAAACTCCGGATTGATTTAATTGTCCGCCTTCTGGTAGCAGAGTCTGTGAGTGTTGCGCCGGGGGGCTGGATCCGCACTCTGTGTGCAGGCTCCAAGCAAAGATACTATAAAGATAGTATTATAAGTGTATTATAATAAACATAGTGTCCAAGCAAATATACTATAAACATACTATAAACATAATAAACATAAACTGTTCCCCCGCAATGCTGATTACACTACGAGCGGCATAACTGAAGTCGGGTCGGGGTTACTGAAATGGCGGAAGTGCGTACTACACGTCAGTCACTCCATTGCGTACTACACATCAGTCCATTGGATTTTGCAGGAGTAGTCTATCTTGCTCTGCTCTATGATCTTTGGTAATAACGAGAAGCTAGTGCGACTTGATGGGGGAGGGATGGAGAGAGAGAGAGGGAATGCTGGGGCTATCTGAAGTTAGATAAATCAATATTCATACCACTGGGCTGTAGGCTACCCAAGCAAAATATGAGATGCTGTTCCTCCAATTGGTGTTTAGTCTCTGACAATGGAGGAGACCTTGGACAGAAAGGTCTGCGTGGGAATGGGAAAGAGAATTAAAGTGTTTAGCAACCGGAAGATCAGGTAGGTTCAGGCGGACTGAGAGGTGTTCAGCGAAACCATTGCGCAGTCTACGTTTGGTCTTGCTGATGTATAAGTATCCACACCTTAAACAACGGATACAGTAGATGAAGCTGGAGGAGGTGCAAGTGAACCTTTGCCTAACCTGAAAGGACTGTTGGGGTCCCTGGACAGTCAAGGGAAGAGGTATAAGGACAGGTGTTGCAAATTCTGCGGTTGCAGGGGAAGGTGCCTGGGGAGGGGGTGGTTTGGGTGGGAAGGGATGTTAACCAGGGAGTCGCGGAGGTAATGGTCTCTGCAGAATGCGGAAAGGGGTGGAAATAGGAAGATGCAACTAGTGTTGGGATCCCGTTGGAGGTGGCGAATATTTTGGAGGATTATGTGTTGTGTGCGATCGCTGATGGGTGAAAGGTAAGGACTAGGGGGACTCTGTCTCTGTTGCGTCTAGGGATGGGGCAGCAAGGGCAGAGCTGCACGGTACCGAGGAGACAGGAGTGAAGGCCTCTTCTATGATAGGAGAGGGGAACCTCTGTTCCTTAAAGAATTAGGACATCCTGGTATGGAACACCTTATCTTGGGCACAGATGCAGCATAGACGGAGGAATTGGGAGTCTTTGCAGGAAGCAGGGTGAGAAGAAGGGTAGTCAAGATAGTTGTGGGAGTCAGTGAATTTGTGATAGACGTCAGTCGATAGTCTATTTCCTGTGATGGAGGCTGAGATCAAGAAAGGGGAGGTGTCAGAGATGGTCCAAGTAAATTTGAGTGCAGGATGAAAATTGATGGTGAAGTTAATGACGTCCATGTGTTCTGCATGAGTGCAGGAGGTAGCACCCTTAGTCCGTTCAGTAAAAACACCGGCTAGAATACTTTAAATCATCCTTTATTTCACCATGGTGACCAGGTTTCTCTGTACTGCCCTGGGAAGCTCTCCCAGTGGATCACGGAAAAACACATGTGCTCAAACAAAGGAATTAGCATATGGTTGATACAGTGGGAGGTAACTTACAAAGGGTGGTGATTCTAGACCAATAACCACAGTATGCCATGGTTATACACGTGGGGACAATCTTTCCACCCAATTACAATCATACACAGCATAATACATCTTAGCCAATTATATTAGCATTAAACATCACATAAACATCGTATGTTTTCCAGCAAAAATTATGTCTCAGTAAGGATAATGCAACTTAACTAAATGATGTCAAAACAAAGACATTAAAATTTAACTCAGAATACTTAAACCTTAGTCCTAACATATCCCCAATTCTACATATTCTCATTCCTCCCTTTTATCATTACATGATAACTCCCCATGTTCCTACCTATTTCTATCCTTCCCAGTCATTCAAACTCTTCCTGTACTCTATCAACATAGTCTTTGCTTCATCACATACTTCAGCCCGTTTCACCAATAACATTCTCGGAGTAGGTATGTTGCAAAACTTACCTTTAGCGGCGCTGCACTTCTGCCGCTCCCCGTGTGCTCGACTTTAGCGCCTTTCAGAGGGGGGCGGGCTTAAAGTGCCGTTTTTCCACAGACCTGGATAATCGATGAATGTCGGGCGATTTCGTTGCGGAAGAAAAATCGCTCCGACATTTCATCAATGAAGGTATTTTTAAATTACTCTAAATTATTTGTTAACTAGAGTAATTTAAAAATCACCTTCAAAAGCCGTGAGCACTGACAACCGGAAGGATTTTCCGTAGGGGAGAAAAAAAGGTAAATAGTTTATTTTTATATTAAAAGTTGGTTTTTCGGGAGGCTTTAATAATATTTTTATGTTGCGAAATGGGTTCCCAAAAAATCTATGAACAAACAGTATTTTTCCTGCCGACTTCACCGCTAACCGCAACGTTCCAATCCACCGCATTCCACTAAAACCCACTCGCTAGTTGATTTAAATGGCCATTAATTTACAGGCATAAAACACTAAATTCCTTCCATTTGGCCCAGAAATTCATGAAAATGAGATTTAAAAATTATGTTATATTGTGGATTATTGTGTGAATGTTATTTGGACACTTAGGCAATTTAAAAAAAGTTTATCTTTTCTTAAGAAATTGATAGATGATTAGATCTACTCATTGAATTTTGTAATTAGCTACAATTAGATAACTAACTAATTATATGCTTTAATTTCAGGTAATCCAAGTAAGATTGTTTAATATTTGTTTCAGAATGCTTCAATCTATAATAACTGAAAATTTCATTGATTTCTCTTAATTTTTAAGAAAGTTATGGGCTTTTAACTTTTCCAGATCACAGCTTTTGAGTTAAGTCAATTGAAAGGCAATGGGAAGCAAGATGCTCATTTCCAAGTATGGAAATGGCCATAACTTTCTTAATACTGAAGATATGAAAGTAAATTAGGTGTCAAATTAAACTTCTTTTTATGCTTTATCTGATGGGATAAATTGCAGACTTGATTTTTTAAATCTCAAAATTTTGTAACATTGCTACTCGGAGCACCTTTGCCTTCCAGTGCTGTTTGCATCCTCCCCAATACACATTTTACAACTGCTAATCCTACAAAAAATACAAATAATCGCAATAGCAAGGTACATAGCCATGTTGATTAGCCAGTCTGGCCAGCTTCCAAAGCCCTAATTACCCCAGTCACTTGCTTCCTTCATGTTATCCAACTATTCTCTTATTTGCACCGCCATTCAATGTTATCATAGCTAATCATCCACAATCAGTACCCCGTTCCTGCTTCTAGTGTGTCCAAACCCTTAACAATCCTATACGTTTCAATAAGATTCCCTCTCATCGTTCCAAATTCAATAGTATATGTCCAGCTCTCCAAAACTGCACACAATACTCCAGGTGTGGTCTCACTAGGGCCCTGTAAAGCTGCAGAAGGACCTCATTGCTCGTAAACACAACTCCTCTTGTTATGAAGGACAACATACCATTCGCTTTCTTCACTGCCTGCTGTACCTGCATGCTTACTTTTATTGACTGATGTACAATTACACCCAGGTCTCGTTGCACCTCCCCTTTCCCTAATCTGACACCATTCAGATAATAATCTGCCTTCCTGTTCTTGCCATCAAAGTGAATGACCTCACATTTATCTACATTATACTGTATCTGCTATGTATCTGCCTATCCACCCAACCTATCCCCAGTCCCCCTACATTCTCATAGCATCCTCCTCACAGTTCACACTGCCACCCAGCTTTGTCTCATCTGCAAATCTGCTAACGTTACTTGTAATCCCTTCATCTAAATAGGCACAGGGACTTTTACTCCCTTCTTTTGACATGCGTAATCAAATTTACAAGGCGCATGGTAACATGGCAATACTCCATAATTATGATTCTCCATCCTTGCTATCGCCATCATAATTGCAGTGCATCACCTTCACATAGGTGATAGATTACATCAGCATACTCTGTTTTTCGCATACCCAATGGCTATCAATGTCCCAAGATAGGTGAACAACAACGCGTATGTCCATCATGATTTATCCTAGAAAGGGATTTCTTAAAAGAAAGAAGAGGTTAGCGTTTTATGTCTTAGGCACCATACTGACAATCTTACAGTGGCGAAAATGAACCCATGCATCCCTCCCCTCCACCTTGGCTGCAGTAGAGGTTGTTAGAAGGACCTGGTAATGCCCTTCCCACCAAATGTCCACTCTCTTCCTCATCCAATTCTTGATCATTACATAAGTACCAGGTCCAATTTTAGACAGAGTGGTTAGAGTGTAGATCTCTCAATGCCCTGGTTAATGATAAAATATAGTTAGTCATTTCCATTGTCATGTGATGAAAGTGAACAGCCTTTGTAGTATTCTGGTTCCATGGGGTTCTTAGTGGACGGCCATATACAATCTCTGCTGGACTCAACCGAGCCTTCCCTGCTGGGTTGGTACACATCTGGAATAGCGCCACAGGGAGTAGTTTAAGCCAATTGGTCCCTGTTTCAATCTGTAATTTGGCACGTTTATTTTTCAATGTTTGATTGGCTCGTTTTATGAGTCCAGCAGCCTATGGCCGAAAGGCATAATGTAATTACTGTTGGATGCCCATCTGAACACAGAAATCTTTGGTCACCTTTCCCACAAAATGAGGGCCATTATCCGAACTCAGCCCAGTTGGCATTCCATACCTGTATATAATTTATTTCATAAGAACTTTAACAACCGTAGAATCTTTGTTGTTCACGGTATGATAAGCTCCAATCCATTTACTAAAGACATCTACAATAACCAATACATATTTATAACACTGACATCTTTCCCACTCAATGTAGTCCATCTGGAGGGTCTCAAAGGGACCCATGGGTAAAGGGGTTCTCCCTTGTTCGCAGGTTATACCCTTCCCGGGGTTATATTGCTGACAGGTCAAACAACGACTACTAATCCCCTGAGCCATAGTCTGCAACTTTGGATGCCGCCATGTATCTAAAAGCGTATCACCAGTTTCTCGGGCACCACAGTGAGTTGAAAAGTGTATACATTCAATAACCCACATTGTAAGTTCATCTGACATACATGTTTGCCCTGCCGGGGTAACCCATAATCCCGCCATGCAATCAACTTTACAACCGAACTGTTTCCACATTTCTATATCTTGATCAGCAGCATCCTCCTGTAATCTAACAACATCTTGGATGGTTGGCATTGATTTTTCCGAGGGAGACTTGTCTTTGTCTATGCTTTTAGTCTGCCTTATCATTTTAGGTACCACCACCCCACACCCTTGGGACAGTTCCTTAGCTTCTTGGCAATTTGTTTTGGCAACATTAGGGCTTGTAACAGGTCTGATATCAATTTCTGGTGGGATGTTCCTGCTGAACTCAAGAATCCCCTATTTTTCCACAACTGGCCAAAGTCACAAATCACTCCAAAAGCATATCTGGTCAGTATAAACGTTGATTCCAAGTCCTTCCCTAAGATGCAGGCTCTTATCAGGGCAAACAGTTCCACTTGTTGGGCACAGAATGGTGTTTCAAAGGCCTTCGCTTCCACATTATTGCCATCCTGATTTATAATTGCGCAGCCTGAATGTTTTTCACCTAGGGATCCAATTGATGCACTCCCATCTACATACATAGTTAAGTCAGGGTTTGTTATGGGAATATCTGCCAAATCTTCCCGAACAGAGGTATCTTCTTTAATCACAAATAGGCAGTCGTGCCCCGACTCAGCTTGTTCCTCCGGTGGTTTGGCGAGAAAGGATGCCGGATTGATGGTACAATACTTAAATTGCAAGCTTGCCTGCTGCTTCAGCGGGTACTGTCATATAGAGGGCAGTGTTACATTTTCTGGGGAGCTACTTGGATGGGGTTAATATAGAAGCATTGTACCTGAGTAGTATCTTCTGCCCACACCCGTGGGTCCATATACTCTGTTACCTCACTCCCCAGATGATGGCGTAGCTGTGTAGTAACTGTCCTTGGTGACGTAAAATTGAACAGTACAATTATTAGACAGTTCTTGTTCCTGGTTCGTGTTTGGATTTGCCAGACCAATCGCTTACTTAACCATAGCTCCTAAATCCTTCGATGAGATGGGAAGTTCACTTTCTTTGTTATATGTGGGGCAACCTCATAGTCCTGCTTCCACAATTCCGTAGGCTCCTCATCATACTTTGCTGTTCCCTGTGGTCCGGTTACTAATGCCAAAAGGTTTACATCCCATCTATTTCCTTCACGGGATTTAAAAAACGTTTCTAGCTCTTTATTCCCGCCACTCCGGTCAGAGACTAAGGTGATATGGAGCAGGGGCTCATCTTCCAGTGTTAGGGACCACCATTGTGGAGTAACACTGTCTATTGTCTATGGGGGTCACAGTTATTCCAGTATCTCCACATACGATCTTGAACTGAAATATACATAATAAATCTCGGCCAAGCAGATTACAATCTAGGCCTGGGGCGATCAAAAACTGATACTGCACCGTCTCATTCCGGTATGTTACTTCGACTGGCATAGAGATGGGGGCATTGATAGATCTGTCCTTGAAATCCAGATAATCTCCGAGTCTTGTTGGATTTGGGGAGGTTGTGAGTGGACTGAATGTATTCCCGCAACTTGTAATACCAGAACAGGTTCCTTGTCAGTGTAACACCCGTTCACCACTAAGTCGGCTAGTCAGCATTGAGGAAATTGATCAGCCTGGGAGAAGTCTGTGTGCTTCCCTTGTCCTTGATCTCCTTCCCATCCTCCCCTTTGTTCTTGCTGATAACCCCCTCCCGCTTGTCTTCGCCATGGGCACTCCTTATTCCAATGGCCTTGCTGGATACAATTAAAGTATCATTTAACTGCACAGGTCATTTGGCTCTGAGAATTGTCAGTCCAGTCCATATGGTTAGTTTTGATTGCCCCTGCGACAGTAGCTAGGAGACAAAGTACTAGGATAGCACAGTACTGGGGTGAATTCTGACCATCTCGAAACCCAGCATCCCCCAACTGACTGATATATATCTCTGAAAATCTCTACAAAAATTATTCTGCCCCCTCTCCTTTCCTTGGTTCAGTATCCAGAATTGTTGAGATATCAATAGGTTTTTGCAGAGTGGTAGTAAGGTCGGTAAGGATTGCTTCCTCTCTGGCTTCATTCTGAGCATGTTAATTAACCAGCGTGTCATGGGTTCGGAACCCCAAGTTAGCTAGGAATCTTGCGTGTTCTACTGGGGTTAGAACTTGTGGTATGGGTTGGCTCTTTTTTAGTCTTACTCCTGGTACAGAGCGCGACTGGGGATGCCACCGACACCGGTGGTGTCGGAGTCAGGGAACTCTGCCGGTGCTGCTGGAGCTGGTATAGTGGATGCAGGTGGTGCTGCAAGAGCTGCAAAATCGATATTACCGTAGGTTGGCGGCTCTACGAATGGTGACGGTTGCCACAGCACGTGAACATTAGTACAGATTCTACTCTCCCACTCATCCAAATCAATCCTTGTAGTCTCTATCAAACCAAAGCCAACCATTAGATCACGCGAGCTGCTGCTCGCGTCCTCTTTAAGTCTACGAAAGTGGATCACATCATCTCAGTTTTGAGTTCTTTACACTGGCTTTCAATCTGTCAAATAATTGATTTCAAAATATTACTGTTGGTTTATACAGCACTGAATGGTCTAGGGCAAAAATCAATTTCTGATCATCTGCTACATTATGAACCATCCAGACCTCTGAGGTCGTCTGGGACAGGTGGTTTCTGTCACCAGTCAGAACTAAACATGGAGAAACAGCATTTATTTTTCCATCACATATATGAAACAACTTCCATATAAATGCAGGTCCACTCAAATTAACAACGCAGAATACCAATGGAATTAAGTGATGTCCCAAGAAGCATCAGCCAAGGACTTGTTTTTCTGTGCCATCTGGTGGCTTATCAGTTCTAGCTCTTTAACAGGGCCACTCTTATCTGCTCCACTCGAGAAAGCCTGTCCGAGAGAAATACAAAGCCACAAGATCTAGTCTCAGTATCTCAGTAAGCAATGCAATAGCAATTAGGTCTTTCATGCCTTGTGATTCATTTTGGCCAACAATTTCACACAAAACAATTAGATCCCCACAACACAAAATTTACACCTCAAAAAAAATTCCACAATAAAATAAATTCCACAATGCCCCCCACTAAAGTTAACAATGCAAGAAAATTATTTGATTTCAATACTCCAAATCTGAAGAATCTGAGAGTATCACTTTAAATGAAAGCACTAGACCGCAGCGGAATCCACAGCGGAATCTTTATCAGCGAAAGAATGCTGTTATCAGAAAAATGTGGTATCTTCCTTACTTCTTCAATTTTAAAGCAAAATCATACAAACTTAAATGCAAATTTAATAAGCAAATTTAAGCGAGAATATAAGCAAACTTAAGCAAAAAATAAATCTCTATGTACAAAATTAAACCACACAAACTTAAACAAAAACATTAAATAAAACACTTTGACAACAGAATTTAGAGCAGATCGACTTCCGGTGGCGCCATGTTCTGAGAGAGAACAGCGCCAGATCAGCTCCGCAGAAAATCTGAAAAAAATCGGGGGTTAAAGGAGGCTACTAACGGTACTTACCGCAGGAGAGCGATTCCAAACGGCTCCGGTGCGATTGCAAGCAGCGTGACGTCATCAGGCGCGCGACTTCGGTAAGAAATTCAAAATGCATCCCTTCTCCCCCCCCCCCCGCGACAAAAAAAGGACAAAGAAGGGAGGTAGGCCCCAAAGCCTCGGGCTCGAGTTTGGCTGCCTCCCAGGAAGAGATTTCACAAAGAAAAAGTGAAATGGAAGAACTTAAAAATTCTTTGCTTGGTGAAATGAAGAAACTGATGAAAGAAATGAAAGATTTGAAGAAGGAATATAAAGATGAAATAAAACTGCTAAGATCGGATATCCAGGAGACTCAAGAGAGAATTAAAGAAGAACTAAAAAAAGAAGCTACAGAAACGGTAAAGATCATGATGAATGAATGGAAAATAAAGGCGGATGCTGAGTTTCAAAACCGGATGGCTGAGGTAAATGACAAGATTGCTGAGACGGAACAAATGCTGGATGCGAAGATAGATCCTATCTCAATTTTACTTGACCAGCACAATGATGCAATCAAAGAATTGACTAACTTTGCTGTAACAAGTGCCAAGGAAAATGAGAAGCTACAAAACGAGAATAAACGTCTCTCAGAGCTACTACGTAAAATAAATGAGAAATGTATTGATCTGGAGGGACGACAAAGACGTAAGAATTTACGTATCGTAGGAGTGACCGAGGGGCGGGAAGGAAATCAAGACCCGCAAACATTCGCTGCAAAACTCCTAAAGGACATTCTGGATTTGGATCAAGAACCCCTGTTGGGCCGAGCTCACAGGGCTTTAAGACGGGTCCCTGGGAAAGGTGCACCGCCAAGACAAATAATTGTAAAGGTGGCCCACGATCACGATTTTGAAGAAATGATGAAGATAATAATAAGAAAGAGGAATTTGAAATACGAAGGAGATAACATCAGTATCTTCAGAGATTACCCGGCGGAAGTGGCTAAGAGAAGATCTTTATTCACAGAAACAAGAGGTATTCTTCGGAATATGAAGGATATAAAGGATCTCAGATATGGTTTGTTGTACCCAGCAACACTGAGAGTGACCTACGACAACAAGGAATACCGCTTTGTTAAGCATACCAAAGCACTGGAATTCGCTCGAAACATACAGAAGAAGGCAGAAGAGGAAGCAGAAGAAGAAGCAAGCGAGGAAGGAGAAGAAGGAGAAGAAGAATGAACTTTTAACATCGACCTGCGGTTATGAATTATTCATCAAGAAAGAGGGGCAATAATGGACATGTTGTTATAGTTTGGTATTAATTAGTAAAATTCAATTGTCCCCCTAATATAGTATTACTTATTATAATATTAATTATAATAGAAAGTAATAACTAGCAATTAGTAATTAGTAATATGAATAATAGAAATAATTACTAAGTACTTAAAGTTAGTACCCCACCCCAATAGACACAGCATTATAGACAGGAGCTGGAATAATTAACATCTTTTTTTTTTAAACGGAAGTCACTAGATTAATAGCCACGCTAGTGTGGCTTTCACTAATGCACACTACACAATATATCAGTGTAGTTTCTTTTTTTTCTGGGCACCCTGTTAACACCCTTTTTTCTTTTTTTAATTACACTCTGTATTTTTTCTTATATATTAAATATTTGATTTTGTGTTATATGTTATATGAATGTAGTTATAAGCGATATTGTATAATTGCTTTAAGAAGATATGTATATGGATTACTGTGGATAGAAATTCTCATCGGGTTGGCGTTTGGGTATACCGCTAGGCTGGAGGGGTCGAGAAGGCTACTCCAAAAAAAACCACCCTAACAGTAAAATGCAAGACATGAATGTGAAGACTGTGGGGGGTGGAATTACCTTCTGTAGTTGGAATGTTAAGGGAGTTAATGAACCAATTAAAAGGGGAAAGGTGCTAGCACTGTTGAACAGATTGAAATTAGACGTGATCTTCCTTCAAGAGACGCATCTTAAAAGAGATGCTCAACATAGATTAACAGCAAAATGGATTTCCAAGGTATATCACTCTTCATTTATACACAAATCTCGAGGAGTCGCAATAATTATTCGGAAAGGTATACCTTTTAAACAAAGTTCTATAATAGAGGATAAAGAGGGTAGATATGTAATAATAACAGGGGAATTATATTCACAGAAAGTAATTTTGGTGAATATATACGCCCCTAATTTTGATAACCCATTATTTTTTAAGAAAATATTTAATAATATTCCTATTTCCACTCAATATAATTTAATTATTGGGGATGATTTTAATTGCACCTTAGATAGCTATCTAGACAGGTCTTCTACAAAAAGGAAAGCTACCTCTAATTCAAGTAAACTTATAAATTCTTTTATAAGTACATCGAATATTAAAGATATTTGGAGGCTAGATAATCCATCCGGACGAGAATACTCGTTTTTTTCGCCTGTATATGGAACCTATTCTAGGATAGATTATTTTTTAGTAGATTCAAAATTACTACCTTTTACATATGACGCAAAATATCATAATATTATTATTTCAGATCATGCGCCACTAACATTCAAGATAAAACTAAAAGATATACTTAATAAAACGACTACTTGGAGATTTAATCCCCAGATATTAAAGGATAAAGACTGTTGTAAACACGTAATTGAACAGATTAAATTATTTTTTGAAACTAATGACAAACCTGAGGTTTCATCAGCGTTACTTTGGGACACATTTAAAGCGTTTATGCGTGGTGCAATAATATCAGCACAGGCTCATTTTAATAAAGAAAATAGAAAGATGGAACAAAAGTTAGAAAATGAGATAAAACTAGACAGTGAAAACATAAAACACCCTTCTAAAGAGCTAAGTAATAAAATTGCAATAGCAAAATATAGACTTAATAAAATATATTCTAACCAAGTCATTAAACTATTTCAACAAACCAAGCAAGTGCACTTTGAGTTTGGAGACAAACCACAAAAACTGTTAGCACGACAGCTTAGAAAATCAGAAGATGAAAAATTGATACATAGAATTAGATCTACGGATGGAAATATATTGACGATACCAAAAGATATTAATGACAGATTTCTACAATACTATCAAAATCTTTATTCATCTAAGGTAACAGGCCAAACAGTTGGTATGGATACATTTCTACAAGAGTGTCAAATTAACAATCTAGACCAGGAAGGTAGACATTTGTTAAACGCTGAAATAACAGTAAAAGATATTGAAGAATCAATTAGTTTGTTAAAGAATGGAAAAGCAGCGGGCCCTGATGGCCTGAGTGCCGAATTTTATAAAAAATTTCAAGACTTGATTTCCCCAAGATTACATACAGTATATAGATATGCATATGAACAAGGCAAATTACCAGATTCTTTAAACGAATCCACAATTACACTCATTCCTAAGGTAGATAAGGATTTGGAAGATCCAGGATCATATAGAGCGATCGCACTTCTAAATACAGACCAAAAAATATTAACTAAAGTTTTATCTCAGAGATTAAGTTTAGTGATTTCTAAATTAATACATCATGATCAAACAGGTTTTATTCCAAAACGCTATTCATCCCATAATCTTAGACGCTTGTTTAATATTATATATTCAAAAAAAGTGCGGGATGGGGAACTAGCAGTTATATCGCTAGATGCGGAAAAAGCATTCGATCAGGTGGAATGGTTATATTTATTTAATATAATGGAAAAATATCAATTGGGGGATAGATTCTGTAAATGGATAAGAATTCTATATTCGAATCCAACGGCAAGAATCTTAACTAATCAAATGTTATCAGCTAAATTTAAACTCTCTAGGGGATGTAGACAGGGATGTCCATTATCGCCTTTACTATTCGCTTTGATGATAGAGCCTTTGGCGGAAAGAATCAGATCTGAACCTGAAATCTATGGCTATAATACCGACACTACAACCAACAAAATATCTTTATATGCAGATGACGTGTTGATTTATATTACAAAACTGGAAATTAGTATACCAAAGCTGTTTAATGTTATAACTAAATTTGGTACATTTTCAGGATTTAGGATTAATTGGAACAAAAGTGATATTATGCCTATAACAGGAATTAATTTAAACATATTACAACAATATCCATTAAAATTAGTTAAAGACAAATTTAAATATTTAGGAATTAATGTAACTAAATCTTATAATTCGCTAATTAAATCTAATTACCCTCTATTATTAGATAAACTTAAAAAAAATATTCTGTATTGGAAAACACTTCCTATATCCATGATTGGTAGAATAAATGCTATAAAGATGGTGTTTTTACCACAATTATTATATTTCAGGCTATTCCTTTTTTTCTCCCAAAGACTTTAAAAAAAAAAAAAGATAATATTATTTATAGTTTTATTTGGGATTATAAAAATCATAGAATAAGTAAAAAACATTTATGTAAATCTAAGATAAATGGAGGATTAGCACTTCCAAATTTTTTATATTACTTTTGGGCAGTTCAGATTAAGAATATGAATTTTTGGTGGGTAAATGTGGATCAGGAACCAATGTGGTTAAAGATGGAAAAGGAAGATTGTTTACCTTATAAGGTAGGCTCGATTCTCTTTGCTCCAAAGGAAGTACAAAAAAAAATGTATAGGGATAACCCTATAATTTATAATAATAGACGTATTTGGAAACAAATAGTTAAGACTTTGCAACTAGATAATCTTTCACTCAGACTACCAATAACGAATAACCCATTATTTAAACCCTCTATATTGGATGGAGGGTTTAGACATTGGGATGATTTAGGAATTAAAAGGATAGAGCACCTTTATAGAAAAGGAAAATTTCAAGAGTTACAAGATATTTACGGACTGTCTCCGCAACATTTGTTTAGGTACTTACAAATTAGAGATTATATAAAATCCAACACACAAGATTACAAAAATAAAGTACCAGGATTATTAGATGATGTGTTTAATTTACATCCAAATACAGAAAAATTAATAGCATATATATATAACATAATTTTGGATAAGGAGAACCCAACAACTGAAACATATCGGCAAGCATGGGAAAGAGAAATTGGGATATCCATAACAAAAGAAATCTGGGAAGAAAGTTTACAGCAAATACATCGGTGTTCGTTAAATGCCAGACATACATTGATACAATTCAAAGTATTATATAGATTACATTACTCAAAAACTAAATTAAATAGTATCTTTCCCAATCTCTCTGCAATTTGTGATAAATGTAAGAATTTAGAAGCAAATTTAACACACAGTTTTGCTACATGTCCCAAATTGAATCATTACTGGACAGAAATTTTTAAGGTTATCTCTGAGGTTCTTAAAATTAGATTGGATCCAGACCCAAAGATATTAATACTTGGAATTTTGGATTCAAACTCGGTCCTTACAGTAAATCAAAGAAATTTCTTTGATTACTGTTTGATAATAGGGAAAAAAATAATATTGAAATTTTGGAAGGGAACTTTAACCCCCACAATTAAAATGTGGGCGGCAGAAATGTTGGAGACGTTACAATTAGAAAGAATCAGATTTGTCCTACTGGACAAATATAACTCTTTCGAACAAATATGGTCTCCATATATACAGTACCTAGAGAAGTAGCTGCTCTTGACAACACAGCTTGACGGGTACCCTGCGGGACTTGATGAGAATAACATATTTTTATACCAGGATTAATAAGCATGTCTTCATTGATATTATTATTTGTAATAGTTTTAGATAAAATATATTTGGTTGTTTTTCATTTATATATATATATAATATTTTTTCATTTTTTGTTAACCTTATTTCCTTTTTCTATTTTCTTTTTCTCTGTTATATAATCAAATTATTATTTAATCACTCTCTTATTGATTTAAAACTACTCTATCTCTATCTTTTTTTCCTAAAAAATAGAAGATAATAACTTTCAATGGGTTATTTTAAAAAAATTTGGAATTAAGTTGATGTTTGTAAAGCTGTTTACAATATTGTAAATCGATTACTTCTAATAAAAGAAATTAAACAAAAAAAAAAAGAATTTAGAGCAGATCTTTATTGATCGCAGTCCTGAAATACCACAGACACCCCTTCCCACCTCGGCGCTGGTTTTGAAGTAAAATGTGAATTTTTACTTCAGCCCGAAACCCCTTCCCAACCTTTTACACAGTACAGGGTCTCAAAGTAATTTATCAACTGATCCTGACTTTCTACCTCGGAGCTGATTTTAAAGTAATTTGTCACATTATTACTTCAGCCCGTAACGTATTTCCAATTGCCTCAATACTGAAATGTTCCCTCAGCTGAACTTTTTTATCAATATAACCGACCCAATATCAGTATTCTTCGGACTACTAACCTCAGTCTCTTCGGGAGCCTCTCGAAGGCCAGCGAATTGCCGAGCAGCTGGATCAGCGAATCGGAGGAAAACTGATTGAGTAAAATCACTCATCGGGGGCCCAATTCTTAGATTCCCTGACCCAAAACTCAACCCTTTTGCCGCAAACCATCGAGGGCCTCCTCTGAGACCCCGGACGACAGCCCCAAATGATAATTCCAGTATTTATATCCCTTAGTCCGTTCAGTGAAAACACAGACTAGAATACGTTAAATCATCCTATCACCATGTTGACCAGGTTTCTCTGTACTGCCCTGGGAAGCTCTCCCAGTGGATCACGGAGAAACACACGTGCTCAAACAAAGGAATTAGCATATATATATGGTTGATACCAAAGATTCTTCTATAATCTTTGGTTGATACAGTGGGATGTAACTTACAAAGGGTGGTGATTCTAGACCAATAATTACAGTATCACATGGTTATACAGGTGGGGACAATCTTTCCACCCAATTACAAACATACACAGCATAATACATCTTGGCCAGTTACAATAGCATTAAACATAATCTAAACATCACATGTTTTGCAGGAAAAACAATGTCACAGCAAGGATAATGAAACTTAACTAAATGATGTCAAAATAAAGAAATTAAAACTTAACTCAGAATACCCAAAGGATCCCCAATTCTACATATTCTCACCGATGCAGTCATCAATGTAACTGAGATAGGGTTCGGGGATAGGGCTAGTGTACGCCTGGAAAAGGGATTGTTCAACATACCCAAAAAGAGCAGGCATAGCTGGGGCCCATGTGAGTGGCTATAGCTACGCCATGGACTTGGAGGAAGTGGGAGGAGTTGTTGGAAACGTTGTTGAGGGTGAGGACCAGTTCTGATATGCGGAGTGGAGTGTTATTAGAGGGAAATTGGATGGTTCTGCAGTCGAGAAAGATGTGGAGGGCTTTAAGGCCTTCCTGGTGGGGGATGGAGGTGTAGAGTGAACATCCATAGTATAGTGGCAGATTATTATATCATTCAAGGAATTGCTCCCTCTCGCCACGAGGGGAAAACACGAGGTGTGGAGATAGTGTCGTTTTATCCGTGGGAGCTCTCCACGAGACTTTCAAAGCCGTCGAAAGATAAATCTTCAAATGCACTCTTGATTAATAGTTTCTTTATTTTCGAAATAAAACAGTAGGATATTCATCCAGACTGATCAATGTTAGAAGGCTCTGCATTGCTCTGCATGTGAATCTGACCCTTCTTCAGAAAGCCCAGTAAGGTCGAAAGATATGCCTCCCGCCATGCTTCCTCCGAACTAACTAAAAATCTACAAGCTTCAGGCTAAGAATCCCAGCAGCAAACATGCCCCCGTAATAAATCCCACCCACATAATTACCGGCAGAGAAAATTTAAAAGCAAATGCCATAGTTTATGACAGCCAAAATTAAGCCAAATGGCCACTACATACCAGCCCCTAATTGTTCTGAGTATATAACGAGGCAATTACTAATATACATCAAAAAAGTGGCTATGAAGCCATAACATATTTCAAAAACAAAAAGTAGCATGCATTATATATCCGCATTCAGACTTCTTCAGCGATTCCTCCATCTTCACCTTCGCCTTTTAGAAGCAAGCATAACTTGGTTATTGGTCTTATTAAAACATTGTTTTTAGTTTGAAGTCTTACCGTGCGCACCAAACTCTTAATATCAGACATGATACCCAGCATATAGTGCAAAACACAAAAGCCCATAGTTTTGATAGCATGAAACTTCTTCCTTCATGTCCGATCACCTCATGGATGTGTTGTAACAATAATGTTGAAGTGTGAAAATCCTTTGAGAGTATAATATGATTTTTAGCAATAACGTTCACTGTGATGTTTTGTTTAATTTCCAGATCATTAGCAGAGATTTCAAATCCCAGCTCAAGTTTTGGCCATTCTCTCTGGCTTACAGAGAAACTGATTCATCTCTTATTGCTTAAGAAGCGGTCTGCTGTCAGTCCTTTGGAAGCTTCATCCGCAGAATTTTCTTTTGCATTAATATATTTCCACTGTGAAACATTAATAGCTTGCAATGTTCTTTCCATTGGCAAATAGTTTTGTCCAAATCCAAATCTCTGGTCTCCTTGGCAGACCATCTGGTGGAATGCCACAAACAATCGCCCAGATGTACTGGAGGACAGAGGATCTAAGGGGGTAGAGGAAGCAAAGGGTAGGAGTAAACGGGTCAGAATGGCAGGCAGTGAGTAGTGGGGTACCGCAAGGCTCAGTGCTGGGACCCCAGCTATTTACAATATACATTAATGATTTGGACGAGGGAATTGAATGCAACATCTCCAAATTTGCAGATGACACCAAGCTGGCGGGTATAGTTAGGTGTGAGGAGGATGCTAGGAGGCTGCAGGGTGATTTGGATAGGCTGAGTGAATGGGCAGATGCATGGCAGATGCAGTATAATGTGGATAAATGTGAGGTTATCCACTTTGGTGGCAAAAACATGAGGGTAGACTATTATCTGAATGGTGGCAGATTAGGAAAAGGGGAGATGCAACGAGACCTGGGTGTCATGGTACACCAGCCATTGAAAGTAGGCATGCAGGTGCAGCAGGCAGTGAAGAAAGCAAATGGTATGTTAGCATTTATAGTGAAAGGATTTGAGTATAGGAGCAGGGAGGTTGTACTGCATTTGTACAGGGCTTTGGTGAGACCACACCTGGAGTATTGCGTACAGTTTTGGTCTCCAAATCTGAAGAAAGACATTCTTGCCATAGAGGGGGTTCAGAGAAGGTTCACCAGACTGATTCCTGGGATGTCGGGACTTTCATATGAAGAA
Organism: Raja brachyura; assembly: GCA_963514005.1. The sequence continues at coordinate 29,263,664 of OY740784.1, read as the reverse complement.
AGACTGGATAGACTTGTATATGAAGAAAGACTCGGCTTGTACTCACTGGAATTTAGAAGATTGAGGGGGGATCTTATAGAAACTTACAAAATTCTTAAGGGGTTGGACAAGCTAGATGCAGGAAGATTGTTCCCGATGTTGGGGGAGTCCAGAACAAGGGGTCACAGTCTAAGGATAAGGGGGAATTCCTTTAGGACTGAGATGAGGAAAACATTCTTTACACAGAGAGTGGTGAGTCTCTGGAATTCTCTGCCACAGAAGGTCGTTGAGGCCAGTTCATTGGCTATATTCAAGAGGGAGTTAGAAGTGAGTGGCTAAAGGGATCAGGGGGTATGGAGAGAAGGCAGGTACGGGATACTGAGTTGGATGATCAGCCATGATCATATTGAATGGCGGTGCAGGCTCGAAGGGCCGAATGGCCTACTCCTGCACCTATTTTTCGATGTTTCTATGTTTCTAACTGAAATAAATTTTCATTAGGCGAGAAATAGTATTGGGTAGGCTAATGGGACTGAAGGATGATAAATCCCCTGGGCCTGATGGTCTGCATCCCAGGGTCCTCAGGGAGGTGGCTCTAGAAATAGTGGACGCATTGGTGATTATTTTCCAATGTTCGATCGATTCAGTTCCTGAGGATTGGAGGATAGCTAACGTTATCCCACTTTTCAAGAAAGGAGCGAGAGAGAAAACAGGGAATTACAGACCAGTTAGCCTGACTTCGGTGGTGGGAAAGATGCTGGAGTCAATTATTAAAGAGGTAATAATGGGGCATTTGGATAGCAGTAAAAGGATTAGTCCAAGTCAACATGGATTTATGAAAGGGAAATCATGCTTAACTAATCTTCTGGAATCTTTTGAGGATGTAACAAGTAAAATGGATGAAGGGGTGCCAGTGGATGTAGTGTATCTAGACTTTCAGAAAGCCTTTGATAAGGTCCCGCACGGGAGACTGGTGACTAAAATTAGAGCACATGGTATTGGGGGTAGGGTGTTGACATGGATAGAAAATTGGTTGGCAGACAGGAAGCAGAGTAGGAGTGAACGGGTCCTTTTCAGAATGGCAGGCATTGGCGAGTGGAATGCCGCAAGGCTCGGTGTTGGTGCCGCAACTGTTTACCATATATATTAATGATTTGGAAGAGGGAATTAGGAGCAACACTAGCAAGTTTGCGGGTGACACAAAGCTGGGTGGTAGTGTGAACTGTGAAGAGGATGTTAGGAGGTTGCAGGGTGACCTGAACAGGTTGAGTGAGTGGGCAGATGTGTGGAAGATGAAGTATAATATAGATAAATGTGATGTTATTCACTTTGGCGGCAAAAACAAGGGGGCAGATTATTATCTCAATGGGATTAGGTTAGGCAAGGGGGAGGTGCAGCGAGACGTGGGCATCCTTGTACACCAGTCACTGAAAGTTGGCCTTGCAGGTACAGAAGGCAGTGAAGAAAGCTAATGGAATGTTGGCCTTCATAACAAGAGGATTTCAGTATAGGTGTAAAGGGGTTCTTCTGCAGTTGTATAGGGCTCTGGTTAGACAACACCTGGAGTATTGTGTCCAGTTTTGGTCTCCGAATTTGAGGAAGGACATCCTTGTGATTGAGGCAGTGCAGCGTAGGTTCACGAGATTGATCCCTGAGATGGCAGGACTGTCATGTGAGGAAAGATTGAAAAGACTAGGCTTGCATTCACTGGAATTTAGAAGGATGAGGGGGATCTTATAAAAACATATAAAATTATGAAAAGACTGGACAAGCTAGATGCAGGAAAATTGTTCCCAATTTTGGGTGAGTCCAGAACCAGGGGCCACAGTCTTAGAATAAAGGGGAAGCCATTTAAGACTGAGGTGAGAAAACACTTTTTCACCCAGAGAGTTGTGAATTTGTGGAATTCCCTGCCACAGAGGGCAATGGAGACCAAGTCACTGGATGGATTTAAGAGAGAGTTAGATAGAGCTCTAGGGGCTAGTGGAATCAAGGGATATGGGGAGAAGGCAGGCACATGTTATTGATTGGGGATGATCAGCCATGATCACAATGAATGGCAGTGCTGGCTCGAAGGACCAAATGGCCTCCTCCTGCACCTATGTTCCATGTTTCCATGTTTCCTTGAATGCTTTCCAATACAAGACGACTGTTGCTGATCCACTTGGAAAGCGTGAATCCTCCCATATTGCAGAGGGAAGCCAGATGTTTTACCATTTGAATTGCTTCCTGCTCTGTAGACATGGATTTTAAGCAATCATCCACATAGAAATTATCCTTCAAAGTGGTTATCACTTCCTCTGGAAAGTGAACTTTATTGTCCTCTGCGGTGTTCTTTAATGTAAAGTTCGCACAATTGGTGATGACACTGCTCCAAAGAGGTGTACCTTTATCCGGTATTCAACAAGATCTTGTTGTACATCCCCTTCAGGTAGTCAATGTGTTTATCTGATACCTTAACTTGATAAAACATTGCTCTGATATCAGCCATCCGAACAATTGGTTCTTGTCTGAATTTAATGAGAACTCCAATGAGTGAGTTGGTAAGGTCTGGACCTTGCAGTAGTTGACAGTTAAGTGACGTTCCTTGGAGACTACAGCACAGTCAAAGACCACCCTCAAGGTCCCTTTCTTCGAGTGATATGCCTCATGGTGCAGAATAGAAACATAGAAATTAGGGGCAGGAGTAGGCCATTCGGCCCTTCGAGCCTGCACCGCCATTCAATATGATCATGGCTGATCATCCAACTCAGTATCCCGTACCTGCCTTCTCTCCATACCCTTTGATCCCCTTAGCCACAAGGGCCACATCTAACTCCCTCTTAAATATAGCATATAGCAGAATGTACCATAGCTCTCCATCACTTTGATTCAGTTGGTTTGTTGGTGCCATTTCGGCATAATAATTATCAATCATATCCTTTAGGAAAGACGTGTATTACTCATGGAATTTCGTATTCTTGCCGAACTTGCGTTTCAGATTCTGGGTGAGTTGCTCTGCCATACGCCGATTTTTCGGCAGACTAACAATTTCTTGTTTGAAAGGTAAGTCCAGACAATAGTGTGCGTCTATCATCTTTACTGAGTAGTTCATAATATCCAAGAACTTTAACTCTTCCCTGGACATTTCTTCAGATTCCTTACTGGTATTTTCATTGAAGTCATGATTGTATTGCTTGATCAATAGCTTTTCTAATTTACCAGTAGATATTTGATTAACAGTAGCGGCAGGGTAGTTCTTCTGGTTCCCGTTTTTGTTGTTCCTTCTCAATGAGCCATAAATAACCCATCCAAGTCGGGTTTTCACGGTCCATCACCTTGGCTCCTCACAATCTGTATAGGTTCCATTGCCGTCAAAGCATTTGTTCCAATAAGTAGGTCAATATCAGAATTTATTTTAGATATTTTGACATCCTTCAAGTAAGGCCATTGTCGCAAATCCTAATGTCTGGGTATATTTTGATGACCAACAGGCATGGTCTCATGTGTAAACACTTCAGGTATTGGTATAAAATACCATACTAGATATTTCCATACTTGTAATGACTAACGCACTCCTTCTCTTTATTCATGGTACGCAATCAAATCTTAATCTCTTCTCCTGTGATGTCCAGCCTTCTCATCAAGCCTTCTGGTATTGGTATAAAATACCAGACTAGATATTTCCATACTGAAGGTAGCCGAACTTCCGTGATCCAAAAATGCATGTTTGCAACACTGTATTTGTTTTGCTATTCCTTACCTGTACTGGAAAGATAGGGAAGATATAGGCTTCTACCCCGGCCCCAATATGAGCAGTTACCTGAGATGAGGTGACAGCATCACTAGTAGCTGGCTTCTCCTTCTGTTCTATTTGCTCCGGCTTCTTCTTTACAGTGTGAAGTGCTTCAGGATGATTTTGCTTGCACTTATCACAAATTATAGGGCTCTTACAGTCTTTAACCATGTGTGCTTTTTTCAAACATCCAAAACAGATTCCCATCTCTTTTAAGAAAACCACCCTTTCTTTATATTCCTTCTTCTTGAATCTTCGACACCACCTTACGGTGTGACCAACTTCATCACATAACAAACAAAATCCTTTTTCCTTGATAGTAGATACATCTCCTTTCATTCCACCTGTCATTTCCACGGGTATTATAGTGGTAGCAAAACAGCCTTCCTTAGGTCCTAATTTTACTTCAGAGTCACGTGAGTGACTACGTGAAGAAGGCCCGCCAGAGCGCCTGCGTGTCATTACGTCCGACGCACTTGGCGCACCGACAGGCTAGAGAGCGCAGCTCTACCAGCGGTAAGTAAAACACCCGCAGGTAAGTGTTTTAAACTTGCTGCGGTTTTGCTTAGGTCCCGTAAGGCTTGTTACAGGAGCCAGCAGGGACATTTTCCTAAGGGGAAAAAAATTAAAAGAATGAAAATAAGGCAAATATATCACCTATAGAGTAAAACCTACCTGCGGTCAGTCCGCATAGGGAGGTGGATAGGGGTCGGAGAGAACGCATCCCGGGTCCGTTCTGCTGCAACATTGCCTGCGTGTAATGCAAGGATGGGAAGCAAACTGACGGAGCAAGGATTCACTGTATTCAACAACTGGTGAGAGATATCCCAGCTAGCCATCTGCTCCACCCCGGATCCACAAACTCTGAGCATTATTCTATTCTCACCGAGGGATTTATTTCATTTTTAAAACTGCTGTACAAATGTAAGAAAATGACATTCTATGCATAATTATTCCAAACTCCCAAGCTATAACTTGGAGCCTGGTTCAAAAAACTGGAGGCGGCACTGGAGTAATTAAGAGGATGTGCGGATGGTGCAAGGAGCCCTGTCCAGACATCGAAAGGCGAAGTCCCCTCTTGAAAAAATTCACGTCTTCGCTGGTCAGGTACAGCATCCAGTAATTACCCTTTCCAGGGTCATCGTAATGTCGAGGCATTTAACAAAACAACAGCTGATTAAGGCTGAGGTTGTGGCTGATGAAGTTCTGCCAGCCCTGCTTGTTCTCAAAAGTAGGGGGAAAACCCTCATGATGAACTCGTAGCTGCGGTCAGTGAATGACGACGGCTTTGGTGACGCCGACTTTAGAGCTACCGGCAGTTCAGCCAGCAGCAGCAACTCCGGTTCTTTAAAGCACTGTGGCCACTCCTGTCGGAGGCAGGCCAAGAGTAAATTGTCCAGGTCTGTCAACTCTGATGAGTGAGGCCAGAAGACATTTTCCTAAAATGAACATTGGGGATGTCTGGACAACGTGGAACACCTCATAGCCAAAATAATACAAACAGGAGGAGTTCCAGCCAGGGTTTATACCCCAGGGTCCCCAACAGCTTTCAGCAGCAACCTCTAGCAGAGGTCCGTTAAGCAGAAGAGCTGTGCACATATGAAGCATAATAGGCTACGAGTCTGCATAGGGAACCAGCACAGCAGCACCTTGTTTAGGGCTGTGTGTGTGACCTCCCGTGAGCAGGAGCCAGGAGAGCCAGGGCAGTATGAATCTGACCCTGAAGTGGTGACCTCCCGTGAGCATGAGCCGGGAGAGCCAGGACATGGGGACCCAGCACAGCAGCACCTCGTTAGGGCAGTGTGTGTGACCTCCCGTGAGCATGAGCCGGGAGAGCCAGGGCAGTATGAATCTGACCCTGAAGTTTGGAGACCCAGCACAGCAGCACCTTGTTTAGGACTGTGTGTGTGACCTCCCGTGAGCATGAGCCGGGAGAGCCAGGGCAGTATGAATCTGACCCTGAAGTTTGGTGTCACTGCTTATGTGCATACACCAAAGCAAACGAGCTATGCACCGGCTGTGCCAGATGTGGTCAGCAATTTGCCATACCGGCGGGAACTGGTGAAGCCAGGGATGACAATCTGGCCAGCAATTTAGTGGCCTCTCACCAGTTCCAGGACACCATAATGGAGGAAACTTCGCAAAAATATCAAACACCTGTTAACTGTGCATCGCTCTAAAGGAGCACATCATGAGGGCGCATGAGTTAAGGCTGCAGAAGTCCTAAAAAACTGGTTGGAGCAGGAACAATGGTGTTTGGGCAGATGGTACAAGGCCACTATCTAAACACAGCAGAATATGGACCGCTGTGTAATGCCCATTTGTTAGAATTTAATATTCACGAATAACCATCCAGCCTACGCTCAACCCACGGTTCACAGCTTGCGCAGATCCTCTAATATCCAGGGAAAGACCTGGACGATGAGACAAAATCTGAGACCAGGATGCCACCTCAAAAACCATACCCTTTCAGATTAGGAAGGGGTATCTCGGAAGTACATCCACCCGTACAAAATACACCTAATCGGGTATTGGGGTTTTCAATACCACTAACTCTACAGGTGAATGATGCATATCAGCCTTAACAATTTGTGTCCAGTATTCCCCAGCCAAAAGAATGATGGTGGGTGTCGAGTCATTCTGGGCCTAATCATACTTAACTCTTAAGGTCCAGTATAAACGGTTTAAAATAAAAAAAATCAGTATTGTAACTGGGATCAAAAGGGTGTTATATGGCAGCCATAGATCTGAAAGATGCATAATATTCAGCTACCAAACACCTGTTGAGTGGTTGGGTTCCTCACCCATCTAATTAAATTCAGATTAGTACCATTTAGAATGATTGGCTATTTGGGGTTCATCATTGATTTAATTAATATGGCAGTACTTTGGCTACAGCCAAAACTGTAACTAATGTCTCGCGATGTACTAGAGACATTCTGACTCAATAACCTTTAGTCTACAAACTGATGTGAGCGCTTCAGGATGAGGAGCCACTGATATCGGGTCTGGCTGTGGCGGCAGATAGAATGTGAAGGAAGCATTAGTCCTGCAGAGGCATGGGGTAAACTACGTAGAATTGCTGGGTGCATTCTATTGCCTAAAGCATTCTGCTCAACAAATGCATAATTTGCATGTGCAGCTTCAGATTGATAATACCACAGCTGTTGCATATCAATCACATGGGTGGAATTAGGTAACTATTCTGTGACAATCTGCCTAACCTCATCTGGCACTGGTGCATTACGAGAAACATCTGGGTCTCAGATGTCTACATATCAGGTAAAGATACTGTGAAAGTGGCAGACACCAGGTCATGTAAATTCAATGACAAACACAGAATGGATGATGAATCCAAAAGTTTCAAAATGATTGTCAGCCGGTATGGATTGCCAGACATGGATCTGTTGCATCCGGGTTAAATCACCAGTTACCTAAATATGGCATGGGAACCAGATCTAGGGGCAGTAGCGGAGGACACATTCTCGCTACATTGGGGACGTACGTTCTTACGCTTTCCCCCATTCTGCCTCATTTAATCAATGTCTCACCAAAATTGAGCACGACTACGCTTAGGCATTTGGTAGTTCCTAACTGGTCCACACAGCCATGGTCCCATTGGTTCTGAGACTGATGACAAAGCATTCATGATTATTCCCAATTACAGCAACTTGTTGATTCACACTGGGACAGGAGAGTTCCCCTTTACATGGCGTATTAATCTATTGATTTGTATCTTCTGACCAGACTGTTCCAGGGACTCAGACTATCGAGTAGGACCGTTGATGTGATTACGATGGCCTGGAGAGATAGTGCTAAAAAACAATATGTATCTCATATTAAGAAATGTGAGATGTTCTGTTTACAGTCAAATATATCTTATCATGTTGCAGGCATACCGGATGTATTGGAGTTCCTTGCTACATTGCATTTTGACAAGCAGTTAAGCTATAGTGCCATTTATAGTGCTCGAAGTGCTTTGTCCTCCTCTTTAGGGCAAGGGTCCGGACAACACTCTGTCGGATCTCATCTATTGGTGGCCCGATTCATATGAGTATTTTAACAAAACCCTCCCAGACGTAGATATTTGGAAATCTGGGATGTGAGCATAGTTCTCACACTGCTTTGGCAATGGGCTCCAATTACATCTCTGCCTTTCCAGAAGTTAACGCTCAAAGTGGTCATGTTCATGGTGCTAGTGGCAGCACTATGGGTCCAGATATTGCAAAAGTTACAACTGGACAGCATGCATTCTTTTGTAGATAATATTATGTTTTATGCATATGACCTAATCAAACAGAGCACGGCCAGGGATGGCTGGAACCAAAATAAGCTTAAAATATACCCATTGATCTACGACTATGTGTAGTTATGCACCTGAGCCAATATATCAAGGTCATCAAGTCTCAGGGGCTCTGAAATAGCGATGGTCATCAGCCACATAAAACCTCATACAAAGGTGTCAGTACAAACTATTTCTAGATGGCCGAAACAGGTTTGCATTATGTTGGAGTAGACACTGATGTGTTTAAATCACTCCACCAGGGCGGTGTCAATGTACGCAGCAAAGGCACAGGACGTGCCATTAGACCAAATCCTCACCGCAGGATAGTCCAGTTAAGGAACCTTTTTCACGGTTTATGATAAACCGGTCCTCGCAATGCAAAGATTTGGGCATGCTGTTTTGGGTTCTGTTTGAGTTCTCCTTTGTAATTTCCCCTGTGAAAGAGGGGTTATTACTGTTCTTTTATTGTTTAAAACGTTCATTGTATAATTTAAACAATGTTCAATACATTATTTATTTATCCTGTGTCAACCAAGGCAGTGTGTCGTATGGAACTGTATCTACGGCATGAAATTACAGAGCTTTGAAATCTTCACGTAGTCACTCACGTGACTCCGAAGTAAAATAGTAAGATTAAACGAGAACTTACCAGTTTGAAGTTTGATCTTTATTTTATGAGTTACGATGAGGGATTATGTGCCCTCCGCTCCCGACCCTCATAATCACAAAGATCATTTGGTAGTTCTAGTCTTCTGAGTCTTACCATATCACTTCGACTGTAGTTACTGTGATTTCACGCCGCTGCTTTGAAGTATGACGCGCAGGCGCTCTGGCGGGCCTTCTTCACGTAATCCCTCATCATAACTCCTCATAAAATAAAGATCAAACTTCAAACTGGTAAGTTCTCATTTAATCTTACTATCTTCCTTTAGTTTTGGTAAAGGTAGAACCTTTGACAGTTGCAATTGGTTTACGATCTTCAATAGTCCCGTGGTGTGGATCTAACATGTACCGTACTTCCCTTTCCAAAAATACACCGCGTGGCTACTTGCTTCTTCTTATCCAATATTCAACCTGATTTATCTCTCCACTTTTCTCTAAGACATCTGGGCAGTTTTTGATGATGGCTCTAATATTACTAACAAGATTCATCTCCTCCATGTGGTTGAGATTTTCCATCAAGCTACAACAACCTCTAAGAAATATTGCAAAATCACTTAATGCCTCCACGTCTTCTGGCTTGATATCTTTCCAAGCATAGGCCTTCTCCATGTATGCGTTAGCAATCCTCTGTTCATTACTAAAACATTCTTTAAGTAACCTTCTTGCCTCTTGATAGCCTTGGCTGTGTAGGGGTTTGGTTCCATTTGCTCCACTTCGGGCCCAACTGCCCGAGTGAATCTCTCCCTTGTCAGTGGGTCAAAAGGCCACCACTCCACTCGAGCGGTCCCCAAGAGAGAATACAAAAAAAAGGGTTCCCCTGGGTTCTAGACCTCGGAATTATGGTGGGATATGATAAAAGGTTGACTTGACCAGAGCGCGCTAATGAGAGAAAACAGAAACCAAGACGGACTCAAAGCAAGTCTAAAATTTGCAGGCTTTATTGAACAAATGAGAAATCGAATCTCACCAACACCACATAATACGTGACTAAACTTATGCTTTAAACTAAGACTATGGAAAGAAAATTATCGGGCATGTCGTAAAAACATACTTTACACAATTTGAATTACAAATGCACCCCCCCTTTCCCCTTCTTCTCTCAACCTCTATCCTATTTCGGGAACTTCACCAGGTCGTCTGGGGTACCTACAGCTAGATCGATGCAGTGTCAGGAGCCGTCCAACAGAGCAGAAGAGAGAACCCTTGCTTGCCTGCTCCTTTTATACCCGAGGGTTTCTCCCTTAAAAACTCCCAGGTGGTGCTCTGGACAAAAGGGTCTTTCGATGATTCCCAGTTTCGATCTGGCATGAACAATAGGCTTCCGATGATGCGGTCGTAACTGGGAGGCAGGGAATTGGAGCTGGAATCCACGAGGTATGGTCTGAAGAAGGGTCTCGACCCGAAACGTCGCCTATCTCCTTCGCTCCTTAGATGCTGCTGCACCCGCTGAGTTTCTCCAGCTTTTTGTGTAACCCCCAGGCTTCCGATGATAATGGGTTAGCTGATGTCACGATGCATCAGCTTAGTCGTTATCCCATCACCTGGATGGGCTCCCATTGTCCTGATGCATGAGCCATTTACGATGGTGATTGTCTTGCTGCTGGGCTATTTACCCCGGTCTGCTGGGCTCGGTTCCTTCCTTTGTCTTCCCAAGATAATCTTGTTGTCTCCGTCCTGACATTTCCTGTTCTCAGCATTCGCATAGTCATGTGGCTGCCCAGGCCCACAGACAGGTTTTAAACTTGTTCTTCTGTGATCCCTTGGGGGTTTTCCTTTTGCAGCCAGCAAAAAATGTCCAGGTCCTTATAAGAGTTCTTCCATAATTTTGGAGGATTTGCCCCAATAACTTACATGCCCCTACGATACGTCCAGGCTTGCACGGACTGTATCGATTGACAAAGTTAGTGGGCAACTCCTCCAGCCTCAAGAGCTGTAAACACCCCTGTCGAGATTGTGACATTATGTACCCCGAAAGACCCCTTAATTGCTAAACTAGACCCTCGAAGCACATTAACTTACACTATACACCATTTTCTTTAAATCAATCCCACAAACCATACAGCACCATTACGACCATTCCCTGAAAATGCAGGGAACACAACATATGTACGAAAACCATTGCAATAGAGTACAGACGTTTTACAGTGACGAGGTGTCGTTACAGCTCCGTCGGGAGGTTCGATTTACCAGTTGTTGTAATTTGGCCATCCTCCTCCGCCTTTTAAATTTACAATTAATACATAGCAAATACACCACAATTATCATCTGGCAGATGATCAGAACATGGGACACAACGCGGACCCATACTGGAACTACAATCCAGGACTCCAGGTCCCACCAACTTGGAGACTTGATCTCTTCGATCTCCCTGGCGATATCCAGTTTTTTGTTCCAGGGAGAAGAAGTGTTTGTGCGACAACTCCACCGCCGTCAGCAACTCTTTTAATTTTTCCTTCACTGGGGGAATATCATACCCGAAATGGGTCACATAGTTTTTTTATTTATTAGCGGTACTGTAAGTTACATCAGCGTACATCCCTTGTATTGTATTACAGTCATTGTACCCCTTAATTTTAATTTTATTTTATTTTAAGGCTTTAGAAAAGAGAGAATAGAGAGAAAAATAGCAGCATAGAAAGTAGAAAAGTGAAAAAGAGATGTGAAAGTGCCAAAGCGTGACAGAGGGAAAGGAAACCCTTGAAGAGTTAGAAACGGGAATTAAAAGATAGACCCTGGAGAGGAAAAAAAAAAAAAAGAAAAAGGGAAAAATAGAGAAAGAAAAAAGAAAAGCCAGTTACTTTATTATAAACATCTCGCAAAAGGGATCTACCAACTCGACAGTTTTTCTTCCCCCGTTACCAAGACCCGACCGGTACTTTTTTGAGGTATTCTTGCACCTTATCCTTGTAATAGAGTTATAAATGCAGACCACGTCTTATAGAAACAGTCTGATTTTCCTGCTAGTCAGAGTCTCATATCTTCCAAGTGTAGTGTTTCGAACATAGATTAAATCCACATATTGACTGTGGGTACCGGAGAATTTTTCCAGAATTTTAAGATTAGCTTTTTTCCAGTTATTAAGCCATATTCAAATTGAGTCTTTTCAAACACATTTAATTCAGGGCAATCTTCCGATATCCAGAAGATTATCCAGTCTGCTTCTGGGGTCAGTTTTATTTTAAATATTTTTGTGAAAATTTCAAAAATTTCAGTCCAAAATGTTTGAATTTTTGTACAAAAGACAAATGAGTGTGCTATATTAGCTTCTTGACATATGGGCCACATAGTTAGATAAGTCCGTTACATTTTCTCGTACCTAGAAGTGAACTGAACCGCTGGGCATTGGTGACACAGTACGTCCCACTGCCTATATACGCTCCTTGTGGAGGGACATGGTCTGCCGTCATCACCTCCATGGTACAGTTTATAGGCTGTGCCCCAACAGTCCTGAACCCACACTGAGGCCTAGCCTCGGCGCCCATGTGCTGGGGACACAGGATTACCTGTGCTCCCCGGCTCCGACAACCTAAAAGGTCAATGCCTGTCACAGCTTGCTCCCTCACTATGACATAGGGTGGAACCGTCCCGTAGCGAATATGCACCCCCCCACGAACAACTCCCACGTTCTCCACTCGGTACAGAGGAGCTGGTCGTGCCGAAGTTCCCATCACCGGGATTCTTACGACCACTCCCATTATGGTGTGATTGGACTTCCCGCAATCCACCGGTACCGGGTAGGCCTTGGAGGCCACGCAAAACTGACAAGGACTCAAAGTGCTGTTATAAGGGTGTAGCGCTGCTAGGTGCTGGTTGCTTATCCAGGAGGGGATCCGACCTTGCCTCAGGTCTTCCAGGTTGCTCCTCCCCTCCCCCAACAACCACGCACCATACAGCCCACACACCTCATTCTGTGCAGCCTGATCGGACGCATTCCGGTCCTCTTTAATCAAAGCGTTGGTCGTTTTTGCAAGTGTCTCCAATTGTGCTATGATTTCTTTTAGATGTAGAGTCATTGCCACCTCTTCGTGCAGCCCCGATCCTACCACCGCATTTTCCCCCCCAGAACCTTTCGTAACTGGCCCTTCAACTGATTGATCTGCAGGGCCAGTTCTACGTTGTCCATGCTATTAATAATGGACGTCCCCGTGTTAAATGCTGTAAACCCGTCGTTAACCACCACTCGTCTTTGCCTACCGGACCCCATAGTGAAATCCCCTCCCCCGCGGTACATCTCTTCTATGTCTATGTCCCCGAAATCCAGGTTGTGGAATTTCTGGAACATGTCTTTTAACAGGGCCTGATATAATAATTCCGTCTCGCGGGGCACCATGCGGGTAACCGCACTTAAGTCAAATTTAATACTCCTGAGGCCACAGCGTAATGCACTCCCTGGTACAGCACCTTTTTGGTTGGGACAAGCGCTAACCCATTCTCCGGCCCTTTGGTGGTGGTTGGACAGTTGTGAGGGTCGATCGGTTGGGCTGTGGGTAGGGGCTTCTTCACCTGAACCAGCAGTTCGGTGGCTTTTACCGTCATCCCAGTCCTGGGGGCCACACATGTCTGCCCACTGCAGTTCCCGGGGTCCTGCCACCACCTGACAAAGGTGATCGATGCCCCTACCGGACACACCTTGGCAGACCCCAATAGACATAAATAAAGCCCCTGGTCATAGGCCCACCATTTGTCCCAACATACAGTGAAACCTCCCGGTGACCAGTCTTTCCCAGTCCGAGGATCAATCCCTCAAGTCCGAGCTCAGCTTCCTGAACCACCACCATCTCCCAAAAGGAACGTCCCCCTTACAGGTTAAACAAACACCGCCTGCCCTCAGTCACCCTAGCCCGGTCGGTAGCCACCTGTATCTCGGCACAGGGTAAGGATGCTTCCCCGTGGTCGAAGCTCCTGTGGCTGGAGAACCTGGTCGAGTTTGACCCCAGCCACCCAGGCCTTCTCCCCTCATGGGAGTATCTGGCCTGGCTATCCGCCACCAGGTTTCCTTGCCCAGTAGACACGAGGGGTTCTCTGTCCCCAGAGCACCCGTATACGATGGACTCCTCCGTGTCCCCGCGACGCGCCATGCACATCCGGAGGCACATCAGTGCCATCATCCATATGGCGGGGCTACCCATCTGGAAAACAAAGCAAAACACCTCCTTGCCTCCACAAAGCTATCCGCCTAATAATGGCTTTCGGGGTTTTGTCTTTGTCTGTTGTGGTCTACTTTTCCACAGCCCATCCCTTCGATGCAGCCGACGTTTCCGTACTGTCCGTCCTTGTACTCCCCTGTATCTATACAAAACCCTATATCTTATTACCAAACGCTAACTACATCTACTCACACACAAACCAATGCTATATACAACGCCACCCGTCTCCGGGTGGCCAACTGGGATCACGCTGGGGCCACCCCTCTGGCAGGCACGTGCCATCAGGGTAGGCAAGGTAGGCACTGCCTACCCTGACTAAAATTATGAAATGGCAATTATTAAATATAAATAGTAAAGGCATGGGAGAATTATGCCTATCTAAGAGATCGATCTCCTAGGTAGGCATAATTCTCCGTGCTTTTCATCCGCAGCGCTTGTGACACGGGAACTTCTGTGCAGCCCACGTGCCGTCAGCGCTGCCTGAAGCCGTCACTTTCAAACGGGGCTGAAGGCAGCAGAAATCCTGCCTTTGCTGCACTGCGCATGCGCATCAGTCCACTGTGCATGCGCAGCGCAAGTTTCTTGGCGGGGTTTTCAACTATGGTTTGTCGTGTACCAATGATGTGGTAAGTACATTTTGTGATTTCCTTTTTAATACCATATTTCCCGGGGTGTGGGGGTGGGGGGAGAGCTCCTTTCACAGCGTTTGGGGAGTCTGGCCCGGGGTAAAGTTGTGGGGAGGGCACGAATGTTATGAATGAGAGCATGGAATGCCACCGCTCTAAGGCCGGGATGGTGGGGGGAAGAGAAGTAGCTCGGGTGGCTGAGCGGCCGCCGGGCTGGACAGCGGAACCAGCCGCCACCTTAGCTCCTTCTGCCAGACCCCGCCGACCTCTGGCAGCTCTCCATCTAAAAAACTCTCTCCTGCTGCTCGCTGGCCTCACTCATGTCCTTAAAGTCCGACAGCGCGATTGAGATTACTCGGCTGTGGGAATTTAAGGATTTGCAGGAAGTCGCTGACATGAGCAAAGTCGGCGAATGGCAGGTGACAGGTGTTCCGACATAGAGCCCTGCCAAAGGTGAGCGGGCCGGCAGAAGGCGCTGAAGTGGCTGTCGGGTCCCGGTAGCCGAACCCCGAGCTGCTTCTATCCCTAGCTACAGTGCGTGGCTTCGCGCCCGGAAAGCTGCGATAGCGGTGAGTGAGTGAAGATTCCAGTACTTTGTGATAAGTACTTTCTTGCGATTTTCACCATTGCCCCTCACATGTCCAGCCTGCAACCTCTATATATCGCTCAGACCCTCTAGTCCTGGCACCTTCCTCGTAAATGTTCTCTGTGTCCTTTCCAGCGCTGGCAGTATCCCCGACACCCTCCTTCTCAACACTCGTGCCCTCCCCACAACTTTACCCCTGGCACAGACTCTCCACACGCTGTGAAAGGAACTGTCCCCCCAATTGGTCTAGGACTAGGAAGCCTTGGGCAAATTGAAATGTCACTGTTTGATATTTATTTATTTATTTAACGGGGAGAACAATCTGCGCATGCGCGGTTTTATTTTTTTTTAAAGCGGACTGAGTGCCTACCCTGAGTAATTACTCATAGCACGTGCCTGCCCTCTGGTGGGCCCACCTGCGCAGGCCAGAACTCCTCCTGTCGAGGGGCCTAACTGCCCCTCACCTTCCTTTGCACTACGGGGTTTCGATATACCCCTACGTTCCCTGCGGAGACTGGGCTCCCTCCAGCCGCACTCCGTAGTGCCCTGTTTCGGCCACTCTCCTTCCCGGCCCTCCTGTGGCCAGCCCTAGTTCTAGGTTTAATTAGGGATGGGGACCACCTTACTGGGGGTTTAGTGACCCTGTTACTCCTGCGTCTGACCGGGGTTCCCACACCAGAGGTGATACCTCCATCTCCTCTGCTTCTGCTAGTTCTGCCTCTCTTAGGCAGTCTACGGTACCTCAGGCCGACTACCTGTGGGCTCGCCTGGCTCCCCTACGGTTTCCACATCAACCCGGGTCTGTTCTCGATCCTGTTCCCTGACATGTACCCCTTTCTTGCTTTTCCCTGCCCTTGTGAGGTCGAACAATTTACACTGGTTGATGTGGAACTATTTGACTCTACAGGGAAGCTGAATGGCATACACCATGGGACTGGCCTTGTCCACTATGTTGTATGGGCCAGCATACAAGGGTTCGAACACCCCTACCCTAGCATATCTCCTGACCATTACCTTGTCCCCCACTGCCCACTCGCAATGCCTGCGAGGCTCCAGCAGTAGCTTGTTTCTTTGGTGCTGGGCTCCCATGTTTCTGGCTGCCTGCCAGTGAACCTGCCTAAGTTGTTCAAATAGCCTCTTGGCGAACTTCTCCCGTTCATTTCCCTGAGCTGTCCCTCTGTTAGGACTGGGACCATAACGTGCATGGGCGTTCTCATGACCCGGCCCATCATAAGCACATGGGGGGAGTATCCCGTACTCCTGGACTGGCTGGCCCGAATCCCCATAAGGACCAGGGGTAAAACCTCCACCCACCAGTTGGGTGAGTCCCCTGTTTCCTTCCTTATCCTTTCCTTTATTGTCCGGTTAAACCGCTCTACCGGACCTGAGGACGGGGGTGGTAGGCCACATGCCACTTGGCCTTGATGCCCAGTATTCTAACGATGGACTGCATAACCTGTCCCGTGAAATGGCTCCCCTGACCTGATTCCACGAACTGTGGGAGTCCCCACCTGGTGAACAGCTCCCTAACCAGGATTTTTGCCCTCCCCACAGCGGTGGCTGCTCTGCAAGGGAAGGCCTCTACCCATTTTGAGAACAAGGACCAAGCAGTACTTGTAACCCCCTTGAGTGGTTGGAAGGGGTCCGATGTAGTTGATTTGAATCGACTGCAATGGCCCCTCCACCCTCCTGATGTGTCCCATAGAAACCTTCCTTTTCTGGGTGTCTGGGTTGTTTGCTGCGCAAACCAGACAGCTTGCGCAAAAGTCGCGAACGTCTTCCCTGAGCCCTGGTCACCATCCTGCCATCTCTACTTGCTGCCATGTGGTCTCTGGCCCGGGGTGACCTGCCCCTGGACCCTCATGGGCTAGTTTTAAAAATTCCCTTCTGTACAGGGAAGGCACTACCCACTTATCTCCCTTGAATAACAGGCCTTCCTTTTCTGACATGTCTTTATCCCCATACGGTCCCTCTATCTTCTCCTGCCTGCAAATGGCTGCTGAGGCAGCCTTTAAAATGGGGTCTTGTGCCTGGACCGTGGTCAGGTCCGGAGCCAAAACCACTCCCGCACTCCCATTTTCTCGAGGCTGCTCCCTGGCTGCAGCTACCTGTCCTTCCTCATAGGGGTTCCATGCTTTCCCACTACTGGCTCCTTCTCTGGCCAAGTGATCCGCCCTCTGATTTCCCTCGCCCCGTGGCTCCGTTTTGGAATGGGCCTTCACCTTATGGATATATCTATCCCTGCCCTTCCCCACGGCTGCTACAATCCTCTCTAATATGGGTTTAGTGGTCAGGGGCTTCCTGTCCGATGAGGTGTACCCTCGGCGGGACCAGATGGCCAGATATTCTGTGCAGGAATTACATGTGAACATGCTGTCCGAACATATGGTGTATGGAGTGGGGAAACGCTCGGGATGGGTCACCACGTACATTACCGCCGCCAGCTCGGCCTGCTGGGCGCTTAACGTATGTTGGAGTTTAAGGGCTAGGGCTATCTCCGCCTCGGGGTCCCAGATCCCACAGCCCGTGAGCCTTATGCCCTCGGACAGGATACTAGACCCGTCCACGTATATTTCCCTACCCGTGGGATGAAACCCTGCTCTAAGCCCAAAGTCCACCTCCCATACCCCTTGCACCGAGCAACGGTGTGGCTACCCTGGGTACACCAAATTGGCTGTGAGCTTGGGCTCGCATAGCCTCTCAACCCGTAAGGCCATTTGGGAAAGGAGAAGGGTCCAGCGAGTGATCCTTGCACTGCTTACAGTCCCATCCTTAATCCGACTGTCCAGCAGCATCTGGGTTGGGGTAAGGTGGGTCAGGAGGGTGATTGGGGACATTTTTATGAAGACCTGTACTTTCTTCACTGCCCAGTGTGTGGCTAGCAGGTGCCGCTCACAGTTTGAATAGGACCTTTCTACCTCTGTGAGGACTCTGGAGGAATACACCACTAGCCTTAACTTGCCGTGCCGTTCCTGGAGGAGCACTGCGCTCAGGCCGTCGCAGCTTGCGACTACCTCCAGGAAAAGTTCCTCCCTGTAGTCAATGCCTCCAAGAGCTGGGGCCTTTTGCAGGTCCCACTTCAAATGGACGAATGCCGACTCGCACTGCTCATCCCAATCCCACTCTACCCCATTGCGTAGCAGCCGGAGCAGAGGTGCTGCGGTCGCGGCATAGTCCTCTATAAAGTCTCGGCAGTAGCCCGTGACTCCCAGAAATGACCTTACCCCCCCCCACGTCCGTTGGGACTGGGAGTTCCTGCACTGCCTGCCTTCTTGCCGTATCGATACCCCTTTCTCCGGCCCTAAGGGTCAGTCCCAAGAACTTTACCTCTTGTAACCCTATCTGTGCCTTCTTTGGATTTACTTTTAAACCGCTCTTTCAGAGCAGCTCCAGCAGTTTGTTTACTAGGGGCCCATGTTCCTCACTGGTGTCTGTGAATAGCAAAATATTGTCCACATACTGGACGATCATGTGGGGCTCACTGAATTCCTTTAAACATTCCGCTATACATTGGTGGAAAATGCTGGGGTTATTGTGGAACCCTTGGGGAAGACAGTTCTACGTGTACTGCTGCCCCTTGAATGTGAAAGCAAATTTGTACTGGTCTTCCTTCCTGACCGGGATAGACCAGAAACAAATCTAGATGTCTAGCACCGTAAATACAGATGCAGACGCCGGAATTTCCCCTAATAGGTCTGCTACGGCTGCCACAGTTGGTGTGCAAGCCGGAATGTTCTTATTCAGGACCCTATAATTTACCGTGGCCCTCCATGAATTGTCTGGCTTCCGTACGGGCCAGAGCGGTGAGTTCACGTGGGTGGCTATGGTCCTCAAAACGCCTTGCTTAACCAGTGAACTCAGGGCAACTTCTAAGTCAGCCTCCGCTTCTCAAGGGAAAACTATACTGTTTCTGCGGTCGGGACATGGGATCCCCGTCTATCCTGACCTCTGTTCCTGTGACCCTTCCACAGTCGTGCTTGTGAGTAGCGAATGCGACCAAATTTCGCTTAATATGGCATCGATACTCAGTCGGGGTCTGCCTCACTCGGGCCTCTACATCGTACCCCTCTCTGGGCTTCACGACACAGAGCCCCTCTCTCTGGTGCCCTCTCGATGACCATTACCTCCTTCTCTCTCTCAGCCCCTTCTCCTGCTGTGCCCCACAAACAGTGGTTCCTCAGGTCCACCAGGACCTGGTGGGTCACTATAAAGTCGGTGCCTAGTATTCCCTTTCCCTCCTGCTCCCAACTCATCAGGACGCACTTCCACTGCGCCTGGAGTGCTCCTAATCGAATGGACAAGGGAACAGAGAAAAACCCCGTCTTCTCGTTTCCTGTAAAACCGACAAGACTATAGGGCGCCCCACTAGATAGAGGGGATGTATGGGGATTGACCGTGTGGACAATGGTACTGGAAGCGCCTGTGTCCAGCAGGTAACTCCCGACCACATCCTGGACCTCCATCTTGACCCATGGTCTCCCACATGGGCCATTCTCTAACGGGCATAGGAATGTGAGCTGGATTGCTGGCAGTCATAGAGGAGCCGGGGGTGCGGATACGGGCGCGCCCTGGCCTGTTGCCATGGCTACCTGTTCAGACCCTCCCGCCTTGGACTGCAAATAGGCCAATAGATCTTTTACATCTATTGTTCCTGGCACTGCCGGGACTGGGTCGGCTGTTACCGGGGTCCTATCCTCCACTGCTCTACTTGGGTTTCTGCACTCCCTCTTGTAGTGCCCGGGCTTCCCACACCCGTAGCACACCGGCCTCATCTCGGAAGAGGTCCGGCTGCCTTCCTGTTTGTACTCCCTCCTTTTGGGGGGTGCCGGTCCTATTTTGTGCACCTTGCCCTTAGAGGGCTTCTCCTCACTTCTCTCCCCGTTGCGATACGCAACGGTGAGCTTTCTTATCACCGCCTCGCTAAGGTTTGGGTCCGCTGGGTCGAACCAGTGCTCGGCCTTTGCCCTAACTCGCGGGAGGCAATTCGCTACCAGAATCTTCAGCCAGTGGGCTGTTCTCTCATCTAAACTCAGCCTATCTAAAGGCGTCCCACACGCTCCATCATACACTGCCCACAGTCTGTCTGTGAACATGTCCGGGGACTCAGCTATCTGCTGCTTTGTCTTGCCCACCCGGGCGAAAGGACTATCCTGATTCAACCCCATGGCCTCCAGAACCGCCGTCCGTGCCGCTACCCATGTTTCAGGTCTTCCCCCTTCCCTGGAGGTCACCACCTAGCATAGGTAGGAATCCAGGGTCATCAGTAGTAGCTTTACCCGTTCTACCTCATCGCAATCGTTTATGTCGACTGCCTGCTGCACCTCCATAAAATGTAATGATGGGTCTCCCGCCCTGGTTAACATGGGAACGTGAGCCACCATCCCCCTCAGCACGTGTGCCCCATGGGGAATAATGATATCACTCTCTATGGGCCCCCTATCTGCCTGCTCTACCGGGGGGGACCATATTTCCTTTGTCGTACCGGGCACATCTGCCCTACCCGGGGCTGTTGCCCCTTTACCACTTGCTCTCCCACCATGATTGGTAACCCCACCACCTCCTGGTGTGCTACACATGGCGGAGATGCCGCTAACTGAGGGTGCTCTCCTGCCCCTCCTTGGGCATGTCTCTCCTTGGACAACCCGAACCCCACCTGCCCACCCAGACCTATTCCCGGCGTCTCAGGAGGCGGTCTACTCCCCTTTGCCCCTGGGGAATCATCTGCTGAGGGAAGCCCTCTGCCCCCGGGGGACCCCCCTGGTCCAACCAGGTGAACCCGTCCCCTAGTCTTGGACAGAGTCTCCTCCAGCTGCGCTACCCTTGCCTGGCAAGGCCCGTGATCACAATCCCCTAGCTCGCTACGGGCCACCCTGTATGCTGCTTGGATATCTTGGACCTTTCCCTCCAGCTCCCTGTATCTCTGTGTACTCTGAGCCAGGAGTTCCTGGGCGTTCCATTCCCTCTCCTTTGCCTCTACCGCCTGGCATTGGAGGAATTCCTGGGCATTTCTGTGGGACTCCTTAGCCTGCAAGATACACTGCCTGGCTTCACTGAGTTCCTCATATAGCCCTTCCCCATCTCTAGCGCTTTCCTCAGCGCTGGCCCTAGCTTTTCTCAGTTGTTCTTCTAGACTCTCTACCTGTCTCTCCATTTTGGCTACCTGCTGTGATAGGCACGCTAGCCAAACTGCCTTTTCCTGCCCTTTATTATAACCTTTGCTTTCTGCGGCAGCTGCTGCGGGCTGCTGTGCTGTCAAAAGTGCTACCACCCATTGTTTGGTGAGATTGATCTTTTTAAACAGATAAGAGGAGATTCTCTCCTCCATCTTGCTACGTTCTCTCACCCCCTCTGGCAAGTCACATATCCCAAACCACCGAGGTCCTGCCATGGTCGCCATTCTGTAGGGGTTTGGTTCCCTTTGCTCCACTTCGGGCCCAACTGCCCGAGTGATTCTCTCCCTTGTCAGTGGGTCAAACGGCCACCACTCTACTCGAGCGGTCCCCAAGAGAGAATACAAAAAAAAGGGTTCCCCTGGGTTCTAGACCTCTGAATTATGGTGGGATATGATAAAAGGTTGACTTAACCAGAGCGTGCTGATGAGAGAAAACAAAAACCAAGACGGACTCAAAGCAAGTCTAAAATTTGCAGGCTTTATTGAACAAATGAGAAATCGAATCTCACCAACACTACATAATGCGTGATTAAACTTATGCTTTAAACTAAGACTATGGAAAGAAAATTATCGGGCATGTCGTAAAAACTTACTTTACACAATTTTAATTACAAATGCACCCCCTCTTTCCCCTTCTTCTCTCAACCTCTATCCTATTTCAGGAACATCACCAGGTCGTCTGGGGTACCTACAGCTAGATCGATGCAGGGTCAGGAGCTGTCCAACAGAGCAGAAAAGAGAGAGTCTGAAGAAGGGTCTTGACCCGAAACGTCGCCTATCTCCTTTGCTCCTTAGATGCTGCTGCACCCGCTGAGTTTCTCCAGCTTTTTTTGTAACCCTCGATTCTCCAGCATCTGCAGTTCCTTCTTTAACAGAAAAGAGAGAGAACCTGGGCTATTTACCCCCGGGCTCGGTTCCTTCCTTTGTCTTCCCAAGATAATCTCGTTATCTCTGTCCTGGCCTTTCCTGTTCTCACCATTCGCATAGTCATGTAGCTGCCCAGGCCCACAGACAGGTTTTAAACTTGTTCTTCTGTGATCCCTTGGGGGTTTTCCTTTTGCAGCCAGCATGTCTGTTTTTAAAAAATGTCCAGGTCCTTATCCCAAAGTTCTTCCATAATTTTGGAGGATTTGCCCCAATAACTTACAGCTGTCAGGCTCATTTTGACAACTTTCTACAAGTACCTTAGCACTTCTGCTTGTGTAATGCACCAGAATTCGTAAGCGTTCTTTTTCATCAGTAATTTTCATTTCTACTACTTCGTCAAATGCCATAATGAAAGCTTCATACCGCAAAGGATCACCATTATATGTAGCAATTTCTATTGGTGGTAGGGTGAAAGAGATTTTGTTTAGCTATGAACTTGTTGAATTCAGCTTGCTCCTCTGCCAAATCACGTAATCCATCTCGAGATCCTTGGCTTGGCGCAAACAAATGATAGACAGGCCTCTGATAATAATACTGGCTTGCTCGAGCCTGTGTATCAGGCCTCGGAAAAGTGTACTGAGCTGTCGGCTTGTCCAGAGCCGCTACAGACTCCCCATAAGTAGTTTGCTTCGGTCTAGCACCCAGTTGCTGAGATGAAGTTTTACCGGCCCGCCACTGTTCCAATGGGTGTTCAAAGCTATGAAATCCAGTGGTCCTCGGTTGTGGAATTGATCCAATTGCTGTCTCACTTTGAGCAGTTCTTCCTCTCAAAGAGTTCATCACATCAGATGCTTTAGAACCACATCTTGAACCCTCACTTTCCATTATCTCCTTCTTCGATTTGACAACCGCCAACTTTCTGGCCAATTCCAGGTGTTCTTTTTGTCGCCTCATCTCTTCTTTCAGCTGTTCTTCTTGTCGCCTCATCTCTCCTTTCAGCTGTTCTTCTTCTCGCTTAATCTCATGTTCCTTCTCCAAGGCATCCGCTTCTATTGAGTGAGTGGCTAGATCAGTTTCAACTCACAATCGAGCAGAAGCCCTTGATGCTGAACTGGCTATAGAACCAGATTTATGTCTTGATCTTAATGTAGATACACTCGGGATACTATCTTGTGGTGTAATTTCCTCTTCCATTTCAGCAGCTTCTTGTATCGCACTTCCAACTGGACCATAATTAAGTTGTCCAGTTTCAAACCCTTGATGAGTAGCATCTCCTTCTATAACACACGCAGTCCTTTGTTCAATTTCAGATAACCATCTCTTGCCGTCTTCCAGAGAATCATCAAATAACTTCACCTTTTCTTCGAACCACTGGATAATATCTTTTGCATTCTTCCTGAGATGGCCATGAACCCAGCAGTGCTTTATGCTTATCTCCAACCTCCTTACCGAAGTTGAATATTTGACTCCGATTAGATTCCACTTTGTTCACATTCTCATCTGATTCCATTAGTTCCTTCTGGCCATCAAATAGCTTCAGCACCTTCCTCCATAACTTGTTTCTCTCCTTCTGGGTTTCTATCAGAAATGCAACTCGGGCCTTTTCAGTGAAATTAACTTGTCTCTTCCCATATCTTGGCCTTTCATTGCCACCTTGTGGCTCCTCCGACCCACGTGATCCGTCTTGCTCCATGGATTTAAACAGGTCTTGGCAGATTACCAAATCTGGATTTTAGACAAACAGGGGCTTCTTCAGTTTGCTTCATCTCTGTTGATAAACATTAGTTGAATGTTCTATGAACATCAGATAAGAAAGCAAAACAAACTGGACTTTCAGACAACATCCAAAATATTAGTGATAATCTCAGTTCAGAATGTGTCTTATCTCAACTTCAACACAACTCAAGGACAAGCACCTGGATCCTTCCAGGCTAGCTCACAAACTAGCTTCTTGGCAACTTTCCAAGCTTAGCAGAACTTGATTTTTAATCACTTTCTACAGACTCTTCAGAAGCTGTTCGAATTAAGGCATTTCAGCTTTCATATTCAGCATCGTATAATAGTTGTTCTACTCACGATTCCGTGGAGCCCATCCAGCCAAGAAAACCAGCAATGGAGAAAAAGATCAGCGGAAGAAAACCTTGCGTGAAATGGCCTGGAGCCTCGGAGAAGAAAGAATGGGAGACCATAAATGCAGACCTGACTAGTATCCTACAGGGTGTAAGGGGTACAGTCGAAATAAAGCTTGACAAGATGGGGGACATCATCCATGGCTATGGAGCAGAACGATATAGAATAAGGGAGAAAAAGGAAAAGGCACCAGCTTTGGAAAGCAAGTCCAGACGGCAAAAAGAGATGGAATGTCTAATCCGGGGGAGGAGGCAGCTCAAGAAGCAGTGGAGAAAGGCTTCAGATAGTGAGAAGGAGGGCATCAACATTCACCTGGGAAACATCAAAAGCCGTTTCTTGGCAACCCTAGACGAGCAGACTACCTGCGGAAATCACGAGAAAAGAAAGAACGAACGAGATCATGCTTCTTCAAGGACCCCTATAAGTTTGTAAAATCACTTTTCATCAAAGAAAAGGGAGGAAACCTGAAAACATCAAGGCAGGAGCTGGACGAGCATCTGGAAAGAATGCATGCGGATGACAAGGGACACCAGAAGACAGTTATTCCATCGGACATTCCACCAATTGAACAACCAGAGCACCAGATGGACATTATTCCTTCAAAGTGGAGGGAGGTGGAACAGACAGTAAAGCGGACAAGAGCATCTTCAGCCCCAGGGCCAAATGGGGTTCCGTATCGACTCTACAAGGGTGCTCCTGATGTTCTTTGCTTCCTGTGGAGGCTAATGAGAGTGGCTTGGGAGAAGAATCATACCCAAAGCATGGCACAGGGCAGGAGGAATCCTGATTCCGAAAGAGAAGGAATCCACAGATATCAGCCAATTCCGCCCTATCAGTCTCCTCAATGTCGAGGGTAAGTTCTTCTTCAGCATCATAGCTCAGAGGATGACCAGCTATTTAGAGAGAAACAACCTTGTGGATACAACAGTCCAAAAAACACGCCTCCCAGGGTTCTCTGGATGTCTCGAACATAGCAGCATGATTTGGCACCAAATCCAGACTGCAAGAAAAGAGAAGAGAGATCTGCATGTCATTTTCCTTGATCTTGCCAATGCATTCGGAACTGTCCCTCGCAGTTTCCTCTGGGCATCCTTTGACTTCTTTAGGATACCAGAGACTATCGCAAGCCTTGTCAAGGCTTATTTTCAAGATCTGCAGCTCTGTTTCACCATGTCTGACTTTACGACCACATGGCACTGCATGGAGATTGGCATTATGGCGGGGTGTACCATCTCCCCATTGATTTTTACAATGGCCATGGAAGTCATCATAAGGGCCTCCAAGTGGGTAGTGGGTGGCGAGCGGCTGAAGTCTGGAGTCCGTCTACCACTCATCAGGGCCTACATGGATGACATGACAATCATCACAACAGCACCTTGCACCAGGCGCCTTTTAGGAAAGCTTTAACAGAACATCACTGGGGCCAGAATGAAATCCATGCCGTCAAAATCAAGAAGCGTTTCTATAATCAAAGGCAAACTGACAGACCAAAGGTTCTTCAATGATCAAGAACCTATCCCAACTGTGTCAGAGAAGCCAATCAAAAGTCTGGGAAGATGGTATAACTCTAAGCTGAAGGACACTGATCAGGCTAACGAGTTTAATAAGAAGTCATCAATCTTCTACTTAGATTATTTAGATTGTTACTAAACGAGTTTAGTAACAATCAGCTCTTTCGTGAGAAAGTGGTTACGTGTTCCTCGGTACCTGAACAGCTTAGGCCTGTACAGTCAGGGGGTACTCTAGCCTCACAGAGTTCAAGTGCACTAAAGTCAGACTAGAGATGACCCTGGCAGAATCAAGGGACGCTGTCATCCAAGCTGCTGCTCCAACCCTGGCAACAGGAAAGAAGTGGACGGCTAAGAATGCGACACAGCAGGCAAAATCTGCTCTCCACCAAGGCGACATGATAGGGCAAATCCAACACGGAAGAAATGACTTGGGGCTTGGCGGAAAGCAACCTTGCTGGAACAAGGCATCATCACTGAAGCGCCGGAAGTTGGTCGCGGCTGACAGGAGGAATCGAGGAGGTGTGCCAAGCTGTGGCGCAAGCTAAACAGGGCCAGTGGATGAGATGGGTGAGTGTGGAAAAGAGGAAGATCAGCTGGAAGGACATGTGGTAGATGGAGGCGAGCAGGATACGTTTCCTCATTCGGGTAACCTATGATATCCTTCCTAGCCCAAAAAATCTCAACCAATGGCTGGGCGAAGATCCATCATGCCCCCTGTGTTCAACACCAGCCACGCTTAAGCACATCCTCACTGGGTGTATAGTAAACCTCTCCCAAGGACGGTTACCTGGAGACATAATCAAGTGCTCAAATGCCCGGCAGCGACTCTGGAAAGCAGGAGAACAACCAACAATGCCCTGCCGCCCAGAACAACCAACCCAGTTAAGCCAATTGCCTTTGTTCGGGAGGGGGAACAAAGACAATGGAAAATTCCATAAAGGACCAGGTTTGGACAGATGGAGGCAGCCCGGGATTGGCAGTTGCTGGTGGATGTGGACCAACGGCTTACAGTTCCATCAGAGATAGCCATCACCAACTTGAGGCCTGATCTTGTTCTCTGGTCGAACTCTCAGTGCATAGTGTATCTCGTGGAGCTCAGTCCCTTGGGAGGATGCTGTGCAGGAAGCCTTCGAAAGAAAGGAACTGCAATCTACAGAGCTTGCAGCGGAGGCAGAACAGAGGGGCTGGAGAGCTAAGATCTGCCCGGTAGAAGTTGGATGTCGAGGATTCGTGGCAACATCAACCATAAGACTGATGAAGGACCTGGGGATCAGCGGACAAGCCCTACGCCAGGCCATCAAAGAAACATCACAGGTGGCAGAGCGGAGTAGCCAGTGGCTCTGGCGGAAGAAGAAAGACCCCATTTGGTCTCCCAAATTGTAAAAGTTCACTTAAAAAGATAGACAAAGTATAAATTCTTAAGACCATACAAAGCTTTAATTTATTGTCTGACGGGTGTGGACCTAGAGACCCAGAGGCAACAGTTTTACGTCTGAATCTCCAGCAACACACACAAAGAAATACCAGAAAACCAGAGTTTATATACCTACAGACATAAAACCAATTGCATGATGTAATGTACAAGAAACCATCAGCCACCTCCAAAAATGGAGTTGTTTTTCACTCCTTGCCAAAAGCCAGTTATCCCAATGGCATCCTCTGGCCCCTTCTTATCCGATTAGCCTCTACAACTTACATAAAAAAACTTGTAAGGGAGCTGCAAACTATTCAACTTAAGTAAAAAAAAACCTTGTCATGATGGGAGTTGTCCAAATCCCATATTACAATTGGGATTACAATGCATTACAATTGGCTTTTTACAACAGGAAAGCTTAAATATGACAACAATCAATTAATAACTAACTCTTTCAAAATAACCGACTAGACAGATGCAGACGGCGGTGGTTCTGGGATGCCAGAATGCACCGCTGAACCTACGTCGTGGGTTCAATCAGCAAAACGTCAATGAAAGTAGGTGCCCACTTGATAACCCCAATGACTTGGCTGCCTAGCCTTTCTCAACATCGGAGGAGCATAGGTGAGCAAGTTGACATTTGGCACTTTGGATTTTTAACATCTTGTCCTGTGTATTTGGAAACATTCCTCCCTTAGATAAGTCGTAATAACTCACGAAGCCAGGCCAGCTGAGATCTATTTTCTTCAGTTCCTCTTCCTAGGAACCAGTCTTCAGTTCTTCTTCTGGAACTAATTATTCTGGCTGAACCTCTCACCAGAGATCCAGCCCAACCTTCTGTCCCTCTTCCTAGGGACGGATTCTACCACCTCCTGTCTGCAAGGTAGCTTTTGACCTGATATAGTGGCAGATTAATATATCGTTCAAGGAATTGCTCCCTCTAACCACTAGGAGAAAACATGGGGTGGGAGATAGTGTCGTTTTACGCATGGGAGCTCTCCACGAGACTTTCAAAGACGTCGAAAGATAAATCTTCAAACAGTCTCTTGATTAATAGTTTCTTTATTGTCGGAGTTAAACAGTAGGATATTCATCCAGTGATCAATGTTAGAAGGCTCCACATGGCTCCGCATGTGGCTCTGACCGTTCTCTAGAAAGCTCCGTATGGTCGAAAGATATGACTTCCCGCCATGCTTCCTCCGAACTAACTAAAAAACTACAAGCTTCAGGCTAAGAATCCCAGCAGCAAACATGCCCCCCACTATGTAATAAATCCCACCCACATATTTACAGGCAGACAACATTTAAAGGCAAATGCCATCATTTATGACACCCAATTAAGCCAAATGGCCACTACACATAATAAAGATGAGGGAGGACTCGGAAAGCGGAAGTCATTAAAGGGCATATGAGGTATCTTGGACATAGTTCAGAAGAGATTGGACCAGGGGGGATAGGATGGAATCGAGGTACGTGGAAATCATTTCAGTGGGAAGGACCAGGCAGAAACAATGGGTCTGCCAGGGCAGTTGTTTTTATGGATTTTGGAGTTACTTTGGCGCCCTACATGTGGCGGCTCTTTTAATTGTGTATGAAACACAAAAAATCTCACTGTAACATGTCACATGTGATAATAAAGTATCCCGTCCTATTCACATACTTCACACACTTCTGTCCTGGGTCTCCTCCACTGTCAGTAAGGCCCAACACAAATTAGTGGAGATCACTAGGGAGGTTGAATGGCAGTCGAGGTCACGACCCGTGACCCGTACTGTTGCCAAGTAACGCCTTCCGGAGTACAAGCGGTGAACATCAGGTAAGCACTTACTACGGCTGCCAGTACAGCGCCCATCTTCTGTCCCAGCATCCGGACTCTACGCTGACTGGTTCCACAGTCGCGGACCCCGCACCATGTCCCCACGTGGGGGAAGGTGGCCGGGTCGGGGGGGTGGTGGGGTCGGGGGGGTCGCCGAGGGGTGGGGGTGGGGGTGGGTCAGAGTGCTGGTGGGGGGGTCAGAGTGCCGGTGGGGGCGGGGGGATCAGGATGCCTGTAGGGGGGGGTTGGGGTGCCGGTGGGGGGGGATCGGGTGCCGGTGCAGTGCGGTCAGTGACTCTGGGTGGGCGGAGGGACCAGACTGTCCCCAATTCTGCTGTGGCTGACAGGGAAATTGCCGGCTTTAATCCCGTGTGTTCGCTACCCTGAGCCGCGGCTCCGCTCCACCTGGCCCCGTATGTGTGTGCGCTGCCGACCCACAGCCCATGACAGAACGGCCACACAGGGGGAGACGGGGCGGAGGGCGGTGTGATAATGAAGTATCCCATTCACATACTTCCTGTAGATTGGCTATTGCATGCTAGCCAAGTAGAGTGTTTGTTAGTAGTAGCCCCGCCTAGTATATGCTTGAAATATTAGGAACTAGCCTACGTCAGGTAGTAGATGTAGCAGCTGATAAGAGTTCAGAGAACAAAGCCGGTACTGGTAAGTCACCTTGAGACCCTATGTCAGGCAATGGCGACCCTGTCTTTCGACGAAGGGGGTAGTGGCCAATCACAATCTGCATCACTGTCCAATCACAGCTCAGACCACTCCCATTTTGAACATTAGCCCACCCACCATTACATTAAACTACTCCCTGTGTTCATTTTAAATTCTCACTCCAACAGAAGACGACTTTTGCAAACTTTCCCAGTCCCAGTTCACAAAATCTGCCAGGGGAATTTCCTAGTTCGCTAATTCTGCAAATTGGTCCCCAGAGAAATAAAGATTCTTTTAAACAGAACGGTTTTTGTCATACAAGGGAGGGGAATGTAAATTTAATACAGAAAGACGTCTCTAATGTTTTGCACGATTTTTTGGAAACGAGGGGGGCTGCGGCACTTTGGCTAACTCCTCTCGGATAAATGTGTACCTGATGTATATTTTGCCTGATTTTGTACTATTTTGACTGTTTTTTGTACGTTTTCTTTTAATGTCCGAAGGGAGGTATTTGTTCTAAACCCAAAGCTATTTCGAAAGTGTTCTAGGATGTTCAAGTTGTCACTCATCCAAGTTCTGGCTCTTATCAGATTAGCCAGATCTCCATGTTCTTTCCAGTTGTCACTCATCCAAGTTCTGTCCCATATCTGATTAGAGAGCTCAGTGTTCTTTTCAAGGCTATGCTGCCGAAAAACTGGCTGCTCTATCCTAACATGTTCAGGATTTTGCTATGTCTGTTTAATTTCTCCCAAAGCCTATCGGGATACTTGACATCCAGTCCGAGGCCATATTTATATCTATATAACTAAACGCCGCATCTTGACCACTTCCTGTCTGCACTGTATATTGATTTTAGAAAAAAACGCTACCCTATATCGCAATGATTTTTGGCCATCTTACTCACAAGTCCTTCTCCGCTCAGGCAGCCCCGAGGATTTTTCCGATCGATTAATAATAAGTTAGGAGTGTTTAAAAAATCTTGAGATCAGCTGATTGGTCATCTCGCCTGTCAATCACCGTGATGAAGGTAACGCCCCTTCCGGGGGGAGGGCAGGACCTATGAAACCCCGAATGCCTGGAGGTGTCAATCACTCTGAAAAGATCGCGAGGGAGAGGCCACAACTCTGATTCTGCTGTGAGTCTACTGAACTGTGAGTCTACCCTTTATGTGGTTATGTGCTTTATGTGGTTACGTGCTTTATGTGGTTAACCCTTGTAAGATTTGAGAAGTTTTCCCTCATGCTACAATCAACAAAACCAAAGAACTGCATTTTGGACATTTTTTTAATACGGGACTGGGACTGAGAGAAAAGCTGCGGTTAGTTTTAACAAGGGATGTCACAATCAGTGGGGCCCAAGATGGCCACGGGACCTCGTGACCAGCCACAAAAGCGAAACCCCACAGCCTAGTCTCTGGGATTCTGCAAAGTCACGGCCTGAACAATAGATGCATATGCCTTATAGAACTGTGCCAAAGTGTGTATCCCGCACTTGAGTATTGTATCGTAGTTATTGCGTCTATGATGCCGAAACAGAAACTGTAATTATGCATATGCCTTATAGAACTGTGTCAAAGTATTTGTGTACCGTAGTCCCAACCGCTAAACAAAAGCGTTCTTTTCCTGTTTAAACTCTGGTCTGGTTGAACTTTCTGCACTATCAACGCTCCTGCAACTAAGTCCAGTGTCTAGAACCGTAGGGGGTGAGTGGATCGAGCCACTCGCGGGGAACCAGTGTGCGCGGCCTGGTCGAGGGACCAGAGCAAACCACAGGGGCCCTAGGTCGGGCGAAAGCTCAATGCCGAAAACCCTTACACCCTTTATGTGCTTGCAAGAAATCATTTGTTAGCCAGCAATGTGCTTGCAATGAATGATGCTTTGTTAACTTTTAATGTGCTTGCAATAAATGATTTGTTAGCCAGCAATGTGCTTGCAATGATTGTTGATTTGTTAACCCTTAATGTGCTTGCAATAAATGATTTGTTAGCCCTAAATGAAATGAAATGAGTTGTTTGGCCTGTCCTGTGCTTGAAATTGAAATGGAAATGAAATGAAATTAGTTGTTTGGCCTGACCTGTGCTTTTGCTTTGCCTTGCTTGAGCTCACCTGAAATGAAAGAAAACGGATTGTATTGTTCGCTGGCCCTGCCTGCCCTGTGCTTTTGCTTTTGGTTTGGCTTTGCTTGAGCTCTCCTGAAATGAAAGCAAATGGATTGTATTGTTGGCTGGCCCCACCTGCCCTGTGCTTTTGCTTTGCCTTTGCTTTGCTTGACCTCACCTGCAATGAAAGTAAATGGATTGTATTGTTGGCTGGCCCCGCGCTATTGCTTTTGCTTTGCCTGGGCTGGACTTGGGGAAACACCCCTACACCAAGACGTCCTGAATAAGGCTGACAACTGTCCTTACGTTTATAACACTGACCAAGATGGATCCATTACCACAGGTTCTTGAAGTAACCAGAAAAAGATGCCAGCTTTTCCCAGAGCTACAGACCGAGCTGAAACAGATGAAAAATGTGCTGACCAATGCCCAGTCTGAAAATGACCATCTCGTTTCCATCACACAGCAGCTGAAGGAGAGCAATCAGGTTGTGGAGTTGAAAAGCCTTGATTTTGGAGTGCAACTCAGTTACAGAACTGGATTGAGGTAAATCCCAGCCGGGATCAAAGTGGGGAGCTTAGTTGGGATGGATCAGACAGCCAGTTGGCATTGATGGAGGAGGAAGAATGCTGGTTTCACACGCTGATGGACAACTTGGGAGAAAGAACGACTCCATTTGTGAAAATAAACTAAATTTGTGATGAATGTGGACAGACTTTCAAACAACTGTCAGTTCAACAAATGCGCCGTACTGGAGCAGAACCTTTGCAGTGTGAAGTTTGTGGTTACCAGTGCAGGCAAAGAACATAATTGAAATACCATATGACCAAGCACAAGGCAGAAGCTGAACTTGAATTTGCTTTTGACCAATGTGAGAAGCGGTTCGACAAGGCTCACAATTTGAATGTTCATATGTCCATGGTTCATCCCTTGACCCAGAATACAGATAAAAATTGAATCAAGTCAGCTAAGTATAGAAACATTAATTAAGCAGGAACCCAGTTAATAGTTATTCAACAGCTAAATGATGAGTCTAAGGAATCTAGCACCCTTTATCAGTGTCAACAAGACACAAAGGATTAACATGAATAAACGTAATCAAGCCAGGCTCACCTAAAATAGGTAGAGCAAAGGAAAGGTTAGTGTGAAGACCATAGTTCTAAGCATTATTGCACACCCCAGTTCCTGAGACAAAGTCCAATGTCTGCAATGGGATAGAGGTGAATCAGTCAGAATCCTTGCAATTGGAAGGACTGTTCAGAACTATGATAACAGACGGCCACAATTACATCCTGGACATGCATTCACGTCACAGCATTGTTTTGAATGAGCGACAGTGCCCATCCACTAGAAACATGGACTCAATGGAGGAAGTTCTGGATGGTTCAATAACCCTTTCACCTCGGAATTGAACACTGACTGAAAATGGTGAGGGTGTAGTGGCACCTGGTGGTGCCTTGTGTTAATCAAACCCTCGGGGTTGGCTGAGGGAGTCTCATGAGCGTGGGTGTTCTACCCCGGCGCGTCCACTCGTATTTTGAACTTTGAACGCCAAGAATGCAAGCCGCCGCCATTCCCGACGCTCTGGGCCGAACGCAACATCGTGGTAGATGACACTAAATACTTCCATGTCGTCGGCGCGCTCACACAGCAGGCTTCGCGGCTACTGCCGTTCCTACAAGACCCGCCGGCGCTCGCTAAATACGAAGGCCTCAAAGCCCTCCTGCTCCGCATGTTCGAGCTGAGCTGCAGAGACCGCGCCACCAGCCTCTTACACAGCTGGTTGGGCGATCACAAGCCATCCACGGTTCGAGCAGGCATTCTTAGAGCAGATGCCTGGCAACATCCGCCTCATGCTCGCCGGTGCCAATTTCGCTGACCCCATACAGCTCGCTGAGAGGGCCGACGAACTCTGGCTAGCAAAACAGCAAGATGGCGGCTCCATCAACCGGGTCCCCGCGCCAGTCACTCAGCGGGACTGCTGCGACACCCCGCCCACTGCTTCCATCGCAGAGCCACAGCCACGCGCCGGGGACCGAGGTAAGCGCAAATGCTGCTTCTACCACCCCTGCTGGGGTGCTGAAGCTTGACGCTGCCGTCAACCCTGCTCGTTTCAGGGAAATGCGATCGGCCCAAACATCCGCCTCTATGTCCGTGACCATCACTCCGGCAGGCCCTTCCTCGTTGACTCCAGGGCTATCGTTAGCATTCTCCCGCCGACCGGACGTGACACCCATTCTAGTAAGCGGGGCCCTGTGCTCACGACCTTCAATAGAAATACCATTCGCACCTACGGCACGCGGACCCGCTCGCTCTCCTTTGATTCCCGCCCGTATGAGTGGACTTTCATAGTGACCGACGTCGCTCAACCGCTCCTGGGTGCCAACTTCCTGCAGGCTTTCTCCCTACTAGTCGATGAGAGGGGCAGGCAAATGGTTCCGGCATTGGCCCTCGGCCCCCACCTCCACCCAGCTCACAGGTCAGCGCTGTCGCCGAGGTCGATGGCCCCTATACCTCCCTCCTCACCACAAGCCCCACCCAGGTTGAGCACATCGTGCACCTGCGAACTCTCTTCCAGCGCCTCCTCCACCACGGCCTCATAATCGACCCCGCCAAGTGCCAGTTTGGCCTCTGTTCCATCTCCTTTCTGGGGTACAGCGTCACACTTTAAGGCGCCGCCCCTCTACCCTCGAAGGTGGAGGCCATTCGGCAGTTCAGCCGCGCATGGTAAATGGGTTGCAGGAATTTGTCGGCATGGTGAATTTTTACCACCGTTTCGTGCAGGTAGCTACCAACATCATGCGACCCCTTTTCCAGAGCCTCGCGTGCAAGCGCGGGAGCTCAAATGGTCCTCTGAGGCGGACATGGCGTTCGAGGGTGCCAAGGCAGCCCTGGCCAATGCAACCATGTTGGTCCACCCGCGGGCCTCAGCCCCAACAGCCCTCACTGTGGACGCCTCGGACTCGGCTGTGGGCGGCATCCTGGCGCTGGTCGTCGACGGCCGCGCACCTTTTTCAGCCGTCAGCTACAAGCTCCCGAGCGCAACTACAGCGCCTTTGACAGAGAGCTCCTGGTGTTGTACCTGGCCATCAGGCACTTCCGCTACTTTCTTGAAGGTCGCATTTTCACTGCCTTCATTAACCACAAACCCCTCACCTTTGCCATGGGTAAGGTCTCCGACTCATGATCCGCCCGCCAGCAGCGACATCATGCTTACATCTCAGAGTTCACCACGCACGTTCATCACGTCGCGGGCAAGCTCAACACCGTTGCTGACGCTCTGTCCGGACGCTGGGATGGCAGACTACTGCACTGCTGTTTCTGGCCTCCAGTTGGCTGATGTCCCGTGTGGAGCCTCGGGCACGATGGTCCTCTGCGATGTTTCCACGGGTCGACCTTGCCCCATATGTTGGCGTCGCCGGAATTTTGACTCCATTCACGATCTGGCCCACCGCGCTGGTGGTGCACAAATTTGTTTTACACGGTCTCCGCAAGCAGGTGGCGGCCTCGGCCCATGCCTGCCTTCCCTGTCAGACCTCCAAGGTCCAGCGGCACGTGCGGCCCCCGGTGCAGGGCGCCGTCCTGTACGGGTATGGCTGCCCAGCCTGGAGCTGTCCGTTTTTTCTCTCTTTCTAAAAAAAATCTTAGTTGAGTTTTTCTGTTTTCGGAGTCCTAGCCTTTTTTATATGGGGGTGGGGGGGGGAACTGCTTTCTAGGAACCACAGCTTCGGCAGCGGTGGAGCAGAGCGGGCGGTGCCTTGCCTTGGTTGCCGTGCTGGAGCTCTGGTGAGCTGAAGACCGCAGGTGAACATCGCGGAGCTGCGGGACTGTTGGGCGGCCTGGGATTTTCAACTGAACTTCAGCAACTTCAACTTTAACGTTCGGCACCCTGGGATCTCTCGGTGAGATCGGCAGTTGTGGAGCTCCATTCAGCGCGGCCTATTGGCGTCGGAAGCCGCGGTCTCTAGCAAGGAAGCGGCCATTACAGGCACCCCGAGCCGCTGAGAGGGTTCTCCCGTTGCCGGAGCACCATCACCCGGCAAGAAGGCCTAAATCATCAGGCCCCATAGCGGCCTAAATATGGGTGGACAAGGGGGATGGGGACTGGACTCTGGGCCTTCCCTCACAGTGGGAACCATTTTGGGGAGGTGTTTTTTATATTTATTGTTAAATTCTAAATGTTGTGTCTTATCTTTATCTGTGTGCTGCATGGCAAGACAAATTTCACTACACCAATTGATGTGACAATAAATGTGCTTTGTCCCCGCGGGCCGTTTCCTGCATATTCATGTTGACCTGGTGGGCCCGTTGCCGAATCCCGCGGCGCCACCCGGAGTGGCCGGAGGCTACCCCGCTCCCGGACAACTCCACCACGTCTTGCACTCGGGCCCTGGCGGCCAACTGGATTGCCCGGTTCTGGGTCCCGTCGGATATCTCCACCAACCGGGAGCCCAATTCACTTTCGCTTTATGTTTTTCCCTTGCTCAGCTCTACGGGGCATGGTTACATCACGCCACCGCTTTCACCGCCACCTCAAGTTGGCGTTGAAGGCTCGACACCGGTCCATCTGGGTGGACCAGTTGCCGTGAGTGCGCACCGCCTCCAAGGACTTAGTCGCTTCCTCCACCGAGCTTGTGTACGGCTCGGCCCTGCGGGTGCCTGGGGAAATTCTCCCTGTAGTCCGAGGGCGGGTGGACTCTGCCCCGGCGTTGCTGGTGACCCTCCGGGAGCGGGCTCGCTCCATTTCCCACTTCGCAGCATAGTTTGCCGCGGTGCACGTGCAGTCGGCTCTGCAGCATTGTACCTTTGTTCGCAGGGACGCTCACAGATCACCTTTGCAGCGAGTCTATGAGGGGTCATTCCGGGTGTGTTGCGGTCTGGTGTCGCCACTCTCACCTTGGAGTTGGGGGGCCGGGAGGAGATCGTCTCTGTCGGTTGACTCAAGCCTGCCCATGTTGACGTTGACTACCCAGTGGTGGTCGCGCAGCACCGACGTAGAGGTATTCCGCCGGCCGATCCCGCCGCATCGGAAGTGCCTGTTTCACCCGACCCGGTTGTACCCGTTCCTTCCGCCCAGTTACGGTCTCCTGGCCCTGTTCGGCCTGTCCCTCTTGTTACGCCCGCCTGGCCTCCGCTGACCACGCGTTCTGTTCGCTATGTCCGGGTCTCTACTCAGTTCCGTACCTCAGGTTCGGGGGGGGGGGGGGGGTTCCTGCAGCGGTTACCTGGTGGTGCCTTGTGGTAATCGAACCCTCGGGGTTGGCTGAGGGAGTCTCATGAGCGCAGATGTTCTATTGGCAGTTTGTTTTTGCTGTATCTGTCAGTAACTAGCGCCACACTTGTGGAAGTAACATCGTTTTTGTTGGCTGTCTTATCGACCAGAGTTTATTCATTGTTTTACAGTTTCAAAATAAAACCCTTTGAATTCACTCACTGTCTCGACTCGCCAAAAGGGTGATAATGTTGTGAAGCATCAACCTGACTTTCAGCCTTGTACATGCAGTCGAGCCACTTCGCGGTCGGTGGATGTGGACAACTGGGAATCCCCATTGAAGAAGGATATGTTCTTGAGCTCAGATCCTGAATATACAGAGTGCTCTTGGGAAAAAGTTCAGGTACATGACGCAACTCCACCATTAAATGTGAAAAAAAAAATTTAACTGCAATGAAGCATCTTGTTCTATAAGAAATGATGTTGTGGATGGATTGGATTCCAGTGATCTTTCTGAAAGATATGCTCTAATATTTGAGACCATTATGTGTACCCACTGAGGACTGTGAATATTATCATGTTTGATAAAAAGGAGGGAATGAAAGAGCTAATAGTCAAATCCAAAATGGAGTCGTTCTTCTACAAACGCATGGACTAGTAGTACAAAAGAATGGCTCGGTGCCAAGCCTTTTATTTATTTATTTATAGGATTTGAGTATAGGAGCAGGGAGGTTCTACTTCAGTTGTATAGGGTCTTGGTGAGGCCACACCTGGAGTATTGCGTACAGTTCTGGTCTCCAAATCTGAGGAAGGACATTATTGCCATAGAGGGAGTGCAGAGAAGGTTCACCAGACTGATTCCTGGGATGTCAGGACTGTCTTATGAACAAAGACTGCATAGACTCGGTTTATACTCTCTAGAATTTAGGAGATTGAGAGGGGATCTTATAGAAACTTACAAAATTCTTAAGGGGGTTGGACAGGCTAGATGCAGGAAGATTGTTCCCGATGTTGGGGAGGTCCAGGACAAGGGGTCACAGCTTAAGGATAAGGGGGAAATCCTTTAGGACCGAGATGAGAAGGAATTTTTTCACACAGAGAGTGGTGGGTCTCTGGAACTCTCTGCCACAGAGGGAGTTGAGGCCAGTTCATTGGCTATATTTAAGAGGGAGTTAGATGTGGCCCTTGTGGCTAAGGGGATCAGAGGGTATGGAGAGAAGTCAGGTACGGGATACTGAGTTGGATGATCAGCCATGATCATATTGAATGGCGGTGCAGGATCGAAGGGCCGAATGTTCCGACTGCCGGTAAGTTCATTTTTTAAAATAAATAGCCCGACTATTTTATCGCTGCAGTAAAATAAAAATTATCTCCTAATGCCGTGAACGCCAACAACGGGGACTGATTTTACATAGGGGACAGGTAAGTGAAAACTGTTTATTTTTACATATAAACCTGCTTTTTTAGATGGCTTTAATCAACATTTCATGTTGCGAAACGGTGATTTAGTCCCCATACGAACCGGCAGAATTTTTTCTGCCAACATGGGGTTTAAATTCACCGCAACCGCAACGTTCCAATCCATCGCGTTGCTGAAAATTCCTCTCGCAAGATGATTAAAATACCCATTAATTTACGAGCATTAAACACTGAATTCCTTCAATTTGGCCTATAAAGTAATGACAATTAGATTTAAAAATCATGTTATATTGTGAATTATTGTGTGAATGTTAATTGGACACTTAGGCTTTAAAATGTTTTCTTAAGAAATGGATAGATGTTTAGATCTAGTAATTTAATTTTGTAATTAGCTACAATTGGGTAACTAACTAATTATATGCTTTAATTTCAGGTTATCCAAGTAAGATTGTTTCATATTTGTTTCAGAATACTGCAATCTATAATAACTGAAAATTTCTTTCAGTTCTCTTAATTTTTAAGAAAGTTAAGGGTTTTTGACTGTCCTCGATCACAACTTTTGTGTTAAAGGCCCTGTCTCACGGCGCGAGTCATCCCACGAGTGACCCCAAGTGAAAGAAAAAAAACAGACTCGTGGTTGTGTACGAGATTTCAAGTTTATGATCAAGTGTTTAACCGAGTTCCCACGGGTATGTCATTGCTGCGATGTTCCAACTTACTCTCCCGAGTTAACAAGTTCCACTCCCGTTACTCTTGAGTCAATCGTGAATGAAGGTAAGTGTGTGAGGGTGTGAGGAGTCCATGCCGGGTGCCGGCCGGCCGCAGCTGCTGTTCAGATTGTTGGGAGACGGAGCTCAGGGTTCGCCTCTTGAGCTACTTTGGTGCCCAGGCGTACTTTGAGGTGGAAGGTGGTTGGGGGTGGGGGGGGGGCTCGTCTTCTGAAGAAGGATCTCGACCCGCTGAATTACTCCAGCAGTGTTAAAGAAGGAACTGCGGATGCAGCAAAATCGAGCGTACACAAAATTCTGGAGAAACTCAGCGGGTGCATCAGGATCTATAGAGCGAAGGGATGGGCGACAGAAGGGTCTCGACCTGCTGAAATTCTCCAGCATTTGGATCTAAACATCCCCCATCCCTTCCCTCCAGAGATGCGGCCTGTCCCGCTGAGTTACTCCAGCTTGTTTGTGTCTATCGTTGAATGGGTGACGTTTCGAGTCGAGACCCTTCTTCGGACTGAAAATAAAACTTGCCTCGCATGAAGCGGCTTGTAAATTAAAACATAAAAACAAGAAATGCTAGACTCATTTATGTGCTGCTATTCATTTACCTGGCCTGTTGCTGTCCTCCCTCATCCACCGTGAGCGCTGGACAACTCACTGGGTGCAATCTCCGCTGCATTCCGGGCGGAGGGCGATGATCACCCGACTGACCGGCAAGTAGAGGCAGCAGGTCGACCAAGCCCGGCTCCCCGCCACCGGGATAGACACCAACTACTGGAGTAAACTCAGCGGGATCTCTGGAGAAGTCTGAAGTAGGGTCTCGACCCGAAATCTCACCCATCCCATCTCTCCAGAGATGCTGCCAGTCCCTCGGAGTTACTCCAGCATTGTGTGTGTCTATGGGTTACACAAAAAGCTGGAGAAACTCAGCGGGTGCAGCAGCAGCATCTAAGGAGCGAAGGAGATAGGCGACGTTTCGGGTCGAGACCCTTCTTGTGTGTGTCTATCTTCGGTGCAAACCAGCATCTGCAGTTCCTTCCCAATCCCACACTCTCGGCCCGGGGGGGGGGGGGGTGGATGGAGCATCACACGTGGACACAACCCACCCACCGCCCCAGTCTTGCCCCTCCGGCAGGTCTTTAACCTCGTCCTAAAGCCGTTCGTGTTAAAGAAGGAACTGCAGATGCTGGAGAATCGAGGGTTACACAAAAAACTGGAGAAACTCAGCGGGTGCAGCAGCATGAAGAACGTCAGCAGGTCTGAAGAAGGGTCTCGACCCGAAACGTCGCCTATCTTCTCCGCTCCTTAGATGCTGCTGCACCCGCTGAGTTTCTCCAGCTTTTTGTGTACCCTACAGCCATTCATTGAGACGAATACGAAGCCACGGGGCAGGTGCCTCAGTAATAAAGAACAAGTTGCAGATCATCGCAGAAAGGCCGAAGATAGACACAAAATGCTGGAGTGGGACAGGCCGCATCTCTGGAGAGAAGGAATGGGTGGCGTTTCGGGTAAGTCTGAAGAAGGGTCTCGACTCCATTCCTTCTCTCCAGAGATGCTGCCTGGTCCGCTGAGTTTCTATCTTTGGGTCAGTCTTAGGGTTAGGGCTTGAGCGAACGAACAGATTATGAAACGTTCCCACGGTAGACTCACGAGTCACTAAGGTAAACGCACGGTCCGCTACGTTACTACAACGAGTTTAAATGTTTCCATTTTTAACTTGAAGAGTTAATTTGACTCGTGGAAAATATCAAACATGTTTGATTTTTTTCCACGAGTTAACAAGTTTCCCGAGTGCCTGCCGTTAGCGCCACGAGTCGATAAGTTGCTCGTGCGAGTTCCGACGTTCCCACGACGTGATCACCACGATTGAAAATTCGGTGTCACTCGTGGGCCAACTCGCACCGTGAGACAGGGGTTTAAGTCAATAGAAAAGCACTAGGAAGCAAGTTGCTAATTTCCGAGTATGTAAATGGCCATAACTTTCTTAATACTGAAGATATGAAAGTGAATTAGGTGTCAAATTAAACTTCTTTTTATGCTTTATTTGATGGGATAAATTGCAGACTTGATTTTTAAAATCTCAAAATTTTGTAACGTTGCTACTCTATGATCTTTGGACAGTCCTTTCAGGTTAGGCATCCGTTGTTCAAGATGTGGACACTTATATATCGGAGAGACAAATCACAGACTGGGTGATCGCTTCGAGGAATACCTTCGCTCACTCCGCCTGAACCAACCTGATCTCCTAGTTGCTGGACACATTAATTTTCTTTCCCATTCCTACAGACTTGGAGGAACATCGCCTCATATTTCGCTTGGGCGATGACAGGTCAGTTGTATGAATATTGATTTCTCCCACTTCAGGTCGCCCTGGCATTCCCTCTCTCGCTCTATCCCTCCCCCACCCAAGTCGCACTAGCTTCTCATTTTCACCCTACAAGTAACAGCTTACCTGTTTCCTTTACCATCGTTACGTTTTTGCATATCTTTCATTCATTCTTTAATTCTCCACATCATAGTCTATACCTCTCGTTTCCCTTATCCCTAACCAGTCTGAAGAAGGGTCTCTACCCGAAACATCCCCCATTCCTCCTCTCCAGAGATGTTGTGTCTTTCAGCGGTTTAATTCAAAGATCTTTGGTTTAATTCGGGCAGCGCCTCCCCAACGACTTTTGGCGGTTTGCTGGCGCTCGCGGACGAGCGGGAGGACGAGGACGAGGACGAGGACGTGCGCGTGCGCGCGCCCCGCCAACCCATGGGGCGCCCTGGGACGCGGTGACGTAACGCCACGCCAACGGCAGCCCGCGCTTCAGGCGACCGTTTCCTTTTGAGAGGAGCAGTGCTGCGCATGCGCGAGCAGGAAGCGGACCCCTCTAATCTTTGTGATGCGCGCCCGCCCGCCCACTAGTTGTCGTCAAATGTATTAGAAGAGCTAGGATCTTTGGTTGTGGTTCGTGCCCGCCCGTCTGCTGTTGTTGCAGCGCTCGGCCTAGGCCTACACCGACTCCGCCAGGACTCGCCCGCCGTGCCGGCGCTCCGCTTAAACTCCCACCACCCGCCGTTACTGATCACATGTACGTCGTTTCATGTTTAAAAACAACGCAAACCTGTCCAGAGTTTGTTTTATCGCGGGAAGATTGCGTTTATTTCCCTGAAACAGCTGCTGAAAAGTTTTTCGGTGTGTCACATAGAAAGGAAAAGTTTAGATGCTGAAGCGCAATCCTCTTTATAATTGGTGTAGTTGGTGGATTGGTGGAAGGCGATTCGTTAATAGCATTTTACATGCAACTGGATAAATATTTGAATCATAAACCTGCAGATATATGAGGGATTAAAACGGCCAGTTCCTCTTGCATGGTGTTTTTGCGATTGTTTTTATTATTAATGTTGTAATATATGGAGTTTTGAGGTATTTGTATAAAACGAATATTTGATTACAAGTGCTCGACAACAGAACGCGAAACGGCACCTCTTGCGCTTACCATAGACTTGTTTTCACATTGTGTATTTCTGCATTAATGTCTTACTTTCTGCTTTCTATCTCTTTTCTCTCCTATAATTTTTGTGTGTTGTCTGTGTCTGTGATGTTGCTGCAAACAACATTGTACCTATACCTCGTACTTGTTTATACAAACAACTCAATTTGACGTTTCTTGCAAGCAAAGCACACAGTGTTAGAGTGTCAAGAGTGTTTTATTGTCGCATGTACTGAAAGGGAACAATTAATTTCTTACTTGCAGAAACTAAGCAGGTTTGTAAACGGCATTCAATAAACAATAGGTGCAGGAGTAGGTCATTCGGCCCTTTGAGCCAGCACCGCCATTCAATGTGATCATGGCTGATCAACCACAATCAGTACCCCGTTCCTGCCTTCTCCCCATATCCCCTGACTCCGCTATTTTTAAGAACCCTATCTAGCTTTCTCTTGAAAGCATCCAGAGAACCTGTCTCCACCGCCCTCTGAGGCAGAGAATTCCACAGACACACCACTCTCTGTGAGAAAAAGATAATATAATCAAATAGAACATTAAATATAATATATAA
This sequence comes from Raja brachyura, assembly GCA_963514005.1. The sequence goes on along the minus strand of OY740784.1, from coordinate 29,220,541 downwards.
CATTCAAAAGATAATATAATAAATAAACATTGTAAAAGACTCAGTGAGTCGGGCAGCATCTGTGGAGGTAATGGGTCTTGCATGAAATTCTATGTTTTGGGTTGGATCCTTCAGACTTGATATTTGTTTAAATGTATGTACTGACCAATTTCCCTCTGGGATGAATAAAGCTGGATCGTATCGTAATTCCTTCACAAAATAATTGCAACTTGTTTAGTTGTGTAAAGTTCTGATTGTATTATTGAGTGTTTTTATTATGAGGATTTGAAATGTTTAAAAACTATTTCAAAAGTTTTAGAATAAATGCTAATATTATTGACAAAACCACATAAATTTGTTTTGAACATATTGGCCCCAGTGTTCCTGAACTTTTTTTCCTCAATTTTGTAAGACTAAATTTTTATTCTGTACCCAAGATTTTTGGTAGTAATTTATGAATTCCATGAGGGTAAATTTCTATTACCTGAACAGTTGTAATGTGGGGGAGTCTCCTGTACCTAGGCGTTTAGTGTGGATGTTTCCGGAGTAACGTACAGATTTGGTCTCCATATCCATAGATTTGGCAGTGAGGAGGTGCAGCAAAGATTTGTTTTTGTTTCAGTTCTGAAGAACAGTCATTAACCTGAAAAGTTACATTTCTTACTCCGAAGATAGTACCTAACCTGCTGAATAAAATTGTGTTTTTTTTAACAGAAATTTGTTTTGTAATCATTTTCCAGAAATTGACATTGTGAAGATTACCAAAGAGAACGAGAGCTTCGATGTGTTATTTTGAAATGTTGTTTATTTATTATTACATTGTTATTTCTGACTTGGTCAGAAGGGCTACATCTGAACTGAAGTGACACATGTAATTGAAACTTGAAGATACATTGTTTTGCACATATTTAGCATGTTTATTTCTACTTTTGCTTTCAGGTAATCAAATGCCCCGAACATAATGGAAAGTGTCAGGAATCTGGAAGATGAGACGTTTCCAAGTTTTTTGTTGCAGTCTGTCAGGAGCAATAGCAGTGAAATGCTGGAAAATGTCACTGTTACTTCAAATTTTGGACTTCCTGTGGCTGCATCAACAGTTGCTAAAAAATCCGATATGGGTAGTAGGTGAGGTTTTGTCTAAATATACATTTTATATATGGGAACAGGAAAACCATTTAGCCCATTGAGTCTGCACAGATCTCCAATAATTTCATATGAAGTTCCCTTTTCCCTATAGTCAGTTGTGCAGCACTGAAAGAGGTCCTTTGACCCACCATGTCTCTTCTCATCTCTGTGCCCTATTACACTAATCCCATTTGATCTTCATCCTTCTCTGCCTTGCCTATTTAAATATCTGGTAAGAAAGTTTACAATTATAGTGATTGTATCTGACTCTACCACCACTTTGCCAGTAAGTTTTAGATAGCATCCAATTGTTTTCTGGCAAGGAAAACGTCCCCCTCAAATCCCCTGTAAAACTCCTTTCTCTCACCTTAAACCTGTGGTCCCTATTTTGATGCCCTTACTATGTGAAAGAAAAAAAATCCTACCCTATCTGCTTCTCTTGCAAGTCATATGGCATATAAACAGGCTCTTTGATCCACCGTGTCAATGCTGACCAATGGCAAACTGTACTCATCTTACTAGCCTGCTTTAATTTCACATCCCTCTTTGACTTGCTCATTCAAGTGTGAGTAAAGATACCTCTGAAATGATGTTATTGTTCCTGCTTCTACCATCTCCTCATGCAACTCATTCCAGATAACAGCTATGTATCTTTTTTAAATCTCCCTCCATACCTTAAAATTGTGCCCTGTAGTTTTAGACGTCCTGCTTGCGCTGTGCCACTGGACCCTGTGTAAAGTCCCAATACACGAACATGAACATAGTGAGGAATCTGACTGAAAAAGTTGTTCCAGTTTTGCAGTGTCATGAGGTCAGCAATTCCACATCTTTTGCTTGGAACTTTTAAGCTAAGGGATGTCAAGTCAAAAAGTCAAGTCAAACAAATTTTATTGTCATTTCGAAATACATCGATATATACAATTCCAAACAAAATTCCGTTGCGTTAAATGATGTACATTTAAAAGCATTGGTGGTGGAAGAAGAACAAGTTCAATAGATGGCAATGCTGGGAATGCATTTGCGGACCGTCTGTTTTTGTAGCTGTTTGTTTTTGGGAGGGCATCTTCAGGAAACTACCATGTAACCTGATTGCAACTGGCATGCTCACCTGCCTTACAAAACCGTGCAGAACTGCTATTGTCAAGGAAACTCATCTTTTCACATATGAATTATTGGGTATTTTTAAAGTGCAAGTTCAAATGTCAAAGGTTATGGGGAGAAGGCTGAGGAATGGGGCTGAGAGGGAAAGATAGATCATCCATGATTGAATGGTGAAGTAGACCCATTGGGTTGAATGACCTAATTCTGTTCCTATGACTTATGGACACATCCGTTAAGTCTACAACCTTTGGGAGACAAGTTCAGAAAGTATCAGGCCATTGAAATAACAGCATTATTGCGTCCTCAGCAAACATAGATGATTATGCAATTTACATATGAATTTGTATTTTTCCTGCAGAATTCCAGATACACAAAATTCATACTTGGAAGAAGGAAGGCTTTCTGTCATGGAAGCACATCAACGTCGTGTTTCAAATTCTGAAACCTGTAAAAGATTTGTCCTTAGCTTTAAAGATGATTTGTAAGTATCCAGTTGATACTAGGCTTGAAATGTACTGTCATCAGATAAACCATATAACAAATAACCATATAACAATTACAGCACGGAAACAGGCCTTCTCGGCCCTTCCAGTCCGTGCCGACCATTCATTTTCCCCTAGTCCCATCTACCTGCACTCAGACCATACCCCTCCATTCCCTTCCCGTCCATATACCTATCCACTTTACTTTTAAATGTTAAAATCGATCCTGCCTCCACCACTTCTGCTGGAAGATCATTCCACACAGATAAAGCTGACAAGCCTTAGCATTTGCATTGAGAACATAAATGCCAACCTATTAACCTAAGAAAAACTGTCTCATGGAAAATGATAAATGTAAGCTTATGACAACATTGACAATTATTTTCTACATTAAATTTGCATACTTATCTTTCTGCGCATTTCCTCAATCAGGTGACTGCCAGGTGCGGTCTGATATCTTTCTCGTAATTGTAATTGAAAGTTTTGAGTTATCTATGAACTTGTGTTTTCTCGCAACCAAGTTCAGTGCAATTTGGATAATATAAACACAGTGACCCTTGGGTCACATCACTTCCCTCTTATCTCATGTGTTTACTGTTTTAGCTCTCTGTTTTCTACTCTCAGACATGTATCCACATTGATTTTCTCCACTCCAGCAGCTCTATATATATATATATATATATATATATATATATATATATATATATATATATATATATATATATATATATATATATATATATATATATGTATGAAACACATGTGTATGTATTTTTATATATATATATATATATGGACTTTTGTAAATACTGTCACGGTAATACATGCTCTTTAAACTAATGAAGGGTTTCGGCCCGAAACTTTGCCTATCTCCTTCGCTCCATAGATGCTGCTGCACCCGCTGAGTTTCTCCAGCATTTTGTGTACCCTCTTTAAACTAGACTTCTTTTATTCCTTCAGTATAATAAATAAACTAATAAATATATCTAAATATATGCAGAGGTATTTCTAAATGTATTTGAAGATGTTGTGGTGCATCTAAACAAAAGACGCAAGCATATCCTTGAAACAAAGTCTACCAAAATTGAATGACTGTCTTTGTGAAACACGAAACTTCAAAATAAAACATCATGCTTTGTTTAATTTAATTGTCAATTTGCCCAGAGTCAAATCATGGGTGTCCATTAATTGTCTCAACTGTCAGCCAAATGCAGAAACAATTATTCTGTATATTGCAGTTACCAAAACGATATATTTCATTAAAGTTTAAGAAAGAACTGCAGATGCTGGAAAAATCGAAGGTAGACAAAAATGCTGGAGAAACTCAGTGGGCGAGGCAGCATCTATGGAGAGAAGGAATAGGCGACTTCTCGGGTCGAGACCCTTCTTCAGATTGTCGTGGAGGGGGGGTGGGTGGGAAAAAGAAAGGAAGACACGGAGAAAGCAGGCTTGTGGGAGAGCTGGGGAGGGGAAGGAGGGCAAAAACAAGGACTACCTGAAATTGGGGGAGTCAATATTCATACCGCTGGGGTGTAAAGCAGTTGGAATGCTTTGGAGTAATTTGGTAATATCAAATGCGAAATTAAGTGTAATTACAAACCTGATGCATTTTGCTGTAGGATGTGGGGTATTTTGGAAATATCCAGTAGGTTGTTATTCTGATTTGATTAAAATTATTGATATTTATCATCTTGAGTGTTTAGCTGCTGCATTTGACAATATTGAGGCAAGGATTACATTTTGGACAAAGCTTTAAAAAAAATTTGGTAGTATTAAGGATAAATCGTTATTAAATTGATGGTGGCTTGTATCCTCATATTACCAAATAAATGAAGAACTTGTTTAAAATATTGTTATGTCATTGCCTTTGTAATTTCATTCATTTGTTTCTTGGTAGAGAAACTTTCGATGATTTCATTGGTGCTCGCATGGATGAACTTGATTCTTCTGCATCAGAAGGAAATGCACAACATGGGTTATCAAGCCAGTTCCACTACGGTCATGGTGCCAAATCCAGGATAGCTATTGAAAGTCTTGATGGTATGTTGGGGTCACTGTAAATACATGCTTTTTAAACTGAAGAAGGGTTTTGGCCCGAAACTTTGCCTATCTCCTGCGCTCCATAGATGCTGCTGCACCCACTGAGTTTCTCCAGCATTTTGTGTACCCTCTTTAAACTAGACTTGTTTTATTCCTTCAGTATAATAAATAAACTTTACAACAAATTCATTCAACAATGTTAATTGAAATTGCCATGGTAACCAAAATTAAATTTGAATTATAAGGGAAAATATAACTAAAACAAATTATTTAGATACATACTTGCAAATGGACATCAAATTTAAAATGTTCTTTTATTATAATCGGGTCTATGCTATTGGGAGAAAATGTCAGACTTAAGCAGACTGGCTTGCACAAACAAAGGACACCAACTTGGTGAACCAAATCATACCATGTGTGTAGAAACGATCCCTCAAATCATGTAAACTGATTCGACTGGTACAATATTGTGTGCAAAGTAACCTGCTGCAGGATATGTTTTGTTTTGGAGGGTTTAATAATTTGATGTATTGACAGCTCCTCCTGAGAATACCATGCCTAGTAAGTCATTTGTTATCTCTAAAAGCTCCTAAACCATGGTAAATTGTTTAATCTGCAGCAGCAGTGATCAGATACCAGATATTGAAAACTTGATCTTGGTTTGCATTAAAATGTCAGTCTTTAATTAGACTCTTCACTTGGATCCATTTAATGCCCATGATGAGGCTCATTAGTGTTCTTTATGCAGCCAACATCGAAAGGCAGGCTAAGGTCCAGCTTGAAATGTTATAATCCACCAACATCTGGTGCACTTAGTATAGAGGTACTGAGCACAACACAGTGTTGGAGATCAGCCAGCATTAGTGGAGGGAATGGATCTTTTGTGGTTCTGTGAGACCCGCTCTCGCTACTCACCCTTCTATGATTCCTACTATTTGACCATGTTCTGACCCAGATTTGCTACTGCAGCCATGTGTGTTTCCTCAACACTTGACTGCGCTGTCGATTCATATCACTTGCTAGACTTTGTCACACTATCGTAACCCTTTTCCAGCTTTCTCTTCTATCCCCCCCCCCACCCCACTACAATGAATCTGAAAAAAGGTCCCAGTCCAAAATGTCATTCATTCCCTCCAGCACTTTGTTTTGCTCAAGATTCTTGCATCTGCAGTTCCTCATGTCTATGTTTTACTACTGAGTGATTGAATTGTTTCAAAATCAGAAGTCATTAAGGTACCACATGGAAGTGGCTATAAGAGTGGACAAATAATCTAAAGGTAGACACAAAAAGCGGAAGTAACTCAGCGGGACAGGCAGCATCTCTGGAGGCTGAAGAAGGGTCTCAACCTGAAACGTCACCCATTTCTTCTCTCCAGAGCTGCTGCCTGTTCCGCTGAGTTTCTCTAGCTTTCTGTGTCGGTTTAAACCAGCATCTGCAGTTCTTTCTTATGCAAATAATCCAAAGGCTTTCACGGACCTAGAAAATATGCCCATCCATCATGGTTTGGAATTGTTTTATTCGGTTCTAAGTTGGTAATAAAAGTAATATCGATTGAAGAAATATGGTACACAAATTTACAGAAAGAGGGGCAGGACAAAGCCTTGCACGTAATACAAAGAATAATGCGGGTCGGGCAGCATTCCTTGGGGGGGAAAAAGGATGGGTGACGCTTTGGGTTGGTTACCCATCCTTTTTAAGTGTGAAGGGTCCTGAGCCAAAACGTCACCCGTCCTTTTTCTCCAGATGCTGCCTGACCGCTGAGGTACTCCAGCACTTTTTATCGATCTTAAGTAATAGGTGGATACAGATGAGGTCGGGGCAGGGAGGGGGGAAAAGGCAAGAGATTGAGACGACAAAGTGTGAGACAGAGGTATTGAAGAGTTGTGAATTATGAAGCTAGAGGAAGGATCAGGAGATACAGGAGGATCCTGACGTGGCCGCGACCGTTATGCTGAACGTGCGTCTGATCTACCTGGGTCTACTGGATCTCCCAGTTGCTAACCATTTTAACTTGTCTTCTCATTCCCATTTATCTTTGTCCTGGGCCCCCTCCATTGCCAGAGTGAGGCCACATGCACACTGGACGAACAACACCTCATATTCTGAAGATAGACACATGGTGCTGGAGTGGCTCGGCGGGACAGGCAGCATCTCTGGAGAGGTGGAATGGGTGACGTTTCGGGTCGAGAAGAAGGGTCTCGACCCGGGACGTCACCTGTTCCTTCTCTCCAGGTATGCTGCTTTTCCCGCTGAGTTACTCCAGCATTTTGTGTCGATTTAAACCAACATCTGCAGTTCTTTCCTGTGCACCTCGTATTCCGTTTGGGTAGCATACAACCCAACAGCATGAACATTTAATTCTCCAATTTTAGGTAACCATATGCCCAAACCCTCCCTCTCCTCCGGCCCACCTGGACTGGCACCTATTTCTCCCTTCTCCTTGCATTCATTCTTCCAGCTTCACAATTGGCAACTCTTCAAGCATTTGTCTCACACATTCTGTCTTGTCATCTCTGGCTTTTGACGAACCATCTGCCCATCAATTGCATAATCCGTTATGCAAGTACTTTGCAGCAATTTTGCTCACTAGCTCTCATACGTATTAGTCTAGCTTTCACTAAACAGCATCCACAGTATGCTGTCTGACTCGCTGTGTTACTCTAGCACACACTCATTTTTTGTAAACCAGTACCTGCAATTCCTTGTTTGCTCATCCACAAAATGCATTCTAATTGTAACTGACCCAGTCAGACTTGCCAGGATACCTCCAATGTAGATTTATCTGGGTATCAGTATTATGTCTAATATTTCAAAGAATATTTTAAAATGCCAAAATCAACTATTTAAAAAAAAAAATTCTGAATTGTTTATTTCTGAAATTGCTTGTTTGATGTTGAGCTATTCCATGAGTTAAATACCTCAGCTGGTGTTCTTTACCTATTTTCATCATTTCAAGGTTGCCTTGTCAGTGTAAATAAATGCAATGTACATATTTTTGTAAGTCAAAGATTAGCTTACGCCATGTGGATGTTTAGCAATTGCCATTTGGCACTTTGTGTAGGTCCAGGTGGTACGACTGACAGATTATTCTCTCAAGCTGCCAGAATGTGACATCTGCTTAAGAACCAGATGTTAGCTGCAGCGAAGTTCAAGCCATTTTATGTGAATCCTGCACTCGAGCAAGGATTCAAATGAAACCACGCAATAGAACACAAAGCTCGTCATTGTTTAAGTACTCGTTATGTACCGCTTCATAATAAAATCAATTCATTTTTTAAAATGTTGATTCAAATACATTTCAAATTAAATCAGTTTATCTTCACCTAAAGACACAAATATCTATTAAATATTTGCATCATTCCAGGCCAAATTAATAAGATGAATATTACAGATCTCCTCTGACTTGGTGCCGCTTTCCTAGGGGAGCACTTGGTCATAAGCTAGAACAGGCCTTTCCCTTTGTGACCTAGTTTAGTTTATAATTGTCACGTGGACCAAGGTACAGTGAAAAGCTTTTTATGGCATGCTATTCAGTCAGCAGAAAGACTGCATAATTACTATCAAGCCGTTCACATTGTACAGTTACAGGATAAAGGGAATTGATTGATAATTAAGGGCTAAGGGAATCAAGGGATATGGGGAAAACCCAGAACGGGGTACTGATTTTGGATGATCAGCCATGATCATATTGAATGGCGGTTCTGGCTCGAATGGCCTACTCCTGTACCTATTTTCCATGTCTAAAGGGCCTGTCCCCCTTGGGCCGTCATTTACGCGACTGACGCGCGACAGCCGTCTGGAGCGCTTGACGTCATTTGAAGATGGACACAAATGCGGGAGTAACTCAGCGGGACTGGCAGCATCTCTGGGGAGAAGGAATGGATGATGTTTCGGGTTGAGACTCTTCTTCAGTCTGAAGAAGGGTCTTGAGCCGAAACGTCACCCATTCTTTCTCTCCAGAGATGCTGCCAGTCCCACTGAGTTACTCCTGCATTTTGTGTCTATCTCCAATCGTCTTGGCCCCGCTCTGGGCATAGGAGTGGGGGCGGATCTGGATCCGCAACGGCAGTGAGCCCCAGGCCGAGCTCGGCGATCGTTTGCCTGCATCTGCTGTTGTTGGAGGTGAGACGTTGCACCACGCCAGGGTCTTGGGCCTGTCCCACTTTGGCCGTCAGTTATGCGTCAGGCCGATGGCGCGCGAAGATTTTGTTCAGGACGAAGTCCACACTCCTCCACGCCACTCCACACTCCACACCACTTCATGCGCCCGTCCTGCGCTACCCACACGCTAGCAGGTCGCGTAAATGGCACGCGAATGACAGCCAAGTGGGACAGGCCCTTAAGTTTACGAATGATGTCCCGTATGATTTCAGATCTCCCCAATATGGCTGTCTCAGTGATTCACCAAACCACTAAGTGCATCAAATTGCCTCCGTGTTTATAGCATCGTGAAGCACACCCGAGCTGCAGCACTGAAAAAAAATTGTCAACTACTACCTTTCTTAAAAATAGCCAATAACCACTGGACGTCACACTGCAACATCATTCTGAGAGTAACTTGACATGTTTGAAAATTGGATAAGATGTTGATGATTAACATGAACTGCTTGCCTTTTGCAGAGATTTCTTCTGGGTCAAATACTTTGACTGATCAGACCAGCAAAAAGAAAAATGAGGTAATTACAGAAAATATCATAATTTTTCGGGAAATGTAGAATTGCCTACTTTAAATGCAAGTCCTGGTAATTTAAAATAATTGGATATATTTAGCAAATCAGGCAGCATCTGTGGTGTGAGAGCAAGAGAAAGGAGTAGAATTTATTTCATGATAATGTCCTTGCATCCACTGAGTACAGTCTGAAAGAACAGCTTTTCAGTTGCAGGGCAAAGTGAGGGATGGGGATAACTAAGGGAATGTTTGTGCTGTGGTAGAGATCCAGAGAGGCTGAATAACAAGTAATCTCACTGAGTTCACTGAAAATTTTATTGTGTCAAAATGAAAGTGAAACAAAACTAAATTGTGGTATTAATGGATGTAACATCCAGTAATCTGAAACATCTGCTATTCTGGAACCACAAAACTAAAGGGTACCAGATTATCAGAAGTTTTACTCTAAATTTGAATATCTAATGTTCTGCTCCACACTCACTAGGTTGCTACCATGAGGGAATCTGTGAACTGTCCTGCCTCAAGACGAACAGGTGTGGCACTTGGCACGGAGCGACGCAGTGGCAGCCTAGCTAGTTTGTTAGAAGATGAAAAGCTCCTATCACTGGCAAGTTTAGAAGAGCTGTCCACAGGTATAGTGCACAAATAGGTCGCCTTGCTTCCCTTTTTTATAATTAAGCAGTAAAAATGTGAAATGTAATATATGTAAATCACTTTAAAAAGGTGATTGTGGTGGGTTTATAACAAAAGATTAATGTGGTGTGGCTTCATTGCAGCACTGATTTTTAAAAATGGCTTGGTATCTTAGTTCAGTAAAAAAGTTCAGTTTTTATACATGGTCACAGAAGAGATTGTGATTGTGGTTACAAAGGAAATGTGTGGTTGTACCTTCATTACAGCACTGAATTTTAATTGCTGACTGAGTGTAATAATTCAGTTTAAAAATTGCCCATTTTCATATGTAGTGTTTAGAATATTTTTGAAAGCTTTCAAATTACTGCAAAATTCTAATCTAGCCTCCTTTGACATTGAAGATGATGCTCTCATAGATTTTGTGGATTATTGTCTGTTGCTCTCTTAATACCCCAATGCACTTCGAGTTCACGTTGTTATTTGAATTTCGTTTGAACTTGGGTTCAAATGACAAACGTTATTCTATTCCATTAAATGTTGCTCAATGGTATAATTGTTCAATGCTTCTAATGTGTTTAAAGAGGACATGGGGAAATCAAGCCAGGTGAGTCAAATACCACACCTTCAAATTATCAAATATTAGACCATTGTAGTTGTACTGTATGTCCACACGCCCTATTTCCCTTGCATTTTCTTCGCTGTTAGTGCAAATATTTTGCCACTTGTATTTTTATCACATTTTTTAGTCCATTCTTTATCACAACTCAAAATATTAAAATGTTCTCTTCACCTCGCAGTTTGTCATCTACTAGTATACATCGTCTTTGGCTGCGCATGTTTTCACTGTATTTATTTCAACAGACGATGAGTTTGATGCAGATGTCTTTCGGGATGATAGACTGGAAGCATATTTCAAAAAGTTGGTACCATTAGGAATGCAGAGGGGTCATATTGAAGGACAGGAACTTCCTGAAGTCCAATCTACAGTTCAGGTAATCCACAGCCTTCAGCCAGGTGTCACCAGGAAAAACTGTAATCATGCCGCTCATCAATGCGCAATTTTTAAAGTGTAAAATAAAATTTAATTTGCTTTCGTTATACTATGGGTCAAGATATTAGCTGGTCTTGTGGTAATGCAGATCATCAAGAGCATTTACCACCTCCCAACTTTTTTTAATTAAAAAATATATACATAACCCTCATTTGCTTTGAGTGGTAAAGGTCCAATATTTTTCCAGGTTACATTTATGCAGCAATTCCCACAAGTTAGTGTGTTGATCTTGCCAATGAGAAATAGAGCCATACATTTTCCAAGGTCCCAATTGTGTACACATTATCTTTAAAAAATGTTTATAGAGGTCAATTAACCTACAATTCCGTACGTCTTTGGGATGTGGGAGCATCTGGAGAACATTCTACGGTCACTGGGGGAACATGCAAACTCCACACAAGACAGCATCTAAAGTCAGGATCGAACCGGAGTCTCTGGCGCTGTGAGGTAGCAACTCTATGAAGTGCTTCACTATGCCACCCCTATTGCTAATATATTTTCCATCAATAATCTTTGGTAAATGTGACAAACTCAGCAAGCCCAGAAAATAAATCAAAAATAATTTAAGTCTAACCTTGAACAGGAGCAAGACAAATCTTTCTGACTGAAGAAGGTTATGAATACACGACCCATCCTTTTGTTCAACCTTTGACTACCACATAACTCGTGTATATGTAGCATATTATGGACATTATCACCCTATTTTTCATCAGTATATCAGTAGACAAATAACTGTTGCCTCTCAAGTTCTGTCAAATGAGCTGTCATTTTTATTTTTCAAGCTCTGCAGACCATTTCACAGTGACACACTACATTGAAAAATGTAGAATGTATTTCTTTTGCTCTTTGGTTAGTACAGCCCTGCGCAACATACAGATGTGTCTGAGAACATCTGCAATGGCGTACTGCATGGAAGAGTGAAGATTTTGGAGCAAGAATTCTCAATCCACCTTTTCTGTTTTAGGAGATCAATGAGCATGAATTGGATTCCTGTTTGGGGAAATTAGGCAAAGCTCCTTTGCAGCCAACGGATTGTGATGAGGTAGGGAATGTAGCTATTCAATGAAGGTTTAACTCTTTGATTTTAAAAAAAAGCAAGTATTTTTCAATTAAAACATTTTCTAAGGAAACTAAATAAATCTCTTCTCGCAAGTAAAATTAATAAGGCATGCAGTCCAAAATAGCCTTTTCTCCTCCCAAATGCTATCATAGGTAGAATCATTCCACAAATGAAAATATTTTGAATAAAATGTGCATGTCATGTTCATATTACTTTCAATTGCGTGGTTATGTCTGCATTGTGAAGAACTGCAAGGTGGCCAATGCCACTTAGCTAGTTGGTGTGCAGTTAAATGGGAATCCATTGGAAATGCATAGCAAGTCCTCCTGATGCTTATTATCTGCTTGAATCCAGCCAGGTGGGTTAAAATGAGGCAAGACTCAAAAATCAGCACCACTGGGAACTTGTTAATAATATTGTAATTAATATTACAAATAATTAAAATACTGCAAATAATTTAACGTTAAAATATTTTAAAGCTAAAATAGTGTCTGAGGATGATCTCGGAGATTCCCTTAGGATTGCGACAGTGAGACCAAAGTAGGATCCATAATGGAGGAGCCATAAAAGATAATCCAAAGTAGGATCCATAAAAGATAATGTAGGCAATGTTACTGTCTATAATATACTGCTGCTGATTAAATGCTTAAATCTTGCACAGATTTTAAATTTAAATTTATATGTAATTGGTTTTCATTTAGAAATTCGCTTTAACTCTGATTCTGCATACATCTTGGCCAGTCATGAAATAAAGGAGGAAGAGGCCCCAATCTGTGCAGGTGGATAAGACAGAGGGCAGACGGGTCGGTGTGGGAATACCAAGGGAAGTTGAAATGACATGAACTGAAAGGTTGCGATAACTGTTGCAGACTGAGTGCAGTTGTTTTTCAAAATAGTCGCTAGGACTGGTCTTGCAGATGTAGAGAAGATCACATTGTGATGCTACTATGGAATGCAGTGAGATAACGCTTCCATTTGTGGAGGACGATAGACATTTTCTATTTCTATCCTGCAAAGAGGCATTGAATCTTTTTTGGGGATCTTTACATCACTGGGAAGGCCTGCATATTGGGCATTTTCCTTAAATCCCCTTGAATGTTTGTGTGAACTGCTGCAGTCATTATGGGAAGATATCCCCAGTAGTTATGAGAAGGGATTACCAAGATTTAGACTGGAGATTAAATTACTTGAATGGGAACATGGAGATGGTGGTGTTCAAATATGTCTGAAGACTTGTCCTTGCTGAGTTCAGAGATTGGTAGAGCTGCCTCGGCGAGTGACTGCAGTACTTTTTACCCTGCATAGTTGCATAGTCCATCTCTGGCTCTTCCCTTTCTGGGTTTCTCTGTCTCTATCTCGATGGTGTGGTGGGGAGAGATAGGAGTAATTTCCGATTGACAGCCCACATGTTCCCACTGTTATCTTGACTATACCTCTTCCCTCCCTGCTTCTTTTCTGCTCTGATTATAAGAATCCCCACGCAGGTTCTCCTGAAATATTTTCCTCTTCAATCATAATATCATTGTTGAAGAGTTCATGGCTGCAGAATTTGACAAATCAAGTATTCGGTTATCCATCTGTCATGTTAACTCTGCTTTCCCCTCTCCACAGAATTTGCCTGACATGCTAGGCATTTCCAGTATTCGCCAAATGGTTTCAAATTAAAAAAGAATTCTGCTCTGTATTTCACAGATTTAGCCTGTCTCTGTCTTTCAGTGCCCTTGTTTGTCTTTAGCAAGATGGCTCTTAAAATCATTGGAATCACCTGGATAGCTCTGCCCCCATCTTATCAGAAATTGTACTGTTGACTGATCTAAATCCCACCTTCTCTTTCTTTCTTTTAAAATCTTTTTATTGGTTTTATTTTCAAAGAAAACAAAAATAAAATGTTTTTTTAAAAAAACAGTGCAAGAAAAAAAAAATAGTGATAAACATGACAATGATATTTATGCATAGGGATCAGGCTTACATTAATAACAGATATAACCTGATGTGAGACCAATGTCAAAATACATATTGAGTATAGACCTCCCAGTCTCTATGTAAATATAGTTAAATCTTTAAAAGAAAACTTATAAACGTAGAGAAAAAACACAAAAATAAAAAGACAAAAAGTAATAGAAAAAAGCAAAACACCCCATAACAAATAACCCAAATATAATAAAATTTAAAAAATTAATAATAATATAAAACATAGAAACATAGAAATTAGGTGCAGGAATAGGCCATTCGGCCCTTCGAGCCTGCACCGCCATTCAATATGATCATGGCTGATCATCCAACTCAGTATCCCGTACCTGCCTTCTCTCCATACCCTCTGATCCCCTTAGCCACAAGGGCCACATCTAACTCCCTCTTAAATATATCCAATGAACTGGCCTCAACTACCCTCTGTGGCAGAGAATTCCAGAGACCCACCACTCTCTGTGAAAAAATTCCTTCTCATCTCGGTCCTAAAGGATTTCCCCCTTATCCTTAAGCTGTGACCCCTTGTCCTGGACGTCCCCAACATCGGGAACAATCTTCCTGCATCTAGCCTGTCCAACCCCTTAAGAATCTTGTAAGTTTCTATAAGATCCCCTCTCAATCTCCTAAATTCTAGAGAGTATAAACCGAGTCTATGCAGTCTTTGTTCATAAGACAGTCCTGACATCCCAGGAATCAGTCTGGTGAACCTTCGCTGCACTCCCTCTATGGCAATAATGTCCTTCCTCAGATTTGGAGACCAGAACTGTACGCAATACTCCAGGTGTGGCCTCACCAAGACCCTATACAACTGAAGTAGAACCTCCCTGCTCCTATACTCAAATCCTTTTGCTATGAAAGCTAACATACCATTGGCTTTCTTCACTGCCTGTTGTACCTGCATGCCTACTTTCAATGACTGGTGTACCATGACACCCAGGTCGCGCTGCATCTCCCCTTTTCCTAATCGGCCACCATTTAGATCTAAAACTAAAAATAAAATAAATAAATAAAAACTAAACAAAGCAAAACAAAATCTGAACTAAAAGTTTCAACAATTTAAGTCTGTATGACGTCAAGTCCGTTCCACCATATAGAAGTGAAAAAGTTTTTATAACGGGTAAAGAGGGAGCAATTTATATTGTATGAAAGTGTTCAATAAATTTTCCCCAAGTCTTATCAAATTTAACCAAGGGTTCAACAATGTCACTCCAAATTTTTTCTAAATTTAAACATGATATTGTTTCAGAATACCACTGGAGTGTGGTCGAAGGGTTGGAGTCTTTTCATTTAAATAAAATAGATCTTCTGGCGATTAATGTGGTAAAGGTAATCAACCGACGGGCGGAGCGGGACAAATGAATAGAATCTAACATTGGTAGCCCAAAAATTGCAGTAATAGGATGAGGTTGTAAATCAATGCCCAAGACTACAGAAATAGTATCAAAAATGTCTCTCCAATATTTTTCCAAAAGTAGGCAGGACCAAAACATATGGGTCAGTGAGGCCATTTCAGAGTTACATCTGTCACAGGTAGGGTTTATATGACCATAAAAACGAGCCAACATATGGGTTCATCTTTTGACATATGAGCTCTGTGACCACCTTGAACTGTATCAAAGCGTGTCTTGCACACATTGAAGAGGTATTGACTAATTGAAGAATCCTCTCCTATTTCTCTATAGATAAAGAAGTTTGGAGTTCTCTTTCCCAGTCATTCTTAATTTTATTAAATGTATCTATTTGTAATTTCAAAATCAACTCATAAATAGTCGTTATTAATCCTTTCTGATACGGGTTCAACTGTAAACCATTTTCCAAAATTTCGGTTTGATGTTGTAGCGGAAAAAGGGGTAGAGTAGCCTTCAAAAAGTGTCTAATTTGTAAATATCTAAAAAAGTATGAATTGGGTAAGTTATATTTATTGGAGAGTTGTTCGAAAGACATAAAACAACCCTGCAAGAACAAATCACGAAAAACTACTAAACCCTTCCTCTTCCATAACAAAAGGCTTGATCAGTACTAGATGGTTGAAAGAAAAAAATTGGATAAAATAGGACTCGATAAGATAAAATCCTTTAGTCCAAAAAACGTATGAAATTGAAACCATATTCGGAACGTATGTCTTATTTTTGGGTTAGTCGTATATTTATTCAATCTCGTCGTTGTGAAAGGTAACCGAGGCCCCTAGAATAGAGGCCAATGATAGCCCTTGTAAGAAATCGCGTTCAAGGTTTATCCATCCTAGGCATTGGGTATCTTCTAAATCTTTTGTCCAAAATGTTAAATAACAAACATTGACTGCCCAATAGTAAAATCTGAGGTTCGGCAGCACCAAACCGCCATTTAAAAAAAAATTTCTGTAAATGTTTTTTTACTTAGAAATTTTTATTCTGCCATATATATGAAGACATTTTGGAGTCTATAATTTCAAAGAAAGATTTGGCAATAAAAATTGGTATCGTCTGAAATAATACAGAAATTTAGGTAAAATGAACATTTTAATAGCATTGATTTGGCCAATTAGGGATAAAGGACATTGGTGAATATTTGGGAAGCTGCTGTTTAATATGGTCAATTAAAGGCATAAAATTGGCTTTAAATAACTCCTTGTGTTTCTTGGTGATCTTAATACCTAAATAAGTAAAACTTTCGGTAGTCAATCTAAATGGAAACTGACCATAATTCAAAACAAGATTATTTAATGGAAAAAGCTCACTCTTACTAAGATTTAGTTTATAACCAGAAAAACTACTAAATTGATTAAGTAATGCTACGAATGCCAGAATAGATTTCTCAGGGTTAGAAATAAATAATAACAGATCATCTGCGTAAAGAGATAGCTTATGTGTCTTATTGCCACGGACAATGCCAAACATATTAGGGGATTCCCTAATAGCGGTGGCTAAACGTTCCAAAGCAATATCAAATAGTAAAGGACTTGAGGGACAGCCCTGTTTAGTACCTCGAAAGAGCCTGGAAAAAAGGGGATATCTGATTATTAGTAAATACAGAAGCCTGAGGTATCAGCTTGATCCAAGAAATAAATTTTGGACCAAACCTTTATTTTTCAAGTGTATTGAATAAATAATCCCAATCTACTCTATCAAACGCTTTCTTGGCATCAAGTGAGATGACACATTCTGGGGTTTTATTAGATGCTGTAGATACAATATTCATTAATCTCCTAACGTTAAAGTGAGTAACGATTTTTAATAAAAAACGGTCTGATCTTCAGAGATAATTTGCGGTAAAATATTTTCCAATCTCATAGCTAATATTTTGGAAAGAATTTTGAGATCTACATTTAACATTGATATAGGTCTCTATGATGACGTTTCAGTAGGGTCTTTATCTTTTTTAAGAATTAAAGAAATAGAAGCTTCATAAAAAGATTGTGGTCATCTATTCCTTAAAAGGGCTTCTTTAAATACCTGATGTAGCCATGGAGACAATAAATTTGAAAAAATATTTTTAAAATTCTACTGTAAACCAATCTAAACCGGGAACTTTACTAAAATTCATTGAACAGATTGCTTTCTGTATTTCTTCTTCCGTGATGGGTTCATCTAACAACAGAGACTCATTATATGGTAAATTTGGTAAGTTCAGTTTCTTTAAAAACTCATGCATTATATTGGAATCAGTAGGAAGATCTGATTGGTATAGGGAGGTATAAAATTCTTGGAAGGATTTATTAATTTCATCATGGTCTACAGTTACTGTACCATCCTGTTTTCTCACTTTAGTAATCTGACGCTTGGCCGACGCCGCTTTCAATTGATCAAGTAATTTACCAGATTTTTCGCCATTTATATAAAATTGACTTTTGGTTTTAAGTAACTGGTTCTCAATCGGTGATACTAATAACGAATCATGTCTCAATTGAAGTTCAACTCTATTTATTGTAGAGCACTAAACTACGAGCTTTTGAATATTTTATATCAATTTCTTTAATCTCGTCAGACAATGTACCTATTTTTGATTTTGTTTTTTTAATCCCGTGGAGTATGAAATAATGTGTCCATGAATATATGCCTTAAAAGCATCCCAGACTACGCCATTGGATATTTCTTCAGTAGAGTTTGCCAAAAAGTAAAAAGCAATCTGATCTTTCATAAAATTAATAAAATTTGTCTTGAAGCAAAGTACTGTTAAAACGCCATTGTTAAGCACTAAACTTGGAATCGGGTAGATTGATTGATAGTTTCAAAGGTGCGTGATAAGAGATAGCGATTGCGTCATGCTCACATGCAGTGACCGATGGAACTAGCTGAGAATCTAGTATAAAATAATCAATCCTAGAATAACTGTGATATACATGAGAGAAAAATGAAAATTCTTTGTCATTTGGGTGCAAAAATCTCCAAACTTCTAACATTCCAGAGTCAAAAATAAATAATCAAATTAGCTGATTTATTTGGAAGCACATGATCAGATGTAGACCTGTCAATCGCGGGGTTCAAACAACAGTTGACATTTCAACCCATTATTAAAAAGTGTTCATTTAAATTAGGAAAGGATGCAATTAACTTTTAAAAAACCTCAGGGTAATCAATATTTGGTGCGTAGACATTCACCATAGCAACGTTTTGCATGTAAAGAACACTAGTAATAACCAGAAACCTGCCATATGGATCAGAAATTGTTTCATTGTGAACAAACGGAATTGAGGGGTCAATAAAAATAGTCTCCTTTCACCTTTGCCTGCGAGTTTGAATGAAACTGCTGTCCTCTCCAAAACTTAAAAAATCGTAAATTGTCATCTTGCTTTACATGGGTTTCCTGAGCAAAGATAATCTGAACATTTGGTCTGTGAAGAACTTAAAAAAAAAAAAAAAAAAGTCCTCTTAATGGGATGGTTCAAGGCATTCACATTCCATGAAAGAAAATTAATAACTTTATCCATATTGCTTGTAACAATCATGTGGGATGTAATGGGTTAATTTCTTGAAGCCTAAAAGTTCATGATACTAGAAGAAGAAAAGTCTAGGGCGGAGCCAGAAGTGACGATATTTCAGATATTTTTGTAGTTCAGACTTTGCACAAATGGAAAACACTAAATAGGAACCAAGGACTCCTCCCCCCACCCCCATCCCACCCATGTAAAGCTGACCAATAGACAGTCAGCAAGCTACCTAATCCCATCCCCAAACCCATCTCGCTAGTAACAGTGCTCAGTATAGCGATAATAATTTGTAACAACTCCTAGTCAAAACACATTCCCCATTATCTCTTTGAGAGAGAGAAAGAAGGAAAAAAAATACAGACTGACATGAACTGTGAGCGTTATCCAAAAACGGAAGGTTTTCATTGTGCTCAATGTTAATATTTTCCTTTATCATTTAAGAAGCATATTTTATCCTTCTTGACCTTCCGGCAAACCAACAATTCTTAAATTCAAATGACGGCTTCCGTTTTCTAGGTCCATATTTTTAGTCTTGTATTGCTGAAGTGCTCGAGTGTTTTCATTCATTCTCCGTTCCAGTTTTTCAATCTTCAAATGTCTCTCCCGTCCCAGGGTTCTCAAGATATCAATTTCATCCTTTTGTTCACAAAGTTCATCTTGTAACAAAGGCAGTCTTCCTTGGACTTCAATTTTGTCTAAACACCTTTCACCATTTCTTCCAAACTGCCAAATCTTATTTTCATTTCATTTTTCAATTCATCATTCATTTTCGATATTGCTTCTATGATACTGGAATCAGAAGCTGTGGCTTTCCCTGTTCCTTCCTTGGAGCCTCTCTTTCTTCTTGTCTCCATCCTTTTCACGATTAAGGCATGTAAAAGTGTTATCAACACTTTATGAAAAGTTAGACGATGTCTTGAAATCAAATAGTCACGAGTAACATTGAAAGAGTGGTGAGTGGAAGTTAAAAGTTAAGGGAGCAAACACATTTGCAACCTTCACAGCATGCTGCCACAAGGAGAGCCCCACCTTCTCTGCAACTTAAAATAACTTGCTCAATTTCCAAATTCTGATTGAGAATCTACTACGTAAATCACTTTCCACAAATCATACACGACATGAGTATTCCTCGAATTTTTTGCTTTATTTCGTATTTTAATGGTTTCATATTTGCATAGTTTTATATGTGCATGCTTAAATTCTGTTAATACTTAAAAATGATGATTTTGAAGTTTTTTAAAGTATTGTCTATTTAAAGGATTATTTTGACTATACCTCTGCACTAGGATGGCTTTCAAATGCCACCTGTTCGGCAAGCAGCAACTGGAATGGATTCTGCACCTTCAAGTGGCGAGGATACAGAAGATGAGTTGGAGGCTATTCAGAAACAGAGTACTTTGCCAAGAGAGGCATTATCCCATGCATCCAGGGAGTTGGTGTGTATTTTTTTTTAACTTATTTCGAAGTATTGGCAGGGAGAGGGTTGAGCGAGATATTCAATATTAATTTATGTTTTGCTAGAACTGTATAAAGTCATAAAAGCTATCAGGAAATTAGTTATTTTCTTTATATCAAAGCACGAGTATAATCCTCTGCCTCTTGTGCCTATTCTGTCATTCTTTAATGGTCTGCTTGAGTGCTGCTAGCCTGCACCCCATACAACTGGATTCCCAAATGAAAAAATATACTATCTATTTCAGTCTTGAAAATACTGCACTTCCACAAAATTGTTAGAGAGAATTTCAAAGATTCTTCTCGTCTTTGTCTTGAATTGCTGACCCCTTATTTTGAGGGTATGTTACCTGGTTCTTGGTATCATATGTAAGAGAAATATCATCTTTGTATCATGCCTTTCAATCCTGTGAATTTTGTATATTTCAATGAGATCACCTATGTTTCTTATGAACTTAGATGATATGAATCCAAACTGCTTAAATTTTCATGACGAAACATCACGCCAGGAATCCGGTGAACCATTCCCACTATCCCAACCATATACTTCCTTGGTTTTGTGCTTATCCAGATGCAACTTTTAGCAGTTTTCCAAATTTTAATTGATTAATAATTCAGATATTTTCTTGGTTATAACTATTCCATCTCAGATGGGATAGTTTTGGAATTAAATCTCAATGTTTTGGAGTTAAAGTGCAGTTGATACTTGAAGCGTTTGCCAGCCTTAATGTTAAGTATGAACTAATCTTATGAGGTATGAGCATAGTCCAGTTCTAGGTTGATTTCCTTTTACCTGGTTACCCAGGTTAGGTTAATTATGCCGCTCTGCATTTTTGATTTAATTTGTCTCTAAGTGCCCTTGTTCATCTTTAACCAGATGGCTCTTAAAAATCTTTTAGTGCCAATAACTTGCCACAAGAATTTTATAAATAAATAAATAAAATGTTTTAAATCACTTTCTTGTCACACTAATGTTGGCCAGAAACCCAATCGCTCATTAGGGGTAAAAAGCTAGTTAGATCCAAAATATTATTTGTGAACTTTGCATGAATTTCTCTTGCAGCTTGGAGAGAGCAATCAGCCCAGCTTTCGACCAGGATTGGAAGGTGGTAGTTCTGACGAGTCCATTGGGCCACTTGATGAACTAAGTGAGGTTGGACTTGAATTCAGAAGATCAGTAGAGGGTCGAGTCATAAACTCCCCAATTGTAGGTGAGCACATTATTGACTATATCATGTAAAACAACTAGCAATGTTCTTTAATAAAGGTTAGAGATTATTATACCCCCTTGACTATAATTGATGCTGTTATTGATGATGGGCATCAATGTGCTTTTATTTGCATGACATTTCTGGTAGATGCATGTTATGGATTCCCAAACTTCTTTACTGAAGAACTTGCGGAACAAACTATACTTGCCTTCATAGGTCGAGGCATTGAGCATTAGTCATGTTGTCAAGATGCAGCTTTACAGGACTGGGGCTGCTTTTGAAGTATTACTGGCAGTTCTTGTGGCCCCAATACTGTGGGGCAAGTTTTTTTTTAAGATAGGGTGGTGAGTCCTTGGATGGAGCTGCTGGTGGTGGTGGTGGTGGTGAAGGTAGTTACAATTGTGGCATTTAAAAGACTCGTGGATAGGCACATGGATATGGATTACGTGCAGCATCATGTTTGGCACAGTCATTGTGGACCGAAGAGCCTATTCTTGCCTCCCCTGAGAAATGGGGAGAATAATTTATTTTGCTTCCATTCATTCTTGTATTTAAACAATAGACAATAAGTGCAGGAGTAGGCCTTTCGGCCCTTCGAGCCAGCACCGCCAGTCACGGTGATCATGGTTGATCATCCAGAATCAGTACCCCGTTCCTGCCTTCCCCCCCCCCCCCCCCATATCACTTGACTCCGCTATCTTTAAGAGCTCTATCTAACTCTCTCTTGAAAGCATCTTGAAAGACACTTTGACTGGAGTGAAAATTAATGACTTTTCCATTACTGTGACCTGAATAATGTTACTGTCATTCGTATTGTGAACCAGTCCATCTTCAAATACTGCCCACCGGCACATTTTATCCCTCCACTTGCCACCACCTTAGTGTGTTGAAGCTAATTTCATTTTCAGGTTAGTTTATTGTTATGTACACCAGGGTGCAATGAAAGTTCTTGTTCACATTTAGCTCACAGTAAACGGTATACATGCAGCAATGAGGAGAGCAAAATGGTGCATGATTGTAGTGCTATTTGAATGTACAATAGAAAATATCAAGGCACAATAGCGGAATAACTAAACAAGGTATGAATATGGACAACATCTCCGGGAAAGGGTTGTGAAAGAGATGATTGATTCAGGAGTCCAATAACAGCGAGGAAGAAACTATTCTAAAGTCTTGACGTCCAAGGGTTTCGAGTTCCTGTGTCTTCCCAATGTGGTACGTGCACAAAGATAAACACAACCTTGCCATGCACATCATTACATTTTCTGTCTACCTTCCTTTATCTTGACTAACTCTCAGGCAGCTGTTTATGTGGGCCAAATAGTCAATGTAAAAGGCATCACCTCCAAAAGTGGTTCAGCTAAGAAACATTAATAAGTAAAGTTCCTGCAGAGATAATGATGGTTAAAAGTCAAAATGTTTATCTGTTTTGTTAACTTAATGTCATATCTTCCTGAAGTGGCAGGCACTTTTGATCCTATTTCCAACATACCATGAAAATGGAGTGGATGGAAAAAAGTAACATGCCTGACATGGACTGGGCTGTGTTCACCATTCTCAAGTTCAGATGGTCAGCAGCTGAACAGTTGCCAAGTCAGGATGTGTGTGATAATGGATATATTGGGCTCCACTAATTAAAGCAACATTAGAACCAGTTGACCTCATTTTCACATGAACTTGTGATTGTGCATTAATTAATAGTGTACATGTTATATTTTAAAAATATTTTTATTAGAGGTAAGCAATAAATTGGCAAACACATATTATGGTAGAAGTAGTTTGTGTACATCAATCATACGTTATTAATATTATCAATTAAATCATTCTGCCTCTAATAGTTTTTTTAATATAGATTAAGAATAATAAAGAAAAGAGAGAGAAGAGAAAAAAAATCATAAGGAATGGAATAATTTACCATTAATATATCATTAGAGATATGATCAAGGAATAACTTTTCATCTGATCCTGAGTCCAAGTTTCAGTTAGGTTCCCCTGCCGAACCCATCTTTTAAGTAATCGATGAAAGAAGACCATATTCTAACAAAGAGTTCTTGTTTGTCCATTAAGGCAAATCTGATTCTTTCCGACATTTCCATAATCCACATTTTAATTGTGGGGGTTATAGGGCCTTTCCAAAATTTTAATATTAATTAATTCCCGGTTATTATACTGTAATCTAGGAAATTTCTTTGGCTTGGTGTAAATGTTAAACTTTGTTCTGATATTCCAAGTATTATTAGTTTTGAGTCCGGATCCAGTTTAGTATTAATAACTTCAGAAGTTATTCTAAAAATCTCAATCCATAATTTTTTTATTTTTATACAACTTGCAAAAGTATGTGTTAAGTTAGCCTCTAGATGCTGACATTTATCGCAGATAGGAGAGACATGTAGAAAGATTCTATTCAGTTTAACTTTTGAGTACTGTAATCTGTGTAATACTTTAAATTGTATTAAACCATGTCAGGCTTTTAACGAGCATTGATGTATATATTATAAATTTTTGTCCCAAATATCTTTTGTTATGGGTTGGCTTAATTCATTTTCCCATGTATGTCTGTGCAATTCCATCGATGGTACCTCGCTATCTAAAAGGATATTATAAATATAAGTTGTTAGTTTTTCTGTATTAGGATGCTTATTCAAACATTCATCAAGGATTTCTGGTTCCCTATTCCTATAATCTTGTGTATTTGATTTAACATAATCTCTGAGTTGTAGATATCGAAAAAAAATATTTGAGTGTAATCCATAAATCTGTTATAATTCCTGAAATAAAAGAAAAGTGCCTTTCTTATAAAAGATGTTCCATCTTTTTAATTCCATAATTTTTCCATTGTGTGAAACCTTTATTCAGCATGGAAGGTTTAAATAAGGGATTGTTTACAATAGGGAGACAGAGTGGTATATTATCCAATTTTAAAGCCTTTTTTAATTGTTTCCAGACTCGTGTACCACTATGTATTATAGGGTTTTCCCTATAGGTTTTTTTGTGCAATTTTGCCCGTGCAAACATAATCGAACCGATTTCAAAAGGTAAACAGTGCTCCTTTTCCATCCTTAACCAGTCTGGTTGTTGATCCATTTCTTCCAGCCAAAAATTCATGTTTTTAATATGGACTGCCCAAAAATAAAACAGAAAATTTGGTAGAGCTAAACCTCCTTTAATCTTTGATTTACATAAATGTTTTTTACTTATTCTATGATTCTTATAATCCCAGATGAAACTTGTAACAGTAGAGTCTACTTTAAAAAAAACCCCATTAATATTGATATTTAAATGTTCACCGATGTTTCAGGTGATGGAGGAGATGGCAGCAGTGGGAATGAAGATGATGGAATTGGTGTGTCAACTCGCCCATCTGCAACCTCCAGTCGCTGGAGACGTGAAATAGTGGACAGAAATATAACAGGAGGCGATGACCAAGATAGCATGGCAAATCTATCTTCTAATAATGCAATATCTGATCATTTCCAAGGCCTCCGAATAGTGGATAGGAACGTAGCCGGACAAGATCAAATGCTTGGTACACTTCCGTTACAAGGAAATAGGGAATGTATTCCTGGTCAGAATGAGGTAAGAAAACAATAAGTTTTCCATTTTCTGTCATCTTTCAAGTTATTTTCTAAACTTTAGGAGGCATCTGTGATTTGAATTATACTGATCAATTTTACAGAATCATCACATTTCTTTTACCATTACATAGAACAGTACAGCACGGGTATGGGCCCTTCAGCCCACAATATGTGTGCTGAACATGATGCCAAGTTAAACTGATCTCATCTGCTTGTACATGATTCATATCCCTCTATACCCTGCCTTCCATGTGCCTGTCTAAAAGCTTCTAAACTCTGCTATCATATCCGACTCTGCCACCACCTCTGGCAATGTGTTCCAGGCCCCCACCACACATTTTATATTTAAAAAAAAACTTGCCCCACACATTACCATTAAATTATCTTGGTTTACTTTAGGGAGGAACTGCAATGGGTTGTTCATTTCCGTTTGTGAGTGAGATTATAGGGTTGGCTTTCCTTTCCCAGTGTGCTAATGGTCTTTGCAAGGAGGGTACTCCCCTCTGTGTACTTGTTATCTTGGCAAAACAATTGAAGTACTGTGTGTTTTGTAATCATTTCATGGATCTGTGCAAATTGGATCTGGATGGAGATTTGGCAATATGCTTGTGGGGAAGGACCCTTGCAAGTGCTGTCACTTTGCTATATCTCAATAACCTGGGATGAATTGAACCCAAATTAAATACAGGGTTGTGCAGTAGGTTGTCATCCAATTTTGATACATGTTCGCAATTATTTTAGATGCTCAGTTTACTAAATCAAAATTGATGGAGTGGATCTTGCAATAACCTTGCTTTTGTTTTTAAGAAATCATTGTGTCCAATTGATTGTTTTATTTCGCTTAGTACATTTGAAGGCATTTTATCCACTGTTACAAGTATTTGTCTGGTTGAACCATTAATAGACAACTATTTTGTTCTACAGGATACTTTGGACACTGGTTTGAATGATGACATGAAGCTGGATTCTGTATATTTTCGCTCTGGTGGCGGTAATAATACCATACCCAATCAGACACTTTCCATGCCTCTACGTCTTTCACAGATCACCTGCTCGGCGAGTGGTGATAACAGCTTGGGGCTTAGAGACGGACCTTGTGGCGTCGCGACAGCAGAACAGACGTATGTTACGGAAAATGGCGATGTTGCTGACCAGTCTTCAAATGCAGGTTCAGGCCCACCTCTTGCAGCTGTCTACTTGTCCCCTTTTTGTCAAGATGAAAGCGACATGTGGCAAAATTCCTCGAAAGATATCCTGTTTTATGACCAGCAGGAAGCTGAATCCAGCATGGACGACTCCACAATGAATAATAAAGGTACTAATTGTAATTGCTATTTCTAGAAGTAGTCACAATTTTAATTGTCAACAGTTTATTTAATCTGTTAAATCATCGTGTGATTTTTGTCTTGGTACTTCTCATCGTTCTTCCTTGGATTAAACTCCAGCTGTCAATTCTCTGCCCATATCTATGATTAATTTATATCCTTCAGCTTACCTTCACTGTCTGCAACCTCACCAAATGTTTGTTCTCCATAACCTCACCAACCAACCCAGCTACAATTTCGGCCAAGTAATTTGTACATATTGTAAATGAGATCCCAGCACTGACCTCTATGGAATACCATTAGCCATGTCCGCTGGCCAGAATGACACCCTTCCAACACGACCCATTTACCAAAGGTAAACTAGTTCTGAATCCTAAACTGCCAGGTCACTGGATCCCATCTATCTTAATCTGCTGGAATAGCTTTCCATGAGTGACTTTGTCAAATGTCTTACAGAAGCCATGAAGACAATATCCACTGCTCTATTAATCTACTTTGTCACCTCTTCAAAAAAAACTCACTCAAGTTTGTAAGACATGACAAACCCTGCACAAACCCATGCTGATTGTCCTTAATTAGCCCTTTCTCTTTCAAATGGGTGCAATCCTATCGCCAAAGATCCATTGCAATAGCTTGTCTACCATGATGTGAGGCTGTGTTCTATAATTCCCTGCACTAGAGCTGATTACAATACAATTGAAATAGATGGAAGCAATAGCCCTGACCAATAATCTGCCGATTAGATCCAATAATACATGTGTTCATGTCAGGTGAGTGGACTAATTCACTTATATTTCTGCCAATTAAAGTGTTCTTGAGATTGAACATATTAATTAGATAAAGTCATGGAGAGACTTAAACTGGGGCACCTCTTCTCTCATTTTGCAGAGGCGAAATCTGGTGTGGTTTACCAAAATGAAGAAGGTTCCTGGGTGACTGATCTGGCTTATTATTATTCGTTGGATCAAGAACAGGATCAATTCAATTTGCCAACTGATCTCTCTCATTGTATTCAAGAAGAAGATTTTATAAGTGGTGGTACGATTTTGTCAATTGTAAAAGTTTTTTCTATACATTTTCAAATGATTGTCCTAATTTTGTTTTGGTGTTATCTACAGACAAAGCTGCTGCATTAATTGAAGAAGATCAAGAAGAATTTGAGGAAGACCACAAGTTTATTCAGGTTTGAGAGAAGGTTATTCATGTAAACTTGGCAGATGTAGAAGCTTTTTAAGATCTAGGGAATTAGGCCTTGTCTTTGAAAGCAAATAAGTAAATGGAGGTTGAGAGCCAACATAAAGCCTGTGACCTTGGACAACATGGTTGAAAGGGTGTAGGAGGTCTCACACCTTGCGGATTACTGGAGCATGTTCTTTGAGCGGAATTGGGCCATTCGGCCCATCAAGTCTGCTCTACCATTCAATCATGGCTGATCTATCTTTCCCTTTCGACCCCATTCTCCTTCCTTCACCACAAAACCTCTTTGACACCCTTATTAGTCAAGAATCTCTCAATCTCCACCTTTAAGACATTCATTAACTTGGCCTCCACGGCAATGAATTCCACAGATTCATCACCCTCTGATGAAATAAATTCCTCCATCTCCTTTCTGAAGTTACAACCTTTTATTGTAAGGTTTCAAACACCCTTGACTCCAAACAATTAGTGTTAAAAATAGAGCTGAACCTTTCATGGGCAGAGCTAGTCAATGTTGCTAGAAGCAACAATTTGAAGATTTCCTGTACCCTTATGCCATTGATATTTTGAATTGAAATGGACTTGCATGTAATAGATGGCCTTTTACAGGCTGGAGGGATGGAGAGATTTTCAGGACCTTTTTTGTTAAGTTGTGTGGCCTTATTAACGTCAGTCAGGGTTGGCTGCAAGGTGTGTGTGTGCATGTGCAATTAATTTCAGACTCTCATTGTTATTTTTCCCGGCAGCATTTTCAGAATTAAGTTTTTAATGCTTTTTCATTACTGCAAGCTAAAAATACAAAAGGCTGTATTTTGCATTGTTTAGTAGAGTATCATTGCACAGATGTCAATGGACACTTTCAATGGCCACCCAGCATTGTTCTTGAGCCAATGGTAACTGAAAATTCTTTCCTCAGCAAGCCTTATTTTGCTAAGACATTTTCTCTGCTCGTCAATTTCCAAAGTACCATTAAATGGATCTTTTGGTCCCGATCGAATTTGTGGTTAATCTGTATAATACATATTCATCAATTAATTGTATCAAGTTAGGCTTATGGAAACTTGCATTACAGCAAAACTAATGGTAGCATATTGTTGCTCGCTCCACGTACCCCTTTATCCCTGTCAAGAAATCATTAATTGTTCAAGCTTCCCACTGCTAAGGCTCATGGTTCTTAGTTTTTACAGCAAAATATCACATTTTGGCAATTGTAATTACAAATATATATTTCCAAAGCCAATATTACCAAGTGTTAAATATATTCCACTCCCCGCGGACCTCCACCATCCACTCTACCGACCCTCGCCACTTCACTGCCCTCCAGCAGGAACCTCGCCGTCCATCCGCGGACCGGGACCTCCCAACTATCAGACACCTCGTCCTACTTATCCTTCGACCATGACCCCACAGACGAGCACCAGGCCATTATCTCTAACACTATCACTGGCTTCATCACTTCTGGCTCCCAAGCCTCCAACCTCATAGTTCCCCAGCCCCGCACGGCCCGATTTTACTTTCTCCCCAAAATCCACAAACCTAACTGGCCTGGCAGACCCATTGTTCCTGCTTGTTCATGCCCCACCGAACTTATTTCCACATACCTCGACTCCATCCTATGCCCCCCACCCTCCCCGGTTAAATCCCTCCCTACCTATGTTCAAGACGCCTCACACTCTCTTCGTCTCCTCCATGACTTCCGTTTTCTAGGCCCCCATTCTCTCATCTTCACCATGGATGTCCAGTCACTCTACACCTCCATCCCCCACCAGGAGGGTCTTAAAGCCCTCTGTTACTTCCTCGACCACAGAACCAATCCCTGTCTACCGATACTCTCCTCTGCCTAGTGGTGCTGGTCCTTATCCTTAACAGCTTTTCATTTTACTACTCCCATTTCGTCCAAATCAAAGGCGAAGCTATGGGCCAAGCTATGCCTGCCTCTTTGTAGGGTACGTCAAACAATCCTCTTTGTAGGGTACGTCAAACGTACCTCTTTGTAGGATACGAGACATACCGTGGCCCTATCCCTGAACTCTACCTCCGCTATATCAATTACTGCATTGGGGCTACCTCCTGCACCCATGCAGAGCTCACTAACTTCATCCATTTCACCACTAAATTTCCATCCGGCACTCAAATACACCTGGAGCATTTCCGACATCTCCCTATCATTTCTAGACCTCACTATCTCCATTTCAGGTGACAGACTACTGACCGACATCTATTATAAACCCACTGACTCCCATGGCTCTGGACTACACTTCTTCTACGCCGCATCTGCACCCAGGATGAGGTGTTCATAACAAGGGCATCGGAGATGTCCTCATTCTTTAGGGAACGGGGGTTCCCCTCTTCTACTATAGATGAGACTCTCACCAGGGTCTCTTCTATACGCCGTAACTCTGTCTCTCCCCCCCCCCCCCCCCACTCATAACAAGGGCAGAGTCCCGTTGTCCTCGCCTTCTACCCTAGCAGCCGTCACATACAACAGATAATCTTCTGACATTTTCGCCACCTGCAATGGCATCCCACCACTGGCCACATCTTCCCATCTTCTCCCCTTTTCGCTTTCCGCAGAAACCACTCCCTCCGTAACTCCCTGGTGAATTCATCCCTTCCCACCCAAACCACGCCCTCTCCTGGTGCTTTCCCTTGCAACCGCAGGACGTGCTACACTTGTCACTTTACCTCCCCCCCCCCCCCCCCCGACTCCATCCAAGGACCTATGCAGTCTTTCCAGGTGCGGCAGAGGTTCACCTGCACCTCCTCGAACCTTGTCTAATGCATCCGCTGCTCTACGTGTCAGCCGCTCTACATCGGTGAGACCAAGCATAGGCTTGGCGATCGCTTCGCCCAACACCTCCACTTGGTTCACAATAACCAACCTGATCTCCCGGTGGCTCAGCACTTCAACTTCCCCTCCCATTCCGAATCCGATCTTTCTGTCCTGGGCCTCCTCCATGGCCAGAGTGAGGCCCACCGTAAACTGGAGGAGCAGCACCTCATATTTTGCTTGGGTAGTTTACACCCCAGCGGTATGAGCATTGACTGCTCCAATTTCAGGTAATCCCTGCTTTCTCCCTCTTTCCTCTCCCCATCCCAGCTCTCCCACAGCCCACTATCTCTGCCTCTTCCTTTGTTCTTCATGCCCCCCCCAACCCCCACATCAGTCTGAAGAAGGGTCTCAACCCGAAACGTCGCCTATTTCCGTCGCTCCATAGATGCTGCCTCACCCGCTGAGTTTCCCCAACATTTTTGTCAACCTTCGATTTTCCGGCATTTGCAGTTCCTTCTTAATCATTATGGCCTGGTATTTGTGCATAATTAGAATTGGATCATCATATGGCAAAATTGCCTAACATGCTGCAAAGTTTAAGTCTTTGTTCATATTCCCTGCAGGAGGATAAAATGGAAGTGATGTGCACTGATGAGTCACTTAGAAATGATTCATGGAAGATGCCTCCTAGTCTGAAATTGGCAGGATCATCGCCAGCACCTGACGTGCAGGAAGATCAGAATTACCTTCAACTCACTCTAGGAGAGTTCTTTGGTGAAAGATCAGAGGCACTTGGATGTCTTGGTGAAGAAAATAGTCAAATAAAACGAGTGAGTTCCAGATTGGAATAGAGACAAATGGTTTTTTTTAAAACACAAATTCATGTTTTCAGTTAATTTTCCTTGTGTAATGTTTAGTCTAGTAATTCAGCATGAAAACGGGTCCTTCGGCTCACCGAGTCCATGCTGACCATAGATCACCCATTCACACTAGTTCATTTTTATCCCATTGCCGACACGTTAGGGGGCAATTTACAGACCTGCACTTTGGGATGTGGGAGGAAACTGGAGCACCCGGAGGAAACCCACACAGTCAAATCAGTATAAAGTGGAAACTAAAAGGCATAGAGTGGATGTGCAAAGGATGTTTCTGCTGGTGGGAGAGTCTATGACCAGAGGTCATAGCCTCAGAATTAAAGGGCACTCTTTTAAACTGGATGTATTTTTAGTTAGAGGGGAGTTAAGTGGAAGTGGAGCTCATTTCCACAGAGGGCTGTGGAGGCCAAGTTGGTGAATATTTTTAAGGCAGAGATAGACAAGTTCTTGATTAGAACGGGCGTCAAGGGTTATGGGGAGAAGGCAGGAAAATGGGATTAGGTGGCAGATATCAGCCATGATTGAATGGCGGAGTAGACTCGGTGGGCCAAATGGCCTAATTCTGCTCTTATAACTTATGAACTGGACACAGACAGTACCTGAGATCAGGATTAAACCCAGGTCTCTGGCGCTGTGAGGCAACTGCTGTATCAGCTGTGTCACCCAATTTTGGCGAACAAGAGGTCCTTGAGAATGGTAGAGAATTGTGCAAAATTAAAAGCATACATTTAAACATCTGTTTACATTTTTTGCTGAATATTTTTTGATAACATTCCATGACATTCCCAAATTTCATAGCCTTCGTTTGGATATGCCATAATATCACCAAAAAGGAGAACACCAGTGGCTTTAATTCGACCTTCTGATTTGTCAGAAATCCAGGAAGAAGGCAAACAACTGCTCAAGGATGATACACTTTGTCCAGGTAAAATAAAAGTGAATTTTAAATATTGAACACAGAACACTTACCCCACATATCTCCTTTT
Source organism: Raja brachyura (assembly GCA_963514005.1). The sequence goes on along the minus strand of OY740784.1, from coordinate 29,188,132 downwards.
AACCTTCCTCCTTACACTTTAAAGCTCTGCCCTCTAGTCTTTGGCATTTCTACCCTGTCTCTACCCCTCAGAATATTATATACTTCTATCAGATTTCCTCAAACTCTAACATTACAGAGTAAACAATCAAAGTTTTTCTAACATAGCTAATACGCTCTAAACTGGATGACATTCTGGTAAACCTGCACCCTCTCCAGAGCCTCCACATCCTGTCATGGGGCAACCTGTACTGCACGCAATGCCCTAAATGCAGTCCAATTAACGTTTTATAAAGCTGCATGGTGACTTCCTGACTCTTATATGCAATGACTCAACCAAATCAAGAATATCATACCATTTACCACTCTTTCCACTGGTGCTGCCACTTTCAAGACTTATTCCCCAAGATCCCACTTGTACACCACTTTGCTAAGAACCTAGCCATCAACTGCATACTTTCCTCTTGTATTCGCCCTCATAAATGCCTCATACTTGAATTAAATGCCATCTACATTTCTCAAACTATATCTGTAATTGACATATATCCTGCTGTATCCTTTGATAGCCTACCCACAAATCCACCAATTTTGGTGTTGTCCGCAAACATACTAATCAAACCGTCTACATTTACATCAATGTCACAAACAAAGATCCCAACACTGATCACTGTGGAATACTATTGGTCACAGACCTCCAAACAGAATAGCACCCTTCCACTACCACTCTCTATGGATAGCCATTTATGGATCCAAACTAAGTCACCATTTACCCCATACATCTTAATCTCCATTGAATTCTTAATTTGGATACATTTTAAGTTGTTGACTTGTTTTAAATTGTCAAATCTATTTTTACTCAACTCATTGTATTAGATAATTTTGCCTGATGAACATATCGCTTGTTTATTGTTTGTTTGGAACACATCTACGAACAATATTACACTTAGTAGCTGCTACCAATTGGTTCATTATTCTGATATTTTCTCATTTTACATGATATTTAATGATGCAATAAATACTTAATTTTCATGCAGATGACCTGGATCGAACTCTTTGTGGAACTTCTGCAGAATTTACAACTGCATTTCTGGTTGATAAGCAGACGGAAGATCACAAGTTTAACAAGGAACCAAGTTCAAACATTCAAACGAAAGAAAGTATGGTCAGTAATGGTATTATCTGAATCTTGCATATATAAAGTGCAATTATATTTAACCTAAGTTTAATTCCAGTGAAAGCTTTAATCTGAATGGGGTTGAGAATGAGCTAGTTCCGCTAGATTTCTATGGTTTCCACGTTGTATGAATAAGCCTGCCTATAGGTTCCACAGTTGGACAAACATGTTTGATGAGGGGTGGGTAGCTTGTTTGGGAAGTGGTGTTGCATTCTATATAGCCAGAATATAATTTGCCTGTTTAGTTTAAATTGTACTGAAAAGGTTACTGAGATCTATTTTTCTTTCTTAGAATACAGGATTAAGATCGAATCTGAAGGTTGAGGAAACTAAATTGAACACTGATTCAATCTTGAGCATAAGTACAATTGCTTCTGCTATAGCTGATGCTTCAGTAAGTGCTGATCCTGCTCAGCTGGCATCTATGATTTTGGAACTTTCTAATAAAAACCGGAAGAAAAATAAGCCACAAGCAATGAGTGGAGAGCCCACTCAAGTGAAGAGCCAGAAAAGCCATGTGATCAATAACATGGCAAAAAACCTTGAAATCCCGGGGGCCACTAAGAGTGAGATACCCAAATCTGAACTCAAGCTGTTGTCTAAGTCTGTTTCTTCTGTTTTATCTGAAAGTTCCAGGAATCCTCAAAGCATGTTAAATTCATTTTCAATGGAATCCATGTCGAATGGCACCAGCAAGCAGAAAAACAAGCATATTATGCATTCAGAAGAGAAGTTGCAGAAAGGAAATGTTGAAATGGCCAATTCACTCACTGAGGGTGAGATTGGATGCAACAGTCAAAATGAGCACAATGAAACCTGTGCACTTGAGACTCAAAATCCATCTTTTTCCGAACATAATAGTAGTAAATTGACCGATCCGAATTTGGTGCTAAATAAAAGTTATTGTGATCGTGCACCTGTATCAAGTGTTGGAAAAGTCCATGAAATGCCAGCCAAGAATGGCACCACCATAAGAGCAGCAAAACAAATCAAAGCTCGTTCAAGAGATAATGAATCGAGTTTGGACAAAGTTCAATGTAAAGCAGGAACTCAAGGTGGAGCAGGAATGACGCAACTCCGAGAAGGGCAGTCTTCAGAAAGGATATCTGCAAGTATGTCCAGGTCAGGTCAAAATATAACTCGAGTGTTTGCTACTTCTCAGTCCTCAGCTGTTGAAGATACAATGACAAGTGATTCCAGTTTGCCTTGCCCAAGTATGCAAAATATTGGACCTGTGGAGCAAAGATTTAGAGGATCAAGAATATATGAAAACAATAGCGCAATAATTAAAACTGCAACACCGCATTTAGGAAGAGATGTGCAGGAAACTCCAGATCTCCATGGAAAGGCAAAGAAAGACAACATTGTGCAGTCTAATTGCACTACAGCTACACCAAAAGACTATAAATCTGGTGAGCTGTCGATAAATGAAGTGTTCAAAATGATAATGTTCACCAGTGGTTTTTTTTGTGATGGTATTTACCAGTATGACATACTGACATCTCTAATGTGATGCATATTTATTATATGGCTAATGGATAACTCGTGAATAAATTAGAACATTTAATTTGTTAGACATCTTCAGTTATTAAGAATGTAGAACAGCACAACACAGGCCCTTCGGCCCACAAGCCTGTGCTAAACATGATGCCAAGATAACCTAATCTGTTTGCAGATGATTGTATCTTGTTTTCTGCATAGCCATGTGCTTATCTAAAAGTCTCTATTGTATTACAAGTTCAAGGGTGTCCAACAATGGGTATATTGATGGAAAATAGATTGTTGATAAATGTAGCATAATTTTAATTTAGAAGCTTGGCACCTTTTTATCTACGGAAAAAGCACTGGTGACCACACTAACTAATTTATGCAATAACCAATTTTCAGCAGTACCTTTTAGAAAATCCAATGGAAGTTATGCGATGAATTGTTTACCAATGTTTACTTTAATATCACTCTTTTTTAATACACATAGAAGCTCCTACCAACTGTTCTTCTATTATTTGCTAGTTTACTTTAGTGGTCACTTATTTTTTTAATTGCCATGTCTGACTTAGTTTTTTTGTAATTTCAGTGTAATTCATTAATGATCAGACATAGCATGGAAAGCTATGTAAAATATGAACATTTGTTCCTTTACCCAAGTGCCATTATTCTTCATAATGGAACCTAGTGGTAATTAAAACATTAATGCAAGTGTGCATAATCTTTTCAGTAATTATCACGTCTTTCGTTGTAGAACATGTATCTGAAGCAGATCAGCCAAATTTGAGACCATTGACTACTCCATTGATTCATTCTTCGCCAACCAATGTCACGGAGCTACCAACTGCCACAAGGTAAAACAAATAATCCTCTTGCACATCTGTAGATGCTGATTTATCAAGGAAAGACACAAAATGCTGGAGTAAATCAGCAGGTCAGGCAGCATCCCCAGATGAGGGAATGAACGGAGTAAAAATTATCCTTGATTGGCTGTTTTTCTTGAACTAGTGTCAGCTCCAGATGGGGTCACGGTAGGGGGAGAGACTGAATAACATCCACAACTGCAATTTCCTGCGATCTTGGAGTAGAGCTTTGCCAGACCCAGTCCCGATAGAATGCTTTCTTTAGTGCATCTGTAGAAGTTGGCAAGAGTTGTTGGAGACGTGAAAATTCCACAGTCTTCTGAGGAAGTGGAAACATTGTGTGTGCTTTCTTGGCCGTAACTTCAATGTGGTGCCTAGTGTAGAATAAAACCAAATTGATCAGAGCCCAATGTTATTCCTGATCGTGAGATGAGCCGCATGGGCACAACTGAATTAGTATTAGAATGTCAGAGTTGTCTTCATAGAAAATGTGTTTGTCCAAGTGTGAGGTTTAGTTTTTTTGGGGGGGGGGGGGGGGGGGGGGGGTTTGGTGCCCTACGTGGTTCAATAGCGACCTGATCATCATTGTCTCATGATACTCGTGAACCATAGCCATGTGGGTAACTACTGGAGGTAGTTTGGTGTCAAAGTAACCATAGAACTGGGTAATGCCTGGAGAGCAGGGAAAAAAACTGTCAGATTGATCCACACCAGGTCATCGCAAATGTCCTCGTTCTTCAGAGAACGGGGTTTCCCCTCCCCCACTATAGATGAGGCTCGCACCAGGGTCTCCTCCATACCCCGCAGCACTGCCCTCTCCCCATTCCCCCACTCACAACAAGGGCCGAGTCCCCCTGGTCCTCACCTTTCACCCCACCAGCCAGCGCATACAACAGATAGTCCTCCGCCAGTTTCGTCACCTCCAACGTGACCCCTCCACTCGCCACATCTTCCCATCTCCCCCCCTGTCTGCCTTCCGCAAAGACCGCTCCCTCCGCAACTCCCTCGTCAATTCTTCCCTTCCCTCCCGCTCCACTCCTTCCCTGGGCACTTTCCCTTGCAACCGCAAGAGATGCTACACTTGTCCCTTCACCTCCCCCATCCACTCCTTTCAGGGACCCAAGCAGTCATTCCAAGTCCGACAGAGGTTCACCTGCACCTCCTCCAACCTCATCTACTGCATCCGTTGCTCCAGATGCCAGCTGATCTACATCGGTGAGACCAAGCGGAGGCTGGGCGATCGTTTCGCCGAACACCTCCGCTCGGTCCGCAATAGCCAACCCGACCTCCCGGTGGCTCAGCACTTCAACTCCCCCTCCCACTGCGTATCCGACCTCTCGGTCCTGGGCCTCCTCCACGGCCAGAGTGATCAACACCGCAAGTTGGAGGAACAGCACCTCATATTCCGCTTGGGGAGTCTGCATCCTCTGGGCTTAAACATTGAATTTTCTCAATTCTGTTAACCCAGACTGCCTCCCCCCCCCCCCCCCCACCTCTCCCTCAGCCCTCTGGCCCTGACATTCCTTCTCCATCTCCCCCGCCCCCACCCCCCCCCCCCCCAGTCGCACTAGCTTCTCATTTTCACACCACAAACAGCTTATAATGGTCTGCTTCCTTTATCACCAATACTTTTTTGCATATCTTTCACTCATTGTTCCTTATCTCTCCACATCACTGTTTATATCTCTCGTTTCCCTGATCCCTGACCAGTCTGAAGAAGGGTCTCGACCCGAAACGTCGCCTATCTCCTTCGCTCCTTAGATGCTGCTGCACCCGCTGAGTTTCTCCAGCTTTTTGTGTAACCCTGTCAGATTTCTGCAATGATCTTGCTGTAAATGTGGGTCTGTTTGACTGCAGCGCTAATCCTAATGCCTGAAAATATAACTTTTTCTCCAGCAGTTCGTCCTCTTTGATGTACTCCAGCTCAAATCTCAGTCGACTGAGTTATATTTCTGGTATTGATGCAACACTACAGAATAGCACAGCCATTTATGGTCCAGTGAATACTAAGGTAGGAAAAGCTTATGAAATTAACACAGAATTATTGGCTGAAAACATTCTCTTTAATCTAATCATGAGACCCTATTCCATGGTGCTTCATAAAAACTATCAACTCTATGAGATGCACAAGGAAGATGAATAGAAACTGATATTTAGGAAAAGAATTCCAGAACACCCAAGTTGGAAAAGTTTAAAGCATTGGCATCAGAAGGGAATAATGAGAGTTGGGTGTAGAAGTTGTCAGAATTTGAAGTGTGCATTAACGTTCAATGGCTGAAGCAATGGAGGAGATCGCAAGACGTTTGGGGACAATGCCAAAAAGAGATTTGGGGGCCAGGTTGAGCAAATTTTTTAAAAAGTTTGAGTTTTTTGTGTATTTACAACAAGCATAGGATGTTTGGTGAATAGATGTTAGTGAGAATTAAAGTTAGTGTTTCAGAAGTTGAGCTGCAGTTTTGGAGACTGACCGGAGAAGGGTTGGAATTGTTGAATCTATTGGTATCAAATTTCAGGAGGCCAGTTTCAGAGATCACCGGTTATAAACCCAATGCAATCTTTCAATTATGACAATTGTTTGAAGAAATATGCAGCAAGTCAGGTAGCCTCTGGGGAAAGGTCAATGCCTTTTATCTGTTTATTAACACTAATGTTTATTGGCTGAATGGATCTTCCACATGAAACTAAACTTCCACCTGAAGTCTACCGATTATTGTATCCCTCAAAATCCAAAAACCTATTGAGTTCTGTCTCGAATACTTTCAGACCAAGCATCCACAATCCGCTTGTAAGCTATTTTGTCATTTTTGAGTCCAAGGCCAACTCCTTAACTTGTGGTGGTGACGCTTGGTAACAGTCAAAGAAAATATTTTCCCATCTGAAACTTAACAACAATGATGTCTGGATGAAGGAGTATTAGCTAAGATGGCCAGACTTGGATTGTTTCCTCTGGAATGGGAATATCAAATACTCAAAGGCATAGCTTTACGATGAGGGGGGCAAAGCTGCTAGAAGTGTGGGGGCAATTTTTTTTTGAGAGGGTGGTAAGTGCCTGGACTGTGCTGCCAAGGGTGGTAATTGAGACAGATATGATAGTAGCATTTAAAAGACTTTTGGACAGGCATATGGATATAGAGACAGTGGAGGCATACGAGTTAACTGCAGGTCATTAGGAGATGGTGTTGGTATCAGTTTTCTCACAGCCATTGTGGGCCGAAGGGCCTGATCTTCTTGGGTATTGTTTTCTATGTTCTTTGTTGAGGTTCCTGAAATTTTTTAATGGGATTATTCTCATCCTTGTAAATGCTGGGAAACATAGTGTTAGTCAAGTTGTGTAGGAAGGAACTGCAGATTCTGGTTTAAACAGAAGATGTTTTATTGCATTTATGCAGTGGTACAGCTAGTATAGCTATCACGTCACAGCTCCAGCAAACTTGTTTCAATTCTAATGTCTGCAACTGTACATCTTGAGTTGGCACGTTCTCCATGTAACTGGATTTCATTTGGGTACACTAATTTCTGCCTACATCCCAAAGACATGATTATCGGCATGTTAATTGGCCATTGCATATTGCCCCTCATGTCGATGAGTGATAGAATCCAGTTGGATTTGTGGAGAGAATAAATTATGATTAGTCCAAATGATTATTGGCACAATCTCGGTGGAGCAAAAATACCAGTTTCCACACTTTCTGACTTTCTTTGTGTAAGAAGCCAATTATTTACACAATATTCAAAACCTTGTTTAAACAAGACAATTTATAATTGCTACAAGCTTGAGCTTAACAAACATTTAGAATTGACATTTCTTCCTGTATTGTATAGGGCACAATTCAATGCTGTCTGACTAACTCCATTATTGATTTCCAATATCTGCAGCTTTTTCCATTTTAAATCTGTTATCTCCAACATGATCTTTTTTCCCCTATCACCTTTTTAAAATCTCCTCTAGACAGATCAATTGCAGTAAGCAAGAATCTCGCCCTATTAACACCAATACGATTTTTGTAGGTCTAAATGTGACTGCAGGCTTTCCTTTTTGTTCATGACATATCTCTTCCTCTGCTGCTTGGAGTTAGAATTTTTCTAATATTTGCACCATTCCTCCGTTTCACTCGGGCAGATGTTGCCTGGCCTACTGAACATTTCCAGCCTTTTCTGTTTTTTATTGTGGATTTGCAGCATCTGCTTCTTTGGCTTGATATTTTCGCTGATGTAACACTGTTATCCACTGTTATTTTCTCTAAGTTTCTTCTCCTTTTAACTATTATAAGGTTCCTGTAATCTTCAAGCACACTCATCTTTAACATAATGTCTCCTTAATCCAAGACATGTTTGCACCACTTTTCCCAGGATTTTAAAAAAATCGTCACACACAAATGTTCTTCAGCAGCTTTTTAAACTATAACATTTTCAATTTGTTATTTATCACTTTGGAACCTTGCGTGAATTTAAAATTTGCATTTGTGGAAATAATTGGTCATGCAAAATCACCCGGAGTTCAGAAATGAACTTTTTTAAGATTAGGTCTTGACTTCCCAAGCCCCAGAAGATCAAACAATGTCAAGCTAGTTAGTGTGACAGTGTGTGACCAGTTAGATTATGCTAGTGTGAAGTACATGGGAACCAGTAAGAACAGTTCATGCTATTGCTATAGACAGACCTTTGTTTCTCAACTATATTTTATTATCCACCTGGCAATTTAACTCTTATATTTTTCCTAAAAAAAAATTTATTCCACAGAGTGATAAAATTATTGAACTCAGTACCACAATTATTCGAGCAAGTCCAACAGCAACTCCAGATCAAACTATAGTTAATACAAGCGAGCTGACATCATTGGATGGATGTACAAGTGATTATTTCAATACTAATTCACAACCAAGGAAATTGTGCAATGATGAGCAGCATGAAAATGAAAACAGAAATTCTGTGGGTCAACATGAAGGTAGACTGGACTTAAAATTTAACAAGTTAACTTCTTCACAATCTGAGAATGGGAAAATTCAGCAATTGGATTCTTCTCCATCAGTGTCAAGCAAGTCAATAACGTACAAAGGATCACCTGCACAACACAAAACTGATAATGTTGGTGCACCTTCGCAGAGCAAGACAAATGAACTGCGTTGCATGGAATCCTTGGATGCAGCCTCCACAAATACCAATGGATTGGGTGACAAATGTATGCCTATTTCGAGTTTTAAACCTCATGGAGCTGTGTCAGATATACCTGCAGTTCCGACATTACTGACTGCAAATTCATTATTAACAACTCCACTGGCCCAGCAATATCTGGGCAATCTCGCCACCAGCACCAATTGCCTAAATGTACCTTTGACTTCATGTTACTTGGGGAACACTTTGTCATCAAACATATACAGGCTTCCAGGTGGTTTGCCTGCTGCTAAATTGTTCATGGGGAATGTTCAAGCTTTTGGAACTCAACTTGATCCAAAATTGGGAATGAGGATCCAAGACCCAGCTCAGTTCTACAATGCACATGGTATACCACAGGAATCTAATTTTCAAATGCAGTCTGTTGGTTATCAGCCTTCGAGAATGGGCATGCTTGATCATTGGTCAGGCGGTCCTCACATGAGTGATGTTGGTAGGTATTTTTATTTATTTTCAAAACGTTTTAACGATTGTTGCTTCTTGAATTGTGTTTTATTAATTATTCAAGAAACCAATGTTTTTATTCATCTACCAATTCCTCATTGGCCTTGATTGAGAAACTGGTGTTGTGTCACTGCTTTAAACCGCTGCAGTTTTTAATAACTTTTATTCCCAGAGTGATGTCAGATAAGGAGTTGCAAGATTCAAACCCAGCACTGATCAAGGAGTGGCAATATTTCCAAGTCAGCGGAGTGTGCACCTTGGAGGGAAACCGGCAGGTGGTGGTGTTCTCATTTGTGACATCTTCAGTGATTGTGATCATTTGGTACTTGTATCTCAACGTACTTGTGCATATGACAAACTCAACTTGACTTGGTTTGGGAGATGCTGACAAAGTTGCTTGGGCAAGTAACTGCATCTTGCATTATTTAAATGATAGATATGGCAGCCAGTGTGCACTATTGGTCGTGGGAATTAATACTTGTGGTGGTTGATGGATAACAGTCGAATTGTCCTCTATGTTGTTAAGCAGTGGTTGCTTGAGCTCAACTCCCCTCGACGAATTGGGAGTATTCTATCACACATGAATGAATGAATAAGTTTATTAGCCAAGTATGTTCACATACAAGGATTTGCCTTGGTGCTCCACTCACAAGTAACAACATGACATAGTGACAATTGAGAATGACACAAAACATTAAACATTAATAATAAAACATCAATTAAACATGTGAATTAAATAAAATACCAGAGCAAAAGGAAGCTACAGATTTTTGGTTATTGAGGGAGAGCTACTACTCATGGGGGGAAAAAAGCAGTTTTTATATCTGGCTGTGACAGCTTTGACAGTCCTGAGTCGCCTTCCGGAGGGAAGTGATTCAAAGAGTTTGTGGCCAGGGTGAGAGGGGTCAGAGATGATCTTACCCACTCGCTTTCTGGCCCTTGCAGTGTACAGTTCGTCAATGGAGGGAAGGCTACCTCCAATCGACATGTACAACTTCTGTTTTTGTTAAGTTTCCTCAGTTGTCTCCTCTCTCCCCATCTCTTACTTGACAATAATGTTTGAGTGAGTGAGGGATATCAAATCAGAAAGCCATATGGCACAGAAAAGGGCCCTCTGGCCCACCTTGTCCATGCCAACTAAGTTGGCATATTGTGCTAGTCCTATCTGGCCCATGCTTCCCAAACCCCTAACATAGAACATCGAACAGGAACATTCTCTTCGGCCCATAATGTTTGTGCTGAACCTGATGCCAAAATAAACTAATCTCATCTGCCTGCGGATGATCCATATCTGTCCAAAGCATCTTAAATGCCGCTATGGTATCTGTGCATATGTCTCTTAAAAAATCTAAATTCCATTTGCTATTTCTTGGCCCACCTCCCCAACTGATCGAGATCCTGTTATAAACTTAGATATCCTTTGTCATTGTTCACTATACCACCAATTGTGTGGTTTCTGCAAAATTACTAACAATGTTACCAACATTAACATCCAAATTGCTCATTTAAATGTAAAACAGCCGCCAACAGAAAACGAGGAGGAAGAACAAAATGGTGGTAAAATAACCTTGGACAATTTTTTTCAAAGTTCCGAATATACTCAGGGTTCAAAATTAACAGTTGCCAATGGCCACCTAAAGTCCCGCTGGGCAACCTAAAAGCCGTGTCATTTTGCCCGGCTTGGCAAGCACCTGGGACACCTGCCATTCAACTCTGAGCGGGGGCCCTCCTCTCTCTCTCTCTCCCTCTCTCTCTTTCTCTCTCTCCATCTCTGTCACTCTCCGTCTCCGCCCGCCATCCTTGTCCGGATCTCTGCTCTCCGGCTACTCCTCATCCGCCGGCAAGGCCGGCAGACTTGCACATGCGCACTGCCACGACCAGCACATCCTCCTCCTGCACATGCGCACAACCACAGCCAGTACATCATTGGCCGCCCTGCATATGCGCACTGCCACGTCAACTGGTCGGCACCGGGCACTTTCTCCCTCCCTTTGCATTGTGGGAGATCTGGCCGCCATTGCTGTCAGGTCATCGCCTCGCCGCGACTGCTGAAAACCAACGCAGAATCACTCCCTGGATAACTTTTATATCCTGTTCTGTATTATGTTTATATATTCTGTTGTGCTCAAGCAAGTATTTCATTGTCCTATCTGGGACACATGACAATAAAACTCTCTTGACTTGACTTGGACTTAAGCAAAAAAAGGGTTCTTGGGGGGGGAAAAAAGAGCTACCTTAAATTTAGGTGCATCTGGTTGGGTAACTATTGTAGCGTGAATACTATTCCATGCTTTAATTGTGCAGGGGAACTCCATGGAGCAGGAAGCATCTCTGGATAGAAGAAATTCGGTGACGTTTTGGGTTGAGACCCTTCTTTAGAGTTCCTCTAGTTTTAGTGTTTTTAGTTTAATTTAAAGATACAGCGTGGAAACAGGCCCTTCGGCCCACCGAGTCCACGCCGACCACCGATCAACCGTACACTAGTTCTATCCCACACATTATCGACGTAAATCAAGAGTAAAGAGTGTTTTATTTTCTCATGTCCCAGTTGCTGAGAATGTTTATCACGAGTGACCTATGACCAGGGCATGCGCAGTCAGAATACTGAACACGCTTATTAGAATGTTGTGGTTTAATCATTTTATTAACTGATGGATTTTATATACTTTTTCTTAAATCTTAATTTTTGGTTTAGGTTGTATATTGGTCCCTGAGGAATTGAGGTTTCCAAATTCATGTTGTGTTGGAATAGCATCACAAACATCACTCAGCATGTTCAATCCAACCGAGAGATGGATGCAAGTATCGATTGGAGTAATTAGTGTTGCACTGAATGGGGAAAAGGTTTGTATTGTAAAATTTGAGCAAAATTATGCTTTACAGCTACCAGTGGTTCATTTTACCCAAGATGTATTCATATTTTGCTTTTGGATAATTTAAAGGTTTTTAATTCTGTTTGGCTGTCCTTCAGCCTTCACGAATCTTGAATATTTCCTTCTGTCTAAGTTCAGAGTGGTACTGTTGTGCAGATCCATAATTAAACCCTACACTAAATGGAAATTTTACATTGCTACCACTTGTGTTCAGCACAAATTTAAAAAAAAAAAAAAATGCTTTGCTAAAGTTGAAAATTATCATTTCAAACACAACCACTTCATGTCACATCTTGCTATCATTGATTTGCGTGAGAGTAGAAAGTCTGAAGAAGGGTCTCGACTTGAAATGTCACCTATCCATGTTCTCCAGAGATGCTGTCAGACCTGCTGAGCTACTCCAGCATTTTGTGTCCTTTTGAAGTCTTCAGTTTTGTTGACCACTACGGACATTTCAGAGCTTTAGCAAAATAAATGATTGAAGATGTCATACAGTGCCCTCCGTAGTGTTTGGGACAAAGATGCATCATTTATTTATTTGCCTCTATACGCCACAATTTGAGATTTGTAATGGAAAATAATCACATGTGGTTAAAGTGCACATTGTCATATTTTATTAAAGGATATTTTTACACATTTTGGTTTCACCAGGTAGAAATTACAGCTGTGTTTATACATAGTCCCCCCCATTTCAGGGCACTATAATGTTTGGGATTAGTAAACTCACCACATGGCTTCACAGGAGTTTGTAATTACTCAGGTGTGTTTAATTGCCTCCTTAATGCAGCTATAGGGGAGCTCTCAGCACCTAGACTTTCTTCCGGTCTTTCCATCACCGTTGGAAACTTTTATTGCTGTTTAACAAAATAAGGACCAAAGTTGTGCCAATGAAAGTCAAAGCCATTATGTGACTGAGAAACCAGAATAAAACTGTTAGACATCAGTCAAACCTTCGACTTTCCAAAATCAACTGTTTGGAACATCATTAAGAAGAAAGAGCACTGGCGAGCTTACTAATCACAAAGGGACTAGCAGGCCAAGGAAAACCTCCACAGTGAATTCTTTCTGTAATAAAGAAAAAAAAAACAAACACCTGTCCGTCAGATCAGAAACACTCTTCAGGAGTCGGGTGTGGATTTGTCAATGACCACTGTCCACAGAAGACTTCATGAACAGAAATACAGAGGCTACACTGCAAGATGCAAACCACTGGTTAGTTGCAAAAATAGGATGGCCAATAGTTTGCCAAGAAGTGCTTAAAAGAGCAACCACAGAAAAGAGTCTTGTGGACAGGATGAGACGAAGATTAACTTATATCAGAGTGATGGCAAGAATAAAGTATGGAGGAGAGAAGGAACTGCCCAAGATCCAAAGCATACTACTTAATCTGTGAAGTACGGTGGTGGGGGTGTTATGGCCTGGGCATGTATGGCTGCTGAAGGTAATGGCTCCCTTATCTTCATTGATGATACAACTGCTGATGGTAGTAGCATAATTAATTCTCAAGTCAAGTCACATTTATTTATATAGCACACTTAAAAAAACAACTCTTGTTGACCAAAGTGCTTTACATTTGTTATAAGAGTAGTATACACAAGCAGGCTACATCCATATATACAAATAGCCCTTGCTCAGAGGACGTCAGGAAAGGATTGGGCGAACAGATACGTTTTTTAGACTTAAAGGAGTCGATGGAGGGGGCAGTTCTAATGGGGAGGGGGATGCTGTTCCACAGTCTAGGAGCTGCGACCGCAAAGGCGCGGTCGCCCCTGAGCTTTAGGATGCCTAGACTGTGGGACATTCAGCAACCCCAAGCCGGCCGATCTGAGGGACCTGGAGGTGGTGTAGTGAGTGAGAAGACTTTTAATGTAGGTGGGGGCAAGCCCATTGAGGGCTTTATAGACAAAGAGGAGGGTCTTGAAATTTATTCGGAACTGCATAGGGAGCCAGTGAAGAGAGGCCAGGATCGGGGTGGTGGTCCCTTTTTCAGGTGCCCGTCAGGAGTCTCGCTGCGGCGTTTTGGACCAGTTGCAGGCGGGACAGGGAAGGTTGGCTGATGCCAGTGTAAAGGGAGTTGCAGTAATCTAGGTGGGAGGAGATTAATATATGGATGAAGTACATAGACATATCATATCTGCCCAAGTTCAAACAAATGCTTCAAAACCCTTTGGCCGGTGGTTCATTCTACAGCAAGACAATGATCCCAAACATACTGCTAGAGCAACAAAAGAATTTGCAAGTTAAAAAATTGTCAATTCTTGAGCGGCTTAGTCAATCATCCAATCTGAACCCAATTAAGCCTGCCTTTTATATGCTGAAGAGAAAACTGAAGGAGTCTAGCCCCCAAAACAAGCATAAGCTAAAGATGGTTACAAAACAGGCCTGGCAGAGCATCACCAGAGAAGACACCCAGCAACTGGTGATGTCCATGAATCGCAGACTTCAAGCAGTCATTGCAACAAATGATATGCAACAAAATACTAATCATAACCATTTTCATTTACATGACATTGCTGTGTCCTAAACATTATGGTGCCCTGAAATGCGGGGGACTATGCATAAACACTGCTGTGATTTCTACATGGTAAAACCAAAATGTGTAAAGATGGCCTAAAATCTGACAATGAACACATGTGATTTTTTTTTCTATTACAAATTTCAAATTGTGGAATGCAGAGGCAAATAATTAAATGATGGGTCTTTGTCCCAAACATTACGGAGGGCACTGTTTCTATTGAAGACCACAGACTTGGTATCAGCTCTTTATCAACCAGCATAAATATAATAGGGCAAATGGGTTCCTTTGTTAATAATTTTATAAGATTAATGATTTGTAGATCATTGAGATCACTGCATTAGTGTTGTTAGCATTTGCATTTAACATAGGTTTATGGGATGTACGGGACGGGAAAAGGTTATTCAATCTGTAAACAATCTGCATTGATGACTCTCTGAAACCTCCAAGCTTTCCTTGTCCAAGTGCATCAGTGCTCCCCTCTTGCTTTCTCCCTCATTCTTGCCTGGATTCCATCCTCTCGGATGCTTCTAAACTATTCAAAAAGTGCTACCCATGTTCTCCAGTGATGCTGCTTGACCTGCTGAGTTACCCCAGTCCTTTGTGTCTGTCTTTTTATAAACCGGCATCCGCAGTTCCTTGTTTCTACATCTAAACTATGTGATCCGTCTGGTAAATTGTTGCTACTGCTTTTGGGGATACTGGAAATAATTTTTAGTTTTCCTTGTATTTTATACACCCACCTTAATGAATTTCCGTATTGGTTAAATACATTCCAATGTTCCAAGTTCCTTTCCAAGTCACTTTTATGTGAAAGAGGAATCCATCATTACTTTTCCTCAGTCTGAAGAAGGGTTTCGGCCCGAAACGTTGCTTATTTCCTTCGCTCCATAGATGCTGCTGCACCCGCTGAGTTTCTCCAGCACTTTTGTCCACCTTTATTACTTTTCCCTGATCAAAAATCTTGTATGTAGCTCCCCACTCTTCAGGGTATTTTCTTATTTTAAAGGCTGATATGCATTAATTACCACTTATTTCAGATGCCTAACTAGTCAATAGAGAAGTATGACTTTTTTTGTGGGGGGTGGGAAAATAAACTATTTTTAAGCTGTGTGATCAGATTTCCATTCGTGAACCATTTCCCTTTTACTCTTGCAATCTAGTGAAAACCTGGTGATTTAAAAGTGCTACCTGGCTACCAAATGACTGTACTCAATGTGAGATATAAAAAAATCACAAACGCTGTTTGAGACAAAGTCAGCAAAGAAGCTTTTATTAAGATAATATTCTGCAGAATAGGTGCCTCTCCTTTGCTGTCCCCTAGAGGCACACCGAGGGTCGGGATGGATTCTATCTTTATACATTTCATTACATTATAGCCACATCCTCTTCTCTCACCATTTTGCCTCTTTTTAATTATAACATAAAGCCCACATTCCCACGAGAACGTCCAGGAACGTCTCAGAACATCTCCTGACGTCAAAGGCTTATACTGAAGTTTCTATCTGTTTGCTACTTTTTATCTCAAAGTTCTCTGTTCTATCTGTCGTTACTTTCCATTCCACTAACAGTCTGGCTTTGTTGAAACCTTATTTCTTTCTAAGCTATATTTTTCTATTCCTAGTTTAAAGCAACCATGTCTGTTAACCCCTTTTCTCACACTCAACATGAATGCTGGCCATATTAGGTCATTGTGCATCCAATGTCAGGATAACAATTTAACTTGGAAAAAACCATTATGAGACAACTTTCGGCGACTATTAAAATTTTCATTTTGTTGAGAGACACAGTGGGGAATCAAGCTATTTGGCCCACTGAGTCTGCACGGGCCAGTGATCAACCGTGTAGTGGCCATTTGGCTTATTTAGTGTGCCATTAGTTATGGCATTTGTCTTTAAATTTTAGACTGCCCGTAATTATGTGGGTGGGATTTATTACGTAGTCGAGGGCGTGTTTGCTGCTGGGTTTCTTGCACAGAAGCTTAGTTTTAGTTTAGTTCTAGAGCAACATGGTGAAGGAACACCCTTCAATCATGTGGAGTTTTGCAGAGACACGAGGAGTTTTCTAATGTTTAAAAGCGATATGCTGGAGTTCGACGAAGATTAAAGTGTACGAGTCAGAATAGAAGGTCGGATGAATATCTTATTGTTTTTCTTCAACAATAAAAAAACTATTAATCAAAAGACATGAAAATGTAACTGTTGAGGAGCTCTGATGGTCTCACGGAGAGCTCACATGCGTATTATGACATTCTCCTAAAGCCATGTAGTTTCTTAAGTGGTTAGAGGGAATAATCTCTTGAACGATATAAAAATCTGCCGCTACAACGAGTCCAGTAATTCGATCTTACATTCTAGTGACAGTTTAGAGAGCCTAATTAACATACAAACCTGACAGTCTTTTGAATGTAGGAAGAAAACAGAGCACCCAGGAAAAACCCATGAGGTCACAGGGAGAACATACAAACAGCACCTGCAATCATGATCGAACCTAGGTCCCTGGTGTTGTAAGGCAACAATCTACTGCTGCACCACTGTGCCGCCCCTTTAAGTTAGAAAGTGCATTTGTATCTTAATTCCGTGACTAGGAAGGTTTGAAATCTGTTTTAAGTTCAGCAATTCTAGTCTGTGATGTAGCGGATCAGCTTTCATGTAACTATTTGATTCACATTTATTTTGTACTTCACAGATGGATACATTTGCTCATCAGTGTTGGATATTCAAGAACAAAACCATAATTGGCCCTCGTGTCACTGAAGATTTAAAACTGATGTTCCTTCCACGTCACCCTGGAGTTTTTCAATGTGTGTTATCTGTCTCCTCACATTCAGTCTCAGCAGATGCCAATACATTTGCCAGAGCAGAAGCACTTGCAGTCAGAGTGATTGTTACAGCTGTGGCAGAAGATCCTTTGGTTGAGGTGAAGCACTGTTTAACATAGTTTAAATGCACCAGGCATGTATGTTGAATATGAATTAATCCTATGCTGTTAAATTAATCCAGCCCAATGTGGCATCACCGGGAATTATATTGCTTATTTCTATGGTCTTTTCAATTTTCCACCTTTAACATTTTGCATATCGGGTTATTTTGGATGCCCGAGGTGCTGTTTAGTTATGCAAGTAAGCAGTACATGCTTCAGTATGAGGAGACTGTAGGAGGGTCAATGGGAGTGACTTTGAATGGAATTAATAATATTAATATCAACCACGTTTAGAGAAATTATTGTACATAATAATTGATCTTGTTGGAAATGAAAGTGAACGCCAAGACATGCTGAGATAATGAAGTGTGAAATCAATTGTTCTGTTGATGAAATCATGTTCATGGATCCCCAACTTGCCCCTCCTGAAGTCCTTGGTCTACAAGTTTATATCTAACTAGACCAACTCAGACCCGTTGGGTCCATGTCACACGGGAGGCCTGGTCCTCCAGCGCAACCCGATCCCCAACGCAATATAGCACCACTAACCTGTAGCCCCCATGGGAGGCGTGGTCCCCCAACTTAATCCGTTGCCTAACATAAGATTGCAGCACACCCCTGCCTCCCCCAGCATTGGACTTTAAAAAAAAAAATTCCAATTGCAATACCAATTCACCCTCCCCCTCCTGTCCTGCCAGGAGCTGGAGTAAGTGTTGTATGATGGCAACATTGTTGCAAAGGTCAGGTGGAGAACTGATATTCCATTCAGGTGAAAAGTTGGTGGAAGCACAGAGTGTTCCTATATTGCAACTTTGTATCGAAGTCTGTTAGAAGTTGGCAGGGAGTATTTTAACAGTAAAAATCTTGTTCAAGTTGGCTTTTTAAAACCTTGAAATATCAATAACGTGAAATATAACATCAAATGTGAAGAAACTTGTTATGAACGACCACGGGAAAAAGTTGAGTAAGATGCTGCAAAGAAAATTGCTCTACTGTGTACCGTTTTGGTGTTGCTCCTGAGATCACAGACATACAAACAAGTTGAGACTTAATAGTATATACTAGACCAACTGGGACCCGTTGTGTCCCTGTCACACGGGAGGCCTGGTCCCCCAATGCAGAGGTCCCCCTGGACCGACGACACCAGCGGCCCCAGGCCCACAGCTAGCGTGGCGAAGAACCGGCAACCCCAGCTCGACTGCCGCCGGGCCAACTGACGGGCTCAGACCCCACTGCCGCAGCGAGGTGGTCTCGATGTCTCCTTGCCGGGGTGTCGCGGGTAAAGCACGGGTCAGAAAAGGGAACGTTAATTTAAATGCGGCCCTTCCCTGACATCACTCGAAGCTTGAGGAAAATTCTCTGTGTGAAACGGGCACGGACAAGAGCCATCGTGGCCGCCCACCTCATTGTGACATCATCAGTTGAAGCTTAAAAGGCAGTTTTGTCTTTTTTAAACTTTAATCGCCAATAAGTTGTGTAGTATAGCATCAAATCTTAAGTAAAGCTGATCACTGCTTTGAGGGGGAAAATGTGAGTCAAAATATGTAGATTTTTATCATTACCGCGTAGTGTTTTGGCGAAAATACACACACACACACACACACACACACACACACACACACACACACACACACACACACACACACACACACACACAAAGTTTTAAAGTTATAGAGATATACATGGAGAAGGATAAGTACACTGGTATCTCTTATTTGAAAGGATGAAGCTACGTAGAGACTCAACTATTTAAATTATTTAAGATTCTAAAAATCTCGAAAGAGACGCAAATTATTTCCATTTGAGGCTGTAAATAAATTAGTTACAAAATAGGCATCGGAATTTCAGAAGTAACTTGTTAAAGAAATATGTAGAAGGGAGCAGCTCAGATTATAAAAGTATGTACTGTTTGAGCCAAATGATCTGTATCTGTGTATTCAATCTGAACTGTTTGAAAGTACAATTGAAATGGTCATTGGGTGCAGTAGAAGGGATCCTGTATAGTGCAGGAAGGAACTGCAGATGCTGGTTTAAACTGAAGATAGACACAAAAAGCTGGAGTAACTCATTGGGACATGCAGCATCTCTGGAGAGAAGAATGGGTGACGTTTCGGGTCGAAATGAGATGCTGTTCCTCAATTTTGCATTTAGCCTCACTCTGACAATGCCACCCACTCCCCAGATACCTTCCCCTGCAACCCTAGGAGATGCAACACCTGTTCCTATACCTCCTCCCTCGACTCTGTTCAGGGACCCCGACAGTCCTTTCAGGTTAGGCAGAGGTTCACTTGCACCTCCTCCAACCTCATCTACTGTATCGTTGTTCAATATGTGGGCTCTTAAACATTGGCGAGACCAAATGTGGACTGGGCAATCCTTTCGCAGAACACCTTCGCTCAGCCCATGTGAACCAACCTGATCTCCCGGTTGCTGGACACTTTAATTCTTCTTCACATTCAGACACAGACCTTTCTGTCCTCTATCTTCTCCATTGTCAGATTTAGGCTCAAGGTAAATTGGAGGAACAGCGTCTCATTTTACACATGGTCAGCTTACAGCCCAGTGGTATGAATATTGATTTCTCTCATTTCAGGTAGCCCCGGCATATTCCCTCTCTGCCCCCCCCCCCCCCTCCCCCCTTCCCTCAGCAGCTTCTCATTCTCGTCCTACAAACAGTTTATAATGGCCTGTTTCCTTCATCGTTACTTTTTCGCATATCTTTCATTCATTGTGCTTTATCTTTCCACATCGCCGTCTTTATCTCTCGTTTCCCTTATGCCTAGCCAGTCTGAAGAAGGGTCGCGACCCGAAATGTCCCACTCCTTCTCTTCAAAAATGCTGCCTATCCCGCTGAGTTACTCCAGCTTTTCGTGTCTATCTTCAGATCCTATATTGTGATGGTCTGCAGATTAAATTGATCAGGTTGCTTGTTTTCAAATTGAGAATGCATGAGCACCTTGGATGGTAAAGGGAAGATCCTGCATAGGTCACAATTTAATATTTCATTAATAACTGTTAAAAGTAATAAATTTGCTTTGGAATTCATAATGCTTGTAGAGAAGTTGGTCTGGCTTAGTAATGTATCACAAATAATTCTCTGCAATTCAAAAACATTTTGCATAATATAAAATACAATATGTTTAATGCCTAATTCCAGATTTTAGCAGGAAAAAGCGGATGCTTGGATTTTGGTGAGTTTGTACCTGGCGGCGGTAGAACACTCACTTTCAAACTGGTCAATGGAACTCATGCTACCATTCCTATCCGGCTTGTTATCTGTGCAGTAAGTTTTGTTTTCTTCTTCACATTGATTTTGGCTCTTATCTAACATTCATTATAATTTATTGCTTTATCATGTGGATTTCAAGAGCAGAATTGCCTCTCCTTAATTGCTCCTTAAAACATTGCAGAAGTGTTATGGTGATGATACAACTGGATATTGTGCATGCATATTGCAGGGGGCAGTTAATAGTGAACCAAATGCTGTTGGTTCTAAGTTGCATAAAGGCCAGACTAAGAATAGCAGATTGTGTTTCCTCAAGAACATTAGTGAATCGGATTGAATTTTGTAGCAATCCATTAGTTTTATGATAACCATGAATAATGATCCTGCTTTTTTTTTTAAATTCCTGTTTTTTTTTTTAATCAATGCAACTTGAATTCCACAACTATCGCAGTGGGATTTGAACTTGCATCTGTAGATTGTTGGTATTGGTTTCAAGATAACTAGCCTGATTCGCCAAACCCATATTAGTTACCAATTTCCTTAAGATAAAATCAGTGAGGATAAATTGATATAATGATACTTTATGCATTGCACCAAGTATTGTTGAGCTTTTCTGCTGTGAGTAGATATCCTTACTGTTTGATCTGGCATTTAATAATCTCCCAACCTGGGTACCTAATGTTCCATTGAATTTACACTTTTTTTTGTTCAGAGTTAAGTGAGTAAAGTATTTTCAAAGAACCAAATTGATTTCTTCAGTGTTGAATACATAGAGTGTAATTATTTTTATTCATCCATGCAACTCGTCTAAAGATAACCTAATGTTTCTCCTTGGGGGTAGTAATGCATTTTATGGAATATGTAATCAATCAAATTAAGACAGGCAAGGCAAATTTTTTTAGGGGCCAAATGTTTTGGAATTCTATTCCTCCATGGCCAGAAGATAATTTATTGATGTTAAGAAATAGGTAAATAGGTAATTGATAAAAAAAGGGGAATGAATGGTTATATCAGATAAAGGGAAATGCATATTCTTGTTGAAAGATGGCTTAAAGGGCTGAGTTGCCTATTCCTGCTCTAAAGAAGGGTCCCAACCCGTAACATCACCAATCCACGTTCTCCAGTACTTTTTGGATGTACACTTTTTGTATGTTTCCGAGATACTGGAAAAGGTAATTATTGGTAATAATTCTAATTATTTCTGTGCTATGTAGAATGCTGCTGCATGGAGATGTTTTACGTTTTCCAAATCTGACACAGTGACAGACAAAGCACTGCAGACTGAAAGACTCTCTCAATCGGGCGGCCCATTGGTCTTGAATCATGTGTTGCAAGCAAGTTACGATGGAGAGGTAATGAGAAACTCCACCCCAATGCATTCTGTAATGTTGATACTCAACTTTTTGCATTCTGATACAGTGTGAAGTGGATAAATGTGAAGTTAACTACTTACATAGGAAAAATAAGGACAGGCTATTAATTAAATGGTCATAGATTGGAAAATTGTGATGGACAAATGACCTAGATTCATGATGCAGTCACAACTGAGAGCAAAGATGCAGGTGAAAGAAGCAGTGAAAAAGATAAATGGGATTTTGGCTTTCATGACGAGAGGTTTTGAGTATGGAAGCAATTATGTAATTCTACAGTTGGATATGTTTTTTGCGAGACCACAGAAGGACTACTATGCAACTTTGGTCACCTTGTCCAAGGAAAGATACTTTCCCCATGGGAAGGGGGCAGTGAGTCCTGGGATGGTGGGGCTGATTGTATTAACAGAGTCTATGCTCAAGATCGACATAAAATTCTGGAGTAACTCAGTGGGATAGGCAGCATCTCTGGATTGGAATGGGTGATAATTTGGATCGAAATGCGTTTCTTGACGTTCTGAGTGTTAAATGTACTAGTTCAGTTTTTACTTGATCTTAGTGTAGAACAACAAAAGCAACTCCTACAATTTTCTCAGTTGGAAGAAAACTGGTTTTAATCCTCCATTGTGGATGTGTGCATGGGAGAGCATGTATCATGAATTTGATTTTTTTTTTTGAAGAGATGACTGAGAAGACTGACAAGGCAAGTACTGTAGACGTTGTCTTTGTAGACATTAACAAGATCTTTAAGGTACTGCATGATCGGCTGGTCCAGAAGGTTTGATCTTTTCGGATAAAGGCACTTTCGCTATTTGGACACAAAGTTGGCTTGAAGATACAAGACCGGGGAGATGGTACAGGTTGTTTATCAGGCTAAAGGCCTGTAACATTAGTAGACTGTGAAGAAGGTTATCTAAGATTATCGCAGGATCTTGTATGGCAGTATATATTGATGAGCTTTTCTGGTTGAGTACAGATTATGTCTGTGTGATCTGGCATTTTAATTACTTTCCAATCTGTGTAGCTAATGTTTTATGTTATAAACGCTGATGGATTTAATCAGTATTGAATACTGAATATAATTAAATAAAGATTATCTAAGATAATTTCTGTTCTATTCATCAGGATCCTGAAAGTCTTGTTGTGTGGGTTCGTTTTCAAGCACTTCAGAAGTACATCCATAATACAGGTATGTGTGTATTCATGTTTGAAGTTAATGGTTCAGTAATGCTCCAGCCAAATTTGAAATTCCTTCCAGAAAAGGGCAAGGTGTGTTTGTACAAAATAGGTTTATCCTCATATGATGCATGTTGGAGCATCATCCCATGGGCATTTGAAGTATATTTGTACATGATGGCTTTTTTTGTAAATGTAGATTAGAGACGGTCATGGAGCTGTACAGCACAGATGGTAAATATCTACACAGACAGTAAATATCAATAGACGTCTTTGACCAGCATTATACTTGTATCTGGGCTGCAGGGATTACTGAATGTCTACATTGAATGGGTATTTGCCGATTTAGTCCAGTCACAACTCAAGATTGATTGTAGTGAATCTTAAGGAGCAGAACTGGGATTAATTAATTTGTATTGAATAAATGATCTTATGATGTACTCTTTTAAAGAAAGCTTTGCTGCATACACTATGTTTATCCAAACAATTTCTTGCATGTGAGCAATTGAAGAAGCTTGTGTATCTTTTAACAATTTCACTTGCATACATCCTGACTCAAAAGGCTAATTTTGACACTCATTTAGATGGTAATCAGTTTATTGTTGGTGTTAGTTTAATATTGAGTTGATGGGCTTAGATGCAAGTAGTTTTGAGCCATAACCTGATGTCAAGGGTTATGGGGAGGAGGCAGGAGAATGGGGTTGGGAGGTAGATATTGATCAGCCATGATTGAATGGGGGAGAAGACGTGATGGGCAGAATGGCCTAATTCTTCTATCCCTTATAACATTGAGCCAGATTAATTAATTGTTGATTAGTCATCTTCATTTATAATAAGTTAAAATCAAAGCATTTTGACTACTGTCATTGGACAACCAAGTTACTGCAGGAAGAAAACATCTGTAATTTAAGGTAACTTGGGTAAGGTTTCAATCTGAAATATTAACTATCCAAAAATGCTGCCTGACTTATTTGTATTTGTAAATATTTGTAATATTTACTTTTCTGTTTCAAGCTTCCAGCATTTTTAATGTTTTGCTTATACATCACATCTTTCAGGGTAATGAATTTGTTACCATGATGCTTTTTTTTAAATTGAAGAATAAAGGAAGTTAATTTAATGTAGGAGATTGTTAGAAATGCCCTCTTATGATAGTGGTGGGTATAAATCATATGTATTATTAGATACTATAGGAATAGGAATTAATTGGTGAATGTTTTAGAAACCAAGTCAAGATTTGAGCAGCAATGATTTCTTCCGTTATTTATTCTATGAAATCATAATTTTACTCGCCCTCTGAATCATTGCAGCATTTACTTATGTAAAAGTTAATTTTTGGTTTCAGATCCCTTGGGTGCAGCAGAGGACTACTTTGCAAGGATTGATGTCGAAGTTGACACTCCTGGCCCCAGCAATGTTATTAACTGCATACGCCTCTGTTCCCGAGTTGGAGTTGTCAGAATACACGCTCCCAAAAACCAGCAAGTATGCAGGCATAAGTATTTGAAGGATTTGGGTTTTGGTTTTCATAACAGTTTGGGGAGCCAGGGTATGCCAAATTAATGCAATGGTTAATTCCCAAACACTTCCATTGCTGCCATCCCTTTTTGATTCTAAGCATGAATTGATGGCATTGAAAGAAACAGAAGCCCCAAATGCTGGAAAATGTAAATCTGCGCTTTTGCACAGCAGCTTCAAGAACTGCTGTACTTTTCAGAATCAATTGAGATATTGGTATTGCCAAGCATCCTTTATTTAAGGGTTCCAGGTCAAACAGTTGCTCAGCATAATTCTTTCACTACAATTGCAATTGATGTGGGGTTCGGCTCTGTGCATTTTGTTCCCCTTAATTTCCATCTCAAATGTGAAGTCCGTTTAAATGTGCATTTCTGCACTTCTCCTGTACCCATCCACGTATAATTCTTCCTTTTACTTCACATTTTGTGCATCTTCTAACCGTAACTCCTTACCTCAGTTCTGTCTCTTCGTCTCTGGTCTTTGTCCAAACCATCTGCCAATCAAAAACCCTCTTGCCTGTGTAGGAAGGAACTGCAGATGCTGGTTTAAACTGAAGATAGACACTAAAAGCTGGAGTAACTCAACAGATCAGGCAGAATCTCTGGAGACAAGCATTAGATGACGTTTTGGGTCGAGATCCTTCTTCAGACCTGAAGAAGGATCTCTCAACCCGAAAAGTCACATATTCATTTTCTCTGGAGATGATGCCTGACCCTTTGAGTTACTCCAGCTTTCAGGTCTACCCCCTCACCTGTATTTGTGTATTACTCACGAGATTTTGTCCTGTTGTCTCCCAACTGCCCCCCCCCCCCCCCCCACCCACCCACTGCACGGGTCCAGGCATAATACGTTGCTTATCTATTTGCTCCAGAGATGCTGCCTGCCCTGGTGGGCTTTTCCAGCGCAGTCTTTTTAAAAATGAAAAATGATATATGACAAAAATATGTTTGCGGACTTTGTTATTGTTTCACCACAATCAAATCACATTTGTTTTTGTGGTATTACTGTCATTATTGCTATCTGGCAGTATTCGATACACTGAAATGTTTTATGCTTTTTGCCTTTAGACACTCGTAATGTCTGCTGAAGCAGGTGTAACAGCTAAACAAATTCTACCTCTAAAAAATGCAGGAAATATCAATGCAGAGCTAAATATTCAGGTAAGCTATCAATTGTCTTTGAAAACAATTTTGTGGAGAATTAAGATAACCTTCATAGTTGTTTACTGCATAACATTAAATGGTGCTCTGTTGCCCTCGCCAAATCATTTTGCTGATTAGCAAGGTGCCTCAAGTAAAATCCCATGTTCACACTGTTAGTCAGGTAATTATCAACTCTGTCCCAAAGTGTTCAAAATGGATCCTGTTATTTTTAATTCCATGTTTAAGTATGCATGTTCGTTATCTACAATTGACTTTCAACATTATTGGCTTTATGATAGGGAGCACCTGATGCCTATCCAGTTTTTCTTTCATTTCATATCTGCTATTTAGTGCATGTTTTCTCTTCTGTTGGTCAGGTTGCTGCAGTCTGTTTTTTACCGAAATGGCTACAGTGGAAGTAATTACAATGTCAGAGACTCTCAGAATTCTGCAGCACCACGAGAGTGCTTTGCTCAATTTGCTGTGCTAATGTTTCCATTTTAACACTAATCCTTGTTGGAATAGAAACATAAACCTTGGTCAGCCAAGTGCATACACGACACTAGTTATTGGCAAAATCAGATGGCATGACTGTCTTGCGTTATATTTTCTCATTTTGGTGAAATCTGATTTCAGTTGGACCATGTTGTAAGAATTCCACCTATGAATGGAGGTTGAGCTACAAATGGAAAAAACTAATTCTGAATTTCTCCTTTGTATTTATCCTTAATCCATGAAGTAATCTTATATCTGATGAAAAATGGAATGCACAGTGATGGAAGGTGATTTTCCAAGTTGCTAATTGATCTGCATGCACTGCAACCTTTGTTCTGTTTTGAGGTGTGCCACGTCTGCAAAGGTCATCTGAACTCTTCACCCCCATCTCTGCACTCGCTCTCTCTGTCTTGATAGAGCAAGAATAGAGCTCCATGGGTACGTCTAGTTCTCACCACCTTCAAATTGCAGTTTTCAGCACCTTCGCTTTGATTCCACCCCCAGCATTCGGAAGGTTGCATTCCCTTTGTGTATCAAAGGGCAGCACAGTGGTGCAGCTGGAGAGTTTCTGCCTTGCAGCACCACATACCTGGGTTCGATCCTGACAACGGTTGCTGTCCGTACGGAGTTTGTACATTTTCCCTGTGACATCTTGGGTTTTCTCCGGGTGCTCCGGTTTCCTCTCTCGTTCTAAGAGTACCGGTTCGAAGGTTAATTGGCTTTGGTAAAATTGTAAATTGTCTTTGGTGAAAAAAGATTGTGCTTGTGTGCGGGGTGATTGCTGGTCAGTGTGGACCGGGTGGGCTGTAGGGCCTGTTTCCACACTGAATCTCTAAAGTCTAAATACTTATTCATAAAACCACAAGATATGCAGTAGCTGTCTTTTTATCTCTTCCGACCATTTTGGAACTCAAACACTCCTTCCAAGTCAAGTTGTGGTTCCCTTGCACTTCATCCAATGGAGTAACCGGCATTTAATGCTCCTAATGTGCACACTTCTACTTTGGGGAAGCCAAACACAGATTTGGTGACGGCTTTGAAGAACGGCTCTCGTTGCCATTGTCTGCTACTTGAATGTTCCACCTCGCTGCCACTGACTTATTTGTGGGTAGTTTCCCACATTGTTATAAACAAGCTCAAGGTAAACTTTAGGAACAACACCATGTCATCTGCACAATACAGCTTTTTGGATTCTACAGATTTCAGTAGCTTCATGTAATTTGCTATGTAATTAGAACTGGTATAGAAACATAGAAACATAGAAAATAGGTGCAGGAGTAGGCCATTCGGCCCTTCGAGCCTGCACCGCCATTCAATGTGATCATGGCTGATCATCCAACTCAGTATCCCGTACCTGCCTTCTCTCCATACCCCCTGATCCCTTTAGCCACAAGTGCCACATCTAACGCCCTCTTAAATATAGCCAATGAACTGGCCTCAACTACCTTCTGTGGCAGAGAATTCCAGAGACTCACCACTCTCTGTGTAAAGAATGTTTTCCTCATTTCGGTCCTAAAGGAATTCCCCCTTATCCTTAGACTGTGACCCCTTGTTCTGGACTCCCCCAACATCGGGAACAATCTCCCAGCATCTAGCTTGTCCAACCCCTTAAGAATTTTGTAGGTTTCTATAAGATCCCCCCTCAATCTTCTAAATTCCATCGAGTACAAACCGAGTCTATCCAATCTTTCCTCATATGAAAGTCCTGACATCCCAGGAATCAGTCTGGTGAATCTTCTCTGTACCCCCTCTATGGCAAGGATGTCTTTCCTCAGATTTGGAGACCAAAACTGTACGCAGTACTCCAGGTGTGGCCTCACCAAAACCCTGTACAACTGCAGTAGAACCTCCCTGCTCCTAAACTCAAATCCTTTCGCTATGAATGCTAACATACCATTTGCTTTCTTCACTGCCTGCTGCACCTGCATGCCTACTTTCAATGACTGGTGTACCATGACACCCAGGTCTCGTTGCATCTCCCCCTTACCTAATCTGCCACCATTCAGATAATAGTCTACCCTCATGTTTTTGCCACCAAAGTGGATAACCTCACATTTATCCACATTGTACTGCATCTGCCATGCATCTGCCCATTCACTCAGCCTATCCAAATCACCCTGCAGCCTCCAAGCATCCTCCTCACACCTAACTATACCCCCCAGCTTGGTATCATCTGCAAATTTGGAGATGTTGCATTGAATTCCCTCGTCCAAATCATTAATATATATTGTAAATAGCTGGGGTCCCAGCACTGAGCCTTGTGGCACCCCACTAGTCACTGCCTGCCATTCTGAAAAGGACCCGTTTACTCCTACCCTTTGCCTCCTGTCTGCTAGCCAGTTCTCTATCCACATCAATACTGAACCCGCAATACCGTGTGCTTTAAGTTTGTATGCTAATCTCTTATGCGGGACCTTGTCGAAAGCCTTCTGAAAGTCTAGATATAACACATCCACTGGTTCTCCCTTATCCACTCTACTAGTTACATCCTCGAAAAATTCTATCAGATTTGTCAGACATGATTTACCTTTCGTAAATCCATGCTGACTTTGTCCAATGATTTCACCACTTTCCAAATGCGCTGCTATCCCATCTTTAATAACTGACTCTAGCAGTTTCCCCACTACCGATGTTAGACTAACTGGTCTGTAATTCCCCGCTTTCTCTCTCCCTCCTTTTTTAAAAAGTGGGGTTACATTAGCTACCCTCCAATCCTCAGGAACTACTCCAGAATCTAAGGAATTTTGAAAAATTATCACTAATGCATCCACTATTTCTGTGGCTACCTCCTTGAGTACTCTGGGATGCAGACTATCTGGCCCTGGGGATTTATCGGCCTTCAATCCGTTCAATTTACCCAACACCACCTCCCTGCTAACCTGGATTTCACTCAGTTCCTCCATCTTATTTGACCCCCGTTCCACTGCTATTTCCGGCAGATTATTTATGTCTTCCTTAGTGAAGACAGAACCAAAGTAGTTATTCAATTGGTCTGCCATGTCCTTGTTCCCCATGATCAATTCACCTGTTTCTGACTGCAAGGGACCAACATTTGTTTTAACTAGTCTCTTTCTCTTTACATATCTATAAAAACTTTTGCAGTCAGTTTTTATGTTCCCTGCCAGTTTCCTTTCATAATCTATTTTCCCTTTCCTAATTAAGCCCTTTGTCCTCCTCTGCTGGATTCTGAATTTCTCCCAG
The DNA here is from genome assembly GCA_963514005.1 of Raja brachyura. The sequence continues at coordinate 29,158,578 of OY740784.1, read as the reverse complement.
TCCTCCGGTAGGCTGCTTTTTCTGGCAAATTTGTATGCCTCATCTTTTGTTTTTATACTATCCCTGATTTCCCTTGTTATCCATGGATGCACCACCTTCCCCGATTTATTCTTTTGCCAAACTGGTATGAACAACTTTTGTACTTCATCCATGCAGTCTTTAAATACCTTCCATTGCACATCCACTGTCAACCCTTTAAGAATCACCTGCCAGTCTATCTTGGCCAATTCACATCTCATACCTTCAAAGTTACCTTTGTTCAAGTTCAGAACCCTTGTTTCTGACTTAATTTTGTCACTCTCCATCCTAATGAAGAACTCAACCATATTATGGTCACTCTTGCCCAAGGGGCCACGCACAACAAGACTGCTAACTAACCCTTCCTCATTACTCAATACCCAGTCTAGAATAGCCTGCTCTCTCGTTGGTTCCTCCACATGTTGGTTGAGAAAACTATCCCGCATACATTCCAGGAAATCCTCTTCCTCAGCACCCCTGCCAATTTGATTCACCCAATCTACATGCAGATTGAAGTCACCCATTATAACCGTGTTACCCTTGTTGCACGCATTTCTAATTTCCTGTTTGATGCCATCCCCAACTCCAATACTACTGTTAGGTGGCCTGTACACAGTTCCCACTAGCGTTTTCTGCCCCTTAGAGTTTCGCAGCTCTACCCATATCGATTCCACATCCTCCACGCTAATGTCCTTCCTTTCTATTGCATTAATCTCCTCTCTCACCAGCAACGCTACCCCACCTCCTTTTCCTTTTCGTCTATCTCTCCTGAATATTGAATATCCCTGGATGTTCAGCTCCCAGCCTTGGTCATCCTGGAGCCAAGTCTCCGTGATTCCAACTATAGCATAGTCATTAATCGCTATCTGCACCTTCAACTCATCCACCTTATTACGAATGCTCCTCGCATTGAGACACAAAGCCTTCAGGCTTGTTTTTACAACACTCTTACTCCTTATACAATTATGTTGACAAGTGGCCCCTTTCACATCGATCCCTATTACACTTGGCCATACTCTCCTATCTCTTTGTGAGCTTTCTTCCCCGTTAATTCTGGGGTCATTAACCATCGCTTTACTCTCTTTCCCTCTAACTCCGTCCTCGACTATCCCATTTGATACCCCACCCCCCTTATTCAGTTTAAAACCATCCGTGTAGCAGTGGCAAACCTGCCGGCCAGAATGCTGGTCCCCCACCTGTTAAGATGCAATCCATCCCTTTTGTACAGTTCCCCCTTACTATAAAAAAAATCCCAGTGATCTAAGAATCTAAATCCCTGCCCCCTGCACCAGTTCCTCAGCCACACATTCAGGTCCCATATCACCCTGTTCCTGCTCTCGCCAGCACGAGGAACTGGAAGCAAACCGGAGATAACAACCCTGGAAGTCCTGCTTTTCAGCATTTTTCCGAGCTCTCTGAAGTCCCGCTGCAAAAAATTAATCTCCTTCTTTCCAATATCATTTGTGCCAACATGCACGACCACTTCCGGCTGGTCACCTTCGCCCTTGAGGATTGTCTGCACTCTGTCCGTATCCATCTGTAACATTGATTTGAATGTGTTCTCCCTACTTGTATGGGCTGACTCGATATGCATTCTCTGAAGCTCTTTATTTCTCAGCATTCAAATTGTGTTTGTAGTCTCTATCTCCGTTACTCTCATGTATTTGCTTGCTTCAGCAATGGTGTATCACCATGGCAACCCTGGATATGACCAGAAACATTCCCTTTGCCCTATCAATCCTTCTCCCACCCTATCTGCAGCTCAGAACTAACATTTCTCTCTTTCCCAAATCTGATGAAGGATCTGTGATCTAAAATGGTCACTCTTTACTTCTTTCAAACAGATGCTGTCCAGCCTTAAGTTTGTTTCGGGTTCATTTTAATTTAAGATTTCCAGCTCGTTTTTTATTGTTAATTTGTATTCAATATAAATTAATTCCTTTAACCAAAAGCATTAAAAGGAGCTTGTCCGCTGAAAAATTTGAGTAAATATTTTGATTATTTATATAATGAACATTTAATCCTTAATTTTCCTTCAGGCTGCAGATTCTAGCTGTTTTCTAGTGCAGCCAGAAAATATCCACATTCGGCCTGGAGAAGAATCCGAAGTAGTTGTTTCATATACACCAAAGGATACACAAAGTGAAATACAAAGGTAGAACTTCAATTTTTTTGGCTACAACTGATTTTCAATCTTGATTACAAATTCTACTTTGTTTCTACTCTTCCTGAACAATTGCTCCTGGTTTGTTGAGGCCGTTACCATCATGACCAATTTACGTATCCTTATTCTGATTGCATACTTCCATCCACACACTTTTTGGGATCATCCAAAATCAGTACCCCGTTCCTACTTTCTCTCCATATCCCTTGATTCCGTTAGCCCTAAGAGCTAAATCTCTCTCTTGAAAACACCCAGTTAGTTGGCCTCCACTGTCTTCGGTGACGGAGAATTCAACAGATTTACAACTCTCTGGGTGTAAATTACCCCCCTTCCTCCTCCCTGCCCCCTTTCAGCTCTTTTCCTTCCTCTTTACAATTTGCACCTCTTCTATCCTTATCTCTCTTTCTTTTCATATCTGGCCTCTGTCCAACTATTTGCCAATCACAAAGCCTGAGAAGGCAACCATTTTCACACAAATGGTGAAGATATGGAATGAGCTGCTAGAAGTGGTTTAAGCAAATACAATTACAAAGTTTAGAAGAAACTTAGAAAGGTTCATATATAGGAAATGGGACTAGTTGAAGTGGACGCCTTGGTTGCCCAAAGGGCCTGTTTACGTTCTGTATCAATATTTCTTTTTCTTTCTCCACAGATATTGCTTAAAATTAGCTGTTTGTTTTGAGATTTATGGTGACTGCAATGTTTTATCCTTTTAAATATATGACAATTTTAATCCCAGTGATTTTATACATACATACAAAAACGGCTCTGTCTTTAAGTGAACAAATTGATAAGATGCTTGACAGTAAGGTCATTACAAATGCTAAGCATAACAATGGAATTATTCTCTTTGTAGCCAATTGGTTATTCTAGTTCAGCCTTTTGGTCCCCAATATGAAGTTGGCTTAAAAGGATTGCTTTTGAAACCCGAATTGGATCAATCCATCTCTTCATCTTCAAGTTCCTCGGTGGAGTTACCACCAATTCTGTCCAACAAGCAATTTATGGCATGGGGAGGCGTTTCTCTGGGAAGGACAGTGTAAGTACCATGTTCAGTAAATTCTCTGTTGAAAGATGCTTTCCACATTTGCACTATTATTTTCAGCTACAATCAAACACGATAGTGAGGTTACTGTCACTTTTCATGTGACCTAGGAGCCAGTAATTTGATCCATCAAGCCTATCTTGGATTCATCTGAGAGCCAGCTGTTGCAATCCTCTTCTTATCACCTTGAAACCATACTCTCTCACATGCCCATCAACTCCACGCTGATTCTCTGACCAGCCATGTATATGCATGGTAATTTACAGTATGTCTTTAGGATGTGGGAGGAATGAGCACCAGGGAAAACCCAGGTCACATGAAGAACGAGCAGATTCCATACGCCGCGTGGGAGTACAAGATCGAATCTAGGTCGCTGGAGCTGAGTGGCAGCAGCTCTACCTGTTGAGCCACTGCTACACAAGTCTTTCTTAGTCACAAATGTAATTGACTGGTTTAGCTTTTTATACTCGTATAATTATCCTCACCACATATGGCTGGAGGAGGCACTGCTTTATTGGAAGTTAGGTGGTTTGATTCTGTTTGCTGCACTTCATGGAAACTTTGTAAAAAAGTTTCACTTTCTAAAGAGACGTTTTGCTTTGTTGCAACAACCACACCATTCTATAGGGCCCCTTATTCCTGCTCTGGTATATCTTATGATAATGGATAATCTTTAACTTTGCCACCACTTCCCTGTATTAATCCACATCCTTTTCATTCTCTACAAACCCAGTAATTTGCGTCGAATAAGCGAGTTTGGTATACCGAAAGATGCAAGGAATCATGGGATTTCTCAAAGGTCACTCGCTATAAAGAAAAAGCGAACAAAGCGCTGGCTGCATAAGGGGGAGGGGGGGGGACAGATGCGTGTGGGAGACTGTGAGAGACTGGACCATCAGAGACATTCTCGGCAGCACAGACCCGTGCCTCATCCGCAGCCGAAATCGAACCCGGGTCTCCGTGCCGCAAGCGCTGCCAAACAGCCACTGGACCGTCGTCGTTGTCCCTGCCCCCAGAGCGTCCCATCCCCTCCCAGGGTGGCGGCTGGAGACGTCCAGGGCGATCCCGGACTGATGGGACAGCAGCCAGGAGCAGCAGCCCACAGCCAGCGCGGAGATGAAAAGCCAACTCTAGCCCAACCCCGCTCCAACTCCCGAGGAACTTGCTCCCCGTCTGGCTGGGGATCGCCAGCCGCCCCACCCAGCGGCCGCCGGCCAACCTCCCCTGGCTTCAGCGAAAGCCAAGTCCCAGCCATCAATGGGGATACACACAAAATGCCGCAGCAACTCAGAGGGACATGCAGCATCCCCGGAGAAAAGGAATGGGTGACGTTTCGGTCGAGACCCTTCTCCAGAGATGTTGCCTGGCCTGCAGAGACACCGCTGCACCCCGTGTGCATCCCCGCCAATGACCACGCTCGACCCCTGCCGGCACCGAGGGGACCAACCGACAGCCACTGGACGAGGCAAGAGGCGCAGCAGACGGTCCCGGCTCCCCGAAGCTGAAATGGGGGGACTATGTATAAACACTGCTGTAATTTCTACATGGTGAAACCAAAATGTATAAAAATGGCCTTTATTAAAATCTGACAATGTGCACTTTAACCACATGTGATTTTTTTCTATTACAAATCTCAAATCTGTGGAGTACAGAGGCAAATAAATAAATGATGGGTCTGTCCCAAACATTATGGTGGGCACTGTATGTTGTTCCAAAGAGCAATGAGCCTGTGAATTAAGAGCATTTAGAAATCGCCAAAGGAACTCCATAAAACTCCTATGAAAAGAGTTGAGTCCAAGCAAAGCACAAATGGACTGTGAAATCTTCTCCGGGTGTCCTTTTTTAAGAAAATATATGCCTAGATTTATGTATCTTATTGACTGATAGAAGGATGATTATATTAGGGACTGAGGAAATGAAAAAAAAGTCTGTGTAAGAAACCTAATCATTGTATTGTTCCCTTTTTTCTTATGTTGTTGTCGCTTACTATATCATATGAATTAATGCGATTAATGCAAGATTTAATAAGTCGCTGAGCCACTCCTTCATTAGATGATCTGTTAACAGTCTGCAGATAATCATATAGAAATGGTTCTTGATATCATCTGTGAAATATTTGTTAGACACCTTTTTTAATTTAGTTTTTTTAATTAGCTTGCATGGTTTATCAGTGAACTTTTCTCACACCTTGCAGTCATCAGAAACTCATCCTTAGAAATAGTTCTTCAACTATTACACAGCAGTTACGCCTGTTGATCAAAGGTCAAGATCAAGACTGCTTTCAGGTAAGTTTTCATTCAAATCCTGTTATAGTTGCACTTGGAAACCAAAGATAATTGCTGTAGATACCCCAAAGATGATTAACTGTGTTTCTAAGGGATGAAAATCCAAAATGCTGTAACATTTTTTTCTTATGGTAATGTATGGATGGCATTTTCACTTTTGAACCGCTATATGAAGGCAGTAGTGATTTTTAGTTAAATAACTTGCGGAAGATCATCCATGGTTGTTTTAAATCCACGTTGCTGGAAAGTTGGTATAGTTTGGAAGATATTGCAATGGTTGTATTTGGTCAGAATTCAGGATTAGTGTTCCAGTGAGAAAGAAGGATAAGGATGGCAAGGTTCAGAACCTTGGATGATGAGAGATGATGTAAATTTAGTTTTAATAAAAAGGACAAGGAACCATATCCAAGGGTTAGGAAGCTGAAACTGGGCAAAGCCATTGAGGAATATTAAGGAAGCAAGAAATAACTTAAACAGGGTTTATATTGCAGCAATAAACCAACGGGTTGAAAGAGCATGACATGTTCTTGCTATTTCTACATGCATTAAAAATTGAATGGTAACTGAAAACTGAATAAGGGGGGTGGGGGGTCAAATGGGATAATCGAGAACAGAGTTAAAGGGAAAGAGAGTAAAGGGATGGTTAATGACCCCAGAATTAACGGGAAAGAAAGCTCACAAAGGGATAGGAGAGTATGGCCAAGTGTAATAGGGATCGATGTGAAAGGGGCCACTTGTCAACATAATTGTATAAGGAGTAAGAGTGTTGTAAAAACAAGCCTGAAGGCTTTGTGTCTCAATGCGAGGAGCATTCGTAATAAGGTGGATGAGTTGAAGGTGCAGATAGCGATTAATGACTATGCTATATTTGGGATCACGGAGACATGGCTCCAGGATGACCAAGGCTGGGAGCTGAACATCCATGGATATTCAATATTCAGGAGGGATAGACGAAAAGGAAAAGGAGGTGGGGTAGCGTTGCTGGTGAGAGAGGAGATTAATGCAATAGAAAGGAAGGACATTAGCGTGGAGGATGTGGAATCGATATGGGTAGAGCTGCGAAACTCTAAGGGGCAGAAAACGCTAGTGGGAGCTGTGTACAGGCCACCTAACAGTAGTATTGGAGTTGGGGATGGCATCAAACAGGAAATTAGAAATGCGTGCAACAAGGGTAACACGGTTATAATGGGTGACTTCAATCTGCATGTAGCTTGGGTGAATCAAATTGGCAGGGGTGCTGAGGAAGAGGATTTCCTGGAATGTATGCGGGATAGTTTTCTCAACCAACATGTGGAGGAACCAACGAGAGAGCAGGCTATTCTAGACTGGGTATTGAGTAATGAGGAAGGGTTAGTTAGCAGTCTTGTTGTGCGTGGCCCCTTGGGCAAGAGTGACCATAATATGGTTGAGTTCTTCATTAGGATGGAGAGTGACAAAATTAAGTCAGAAACAAGGGTTCTGAACTTGAACAAAGGTAACTTTGAAGGTATGAGATGTGAATTGGCCAAGATAGACTGGCAGGTGATTCTTAAAGGGTTGACAGTGGATGTGCAATGGAAGGTATTTAAAGACTGCATGGATGAAGTACAAAAGTTGTTCATACCAGTTTGGCAAAAGAATAAATCGGGGAAGGTGGTGCATCCATGGATAACAAGGGAAATCAGGGATAGTATAAAAACAAAAGATGAGGCATACAAATTTGCCAGAAAAAGCAGCCTACCGGAGGACTGGGAGAAATTCAGAATGCAGCAGAGGAGGACAAAGGGCTTAATTAGGAAAGGGAAAATAGATTATGAAAGGAAACTGGCAGGGAACATAAAAACTGACTGCAAAAGTTTTTATAGATATGTGAAGAGAAAGAGACTAGTTAAAACAAATGTTGGTCCCTTGCAGTCAGAAACAGGTGAATTGATCATGGGAACAAGGACATGGCAGACCAATTGAATAACTACTTTGGTTCTGTCTTCACTAAGGAAGACATAAATAATCTGCCGGAAATAGCAGTGGAACGGGGGTCAAATAAGATGGAGGAACTGAGTGAAATCCAGGTTAGCCGGGAGGTGGTGTTGGGTAAATTGAACGGATTGAAGGCCGATAAATCCCCAGGGCCAGATAGTCTGCATCCCAGAGTACTCAAGGAGGTAGCCACAGAAATAGTGGATGCATTAGTGATAATTTTTCAAAATTCCTTAGATTCTGGAGTAGTTCCTGAGGATTGGAGGGTAGCTAATGTAACCCCACTTTTTAAAAAAGGAGGGAGAGAGAAAGCGGGGAATTACAGACCAGTTAGTCTAACATCGGTAGTGGGGAAACTGCTAGAGTCAGTTATTAAAGATGGGATAGCAGCGCATTTGGAAAGTGGTGAAATCATTGGACAAAGTCAGCATGGATTTACGAAAGGTAAATCATGTCTGACCAATCTGATAGAATTTTTCGAGGATGTAACTAGTAGAGTGGATAAGGGAGCACCAGTGGATGTGTTATATCTAGACTTTCAGAAGGCTTTCGACAAGGTCCCGCATAAGAGATTAGCATACAAACTTAAAGCACACGGTATTGGGGGTTCAGTATTGATGTGGATAGAGAACTGGCTAGCAGACAGGAGGCAAAGGGTAGGAGTAAACGGGTCCTTTTCAGAATGGCAGGCAGTGACTAGTGGGGTGCCACAAGGCTCAGTGCTGGGACCCCAGCTATTTACAATATATATTAATGATTTGGACGAGGGAATTCAATGCAACATCTCCAAATTTGCAGATGATACCAAGCTGGGGGGTATAGTTAGGTGTGAGGAGGATGCTTGGAGGCTGCAGGGTGATTTGGATAGGCTGAGTGAATGGGCAGATGCATGGCAGATGCAGTATAATGTGGATAAATGTGAGGTTATCCACTTTGGTGGCAAAAACATGAGGGTAGACTATTATCTGAATGGTGGCAGATTAGGAAAGGGGGAGATGCAACGAGACCTGGGTGTCATGGTACACCAGTCATTGAAAGTAGGCATGCAGGTGCAGCAGGCAGTGAAGAAAGCAAATGGTATGTTAGCATTCATAGCGAAAGGATTTGAGTATAGGAGCAGGGAGGTTCTACTGCAGTTGTACAGGGTTTTGGTGAGGCCACACGTGGAGTATTGCGTACAGTTTTGGTCTCCAAATCTGAGGAAAGACATCCTTGCCATAGAGGGGGTACAGAGAAGATTCACCAGACTGATTCCTGGGATGTCAGGACTTTCAAATGAGGAAAGATTGGATAGACTCGGCTTGTACTCGCTGGAATTTAGAAGATTGAGGGGGGATCTTATAGAAACTTACAAAATTCTTAAGGGGTTGGACAAGCTAGATGCTGGAAGATTGTTCCCGATGTTGGGGGAGTCCAGAACAAGGGGTCACAGTCTAAGGATAAGGGGGAATTCCTTTAGGACCGAAATGAGGAAAACATTCTTTACACAGAGAGTGGTGAGTCTCTGGAATTCTCTGCCACAGAAGGTAGTTGAGGCCAGTTCATTGGCTATATTTAAGAGGGCGTTAGATGTGGCACTTGTGGCTAAAGGGATCAGGGGGTATGGAGAGAAGGCAGGTACGGGATACTGAGTTGGATGATCAGCCATGATCACATTGAATGGCGGTGCAGGCTCGAAGGGCCGAATGGCCTACTCCTGCACCTATTTTCTATGTTTCTATGTAACTGGAGAAAAGGGTAGCTCCACTTAAGGACAAAGGGGTGAATTTGTGCCTGGGGGCAGAGGAAGGGGGTCATGTACTGAATTAGTACTTTTCATTAGTATTCACCAAGGAGAAGGACATGGAGGATAATGAGATCAAGGAATAGTACTCTTGAACATATTGATATAACGGAGGAACAGCTGGTGGATCTCGAAGAGCATTAAGTCGATAAGGTCCCAAGATCTGATAGGATCTAATCTAGGTTATTGATCAAGGCAAAGGAAGACATTGCTGGGGAGATCTTTGCATCTTCTTTAGTCACGGTGAGGTCTCAGCCAGTGCTGTTCGACAAACTAGGAAATTGTAGGCAGGTGTACCTCAAATAAGTGATGGGAAATTATTGGATAAGATTCTACAGATGGGACTTATTCACATTTGGAAAAGCATGGACATAGCAGGGAGAGCCAGATTGGCATTGTGTGAGGGAGGTAATGTCTGATGTACATGATTGAGTAAAGATGATGGTAAAGATGATGACTGAAGATAGGTCAGTGAATGTTGTCTAAAGCATTAGATGTGATGGCATGTTGCAACTCTATACATCTTTGGTTCGGCCACATTTGGAGTATTCTGGTCGTCACATTACAGGAAGGATGTGGAGACTTTAGAGAGGGTACAGAAAAGGTTCACCGGAATGCTTGTATTAAAGGGTATTAGCTGTAAGAAGAGGTCGGACAACATGGACAACCAAGAGAACTTGGATTGTTTCCTCTGGAGCATCAGAGGATATGGGGTGACTTTAGATAACTGTATGAAATTACAAGAGGCACAGGTAGGATAGATTTTTTTTTTCCACTGGATGGAAATATCATGGTTTAATATGAGAGGCGAAAACTTCGAAGGAGATTTACGAGGCGTTTATTTTTAAGAGTGATGTGCCTAGAATGTATTGCCAAGAGGTGGTTAAAGCAGATATAATGGTAATGTTTGAGGCATTTAGACAGCCACTTGAACAGGCAGGAAATGGATGGATATAGACCATGTGCGAGCAGATTGGATTAGTTTAATTTAGCATTATGTTCGGCACAGATGTAACTAATTTTTGCCTGGTGGCAGATGTTTCCCTCTGGGATAAAGTGGCATTGTATCTTTATGTCATGGGTCAAAGGGCCTATTTCTGTGCTGCTGTTCTGTTCTATGTTCATTCAATGTCTAAAATTGAAATTTTATTGAATGTCTGTCTTTGTAGTTACAGAGTACATTTGGCCCTGAAGAAAGGTTGACCAGTAATCGTGAATTGATGGTTTGTCCCAACGAAGATGTCCGTGTGCATCTTTTGTTTGCACCAACACGAGTAGCTTGCATGTTGGCAAGTCTTGAAATTAAGCAATTGGGGATACATTCAACTCGGCCAGGAGTAAAATTCAGAGTACGTATGTGGTGCCACATTAACTAAAACAAAGCGAGCAAAGAGTGCTGTATAATGGATTATTTAAATGATTTGGATTTGGATTATTCCATTGTCGAAGGGACTAATAATCCTAAATTACTTCCCCAATATGTGCCAAAAACTCAGAACTGTTAGATTCTGCTCTTAAATATTGTGTAGAGGGCATTAGCAAAAGTATTAAAACCAGATGGGCCATGTCCAAGTTATACTTAAAATAAAATCATGGAATCGATCAAGATAAAATGAAAATAAGTGGGTTCAAATATGTTCATGAACAGAGCAGAAAGCAGTGGTTTTCTAATATTAAATTTGTCCTGTTGCACAACAAAAAAAACTTGTTTCTATAATTAAGCAATAACATGTGAAATGCACGAAATGTAACCTGACAATCAATGTGATCATACCAGTGTAGTAGTCTCTTCAAATGACCAATAAGCTAGGACGACCAGTCTGATGATGCTCGAGAATGCTGATACAGGAATCTGCAAAAAAAATTAAACTTGGATGGGCAGCATACGTGTGGGTGGTTGGAATTGTCATCATTATGGATTGAGACCATGAATCATGACTCGGAGTGGAGAGGAAAGATAGCCGGCAAAAAGAGGAGGTGCGGTGAGACGGGCCAATAGACGGTAGGGTAGACTAAGGAGAAGTGAGAGAGAATGATTTAAAGGATCCACAAGGGAATGTTGTCGAGAGACAGACACAGAAGGGTAATATTTAGAAGGCTGACAAGGAGAAAAATAGAGGTAGACAACCAATTGGGGGAGGGAAGTATAAGGGTGGAGGCGGAGGGTGATCAGCTGCTGTTCAAGATAACTATTGCAGACAGGGCAGGTGCTCTACAAATTAATCCCCTGGTCAGCACTCTCGCCAATTTGGAGGAGGCCACATTGGGAGCACCAAATTTGTTGCATGAGGTGTACTTGAATCTTTGCCTCCTCTGGAAGGGCTGTGGTGAGAATGAAGGTGTAGAAACAAGTATTGCACGTCCTATTGTTTTAGTTTGTCACGTGTACCAAGGTACAGTGTAAAGCTTTTGTGTGTTAACCAGTCAACGGAAAGACAGTACATAATTACAATCGAGCCATTCACAGTGCACAGATACATAAGTGAATATAATTTACTGTAAGGTAACATCCGATTAAAGATAGTCCGAGCGTCCCCAATGAGGTAGATAATAGTTCAGGACTGCTCTCTAGTTATGGTAGAATGATTTAGTTGCCTGATAACATTTGGAAATAAATTGTCCCTGAATCTGGGGGTGTGCGTTTTCACACTTCTATATCCTTTGCCAAATGGAAGAGGGGAGACGAGGGAGTGGCCAGGATGCGACTCACCCTTGATTATGCTGCTGGCCTTGCCGAGGCAGCGTGAGGTTTCCGGGGCAATGCCAAGGATTAAGAAAATATGTTGCAGCTGAGCAGAGCAGTGAATCAGAGCTGTCCCTGCGGAAGATGGAAAGGGGTGGTGGGGGGGGATTGGAGATTGTGGTATGTGGGATCCCATTGCAGCTGGTGGAAATGATGATGGATGATGTGCTGGATGCAGAGGCTAGTAGAGTGCAAGGTCAAGACGCGGGGACCTTGGGGTGAGAGAAAAAGTATGGGAAATTGTGGAAATACAAGAGGGGGGTTCAATCAACTGCAGTAGAAGAGAAGCCATGTTTCCTGTAAAAGGTGGACATTTCCGATTACCTGGAATCAAAGGCTTCATCTTGAGAGCAGACGTACCAGAGAAGGTACAGGGCAGCACTGTGGCACAGCGGTAGAGTTGCTTCCTTTCAGCTCTAGGGACCAGGGTTAGATCCAGACTACAGTTGCTGTCTGTATGGAGTTTTATACGTTATCCCTGTGGCTGCATAGGTTTTTTTGTGGGTGCTCCGGTTTCCTCTCACACTCCCAAAGATTTACAGGTTAATTGTCTTGGGTAAGTTGTAAAATTGACTCTAGCACGTAGCAAAGTCTATGGGTTGATCACTGGCTGCAGGGCCTGTTTCCGCTCTGTATCTTGAAAGTCTAAAGTAAAATCTAAAGACAGAGTAATTGGGAAGAAGCAATAACATCCTTGCAAGGAAGAGATGCAGCCAAGGTGGTTGTGGGAGTCGGGGGACAGTTTGTCTCTTGAGATGAAAACAGCATGCGCTTATCTTCATGTTTGACCAAATTGGGATTGGTACACAAGCTAATAATATGCCAGATGTAAAACTGTCCATGTTTTACAATATTGATAATCAAGTGCTTTACTTTCTCCCAGATTCCACTTTCAGGTTATGGAGGAACAAGCAACATCATACTGGAAGATGTAAAAAAGACATCAGGCAGCTATGTGCTGAATTTAAATGATATTGCGCCAGACAAAGTGAGCAAGATCAGTTTCTACATGAGAAATACCGGTTCTCGAGCTGCTTATGTCAAGGCAGCTTGTTTCAAGGATTTACAGATAAAAAACATTATGAATACCGAAGATATCAAAGTTTCACCAGCGCAATTTGTACTCAAAGAACGGACTCGACAGGTAAAGGTGGTTTCTTAAAGAAGATCGCAGCTTATTTATGATGTAACAAAATGTATTTTAATTTACAGATCAGCTTTTAGCCCGTCCCATCTCATTCAGCATTCTGAAGGGACCACACGTTTCAACTCCCTGGTTTGCTCTCCTATCTCTACCAACTATTCTCCCTATTTGAGTGGGAAGGGATCAAGTAAAATCTGAACATTTTTATAAAAGAAGCTGCAATTCACTTTTTTTGTCTGTTTACTGCATTTGGTGCTCACAATGTTATCTTCTCTGCTTTGGAGAAACCAAATGGAGATCGGATCATTGTTTTGAAATCCATTCTTGTGCAAGGCTGACTTTTGCCTTTGTCATCTGTCTCTTTTCTATCTCAGTCTTCTGTCTGCAGTTTTCTAAACAGTTCCATTGCAGCTTAAGAAACAGCACCTTCTCTCCATCAATACATTGCTGCCCTCGGTACTTAACATTAAATTCAACAATATCAGATAATCTGGTTTTGCTATTTGTATCAGAATTGCCCAATTCTAAGATACAAATATACAATTCTAAGATACTAAGATACAAACTTAACTTGGGTTTTTCCCTCCAATGTGTCTACCTAATCTGGTCAGTATTTCTAACTTTCTCTTTAATTTGGATTTTTTGCAACAAATGAGTCCTGGTGGGGCATGAGGGGGTGGGGGTGTGGAGGGAGAGAGGAAGTAGGGTGGGGGTGCTACCTGACCCACTGAGTTACTCAAGCACTTTGTGCCCTTTATTGTATTGTGCATTGTTGCATTTGATGGATATTGAAGTTGCTTTCCTTCATGCTGTCCATATGACTACTAAAATTTAAATGAATTTCTTGCCTTTGTTGAGCACAGACCATTTGACCTGCAAAATGTCTTTGTTTCAATCCACCCAAAGTTTCTCTTATGTCTTTTCAGGCAATCACAGTAACTTGCCATGCCACTCCAAGAGAGTGTTTTCAGTCTGAAACTGATTCAGCGCTACTGAGCATAATTTGCTTCTTTTGTGGCGATGAGGTGGCACGGCAGCAGCTTAGAAGGCAAGTGACTTCAGTTTTTTTTTAAATCCTTTGTATTCATGAGGTTGCAAATTTTATTTCTTGTTTGGTGCAGTGAAATTTGATTAGCAATCTCACTTTTCTAAGCTGTTGACTGGTATTAAAAAGCCTATACCAGCTGATTGTCAGGGTGTCTAGGCTGTAGAGGAAAAAAGTAATGAAGATTTTTCGTCGATATATATTGGCCCGTATAAACAACGTGTTGATGTCAGATGACGCAATGGAATTTGGGGCTGGTGATTGTATAAACGCGGTGTTATTTTAAGGTTTGATTTCGTTTTTTGTCACGTGTGAAATGAAAAGCTTTTGTTTGCATGCTATCTAGTCAAAGAAAAGACTATACATGAATACAAGCAAGCCGTGCACACATGAATGGTACAGCATTTAGTGCCAGACATAACTAACCCGTTAAAGTAGAATTAAAGATAGCTCCAAGGTAAATGGTATCTCACCAAGGTGACCGGCAGCTTACAGCAGCAGAACAAGTGGTGGCTGGCTGGGAGTTTGTTTGGCTTTACTAAATGTCCAGTATGGCATTGAGAGAGTGAAATGGTTAGTATCTGAACATTTAACCAATTGTGGCACTTTTCACCCTGGTTCTAAAATGATGTTTTTTCAACACTGTGAAAAATGTCCGCGAGTAAAAAAATACTTGTGATTGAAAAAAATTGTTTTTTAACGTATTTTTTTTACTCGCGGACATTTTTCACAGTGTTGAAAAAACATCACGAGTTTACCTGATTTCCCAAGCACCTACTGTTACTCTTACGAGCCGCTACGAGACATCCACGAACTCCTACGGACCCGCTTCGGACATTCTCCAAGTTCGAATCGGAAGAACTCTTGAATTACATTGTACAGTGGACAGGCCCTTAAGGATGCAGTGGAATGGATAATGTATCCCTAAATTACAGTTGTATTTCTCTGCATCAGGCAGCTATAATTGTAATCAAGCTACTGAACCTCAGGACACCAGGAATTAGTGTGAAACTGAATAACATCAACACTGATCCTGTGACTTCAATCACAGAGCACGTTCAAGGGCTTACTTCTACTTGTGTACCTTTTTGTTTTGTTTGTCATTAGGCTTAATGAAGCTGAGGGAATTTTAATCAATTGCTTGCCATTTTGAGGCTTATCTCGGGAGGCCGAAATGAGAGTTTTATTCAGCGATAAATTATACTTAAAAGATAAATGTTTACGCAGGTGCATTAAATCTAAATTCTTCTTTTGCATTCAAACACTTTTGCATTATTCACAGAGCACTTGCCCGCAATCCTCAGGCACTCGAGCAGATCATGCGTGTAGATAATCCACTTCAAAAGATAGACTTCACTCAAAGGTTTTCTGGTGAAGAATTGGTATCAGAAGGTATTGATTTTTTTTTTTAAATTTGTATTTAAATTCCAGATTGATTTTTGTCACATTTTGTAATTGTAATATGTGCACTGCAGTTACTGACACTGAATACTCAAAATTACTGCCTGATATTTTTAATAATTTACAAAATAATTTTGATCGCAGTTTTATATTTGGTGAAAAGTATACTTTTTAAAAGATTACTTTTATCTTATGATCTTTCGTTTTAATTTGTATGAAAATATATGAACACGTTTCATATAGAATACAGAACGTCTTGCATTTGTGTTTCTCTAGTTCTTGCTTTTCATGAGAGTTTGAGTCAAGTAAGGATTTAAAAAGTCTAACTTTCGTTCTATGTAATGTTAAGCATCACTGGCAGTATCTTGTCGCAAAGGCAGCAAGAACCTGAACAGTGGTGAGTAGGAGGAGTCGGGCTTCATTCAGTTAGTTAACTGATATCAACCAAATCATTGAGGACAACTTCAATACCCACAGATTTTACAGATGGATTCTGCTTCCTATAATGGAAGGTTGGGTATATGTTGATGTTGGTTTTGTCATTGTCACGTGTGCTGAGATACAGTGGGAAACTTTGATTTGCATGTCGTTCAAGCAAATCAACTCTTATATGATTACAATCAAACCATAGACGAGTACAACAGGTAGTGCAAGGAGAAAATAAACAATGCACTATATTGTGTTACAACTTCGGAGTAAGTACAGATATAAAGTGCAAGGTCCATAACAAGGTAGATTGGGATATCATGACTCTCATTAGCTTATGGGAGGTCCTTTCAAGAGTCTGACAACAGCGGCGAAGAAGTGTTAGACTTTA
Source organism: Raja brachyura (assembly GCA_963514005.1). The sequence continues at coordinate 29,142,177 of OY740784.1, read as the reverse complement.
GTCTTTACTTTAGACTTTAGAGAGACAGCGTGGAAACAGGTTATTTCGCCCACTGAGTCCACACCAACCAGTGATCACCCTGTACACTCGCAGTATCCTACACAATAGGGGCAATTTACAGAAGCCAATTAACCTACAACGCTGTATGTTTTTGGATTGTGGGAGGAAACCGGAGCACCTGGGGAAACCCCACACAGTCACAGGGAGAAAGCATAAACTCTATACAGACAGCACCCGTAGTCAGGATTAAACCCAGGTCTCTGGTGCTTTAAGGCAACAACTTTACCGCTATGCCACTGTGCTGCCCACTGTACCTGAATATGGTGATATGTGCTTTCAAGCTTTTGTATCTGATTAAGGTAGATGTTGGTAATTATACTGGTTGCACTGTATGTAAAAGTATACATTTGTTTGATAGCTTTCAACATGGTAAACATAGTAAAAGGAAAATAATTACAAAAATCTTATAACAGAGAATCTAAAGTTACTGTTTGTGATTTGCTTCTGTGTAGTCTACGACATACCAAAGGGACCAAAAGATGTCCATATTTTCTATGGGAATCAGAAAAAAGTGATGCTTTCTGTAACTGCAAGATCTGCATTCCGTGAGTCGCCAAATACAGAAGACTTGGATTCATTTTCTCAAGGGATGAATGTTGCTTCTGAAAGGTATATGAAGTTTCTTAATTACATTTTACTCGGGTTATTTAGCAGTTGGTGTTTTTGCTTTACTCATGTAATTAAGTTTCATTTTGAACTGAACTTAAAATGAAAACTAAGCAGTAACCTGTGTGTAAAAATAAAATTTAAATAATTAGCTCGAAATAAACAACTTTTTTTAAATGAACATTTTTTAAATGTTAAAGTGAAGAAATAAACTGGTGCTGTTTGCATTGTAGCGTCCTTGGAAATTCGGAAAGAAATCCATCTAATGCATCATTGGATGTTCTTCCAGTAAGGGGACCACAAGGCTCTCCATTGCTTCTGCATAATTCTAATCAAGTGCAGAGCCAATCACCCAAGCCCAAGTATTCATGGACAGTGCGGCCTGAGCATTTGATTCTTACAGTGGCATCAACTGGTGAGTAATGTGGCAGTGCTGTTACCTTGAAGTTAAGAATGAGGCGAGGTGTAAAGGAAGACCTCTCCTGATTAGTCACCTCCTGAAAGGTAGACAATTTGTGTTCATCCTTCACACAGTTGACGTTGGAGATCATGATTGGAGCTGGGTGGCTGCAGATGTGATTTCCCCTTTCCAGTAAATTTGCTAGACAATATTGGAGAGGGGTTTTCATCGGGCACTTGATGGAAGAATTAATCCTTGAAAATTGGATACATTCTGTTTTGTTTCTTGCAGTCATAATTTGTGACTCATTTTCTAGATGGATCGGTACCAACTGGACGGATACAGATTAGAAACCACTCCACTCGGTCTTTGTCTTTCGAGCTGTCTTGGCCAGCGCACACCTTAACGGTGACGCCCCAACATGGAATTGTTGACCCAGAGTATGTATAAACTTGTTTAGCACTTAAATGTGATGGGAATTTTATATTATTTGATGCACAAGTCTTATCAGGTGCAAAAGTTCCAATTTTACTTGTTTGAAGATCTTTTAAGTAATTTCAAACTGACTGACTGTTTTCTAGATCTGCAAGTGCCCGCATCATTGCACAGACTGAGAAAAGTAGTTTATCAGTGCGAGATATCCTTGCAGCATAACACGTTTTGACAGGAGATCATTGTGAGCAGGGCACGTCATAGTGTGTCTCTTCAAGTAAATTATCCTCACTGATTTGCTGTGGATAAAATGAGAAAGAATAAATCAGGAGATCATTCCATCAGAATTTGATATGAAATCAAGCCACAATAAAGTTCAGAATCTATGAACTCTCAACTAACATATCAGGAGAACCTTCAGGTCATTTCGTAGTGGAGTTGAGAAAAACATAGTAAATGCTCTCCTCTGTCGTGTAATGTTAATGACTAAAAAAATTGGAGGGTTTCTATAAGATTTTTTTAATCCATTAATTAACTTATAGGCTCAATACTGGTTACAATTTGTTACGCCATGTTAAGCTTTAATGCAGTTAAAAGTCTTCCTAACTGCAGTTGCTTGTATTCTTTCTCCCATGTTTCATGGATAGGTGCTGCAGTGTCACATGTATTTTAATGTTAAACATCCAAGTATCAGTGTTGCATCGTTTGCCTAAGAGCTGGATGACATGAATGTCTGTCACTCCTGGATATCGATAATTAATTGCATATTTGGATATTGGAAATTGTTTACCACTTTACTTCATGATAATAGTGAATGCAGATGGCTTCAATATTAATTACTATTGCCAATTCCAGGTCAAATGTATAGTTCGAAAGAAGGAACTACAATTGCTGATTTACAAAAAGAGACACAAAGTGATGGAGTAACTCAGCAGGTCAAGAGGCATAGGAAATTTGATGGTGCTACTTGTGGAAATTTGACTTTCTACACTACAGTTTTGTGATTTTGACACAATCGCATTAAAGAGATTGGATACATTTGTGTAGTTTTCTCTGGAGTTGCAGAAGCTGAGGAGTGACCTGATAAAATTATATCAAGTTATGGATGCACACAGCGTTGATAGATCGTTTTGAGGGTAAAAATATCAAATATTAGACAGCGTAGATTTAAGGTGAGATGGGTAAAGTTTAACGGAGGCAAGTTTTTATCGGATACACAGTAAGTGAGAGGTGCCTGGAATGTGATGCTCGGCAAAGTGATGGAAGCAGATGCATCAGGAATATTTGGGACATGTAGACAGAGGCAATGAATTAAGGGATGAGTGTGAGGATTTAAACATATGTCACAGTGGACAGCGTTGCTGTACTCTTCATCCGTGAGGCATTTTCTCTGATGTGCCAAATTTGTGGATTAGGAAAGAGTTAATGAAGTGGGTATGGCAGGGAAAGCGATGGGATTTAGTTTGTTGGGAGAACGCTGGTGCAGGAAGAGTTCAGGAGGTAATGGGTTAAAGCGCAGTGCCGTAGTGGAAGTGGAGAACTTCAGGGAGCATGGCCACTGCTGCTTCCCACAATGTAGCACAAGAAAAGAGCCGCAATTGGTATTCTAACACAACTTTCTATTATGCGATGTTTCTTTGGATTGCGACTATTACTTTAAAACAGAATTAATAAGAATTGGAGTGCATTGAAAATGTTCCTGTTATTCAAAAATGATGCAATGTAACTGAATTCTGCGCTCTACTTTTTTTTCCATAAGGAGTCACTTATTAATTCTTGTGAGTCCAAATCCTTCTCTCGTTGCTAAACCTTCTGCTGTGCCATGGAGTGGGAAGGTTTATGTACAATGTGATAATCAGCAGCAGGTAAGAAATGGATATCGTTTCGTGTTAATTAATTTTAAATGTGCGATTTCCCATTTTATTCTTAAGAGAAGACTTATCACCTGCAATGGAGATAGTGAGGTCTAGAAATGGTAGGGAAATGTCGGGAATGGTCCAGGTGTATTTGAGTGCCGGATGGAGGTTAGTGGTGAAATGGATGAAGTCCGTGAGTTGTGTATGGGTGCAGGAGGTAGCACCAATGCAGTCGTCGATGTTGGGGAGGTCTTGACCCGAAACGTCGCCTATTTCCTTCGCTCCATAGATGCTGCCTCACCCGCTGAGTTTCTCCAGCATTTTTGTCTACCTCCCATTTTATTCTGGTGGCTTCTGCATGTACAGTACAGAATTAAGTGGTGTAGGTGGAACTATGGGCATACAAGATGAAAGATTTTCTGTATTCATTCACAAGATGTGGGAGTTGCTATTAGTATTGATATTATTATTTGTCCTTTTCTAATTGCACCTGGACTGATGGCAGTTGTAGATAGGAGAAATATCAGGGCTCTCGCTTAACTTTTGTTCCCTGTTGCCAGCCGGGCAACCTTGGCAGCTTTTTAGGTTGCCAAATGACAGTTTAGGTAGTCATTTAAGACGGCTTGCATGACGCGTGTGATAATGTGCTCGGATGAAGTGCGTAGTTACCAGTCGGAATTATACTTAATGAAGCATTCACATATTATTTCTGCTTCAAATAAAGTCACAAACTAAACATATTCACCAATCAAGACATGATATATCCCACAATGATATACAGCAAAATTATAAGACAGTATCTCAACTCTTTTTACACATTGCAATTAATGCAATTTCTATTAGTTCTTTCCACTTCCAAACAAAAATGTGGTTGGATTATTCAGTGTATGATCAACCTGTGTCAATAAATCCGGGACCATGGTAATATATATGCGTACGTATAGTTGTGAATGTTGCTCATTAAATAACTACAGTACTGATACTCCATATTAAGAACATTGATTTGCTGTTAAAATGAATTCTGTAATAACGTGTCAACGGCAGCAGTGACAATCGAACACTGAGGTTTTAATGTTTCACGTGTTCACAATTTAATTAATCCATCTTTATGGATTAAAACAAAGAATAACATTGGGAATTAAAACACATTTGATTGCATTCCGTTATCAAACATAGTCAATGTTCGCTCTGATGACATTTCCAGCACAATTGGGTCAGGAAGTGTGGGTGTGTGTGAATCAGTGCGGGGTGGACAGATGGTGGGGGGTGGGGGGGTTAGAAGGCAGTCAGTGCAGAATGGATGGATTGAGGCAGGCAAATTAGTACGTGTTGGTTGGAGTAGGTAAAATTGTGAGGGGAGAGCACCGGGGATGTCAGTGATGTTGAATGGAGGGGTTCAGTATGGGATGGATGGGGGGGGGGGGGGGAGGGGGGAAGTGGCGGTGGCGGCAGGAGAATCAATGCGAGGTCGATAGGGTGATCAGCGCAGGATGAATAAATGGGGGAGTAGAAGGGGAGGGGAGCACTGGGGATGTCAGTGAGGTCTGAATAGAGGCGGGAATGGGGATCAGTGCAGGATGGAGTGGAGGGGGTGTGAGAGAGGGTGAGGTGGGGAGAAAGGTCAGCGCTCCTCTGACAACATCGCCCCGCTGCCTTGGCCGTTGGGAACACCTCGCCACCGCCTCCCTCCTCCACCAGCCAACAGCAAGGTGCGGGGCCGAGCGGTGCAGCTCGGAGATCCTATAGCCATAAGACCTTTGGTGCAGCTGCTTCAGACAAGTCAGAGTGAATGATGGGCTTCACACAGCAGCAGCAGCGGCCGCGACAGCGGCTCCATCTCCCCCTCCTCCTCCTCCCGCACCCCACCCGCCCTGATAGCGGCCTCTGCTTGTAAATCCTCTAACGCCGCTATCGAAACAAACCCTCCCATACGCTGAGGCCGCCCCCTCCCTCCCTCCCGGCCTCGGAGTGCGGGAGGGTTTGTTTCGATAGCGCCGTTAACCGATTTACCAGCAGAGGCCGCTATCAGGGCGGGCGGGAGGCGGAGGAGATGGAGCCGCTGCCGCTGTTCGGGGCCCGTCATTTGCTCCGACCCTTCCTCATCCCACACCTAGTATCTTTGCCCCGCACAGCTGTCGCTGACAAGAAACGGTGCGTTCCTTTTCTCCAGAGATGCTGCCTGACCCGCGGAGTTACTCCAGTTTTTTGTGTCTATCTTCGGTAGAAACCAGTATCTGGTTGCCAAGCCGGGAAAAATGACTCTGTGTTTAGGTTTGAGTGGTCAGTGGCACCCGGGCAACCGCTAATTTCAAGCCCTGAATATTGTTTTTAAGGCTACAGCAGGATGTGGATCAAATGGAAATTAGGGCAGTGGTTTTTCAAGTGGAACTTAATCCCAAAGTGCAAGGTGATACATCCTGGAAAATCAAATAGGGATAAGCGGCATGACCTAGCGGTAGAGTTGCTGCCTTACAGCGCCAGGGACCTGAGTTAGATCCTGACAACAGGTTCTGTCTACATTCACCCATGGTAGACTATCTGAATTTAAGAGGGCATAGTTTAAGGTGAGGGAAATTTGAGGGAAGTCTTTTTAGCATGATTGATATCTAGAACTTTCTCGAGTCGTCTGCAGTCGCTGCAATTAACAGACATTTAGACAGATATTGGGGAAATAACCCTGCCACGAATAAAGGAATACCCAAAGTTTGAGCAATGCGTGGCATTTGCACTTTTATTTTAACTAAATTCACGTTCTTATTTTGGTAGCTTAAAGGTTAAAACTGTAGTATTGCCAGAATAAACAAAATTATTTGACACTTTTAATAATCAATTATGCCCAATTATAATATCCTTTTGTTTCCATATTGTCCGGTGTTCATGACTAATGTTGTTTTCCAGTTAATTAAAGTACAAATTCGGGAAGATGTCACGATGGACGCTTCTGTAGCTGTACAAAGTCCAAATGTGATACCAGACGCAGAACCTTGGACACCTAATCTGCATCCGTCAGTGATTCCATCAAACTCTCCACCTGCGATACTAAAGATAAAGAGTCGCACTGCACATTTTCCCCCTACGGTAGCTGGGTCTAGCTCGGGTAAGTTAATATTTGTTAATTTTTGTTAATACAGAGTTGCTGCCTTAAAGCAACAGAGACCTGGGTTTGATCCTGACTACGAGTGCTGACTGAAGATGGCGCCTGCCTGTAGTGACATTTTGCCAGCAGCTCAACAGAAGATAATTAATTACAGCTTCACTCAACTCACCTGGATTAGAGAAACGGCAGTTATCGGCGCCGTAGCGGACAAGCTGCTAGTGCACTTGGAGGCACTAACGATATCGCGAATTGCCGCAGCTGCGTGAGCCCCCGACTGCAAGCGTTCCCTCGATCGCTGGAGAACACCCGACCCGACTGAGGATCACAGGGACTGTACCTGGAAACACCGGGAAGACCTCCGGAGCCGACAGGCAGGATTTTTTCCAGGAACAACGGAACTGGAGCTGCCTTCTGTGAGGGGAACCCCCGTTCCAGCGCAGGTTCGCAGATACAGTAACTACAGTACCTGGAAACAACGGGGAAGCCTCCATTGTGTCCGGAAACGTGGTGGATGGGCAGGACTTCAGGTCAGACTGAAGCGCAGGGGACTTCGGCCCCCTCTACCTACCATCCTACAGTCCCTTGAAAATAAAGTGGGGGACTTAAGAGCAAGGTAGACAAAAGTAATGTCTAAAAAGTCTGAAGAAGGAACAACTCCAGGCCTGTTTGGAGTCTGTAGACTGGGCAATGTTCAGGGACTCGGCAACAGACCTGAATGAATATGCTACAGTCGTTACAGACTTCATGAAGAAATATGTGGAGGACTGCATCCCCACGAAAACCTTCCGAGTGTTTCCTAACCAGAAGCCTTGGATGAACTGTGAGATCCACATTCTTCTGAAGACCAGATCCCAGGCATTCAAGTCTGGTGATGCAGAAGTCCAGATACGACCTTGGTAAGGCTATCAAAAAGGCCAAAAGGAACTTCTGCTCTAAGCTGGAGGATGAGACAGATGTTCGGCAACTGTGGCGGGGCTTGAATGCAATCAGCTCCTACAAGGCGAAATCAGGAGGCAGCTCAAATGTCAGCGAAGCATCACTCCCCGACGAGCTCAATACGTTTTACGCACACTTTGATAGGGAGAACACTAATATGCCTTCCCGAGCCCCCCTGTATTTCAGTCAGCCACAGAGGCCGACGTCAGAAGATCCTTCAGAGGGGTGAACCCTCGGAAAGAGTCTGGACCTGATGGTATACCCGGTCGTGTTTTTAAAAACCTGTGCGGAGCAACCGGCTGAAATTTTTGTGGACATTTTCAACCTCTCACTTCTGAGGTCTGAGGTTCCCATCTGGGCATCAATGATACCGATGCCCAAGAAGAGTAAAGTGACATGCCTCAATGACTATCGACCAGAGGCACTAACGTCTGTGGTGATGAAGTGCTTTGAGAAGTTGATCATGGCGCATATCAACTCCTACCTCGACAAAAACCTGGACCCACTGCAGTTCACTTACGCCACGACAGATCAACGGTGGATGCGATCTCGTTCTCCACTTCGTTCTAGACCACTTTGACAACAAAAACTCATATGTCAGACCGTTATTAATTGACTACAGCTCGGCATTTAATACCATCATCCCCTCCAAGCTGGTTACCAAACTCGCAGAACTGGGTCTCTGTGCATCCCTCTGCAATTGGATCCTCGACTTCCTCATTCACAGACCACAGTCTGTCCGTATTGGTGAAAATGTGTCATCCTCGATAACAATCAGCACGGGAGCCGCTCAAGGCTGCGTGCTCAGCCCCCTGCTTTACTCTATACTCATGACTGCGTAGCCAGACATAGTGCGAACTCCATTATCACGTTCGTCGCCACTGTTGTAGGACGTATTACTAATGGGGATGAGTCGGAGTATAGAAGTGAGATTGACCGATTGACCAAATGGTGCCAGCACAACAACCTGGCTCTCAACACCAGCAAAACCAAGGAACCAATTTTGGACTTTGGAAGGGGTAGGATGGGGACCCACACTCCCATTGATATAATCTGGTCGATGGTGGAAATGGTCAAAAACTTCAAATTCCTGAGCGTGCATATTTCTGAAGATCTCTCCTGGTCCCAGCACACTGATGCAATTATAAAGAAAGCACATCAGCGCCTCTACTTCCTGAGAAGATTGCGGAGAGTCGGTATGTCAAGGAGGACTCCCTCAAACTTCTACAGGTGCACAGTAGAGAATGCTGACCGGTTGCATCGTGGCTTGGTTTGGCAACTTGAGCGTCCAGGAGCGGAAAAGACTACAAAAAGTTGTAAACACTACCCTGGCCATCACCGGCACTGACCTCCCTACCATCGAGGGGATCTATCGCAGTCGCTCCCTCAAAAAGGCTGCTAACATCATCCTGGCCACACACTCATCTCTCCGCTGCCATCAGGTAGAAGGTACAGGCGCCTGAAATCTGCAACATCCAGGTTCAGGCACAGCTTCTTCCCCACAGCCATCAGACTATTAAACACAACTTCAAACAAACTCTGAACTATAACTGCCTATTGCACTTTATTTGTTTATTTATGTGTGTGTGTGTATGTATATATATATATGTATATAAGAGTGTGTATAAGCAAATATAAAAAGAGAGAGGTCGACGCAAAATGCTGGAGTAACTCAGCGGGACAAGCGCCATCTCTGGAGAAAAGGAATGGGTAACATTTATTTGGGTCGATACCCTTCCTCAGTCAGAGTTACTCCAGCATTTTGTATCTATCTTCAATTTAAACTAACATCTGCACTTCTTTCTTACACAGGTTTGTAGGTTAATTGGCTTTGGTTAAAAATTGTACATTGTCCCAAGTGTATGTCGGATAGTCCCGGTGTATGGGAATCCCTTGTCGGCACAGACCCGGTGAGCCAAAGGGCCTGTTTCCAAACTGTATCTCTAAATTAAACTAAATGTATGCAGTTGCCTGATCAATATATTATTTATCGATAATTGGATAACTGCAGCCTAAAATCTGAATGCATGTTTTCCATCACCTGATCTTCAACCATTAATTTTGACACGTAACCAGGTTCACCTGATTAGAAGAAACCATGCAGTGGTAGATAAACTTGTTTGCCTCTCTGCGACTTTAGTCATCAGGATATACAGCACTGATTTATGCCACTGTGCACAACTTGCCCATGTCCACCAAGTTGTTGAACTGACCTAATTCGAGTTGACCTGTGCGGGGCCAATGTCCCTCTCAGCCTTTCCCAACTGTCCAAATATACTTAAAATGTTGTACCTACAGCTACCTCTTTGCCAGCTCATTCCATATACACAACACGCTGTGGGAAAATTTGCCCCTTTTAAATCTTTCTTCTCTCATCTTAAATCTGTGCCGGAGTGTCTTTGATTCCCCTATTCTGGCGAAAAGGCTCTAGCTCATCACCATATCTATGCCCCCACATGATTTTACAAGTCTTTATAAGGTCACCCCTCAGCCTCCTCTGCTCCAGGAGAAAAAAACTTGTAGCCTATCCAGCATCTCCCTATCATCTCAATCCTTCCAAATCTGGTAACATCTTCATACTTCTTGTTTGCACTCTTTCCAATTTCATGACATCCTTCCTACAGCAGGGAGACTAGAATGGTCCACAGTACTCCAAATGTGGCCTACCAATACCATGTACTGCTACAACTTGATGTTTAATTACCTGACTGATTAAGAAAGTGTGCCAAATGCTGCCTTCATCAACCTGCCTATCTGGTTTGGTACTTTCATGGTGCAAATCCTTTGGCCTTGTAAGTTAAAAAGATTTAAACACATTTTAATTTCAACACAGAATCATTATTGGAAATTGAAAATGCTGGAGAAGAAACTGTACAATGGTTTTTATCATCATTTGCACCTCCCTATGTAAAGGTAAGTTGACCCAAAATAATACACGATTATGGATATTAGTGATTTTCTGCATATTAAAATTTGTACCTGCTTGTAAAATTTTGCTAAACCTTGTAAGTTAGCCTTGTTTTCAACAAAGATTCCTACAGCTATTGTGATTTAAAGAACAGTTGCTACCTAATTCACTGACAGTTACAAATAACTTGATTTTTTTTTTAGCAAAATTGGACACTGCATCAATAATGATTGTTAGGAAGACCAGGAATCCCATAAGAGTCTTGCGTTTATGGGTAGGAAGGAACTGCAGGTACTGGTTTATACCAAAGATAGACACAAAATGCTGGAGTAACTTAGCAGGTCGGGCAGCATCTCTGGGGGTGAAAAATAATAAGTGATGTTTTGGGTCGGAACCCTTCTTCAGACTGCTAATGCAAGTAGTTGCGAAAAAGTAATCTGATACAGCTATTTAGCAATCTGAAGAAGGGTACCAACTGGAAATGTCACCTATTATTTTTCTCTAGTGATGCTGTGTGACCCACTGAGTTGCTCCAGCATTTTGTGGCAAGTTTATGGCACAGAAAGAGACCTTTACTCCAACACGTGGAAAGGAGCTATGGGTGGCATGGTGGTGCAGCGGCAGAGTTACTGCGTTACAATGCCAGAGACCTGGGTTCGATCTTGACTACGGGTGCTTATCTGAACGGAGTTTGTACGTTCTCCCGTGACCTGCAAAGATTGTCTTCTGTTTCCTCCCACACTCCAAAGGCGAACAGGTTTAAGGGTTAATTGACTTGATATAATTGTAAATAGTACCTAGTGTGTGTAGGATAGTGTTAGTGTGTAGGGTTCGGTGGACGGAGGGGCCTGATTATGCACTATCTCTAAACTAAACTAAATTGACTTATCTTCCAAATCTTTAGCCCTGCAGGTTATTGTAAGTAGATTTATAGGAAAACAAGATAGTGGCTGAGTAAATTCCTGTGCTTAAATTCCAAATAGTGTTGTGGCATATTTTACGTCCATCTGTAATGGATTTAAACTCCTTGCTTTTATCTTTTTCCTTCGACTTTAACCTGCCCTGACTCCCAGCCTATTACAAATCCATGTTACATCCTTCATTTCTTCATTCCTATCTTTCCTTCCTTGATAATGACCTTCAGCTGTATTGTGGAATTTTTGGTCTGTATTCCTTTAGAAAAATCATCTCAAGACTTCTTGTTTTTAATAATCTTTTCTGCCCTCCATCCAATTCTAACTTGAATTGACCTTAATGTTTCAGCTCTAATGTTACATTATAACATATGGCTTATAACATATAACAATTACAGCACGGAAACAGGCCTTCTCAGCCCTTCCAATCCGTGCTGACCATTTGTTTTCCCCTAGTCCCATCTACCTGCACTCAGGCCATACCCCTCCATTCCCTTCCCGTCCATATACCTATCCACTTTACTTTTAAATGTTAAAATCAATCCTGCCTCCACCACTTCTGCTGGAAGATCATTCCACACAGCCACCACTCTCTGAGTAAAGAAGTTCCCCCTCATGTTACCCCTAAACTCTGTCCCTTAATTAGTATCTATCCTGATCTGAGTACTTCCAGCATTTTTTATTTTATCATTAATTACTTTGTGTACAGCTGGTGCTTTCTGTAATGATGTATTGTAATGAACTGCTGTAACTTGGTGAGCTGCACAGATGTCTTCAGTTTTTTTTAATGTTTGTATTGAGACTGGCAAATATTTCTCTGTAAGACTTTGTTCTATTCAACAGTGGGTAGATGATAGTGGAGACATATACAGAGCAACCTACACAGCCTTCCGATGGTCTAGAGTGTCTGGTACATTGCAGGGGCACTGCAATGAAGAGGTAAGAACCTATTTTCATACTAATGGATTTCTCTGATCATTAGATGGCACAGTGGCACATTGGTAGACCTGTAGTCTTAAAGTGCCAGAGACCAGGGTTCAATCCTGACAACAGGTGCTATCTGGATGGAGTTTGTACGTTCTCTCAGTGACTGTGGGTTTTGCCTGGGTGCTCTGGATTCTTCCCACACTCCAAAGACGTATAGGTTTGTCGGCCAATTTGGCTTTCGTTGAAAAAATTGTAATTTGGCCCTAGTATGTAGTATAGTACTAGTGTACTGGGATCCCTGGTTGGTACGGACTCAGTGGGCCGAAGGGCCCGTTTTCACACTGTATCTCTAAACGAGATGCTTCTGATTACATTCATGATATACTGTAGTGAATAAAGTTATATAAATGTTTTCAAATATTTATGATGCCTGCAAATTTGTTTTGGGGTTATAGATATAGAAACACCAGTTTTTTTAGAAGCAGAAATGTAGGAGAAGAAATAGTTGTGAGGTGGGGCACAGTGGAGAGAAGGGATTAGTGGTGGTGTGGGGGGGGGGGAGGAGGGGAGGGGGGGGCTATTAAAGGACTAACAACCCCATCCTCCGCCTCCCCTCTTTCCCCCACACTCACCTTTGTCCCAATATTCCTTCCTCTGGCTTCACAATGTCTGAAGAAGAGTCTCGACCCAAAACGTTGCCTATCTCCTTCACTCCTTAGATGCTGCTGCACCCGCTGAGTTTCTCCAGCCTTTTGTGTACCCTCTCAACTCTTCAATCCTGTCTCACGCCACCTGCTTTTGTCTGGCCTTTCTTACAACCATCGGCACATCAAAACCCCTTGCTTTTGTCAAGTTATTACCTACCATGTTTTGTCTTCTCTTCCAGCTTTGTTTTTGTTCATTTTTGTTAGAAGTAAGTACAATAGTGTGGTACTTGAGTACCTAATACTTCCTTACATATTTCCATTCTTGTACAACTTCGTATTTTTGATTTAATAATAAAAGAACAGTGAGAGAAAAAAGAAATAAAGAGTGTCGGAATAGATAGACAAGCAAGTAGAAACAGATAGCAAAATAAATAAAGGACATAGAAGAGAAGCTAAAAAGATTGAAATAGGAGAAAGTAAAGAAAAGAGAGATTAGGGGAGATCTACCTATTTCTTATTTTTGCCCATCCGTCACCCGGTTCTAAACCATTTAATTTCTAAGGTTATATTATGTTGCACCATATGCTTGTAAAAAGTTGATAAAAGGAGATCAAGTCTTTAAGAATTGGTCTACTTTGCCTAGTAGGAGAAATCTCATTTCTTCAAGATGTAGCGTTTCAGACATGTTTGACATCCACATTTGAATGTTGGCGTGGTTGCGTTTTTCCAAAATTGAGTATAACTAAGTGCATTTGAGTATTCGGCTTTCTACCCCCTCCCTCCCAAATCAATTTGAAGAAGTGTCCCAACCCAAAACGTTGTCCATCCATTTTCTCCAGACATACTGCCTGAACCCATGAGCTACTCCAGCACTTTGTGTCCTTCCCTATATGAATGTCCTGCCTTATACAGGCAAGTAACCGTCAAGTCTTCATATCCACATTTACCTCTACTGCGATCTCTAGAGATTCCGGGACGTACATAAGCCTTATTAATTATTTCAAAGTGTTTCATCTCATGCCTTTTGGAGTAAATTCCTTCCACCACAACTTTGCCCACTGCATTCATTCAGCACTATCACCTTGTAGCCTTGATTACTTTACTCCCCATCAACAGCACCACTAATTTTATTGCCATCTGTCAGCTTGCAAATCATTTGTCTTTCATTCATCTCCAAACCTATAATATACTTAAACTGCCAAAATACACCAGGGTTACAGGCTTCCAATCATGTACTGTCTTTTTGTCTTTCTGCTGACTGGGTAGCATGCAACAAAAGTTTTTTTTGTTCCTCAGTACACATAACACTAAACTAAACTGTAAACAAATCTTAAAATCAACCCTTTATCATTCATTGTTACCATGTTCTCAGTTTACAAATGCAATTTCTGACCCAATTTGCCAACATGCCCTTATGGACCAATTTTCCAGGTGGGATCTTGTCAAAGGCCTTGCTGAAGTCCACATAGACTGAAACTGCATTGCCCTCCACAATTTAGGACAGTGCATTTGATGGGTCTGTGAATTTCAAGAAGGCATCTGCCAAAGTCCCCTGCAAGAAACTGATTCAGATCTTCAAAGCCATTCAGAAAAGGTTTGCAATCGAATTCCATTCCTTTTCACAACATTTCTGAATGGCTAAAACTCAAATGAGCAGAATTATTCATTATTAGCTACTGCACTTATTGAAATTATTTTATTTGATCTTTTCTAGTTGCCTGTCTATTTTATGCCTCGAGATAAGGGGGACTATGCTCAGTTTTGGGATCTGGAATATCGTCTGGTTGCAGAGCCACATATGAAGGACAAGGTTCAGTTTCAACTTCAGGGTGTGGTAAGTGAAAATCATAGCCTCTACTTAATCTTATCTAACTTTAATAAATATATATATATATATGTATGTCAGCTTGCAAATCATTTGTCTTTCATTCATCTCCAAACCTATAATATACTTAAACTGCCAAAACCAGGGTTACAGGCTTCCAATCATGTACTGTATTTTTGTCTTTCTGCTGACTGGGTAGCATGCAACAAAAGTTTTTTTTTGTTCCTCAGTACACATAACAATAAACTAAACTGTAAACGAATCTTAAAATGTGTGTGTATGTATGTGTGTGCTTTGACTGAGCAACAGATCTGTTGGATAAGTGAGTGGGTAATTTTGCAGTGTGGAAATTAACATAGATAATAAGAGAGATGTGAAAGAGAGATTGAGGCAGGTGCTATTGCAATGTTTAAGAAACATTTGGACAGGTACATGGATAGAACGGGTTTAGAGGGATATGGACCAAATGCAGGCAGGTGGGACTAGTGTAGATGGGACATGTTGGCCGATGTGGGCAATTTGGGCTGAAGGGCCTGTTTCTACACTGTAATACTATGAATACGATACCCCAAAGTGAATTTGGGGCTTTGGGTAGGAAGTTGTAAAGCAGGACCTCTAGGGTTGTAATCTCAGATTGTTCTCTGCAACACAGTAGTAAGTACAGAAATAGTAAGATAGGACAGATGAATGCATGGCTAAAAAGCTGGCGCAGGAGGGAGGGCTAGCACGTGTATGGTTTGTGAGGATCTCTTCTGAGATGGGGGGGGGGGGGTCAGGGAAGGGTGAGGTATACAAGAAAGATCTGTTACACCAAAATGAAGGGAGACTTGCAGGGAGATTTGCTACTGCTCTTTGGGAGGGTTTAAACTAGTGAATCATAGCGGTGGAAGCCAAAGTGATAGCCTCTCCACTTGTTGCGCTAACAAAGTAGAACTGTCGAGTGCAGTGGGATGAACAGGCAGAGACAGGAGGGCAATTTAATTCGGCCAAGTGTGAGATAATGCATCTGCAAAGTGAAATACTGGTAGTACATAGTCATACAGCATGGAATCGGGCTCTTTGGTCCAACTTGTCTATGCTGACCAAGATGTCTTCCTGAGCTAGTTCCACTTGCCTGGAATGGGCTCATATCCCTCTAAACATTTCCTGTGCACAAACTTGTCTATATGTGTTTAAAGCAGTGAAATTGTACCCGCATCTACCACCCTGTGGCAGCTCCCTCCATATACCCCGATCTTGTTAAATGCTGCATTTGTTTAACAACACACCATGTATTTATTAGTACCTGTCTCAGTTAAATTCCGTCAGAAATTGAGCGTGATTAAAGTTGGATGAAGGGGAATGGAAAAGCTGTGTGGATGCTGTAATTTTTATTTATCGATACGATTGTGGGCACAATTTCCTTTCATTGCAAACAATCGAGTAATAATCACTTTTTTTAAGGGAACAAAAGCCAAAGTGAGCTCCAAGGAAACTGAATCAGCCATGGAACTGGTAAAAACTGAAGTAGCAGTGAAACCAAGAAAGTCAGAAAGAATAACCAAAACTGGGTCAGTACGAAAATGTTTGTAAGTTATTAACTTGGGGTCGGACTTTGGTCTCATTCAAGTTATTTCTCTGTGCAGTAATTCAAGCATGGTAACATAGTTTATAGTGAAACACTTGTTTATAGTGAACACTACTTTCTACAATCATGGGCCTCCTCCATTGCCCAAGTGATGCCACATTCAAACCAGAGCAACAGCACCTTGTATTCCGCTGGGTGGCTTTTACCCAATGGTATGAACATTGAATTCTCCAACTTTAGGTAAGTCCACCTATCCATTTTTGCCCTCCTCCCTTTCCTTTGTACCCCATTCCTGTGCATACCCATTTCTCCCACTGAACCACCCACGTCCAAGCAATGAATAGATATTAGGAACAGCTATGGTCCCAGTCCTGCCACTGCACTTTGCTCCAACATGATGATCAACCATTCCCTTCTGCTGTTTCTTTGGATGCAGCCAGTTTTCAATCCATGCTCTTTATTCCTCAGCTTCCATCCTCATAAACTTACTAAATGCCATTTTGAAAGTAAGAATTTGAGAATTGGAAATTAGTTGGTACACGTGCTTCTTAATCATCAAATGCACTTCCGAACCTTTGGGTGAAGACATTCAAGTTTTTAATTTAACAAATATTTTAAATAGTGAAATTTTAGGGATTGATAAGTGATGTTTCTAAGGCAGATAAATGATGAGCTGTTTAGAGATACAAATTTTGAATTATCCCTCTATTAAAAATATTGTGTGATATTCACACATATCCTGACTAACTGTAGCAGGCACTGCGGTCTCCTGTGGAGAGGATGAAACCCAGTCTTTTAATATCAGTGAAGCAGGACGAATCCTGCGGCTCTATTGCATTCTGCTGCTTTGTTGATATACATTGTGTAACATTTGGACAATATAAATCAAGATTTCATAGGTTATAGGTTTTTAGAATCTCAGTATTGCAGAACAGGTGGAGGTTGTTCACTGTTGTCTGTGGGTGCATTTATGGAGCAATCCATTCTGTTTATTTTCCCGCCGAATACCTTGTAGATCTTTTTATCTTTAATTATATCTAATTTATTGTTGAAAGTAAAGATTAAATTTGCATCCATCAAACTTTCAAGCAGTTTTGATCATAACTACATGCTGCCCAAAGGCTTTATTTGCATCTGCACGTAACTAAAACTCTGATCGTGTTATCTTCCGGTTTGGCAGTCATTCTATTTGTGCAACAGCGTAACACGATAGCGCTACGATTTTTCTCCAGCTTACTCACCGTTATCCTATGTTGAGATTGCACCAAGTTTTTTCCGATAGGTGGAAGCTGGTAAGAGTTATCGAGGTTTAAAAATCTTAAAAACCGCGCGTGTGCAGATCAATTGCCCCTCCTGCTATTCAGCGCTCCATGGATTGGTCCTTTCTACTGTCGTACCCCGAGACGGTCCACCCCTGCCTGCGCCATCGCGTCTTTACTACAGCTGTGACCCAGCCCAGCCAGCGCAGAGTCGGAGATGGCGCAAATGTCGCCAAATGGAAAGTGGAGACTCCTGGCGGAGGAGAACGACCAGCGAAGCGACCAGCGCCCGTTGTGAGTCCCAGGGCAAATATTTCAAATAAATATTTGCTCTTAGGAGCCTTTGCATCCTTCCAAACGTGTAGTGACTAAAATTGGATGGAAAATTCCAATTATGGGCAAGCCAATTGTTTTACAATTCAATTAAATCTTAGGGTTTCTTAAAAGGAAATATTGATTTTCCTTTACTTCAGGAACATTTTTCTCACCTTCATAACAGGTCTTTATGACTAAAACTGCATTATTTGTAGTATATTTTTCCATCATTTCTATCAAAATGTTATCATTTAGCACTTCTCTGCTTTACGTTTGCAAATATCTTCCTAGACCACCAGCCTTTTGAATTTGATTTTCCTCCTTTGTCTTCACCTTGCCCTGTAAACTCATTTCTGTGCCAATTATATAGTAAAAAATAAGTAGCCGCAGCATGGAGCTGTAGAAAATGCTACTGTTTTTACTTATCCTTGGCTCGTTGTTTCTGATTGTTCGTGTCCCACCGAATGAATTTCCACATGCCCCGACTCCATCCTATCTTCTCCCCCGCCCGGTCCAATCTCTCCCTACCTATATCCAGGACACCTCACACGCTCTTCGTTTCTTAAATTACTTCCGTTTTCCAGGCCCCCACTCCCTCATCTTTACTATGAATGTCCAGTCACTTCACATCATCCCCCACCAGGAAGGTATTAAAGCACTCTGATTCTTCTTCGACAGCAGAACCAACTAATTTCTGTCTACTAATATTCTCCTGTTCCTAGCAGAGCTGGTCCTTACCATCAATAACTTAGCATCAATAACTACCATCCTTCAACTCCACCCACTTCCTCCAAATACAAGGCGTAGCTATGGCCAATCGCATAGGCCCCAGCTATGCTGGCCTTTTTGTAGGGTACGTCGAACAATCACTGTTCCAGGTGTACACTGGCTCCGTAACATTGATGACTGTCAGTGCTATCTCCTGCACCCATGTAGAACTCACTGACTTCACAACTAATTTCCATCCTGCACTCAAATTCACTTGAATGCAGGATGGAATCCCTGACATCTCCCCACTGTTTCTAGATCTCACCATCCATCATAGGAGACAGACTATTGACCGAAATCTACTACAAACCCACTGACTCCCATAGCTATCTAGACGACACTTCTTCCCACCCTGCATCTCCTAAAGACTCTATCCCCTACTCCCAATTCCTCCGCCTACGCCACATCTGCATCCAGGATGAGGTTTTCCATACCAGGTCATCGGAGATGTCATTCTTTAGGAAACGACAGTTCCCCTCTTCCATTATAGATGAAGCTCTCATTAGGGTCTCCTTTATATCCCACTGCTCCGCTCTTGCTCCCACTCCCCCCATTCATAACAAGGGCAGAGTCCCCCTTGTCCTCGCCTTCCACCCCATCAGCCGTTCCATGCAGCATATAATCCGCCAACATTTTTGCCACCTCCAACGGGATCCCATTACTGGCCACATCTTCCCATCTCCACCCTTTCCGTTTTCCGCAGAGACCGTTCCCTCTGCAACTCACTGGTCAACTCGTCCCTTCCCACCCAAACCACCCCCTCCCCAGGTACTTTCCCCTCCAACCGCAGCAGATTCAACACCTGTCCCTTTACCTCCCCCCTCGACTCCATCCAAGGACCCCGACAGTCTTTCCAGCTGAAGCAGAGGTTCACTTGCAATTCCTCTAATGTATCCGCTGTTCCAGGTGTCAACCCTTGTACATTGGCGAGACCAAGCGCAGGCTCGGCGATTGTTTCGCTGCACACCCTTGTTCAGTCCGCCTTAACCTACCTGATTTCCCAGTTGCTCAGCACTTTAACTCCCCCTCTCATTTCTAAGCTGACTTTTCTGCCCTAGGCCTCCTCCATTGTCAGAATGAGGCCCAGTGCAAATTGGAGGAATAGTACCTCATATTTCACTTGGGTAGCTTATACCCCAGCAGTATAAACATTGACTTCTCTAACTTCAAATAGCCCTTGCTTGCCCCCTCTCTCTCCATCCCCTCCCCTTCCCAGTTCTCCCACCAATCTTACTGTCAGACTACATTTTATCTCTATCCCGTGCACTCCCTTGACATCAGTCTGAAGAAGGGTCTTGGCTCGAAACATCATCCATTCCTTCTCTCCAGAGATTCTACCTTTCCCGCTGAGTTACTCAGCATTTTGTGTTTACTTCATTCCAATCCAATTATCGTGGAGTCAGGGGATATGCAGAGAATGCAAAAACGGGGTACTCATTGTGGATGATCAGCCATGATCACATTGAATGGCGGTGCTGGCTCAAAGGACCGAATGGCCTACTCCTGCACCAATTGTCTATAATCTGGATTTTTTTTTGCTGATCACAACTGTGTTCCAAATTTAAGCCAATTCTTTTTCAACCAATGCTGTTTTATTCCTTGAATTTGTGTTTCGAAAATTGTCTATTTATAAGGAAGTCCATTCAAATTGCATCTACACTGTTATGACAATTTTTGACTCTTTGCTTGAATCTGAATTCTGTCAAATGCCATCATTTTTTACATTAGTTGAGAGAAAATGCATTGCCTGGGCAGAACTTTGTAGTTCTGTTTTATTGTTGCTCTGAAAATTATGTTCTAAGATGAATGCATTGCTAAAGCCTAACTATGTGAATAATGTAATAAATTATTAACTAGATTCTGTTCTATTCAGCCGAGAGTTGCCAAACAAGGGTGTATATGCTCCTGAGGATTCATACTCGTTCCCTGCAATTCCTGTTCGGGAATCGAGCACGTTAAAGGTTCATTTACGCAATAATAGTTGTGTTGCACATTCGGTGAGTGTTTTCTACTGTAAGTTTAAACATAGTACAAAAATAAGAATGCGTAATCTTTACATCATTCTTGTAAACATTTAGATTTTGAAAAGCAAATCTCGACTCTATACTTTCCAAGTTTGTAAAACAGGTTTGCAACTTACAGAGACAAACATAATGTTTATTCGCTTGAGTAACTACCATAAGAATATGTAGAAACAAGGAACTGCAGATGCTGGTTTACAGATTTACTGCTGCAGTCTGGAGAAGGGTCCCGACCCAAAACGTTGCCAAATCTGTATTCTTCAGAGATGCTGCCTGACCCACTAACTGACTCGAGCATTTATTTTTATTTAACCACATGAATAATTCATTAAATGACACCCTAAAGTACTGGAAATTCCGAGTCATCTCATGTTGGCATCTTCCTGCAGAGAGTGAAGTGTGTTGGCCAGCTACAGTATGTCATTGCGTGTATTGCTGAGTGGAGAGCATAGTGCTTGGCTTACGGTTTAAAATAGCGTCATGATGTGAGCATGTTGATCATTGGACTGCAGCAACATCCAATCCCTTAGCCTACACACTGGGCTAACCAAACTCGCATGTCAAGTACTGACTCGTCTGCTATTTTAGAATTTCTCAGTGGAGCCTAGGTAAAATTTGTGCAGTGGATAAACGGAAATGCTAGATGAAGATTGACTTCATTTAAAAAAAAATAAAAAAAATTTTTGGAATTGAGATATTGCTGACAAAGCTAATCTCTCACAGCATGGTAACCTTCCCTTTGAATTCTGCCAAATGATGAATGAGGAGATCTAAGATTTGTACGAGACGTTACAGGAATGGTGATATGTTTCCACTTCAAAGTGTACGCAACTTCCCAAACATTCCCAAACACCTGCTGCTTGTTGAGACCATGGAGGTTAGGGTGTTTTGCTGATTATATATCCACGCATGTTGCTGAAGTGGATGGTGTAGATGGTGTGCCTTGCAGTCATGGTGTTCAAGTGTACAAGAGGGTTTTCATGCAGGTTGGTGGATCGGTGATGATCACGTGGCCTGTCTTTCCTGGAGGATGTTCCTTCCAGATGAGGAGGAATTGCTTTAGCCAGAAGGTGGTGAATCTGTGGAATTCATTGCCACAGCTATGGAGATACGACTTTTGGGATTTTTAAAGCAGAGATTGGTGGATTCTTGATTAGTAAGGGTGTCAAAGGTTACGGGGAGAAGACCGGAGGATGGGGTTGAGAGGGACAGATCAATCAGCCATGTTTGAATGGTTGAATAGACTTGATGGGCTAAATGGCCTAATTCTGCTCCTATAACTTATGCTATCAAACTGTATGGATCTTACGAGAACTCATTCTTTCTAAGCATTGACAGGTTTATTTTGGGTGTTGAAACAGTCTTCACTCTGTTCAATTGTTCCATCCCTCTGTAGAGAATTCCAAAGAAGTAGAATCTTCTGCATAAAGACACAACTTCCTTTGTCAGTAATAAATGTCCAACCCCCAATTCTAGAATAAGTACAAAGTGCTGGAAATATTGGTCAGGCCGCAAAAATGGAAATAAACAGTTCACATGTCAGCTTCTTGACTGATTCTACACCACAGAAGGGAATAACTTAAATTAATATACATAATCAAAAGTTAATGGGAACTTGGAATATCTTTAAATCTTGATGAAAATTGCATGTATTTAAATCACTTTGGAAGCTAAGTTACAAGTAAGCTGTGTTTACTTGTCATTAGAAAATTATTGTTGAAGGAATCCGGAGTATTTCTTGGAGGTAATCTCCGAAGCAGCTGGTGCTGTGACATGATTAATTCCAATCGAACATCTTTTTAAGACTAGAACTTGTCTGTTCTATATTAACAACATAGAAAGAGTCATGGAAGTATTGGGGTAAGAGGGTAGAGTTTGACAGGATTAGCATATGAATATGGTTTTTGACAAAGAAGGGAAATAACAAGGTATAAAGATGAGGTTCTGCGTTCCTAATATTTGCCCACAGCTTCCATTGAGTTATAATACAGGCCAAGGACCTGCGTCATTGGTCCTTATTGATTGGTTTGATTTTATAAACTTTTATTTACATTTTGTTTCAAAAAGCATCTTGATCACAATTTTGCATGATGCATTACATTATTGAGAATAGTTGAAAATTCAAATTAAATCAAGAAATACATTTAGCCTAGCTTTCTTTCCTGCACATAAGTGATCTGAAATGGAAGAACAAATGACGTGAGAAACTGTAAATGCTGGGATAATTTGCAGTGATGCATGTGAATTTGATTTGCATTTGTGCTTCACGCCAATAACTAAAACAATGTTTAAAAGCTTTTCAGATTAAACGTTTAGTTCCTTTGCTGCTTATTATTAGATAGAACAGTAATTTTAAAGTGAATGTTTGTAATGAGCATGTTGGTATTTGCCTGCAGCTATGTTAATGATTTTGGTGTTAATTTGCAGCTGAAGTTTGTAAACCCCAGAGAGCCATTTTATATCAAGCATTCCAATTATTCATTGCGGTGAGTGACCAATACAATAATGAAACAAATACTTGAGCCAAATAAATTTCAAACCTTCCATTTGCACTGCTGCACAGAAGATTTGGGTTATTTTCCTATTTCGACTGCTTAGGCTAAGTCTTCAACTTCACGCTTTCACTACAGAACCAAATGCATCTTTCAGTGTGCAAGAGAACTGAATACAAAGAACATGCACAAATATGATGATTCCTCCTTCACATGCACCATTGATCAAAGCCGATGGACAAAATGGCCCCCAAGACTGAGAAAATTAAATTTGAATAGATCATATAACTAGACTGTGTGGAAACAGGTCCTTGGTCCAACTCGTCCATGCTGATCAAGTTACCTAACTAAATCCCATTTGCCTGCATCTGGCCCATATCCTTAAATCTTTCCTGTCCATATACCTGTCCAAGTGTCCATTAAATGTTGTAATCGCACATCCCTCCTCTTCTGGCAGCTTATTACACCAACATTTGTGTGTAAAAGGTTGCCCCTCAAGTTCCCTTTAAATCATTCCACTCTCACCTTAAACCTATGCACTCTGGTTTTAGACTGCCCTACCCTGGGGAAAAGACTGGCTATTCACCTTATCCCTCATAATTGTATAACCCTTTATTAGGTCACCCACACGGCCTCCTATGCTCCAGGGATATCCAGCCTCTCTTTGCAGCTCAAACCTTCCAGAACCAATACCAATCTTCTTAGCACCCCTTATGGTTTAATTACATCCTTCCCATAGCAAGTGACCAGAGGTGCTCACGATATCCATATGTTACCTTACCAATGTCTTGTACATGACATCTCAACTCCTGTTCTCCATACCCTTACCAATGAAGGCAAGTATGCCAAATGCCACCTTTTCCACCTTTGTCGCCACTTTCATGGAACTGTGTGCCTGCACCCCAGTGACTGAATGGCCAAAAGGAGTGAAGAGGAAGCATTGCTCTAATATTTCAAGTTTGACTGCAAACACTAATCAAAAAAAATATTTTCATGAAATTGATTCTATAACATGTTTTTATTGCCTTTCTTTGGGACATGATTTCTGAAGTAACAAGCATTAACAAATCAGATTGAGATTACCAAATAACACGGATGGATTTATCATCTTCCTAATAAGAGTGTTTGCCTGTAAAGGAATTGGGCACTTCCAAGTGGTTTAATTGTGAAGTGATTTGAAATACTTTGTGGATGTGTAAGGCAAATGGTTATTCTATTATTTTTCATGTTTGAAAGTTGATTAAGAATGTAATTGCAAGATAAATTTGCCTTCAGGTGACTATCATAGGGCAATAGTGTTCTCTGACAGATAGGCCCATTCCTTCTCCCCAGAGATGCTGCCAGTCCTACTGAGTTACTCCAGTATTTTGTGTCTATCTTTGGTGTAGACCAGCATCTGCAGTTCCTTCCTGCACAGTGTTCTCTGACAGTTCATTTTCATTTTATCACTAATTTGCTCATGTGGCATTTGTGATGAGAAACGATCTAAAGTGTTCCTTTCACATGTTTATTACAGTATCAGAGGCCTTTCAATTCATGAGCTAAAAGCTAGCTTCTAACAAAGCAGCCCCATCTTTGCCTTGTAGAAACAAGGAACTGCAGATGCTCATTTGCACAACAGGACACAAAGTGCTGGAGTAACTCAGCATTTTTCTTTTTTCTTGACGGGGCTTCTGGGCATGAACCTCCTAAGTTTCTTGTTTCTCCATCGTCCCCGGCTTCCTACCACAGAACAATACACAATTAAACTCTTGCAGTAGTATTTCTAAACCAGATGGTTCTCGTTGTTTCCAAGACTTCTCATGTTTGTAAGGACATACAGAATGGGTTTCAGTGATAATTAAAAGGCTTATGTCACTGTTCCCCAGCTTCCACTGTCAGATAAATAACCATCTCCCTCTCTCTCTCCCTCTCTCTCTCTCTCCCTGTCTCTATCTCTTTTTCTGCATCTCTCTGCCTCTTTCGTTGCCCATCCATTTTCTCGTGACATGCTGCATAACCTAACTCCAGCATTCTTTCTTTCCTCTCTGCATCTCTCTCTCCCCCTCTCTATCTTTTCTTTGGGAGTAGATCTAGGGATATTGTATTTGTCTGAAAGTTGGCACAAAGTACTTTGCTGCTTGTTCCTTTCATTTGACTTCTTGTTTCTCCTGTCCAGTGCTCAACACTACATCAATCTGCCTGTCCAGTTCAAACCAGAGTCCGAGGGAAGATTCGAGGCATTGCTCGTGGTACAAACAGACACGTGTGGAAGTATCCCTATTCGACTTGTTGGTGAAACTGTTGCAAAAGAATTAATGAAATAGAGCTGCTTTATCAACGGAAGTACCCGATTACAGAACTAACCTCACTAGCGAAATGTAGAAATCTTGTAACAATTTGGAAAAAGCACCTTTTGTGTACTTTTTAATATTGTAATTTGTAAATTTAAAGTATTTATACACTGGTGCCATTTTGGTTCAACAACTCCACTGTGACGTTTGAAAAGGAGAAAAATATTTTGGTAAACATTTGTACCATACTAAATAGAAACCCAGCGTACTGTGGCAGGACTATACTGATTCTGCCCTTTCCTTCAGTATTGTATAACTAATCACTTTGCACAAGCTTTATTTTTGTGGCTGGTTTTATATTTTGATGTATATTTGAAATAAAGTTAGTATTGTATATACACCTGCATTTTTTAGATTTTTGTGTTTTAAAAGTTGGAGTGTATAATCCAATAGAATTAATAGTTTGCAGTTGCACATTACTTTTTTTAATTGAATGCTGCACAAATACTTCGCATTGTTCAGGAATTAGCTTTTGTTGATGGGTCGATCAAACACGTAAAGATTTATAATACTTTGATGTTCCAGATTTTGGCCATGTAATCTGCACTTTCGCACTCTGTCCCGTCCATTAGCAGCAACCACTCAAACACCCAGTTATTGAGGGTCTGTGCCCACTTGTGGCGTCACCCATTCCAATTGTAACCCACATCAAAGTTTAGTTCTTGGCACAGCTGGTGAAAAGATCGGGCAGGCATCTAGTTGCTCACTGGAAAGTCCAGTGAAAAGATGTGAATAACAATCAGAAATCATTGATACCTTGCACTCGATTTAAGTATAACTGGAAAATGTACCAGCCAGACTTATTTGTGACAATGACAGACACAAGGCCATCAGAGACGAGAGATTTAAAAATAAGTTGTCAAATCTTGTATACCTGACCAACTTAGAATTTTATACTGCCTGTCATCTAGGTTGTTGCCTTCTGTTTCTCCTGACTACTGGACATGTTACTCAAGTTAAGTGAATCAATAACTATGCAAATTGGGTACAGACAACACTGATACAGCCGAAAAAATAGTTGCCATGCATTTGGATTTCCAGTACTGCTCAAATGGATTTGTACCTGCTTTCCAAAAGACCCTTGAGATATTCTGAAAACTGAACTGGTGTTCTACCACAAAGATTCTGTTGGCAAATCGACCACGTATGTTGTACGAGCCGCGCTAACAAGAAAATGTTTGGGTTTGTTCCCTTGTCCAACCTCGGAGAACTAATCCTGGCAAAGGAAATAGTAACCATTCCACATTTCTACCCAAAGCCCTTTAACCTGGAAAGTAACACTCAGTCCACCTCTGCCCACGGAATTTCCATTTGAACTCTCATTCCGATACTCACCTTTCTGTCCTGGGCTTCCTCCATTGCTGGCCTGAGGCCACATGCAAATTAGAGGAACAGCACCTCATACTTTGCTTGGGTATCTTACATCCCAGCTGTATAAATTCTCTAATTTTAAGTAAATTCATCTTATGCACCCCCTCCCAACTTGCCTTTTCCTCCTTCCTAGTTGTTTAACCAGTTCCACAGTTCTCCACATTGTTGCTCTTCAGATCACACCTTCCCGAGCCAACAATGGAACTACCTGGCAAGGTGCTGCCGGAGGACATTTGTGACTGGCCCTGGTCTTTTCTTTCCCGCTCCCAGTCTGAAGACTGATCCCGACCCGAAATGTCAATTCTTTTTCAGTATGTAATATATGCAAAATGAATTTCACTGTGCCAAAGAAAGCACCATTGAACCATTTTTCAGATCTGCTGCCTGACCCACTGGATTACTCCGGCACTGTGTCCATCATATGCAGAATGTAATTCTTATTTAAAATGCAGCCGATGGTTAACATTCTGTCAATGCTTGCTGACCATACAGTACTGATTATGCTTCAAAGGGCTGCCAGAGTCGAGGAAAATCTTCACCGAGCTGTGCCTTTGGTTTGGTGGGTCAATTGGCGGTTGAAAATTTTCCCAAGTACAGGTAGTCGGTGAGAGAACAGGAAAAGGAGGGGTAGGAAAATTGGGCATTTGAACTGGAAAGATTGCCAATAAATAATTTAGGGAATGGGGTTGCTCTGAGGCCTGGTGTCATCTAGGTATAATCTGAGACATTTCTCAGATTCATATTCATATGAATGGTAATCTCAGGGTAAATCATCAAAGACCCACACCATCCTGGCCACACTCATTTCACCACTGCCATCAGGAAGAAGTTACAGGAGCCTGAAAACTGTAACGTCCAGATTCAGGAACGGCTTCTTCCCTACAACCATCAGGCTATTAAACACAACAACGAATAAGTTCTGAACTGCAAAATACCATATTATTATTGCACTATATTTGTTATGTATTGCAATTTTTCTTTTTTTAAATTTTCCCCTGTTATGTACTCTGTTTACATATTCACATATTCTGTTGTGCTGCAGCAAGTAAGAATTTCATTGTCCCATCTAGGGCATAAGGCAATAAAACGCTCTTGACATTACTCTCTTACCTGCTACAACTACGTCCTCTGGCAGCTCATTCCATACACCCACCACACTGGAAAATGTTGCTCTTTAGGTTTCTATTAAATCTTTCCCCTTACACCTATGCCCTCTAGTTCTCGCTTTTGAATTAATTATGCCTTTTAACAATCAAACGTTCTTGCATTTTTTTACTAATTTTTATAAAGGGGATATTTGTTAGGGTAAAACTTTTAATTCTACCAATAATTTCAAAATTGCAATGTTACATTTTTCCCTTTTGTCCTTTTGAAACTAATTTAGTTCAGAAAGGCTATGCTGTAAATATGAAAAATAGACATTTCAAAATCATAGTGTAGTTATAATATGTATGATGCTGCTAACAATGCGGTAATTACTGTGCTCCAATAATAAATCTCACTATTCTCGTGCCATACAAAATACATCTTCCTCCATTTGAGTTAAACTCAGTTCTTTTGTCAATCTAAAGTCAACTTGATTCAAATGCTTGTGTAGCTGTTGTAATAGTTTCTTTATTCAGCTGAGCCAAGTCTCTGAACCTTCCAACACAGAGCTGGAAGTTCTGGGGTGGGTCCAGAGAATTGTAACTTTGATACAAACTCATTGGATTTATATAGGTATTAGACATTTCAGATAGAGGGTATGACACCCTAGTAACCAATCATCTGAGTCCTCCTGGTGATTTACAACAGCAGTCACATGATTCCCCCCCCCCCCCCCCTTCTCTGGCCTCATTTTACAACCTTTGTTTGCCTGTGGTTTAACTTTGTTTGGAATTATTTTATTTCAACACAGCAAAACCCCAGTAGGCTCAATTATCGAATACCACTCCTCAAAATATAAGATACACACATATAATGCAAGATCACACAAGTCATACAAACACATTTTCCATACCAAGAATAAATATATTTCTATAAATCTAAACAAAGTCTAATGTTTACAGTCCTACTAAGGCATAATACATTTCATAAATGGTTTTACAGCAATTTTACAGTTTAAAATACTATTACCTATATTAAAATATTAATTATATGAGTTCGCCGAATTACACAGCTTCTAAGTTAAATTTGAAACCCACACACCTCCCAACTCCAAGCATACATGGGTCGTAAATCTGTCAATTTAATTGCTAAGTGTTTGGTGCCACATTACAGCCTCTCCTTCTCTGCTATTTCTGGGAGACGGATTTCCAATCTCTCTGCAAGGTCTTTTATAAATATTACAGAACACAGGGTAAATTTACAACTTCAGACCATTACCTCAAAAGTACAGCTTCTCAATCTCATTATAATTTAACATAGCCAAAGCTACCACAGAGTCTATTATCCCTCAGCCTTGAATTCTGTCTCAAACTCAGCATAAGCAGCCATAACTCTTCATCTTTATTCTTCATCAAGAATGTGCCATAGAGAAAAAGCAGATGACCTCTGGCCGAAGAAGAAGCCCTATTCAGCTATCCATTCTTCAACACAAAATCATATCAAATACAATTTCCTCCAGCGATATAATTGCCACAAAGCAATAAACGAAGCTATGCAGGTTCAGTAGGCTCAATTCAGTAGGTTTCAGTGGCATCTCTGCAAGATGGGGGAGGTAGAGGTCACGACTCTGTCTGAGCTGTGAATCAACTGAACACACTGAATGTCGACTGAACTGTGAGTGTGGTGTTTTGGGTGGTTTTATGGTGGTTTCACCCTGCTTGAAATGATATGAAGCTGCATTTGAATGTGGTGGCCTTGCATCCTCCATGAAATAGTATGAAACTGCATTTGAATTTGGTGGCCTTGCACCCTGCTTGAAGTGGTTGGAAACTGCACTTGAATTTGGTGGCCTTGCACCCTGCTTGAAGTGGTCGTAAACTGCACTTGAATATGGTGGCCTTGCACCCTGCTTGAAGTGGTATGAAACTGCACTTGAATTTGGTGGCCTTGCACCCTGCTTGAGGTGGTATGAAACTGCACTTGAATTTGGTGGCCTTGCACCTTGCTTGAAGTGGTATGAAACTGCACTTGAATTTGGTGGCCTTGCACCCTGCTTGAAGTGGTATGAAACTGCACTTGAATTTGGTGGCCTTGCACCCTGTTTGAAATGGAATTTCAAGGAATAGCCATTAGTCAACTGCCAGCCCACCAGTCGTCAGTGAGCTGCCAGCACATCAGGCTTGAGTGACTGAGCTGTCACCCCAAGAATCCATTTGGCCCACAATGTCCATACTTGACCACTGGAAAACAGGCCCGTCAGCCCACAACACCCATACTCGCACCCCACCCCCCCCCCCCCCCACTGGCCACCAATATTGGAATTGGTGATGAGGTGGAATATTGCGTTGGGGGACTTAGTCTAGTTAAATATAAATAGGAGAGATTTCCAATTAATTTACTATTGGCAACTTAATGCACGAAATTACATGCATAATTTATTGAATGGTTATTATTTTCATTATTTAATCAATCTCTTAGGTAGGCATAATTTTCCCATGTATTTCATCCGCAGTACATGTAATACGTGAAACTATGCGCAACTCACATGCCGTGGACGCTGCTTCAAGCCTTCACTTACAACGGCCAATAAAGGCAGCTGAAATCCTGCATTTGCACCGTGGACTGCGCGCATTTGCGTTGTGCAGCCTGCGTGCAAGGTGCTGCGCATGTGTTCATCGTCCGCCTGTTTTCTTGGCAGGTTTTTGAAAAATGGATCGCCATTATCTTAAGTTCTTGTATAATGTGGTAAGTAAATTTATTTGCGCTATATGTTTTAAAATATTTTATTAAGCGATAAGGCTTTTGAAGAGAAATTACTTTATAAAAGTTGACTGACTGCCTACCGGTGAGACAAATCTGCACATGCGCGTTTTTTAAGATTTTTTAAAGTCGACTGACTGCCTATCCTGAATAATTACTCACTGCACGTGCCTGAGCTCCGCTCTTGCTCCCCCAACCTTAGTTGCAACAGGGGCAGAGTCCCGCTAGTCCTCACTTTTCATCAGCCATCTCATGCAGAATATAATCCTTCGACTGTTTCGCCGCCTCCAACAGGATTCCACCACAAGCCACATCTTCCCATGTCCAACCCTTTTCAGGTGTCAGAGGTTATGAGGAGAAGGCAGAAGAATGGGGTTAGGAGGGAGGGGTAGATCAGCCATGATTGAATGGCGGAATAGACTTGATGAGCCTGTACTAATCAAAAGTCTATCTATCTCTGCCTTAAAAATATCCACTGAATTGGCCTCTAAAGCCTCTTTGGGAATCCTGCACCAGCACTCCCAAGTCCCTTTGCACCTCTGATTTCTGGATTCTCTCCCCAGTTAGAAAATAGTCTATGTCGATCATTGTTTTCTAAAACTTCAAGTATCCACTTCTCCATCCTTCCCTTTCCCAGTTCTCCGACCAGTCTGATTGTCCCCATCACGTGTTATCTGTTTGCTTCGTTGTCACCTTCTCCTATCTAACTTGCTCTACTCTCCATTTCCTTTAACGTCATCCCCTTTGATCTTTCGTTTTCACACCTTACACTTCTGCATCTCTGTCTCCCTCTCCCCTGGCTCTCAACCTGAGGAAGGGTCTCCACAGTTGCTGTCTGACCCGCTGAGTTATTGCAGACTCTTGCTGATTGGGTGCGGCATCACTGCCGGCCCTGCGGGGGGCGCTGCGGCGGGAGGAGCGGCTCGTGAGGCGGGATGAGGGCCACGCCGGCTTCATCTCCCCGCTCCGATGCGACTCGCACTGCGTCTGACGTCATGGCGTTGGCGCGGCGAGCAAGAGGGGATGTGACGTTAGGCGGTGAGGAAGTGGCAGTTGGAGACGGTTACGACGGTTGGGTTTGGCGGGAAAGCACAGTGCGGTGCTGCTCGCGTGTTTGACTGCCACCAATATGGCACAGAGTCATTTAGACAAAAAAAAACACTGTTATTGCTCAAATGGCATTTTACTGTACGCTTATGTTCTCATTCATTGCATTTATCTTATTATAGAAGCCAACCACGCACTTTCCATTTTTCCTGCACTTTACTGTTTAAGCTGCTTTGTTTCCCTTTTTTAAACTGTATTTGGGTGTGAAAACTGAATGCAAAAAGGCCATTGCACTGATAAGTAACTTTATTGTGGAGCAGGAAGGGTTTTGATGCAATTTGTAATAGTAATGAATTTGTTACAAATGTAAAGAAAAATATATTTTTGAAGGTTCACTGATATCAGTTGTTTTTGGCCTAAAGAATGATGACCAAGAAAGTATTAATCTAATGTCAGACAATGTTTCTTTTTATTGTGATGAATCTTTGATTTCTCTTGCTCTGCACGGTGTTATTAATTTTGATGATGACACTTCATTGTCACTTGTACCTAGCTAGGTGCAGTGAAATTCTTTGTTTTTGCTTATAAAGTACACAAGAGTTTCCACAAAGGTGCTGACAAAGTTATAAAAAGTACTCATCCCCCACCCCCCTCCACGCCAGGTCCCCCTTAGTTCGTGGTGACAGAGCGTCCACCTCTTCCTCTCTTGACCTTGAGGCTCCATCCTTCCATCCTCGAACTCTATTTGAGGCTCTGACCCGACTTTGTCTAATGGCTCTGACTCGACCTCGGGTCTCCACCCCGACCCACCTCACTCGACCACCATAGTTCCGCACCGGCTCCTCTGTCGTCGAGCCACAGCGGGTGAGTCAGCCATGTTGCTCGCCGGGAGTGATGCTATGATTTTTTTTTTACTGTTGTGCACAATGCTTTGTTGGTGAAGATGCTTGATGGAGTTCTCAGTTGTAGAACTAAACGTTTAGTCATGCCAACTTGGTTGAAAGTTTAAAAGGTGGCCCAAGATGGAAACAAGCAACCACAGCTTGCAAAAAAAAAAAGACACCAAGTGCTGGAGTAACTTAGCGGGTCAGGCAGCATCGCTGGAGAACATACAAAATTGGATAGAAATTTCACTTCATGGAAGGAAATCACCCTGATTTTGGAAGGCTCCTTCTCGGACTGGTGGCATGTGACCAGAGATGTGCCTTGGGGGGCAGTTTCTGTTTGTCATCTATATCAATGATTAGCAAGTTTGTGATGATACAAAAGTGGGTGGTTGTGCAGATAATGAAGATGGTTGTGAAAAATTGCAGTAGGTTCTTGATCGATGGGCTGAGGAATGGTTGATTGAATTTAATGCAGAGAAATGTGAGATGTTACATTTTGGGAAGTCTAACATCGGCAGGACTTACACAGTGAATGGTAGGCCTCTGGGGGCTGCTGTGGAGCAGAGGGATCTAAGAATGCAGGTGCATGGTTCCTTAAAGGTGGAGTTGCAGGTAGGTCGGGTGGTCAAAAAGGCTTTTGGTAAATTGGCCGTCATCAGTCTGTATTGAGTATAGAGTATTGAGTATAGAATTTGGGAGGTCATGTTGCATTTTTAATAAGACGTTAGGCCCCATTTAGAGTATTTTGTTCAGTTCTGCACACCATGTTATAGGGAATATGTTGTCAAGCTGGAAAGGGTACAGAAGATTTACGAGAATGTTGCCAGGACTAGAGGATCTGAGCGACAGGGAGAGGTTGAGTAGGTTGGGACTCCTGTCCTTGGAGCGCAGGAGGATGAGGAGTGATCTTATAGAGGTGTATAAAATCATGAGAGGAATAGATCGGGTAAATCCACAGAGTCTCTTGCCCAGAGTTGGTGAATCAAGGACCAGAGGACATAGGGTTAAGATGAAGGAGAAAAGATTTAATAGGAATCTGAGGGGTAACTTTTTATAGAGTCATAGAGTGATACAGTGTGGAAACAGGACCTTCGGCCCAATTTGCCCACACCAACCAACATGTTCCAGCTAGTCCCACCTGCCTGTGTTTGTTCCTATCCATGTACCTGTCTGTTTCTCAAATATTAGGATAGTCCCTTCTCAACTTCCTCTTCAGGCAGCTTGATCCATACACACACCACCCTGTATGAAAATGTTGCCTCTCAGATTCTTATTCAGTCTTTACCCCTTCACTTTAAATCCTCGATTCACCTAGTCTGGGCAAGAGACTCTGGGCATCTACCTGATCTATTTCTCTCATGATTTTTCATACAAACATAGAAACATAGACAAAGGGTTGTAGGTGTATGAAACAAGCTGCCAGAGGAGGTAGTTGAGGCTGAAACTATCCCAACATTTAAAAATCAGTTAAGACAGGTACATGGATAGGACAGGTTTGGAGGGATATGGACCAAATGCGGGCAGGTGGGATTGGTGTAGCTGACAGATGTTGGCCGGTGTGGGCAGGTTGGGCCGAAGGACGTGTTTCCATGCTGTATCACTCTATGACTAACATAAATAGGTGATGTTTTGGGTCAAGACCCTTTTTTCGACTACAGAGAGTGGTAGCTATTGCCTGTTTATTAATTACCCCTCAGAACAGTTGATTGTCATATACACTAGGGTGTTATGAAATGTATTGTTCAATGGTGCTTTATGTTTGCATGAAGCTCACTTTTAGAGCCTGAGGGGCAACCTTTTCACACAGGGTGGTGGGTGTCTGGAGCGAGCTGCCAGAGGAGGTAGTAGAGGCAGGTACTAGAACGACATTTAAAATACATTTCAACAGGTACATGGATTGGAAAGGTTTAGAGGGATATGGACAGGTGGGATTAGTGCAGATGGGTTAATATGGTCGGCATGGGCAAATTAGGCTAAAGGGCCTGTGTCGGCAGATTAGACAACATCTTTGGAGGGAATGTAAGACGGTGTTTCGGGTAGAGACCTTCTGAAGAAGATTCTTAAGATTGTAGCATTTGCAGCTCCTTGTGTCTCTACACACCTTGAACATTGAAATGAAGTATTTTTGTACATAATGTTTGCTATAGAGAGAATACCAACAACCTCTTGAGTATTGAGGATGCCTTTCTTCAGTCAAATACCCAAAGGAACTACAATCATTCCCCTTGAGCAGAGTAATTTTTTGCAGGACCAACATTGCATTTAACCTTTTTCAACTGATGTCAGGATTGCACCAGATGGCCTCCTTTCTGCTGTGTGTAGAAGAGTATCTCTACCTCTGCTGTACCCCGCCATGTTTTATTACCTAATTACACCCACTTTACACCATGTAGTTTACTTCAATGCACTTAACCTATAGTTTAATTAAATAAATACACAAGCTATTATTGATTTTCATCCATCCAGCCTTTAACATACTGAAGAGACCAAATGCCAACCAGACTCTCTATCGAGCTAGAATACCTGCATTGCCTGATCCAAACGATACAGAAGACTTGGATTCGTTTTCATCTTTCCTTGGGATGAGTCTTTACTCAGAAAGGTATTTGCAGAGTCAGAAGAATAAAATCTTTAAATTTGGGATCATTGTCAAAATTTAATATTCAACTGGATTTTTTGTTTACTTGACTTGAGCTCGTCTGTAAAAATGACCTGGTTCTATTTTGTTGTAGTGTACTTGGAACTTCAGAAAGTGATTCACTCAATGCATCGCTG
Organism: Raja brachyura; assembly: GCA_963514005.1. The sequence continues at coordinate 29,106,888 of OY740784.1, read as the reverse complement.
GATGCTCTTCCAATGGGGGATCTGGAAGGTTTTCCCTTATTTTTGCATACTTCCAATCAAGTACAAAACAAGTTACAGAATGCGAAGTCCTGGACAGTATATCCTGAGCATTTAACTTTCACTATACCATCAGTGGGTGAGTAATGTGTCAAATGCAATAATCTTGGTTAAATGAGAGGAACAATTACCTCTCATTCGAGACTTCTCAAATTAACGTGTCACTTAACAACTTGATCATCCAATCACCTAGAAGCCATGCTCAACGTATTGCATTCCTGACTCCAAATAGCATGGGTAAAACAATTTTCTTCTTCAACGCAACACTAAATAGAGGATTTAATTTTTTTTTTTTTAAGTTTGTTCAAAAGCAAGAAAAGTGTGGAATGCAGAAAAAAAAGATGAGAAAGGGAATATTAAAGGCAGGAGGGATTGAATGACTTAAGCAATGAGCATCAAATCTATGTGAGGTCACGATGAGTCTAGTCGAACAGCAAATGGCAACATTGTGGCGGCACATGGTGGTAGGCCACAGGCACAGCGAACCCTCAGCTCTGGAGGGAGGAGTTAGGTGTCTCGGTGTGGGAGGCGCAGGTCACGGACCCTTAGGGGTATTTAAGGTCAGGAAATGCCCATGCCCATTTGAGGAGCAGGGAGCTTAATCTTCCCGATTAAAACGCGTCTCAAGCACACAACTTGTGTCTGCTTAGTTTTTGGCTGGACTTGTGCGAATCCCCACTATACTGGTGACCACGATGTACAGGAGTGTAATCCTGGAAGGGAAATTTCGTAACAGGATGCGTTCCGCCGTTGCCGCCCACGAGGCCCACGAGGCTGAACTCAACGCAGTGTCCCTGAAGCTGCCTACATTTTGGACCTCGCAGACGGGGGTTTGCTTCCGACAGGCCGAGTCCCAGCTCTACTTCCGCGGCATATCGGCCGACGAGACCCGCTACCACTATGTGGTAAGTGCTCTGGATCAGCGGATGGCCGGTCGGGTCGTTCCTTACCTCGATAACTCACCAGCGGCGAGTAAGTATGCAGGCCTCAAGGAGCTGCTGCTCTGGATCTACGGGCCGAGCCGTACGGATCGCACCTGTCAGGTCCACAACATGAGCGGGCTCGGCGGCCGGAAGCCCTCAGCCCTCATGAGCAAGATGCTCACACTGTTTGAATTTACCTACCTACATCAGTTGCCACGAGACATCCGCCGGCAGCTCTCGGGGGAGAGCTTTGAAGATCCGATTAGACTAGCGACGTGCGCCGACGAGCTGTGGCTGTCTGACCAGCAGCAGGTGGGTGCGTTGGAATCCCTGGAATCGCTGGACCGGATTGATTCAGCGCCCTGGAAGGCCCAGCGACCCAAGACCATGCCCACAAGAGGCCCACGCCCATAAGAGCCACAAACCAGACCAGTGGCACAGGAGAGGAGGCTGGCTGAGCAGGATCCAAGAAAAAGGATGTGGTGCTTTTACCACCAACGCTGGGGTTCAGCGGCCCGCCAATGCCGCCAGCCATGTTCGTTTCCGGGAAATGCCGGTGCCGGCCGCCGATAGTCACCGCGGTGGCCAGCAGGATCTTGTGTCCGCTTCATATTTGGCTGGACTCCTGCGAGTCCCCGCTACAACATTCGATTTATCACCAACATTGGCTGCCTTGGTGTTCGAGAGGACAGGGCATGAAATCAAACTGCCCGGGTCCATTGTTTGTCAGTTATCTCAACAAAAAATGTGATGCTGTTCTTTGAATATCTGTTGAACTCGAGTAGAATGAGGCTGAAGACACCCTTGGGCAAAGAAAGGGAGGTTCAAAATTGCACATGATAATTAAACTAAGGTGTTAATTGCAGATTGAGTGATCACTTTTATTAAAACAGAAAATGCTTGGGATACTCAACAGATTGGGCAGCAACTGGAGAAAAAAGTGTTAACGTTTCAGATCGTCGGTAATGTTTTGAGTTGCGGAGGTGGTGAATAGAGAGCAGGAGGAATGTCTGAAACCAAGGGAAATGAATGGACGTTGCATGTTAATGGCTGCTTGTCTGTCTTGAAGTGTAACTAGAGGGAGAACAATGAAGAGAAAAAATAAAATATAACCTATTCTAAAATATAGAAGACTGTTATTGATGGAAATCTGAGACAAAGCTACATGCTGGGAAAGCTCAATGTCAGGGAGGGACTGTGCAATTTAATCTCTGGTCTGTACTATCGCATTTTGTTTTCTCCACTCTTCTTCATTTTAAAACAAGTTTGATTTCTAACAACTTTTAGCTTTGAAAGGCCATTAGCTCTCTTCTCTTTCCAAAGTTCCTGCTTGACCTGAGCATTCTGTTTTTGTTTCTGCTTTCTGGTATCTGCATTCTTTGAATTCAATTGCAAATCAGCTACTCGATCAAATCCCATCAGGTGTTTAATATAATGCATATTCTGATTTCTCAATATCAAGGATTGATAGGCCTACAACAGTGGCCCGTTATTTTTGCAAAATATATTACGGTTGGGCAAAGGTTATGATCTTTACCTCTTCAATTAGCAGAAATAAATTGTTTCTTCGTGCCTAGATTAAAGATTCTGACCAGGTATGCATATTGAGAAAGTAGCAACCATTCTTGGGATGTGCTGTTCGCATTGACATCAGTAAGTGATTCTTTGGAAACTTTGGAATCTCTCCACTTTGTACATTCATCCCCGTGGACAACAAACACACAGAATGTAGTTAAGAATGTTATGACCTTAACTGCCGTAGGCTGGTGGAGCTAAGACTATGTTCCAAATGCGATGTTCCAAACAGCTCCTTTTGGAAAGTAATGCATTTCCAGACTCTCCGGTGTCAAATGTATGTGTATCCCTGTGGGTAATCTGGATACTAAGACATTATAAGCTTAAGTACAGGATGCAAGCATTTAGATCAGTGCTTCTTAAACTATTTCACTGTCAATCACCCTTAGGTCTTTATCTCAAAATTTCATTCACTCTCGACTCAATTTTCTTATGTTCTTTGGTAATTTTCGTCTTATTCTCCCTTGTGTATAATTTTATATATAATTTATCAGCACATGAGCAAAAAAAACATTAATTAACTAATTTATTAAGTGATTATTCAACTTTTTGAACATCCTAAAATATGTAAAGAAAACTAGGAGTGAAAAAAAAGTTTAATTACCACTGGAGTTGGAAAATCATTTGATTAGAATGATTAAAAAAAATTCCAATGTCTAAACACTGGACTTCAGCCCCATCCTACCCTTTCGGGTTTTGTTTACTGCAGCTTTTTTCTTGGAAAACTAGCGCAAAAAAACATGGTCTTCCCTTAAAGGTTAAATTACAGTAAATTTGGGAAATATCCAGCTACTTTGAAATTAGAAAACCATAGGTAGAGAGAAAAAAACATCAAATTTCCAGCGCCACTGCCATTAAAAGCAATAAGAGCTTACTAACCACTTTAATGGCAATGCCTTTTTTAAGTACAGAAAAATATATATATAAATATCTGAATAAATTAAGTAATTCATCCTTCATTCACCCCTCGAGTTTCATTCACCCCAAAATAATTTCATTCACCCTTGGGTGAACAATTCCTCAGTTTAAGCAGCACTGACTTAGATTATAACATTCGTCTGTAACTAATTTCTCTATTTATATATGGATTTGCCGAGAGGGTACAGATTACAAACCACTCCACTCAATCCTTGTCTTTTGAACTTTCCTGGCCAGCGCACTCATTAACAGTGGCACCTCAGCATGGTGTCCTTGATCCACAGTGTCATTTATTTACCAGTTAAATGTGTCTTGAAATATTTACCTTTGTCTGTGGTAGTCATTTTTCTTCCATAGTACCTATATGTTATTTTACCAACTGCTTCATGCTATTTCTATCAGTAGCCTAGTGTATAGTTTTTAAAAAATCTATATATAGTGTACCTGACAAGTAGTAATTCAGCTAGGGAAGTTAAATTCAGTTAACAAAAAAAAAATGGTAATAGAAAGAATAAATGGAACTGTGACAGTATTGTCACTTCATTGATATAATCCAAGAGGCACTGAGATTGTCTATTCTTTCCTCTGTATTTTTATATGACTACAGCCACTGCATTTATTGTGTAAAAATGAACTGCAGATGCTGGTTTAAACCGAATATAAACACAAAAACCTGGAGTAACTCAACATCTCTGGAGAGAAGGAATGGTAACGTTATTCCCTGTCTGTCCCTCCCCCACCCACGTCGCACAAGCTTCTCATATTCCCCCAACAAACAGCTTACAATGGACTGTTTCCTTTATCATCGTTACTTTTATGCATATCTTTCATTCATTGTTTATCGCTGCACATCACCGTCTATATCTCTTGTTTCCCTTATCCCTCATCAGTCTGAAGAAGGGTTTTGACCTGAAACGTCACACAGTCCTTCTCTCCAGAGATGCTGCCTGTCCCGCTATCACGCCTGCTTTTGCACCACAGTACGAGCAAATGCTTATTTGCCTTTTTTTTCTTTCTCAAGACCTGAATAGTGTTTAGTTCCTTTTTTAACATCAGGTATGCTCATTTGCATTTGGTTACAGCAAACTAGAGTCTTGATTAAGCCCTATTTTTAAGCATCAATTCCTTTTAAAAAAAAAATGAATGCAGTAGGCAACTGCGACATAATTTGAATATAGCTACAGTTCCCCCACAATGTTTGGACAAAGACCCATCATTTATTTATTTGCCGCTGTACTCCACAATTTGAGATTTGTAATAGAAAAAAATCACATGTGGTTAAAGTGCACATTGTCAGATTTTAATAAAGGCCATTTTTATACATTTTGGTTTCACCATGTAGAAATTACAGCAGTGTTTATACATAGTGTCAACAAACACCAGACGTCTTACCCCGAGGCATTTACCACCATTGCTGGGGACTTCAATAAGGCAAACCTCAAGAAATCGCTCCCTAACGTCCACCAACATGTCTCCTGCTGCACCAGAGGACCAAACACGCTCGACCACTGCTACACCGCCATCAAGAATGCCTATCGCTCTATCCCTCGCCCTCACTTCAGTAAATCCGACCATACCGCGGTGCTGCTTCTTCCTGCTTATAGGCAGCAATTAAAGAGAGCACCCCCAGAGGTGAGGACAGTACAGAGCTGGTCGGGGGGTGGGGCAGAGGAACAACTCCAGGACTGTTTGGAGTCTGTAGACTGGGCAATGTTCAAGGACTCGGCAATGGACTTGAACGAATACGCCACTGTCATTACAGACTTCATAAAGAAATGTGTCTTCATAAAGACTGCATCCCCACAAAAACCTTCCAAGTGTTTCCCAATTAGAAACCTTGGATGAACTTTGAGATCCGTACTCTTCTGAAGACCAGACACCGGGCATTCATGTCTGTGGTCTTCAGTGGTCTGCAAGAAGTCCAGATACGACCTTGGTAAGGCCATCAAAAAGGCCAAAAGGGACTTCTGCTCCAAACTGGGGGATGAGACAGATGTTCGGCAGCTGTGGCGGGACCTGAATGCAATCACCTCCTACAAGGCGAAATCAGGAGGCAGCTCGAATGTCGACGAAACATCACTCCCTGACAAGCTCAATGCGTTTTACGCACGCTTTGATAGGGAGAATACTGATGTGCCTTCCTGAGCCCCCATTTGCTGTGATGGTATTTCAGTCACAGTCACAGAGGCCGACGTCAGGAAATTCTTCAGAGGTGTGAACCCTCGAAAAGCGCCTGGACCTGATGGTATACCCAGTCATGTTCTAAAAACCTGTGCGGACCAACTGGCTAGAGTTTTTAACGGACATTTTCAACCTCTTACTTCTGAGGTCTGAGGTTCCCACCTGCTTTAAAAGGGCATCAATTATACCAGTGCCCAAGAAAAGCAAGGTGACGTGCCTCAATGACTATCGACAAGTGGCACTAACATCTGTGGTGATGAAGTGCTTTGAGAGGTTGATCATAGCGCAAATCAACTCCTGCCTCGACAAAAACCTGGACCCACTGCTGTTCGCTTACCGCCACAACAGATCTACGGTGGATGCGATCTCGCTAGCCCTCCACTCCGCTCTGGACCACTTGGACAACAAAAACTCATATGTCAGGCTGTTATTCATTGATTACAGCTCGGCATTTAAAACTATCATCCCCTCCAAGCTGGTTACCAAACTCTGCAATTGGATCCTTGACTTCCTCATTCACAGACCACAGTCTGTTCGTACTGGTGAAAATGTGTCAGCCTCGATAACAATCAGCATGGGAGCACCTCAAGGCTGCGTGCTCAGCCCCCTGCTGTACTCACTCTATATTCATGACTGCGTAGCCGGTCATAGTGCGAACTCCATCATCAGGTTCACTGACGACACCACTGTTGCGGAACGTATCACAGATGGGGATGAGTCACAGTATAGATGAGAGATCGAGCGACTGTCCATATGGTGCCAGCACAATAACCTGGCCCTCAACACCAGCAAAACCAAGGAACTGATTGTGGACTTTGGAAGGAGTAGGATGGGGACCCACAGTCCCGTTTATATCAACGGTCGATGGTTGAAAGGGTCAAGAGCTTCAAATTCCTGGGCGAGCACATCTCTGAAGATCTTTCCTGGTCCGAGAACACTGATGCAATTATTAAGAAATAACATCAGCACCTCTACTTCCTGAGATGATTACGGAGAGTCGGCCTGTCAAGGAGGACTCTCTCTAACTTCTACAGGTGTACAGTAGAGCGCATGCTGACCGGTTGCATCGTGGCTTGGTTCAGCAACGAGCGCCCTGGAGTGGTAAAGACTACAAAAAGTACTAAAAACACTGCCCAGTCCATCATCGGCTCTGACCTCCCTTCCATCGAGGGGATCTATCACAGTCACTGCCTCAAAAACGCTGGCAGCATCATCAAGGACCCACACCATCCTGGCCACACGCTCATAGAAACATAGAAAATAGGTGCAGGAGTAGGCCATTCGGCCCTTCGAGCCTGCACCGCCATGCAATATGATCATGGCTGATCATCCAACTCAGTATCCTGTACCTGCCTTCTCTCCATACCCCCTGATCCCTTTAGCCATAAGGGCCACATCTAACTCTCTCTTAAATATAGCCAACGAACTGGCCTCAACTACCTTCTGTGACAGAGAATTCCACAGACTCATCACTCTGGGTGAAAAATGATTTTCTCATCTGGGTCCTAAAAGACTTCCCCCTTATCCTTAAACCTGCCCTGTGAACCTTCTCTGTACTCCCTCAATGACAAGAATGTCTTTCCTCAGATTAGGAGACCAAAACTGTATGCAATACTCCAGGTGTGGCCTCACCAAGACCCTGTACAACTGCAGTAGAACCTCCCTGCTCCTATACTCAAATCCTTTTGCTACGAATGCCACCATACCATTGGCCTGCCCTGTGCTTGAAACTGCAATGGAAATGGAAATGAAATGAAAATAAAATGAAATTAGTTGTTTGGCATGCCCTGTGCTTGAACTGCAATGGTAATGGAAATGAAATTGAAATGAAATTGGCTGTTTGGCCTGTCCTGTGCCTGAAATTGAAATGTAAATGAAATGAGTTGTTTGGCCTGCCTGGAACCACAGATACTGGCCCGCAAGGCGCCTACTAGCTGAGAAATCAGTCCCTTATGCCCAAAATGCCCGTATTAGCCCAGGAGGAGCATTTTGGCCCAAAAGGCCCATGCTTGGCCAGGTAAAGTCTCGAAAAAGTGCCTTTCACTAAGATTTCACTCAGATTGTTTTTAAACAAGCCCCTTTGGCCCATCCGGCCTGTACTAGCCCAGGAGGAGTCCCTTCGGCCCATCAGTAAGTATTCCCCTGCAAGTATTAAACCTCACCCCACTATTTTTTCTCCCTCCCTCCATTGGCTCCCTGTGAGATCCAGTCCAGGATAGACTTTCCTCCTTCATTGCTGTGATCTGCAGAAAAATATCTAAAATGGATTCTCTCTCAGAGAGTCTCTCATCTGTTTTGGGCAGTTGCTGAGCTGCCAGCCCACCAGGCCTGAGTGATTGAGCTGCCAGCCCACCAGGCCTGAGTGACTGAGCTGCCAGCCCAAGAATCAATTTGGCCCACAATGTCCATCCTAGCCCTCTGCTAACCAGTCCATTCGGCCCACAACATCCATACTAGCGCTCCAGAAAGACACCCCCCCCCCCCCCCCCCCCACTGGCCACCAATATTGGAATTTGTGGCCAGTGGAATTGGTGGAGAGGTGGAATATTGCATTGGGGGATCAGCCCTTCCGTGTGAACATGGGACCCAACGAGTTCCACTTAGTCTAGTAGAAGTTATGATACAGTGAGCGACTCCTATTAAGGGTGATTATCATTGGGGTGTTAAGTAATAAGTGCAGATTTTTTAAAAACCATTTACATGGAAGATATAATACTGTTGTTTGTTAGAGTTGTTATTTGTCACTTTTGTTTTTTGCACATATTTTTGATCACACACTTTGGACGGCACAGTGGCGCAGCAGTAGATGTTGCCTTACAACGCCAGAGACCCAGGTTCAATCCTGACTGCGTGTGTTGTCTGTACGGAGTTTGTATGTTTTCCCTGTGACTGCGTGTCTTTTCTCTGGGTGTTCAGGTTTTCTCTCGCATTCCAAAGATGTGCAGGTTTGTAGGTTATTTGGCCTCTACATTGCCCCTAGTGTATGATGTGAAAGTGGTATAACATAGAACTAGTGTACTCGTGATCGATGGTTGGCATGGTCTCGGTTGGCCAAAGGTCACAAGGTCAAAAGAGATAGTAGTAGAATTAGGCCATTCGGCCCATCAGTTTACTCCGCCATTCAATCATGGCGATCTATATTTCCCTCCTAACCCCATTTTCCTGCCGTCTCCCCATAACCTCTGACACCTGTACTAATCAAGAATCTATCTATCTCTGCCGTAAAAATATTATTTTAATATATATTATAATATTTGATATTATTAAATATTATATAAAAATAACTTGGCCTACACAGCCTTCTGTGGCAAAGAATTCCACAGATTCACCATTCTCTGACTAAATACATTTCTCCTCATCTCCTTCCTAAAAGAACGTGCTTTAATTCTGAGGCTATGACCTCTGGTCCTAGACTCTACCACTAGTGGAAACATCCCCTTCACATCCACTCTATCCAAACCTTTCACTATTCTGTATGTTTCAATGAGGTCCCCCCTCAATATTCTAAACTCAAGCGAGTGCTGCCAAACACTCATTGTAGGTTAACATAGATCATTCCTAAGATCTCTATGTGCTGGGCTGTATTTCTAAACTAAAAAACGAAACTAAAACCATTACAATATACTTCACAGAAGTATAATCAAACATACATATTTATCAGCGCAAGGAGGGAATTTTAGCAGGGGCATTGCAAAAACATGCTGGTATGGAACACATTAAACCAAGCCTACCAAGCACCCTTGAACCACTGCAATTCACCTTCCGCCACATCAGGTCCATGGCTGATGTCATCTCCTGGCCCTACACTCATCCCTGGAACACCAGGACATGAAGAGCATCTATATTAGACACCTCTTCACAGACTATAGCTCTGCTTTCAATACCATTATCCCATCCAAGCTCATCTACAAACCTGAAACATGGACACTACCCTCCCCCCTGCCCCTGGTCCTCGACTTCCTGACTAACAGACCACAATCAACGACAATTCATCCTCAACACATTCCAAAGATGTGCAGGTTTGTAGGTTAATTGGTTTCTGTAAACTCTGTGTTCTGTAAACTATTATGAAGGATAGAACTAGTGTGTGGGTGATCGCTGGTCGGTATGGACTCAGACCAAAGGGCCTGTATCCATCTTGTATCTCTAAATTAAACTTGAATTATTCTTTCCTCAAATGACTTTCTACACAAGTGGGCAAGGGTTCTAATTCCTCAAACATAATGTCAACCTTGTGGCTAGATGGTGTATGGGCACTATATGATAAGATTTACTTCTGCAAGGATTGAAGTCCATTCAGAATTAGATAATAAAGTTGGTCACGTATGTACTTTGAGAGAAATTATGTGATGTTCCTTTACTTAGATTTGTCAAAATAATTAAAAATTTGAAAATACTTTAATCATTTAAAAACAAATGTTTTCTTCAGGAGCCACGCGTTCATTCTTGTCAGTCTATATTCTCTCATTAAAAAAGCATCTATACAACGGACTGGACACATCTATGTGCACTGTGACAACAGGGAGGAGGTAGGGAATGAATCATTTCATTTGGGTGCAAACAATGCTTTCAACTGGGATTTAATTTTGTGTGGTCATTTTCTTTGGGCAGATGACTGCTCTGGTTTAAGTTAGCAATTCGATTTGTTGGTACAAACATTTGATTAGAAGTAGAAACAAAGAACTGCAAATGCTGGTTTATACCAAAGAACAGACACAAACTGCTGGAGTAACTCAGCGGGTCAGTCAGCATCTCTGATAAAAAATGTGTGGGTGACGCTCCGGGTCAGGCCCCTTCTTCCTTTGAAGATGGCGGGACTTTGTTTAGCACCTTAGTAAAATTCCTATCAGGTAATGTGTTTGTATACAATCGATATTTGTTTTTGCAAATGACTACATGTTATTTATTTCAACTATGAGAATTGTAGAGTTTACCAGGAGGCTGCCTAGATAGGAGAGTATTAGCTAGAAGGAGATGTTGAAGAAACGTGAATTGCTATGGCAAGACCATCAGCATAATGAAGGACGACTCTCCCCCACGATAATCCCTCTTCTCCCCTCTCCCATCAGGCAAGAGATACAGAAGTGTGAAAACACACACCTCCAGATTCAGGAACAATTTCTTCCCAGCTGTTCAGATTCAGGGACAATTTCTCCCCAGCTGTTATCAGGCAACTAAACCATCTTATCGACAACTAGAGAGCGCTTTTGTCCTCTGATTTACCTAATTGGAAACCCTCGGTCTATCTTTAATCTGACTTTACTGGACTTTACCTTGCACTATACATTATTCCCTTTGTCATGTATCTGTACATTGGATGGCTTGATTGTAATCATCCATAATGTTTCCGTTGACTGGATAGCACACAACGAAAAAGTTTTTCACTCTGCCTTGGCACACGTGACAATAAAGTAAACTAGTTTTGTCAACAGTTGGAACTGAAAGGGTGACCTGAGAGGAGTATATAAAATTGAGAGACATGGATAAGGCAGATAGTCATTCTATTTCCAATGTAAGGTGATGTAAGGTGAGATAGGGAAAGTTTAATGTTTTCTGAGACATTTTGTTGTACACAATGGTAGGTGCCTGCAACACAATGCCAGGAAAAGTGGTGGAAGCATTTATGATAGCAATGTTTAAGGGACATTGACACAGATGCATGAATGGGCAGTGAATAGAGGGGCAGAACTATGATCAAACAGATGGGGCTAGTTGCATTGGCATCATGGACATTGTGGGCTGTAGGGCCTGTTTCAGGCTGTACTCTTCTATCTATATCCCTATTTTTATTTATAGGTGAGGTATTGCCTTTTTCGATGTAGCTTATGAATCCTTGGCATCATGTCTCTGTTCTAATACCCTTGTAAAAACAAACAGGCAAATCTTTACATCACCTATTCTTCTGTTCAATTGTTTTTATCTAATTACACATTGATTAGTGTAATTAGATAACCTTGGAACTTTCCTATTAACATTTCTACTTTCAAACACAAGTAGTTTTTGTGCAATGTTATTTAACTGAGCGAGGGGATTGTAAGTAATGATGTAATTGGAAGTAATTATGTAATTAAGCAAGTTTGTAGAGGTCATAATAACAGGATCAAAGGTTGACAAATGGTTGAGAGTTTGAAATTGCTGTTGTAGGTGACTGGTGGGAGATTTTCCTTTTATCTGTGCAAGGAGTTGGAAGGGAAATATAAATAAGGAAGGCATGAGTTGGAAGGGAAATATAATTAAGGTAGGCATGATGAAGTATAATGGGAGTATGAAAGCTCTGTAAGATGGTTGGGTTAATGGGATGATTGTGAATATTGTTTGTAGAATTTTAATTGAAGGTGAGGAGGTTGGAAAATGTAATGGTTGAAATCCTTCACCACAAAGAGAAGTTTCTCAATTCAGAGGCAGATTAGATCTCCTAGCAAACCTTAATGGGCCAGTCCCATTTAGGTGACTTTTTAGGCGCATGCAGGAGACTCTGCGCTTGCCACATGTCCGCTGATAGTCTCTGGTGAGTCTCCTTCATGGTCGCGAGAAGCATTTCAGAACCAAGATTAACCGACCGATAATGTTAAATGTCCGCCGATCTTCACAGCTGTGTATCTCTGGATTATTAAAATTTGTCTGGTTTCTGAAATGTTTATTGGGCACCCCCCCCCCCCTTGTCCGCCCCCCCTTGTCCGCCCCCTCTTCTCTGCCCCCTCTTCCCCCCCCCTTCTTCCCACCCCCCCTTCTTCCCGCCCCCTTCCTCCCCCCCCCTTCTCCCTCCTGTGTCTGTATCACCTTGGCTTTGCACCATGTGAATTTCAGACAGCGCTCCCCCGCTTGCCCTGGCCCCTGCCTTTGCTGTGTGTGCACGTGCGTGTGTGCGTGTGTGTGTTCCACTCTGACAGTCGCTGTTCCAGTACCCGGTTTTTCAGGCGACTGCCGGCAACTGGACGGTCGCCGGCAGTCTGCTAAAAAATCGCCTAAGTGGGACAGGCCCATAAGGCAGCTGGTGCACAGTAGGAAAATGGGCAATCCAAGCCATTATCAGTGCAGAAAAATACAAAGCGAGATTTGTGAAACACCAATGTTCTTTGTAAAAGTCCAAGAACCAGACAGTGTGCCATAGAATTTTGAAACGTGAAACAAAGATATAAATGTAGTAACATGAATTTTTAAATATGCTCTCAACATATTGTGCACACTTGAAGTTTTGTTTGCTATTCCGTGTATTTAAACATTTAGAAGGAAAGTTCGACCTTTGGACAAGGTACCCTCAAGTTCCCAAATTGCAACAAACAAAGGATACAGAGAAATGTGAGGTGTTGCATTTTGGGACATCATACAAGAGCAGGACCTACACAGTGAATGGTAGGCCTCTGGGGAGTGTTGCAGAGCAGAGGGATCTAGGAGTGCAGGTGCATGGTTCATTGAAGGTCAAGTCGCAGGTAGATATGGTGGTCAAAAAGGCTTTTGGCAGATTAGCCTTCATCAGTCAGAGTACTGAGTATAGAAGTTGGGAGGTCATGTTGCAGTTGCAAGGCTCTCACTTAACTTTTTTCCCCTGTTGCCAGCCGGGCAACCTTGACAGCTTTTTAGGTTGCCAAATGACAGTTTAGGTGGTCATTTAAGACTGTTTGCATGACGCGTGCGATAATGTGCTCGGACGAAGTGCGTAGTTAACAGTCAGAATTATGCTCAATGATGCATTCACATATTATGTTCAAGAAGGGACTGCAGATGCTGGAAAATCGAAGGTAGACAAAAGTGCTGGAGAAACTCAGCGGGTGCAGCAGCATCTATGGAGCGAAGGAAATAGGCAACATTTCAGGCCAAAACCCATCAATCTGAAGAAGGGTTTCGGCCCGAAACGTTGCCTATTTCCTTCGCTCCATAGTTGCTGCCACATCCGCTGAGTTTCGCCCGCACTTTTGTCTACATTCACATATTATTTCTGCTTCAAATAACTCACAAACTAAACATATTCACCAATCAAGACATGATATATACCACCATGACATGCAGCAAATTTATAATACAATACCTCAACTCTTTTTACATATTGCAATTAATGCAATTTCTATTAGTTCTTTCCACTTCCAAACAGAAATGTGGTTGGATTATTCGGCAAATGATCAACCTGTGTCAATAAATCCTAGACCATGCACACTACAGATTGATGCAAGCATGTTTTCTGTGAAGGACCGAAAATTACCATGACATGGCCATAGCATGGGTCGTTATTGCTATTGGCACAGAAACACTCTGGCTTCCCACGTAATTTATCCATAACAAAATATACAGGTTGCAAGGAAATTTCTAAAGGTATTTTATGATAATAGCTGTTAAAACCGACTATACCCATCTGACAGGTTAAACATTACACTAGCTGACAAGAGATGGCCAAAGGACATAACTGCAGCAAATGTTCTTTTGGTAATATGTTTAAAGGAGTCAAAACAAATAATAACATTGGGAATTAAAACACATTTGATTGCATTCCGTTATCAAACATAGTCAATGTTCGCTCTGAAGACCATGAATCACAATAGGGTCAGGGTGTGTGTGAATCAGTGCGAGGTGGATAGATGGGGGGGGGGGTGAGAAGGCAATCGGTGCGGGTTGGATGGATTGAGGCAGGTGAATTAGTACGTGTTGGTTGGAGTATGTAAAATTGTGAGGGGAGAGCACGGGGGATGTCAGTGGTGTTGAATGGGGGGATCAGTACGGGATGGAGGGGGGGGGATCAGTACGGGTTGGATGAGGGGGGGGGATCAGTACGGGTTGGATGAGGGGGGGGGGGATCAGTACAGGATGAATGGGGGTAGACAGAAATGCTGGAGAAATTCATTGGGTTAGGCAGCATCTATGGAGCTAAGGAAAAGGCAACGTTTCGGGTCGAGACCCTTCTTCAGACTGTTCCCCCTATTCTTCTTGAATGGTGGGGATCAGTACAGGATCGATGGGGGAGGGGGGGTTCAGCACAGGATGAATGGGGGGGGGGGGGGTCTGTGCAGGATGAATAGGGGCTCGCTACAGGATCAATGAGGGGATCAGTACAGGATGAATGGGAGATCATTAAAAGATGAATGGGGAGATCACTACAGGATGGATAGGGGGTTTGGTGCAGGGTAAATGGAAGGTGGGTCAGTACGGGATGAATGGGCGGATCAGTGCAGTGTGAATTGGGGGGAGAAGTGCAGGATGGATGGGAAGGGGGGTCAGTACAGGATGAATTGGGAGACCAGTGTAGGATGCATGGGGGGGGGGGCAGGAGAATCTATGCGAGGTGGGTAGGGTGATGAATAGATTGGGGGGGGGGTAGATGGGGACGGGAGCACAGGGGATGTCAGTGAGGACTGAATAGAGGGGGGAATGAGGACCAGTGCGGCTGCCTTGGCCGTCCAAGTCCAACGCCAAAGTGCCGCCGCCAAAGGGGGAGGTGGTTGGGAACTCATCGCCACCGCCTCCCCTCCTCCGCCAGCCGACAGGGGCTCCGTCAGCGAGGCTGAGCAGTGCAGCTCAAAGCTCCAATAGCTGTAGCATCTTTGGTGCAGCTGCTTCAGTTGGCGGAAGGAGGCGCTTTTATTGAAAGCACTGTTAACGGATTTGTAGGCAGCGGCCGTTATCAGGGCGATAGCGGTCGCTGCCTGCAAATCAAAAGCTACTGCTGCAAATCCACCAACTGCACTTACAAAACAACCCCTCTCACACGCTGAGGGAGGGAGAGGGAGGCCTCCTTCCGCCGGGCAGGGTGCGGGAGAAGGAGGCGGTAGAACTGCTGTCACGGCCGCTGCTGCCGCTGTTCGGGGCCCATCATTCGCTCCGACCCTTCGTCATCCCGCACCTAGTATCTTTGCCCCACAATCAAAGATACTAGAGGAATACAGCCGCCGCCATTGACATGAAACGTCGCGCTCCTATTCTCCAGAGATGCTGCCTGCCCTGTGGAGTTACTCCAGTTTTTTGTGTCTATCGGTATAAACCAGTATTTGCTTGCCAAGCCGGGCAAAATGAGTCGCCGTTCCGTGTTGCCCGGCTGCACTTTGGGTGGTCATTGGCACCTGGGCAACCGCTAATTTCGAGCCCCGAGTTGTATAAGATGTTGGTGAAACAGCATTTAGAGTATTGTGTTCAGTTCTGGGCACCATGTTATAGGAAAGATATTGTCAAGCATGAAAGGGTTCAGAGAAGATTTACGAGGATATTGCCAGGATTAGAGGTTCTGAGCTGTAGGGAGAGGTTGTGTAGGCTGGGTCTCTATTCCATGGAGCACAGGAGGATGAGCGGTGATCTTTTCGAGGTGTACAAAATCATGTGAGGAATAGATCACAGAATCTCTTGCCAGAGTAGGGGAATCGAGGACCAGAGGACATAGGTTCAAGGTGAAGGGGAAAAGATTTAATAGGAAACCGAAGGGTAACTTTTTCACACAAAGGGCGGTGGGTGTATGGAATAAGCTGCCAGAGGAGGTAGTTGAGGCTGGGACTATCCCAATGTTTAAGAAACAGTTTGATAGGTACAGGATAGGACAAGTTCTGATGAATATGGACCAAGCGCAGGCAAGTGGGACTAGTGCATCTGGGACACGTTAACCAGTGTGGGAAAGTTGGGCCAAAGGGCCTGTTTCCGCGCTGTATCACTCTATCACTCGATGATTAAAACTCCAGATGAAGTCTCGAACTACTAGGACTTGTTTCGCCCTTGAACAAATTGAGTTAGACCATGTCATAAGACAAAGAAGCAGAATTAGGCCATTTGAGCCATCAAGTCTGTTCCACCGTTCAATCATGGCTGACCTTTTTTTTCCTCGCAACCACATTTTCATGCATCTCCCTTTTAATCTTTTATACTCTTACTAATCCAGAACCTATCAATCTCTGTTTTTTAAAAATACCCAAGGACCTGGCAATGAATACCACAGATTCACCTCCCTCTGGCTAAAGAAATTCCTCCTCATCACCATTCTAAAGGTACATCCTTTTATACTGAGGCTGTGCCCTCTGGTCCTAGACTCTCCCACTACTGGAAACATCCCCACCACATCCACTCTATCTTGGCCTTTCATTATCCAGTAGTTATCAATGAGATTTACCTCCCCACCCCTCATCCTTCTGAATGCAGGCCCAGAGCCTTCAAACGTTCCTCATCTGGTAATTATAAGTATAGTTTAAGAAAGAACTGCAGATGCTGGAAAAATCGAATGTAGACAAAAATGCTGGAGAAACTCAGCGGGTGAGGCAGCATCTATGGAGCAAAGGAATATGCGACGTTTCAGGTCGAGACCCTTCTTGAAACTGATGTTGGGGGGGCGAGAAGAAGTAAGGTAGAGGCGGAGACAGTGGGCTGAGGGAGAGCTGGGAAGGGGAGGAGAAAGCAAGGACTACCTGAAATTGGAGAAGTCAATGTTCATACAGCTGGGCTATAAACTGCCCAAGCGAAATATGAGGTGCTGCTCCTCCAATTTGCGTTGGGACACTCTGGCAATGGAGGAGGCTCAGAACAGAAAGGTTGGATTCGGAATGGGAGGGGTGGTTGAAGTGCTGAGCCACCGGGAGATCATGTTGGTTAATGTGAACTGAGTGGAGGTGTTGGGCGAAGCGATCGCCGAGCCTGCGCTTGGTCTCACCGATAGCAATAGGTGAGGTTGGAGGAGGTGCAGGTGAACCCCTGCCTCACCTGGAAAGACTGCTTGTGTCCTTGGATGGAGTCGAGGGAGGAGGTAAAACGACAAGTGTAGCACTTCCTGCGGTTGCAAGGGAAAGTACCAGGGGAGGGGGTGGTTTGGGTGGGAGGGGATGAATTGACCAGGGAGTTATGGAGGGAGCTGTCTTTGCGGAAAGCCGAAAGGGGAGGAGATGGGAATTTCGGCTTTCCGTAGAGTGGTAGTGGAGCCAAAATAAAACGGGCCGGCAACAGATGACCGAGGAAGGATGGAGCCCGTAGTTGGCTTGGGAAGAGGTGATAACGAAGGAAGCTTGTTCCATATACCCACCACCTCTTTTCCAATTTGGGAACTCTGCAATTAAGATGAAGGATTTTGCAAATACCAACACCTGTTGTAAATGCTATCTAATTTCATAACATGTTTTCATTTTCTCTTCAGTTAATTAAAGTAGAAATTCAAGATGCTGTAATGGATGGTTATACGGCTGTACAAGGCCCAGGAACAGGACTGTGCACAGAACCCTGGACACCATATCGCCATCCATCAAAGACTGCATTAAAGTCTACACTCAGCAAATTGGAGATAAAAAAACAAATTATAAATTTCCCCTCAATTTCATATGGGTCTACTTCAGGTAAATTAAGGAGGATTTAAATATATTTGTTCTTTGTTTATTTTGACTTGTGTGACATTTGTCTTAAGATTTAAGAGTGCAAATTATTGGAGACACAAATGAGTATGTTGAAATTCTGTGTTTTTCAACATGGCCTGCTGTCCATCAGTGACAACAAGTGGTAACCTATTTGCTGTGCAATTGTGCTCTGTCCACTGTGGCCACCTGGAGCTCCTGGTTGCAAACCATTCAAAGTATTCTTCCCATTCCCACATGGATCTGTCTATCCTCTGCCTTCTCCACTTCCAGGGTGAGGCTAAACTAATACTAGTGGTGCAGCACCTTGCATTCCACCTGGATAGTCTTCAACTCGATAGCATGGATATTGCATTCTCCAGTTTCTGGTAACTTTCTTTCTAATCTAGTCTGGTTCCCTCTTGCACATCCTTTTTATTGTGAAACCCAACCCATTATCATCCTGTTTCATTACACTCCCCCACTCTCTACATCAGTTAATCTCTTCCTCCTGGCTCCTGGCTCCCCTCCCACCCATTGTTCCCATCTTCCCACCCTACTATAATTTAGTCATACAGCGTGGAAACAGGCCTTTCGTCCAATTTGCCCAAGACGACCAACATGCCTCATCTACACTAGTCCCACCTGCCTGGGTTCAGCCCATATCCCTACATACCTATCCTAACCATGTGCCAGTACAAATCTTTTTTAACATTTCATCTTCAAAGTCATCCGATTTCAAAAAGGTAATAATTTATGTCATGTTGATTCAAAATATCCACATGGATAGATAAATTAATTTGAACCTGATATTCCACTGCTGTATGCTCCGAGGAGATTGGGTTGAAATTTACAAATGGAATGTGTGAGAAGAGGTTAAAGGTGTTATTTTCAGAGCAGATTGGTGAAAGTGCCCCCCCCCCCCAAATATAGTTTCGCGCCACGGGTCCGATACCCTATAAAAGAGGGGACACCACATGGATCGGAGCCGATCTTCTGGGGTAGCACTCGGGATCGTGCTGACTTGCTGGAGGTGTCTATTTGCACGAGGCTGAAGGGCTTGGACAAGTAGAGACAACGATCGGACCCACGGTGTTGGTTAGGTATCGTATAGGAAGCTCGTTTGTGTTAGTGAGAATAAAGAATTAGTTGATCCAGTGCTTGACTCAGTTTTTTACGGAACTAGACTATGGGAGTAAGCTGTAGAGAGCATAATTACATACCCATAGAGAGTTGCTGTTATCTCGCCTTGGGTACTTATCATACTATGTTTACATATTCTGTTGTGCTGCAGCAAGGAAGAATTTAATTGTGTCCAGAAAAATAGGTTTTCTGGTCAGTTTTCTTAATGGTAGAAGGGATGAGAGAACAGGCTCATGGGGGAAATGAGTTTGAACCAAGTGTGTTAATGATCTACAGGAGAAACCCAAGAAGAATGCAGCACTCTGGACTAAGACTAAAATGCTGACCTTAATTTAATTACTCTAGAGCCAAGGCAAACATGGCAGAGAAGTCTTGGGCTTTGGTTTGGTTTGGTTTTAAATTTACAAGTGATGCTTTTGCTAATCTCCACACAGAATCCTCATTGGAAATTGAAAATGATGGCAAAGAAACTACCCAATGGTTTTTATCATCAATTGAATCTTCACATGTAAAGGTGAGCTGTAATAGCAATGGGCTTTCACACCACTAATGGTGGTTTTGAAATGCTAGGTGCTATAACTTGAAATTTGTCGCAGTTTTCATCTGTTTGAATTTTGCAATTTCAGAACGTTTTGCATTTCTCTCTGATGGCAGACGGAATGTTTTTCTCCCTTGTATCTCTAACAGTGGGTAAATTGAAAAGTAGACACTTCCAAAGCAGTTTATCCAGTTTTCAAATGCTCTAGATTGTCTGGAACTCTGCAAGGACACAGCAAAGAAGAGGTAAGCAATATTTTTTAATCGTGTTTGCTTTTGTGGGAGTAAATTTATATTTAAAAAAAATATATATATCAATACACAACTAAAGCTCTGATCTTGTTATCTTCCAGTTTGCACGGTCATTCTATTTGTGCAAAAACAGTACGCAGTAGCGCTACGATTTTCGCCAGCTTACTCACCGTTCTACTGTGCTGCGATTGCACCAAGTTTCAATCCGATCGGTGGTCTAATGTAAAAGTTAGCAAGGTTTAAAAATCTTAAAAACTGCGCTTGCACAGATTGATCTCCTCTCCTGCCATTCAGCGCCGCGTGGATTGGTCTTTTCCCTTGTCACTCCGCGGGACAGTCCGTCCTTTCCTGCACCATTGCATCTTTACTGGACCTGAAGATGGCCGGCGGAGGTTTCCAACCGGGCTGCGCCATTGTATGTTTACTGGAGCTGAGGATGGCTGGCGAACATAATTTTCGGAGGGATCGGTAACGGCCCAGCCCGGCGCGGGAAATATCGGCAAACAGAAAGCGGAGAATCTGATCCTGGCGGAGGAGAGCAACCAGCGACCACTGTGAGTCCCCGTCGCACTGTCAGCTCCAGCCCCTTCCCCTCCCCCTTTGGTCTCTCTTGTTGGCTCCTGCCCCCTCCTGCGTGCCCCCCCTCCCCCACAACCCCGTCTTTTCTCCGAGCTCTCTTTCCCCCCCTGCCACATCCCCCCCCGCAACCGACCCCTGCCCACACACCCACCCCCCGCCCACACTCACACACATATACTCACACACATATACTCACACACATATACTCACACACATATACTCACACACATATACTCACACACACTCTCACTCACACACACACACGCACACTTATATACACACTCACACACACACTGACTCACACACCATATATATGACAGTAAACTTTCTTGAATCTACTCACACAGCTGAGTGCGGCCTCTCCACTGTGGGGCTTCCGCAGTCATCGGCATTTCCGCAATCAGTGCGACCTCTGCAATTACCGGAAATTACGCAATCAGCGCAACCTGTCCACTAAGCGGAAGTCACAAAATGAGCGAGACTTTTGGACTAAACACAGTTGGACCTAATAAAGCATTTATTCCTTCAAACACAGTCGGACCTCATCAAGTATTTATTCCTTCCAAACACAGTCAGACCTAATATAGCATTTATTCCTTTCAAACACAGTCGGACCTAATAAAGCATTTATTCCTTCCAAACAAAGTCGGACCTAATAAAGCATTGCAGTTTCAAGCACAGGCAGGGCAGCAGGCCAAACAACTCCATTAAGGGCTAACAAATCATTTATTTCAAGTACATTGCAGACTCACAATTCAGTTGATTCACAGCTTAGAATGACAGTCGTGGCCTCTCCCTCGCGATCTTGCAGAGTGACTGACTCACATCCAGGCATCCGGGGTTTTATAGTCCTGCTCCCCCCCAGACAAGACAAGAAAAAGTCGCATCCCCCGGAAGGGAGTGATTAAAACCTTGTTTCCCCCACACACCCCCCCCCCCCACACACATACACAACCTAATAAACTAAATTTAACTAAGGCACAAGAAAACAAAAACAAACAAAAAAACAGACAGACTGCAGGCGAGCCGCAGCTGCCAACACTTCCGGATTGTGCATCCATATTGCTCCACTGCAAAAACCTTTTCAAAGTATGCCCACTTTGAAGATGTTTTCTCTCCAGATGAACTGAGACTCCATTTCACCGCTTTTTGATTTGATTTGATTTTATTACTTGTCATTCGAACCTCAGAGACGCTCGAACTAAACTCCGTTTCTACAAGCCAAACAAACAGAACAATTCATTTAAAAAAACACACAACAATTCAATTCACACAAACATCCATCACAGTTAATCTCCTCCTCACTGTGATGGAAGGCAAAGTCTTCTCTCTCCCCCGCACCATTTCTCTCCCGAGGTCGAAGCACCAGGCGGGCAGTGTTAAGTCCGACGGCCATTGAGGCCGTGCCGGGCGATATACGGCCCCGTTCTAGGCCCAAAAGTCTCAACGTTGGAGCCCCCGGCAGGCGCTGAAATGTCCCACGGCCATTAGAGCCGCGCTGGGCGATGTATGGCCGCACTCCGGGTCGTTCCAACCCTGCGACATGGGCTGGAGAAGCTGTGTTGTGGGAGCTCCGGAGAGCGGTCTCCCACCCGGACCCGCGAGCTCCCGATATCCCGACAGTCCACCGGTCTGCAGTTTGAGCTGGAGCTGGAGCATGAGCTCCGGAGTCGGGCCGCAGGGGCGAGCCACCACCGCTCCCCACGCTCTGAGGCCGGCCAGCCTCACGACGGTGAGTCCGCAGGCTCCGTGACTGGAGCCTCCAGGTCGTCCCGGTCGGAGGCCGCCCCACGGTACTAGGCCCCAACGACAACGGAGGTCCGACAGGGAAAAGGTCGGGTCTCCCGTGCAGGGAAGAGATTTTAAAGTTTCCCCCCCTCCCTCCCCCACCCCCCACATATACACAATTAGAGACAATACAAAAAAAACACGAACAACTACATTTAACTAGACAAAAAAAAAGACAGGCAGGCTGTAGGGGCTGCTGCAACGTGAGTCGCACCCGCTTAAGGTTAGACAAAATTTTAAGGAGATGTGCAGGCATGTTATTTCCACAGAAGATGGAGAGTGCCAGGAATGCGCTGTCAGGGTAGTGATGGAAGCAGGTACCATGGTGATATTTAAAAGGCTTTTAGACAAGCACATAGATATTCAGGCAAGGGAGGGATATGGATTATGTGCAGGCCTGATTATGATGCATGGATTATGATTGTCTTGGCATCATGTTTGGCACAGACTTGGGCCAACAGGCTTGTTCTTGTGTTGTACTGTTCTATGGTCTATACTTCCTCCTCTCACGAGTCCTGCTGCGTTGCCAGTCCTACAGCAGTTTTTTTTCTGCTCAGGATTCCAATATCTGCAGACTCTTGGGTCTCTTGTTACTTCCCCCTTGCATAATAGTAAAGGGCACAGTCTAACCAACACTAACTAAATTCCCCAGGAGGAAAAGAGAACTGAATTGTACCACTTCACCAATGTTGTGCCCTCCTGTGAATGTTGTTGGGAGACATGTGCGATCGCATTTCACTTGGTCACATGTACTCTAATGAAACAACTTTGTCTTATCTCTTGCAGTTGCCAATAACCTTTATGCCTCAAGGGCAGGGAGAATACATTCAATTCTGGGATCTGGAATATTGTAGGTATGTTGCAAAACTTACCTTGAGCAGCGCTGCACTTCTGCCGCCCCCCGTGTGCGCGGCTTTGGCGCCTTTCAGAGGGGGGCGGGCTTAAAGTGCCGTTTTTCAACAGGCAGGACAAATCGATGAATGTCGGGCGCTTTGGTTGCGGAAGAAAAATCGCTCTGACATTTCATGAATGAAGGTATTTTTAAATTGCTCTAAATTATTTATTAACTAGAGTAATTTAAAAATCACCTTCAAAAGCCGTGAGCACCGACAACCGGAAGGAGTTTGCGTAGGGGAGAAGAAAAGGTAAATAGTTTATATTTATATTAAAAGTTGGTTTTTCGGGAGGCTTTAATAATATTTTTATGTTGCGAAATGGGGTCCCAAAAAATGTATGAACAAACAGTATTTTTCCTCCCGACTTCACCGCTAACCGCAACGTTCCAATCCACCGCATTCCACTAAAAC
Organism: Raja brachyura; assembly: GCA_963514005.1. Next base: position 29,083,350 of record OY740784.1, on the reverse strand, counting down.
CCACTCGCTAGTTGATTTAAATGGCCATTAATTTACAGGAATCAAACACTAAATTCCTTCTATTTGGCCCAGAAATTCATGAAAATTAGATTTAAAAATTATGTTATATTGTGGATTATTGTGTGAATGTTATTTGGACACTTAGGCAATTTAAAAAAAGTTTATCTTTTCTTAAGAAATGGATAGATGTTTAGATCTCATTGAATTTTGTAATTAGCTACAATTAGATAACTAACTAATTATATGCTTTAATTTCAGGTCATCCAAGTAAGATTGTTTCATATTTGTTTCAGAATGCTTCAATCTATAATAACTGAACATTTCATTGAGTTCTCTTAATTTTTAAGAAAGTTATGGGCTTTTAACTTTTCCAGATCACAGCTTTTGAGTTAAGTCAATTGAAAGGCAATGGGGAGCAAGATGCTAATTTCCAAGTATGAAAATGGCCATAACTTTCTTAATACTGAAGATATGAAAGTAAATTAGGTGTCAAATTAAACTTCTTGTTATGCTTTATCTGATGGGATAAATTGCAGACTTGATTTTTTAAATCTCAAACTTTTGTAACATTGCTAAATATTGTCTTTCTGCACAGTTGCACATAAAACACAAGATTCAGTTTCAATTTCGTGGTGTGGTAAGAGCAAACTGTAACCGGATTCATCTTGAAATTCGAGTGGGTAGCAGGGCATGAAACCAGCTTCAATAGCCGATGCAACAAGATATACAGTTAACATTTTCAATAAAACATGATGAATTGGAAGTGGATGAATGGGTACATTTGGACAACGTGCAAGTAAATATAAAATGACACATCCTTAGGAAAAGAACAATAGATTTACAAATTTTGTGTTAAACGTCTCGCAAGGGAGAATTGTAGGGATGTAGATGTAGCTCAAATCCCAGAAAACAAATGGACTTGAGCTTTAATGTGCAGCACACACCGAGCATAGAAATTTATGAATCCATTTAAAACTTTGGTTAGATGAATGTGGCAAGACTGTAATTTTACAGCCTACGATATAATGTACTGAAACTACTTGGACCGGGGGCGGGGGTGGGGGGGAAGCAAAGCTTTTCTCTGTACACATGGACAATAAACTAAACTCAATCAATTAACATATTCTGCATTGTTTACTGTTAAGAAGCACTGCAGGAGATGCTGGTCAAACTGGTTTCGGAATCAATGCATGCTGCATGTATTTTATCCACTGATTATAATTTTTTTATTGCTGCATCACAGGTTGGTGACTTTAATTACCTGTGTATGTCAATGATAATTTGTAAGGAAGTGATGAATAGTGTTTAACACGGACAGGGAAGGAGGAGTTTGGTATGTTTGTTTTCATCAGTAAGTGTATTGAGTACAGGAGTTGGGATATCATGTTGCAACTGTGCAAGTTGTTGATGTGACTCCTTTTGGAGTTTTGTGCAGTGTTCTGGTCACTCAGCTACAGAGAGGATGTCATTAAGCTGGAAAGGGTGTTGAAAAGATTCACTAAGGTTTTACCAGGATTAAAGGGGTTGAGTTGTAAGGACAGGTTGGAACTGTCTTCTTAAGAGCAAAGAAGGGTAAGGAGTGACCTTTTCAAGGTTTGTACAAGGATGAGAGGCATAGCTAAGGTGGATGATTTCCTTCCCCCCCCCCCCCCCCCCCCACCCCCCACGCACACAGGGTGATGTGTATCTGCAAGACTTCCAGAGGAAGTGATAGAGTTGAATGTAATTACAATTACAAGACGCCAAAGACATTTGGATAAGTACATTATAGAGAAGGTTGAGGGGTATGGGACTAGCTCTGATAGACATTTGGTGGCATGGATGAGTTGGGTTGAAGGACCTGTTTCCATGCTTTAAGACTTTATAATAATAATAATAATAATCATGATATAAACAGCTAAAGTTTGGAAGAATAAAATATTATTAGTATTGGATCTCCTGTAAACCAATTTTTTAATTTTTTTTCTGATTCATGTGTAATAAACACCACTCTTCTCCCTTTAGGGAATAACATCTAAAATGAACTCCAACGGAACTGATTCGGGCACAGAGCTGGTAATCTGGTCAGTAGGAAATATTTGCAGTAAACAAAATGGTCACATTCAACCTTCTGCGTTTTTGCTTTTATTTTAGTCAACTTTTTTTTTGTTTTATGCTCATTCGTGTTGATTTGAAAGTCGGAACGTGCTAAAAATGCACTTTGGATTAGGATCAATCATGAATGTCCTTTTTGGGGAAGGGGGGGGGGGAGAGAGAGGCTTTTACTTTCATTACCTGAAATGACCTGTGTTTAAATCTGGACCTTCAGCCCTGACTATTAACTGTTTTCTGATCTGAACCAGCAAGCCGCTGAGTTCAATGCCATTTGGGGTTGAGCAGTTTTTTATGATGTGACATATTGGACTTGCATACTGGCACCACTGAAAAGTTAAACATCATTATTTGTTTGCCCGTCATGTCTGTTTATTAATGGTACATACCTCCTTTATGTCTAAAGAAAATGGGGTTGAATGATAAATTGTTTAGATGCCAACATCTAGAGGGTCCAGAGGAGGTTTACAAGAATGATCCCAGGAATTCGTAGGTTAACACATGACAAGCGTTTGACGGCACATTCGCTGGAGTTTAGAAGAATGTGGGGGGACCTCATTGAAACGTACAGAATAGTGAAAGGCTTGGATAGAGTGTATGTGGAGAGGATGTGGGAGAGTCTAGGACTAGATGTCATAGCCTCAGAGTTAAAAGACATTCTTTTAGGAAGGAGATGAGGAATTTATTTAATTAGGGTGGTGAATCTGTGGAATTCTTTGCCACAGAAGGCTGTAGAGGCAAAGTCAGTGGATATATTTAAGGCAGAGATAGATAGATTCTTGATTAGTACAGGTGTCGGAGTTTATGGGGAGAAGGCAGGAGAATACGGTTAGGAGGGAAAGATAGATCATCCACGATTGCGTGGCGGACTAGACTTGATAGGCCGAATGGCCTAAATTAGATGATACCATCTGGCAAATTTATTTTTAACAAATTAATGTTGAATTGACAAAACAAAATTTTCTGTGAACCATAAAATATTTAAGCTGCAACCTTTCGGGAGAATAATTCACACCAATATTGAAAATTAAATGTGTTTTCAGTCGTGAAAAAGCATCCTACAATTGTGTGTTTGCTACTGAAGATTTTTACTTATTCCCTGCCACTGCTGTGGAGGAGACCAGCACATTAAAGGTGCGCAATTGTTCCTCTGTTGTGCACAAGGTAAGGTTATCTTCACTATGCATTATTGAAATTTGCTATGTATTAGTCTGCAGATTTCTACATTCATTCCCATGCTTTCAAATGCGATCAAAATGTTATTATTCTCTTTGTAACATTTAAGATAATGTTAAGAATAACAGTGCTTTACACAATCTTTGACTTTTGCAAGTGACATCGTCAAAGTTACCAGTGACTTGAAAGACCTTGAAGGTTCTCAAGCATTTAAGCATTGCATAAATACTTTTTATCTTCCTTCAAAAACTGTTCAATTGTAGATTTCTATAATATCAAGCACTCGATCTTCTTTTGCATTTATAATTTTTAATGGGATGTATGTTTGAAAAAGATTTACTATTTGAATTATTTGAGCATCATCTGAGAGTTGAAAGAAGAATGGGATTTTATATCTTTTAAATTTGATTTGTGGTAATCTTTTTTATATTAAATTACTGTTGCCTTGCTATCTATCTGGCGGTAAAGTGGCTTTGCCAAATGTGAAGAGACAAGATTGCAGCAGGATCTAGATTACTTAGAAGAGGGGCTCAGAAGTATGGGGCAGGATTAAAGGGCATACCTGGACTTATCAATGAGTAACGTGGAACATGGAAGGAGGTTTTGGGGCCCGAACTGTGCTGTACCAATCTCTAGAGGTCTGACATTAAGGGGCTGTCCCACTGCGGCGACCTAATTGGCGAGTTTAGGATAGTTTGAAAAAGTGTTATGTTGAAGACCTCCTTTGACTATGTTTAAGACTAGCTTGGACACCGCATAGTGGAGAGTGAAGACAATCTCCTTCGACCTCCAACTATGTTGAAGACTATCTACGACTACCTTCGATTACCTTTGACTACCCTCGATTACCTACGAATAACATGCTGACCTACTTCGGCTAAACCTACGAATAAAAAAAAAATGTTTTTTCCATGGCGACCTTTTTTACTCGCGGGCATTTTTCAGCATGTTGAAAAATACGCCGCGACCTAGCTGAAGCCTCGAGTGCGCGGGGACTACCCTCAAGCATGAAGGAGAGTTACAAAGACCTCCTAGGACCTCATGTCGACCATGCTGCGAGTATGAGTCGAGGACAAACTCTTATAAACTCGCCAATTAGGTCGCGGCAGTTGGACAGCCCCTTTACCCATCTTACACATGTCAGGGAAGGGGCTGGTGAATCGTTGTTGGACTGGACTAGTGACACTGAATTGAAGGTATAAAAGGCCCTTACTCTTACAAGCCCCTTGCTCTTTCAGTCCACCTTTCCACTCCTAGATCATTGCCTATCTGTGGGATTCTAATGAAATTAAACTCCATCTTGAGCAAGAGTATCTCGCCTGTGCTGGAAACACACAGCTAGCTCACAAGCAGTAAATTGTGCTTTTTAAATGCTTTTTAAAGCAGATTGTTTTAACTTGGGCAAACAATTAGTGGAATTAATGATTGACTGTGTAAAGCATAGTCAAGTTCAATTGGTCTCATGACTTCCTCACACTTGAGTCTATTTCCATCCTGGATCACTGTGAAGGAAATCATACAATGATATTACTTCATGCTGCCAACTTAAAACAGTCCTTGTGACTTTAAAGTTAATCCTTGCTTTCTGCCGTAAGCTAAAATAGTGGTTAAAATGTCCCAACTCATCATATTTGAGTCAGTTGGTGGTGACTAAAATTGCTTTTCAATACATTAGCTTTAAAATTTGAATTTTCTTTCACTTGTGAGCAGCTTTCCTCATGCTTTTGATGTTGATTTATAATAAGCTGAAGTTTACAAACCTTATATATCAAGTACACCTATTATGCACTACGGTGAGTGGTAAACAAAAATCTAATATGAAAGCAAGTCCTTGGGAATGGAATTACTGGGCAAACAATGTTTTAAACCTCTTTTATAAGAACATAACATCTTGGTGGGGATTTGATTTGATTGTCAGCAGTATCACTACTCCATCTAATCAAACCAAGAATGCTAATCTTCAACTTCTTGGCTATTTTCAGTTTGCTTTGATATTCCCCCAACCTTGACAGCTTTTTGTTTTTGGGAATCTGCTGTTCCTTCCTAGTCTCTCCAATATTATTATGCACCTTCCTTTGGAAAAGTCTTAGCATCGGTTGAACGTAGTGATGGAGATGGTGCTAAAGTATATGCACACATGCCTGAGGCAGCTCCTGGTTCAGGTTTGCGTAAGTCCTCCCATTCGGATGTATGAAGTAGATGGACTATCCACTACAAGAGAAGTTGGCCAGCAGCATCAGCTATCCAACAGAAATGACAAGCATGATGGACAGAGTCTACAAATGGAACTTTGCTGAAGCTCCAACAAAGGTAAGTGACCTAGGGTTAGAGACGCTGGTAAGTAGACCTCATCATTAATCTCCGTAAACTCCAAAATGGAACAGTCTGTCGGCCCAGCTTAAAGGTTACTACCAGCATGGGCTGTCTAGTCGGTTTTCACTGTCTCTGTGATAACATCAGGTTGATGTAGAGACATTGGCAAGGTGCCTCACACAGTCACCTCTGTGAGTTCCAAGTAGGAACAGTTTGGTTACCCTCGATCAGGGTAGACCATCATGAAACTGGCTGACTATACGAGTCATAGTGACCAGAGAAACACTGCTTCACCATCTATGAGAGGTATCAGACTGGGCAATAGAATTAAGCAGTTGAGGTTTTATCAACATATGGTTTATTCTCCTCATTTACCAGAGTCACTGGTTCATTGGAATCTATTGCCATTTTCTCTGGGACAGATAGTTACCAGCAGAAAACTCGTCTGCAATATATTATAACTCTTCTGACCTGCAGGTCATGTTGTCAATCAACAATGCATTTATAATAATCCATAGTTTCTCAATACCACTATTCCTGATTGAGTGGTGCGTCCAACAAATTGTGTTATGCACCCTGGAGATTTAGACATGTAGTTTCAGTCAAAGGTCTGCGAGTTAATTCTTGATTCAGCTTTGCATTATACTATCTCCACTCTGAAGGGAAACGCTACGTATCCAATTAGTCAAGAGTTGACAGGGAACTAGTTTTCTTACAATCAAGGGAAACTGTGGTTCAGCTCTAGTCATTAGCTGCTGATTATATTATCAGCGATATGTATGAATAGCTGGATATGCATCTCCCGCGGGTAGCGAAGCCCCACAAAAATTAAGTCCGTAGGATCTACGGAGGAACAGCGGTTCCAAGTACATTCAATGACAACACTTCCGAGGATGTGTGATCTGACCAAGGACTAGAGGGGTCTATTTCTCAAGATTACAGAAATGTGGTGCAGGCCGAATCAGGATACCATTAAGCTATCAAATTGTGGGTTCACTTACCCAGTTTAAGATGGATGATTGGATATCTGCAATTTAACTAACTCAGAGAATAAACTGAATGAGAAATGTCAAGATTTGGTAGCCAGGTCAAGGAGGCAAAATTTGAGAATAATAGGAGTTAAAGAGGGGGCAGAGCATGGCTCTCAAATGTGTGATTTTATCACTAATTTACTTAAAGATGTTTTCAAACTGCCAGAAAAACCAAAGATAGATGTGGCTCATTGTGTTGGGCGCTACCAAAGAGGAGCGAATGCTCCACCACATCAAATTATCGTAAAGTTCTTAGATATTGCGACTTTGGAAAATTTATTAAAGAAGATATCCTATGGAGAAAATCTTACATTTGCTGACAACATTCTTAGATTTTACAGAGACTACCCTCGGGAAATACTGGCAAAAAGACGCCAGTTTAAAAGTGTGATCAGTATTCTACAAGGACTTTCTGGAGTTCGTTACGACGTTGTCTATCCAGCAAAAATGCTAATCAAGTACAGTGCTAAGCAACGTTCATTCACGGATCCGGATTCAGCTTGCAAATATGCCCAGGAGATTTTAAATAAAATTCAAGAAAAAGCTTAATAATAAGACATATGCTTGCTGATTTTTTGTTTCAAACAAGACACTAGAATTGTTCAGACTGCTCTCAGACAGACTTATCTGGCAAGAATATGTTATTTTAATAACAGAGTCATAACTTCATCGGGAACTGAAAAACTGATGGGATGTTCAAGGTCGCAGGCTCTGCGCCAAGTCTTTCAGCCCTGATAATTATTAGACTGTTCTTTTTTTAATTTAAAACAGTTTTGATGGTATGCCTTTGTCTCAGTACTATATGATCTACTATTGACATATACAGCATATAACTAACTAACTAATTAACTATATATACGCAATGAACTTAATTAACGCTAAAGGTTTCATGTATTATACTAACATGACTAACTATATAGTAGGAAGGATGGGGGAGGTTAGACAGATATTCTAAATATTAATTATGAATTAACTAACATATAGGCGAATGAAAAGTATGATTGCTGACGTGGTCCTTTAACCCATAATTATTTTATTTTATTTTAAATCTTTTAGCTTTTCTTTTATTTTATTTTAAATTTTGTAGTTATTAATCGATTTGACATGACAATTTTGGTTATGTGGAGGAAACCGACTAACGTTGGATGATACTTTACTAGGGGGGCAAAGCCCAGTGCATAATTCTATCGCAGAGGTCAATTTAAAATTAATCTTAGCCACCATAGGTGGCTTTTTTGTAAGATATCGCTTTTTTGATAACTTACATTCACTTTTTTTGTTTATTCACTATTATGAGTTGTATGATTTAATAAACCTTTATGAACACTTCATTTTATGTTTTTCTCTTTCCCTTAATTATGTTTAATAGTGTCAGGAGATGTAAAACTAGTGGCAAAATTATGAAGGACAACCCTGGACTCGGGATTTCGAGGTACTTGGCTGCATCACATGAATCATACATTCTGCTAATAATAGCCAATGCAAGATAATAGTCGAATAAACACTGGAGGTCTCACTCTCTGTATAGTTGGAACATTAGAGGTGCAAATGAGCCAATTAAGAGGGGTAAAATTCTGGCATAATTAAAATCATTAAACATGAACATTGCTCTCCTACAAGAAATGCATTTGAAACAACAAACTCGGATCAGAATAAGGGCAAACTGGATAGGTCAAACTTACTACTCCGCATTCACTTCTAAAACAAGAGGCACGGCCATTATAATTTGGAAAAGTATACCTTTTAAATTAAAGAAGAACATATCTGATTAAGAGGGAAGATACGTTATAGTCACGGGAGAAATTTATAATACACCATTAACTATGATAAATATTTATGCGCCTAATTTTGATAACTCCCAATTTTTAAAGAAAATAGTAGATATAATTGCAGAGCATAATTATCAAAATATAATAATTATATAGACCCATATTTAGATAAATCAATAAAGGTAGGGAAGCGTCTTGTTAAAACTAAGACCTGTGAATTCTTAAATACTTATATAAAAAATAATAACATAACTGATGTTTGGAGAATAGCAAACCCAATTGGAAGGGAATATTCGTTTTATTCATCGGTTCATAAAACTTATTCACGAATTGAGTATTTCTTATTGGATACAAAATTAATCCCGTATACGACTAAACCATAATGGTATTATTTCCGATCATTCACAACTGACTTTTATACTTAAAATCGAGGGAATGCCGGATATAAAACCTTTTTGGAGATTCAAAGCACAAATATTAAATAACCCGCCGGGTTATGAGTATATAAAAGAACAAACAAATTTTTTTTCGAGATAAATGACACGCCGGGTATTTCTTTATAGCTATTATGGGAAACCTTTAAGGTATACATCCGTGGTGCTATAATCTCTTATCAAAGTTTTCAAAATAAAGAAAATAAAAGAGAACTTCAGAGGATTGAACAGGAAATAAAATTACTAGAACTGGACAATGTAAGTGACCCAACCATAGACAAACATAATAAAATAACCTTATTGAAATATAAACTCAATAGAATATTATCGGCAAGAGTAATAAAACAGGCACACTTTGAATTTGGGGATAAGCCACATAAATTATTAGCGAGACAACTGAAGCAACAAGAAAAGGAAAATACTATCACTAAAATTAAATCTGATAAGGTTTGAGCTTCTAACACTGCCAAAATATAATTATTAAAAGGTTTGCCCAATTTTATCATAATTTATACACAACTAAAACAAATACAGATGATAGTAAAATTACACATTTTTTAGATAATTGCAACCTCCCTAAATTGGATAGTTTAGAACAAGAGGAATTAGGAGCACGGATTACTAGTGAAGAAATGAAACAAACAATAAACTCATTGAAAAATGGGAAGACCCCAGGACCAGATGGTTTTAGCAATGAATTTTATAAACAATTTCAGGAGTCAATTGTACCAAGCTTACTCAACGTATATACGCAGGCTTATACCGAAAATAAACTACCAGAAACATTAGCAGAATCAACAATAACACTTATACCAAAAAAAGATAAAGACTTAGAGGAACCGGGTTCTTACAGAGCTATAAATACGGATCAGAAAATTTTAGCAAAGATTCTAGCAAGATGACTGAATAATTATATTAACAAATTGGTAAACCCGGATCATAGAAACATAGAAAAATAGGTGCAGGAAAGGCCATTCGGCCCTTCGAGCCTGCACCGCCATTCAATGTGATCATGGCTGATCATCCTACTCAGTATCCCGTACCTGCCTTCTCTCCATACCCCCTGATCCCTTTAGCCACAAACGGGATTTATACCTAAAAGACAATGATTTAATAACTTGAGAAGGCTTTTCAATATAATGTACTCTCACAAAGAAGACATTAAAGATATTTCAGGCGTTACGTTGGATGCAGGGAAGGCATTTGATCAGGTAGAATGGCAGTATTTATATAAGGTACTCCAAAAAATTAATACGGGAGATAATTTTATTAGATGGGTTAAACTACTCTATGATAAACCTACGGCAAGAATATTAACTAATAATATGTTATCTCCAAAATTTTATTTATCAAGGGGTAATAGGCAGGGTTGTAACTTATCACCATTGCTATTTGCCCTTATGATAGAACCGCTGGCTGAAAGGATTAGAAATCATCCGAATATTCACGGATATAATACTAAGGACTCACAGAATAAAATTTCATTATATGCTGATGATATTCTTTTATATATTACTAATACACAAACGAGTATCCCCACCTTATTAACACTAATCGAGGAATTTTGTTCTTTTTCAGGATATAGAATAAATTGGAATAAAAGCGAAATTATGTCTTTGAAACCACAGGATGTGAGACACTTATTAAAATTCCCTTCCAAAATTGCAACAGAAAAATTCAAGTATTTGGGTATTCAAATTACGAGAAGACACAAATCATTATTTAGTGCCAATTTTATGCCTCTATTGATAAACTGAAAGTTATGATTACACTTTGGAAAAGGCTACCGCTCTCATTGATAGGTAGAATTAACGCTATAAAAATGACTTTTTTACCACAATTAATATATTTGTTTCCAGCGATCCCAATATATATTCCAAAATATTTTTTCAAAAAACTAGATTCTAATATCACTAATTTTATATGGGATTATAGAGCACACAGAATCCAACAAAAGCATCTGTGTAAACCTATGCTTGGGGGTTGGGGGTTTATCATTACCTAACTTTACGTGTTACTACTGGGAAGTGCATATTAAGAACATAATGTACTGGTTGAATAGTCCCACTCACCAGTCGGAGTGGATAAGAATGGAGAAAGAGGAGTGTTTCCTGTACGATATAGGAACGATCTTGTTCTCACCGATAAAATTGAATAGTATAATATATAAGAAGAACCCAATTATTCACAATACAATAACAATTTGGAAACAAATAAAATTATCCATGAAATTAAATAATCTATCAGTACTAATCCCAATATTGAATAATCCTGCATTCAAACCATCTCTTATCGACAAAACATATAAACAATGGAATAGACTGGGAATTAGGAAAGGAGGAGATATGTATGGGTAAATTGTTATCATTTCAACAATTAAAATCAAAATTTAAACTAAATGATTATCAATATTTTAAATATATACAGATATGTGACTTTATGAAGAAATATATACATAGATATCAACCTATATTTTTAGACCCTTTAGGAGAAGCACAGAATATTGTCTGATTCACAAAAACTAATATCATATTTTTATAATAGTATATTAAATAGAGCATTACCCTCAACAGAGGCACTAAGATAAAGATTCTGAAAGATAGATGGGAAAAGTATCTGATGAACACACATAATTGTTCCATTAATGCAAGACATAACTTAATTCAATTTAAATTATTACATAGACTATATTATTCAAAAACGAGGTTGAATAAATTCTACTCAAACGTCTCTCCGAGATGCGACAAATGTTTGTTTCAAAATGCCAATATAACACATTCATTTGTAGGATGTATAAAGTTGAATAAATTTTGGAGCGATATATTTGATATATTTACAAAGCTCTTCAAGTTAAGAATAGAACCTAATACGGAATGGATTATATTTGGAATAATAGTAGAAGATATCAATTTAAACAAAGACCAAAAAATATTCTTTAATTATGGGTTAATAATTGGAAAGAAATTGGAAACTTAAATTTTGGAAAAATACAGCTATACCAACTATTAAAATGTGAATTAGTAATTGACGGACATAGCTCACCTTGAAGAAATGAGACTCCGCCTAATAGATAAATATGACCAATTCTTAATTCCTTCTAATTGGTCCCCTTTCATCAACTTTTTGGAATCATGTGATGCAGCAGTGCCATAAAGATTACTGATTCAGGTCAGGTCGTGGATAGAATTACATCTCCGAACAAAGATTTGAACATTTTATTTTTTAAGGGTCTTTTTCTCCTATTTCTACTTTCTACTTTTTCTTATATACACACTTCACATTTTTCTATTTCCTACTATCTATTTTTCCTCTTTTTCTTCTCTCTATCTCTTATCTTTTTTTACTTCCTTTTCAAAAACATAAAACTAGAGGTTGTACATAGAATGTATTACGTTATGACATAGTTGGCACCTAAAATTAGGTGCCACTGTATTGTTTTGTACTGTATTAACTTCTAATAAAATAAACAAAAACAAAAAAAAAAAAACTGACTCAGGGAATCGATCTTGTAGTTGCATACTCTGTCATATCTATACGCATAGGGACAGTTTCTGCTGATATTACAAAGCTCGTGGTGAAAGCCTATGCTGCCCATCTCAGATTAAGGGCATTATGTCACCGAGTTGTGGGTATTATGCAAAATTACAATGATAAATCTTATGCATTGTCGGTATTTTGGCAATATTACATTTAAGGCAACATGGAATTTAACAGTACCAGTTTGCCTATTCAGTCACGCCATGGTAGACGGCTGAAGCTACTCTTATTTACTCCTTCACATGTGACGGCTGGGACAGCCTGTCTTCTCGGCCAGCTAGCTCTGCACGATTGTATGAGAAGCTTGTGAACAACATGTGTGAGTCAATTCTATACGGAAGTAACAAGGTTGTGTGGCTCCCAGTTTGAGCCAGAGAAACTTTATGGGACAGCACAATTGATAGTTTCCTGTGCTGATTTATCATGTCTGCTATACCATAGTGGGACGTAAATGATTAGCTTTTCACCCACTATTCTCTAACGTTATGCAGGGTGTCCTTTATTCACCACCCTGATAACCTACACTCATTGTAGTGTGCGATGTATATTAATATTTGTTGTGCAAATATTCATCATAATTTTGCTAATGAACCAGTATCTTAAAATGATTATGCTTTCAGCAGCTGATCTCAGCATTAAGAACACATCCTTGCTCAATCTCAGGCCTAGTCTCTATGTCATACTGACATTAGGGTAGCTTGTTATATAAATAATCTCATAAGCAAATGAGCAGGATTGTGTGCGTTTGAGGTTGACAGCATACCCACCATGGCAGAGATCAGGGATGTCATTATTTAAGAGGGAGTTAGATGTGGCCCTTGTGGCTAAGGGGATTAGAGGGTATGGAGAGAAGGCAGGTACGGGATACTGAGTTGGATGATCAGCCATGATCATATTGAATGGCGGTGCAGGCTCGAAGGGCCGAATGGCCTATTCCTGCACCTAATTTCTATGTTTCTATGTTTCTATTAGGCATACAAGTGCACTCAGCTGATAGTGCCTATGATATGGAACATAATTTTTTTTTTTTTTTTAATGTTTTTTTGTTAGAAGTAAGTACAGTAGTGTGGTACCTAAGTACCTAATACATACATACACATTACCATTCCTGTACAACTTCTTATTTTTAATTTAATAATAAAAGAACAGTGAAAGAAAAAGGGAAATAAAGAGTGTCGAGATAGATAGACAAGCGAGTAGAAACAGATAGCGAAAGAGACAGAGAGCAGAGATAGGAAGCTAAGAAGATTGAAAGAAAAAGAGAAAGGAGAGAGAAAAGAAATTAGGAGAGATATACCTATTTTGTATCTTTATCCAAAGGTATCGTCAGGCTGGCCAAGCGTGCCCATGGTCAGAAAATCCAGAGCTTCTTCCATGACCCCAAGAACACCAAGCGCATGTGGCAGGGAATCAAATCAATCACGGACTATAAGACTGCTTCACCACCCTGTGATGACAACATTGAGTTCCTCAATAAACTCAACAACTATTTTGGTCGGTTCGAGGCACTAAATAACACACCTGCAAGCAAAGGTATTCCTCATTGTGAGGAAAAGGCACTCAGTCTTGACATAGTGGATGTTCGGAGGTCCCTAAAAGGAGTGAACGCGCGAAAGGCGGCAGGCCCTGATAACATACCAGGGCGGGTGCTCAGGGAATGTGCTGATCAGCTGGCACATGTCCTTACGGACATATTTAACACCTCGCTGAACCAGGCGGTCGTCCCATTATGTTTCAAGACTGCCACCATCATACCTGTGCCAAAAAAATCCAACATACAATGTCTCAATGACTACCGCCCTGTAGCACTCACCCCCATAATGATGAAGTGCTTCGAGAGGCTGGTCAGGGACCACATCACCACCAGACTCCCCTCCACACTCGACCCATACCAGTTTGCTTACAGGCCAAACCGCTCCACAGAGGACGCTATATCCTCCGTGCTCCATCTGAGCCTGGAACATTTAGAGGAGAAAAACACCTATGTGCGAATGCTGTTCGTGGATTTCAGTTCAGCATTCAACACCATTATCCCCCAGCACCTGATAAGCAAACTGGTTCCATTGGGCCTCGGCACCCCCATGTGTAACTGGCTACTGGACTTCCTCACTGACAGACCTCAGTCTGTGAGGGTTGGAAATAACACCTCCAATACCATCTCTCTAAGCACCGGCTCCCCTCAGGGCTGTGTCCTGAGTCCACTGCTGTTCACCCTGATGACTCACGACTGTTGTGCCAGGTTTAGTACAAACCACATCATGAAGTACGCAGATGACACAACAGTGGTGGGCCTCATCAGGGACGACAATGAGCTGGCTTACAGGGAGGAGGTGAAACAACTGGTGGACTGGTGCAATACGAACAACCTGATCCTGAATGTCGAGAAAACAAAGGAGATTATCGTCGACTTCAGGAAAACCCGGCACAGTCCCACACCACTTCACATCAATGACAGCGATGTGGAGGTGGTCAGTAGCACAAAGTTCCTGGGGGTGCAGGTCACTAACAGTCTGACCTGGTCGACTAACATCTCATCAACTGTTAAGAGAGCGCAGCAGCGGTTGCACTTTCTGCGCCGGATGAGAAGAGCTCATCTCCCCCATCCCATCCTCACTACTTTCTACAGGGGCACCATAGAGAGTATTCTGTCCAGCTGTAATATTGCGACCAAACGCTGTGTGTCTAAGGCCAGCAGTATCATAAAGGACCCCACACATCTCCATCACGGACTGTTCACTCTGCTGCCCTCGGGAAAAAGATACCGCAGCATGAGGAGCAGAACATCAAGGTTCCGCAACAGCTTCTTCCCACGAGCCATCAGACTCCTGAATGCCATGTAAATGGGCTGCCACTATTGTCTATTTATCCTTTTCATACATACCTATCCTTCGGTTAATTTATTGTGTTGCACAGGGAGCCAAATGCAACGTAATTTCGTTTGGAACTGCATATATCAATGTATTTCTAAATGACAATAAAGTTTGTTTGACTTGACTTGACTTGACTTATCCATCTGTCACCCAGTTCTGAACCATTTAATTTTTAAGGTTATGTTATGTTGCACCATATGCTTGTAAAAAGTCTATAAAAGGAGACCAAATCTTTAAGAATTGGTCTACTTTGCCGAGTAGGAGGAATCTCATTTCTTCAAGATGTATCGTTTCCGACATATTTGAAATCCACATTTTGAACGTTGGCGTGGTTGTGTTTTTCCAGAATTTGAGTATACGTTTTTTTGCTGTTATTAAACCATAATTAAGAAGAGCTTCTTGGAACGTAGTTAATTTACGTCCCTCTTCCATTGATCCAAAGATAATCAGTTCTGTATTGGGGTTCAATTTTGTGTTAAATAGTTTTGTAAAAGTTCCAAGGATGTCATTCCAAAATGTATGCTGTTTTGTACAAGAGACAAAGGAATGTGCTATAGTGGCATTTTGAGTTAGACATTTATCACAAATGGAAACATTTGGAAATATTTTTATTTAATCTGGTTTTCGAGTAATATAATCTGTGTAAATTTTTTAATTGAATTAGGTTATGTCTTACATTAATCGAACATTTATGTACATATAATTAAAAAAATTCCCATCTGTCGTTTGGGATTTTTATCAATAACTCTTGTTCCCAGTCCCTTTTATTTGCCTCTGTCATTGGTGTTTCTATATTTAAAATTATATTATATAAATATGATATTAAATTGCTTGATTCTGCCTTTCTATTCATTCCTTCCTCTAATAAATCTGAGGTTAGAATTTGATATCCTTATGTATATTTTTTCAAATAATCTTGAATTTGAAGATATTTGAAATATTGGTTACTTTTCAAGTTATATTTTAGTTGTAATTGTTGGAATGATAAAAGTTTTCCCATTTCATATATATCTCGAATCATTTTAATTCCTATTCTTTCCCAATGGACAACGGTTTTATCAATAATATATGGTTTGAATGAGTGATTGTTAGCTCTTGGGGAAAGAAGTGATAAATTTATTAATTTTAAAGTTAATTTTATTTGTTTCCAGATTCGTATTATACTGTGAATAATTGGATTCATATATTATATTGTTCAGTTTCATCGGGGAAAGAAGAATCGCTCCCATATTATAAGGGGAACAATCCTCTTTCTCCATTCTTATCCAATCTACTTGTTGGGCAGAACTGTCCAACCAATAGATTATATTTTTAATATTCACTGCCCGATAGTAGTACAATAAGTTAGGGAGTGTCAGTCCCACTGATTCTTTAGATTTACACAAATGTTTTCTTTGAATTCTGAGTGATTTATAGTCCCATATGAAGTTTGTAATATCAGAGTCTAGTTTTGTAAAGATTTTTTTTGGTAAATATATTGGTATTGATTGAAATAGGTACAGTATTTGTGGTAAGAAGATCATTTTTATAGCATTTATTCTGCCTATTAAGGACATCGGCAGTGTTTTCCAGAATTTAATCAACCCATTTAATTTAGGCATATAGTTTGCGTTGAGTAATAATTTATATTTCCTAGTAATATCTTACTCCAGAAATTTCTTTCAATATCATTCGTGTCTTTGTGAACATGTCCCTCTTTTTCACAATTTCAGCTGGATAGTCACGAGAGAATCTTAGCTTATTCTCTCCAAACATCAAATTCGATCCGTATGGAATCCGTTTCATAATTTCTTCCAGGGTAGAGATGTCATAACATTTCACAATGATCTGTCTTGGGGGGACAGCGAGGCTTGCTTGAGCCTTACGTCGAACCCGGTGAGCCACGTCTATTCTCGGGGTTTCAGGCAGCTTGAGTACTTGTTTAAGTAAGTTGGCAACAAACTCCTGACGGTTTTGTCCACTCTCCCTTCCTTCTTTTACTCCAACTATTCTTAAATTCTGCCTCCTCGATCTTGCTTCCAAGTCCAGACATTTATCCTTCATTTTAGCAAATTGCCCCCCCCAGTACTTTCTTGTTCCATGCTTAGTCTCTTTATCTTCTTCGACATCTCGGTCATCATATTATCCATTTCTTCCATAGCCGAATCAGTATTCTTAAGCATTGTATCCAACTTCTTATTACAGTCTTTTTTAACCCGCTGAATCTTTTTGTTCAAATCCTCCTCAATCTCTTCAACACGTTTATTTAAGTTATCAATTTTCACCATCAACTTCTCATTACCGTGTTTAATTTTTTCAGAGATACTTTTGTCCAGCGCGGCATTCACCTCTCGTATCACTTTAGAAATGTTTTCGGTAACTGAAGCAGTTACTGACTTTTCCAGTTGTTCCATCTGTTCATCCTTTGAAGTCATTTCTGTAGAAGGACTTCAAGAGTCAGCATCTTCTGAGCTTTCAGCTGACATTTGAGGGGTTTGAGGAGCCTTACCAAGTTTTTTCATGTTGATTCTTGTAGCATGTCTTGCAGCAGGTTTTGCAGGCTTCTGGTGAGGTTTCCTTCTTTTCATTTAAAATTACCGGTGATCTCCATTTTTTCACGCATCAAACAGCTCTGGTGAGTATTTTTAAATCGGTCCCGTCTTCCAAACCGGCTTTTTTTCAAGATTTAACAGAAGTCCGGAAGTCACCATAATTCTTTTCTTTCAATACTCTCAAGATATTGCTAATGGCTCACTAGCAGCCAATGCAATGGGTTTCACTTTCATCATGCAGCATGAGGTTTACATAATGCAGCTTAACAAATTATAAATTTGGTGGAATATGTCTGGATTTTTGCAGATACAATTATGCACTTTCTTGCATACGTTATTGTCTAACTCAACAGTCTATTGGGACTACAGGCCAATTTAGAGCAACGGCCAAGTATGCAAATTAGCATCGTGATGTTAATACCTCATGTTTTTCCTGCCATTAATGGTTATCAGTTTTAGTGTTTTCACACACAGATTATGTCACAGTATGAAACCACAGAGCTTTGAAATCTTCACGTAGTCACTCACGTGACTTTGAAATAAAATAAAGAGATGAAATGAGAACTTACCAATTTGAAGTTTGATCTTTATTTTAAGAGAAGTTGCGATGAGGGATTACGTGCCCTCCACTCCCAACCCTATTCTCATAATGATCATTCGGTAGTTCTAGCCTTCAATCTCTCTATAGCTTAGGTCAGCAACTATTCTGTGGGTTCATACAGCTACTTTGAAGATTGACGCGCATGCAGTCTGGCGGATTTCTTCACGTAATCCCTCATCGCAACTTCTCATAAAATAAAGATCAAACTTCAAACTGGTAAGTGCTCGTTTAATCTCTCTAATCTACCCACTATAACTCATGTCACTGGTAGCGTAAATGTAATATAGCCTCAGCTCTATTTTGTGGACATTTAAGGTTTTAAATACACATGCTCCTAGCAATATGTGACACTTGTTAGATCCTAAGGGTAATTTTGAGATGTTCTCAGTTATTTGAGGGAATTGACACAGTGGTAGTAATTGGTATTTTCCATCAGCTCATAACAGGTAGTTGGTGATCTGAAGAAGGGTCTCGACCCGACACATCACCCATTCCTTCTCTCCAGAGATGCTGCCTGTCCCGATGAGTTACTCCAGCTTTTTGTGTCTATGGTGATCTCAAAGTCTCATTTAGGTTCTGGAAGTTGTTTTGTTGGGCATATCCTGAGAATGAAGGGAAATTCAAGGCATTGATTTGTATCTTTGGCCAGTTAATGGTGGCATTGGTTTATTATTGTCATGTGCACTGAGGTACAGTGAAAAAATGTGTGCGCTATCTGATTAAATCAGATAATACTATGCATGAGTACAATCAAGTTGTACACAGGTACAGCATATAATGCAAAGAGAAAAAGACCAGAATGCAGAATGTAGTTTACAGCATTGCATATTACCATTCTAGAGAAAAAGGCAACTGGGTGAGGAATGAAGGAGCAAGGAACTGCAGATGCTGGTTTACAAAAGAAGAGGCAAAGCACTTTTGGATAAGAAATGACCTGAGCCATTACTGAGATGGCTGTAGCCCACGACTGAACTATGGGCTTGAGCTATAGGGAGAGGTTAAGTATAGTAGGACTCTCTTCTTTGGAGCACAGGAGGTTGAGGAGTGATCTTATAGAGGTGTACAAAATCATGAGAGGAATAGATCAGGTAGGTTCACAGTCTCTTCCCCAGAGTAAGGGAATCAAGAACCTGAGGATATAGATTTATGGTGAGGGGGAAAGATTTTACAGGAACCTGAGGGGTACCTTTTTCACACAAACGGTGGTGAGTTTATGGAACAAAGTGCTGGAGGAGGTAGTTGAGGCAGGTACTAGCGCGATGTTTAAGAAACCTTTAGACAGGTACTGTACATGGATTGGACAGGTTTAGAGGGATATGGGCCAAATGCATGTTGGTGGGACTAGTGTAGATGGGACATGTTGGCCAATGTGGGCCGAAGGGCATGTTTCCACGCTGTAAGACTCTATGACTATGAGCCATTGCAAGGGAATGGAAACAAATGTCTCAGATGCCGTTAGTTAATAATAAAACTGAATGAGAGACATCAGATCTGTGAGCGCCGCATAACCACTCCTTTTCCTTAAAGGTTCAACAACAAGGGTTCGAGCCTTAATTTACATTTGGGAAATGTAACAAATGCTTCCAATTCTCATTGCCTTATGTTAAAAATCAGTAATCCTTTGTAATGGGGCCAATAGCCTTAAAAAATGTTCCCCGTGATGGGGGGAGTCCAGGACCACGGGTCACAGTTTAAGAATATGGGGTAGGCCATTTAGGACTGAGATGAGGAAAATCTTTTTTATCCAGAGTTGTGAATCTTTGGAATTCTCTGTCACAGAAGGCAGTGGAGGCCAATTCACTGGATGTTTTCAAGACTCAAGAGAGTTAGATTTAACTCTTAGGGCTAACAGAATCAAAGGAAAAGGGGGAAAAGCAGGAACAGGATCATGATTTTGGATGATCAGCCATGATCATATTGAATGGCGGTGCTGGCTTGAAGGACCGAATGGCCTTCTCCTGCACCTATATTCTATTGGAAAGATGGTGTCCAAATGTGTGCACCATTCTTTGTTGCAGTGAATCTGAAATTTTAGTTAAATTACAAATTACTGTAATTAACATGTAATTCAGCTTGTACTCGCTAAAATTTAGAAGATTGAGGGGGGATCTTATAGAAACTTACACAATTCGTAAGGGGTTGATCAGGCTAGATGCAGGAAGATTGTTCCCGATGTTGGGGAGGTCCAGAACAAGGGGGTCACAGTTTAAGGATAAGGGGGAATTCCTTTAGGACCGAGATGAGGAAAACATTTTTCACACAGAGAGTGGTGAGTCTCTGGAATTCTCTGCCACAGAAGGTAGTTGAGGCCAGTTCATTGGCTATATTTAAGAGGGAGTTAGATGTGGCCCTTGGGGCTAAAGGGAGCAGGGGGTATGGAGAGAAGGCAGGTACAGGATACTGAGTTGGATGATCAGCCATGATCATATTGAATGGCGGTGCAGGCTCGAAGGGCCGAATGGCCTACTCCTGCACCTATTTTCTATGTTTCTATGTAAGACCCTATGTTATAGCGAAGATTTGTGAAGTGAATACTTGTTAACCAAGAAAAACCTATAACCTAAACTTCCACTGGTAAGTTGGTGTAAATTCTCTACCCTATTTTACCCATTTGTACTGAACTCTTTGGCCATTGTGTCTATACATCAACTCGGTACATCATTTTGAAGTTAATACTGACCCCAACCCACAGATCCACGATTGTGCGAATTGGTGCAGTTATTCACATTTGATGACCTCAAACATCAATGCTGATTTTCTCTCTCCCCAGGTGCTACCTGTCCTACTGAGTATTTCCAGCACTTTCTGTTTTTATTTCAGATTTTCAGCATCTACAGGGGTTTGATTTGCGAAATGCCAAAGTGCTTTGTGCCTCTTTTATGTCAAATGCTGATAGATTTCTACCACAAATGACTTGTTTTGGACAGTCAATTTTTAGCCTTCAGCCAAAGCAATTACACATTAATTGATGCACTAATTTCACCCAGAAAACCAAAAGTACATCTATTTGTCACAAGTATTAAACTTATTAACACCACCAGCTGGGTCCCAAATGCAATCATACAATTGTTTCACCTAAAGTCCATCAAATATATGACCAATTTCTTCAACCTATTATTTGTAAATGAGTCTCAGATTTTGCTCAAAAAGACACAAAGTGCTGGAATAACTCAGCAGGTCAGGCAGCATCTGTGGAGAACATGGATAGGTAACATTTCGGGACGAGACCCTTCTTCAGACTTTGCTGTTTGGTATAAAATGTTTTGCTATCTGTTAATTGCTATTTATATGGTAGATGTGAATGTGTTAATTATCCCTCTTAATATTTACAAAATATTTCAAAATTAAATTAAATGTAACTACACTTTTTTAAAGAAAAAAAAGAGGGGAAATTCAGCGTGAATTTCAGTTCTCATTCAGTTGGATTACTCAAAAATATTATTATTTTGTTGCTGTTCACCAGACTGATCAAAACAATAATTATCTTGTATTTTTAATCATGCAACAGTCTTGATTTATATTTACAAGTACAGTACTTTCAGAACATTCTTTGAAGGTGGATTGACATTTGAAAACAGAGCTGGTATGTTTCCACAATGAATCAGTTGGTGTGTTGAGGAAGCAGATTGATCAGATATCCTTGGCTTTGATCACTGGCCCGACACTAGTCCACGCCGACCAACACTTAAGTTTCTCCACTCTAGCCAGCCGGAGAATGATGCAATTACTGCTGTTCCTGAACATTATCCGGTGACCCTAACCTGAAAAACTTAGATACAATCAATACAGGCAGCATTGATCTGTCACGTGAACAAGATCATGAGGGGCATGTACCTGCCTCAACTACCTTCCCTGGCAGCTCGTTCCATAGACCCACCAACCTTTGTGTAAAAAAGTTGCCCTCACGTTCCTATTAAATCTTTCCCCCCTCACCTTAAACCTATATCCTCTCGTTCTCGATTCCCCTACTCTGGATAAAGGACTGTGCATTTACCCTGTCTTTTCCTGTCATGATCTGAACATCTCTACAAGATTACCACTCATCTTCCTGCTTAACTTCGCCCTATACCTCAGGCCCTTGAGACATGACTTTTCCTCACTAAACCACATTCTATGTTCCTCACCCTATGGTTATTATTTCACTGCTATAATAATATGTGATGGACAAAATGGAAAGTGGATATACAATAACATTGAGCACAGTTCTAAAGACTGCTCTGTTCGTTATTGGTTGTAATAGGGTGGCACAATGTTGCAGCGGTATAGTTGCTGTTTTGCAGGGACAGAGACCTGAGTTTGATCCTTACTATGGGTGCTGTCTGTATGGAGTTTGTGCGTTCTCCCTGTGACCGCGTGGGTTTTCTCTGGTTGCTCCGGTTTCCTCACACATTCCAAAGATGTGCAGTTTTGTAGGCTGATTGGCTTCTGTAAATTGTCCCTAGTGCGTAGGATAGAACTACTGTATGGGTGATAGTTTGTCGGTGTAAACTCGGTGGGCTAAAGGGCCTGTTTCTACGCTGTATCTCTAAACTAAACTAAATGAATGCATTTTGAGCCATCAAGGTCATGAAAGCCACATTCTCAACATTTTTAAAAATTCTAACCTTCATAGGTTTCTGCAATTCATAACATTTGTGAGCTTTTAATTCCTGAATTAAATCACCTAGTTGCATGTCCATATATTACTGTAGGAATATGATAGAATGTCTTTAATTTTATTCACCAAGAATCTTCCCAGAGTTGCGACAGATATAAAATAAAGGCCAGAAAGTGTTTGGAATGGTCAGTAGGTCAGACAGCATCTTTGTTCATGCCCCTCATGATCTTGTGCACCTCACTTTTCCATGCCCCTTGATCATGCCCCTTGATAGGTTCACCCTTCAGCCTTCTATGCTCCGAAGAAAAATGACCAGCATATCCAATCTCTTCCTATAACTCAAGCCACAAGCCCAGGTAACATCCCGGTGAACCTCTTCTGCACCCTTTTCAACTTAATGACGTCTTTCCTGCAGCTAGGCAACCAGGACTACAGGTAGTACTCCTAGTATGGTCGCACCATTGACTTGTTCTAAGGGTTTCTGAGGTGGTCAATGGACCTCTAGACACTGCAATTTGTGGATCGAGAAGTATTTGACGAAGCAGTTTTATACATCTTCCTCCATTTACACTGAACTTTTATGTTCTCCTTCTTTCTGATTGATAGCATGAGGAGTCCAATGATGAGAGAGAGAGACCATCAGGTCTGGGTGGAGTGTCGATGTACGAAGCAGGTGCTGGAATATGGGTTTCAGGGCTGTACCTCAGCCAGTGCCTAGCAATCATCTACACTGATTTACCAAGGAGCAGTCCAAAGTTCCACTTCCCTGCGCACTGGTATACTGCTCATCCATGTCGCCAATACCAGCCTTCACAGGCAGCCTCAGAATCGTTCTGACATTTCACTCCATACCAATGTAGGCATTGGTTCCAGGCACAAAAGTGCACAGCTTGCAACCTGAACTGATGCCTTGTTTAAAGTGAAGATTGCAGCTTATACCTGTAGATGCTCGGACTCCTGGGCAAAGTGTGCTTGCTTTAACCAACCAGCGTTCTATAGATTAGTGCCAAGCAGGATACCAACATACTATAACATATACATAGAATATAGAAAAGTACAGTGCAGGAACAGGCCCTTCGGCCCACAGTGTCCATGCCGAATAGGATGCCAAGCTAAACTAACCTCATCTGCCTGCACATGATCCATACCCTTTAATTCCCTGCATATCCAACAGTTCATTGAACGCCATTATCGTATCCGCCTCCACCATTACCTCTGGCAACATGTTCCAGACACCCGCCACCCTCTGTGTAGAATGATGCAATTACTGCTGTTCCTGAACATTATCCGGTGACCCTAACCTGAAAAACTTAGATACAATCAATACAGGAGGCATTGCTCTGTCACGGTAAAGTTTTGGCAGCTATCACTGTCTAGACATGTATTTGGATAATGCGGGCTGATATATCAAAGAGCAGGCAGAGTAATTGAGACTGCACCCTGAGTCAGCACTTATTAAATGAAAAGCAAAGTATGATGTTAATTTACGGTTTTAAAAGAAAAAGCAAGGTTATGAATAAAGTCAGGAAATGGTAAAAATACACAGTGGGCAACATGCAAATGGCTTTCCTACATAATCAACCTGAAGCACTACGTCAAATTTCTTTGTGCAGATGCTGTCTGACCTACTGACCATTCCAACCACTTTCTGGCCTTTATTTTATATCTGTCGCAACTCTGGGAAGATTCTTGGTGAATAAAATTAAAGACATTCTATCATATTCCTACAGTAATATATGGACATGCAACTAGGTGATTTAATTCAGGAATTAAAAGCTCACAAATGTTATGAATTGCAGAAACCTATGAAGGTTAGAATTTTTAAAAATGTTTATAATGTGGCTTTCATGACCTTGATGGCTCAAAATGCATTCATTTAGTTTAGTTTAGAGATACAGTGTAGAAACAGGCCCTTTAGCCCACCGGGTTTACACCGACCAACGATCACCCATACAGTAGTTCTATCCTACGCACTAGGGACAATTTACAGAAGCCAATCAGTCTACAAAACTGCACATCTTTGGAATGTGTGAGGAAACCGGAGCAACCAGAGAAAACTCACGCGGTCACAGGGAGAACGTACAAACTCCATACAGACAGCACCCATAGTAAGGATCAAACTCAGGTCTCTGTCCCTGCAAAACAGCAACTATACCGCTGCAACATTGTGCCACCCTATTACAACCAATAACGAACAGAGCAGTCTTTAGAACTGTGCTCAATGTTATTGTATATCCACTTTCCATTTTGTCCATCACATATTATTATAGCAGTGAAATAATAACCATAGGGTGAGGAACATAGAATGTGGTTTAGTGAGGAAAAGTCATGTCTCAAGGGCCTGAGGTATAGGGCGAAGTTAAGCAGGAAGATGAGTGGTAATCTTGTAGAGATGTTCAGATCATGACAGGAAAAGACAGGGTAAATGCACAGTCCTTTATCCAGAGTAGGGGAATCGAGAACGAGAGGATATAGGTTTAAGGTGAGGGGGGAAAGATTTAATAGGAACGTGAGGGCAACTTTTTTACACAAAGGTTGGTGGGTCTATGGAACGAGCTGCCAGGGAAGGTAGTTGAGGCAGGTACCATCACAACATTTATAAAACATTTGGACAGGTCAGGTTTAGAGGGATATGGGCCAAACGTAGACATGTGGGACTAGTGTAGATGGGGTATGTTGTTCGGCATGGGCAAGTTGACTTCCTGTATGACTCTGTGATTGACTATTACCTTTTTTTAAACAAGCTGGGTTGGTGAGATGGTGTACTTGATGTTTCAAGCTTTACGACAACCATTAATTTGGATATTTTACCCCACACACAAACGTGCCTAATTCTGTATTTTCAAGAGTAATTTGTAGAAACAGTGCTGACCTCAGCATCATCCAGACTGAAAATTCACTATCTCTCTACGTTTTGCCTTTAAGCCAAATTCTTCTTCAGACTATTGTGATCCCTTAACTCCATGGACCTCATTTTTGCAAAACAGCCTTTGAGTGTGGAATTATATCAAATGACTTCTGAGAGTTCATGTTGATGACATCCCTGCTTCTCAAGCAGTCCCTCAAGGTTGAGGTTGAATTACTTTCATCCAGTTAAAGTCAGAGCTGTGCTGGATGGAAACGGGCCCTTTGGCCCACCTTGCCCATGTCGACCAAGTTGGCATTCTGGGCTAGTCCCATTTGCCAGCATTTGGCCCATCGCCCTCCAAACCCTTCCTAACCATTTATCATTCGAATGTCTTTTAACAGTCATAATTAAAAAGCTATATCCACTTCTAAGTTTTCCCTGAGGTCTGTCTTAAATTTCTCCACCCTCCCATTTTAAGCCTATCCCCTCTAGAATCCTCTATGCTGGGGGAAAAGACTGTGGGTGTTTACTTTGTTCATGCCCCTCATGATCTTGTACACCTCACTTTTCCATGCCCTTGATCATGCCCCTTGATAGGTTCACCCTTCAGCCTTCTATGCTCCGAAGAAAAATGACCAGCATATCCAATCTCTTCCTATAACTCAAGCCACAAGCCCAGGTAACATCCCGGTGAACCTCTTCTGCACCCTTTTCAACTTAATGACGTCTTTCCTGCAGCTAGGCGACCAGGACTACAAGTAGTACTCCTAGTATGGTCGCACCATTGACTTGTTCTAAGGGTTTATGAGGTGGTCAATGGACCTCTAGACACTGCAATTTGTGGATCAAGAAGTATTTGACGAAGCAGTTTTATACATCTTCCTCCATTTACACTGAACTTTTATGTTCTCCTTCTTTCTGATTGATAGCATGAGGAGTCCAATGATGAGAGAGAGAGACCATCAGGTCTGGGTGGAGTGTCGATGTACGAAGCAGGTGCTGGAATATGGGTTTCAGGGCTGTACCTCAGCCAGTGCCTAGCAATCATCTACACTGATTTACCAAGGAGCAGTCCAAAGTTCCACTTCCCTGCGCACTGGTATACTGCTCATCCATGTCGCCAATACCAGCCTTCACAGGCAGCCTCAGAATCGTTCTGACATTTCACTCCATACCAATGTAGGCATTGGTTCCAGGCACAAAAGTGCACAGCTTGCAACCTGAACTGATGCCTTGTTTAAAGTGAAGATTGCAGCTTATACCTGTAGATGCTCGGACTCCTGGGCAAAGTGTGCTTGCTTTAACCAACCAGCATTCTATAGATTAGTGCCAAGCAGGATACCAACATACTATAACATATACATAGAATATAGAAAAGTACAGTGCAGGAACAGGCCCTTCGGCCCACAGTGTCCATGCCGAATATGATGCCAAGCTAAACTAACCTCGTCTGCCTGCACATGATCCATACCCTTTAATTCCCTGCATATCCAACAGTTCATTGAAGGCCATTATCATATCCGCCTCCACCATAACCTCTGGCAACATGTTTTAGACACCCGCCACCCTCTGTGTAAAAATACTTGCCTGGCCCATCTCCAGTAAATTTTGCCCCTCTTACCTTAAAGCTATGTTCTCTAGTCTTTGACATTTCCACACTTGGAAAAATTTTACATTCTTCCATCAAGTGTTCCCTCAGTCTCCGACACTCCAGAGAAAACAATCTAAGTGGACTAGAAGAAGTCCAGATACGACCTTAGTAAGGCCATCAAAAAGGCCAAAAGGGACTTCTGCTCCAAACTGATGAGACACATGTTCGGCAGCTGTTGCAACGCCTGAATGCAATCACCTCCTACAAGGCGAAACCAGGAGGCAGCTCGAATGTCGGCGAAACATCACTCCCTTACGAGCTCAATGCAATTTTACGCACGCTTTGATAGGGAGAATACTGATGTGCCTTCCCGAGCCCCCATTCGCTGTGATGGTATTTCAGTCTCAGTCACAGAGGCCAACGTCAGGAAATCCTTCAGAGGGGTGAACTCTCGAAAAGCGCCTGGACCTGATGGTATACCCGGTCATGTTCTAAAAACCTGTGCGGACCAACTGGCTGGAGTTTTTAACGGACATTTTCAACCTCTCACTTCTGAGGTCTGAGGTCCCCACCTGCTTTAAAAGGGCATCAATTATACCAGTGCCCAAGAAGAGTAAGGTGAAGTGCCTCAATGACTATCGACCAGTGGCACTAATGCCTGTGGTGATGAAGTGCTTTAAGAGGTTGATCATGGAGCAAATCAACTCCTACCTCGACAAAAACCTGGACCCACTGCTGTTCGCTTACCGCCACAATAAATCAATGGTGGATGCGATCTCGCTGGCCCTCCACTCCGCTCTGGACCACTTGGACAACAAAAACTCATACGTCAGGCTGTTATTCATTGACTACAGCTCGGCATTTAACACAATCATCCCCTCCAAGTTAGTTACCAAACTCTCAGAACTGGGTCTCTGCGCATCCCTCTGCAATTGGATCCTCAACTTCCTCATTCACAGACTACAGTCCGTTCGTATTGGTGGAAATGTGTCAGCCTCGATAACAATCAGCACGGGAGCACCTCAAGGCTGCGTGCTCACCCCCTGCTGTACTCACTCTATACTCATGACTGCGTAGCCGGTCACAGTGCGAACTCCATCATCAAGTTCACTGACGACACCACTGTTGCGGAACGTATCACTGATGGGGATGAGTCAGAGTATAGAAGGGAGATTAAGCAACTGTCCATATGGTGCCAGCACAATAACCTGGACGTCAACACCAGCAAAACCAAGGAACTGATTGTGGACTTTGGAAGGAGTAGGATTGGGACCCACAGTCCTGTTTATATCAACGGGTCGATGGTTGAAAGGGCAAGAGCTTCAAATTCCTGGGAGTGCACATCTCTGAAGATCTTTCCTGGTCCGAGAACACTAATGCAATTATCAAGAAAGCACATCAGCGCCTCTACTTCCTGAGAAGATTACGGAGAGTGGGTTTGTCAAGGAGGACTCTCTCTAACTTCTACAGGTGCACAGTAGAGAGCATGCTGATCGGTTGCATCATGGCTTGGTTCGGCAACTTGAGCGACCTGGAGAGGAAAATATTTCAAAAAGTAGTAAACAGTGCCCAGTCCATCATCGGCTCTGACCTTCCTTCCATCGAGGGGATTTATCGCAGTCGCTGCCACAAAAAGGCTGGCAGCATCATCAAGGACTAACACCATCCTGGCCACACACTCATCTCCCTGCTACCTTCACGTAGAAGGTACAGGAGCCTGAAGACTGCAACAACCAGGTTCAGGAATAGCTACTTCCCCACAGCCATCAGGCTATTAAACCTGGCTCAGACAAAATTATGATCATTAATAACCCATTTTACTTCGGAGTCACGTGAGTGATTCTGTGAAGAAGGCCCGCCAGGCCGCATGCGCACCAGTACGTCAGCCGCATTGGCGCAAGCACCAGACTGGCAGGACACAGCTCCTGCTGGTGGTAAGTTAAACCTAAAAGGTAAGTTTGTTTTTTTATTTACCAGGGGTGTTCACACAGGAGCCTCTTTTTACAGAGGTTTTTCCTGCCAGTTTCGCAGCACGACGAGTTGCCGGTTATGGTCTGTGGGGAAATTCCAGTCCGACCGCAAATGCGGATAACCGGCAAAATTGACGGTTTGCAAGATAAGGAGCCGCTAACAGTGCAGTTAGCGGCTCCCCAGCCTGCAGGGATGCCGTAAAAACGGCAAGAAATTTAAGCAGAGTGGCTGACAGGGGGCTCAGCGGCTCCCAGCCTGTGGGATGCTGTTGGAACGGCAAGGAAGCAACACTGGAGTCACTGACAGTGGGGTCAGTGGCTCACAGACGTTGGTCCCCAGTCAAGAAATTGCTGGGACTCATTCAGCCCTATTTGGACTCGGGTGAGTCGGGTTATAAAGGGTTTCTCTTTATAATAAAAAGTATGTATTTTATACTTTTTTCTTTAAATAAAAGCTAAAGGCAAAGTAAAAAGTTATTGTTATATGTTCTGACAATGTTATAATTGTTTAAGCACAGGTTGCTTTGAATCAGTTTTACCCTTCACAGGTAAAGCTGTACACTAAAAATGTTGATTTAGTGAGCTTACACAGCAATAGCGCGGGCCTATGGGACAGACCATGCCAGCAGCGCCTGACAGGGCTGCTTCATGTGTAAAATGTGCGGGCCTATGGGACAGGCCCCGCCAGCAGCGCCTCACAGGGCTGCTTCATATATGAAAGTGCCAGCCTATGGGAGAGCCGTGCCAGCAGCACCTGATACAGGGCTGTTTCATTTGTGACATTACCGGCCTATGGGAGAGCCGTGCCAGCAGCACCTGATACAGGGCTGTTTCATTTGTGACATTACCGGCCTATGGGAGAGCCGTGCCAGCAGCCCTTGACAGGGCTGCTTCATGTGTGAAGTGCCGGCCTACGGGAGAGCCATGCCAGCAGCGCCTGATGTAGGGCTGTTACATGTCAAAAAGTGCCGGCCTTTATGAAAGGCGGCGCCAGCAACGTCTGGGACAGGGTTGCTCAAATTCACACGTATCTGCTCGCCCACGGAGTCGGGAGATGATTCTCCACTGGGGCTAGAGAGCAAAGCACATGGAGTCGGGGGATGAATTCCTTACTGGGGCTGGATAGTGCGTTGAAACGACTATCCTTAATACAGCAACTGTTGCTACAAAGGTCTCCCTCTTGGAGGCAGAGACCAAGATGGGTTAGTATCCTGCTGACACTGA
The DNA here is from genome assembly GCA_963514005.1 of Raja brachyura. The sequence continues at coordinate 29,052,767 of OY740784.1, read as the reverse complement.
CTCTCAGGGAGGGCCGTGGGGCATACCCAAAGGGATGAAGGGCACGTGTCAGAGGTACCTTTTCCTGACAACAAAGTTGCCATCCCAGTAGAATATTCTATTGGGTTAAGGCCAATGGGTTTGTATCAGTATTTGTATCCTGCGGCCTGCGGCAGCACCTGTTAGGGTTGCCTACGAATCACCCTCTCTGAGGAGGGAAGAGCAAAAGGTCAAGATTACTCTGGGCTCTAAAAATGTCAATAGAACATACTCAAGCACATATGTGCCGGCAGTGAACAACGCCAACAGGGGGATGTGAGAGCCAGCCGCTGAATCGGTTATTCAGGTAGGTCTATTCTACAGGGGAAGAAGCCTGGCAGACGAATCAATTTGGCCAACGACGGGCAAATGTCATCGTTCAGAATGCACCATAGGCGCTCATCGGCAGTGGCGGTTCACTGGAGCTGGGGGCAGCATGATAGCTCAGAAATTCCATGCACCTTCCAATCATGCTCAACTAAATGGGTCTGGCACTTCCAAAATTTGGGTAGTGCACCATTCACAAGTTGTAATATCTACATTTGTTTGTACAACACACAAAGGGTAAAAATATTTGGTTGAGGCACAGCCGGAATATTCCAAGTAAGTTTGGATTATGGCCAGGGTTTGGAAATTGGGCAAAAGTTCTCATGCAAACCACCCATGCAATAAGGCAGGATTGGCATGTTATTATGAAGAATGGGGAGTATTGGGCATATGAACTTTCCGAATGTAAAAACTTATTCCTGACTACAACAGATTCTTAAGGTAAGAGATACATCTTATACAAATCCCATTACAAAGTTTATCAAAGACAATATAACTGTACTATAACAGTAAAGCTTTGCAGTATGGGATAAACTGTTTGTTGGTCATTGGGATTTACCTCTAATTATTATTAGCCTTGTCTCCGCCTTGTGGCAAGAGATTGGGGTTATAGCAATCTGTTACAATACTGAGTTATTTTCATTAAGAGTAATTGGCAATATAGCAGCTGTGTTGCAGCTGAGCAAATCAAGGAACTGATATTGTGTAAGTAGCAATTAGATCCTTGTTAACAACCTTGTGCTATTGTCAGCTGAGGCTACTTCAGCCACAATGATGAAGTAACAGTATTCAGTATTGCTGAACATGACAATAACTCATTGAACTTGAACTTGAAACTCGCTACAGTTGTGTGGTCGGTTGAATTCAGTTATTATGAACTGATGTTTAGAACTCTAAGATGAGAAGTTCCAAATACCATCACCTACTCAAAGGTAGAAGAGATTGCATGAGTTACCAATTCTTCAGTTGTTGGTATCAACTAAATATATACACTAAATGCACCCATAAGTAAGGGGTTTCGAGCAAATATACATATTCTACATGCTCAAATTCAAGTTGCTACTCTACGATGGTGACATATGTTAGTCACATGGTAAAAAAGGAAAAATATCCTGTAATTAATCTCCTTGCCACTGGTGTATCATCCAGTTCAGATCGATGATAACACAGAATAAGTGTTGGATCTCAAAGTATGATGAAAGCATGGTTCAATACTTCATCGAATATTCATCATGTTAATGCATGTCTTTCACTAATTGCAAAAAATATGTGGCACAACAGTGCTGAGAAATTCTTTCTCGCTTCAATAGGAGGAATGGTCTTTATGTCTTCCTCATTTTTTGCCTCATTAGCTGGGTCTTAAAACAGTCAGCAAGACCTCGCTTGGGTTCGTACTGTCGGTCTGGCCAAGCGTCCATGTTGCCTGCTTCATCAGGCATTATGGCACAACGGTATACGGTTATGCCAAAAAACAAGAACTTGCTGTTTCAAACTGTGGTTCAGGAGACCGGCTTTTGACAATTATTGACCTACACATTTTGAATGGATTGACTTTTTCCTCAGGTTGTCACATCAAGCCGTGAAGGCGCTCACTGAAGTGTGCAGGGATAGCACCCAAAAAAGCAGTACATTCCTATTGAGGGGATCAGAAGTGGTTTGTTAAATGTTAATGTTACATTTAATACGGTACAGATTACTGCCATTCCAGCTCATTTTAATTGGTATTGACAATAATTCAGTTATAGAGACTCTACAGCTGCAATATAAGGGAACTACACTCTCGGGTCCAACCCGGATATCGAGTTGTTAAAAGATCTTGACACAAGTTCTCCCACTACAAGATTATGCAGTTGGTTATTGAAAATGTGTGAACATTACTTCACCAAGGGGTTCCAGCTACACCCTTAGTTATGACACTTTTATCAGCACAACAACGGCAAACATTGCAAACGTTGTGGCTAGATAGGATGGAATTGGCTGCAGGTGCCATTACATTTACATTCTGGTTTACGCAACCAGAGTAGACTATGGGTAGCATGATTGAAGATCATTTTGAACACCCCACGGTCTAATTTCTATGTTATCTAGGCCACCAGAATCCTATGAAGTATGGAATCAGCACTGTTTATTAGTTAACAAACAACTACACAAAGGAAGGTCAGTTCAGACTTTTTCAAGGTGGCTGCAGCAGGTTCTGGGTTATACAGGTATTAACACTGACGATTGTATATCTCATTCCACAAGTTCGGTATCAACGTCAGCGTATCATTTAGATAAGGTGTTTACATCTCATTCCACTAGGGCAGCAGCTACGTAGGCAGCCAAGGCGAGGGACGTGCCCTTCGACCATATTTTGGCGGCTGCCGGATGGGCAAATGAGCTGATGTTTCAGAATTTTTATCATCGGCCGATTGTCAGTCTCGCCACGGTGGTCTTTGTCAACTACAAGGAGACGAGGAAACACTTTTTCTCACAGAGAGTGGTGAGTCTGTGGAATTCTCTGCCTCAGAGGGCGGTGGAGGCCGGTTCTCTGGATGCTTTCAAGAGAGTGCTAGATAGGGCTCTTAAAGATAGAGGAGTCAGGGGATATGGGGAGAAGGCAGGAACGGGGTACTGATTGGGGATGATCAGCCATGATCACATTGAATGGCGGTGCTGGTTCGAAGGGCCGAATGGCCTACTCCTGCACCTATTGTCTATTGTCTACAGGCTTTTGCTTCTCAACCATTTCCTTGTGGTGCAGTGGTAGAGTTGCTGCCTTACAGCGCCAGAGACCCAGATTCGATTCTGACTACGGGCGCTGCCTGTACGGAGTTTGCACGTTCTCCCCGTGACCTGCGTGGGTTTTGTCTGAGATCTTCGGTTTCCTCCCACACTCCAAAGACGTGCAGGTTTGTAGGTTAATTGGCTTTGGTGTAAAATGTAAAAATAGTCCCTGGTGTGTGTGGGATAGTGTTAGTGTGCGGAGATCGCTGGTCGGCACGGAGTGGATGGGCCGAAGGGCCTGTTTCCGTGCTGTATTTCTAAACTAAATTAAGGAATGGGACACCTCCAACTCTTTGAGAAGGTCCAAGGAGCATCGCAGGTGGATGGAAGCCATTTGGCCCATCATATCCCTGCTAGTTGGGACAGCCACCCATCTTAGAGTCTACTCTATCCAGCCACACAGGATGGAAACGGACCCTTCGGCCTGCCTAGTCCATGCCGGGGGAGGTGGGGTTGGGGGGAGAAAGGGGGGTGTGGGGGTTGGGAAGAAATGGGGGTGTGGGGGAGAAAGGGGAGTGGGGAGAGAGAAAGAGAAAGGGGGGAGAGAGAAAGGGGGGAGAGAGAAAGGTGGTGGTGTGGGGAGAGAAAGGGGGGGTGTGGGGGGAAGAAAGGGAGAGGGAAGAAAGGGGGGTGGGGGGAAGAAAGGGGGGATGGGGGGAGAGAAAAGGGGGGGTGGGGGGAGGGAAAGGGGGGGTGGGGGGAGGGAAAGGGGGGTGTGGGGGAGAGAAAGGGGGGGTGGGGAGAGAAAGGATGGGTGGGGAGAGAAAGGGGGAGGGTTGAGGAGAGAAAGGGGGGTGGGGGGGAGAGAAAGTGGAGGGGGGTGTGGGGGGAAGAAAGGGGGGGTGGGGAAGAGAAGGGGGGGTGGGGGAGAGAAAGGGGGTTGTGTGGGGAAGAAAGGGGGGGTGGGGGGAGAAAGGGGGAGGAGGGGGGAGAGAAAGGGGAGGGGGGTGTGGGGGGAAGAAAGGGGGGGGTGGGGAAGAGAAGGGGGGGGGGTGGAGAGAAAGGGGGTTGTGTGGGGAAGAAAGGGGGGGTGGGGGGAGAAAGGGGGAGGAGGGGGAGAAAGGGGGAGCGGGTGTGGGGAGAAAGGGGAGGGGGTGGGAAAAAAGAGGAGGGGGGGTGTTGTTAGAGGTGACCTCAAATTGGGGAATTAAACGCTTGCACCGCAGGGGGGGTGAGCCACCCTAGCGGAGTACGAGGTGCTGCTCCCCCAATCTGCGTTGGGCCTCACCCCGACATTGGAGGAGGCCCAGGACCTAATGGTCAGTGTGGGTATGGGAGGGGGAGATGTGATGGTTGGTGGACCAGGAGATCCAGCAGTGTGGAAGAAGGAACTGCAGATGTCGGTCCAAACCGAAGATAGACACAAAGCACTGGAGTAACTCAACGGGACCGGCAGCATCTCTGGAGAGAAGGAACGGGTGACGTTTCGGGTCGAGACCCTCGCAGGTCTAGGTGGACCAAGCACCAGCGTTGACCGAAACTGTGAGTTATGGAAAGAATTTCAAATTTTATCAATGACCGAGTCGAACGTCGGCTGGCCGTTGGAGTTGGTGAGTTAGACTTAGCTCTTAGTTTAGCACTGGAGTTTAGAAGGATGAGGGGGGGATCTTATAGAAACATATAAAATTATTAAAGAAGTGGACAAGCTAGATGCAGGAAAAATGTTCCCAATGTTGGGCGAGTCCAGAACCAGGGGCCACAGTCTTAGAATAAAGGGGAGGTCATTTAAGACTGAGGTGAGAAAAAACGTTTTCACCCAGAGAGTTCTGAATTTATGGAATTCCCTGCCACAGAGGGCAGTGGAGGCCAAGTCACTGGATGGATATAAGAGAGAGTTAGATAGAGCTCTAGGGGCTAGTGGAGTCAAGTGATATGGGGAGAAGGCAGGCACGGGTTATTGATTGGGGACGATCAGCCATGATCGCAATGAATGGCGGTGCTGGCTCGAAGGGCCGAATGGCCTCCTCCTGCACCTATTGTCTATGTTTCTATGTTAGGGCTAACAGAATCAAGTCGAGCCAAGTCTAGTCGAATCAAGTAAGTAAGTTTATTGGCCAAGTATTCACATACAAGGAATTTGCCTCGGTGCTCCACCCACAAGTAACAACATGACATATAGTGACAGTTACGAATGACAAAAACACCAAACATTAATAATAATAAAACATTAATGATCAAACACCATTGATCGAACATGTGGACCAACAAAATACCAGATCAAAGGGAGGCTACAGATTTTTGGCCGTTGAGTAGAGCAACTACTCGTGGATAAAAACAAGAGGATAAAAACGTCGAGAGTTTATTGTCTTGTGTCCCAGATAGGACGATTAAATTCTTGAATCAAGGGATATTATTGGGGAAGAGGCAGGAACTGATTGGGGCTGGTCAGCCATGATCACATTGGATGGCGGTGCTGGCTCGAAGGGCCGAATGGCCTACTCCTTGCGCCTATTCTCTATGTTTCTATGAGATGAAGGGAGGGTTGGGGCATCTATGGAGTGAAGGAATGGGTGACGTTTCGGGTCGAGACCCTTCTTCAGACTGATGTTGGGGGGGGGGGGAAGAAGGAAGGAAGAGGCGGAGACAGTGGGCTGTGGGGGAGCTGGGAAGGGGAGGGGAAGGAGGGAGAAAGCAGGGACTACCTGAAATTGGAGAAGTCAATGTTCGTACCAGGGGTGGAATATGAGGTGCTGCTCCTCCAATTTGCGGTGGGACTCACTCTGGCCATGGAGGAGGCCCAGGACAGAAAGGTCGGATTGGGATTGGGAATGGGAGGGGGAGTTCAAGTGCTGAGCCACCGGGAGATCAGGTTGGTTATTGCGGACCGAGCGGAGGAGTTGGGCGAAACGATCGCCAAGCCTATGCTTGGTCTCACCAATGTAGAGCAGCTGACACCTGGAGCAGCGGATGCAGTAGATGAGGTTGGAGGAGGTGCAGGTGAACCTCTGCATCACCTGGAGAGACGGTTTGGGGCCTTGGATGGAGTCGAGGGGGGAGAGGTAAATCGACAATGCTGGAGTAACTCAGCGAGTCAGTCAACATCTCTGCAGAAAAGGAATGGGTGACGTTTCGGGTCGGGAACCTTCTTTAGACTCAGTCAGGGGAGAGGGAAAAACTAGAGGTGTGAAAATGTACAGAACAAATCGGAGCCCATAATGGTCCATTGTTGGCTGTGGAAGAGGTGAGAACAGTGAAACTAGCAGGACCCGCAGGAGATGCAACGCCTGGCGCTGGAGCAGCGGATGCGATAGACGAGGTCTTAAGGGGTTGGACGGGCTAGATGCAGGAAGATTGTTGCCATTCAATATGATCATGGCTGATCATCCCCAACACTGTTCCTGCCTTCTCCCCATATCCCCTGCCTCCGCTATCTTTAAGAGCCCTATCTAGCTCTCTCTTGAAAGCATCCAGAGAACCGGCCTCCACTGCCCTCTGAGGCAGAGAATTCCACAAGGGAGTACAGAGAAGGTTCACCAGACTGATTCCTGGGATGGCAGGACTTCCACATGAGGAAAGACTGGATAGACTCGGCTTGTACTCGCTGGAATTTAGAAGATTGAGGTGGGATCTCATAGAGGCTTACAAAATTCCTAAGGGGTTGGACAGGCTAGATGCAGGAAGATTGTTCCCGATTTTGGGGAAGTCCAGAACAAGCGGTCACAGTTTAAGGATAAGGGGGAAGTCTTTTAGGACCGAGATGAGGAAAACATTTTTCACACTGAGAGTGGTGAGTCTGTGGAATTCTCTGCCACGGAAGGTGGTTGAGGCCAGGGTTACACAAAAGGCTGGAGAAACTCAGCGGGTGCAGCAGCATCTAAGGAGCGAAGGAGATAGGCAACCCTTCTTCAGACAGTAGTTGAGGCCAGTTCATTGGCTCGGTTTATAATCTCTAGAATTTTGGAGATTGAGAGGGGATCTTATAGAAACTTACAAAATTCTTAAGGGGTTGGACAGGCTGGATGCAGGAAGATTGTTCCTGATGTTGGGGAAGTCCAGGACAAGGGGTCACGGCTTACGGATAAGGGGGAAATCGTTTAGGACTGAGATGAGAAGGACTTTTTTCACACAGAGAATGGTGAGTCTCTGGAATTCTCTGCCACAGAAGGTAGTTGAGGCCAGTTCATTGGCTATATTTAAGAGGGAGTTAGATGTGGCCCTTGTGGCTAAAGGGATCAGGGGATATGGAGAGAAGGCAGGTACGGGATACTGAGTTGGATGATCAGCCATGATCATATTGAATGGCGGTGCTGGCTCGAAGGGCCGAATGGCCTCCTCCTGCACCTGGGGAAGTCCAGAACAAGGGGTCACAGTCTAAGGATAAGGGGGAAGTCTTTTAGGACCAAGATGAGAAAAACATTTTTCACACAGAGAGTGGTGAGTCTCTGGAACTCTCTGCCACAGAAGGTAGTTGAGGCCAGTTCATTGGCTATATTTAAGAGGGAGTTAGATGTGGCCCTTGTGGCTAAAGGGATCAGGGAGTATGGAGAGAAGGCAGGTACGGGATACAGAGTTGGATGATCAGCCATGATCACATTGAATGGTGATGCAGGCTCGAAGGGCCGAATGGTCTACTCCTGCATCTGTTGTCTATGTTTCTATGTTCGATGTATCAATGGTATTGGTTCATTTTTACCATAAGTACAGCTCTCTATGTTTCTATGTTTCTATGTGGGTTGGAGGAGGTCAGATGCAAGCGCATTCTTTGGTGATGATGTTGGGGATGGTCTCGTACTTGAAGGTGTAGCCGCTGTCCGAGGTGGTGCGGACCCTCAGGTGCTTCATGGTGCCCGGCACGGCGGTGCAGCACACCTTGAGGCCCAGGCTGGAGGTGAGGCGGTTGGAGTTGGAGCAGGTGCCATTGCAGTAGTAGAAGGTGAAGGCCCTGGGCTGGACGATCCAGTTGCCCCAGCCCAGCTCCTCGAAGGAGATGTTGATGGCCGAGCGGTGGCAGTCGTCGTGGATCAGCTCCGGGCTGGGCGGCCGCTGGAGGAGGTTGACGTAGGCCGGAGACCAGGGCACCGTAGAGCGCCGTGACCTCCCCGGCCGGGAGGGCTTGGTGGAGGACAAGAGGAAGGGCAGGTTGGCCTGGTCCTCCTCCTCCTCCTCCGCCCCCCCGCCCGCCATGCACCGGCACCGGGGGCACTTGACCTGCAGGAAGAGGACGCTGCGGGTGAGGTGTCGGAGCAGTGGGTCGGCGATGTGGAAGACAGCCCACTGGCCCTCCACCTCCACGCTCTCCGCCGTGCTGACGAAGCTGTCCTCCAGCAGGAAGAAGAGTTCGGGCAGGGGGTGGGACGGGGAGGCCGGGGAGGCCGGGGGGAGGCCCGTGTAGAACCAGAACTCGGCCGAGGTGACCAGGCGGTGGCGGGCGTTGTGGGACAACTGGAAGATGTAGCTGTGGTCGCCCACAAATCCCTCGTGCTGGACATCGCACGGGATACCTGGAGAAAAGCAAGAGGGGGACATTGCAGTCAGAGCCCCCATCAGTGATGGCAGGCAGCCCAATCAGGCCATTCGGCCCATCAAGTCCATTCCGCCATTCAATCATGCCTGATCTATCCCTCCCTCCCTCCCAACCCCATTCTCCTGCCTTCTCTGCCACAGAGGCCAATTCACTGGATGTTTTCAAGGGAGAGTTAGACGTCGCCTATCTCCTTCGCTCCTTAGATGCTGCTGCACCCGCTGAGTTTCTCCAGCCTTTTGTGTACCCCCGTTAGATAGATAGAGCTCTTAGGGCTAACGGAATCAAGGGATATGGGGAAAAAAAGCAGGAACGGGGTACTGATTGGGGATGTTGGACGGGAAGGGAATGGAGGGGTATGGTCTGAGTGCAGGCAGATGGGACTAGGGGACAATAAATGATCGGCAGGGACTGGAAGGGCCGAGAAGGCCTGTTTCCGTGCTGCAATTGTTATATGGTTATATGATCAGCCATGATCACATTGAATGGCGGTGCTGGCTCGAAGGGCCGAATGGCCAACTCCTGCACCTATTTCTATGTTTCTAAAATAAGGAGACATAGTAGATGCTGGAAGCATGCATGAAATTAAAGTGCTGGAGTAACTCAGCGGGTCAGGCAGCATCTGTGGAGAACATGGATAGGTGACGTTTCAGGTCGAATCCCTTCTTCAGACTGTGGGAATCTAGAAGTATGAAAAGGTGCAGAGCAAATCAGAGCCGGCACCGATGACCAAGGAAAAGTGGAGCCTACAATGGTCCATTGTTGGCTGTGGGGGAGGTGATGCCGGAGGGATGTGTCGATGCGAACAGTTTACATTTTTGTAAAATTATAACAGGACTGGACAAGCTAGATGCAGGAAAAATGTTCCCAATGTTGGGCGAGTCCAGAACCAGGGGCCACACAGTCTTAGAATAAAGGGGAGGTTAAGACTGAGGTGAGAAAAAACTTTTTCACCCAGAGAGTTGTGAATTTGTGGAATTCCCTGCCACAGAGGGCAGTGGAGGCCAAGTCACTGGATGGATTTAAGAGAGAGTTGGATAGAGCTCTAGGGGCTAGTGGAGTCAATGGATATGGGGAGAAGGCAGGCACGGGTTATTGATTGGGGACGATCAGCCATGATCGCAATGAATGGCGGTGCTGGCTCGAAGTGCCGAATGGCCTACTCCTGCACCTATTTTCTATGTTTCTATGTTTCTATCTATCTCTCTCTCCTAACCCCATTCTCCTGCCTTCTCCCTGTGAGATATAGTTTTGTGCTCACAATCACTACTCAGAGACTAAATCATGGGAACAAGAAATGCTTTATTGCGAGTCTGCAGAATCGGGTGCCTCTCCAAGTTGAGACACTCCGAGCAAAGGAAAAACGTCTATTTTTATACAATTCAGTATACAGTCTTTATTGAGCGGACGCCTCCCCTTCTGACCCCTTCCAATCAGGGTACCGAGGTTCCCAATCTTCCAACCCTCCCCTCCGTGCGTCATCAATCATTCCCTCTTCTCCCACATCATACATTGCATGTACTTTTAATTAGGTTCTTTGTCATGAGGGGCGTAAAGTTAATATTCATTTATTTCATTAAGCATGCTCAGTCGCTTTTGCCCTAACCTACTTAATTGCCTTTGACCTAAAAACTAGCTTCTGTGTTGTCAGCTACATTCCTTACCTCATCTTGTTATTCTACAATGTTATCAACAGCTCTGAAGGACAGTAACAGTTTGTTCGAATCACAAGGTTGGTGGTTACAACCACTCGGCCCCTCACAATGATGGTGGTTTAATCATCTTATCCCTCACATCCCCGTAAAAATATAACTCTGTAAGTAACCTCTTACATCCCCTTGTAGACAAAAATGCTGGAGAAACTCAGCGGGTGAGGCAGCATCTATGGAGCGAAGGAATGGGTGACGTTTCAGGTCGAGACCCTTCTTCAGACTGATGTGTGGTGTGGGGGGGGGGGGGGGGGGAAGAAGGAAGGAAGAGGCGGAGACAGTGGGCTGTGGGAGAGCTGGGAAGGGGAGGGGAAGGAGGGAGAAAGCAGAGACTACCTGAAATTGGAGAAGTCAATGTTCGTACCGCTGGGGTGGAATATGAGGTGCTGCTCCTCCAATTTACGGTGGGACTCACTCTGGACATGGAGGAGGCCCAGGACAGAAAGGTCGGATTGGGATTGGGAATGGGAGGGGGAGTTGAAGTGCTGAGCCACCGGGAGATCAGGTTGGTTATTGCGGACCGAGCGGAGGTGTTGGGCGAAACGATCGCCAAGCCTACGCTTGGTCTCACCGATGTAGAGCAGCTGACACCTAGAGCAGCGGATGCAATAGATGAGGTTGGAGGAGGTGCAGGTGAACCTCTGCCGCACCTGCAAAGACATCCCCTCTCTCTCTGTCCCTTCCTCATCCTAGTTCTCTGGCCTGGTTACATTTTACTGATTATAGAAACATAGAAACATAGAAAAAAGGTGCAGGAGTAGAGGCCATTCGGCCCTTCGAGCCTGCACCGCCATTCAATATGATCATGGCTGATCATCCAACTGAGTATCCTGAACCTGCCTTCTCTCCATACCACCTGATCCCTTTAGCCACAAGGGCCACATCTAACTCCCTCTTAAATATAGCCAATGAACTGGCCTCAACTACCTTCTGTGGCAGAGAATTCCACAGATTCACCACTCTCTGTGTGAAAAATGATTGTCTCATCTCGGTCCTAAAAGACTTCCACCTTGTCCTTAGTTCCAGAGACCCACCACCCTCTGTGTGAACGTTATATGCCTCATTCTCACCTTCTCCTCAGCCAACAATGAACCACTCCATCTCCTTTGATCTCTCGTTTACACACCTTACCCATCCATATCTCTAGTCTCCCTCTCTCCCCCCCCCCCCCCCCCCCCCGACTCTCAGTCTGAAGAAGGGTCTTGACCAGAAACGTCACCCATTCCTTCTCTCCGGAGATGCTGCCTGACCCGCTGAGTTACTCCAGCGTTTTTGTGTCTATTTGGGACAAATAGACACCTGGATATTCAGGGAATGGAGGGATATGGATCACGTGCAAGGCTGGTGAGATCAGTTTAAACTGGGCAGCACGTACAGCACAGGCATTGCGGGCCGAAGGGCCTGTACTGCTCCATGTTAAATGGGTTGAATTCAAAATAGCGGAGTCAATGGATATGGGGAGAAGGCAGGAACGGGGTACTGATTGGGGATGATCAGCCGTGATCACATTGAATGGCGGTGCTGGCTCGAAGGGCCAAATGGCCTACTCCCACACCTATTCTCTATTGCCAAAGATGTGCCCATGTGGGTTTGTAAGTTTAGTTGGCCCTCTGCAAATTGCTCCGTTAAAATGTGCAGGAACTGCAGATGCTGGTTTGAACCGAAGAGACACAAAATGCTGGAGTAACTCAGCGAGACAGGCAGCATCTCTGGAGAGAAGGAATGGGTGACAAGGATTTGAGTACAAGAGCAGGGAGGTTCTACTGCAGTTGTACAGGGTCTTGGTGAGACCACACCTGGAGTATTGCGTATAGTTTTGGTCTCCTAATCTGAGGAAAGACATTCTTGCCATAGAGGGAGTACAGAGAAGGTTCACCAGACTGATTCCTGGGATGGCAGGACTTCCATATGAAGAAAGACTGGATAGACTCGGCTTGTACTCGCTGGAATTTAGAAGATTGAGGGGGGATTTTATCGAAACGTACAAAATTCTTAAGGGGTTGGATAGGCTCAATGCAGGAAGATCGTTCCCGATGTTGGGGAAGTCCAGAACAAGGGGTCACACAGTTTAAGGATAAGGGGGAAGTCTTTTTGGACCGAGATGAGAAAAACATTTTTCACACAGAGAGTGGTGAGTCTGTGGAATTCTCTGCCACAGAAGGTAGTTGAGGCCAGTTTGTTGGCTATATTTAAGAGGGAGTTAGATGTGGCCCTTGTGGCTAAAGGGATCAGGGGGTATGGAGAGAAGGCAGGTACAGGATACTGAGTTGGATGATCAGCCATGATCATATTGAATGGCGGTGCAGGCTGGAAGGGCCAAATGGCCTCTATTGCACCTGTTGCTTGTTGTCTAAATGTCCAGCGCTGGCTCTTGTCTGACACCTAGTGGAATGCAGAGCGAGGTTGGCATTGAATGCACTTGTCGAGCAGTACAGGAGACTGCAGATGTGCTGGAGTAACTCAGCGGGTCAGGCAGCATCTGTGGAGAACATGGATAGGTGACGTTTCACAGAGTGCTGGAGTAACTCAGCGGGTCAGGCAGCATCTGTGGAGAACATGGATAGGTGACGTTTCACAGAGTGCTGGAGTAACTCAGCGGGTCAGGCAGCATCTGTGGAGGGAATGGAACTGTCGATGATTTGCGTCAAGCCCCATCTCCCCTTCCCCTATCAGGCTTCTGAACGGTCCTTTCACAAGCTAGGGCACTGTCCGATTCACCTCTACCCCATTGCGGACATTGGACTTTGTCTGTGGAACTGATGCAGTACAATGCTGAGAACCATATTCTCAGCTATTGTATCAGTTGATTGTAGTTAGATTTAGCGCTTTGGGGATATGGGGAGAAGGCAGGAACGGGGTACTGATTGGGGATGATCAGCCGTGATCACATTGAATGGCGGTGCTGGCTCGAAGGGCCGAATGGCCTCTACTCCTGCACCTGTTGTCTATTGTATATTGTCCATAGCGGAGTCAGGGGATATGGGGAGAAGGATGCAACACAAAGCTCTTCGCTGGACCTCGGTGCATGTGAAAGGCCCGGATAGAGTGGACGTGGCCAGGATGTTTCCACTAGTGGGAGAGTCTAGGACTAGAGGGCGCAGCCTCAGAATTAAAGGACGTTCCTTTAGAAATAGTTTGAACTGATTGTATTTTACGTTTAGTTTAGTTCAGAGATACAGCGCGAAAACAATAGACAACAGGTGCAGGAGTAGAGGCCATTCGGCCCTTCGGGCCAGCACCGCCATTCAATGTGATCACGGCTGATCATCCCCAATCAGTACCCCGTTCCTGCCTTCTCCCCATATCCCCTGACTCCGCTATAGACAATAGACAATAGATAATAGGAGCAGGAGTAGAGGCCATTCGGCCCTTCGAGCCAGCACCACCATTCAATGTGATCACGGCTGATCATCCCCAATCAGTACCCCGTTCCTGCCTTCTCCCCATATCATCCCCTGATTCCGTTATAGACAACAGACAATAGGAGCAGGAGTAGAGGCCATTCGGCCCTTCGAGCCAGCATCGCCATTCAATGTGATCATCCCCAAACAGGCCCTTCGGCCCACCGGGTCCGTGCCGACCAGCAATCCCCGCACACTAACACTATCCTACACACACACCAGGGACAATTTTACATTTAAACCAAGCCAATTAACCTACAAACCCGCACGTCTTCGGAGTGTGGGAGGAAACTGGAGAACCCAGAGGAAACCCAGGCAGGTCACGGGGAGAGCGTGCAAACTCCGTACAGACAGCACCCGTAGTCGGGATCGAACCCGGGTCTCTGGCGCTGTGAGGCAGCAACTCTACCGCTGCCTGGTGGTATCTGACCTGACAGGATAGTATTGAGAACAAAGCTTCTCACTGTAGCTCGATACAGGTGATGATAATAACGTTATATTGTAGACAATAGACAACAGGTGCAGGAGTAGAGGCCATTCGGCCCTTCGAGCCAGCACCGCCATTCAATGTGATCACGGCTGATCATCCCCAATCAGTACCCCGTTCTTGCCTTCTCCCCATATCCCCTGACTCCGCTATCTTCAAGAGCCATATCTAGCTCTCTCTTGAAAGCATCCAGAGGACAATAAAGTAAGTAAGTTTATTGGCCAAGTATTCATATACAAGGAATTTCCCTCGGTGGTCCACCCACAAGTAACAACATGACATACAGTGACAGTTACGAATGACTCAGAAAACACCAAACATTAATAATAATAAAACATTAATGATAAAACACCATTGATCGAGCATGTGGACCAACAAAATACCAGATCAAGGGGAGGCTACAGATTTTTGGCCGTTGAGTAGGGTGAAGGGTCTCGACCCGAAACGTCGCCTATCTCCTTCGCTCCTTAGATGCTGCTGCACCAGCTGAGTTTTTCCAGCTTTTTGTGTAACCCTAGAGTTAAGAAAGACTGGATAGACTCGGTTTATACTCTCTAGAATTTAGAAGATTGAGGGGGGATCTTATAGAAACGTATAAAATTCGTAAGGGGTTGGACAGGCTAGATGCAGGAAGATTGTTCCCGATGTTGGGGAGGTCCAGGACAAGGGGTAACAGCTTAAGGATAAGGGGGAAATCCTTTAGGACCGAGATGAGAAGGAATTTTTTCACACAGAGAGTGGTGGGTCTCTGGAACTCTCTGCCACAGAGGGTAGTTGAGGCCAGTTCATTGGCTATATTTAAGAGGGAGTTAGATGTGGCCCTTGTGGCTAAGGGGATCAGGGGGTATGGAGAGAAGGCAGGTACAGGATACTGAGTTGGATGATCAGCCATGATCATATTGAATGGCGTGCAGACTCCTGCACCTATTGTCTATGTTTCTATGTAACTACACGTGGATAAAAACAGCTGAAGACAATGAAGACAACTTGTAACAATGAAGACAACGTTCTAGAAGTGTTTGGGTCTTACTGGTGATGGGGAAGGAGATGATGTGGGATTTCTCATCTTCCTTGCTGTGTGTGTGGTGTCGGATCCAGCGGGTCAGATGCCGCTCCAGCCGGGGGTTGGTGAAGGGGTTCCTGGTGTGGGGCCCGCTCTGGTTGCAGCTGTGGGGGGCTTCGGACACACCCAGACTCTGGAGGATCCTCTCCTGGAGTTTCGCCACCATGGCATCGCCGCTCAGGCTGTGCAGGGAGCAGTCTCCCCCCGTCACCGGCGATCCGGCCCGGAGCAGCAGCAGCAGCAGCAGCGGCAGCGGCAGCAACGGTGGCAGCAGCGAGATCAGTGGGTACTGGGTACTGCCCAGCGCAGTGGGGCATGGTGGCAGCAACATGGGGGAGAGGGGAGAGGGAGTGACGGGGAGAGAGGCAGAGAGTGACGGGGAGAGACAGAGAGTGAAGAGAGAGTCACAGAGAGAGAGAGAGAGAGTGATAGAGGGAGAGGGAGAGAGACAGAGAGTGTCACAGAGAGAGAGGGAGAGAGACAGAGAGTGAAGAGAGTCACAGAGAGAGAGAGAGAGAGAGACAGTGAGAGAGAGGGAGAGACAGGGAGAGATAGAGAGAGAGAGAGAGTGATAGAGGGAGAGGGAGAGAGACAGAGAGAGTGACGGGGGAGAGAGGCAGAGAGTGTCACACAGAGAGAGGGGGGGAGAGACAGGGAGAGATAGAGAGAGACGGGGAGAGAGGAGAGAGAGTGAAGGAGAGAAAGAGTTTTAGAGGGAGGGAGAGACAGGGAGAGAGAGAGAGAGAGGGAGGGAGAGAGTGGGACAGAGCGAGAGACACAGAGAGAGAGACAGAGGGAGAAAGAGACAGTGAGAGAGAGACACACAGACAGAGAGAGACAGAGAGGCAGAGAGACCTAACTGCAGGAGAGGGATGCAGGACAGGGGGAGGCAAGAAGGTTGTTCAGACCCTGTGACCAGGGAGAGAGAGAGGGAGAAAGAGAGGACTGGGAGGCAGCCAGAGAGTGTGAAGGAGAGGGGCAGTGAGCGGAGAGGAGATACGCGGAGAGAGACAGAGACAGAGAGATGCTCTGAATATGACCTGAGGGTGGCTGGCAGCCGGGAGCCTGGTTGTGAGCAGCCGAGAGCGAGAGTGGGTGGGTGGGTGGCTGTTCACCCTCACCCTCCCTGCCCCTGGTGCCAAGTGTAGCCTCGAACACAGACTGATAGATACACCGTCCTCCAGTCAGTGACGCTGGTGCCTTATCTCCCCACACAAGGCGGCAGCTCTCTCTGGAATGTCACGTTGTGGCTGACGGGACGTGGCCTGATCTCCTCACCCCCATCACCCTCATCCCCACCCCTCACCCCCACCCCCACCCTCACCCCCTAATCCCCTAACCCTCACCTCTCACCCCCACCACCACCACACACCCCCACTCCCACCCCACATCCCCACCCCTCACCCCCTAACCCTCACCCCTCACCCCCAAACCCTCACCCCCACCCCTTAACACTCACCCCCACCCCCTAACCCTCACCCCCACCCCCCAGCCCCACCCCCCCCCCCCCCCCCCACCCCCAGTCACTCCCTCTCCCATCGGGCAAGAGATACAGAAGTGTGAAAACGAACGCACACACACCTCCAGATTCAGGGACAGTTTCTTCCCGGCTGTTATCAGGCAACTGAACCGTCCTCTCACCAACTAGAGAGCGGTCCTGAACTACTATCTACCTCGTTGGAGACCCTCGGACTATTCTTGATCGGACTTTGCCGGCTTGACCTTGCACAGCAGGCAGTGAAGAAAGCTAATGGAATGTTGGCCTTCATAACAAGAGGATTTCAGTACAGGAGTAAAGAGGTTCTTCTGCAGTTGTATAGGGCTCTGGTGAGACCACATCTGGAGTATTGTGTACAGTTTTGGTCTCCTAATCTGAGGAAGGACATCCTTGTGATTGAGGCAGCGCAGCGTAGGTTCACGAGATTGATCCCTGGGATGGCGGGACTGTCATATGAGGAAAGATTGAAAAGACTAGGCTTGTATTCACTGGAGTTTAGAAGGATGAGGGGGGGATCTGATAGAAACATATAACATTATAAAAGGACTGGACAAGCTGGATGCAGGAAAAATGTTCCCAATGTTGGGCGAGTCCAGAACCAGGGGCCACACAGTCTTAGAATAAAGGGGAGGTCATTTAAGACAGGTGAAAAAAAAAGTTTTCACCCAGAGAGTTGTGAATTTGTGGAATTCCCTGCCACAGAGGGCAGTGGAGGCCAAGTCACTGGGTGGATTTAAGAGAGAGTTGGATAGAGCTCTAGGGGCTGGTGGAGTCAAGAGATATAGAAACATAGAAATTAGGTGGAGGATTGGGGACGATCAGCCACGATCACAATGAATGGCGGTGCTGGCTCGAAGGGCCGAATGGCCTGCACCTATTTTCTATGTTTTCTATGTTTCTAAGCAGGGGAGGTCATTTAAGACTGAGGTGAGAAAAAAACTTTTTCACCCAGAGAGTTGTGAATCTGTGTCAATTGTGAGTTGAGAATGGCCTCCTCCTGCACCTATTTTCTTTGTTTCCATGCAAACGTTATTCCCTTCATCCTGTATCTGTACACTGTGGACGGCTTGATTGTAATCGCGTATTGTCTTTCCGCTGACTGGATAGAACGCAACAGAAGCTTTTCACTGGACTAAAGGTACACGAGAAAATAAAGTGTCATTGAATCTTTGAATCTTCCAAGGTTTGTACGAGCCTTGCCGAACATTCCCACGGACGCCTGACCTTGCTACTCGGAACATTTATCCTCTATTAATAAAAAACATGTGTCTTTAGCAGGCCAAGGTCTTGCCATGATGTCAGTGGGTTTAAAATATCACCAGCAATCTTGCAGCACTGATCGCTGCCATAGAAACATAGAAACATAGACAATAGGTGCAGGAGGAGGCCATTCGGCCCTTCAAGTCAGCACCACCATTCATTGTGATCATGGCTGATCGTCCCCAATCAATAACCCGTGCCTGCCTTCTCCCCAGATCCTTTGACTCCACCAGAACCCTCGAGCTCTATTTAACTCTCTCTTAAATCCATCCAGTGACTTGGCCTCCACTGCCCTCTGTGGCAGGGAATTCCACAAATTCACAACTCTCTGGGTGGAAAAGTTTCTCCTCATCTCAGTCCCAAATGGCCACAGACTCACAACTCTCTGGGTGGAAAAGTTTCTCCTCATCTCAGTCCCAAATGGCCACAGACTCACAACTCTCTGGGTGGAAAAGTTTCTCCTCATCTCAGTCCCAAATGGCCACAGACTCTCAACTCTCTGGGTCGAAAAGTTTCTCCTCATCTCAGTCCCAAATGGCCACAGACTCACAACTCTCTGGGTGGAAAGGTTTCTCCTCATCGCAGTCCCAAATGGCCACAGACTCTCAACTCTCTGGGTGGAACAGTTTCTCCTCATCTCAGTCCCAAATGGCCACAGACTCACAACTCTCCGGGTGGAAAAGTTTCTCCTCATCTCAGTCCCAAATGGCCACAGACTCACAACTCTCTGGGTGGAAATGTTTCTCCTCATCTCAGTCTTAAATGACCTCCCCTTTATTCTAAGACTGTGTGTAGCCCCTGGTTCTGGACTCGCCCAACATTGGGAACAATTTTCCTGCATCTAGCTTGTCCAGTCCTTTTATAATTTTATATGTTTCTATAAGATCCCCCGCTTAAGACGTCTTCAGTCTGAAGAAGGGTCTCGACCCGAAACCTGGCCTATTTCCTTTTCTCCGTTGATGCTGGCTCACCTGCTGAGTTTCTCCAGCATTTTATTTGTCTATTCCCATCTGAAACGTCACTGGATCCATAATGTAGAAACAAAGGAACAGCAGATGCTGGATTAGAGCATTGATAGATACAAAGTGCTGGAGTAACTCAGCGGGTTAGGCAGCATAATCTGGAGGAATATAATGGGTGACGTTCCGGGTCAGGACCCTTCTTCAGGCTCTTTCAGATTGAAAACATAGACACATAGGAAATGTTTGGTGCAGGAGGAGGCCATTCGGCCCTTCGAGCCAGCACCAGCCTTCAATGTGATCGTGGCTGATCATCCCCAATCAGTACCCCGTTCCTGCCTTCTCCCCATATCCTTTGATTCCGTTAGCCCTAAGATCTAACGTTCCTTAAACATTGCGATAGTCCAATCCTCAACTACCTCCTCCGGCAGCTCGTTCCATACACCCACCACCCTCTGTGTGAAAAAGCTACCCCCCTTAGATTCCTACGAAATCGTGTTGTGAGTCTGTGGAATTCTCTGCCTCAGAGGGCGGTGGAGGCCGGTTCTCTGGATGCTTTAAAGAGAGCTAGATAGGGCTCTTAAAGATAGCGGAGTCAGGGGATATGGGGAGAAGGCAGGAACGGGGTACTGATTGGGGATGATCAGCCGTGATCACATTGAATGGCGGTGCTGGCTCGAAGGGCTGAATGGCCTACTCCTGCACCTATTGTCTATTGCCTAACGACCCGAATACCAATTACCGCATGGAAACAGGCCTTCTCGGCCCTTCCAGTCCGTGCCGAGCATTCATTTTCCCCTAGTCCCATCTACCTGCACTCAGACCATACCCCTCCATTCCCTTCCTGTCCATATACCTATCCACTTTACTTTTAAATGTTAAAATCGATCCTGCCTCCACCAATTCTGCTGGAAGCTCATTCCACACAGCCACCACTCTCTGAGTAAAGAAGTTCCCCCTCATGTTACCCCTAAACTTCTGTCCCTTAATTCTCATGTCATGTCCTCTTGTTTGAATCTTCCCTACCCTAAATGGGAAAAGCTTATCCACGTCAATTATGTCTATCCCTTTCATCATTTTAAAGACCTCAATCAAGTCCCCCCTTAACCTTCTGCGCTCCAAAGAATAAAGACCTAACTTTTTCAGCCTTTCTCTGTAACTTAGTTGCTGGAACCCAGGCAACATTCTAGTAAATCTCCTCTGTACTCTCTCTATTTCATTTCGGAGTCACATGAGTGACTTCGTGAAGACCCCACCAGCACGCATGCGCGACATATCGTCGCTTGCATTTGCAGTCGACGGCTGGAGGTGGAGCGCGTCTCACCACCAACCCTTCATAAGAACCGCTCAGGTAAGTATCAGGCAACCTTGAGCTGGTTGTCCCTGTTATAGAACTTTTTTCGTTCACAGGGAACATGGATAGGAGGAACACGGGTCGCAGGACTTCGGAGAGGAGTCGACGACCACTTTTCCCGGAGCTGCTTTCTTCATCGGCAACACCCACTAGTCGGGCCGGGAAAAAGGCGCGGAAGTCGGGCAGCCCTGTGATTACAGGACCCGACCCACCAACACAGCTGTGCACAGAACAGCAAAGTGGGACAGCACCTGAGCAGGTAATTCAAGACCCTGACTCTATTTCTTTATCTCCCACTGGAAGGGAGACTCTGGCAGAGATGAGCAAACGGGTTACCCATGCTACCGCACGGTCCTCCTCCCCGGCTACTCGAGGAAGAGCCAGGGGAAGAGCTGCTCAACAGTCAAGCCCTACCAGGGCTGGTTATTCACCAAAAACCACAAGACCGCGGACAGGTGAATCCTCGAGACCCGAGTCTACTGGCATACCAGGCAGGGCCAGTATTGACTCACCACCCAGCAAGACCAGCAGAAGTCGCGCAGGTGGAGTCTCACCATGGTCACCGCATCCCCCATTAGCGGCAGGACGTGACTGTACGTCGCCTTTGTCCGGGAGAAGGGTAGGCGGCAAGCCCGCGCGGACGTCGGGTCACCACGCTGCGGCGGCAGGTACCAACTATACACCGCATATGGCCTTTGAGGCTAGCGGACCATTCTCGTCGGATAGACGGCGAACGAGCAGCAGGTCCGCGCGGGAGTCGCATAGCCCCGCAGGAGCGGCAGGTAGCGACATCATGTCACGGCGCCGAGATTCTTACCTCGACGAGGTACGGGCCAGTGATAGGAGCCTCAGGAGTTCCTTTGGGCCTGAGGGCTCCGACCTTTCATCCGCATATGGGGAAGGTCGCATGGAACGAATGGAAAGAATGATGGAACGCATCCTGCCGCAAAATCTACAGCAGGACATTCCCAGTTCCAGGGGGTTATTGAATATATCCCCATCATCAATGGGAAGCTCAAGGCAGCCAGGGGAAGAGGAGGATATTCTGGTTTGCGAACCTGTGGCACCTGAAATTCCTCAGGAGGAGCTGTTGGACGTGGCATCCAAGTTTGCATTACCCAAATCTTCGGGGCAACCCCTCAAACCCAAGCTGGCTGCCACCATTGATTTCCTGACCAATCACCAGTTACAGGACCAGGTCCTTGCTGAAGCCATGAGCTGGTACAAGGCGCCGAACAATTGCAACTCGCTAAATGTGCCTATAGTGAACACGCCTATTTGGGGGAATATAAGCCCGGGCATTAGAGCACAAGAAATTAAATTACAAAGGATTCTGAAGTTGTTCACATCGGGGATCACTGCGTTTGTGAGGTCAGTGGATGGCATGGATTTAAGTACTAAGCAAGAAGATGCTCTTGCATTGTTATGCAATACCCAGTACGAAATAAATGCGTTTCGCAAAGCCATACCAACAGCCGAAGCCTTTTTTAGGGCAAGGCCCGCAGCGGCCGGCATGGAAGATGCGGCACCGCAAAACCCAGCACCTCCACATACCACCAAACATGTCAGGGACCGCCGGTAACCATGGATGTAAGGCGGTCTGGATTTCATGTAGTTGCATGTTTAACCTCACATGTTGGATGGAGATTACGGTTCTTTAAGGAGGCATGGGATACCATCACTTCAGATGTGTTTATATTACAATGTATTCAAGGTTATGAAATTGAGTTCATAAATGAACAACTTCCCCCGTCTCAGCAGAAGGCTATGCTGAAATCTTGAGATTACAAGAAAAAGGGGTGATAGAAAGAACGATCCAGTTGAGTTCGTATCCAACATCTTCACAAAAACTAAGAAAGATGGTGGATGCCGGGTCATCATTGATCTAACCCATTTGAATACTTTTGTAAAATATACCCATTTTAAAATGGACACGTTTGAAACAGCCAAATCTTTGGTTTCTAAGGGCTGCTTCATGGCATGCATTGATTTAAAAGATGCATACTATTCAGTATCCATTCGGATCACAGGAAGTTCTTGAAGTTTATTTGGATGGATCAACTTTGGCAATATAGAGCATTGCCCAATGGGCTTACCACAGCTCCTAGATTGTTTATCAAATTACTAAAGCCAGTGTTAGCAACACTGAGAAAGCAAAACCACATGGTTATGGCTTATTTGGATGACATCCTAATCATAGGAGATACTTTGGAATCAACAAAATTGGCAGTCACAGCCACTGTTCCATTGTTTCAAAAAATGGGATTTATTATCCATCCAGATAAATCAAAGTTCTGTCCTTCACAGGTTATGGACTATCTGGGATTCACAGTTGATTCCAATCGAATGATCACCACCATTCCAATTAACAAAGTTGGGGACATCATTGAAGCATGTAATAATCTGGTCTGCGCTAGTACACCAACAATCAGACATGCTGCTAAGGTAATTGGGAAAATGGTAGCTGCTTTTCCAGCTGCCCAATTTGGACCTTTTGTTTTATCAAAATTTGCAAAGATCCAAGATTTCAGCATTGAAATTGAATGCTGGACATTTTGATAGACCTATGCAGCTGCCATTCAAGGCAAAAATTTAGTTACAATGGTGGATTGACAATATCCGTAACTCATTCAAACCCATCATTGTGCCTCGGCCGTCGGTGTATTTACAAACTGACGCAAGTTCCCATGGCTCGGGAGCTACTGATAACAACTCTAGTTGTGGTGGCAGATGGGACTCACAAGAATCTACCCTTTTGTTATCACGAGGGATAAATTATTTGGAGATGCTTGGGGCATTTTACGGACTAAGAGCTTATTGTTCAAACTTTACCGACACTCATGTCCGTCTCCAAATAGACAATACCACTGTGGTGGCATATTTAAATCACATGGGCGGTACCAGGTCAATTTCTTGTGATGAATTGGCTAACACTATTTGGCTCTGGTGCATACAACATAATATTTGGATATCAGCTACCTATCTTCCAGGTAAGCTCAACACAGTGGCAGACACCAGGTCACGTATATTCAATGATAACATTGAATGGATGTTAAATCCCCAAATATTTACCAAAATCACAGCCAAATTTGGTAAACCGGATGTTGACCTTTTCGTGTCACGGTTAAACCATCAGGTACCAACATATGTATCATGGGAACCAGATCCTGGGGCAATGGCGATGGACGCTTTCTCGCTGGACTGGGGGAAATGGTTTTTCTATGCATTTCCTCCATTTTGCCTCATCAGTCGGGTATTGCGGAAAATCAAATCAGATTCTGCAAAAGGCATTCTTATCATACCCGACTGGCCTACACAACCATGGTATCCGGTGGTCCTTGGGATGATCAGTGAACCATGGGCTCTCTTGGAGAAATGCCCTCAATTGGTGACGAACCCTGTTACAGGGGAATACCATCCCTGCCACAGTCACCTGAAATTATTGGCTTGCAGGTTTTGAACAGACCCCTGCTGCAGTATGGTCTCACATCAAGGACCATGGATACCATTGGAGCATCATGCAGGGAGTCCACAAGACGGCAATACCTCACCCAAATAAGAAAATGGGAAGCCTACTGCGGCCACATGAACATTGCCTATGACTCCGTCACCATACCAGATGTGCTGGAATTCCTTGCGGGGTTGTACCATGATGAACACCTCAGCTACAGTGCCATCAATAGTGCCAGGAGTGCGCTATCATCCTACCTTACCATCGAGGTAGGATCTCACAAACTAGTGTCCAAATTGATGCGGGGCATATTTAATTAAAATCCACCCCGACCACGTTACAATGTTACCTGGGACATTGGGGTAGTTTTAACCCTACTCAGGACATGGTCACCCATGGCTGGACTCTCTTTGGACAAACTCACCTTGAAATTGGTGATGTTATTGGCACTTACGTCAGCACAACGGGTACAGACTCTACAAAAAATCAATATTGATGGAATGGTCTCTACCCCAGAAAAAGTAACATTTTACATTGATGAGTTACTAAAGCAGCACAGACCTGGGTTACAGGGCTGCAGCTGGTGTTTTCGGCATACCCCGCTGATGTGAGGCTATGTTTAGCCACCCATATTCGTCATTATATTAAAGTGACGCGGACCCTAAGGGGAATGGAGAAATATCTGCAGATTAGCCATAAGAAACCACATCATAGAGTGTTGGTACAGACAATCTCCAGGTGGCTCAGGATCGTGTTGGATGCAGCAGGTATTGACATTAATGTCTTTAAATCCCATTCCACCAGGGCTGCATCTACGTCGGCGGCAAGGGTCATGTAGGTGCCCATGGACCATATTCTTGCCACAGCGGGCTGGGCTAGTGAAGCCACCTTTCAGCGGTTCTATAACAAACCTGTTGCCACTCCTGTTATGTTCACAGAGGCCGTGCTGAATGCGGGTCAAGAACATACAGCTATTCCCCAGTGAGGGTTTTTTTCTTTGTTTATAATAAACATTATTATTTTTTCAGTACATCCAGTCTGAAATATGTTTATACTCCTATCCATCCATATTGTGGTGTGTGTGAGAGCATGGACGTGATCCAGGGCATGAAATCACAGAGCTTTGAAATCTTCACGAAGTCACTCACGTGACTCCGAAATGAAATAGTAAGATTAAACGAGAACTTACCAGTTTGAAGTTTGATCTTTATTTTATGAGGAGTTGCGATGAGGGATTTCGTGCCCTCCGCTCCCAACCCTCTATCATAAGGTCAACTGGTAAATAGAGTCTCTTCAATCTTACTATAACAAGTCATTTATTTGTTGTTGGTTCTGTGATTCCACACCGCTGCTTTGAAGAATGTCGCGCATGCGTGCTGGTGGGGTCTTCACGAAGTACATTCAGTGACAACTCATCCGAGGATGTGTGATCTGACCAAGGAATAGAGGGGTATATTTCTCAAGATTACAGAAATGTGGTGCAGGACGAATCAGGATACCATTAAGCTATCAAATTGTGGGTTCACTTACCCAGTTTAAGATGGATGATTGGATATCTGCAATTTAACTAACTCAGAGAATAAACTGAATGAGAAATGTCAAGATTTGGTAGCCAGGTCAAGGAGGCAAAATTTGAGAATAATAGGTGTTAAAGAGGGGGCAGAGCATGGCTCTCAAATGTGTGATTTTATCACTAATTTACTTAAAGATGTTTTCAAACTGCCAGAAAAAACAAAGATAGATGTGGCTCATCGTGTTGGGCGCTACCAAAGAGGAGCGAATGCTCCACCACATCAAATTGTCGTAAAGTTCTTAGATATTGCGACTTTGGAAAATTTATTAAAGAAGATATCCTATGGAGAAAATCTTACATTTGCTGACAACATTGTTAGATTTTACAGAGACTACCCTCGGGAAATACTGGCAAAAAGACGCCAGTTTAACAGTGTGAGCAGTATTCTACAAGGACTTTCTGTAGTTCGTTACAGTGTTGTCTATCCAGCAAAAATGCCAATCACGTACAGTGCTAAGCAACGGTCATTCACGGATCCGGATTCAGCTTGCAAATATGTCCAGGAGATTTTAAATAAAATTCAAGAAAAAGCTTAATAATAAGACAATGCTTGCTGATTTTTTGTTTCAAACAAGACACTAGAATTGTTCAGATGGCTCTCAGACAGACTTATCTGGCAAGAATGTGTTTTTTTAATAACAGAGTCCTAACTTCATCGGGAACTGAAAAACTGAAGCTCAACAGATGGGATGTTCAAGGTCGCAGGCTCTGCGCCAAGTTTTTCAGCCCTGATAATTATTAGACTGTTCTTTTTTTAATTTAAAACAGTTTTGATGGTCTGCCTTTGTCTCAGTACTATATGATCTAC
The DNA here is from genome assembly GCA_963514005.1 of Raja brachyura. Next base: position 29,026,632 of record OY740784.1, on the reverse strand, counting down.
TATTCACATATACAGCATATAACTAACTAACTAATTAACTATATATACGCAATGAACTTAATTAACGCTAAAGGTTTAATGTATTATACTAACATGACTAACTATATTGTAGGAAGGATGGGGGAGGTAGACAGATATTCTAAATATTAATTATGAATCAACTAACATATAGGCGAATGAAAAGTGTGATTGCTGACGTGCTACTTTAACCCATAATAACTCTATTTTATTTTATTTTAAATCTTTTAGCTTTTCTTTTATTTTATTTTAAATTTTTTAGTTATTAATCGATCTGACATGATAGTTTTGGTTATGTGGAGGAAACCGACTAATGTTGGATGATACTTTACTAGGGGGGCAAAGCCCAGTGCATAATTCCATCGACGGAGGTCAATTTAAAATTAATCTTAGCCACCATAGGTGGCTTTTTTGTAAGATATCGCTTTTTTGATAACTTACATTCACTTTTTTTGTTTATTCACTATTATGAGTTGTATGATTTAATAACCTTTATGAACACTTCATTTTATGTTTTTCTCTTTCCCTTAATTATGTTTAATAGTGTCAGGAGATGTAAAACTAGTGCCGAAATTATGAAGGACAATCCTGGACTCGGGATTTCGAGGTACTTGGCTGCATCACATGAATCATACATTCTGGTAATAAAAGCCAATGCAAGATAATAGTCGAATAAACACTGGAGGTCTCACGCTCTGTATAGTTGGAACATTAGAGGTGCAAATGAGCCAATTAAGAGGGGTAAAATTCTGGCATAATTAAAATCATTAAACATGAACATTGCTCTCCTACAAGAAATGCATTTGAAACAACAAACCCGGATCAGAATAAGGGCAAACTGGATAGGTCAAACTTACTACTCCGCATTCACTTCTAAAACGAGGCACGGCCATTATAATTCGGAAAAATATACCTTTTAAATTAAAGAAGAACATATCTGATTAAGAGGGAAGATACGTTATAGTCACGGGAGAAATTTATAATACACCATTAACTATGATAAATATTTATGCGCCTAATTTTGATAACTCCCAATTTTTAAAGAAAATAGTAGATATAATTGCAGAGCATAATTATCAAAATATAATAATTATATAGACCCATATTTAGATAAATCAATAAAGGTAGGGAAGCGTCTTGTTAAAACTAAGACCTGTGAATTCTTAAATACTTATATAAAAAATAATAACATAACTGATGTTTGGAGAATAGCAAACCCAATTGGAAGGGAATATTCGTTTTCTTCATTGGTTCATAAAACTTATTGGATACAAAATTAATCCCGTATACGACTAAACCATAATGGTATTCTTTCCGATCATTCACCACTGACTTTTATACTTAAAATCGAGGGAATGCCGGATATAAAATCTTTTTGGAGATTCAACGCATAAATATTAAATAACCCGCAGGGTTATGAGTATATAAAAGAACAAACAAATTATTTTTCAAGATAAATGACACGCCGGGTATTTCTTTATCGCTATTGTGGGAAACCTTTAAGGTATACATCCATGGTGCTATAATCTCTTATCAACGTTTTCAAAATAAAGAAAATAAAAGAGAACTTCAGAGAATTGAACAGGAAATAAAATTACTAGAACTGGACAATGCAAGTGACCCAACCATAGACAAACATAATAAAATAACCTTATTGAAATATAAACTCAATAGAATATTATCGGCAAGAGTAATAAAACAGGCACACTTTGAATTTGGGGATAAGCCACATAAATTATTAGCGAGACAACTGAAGCAACAAGAAAAGGAAAATACTATCACTAAAATTAAATCTGATAAGGTTTGAGCTTCTAACACTACCAAAATATAATTATTAAAAGGTTTGTCCAATTTTATCATAATTTATACACAACTAAAACAAATATAGATGATAGTAAAATTACACATTTTTTAGATAATTGCAACCTCCCTAAATTGGATAGTTTAGAACAAGAGGAATTAGGAGCACGGATTACTAGTGAAGAAATGAAACAAACAATAAACTCATTGAAAAATGGGAAGATCCCAGGACCAGATGGTTTTAGCAATGAATTTTATAAACAATTTCAGGAGTCAATTGTACCAAGATTACTCAACTTATACACGCAGGCTTATACCGAAAATAAACTATCAGAAACTTTAGCAGAATCAACAATAACGCTTATACCAAAAAATGATAAAGACTTAGAGGAACCGGGTTCTTACAGAGCTATATCACTTCTAAATACGGATCAGAAAATTTTAGCAAAGATTCTAGCAAGAAGACTGAATAATTATATTAACAAATTGGTAAACCCGGATCATAGAAACATAGAAACATAGAAAAATAGGTGCAGGAGTAGGCCATTCGGCCCTTCGAGCCTGCACCGCCATTCAATGTGATCATGGCTGATCATCCAACTCAGTATCCCGTACCTGCCTTCTCTCCATACCACCTGATCCCTTTAGCCACAAACGGGATTTATACCTAAAAGACAATCATTTAATAACTTGAGAAGGCTTTTCAATATAATGTACTCTCACAAAGAGGACATTAAAGATATTTCAGGCGTTACGTTGGATGCAGGGAAGGCATTTGATCAGGTAGAATGGAGTATTTATATGAGGTACCCCAAAAAATTAATACGGGAGAGAATTTTATTAGATGGGTTAAACTACTCTATGATAAGCCTACGGCAAGAATATTAACTAATAATATGTTATCTTCAAACTTTTATTTATCAAGGGGTAATAGGCAGGGTTGTGCCTTATCACCATTGCTATTTGCCCTTATGATAGAACCGCTGGCTGAAAGGATTAGAAATCATCCGAATATTCACGGATATAATACTAAGGACTCACAGAATAAAATTTCATTATATGCTGATGATATTCTTTTATATATTACTAATACACAAACGAGTATCCCCACCTTATTAACACTAATCGAGGAATTTTCTTTTTCAGGATATAGAATAAATTGGAATAAAAGCGAAATTATGTCTTTGAAACCACAGGATGTGAGACACTTATTAAAATTCCCTTTCAAAATTGCAACAGAAAAATTCAAGTATTTGGGTATTCAAATTACGAGAAGACACAAATCATTATTTAGTGCCAATTTTATGCCTCTATTGATAAACTGAAAGTTATGATTACACTTTGGAAAAGGCTACCGCTCTCATTGATAGGTAGAATTAACGCTATAAAAATGACTTTTTTACCACAATTAATATATTTGTTTCCAGCGATCCCAATATATATTCCAAAATATTTTTTCAAAAAACTAGATTCTAATATCACTAATTTTATATGGGATTATAGAGCACACAGAATCCAACAAAAGCATCTGTGTAAACCTATGCTTGGGGGTTGGGGGTTTATCATTACCTAACTTTACGTGTTACTACTGGGAAGTGCATATTAAGAACATAATGTACTGGTTGAATAGTCCCACTCACCAGTCGGAGTGGATAAGAATGGAGAAAGAGGAGTGTTTCCTGTACGATATAGGAATGATCTTGTTCTCACCGATAAAATTGAATAGTATAATATATAAGAAGAACTCAATTATTCACAATACAATAAGAATTTGGAAACAAATAAAATTATCCATGAAATTAAATAATCTATCAGTACTAATTCCAATATTGAATAATCCTGCATTCAAACCATCTCTTATCGACAAAACATATAAATAATGGAATAGACTGGGAATTAGGAAAGGAGGAGATATGTATGGGTAAATTGTTATCATTTCAACAATTAAAATCAAAATTTAAACTAAATGATAATCAATATTTTAAATATATACAGATATGTGACTTTATGAAGAAATATATACATAGATATCAACATATTTTTAGACCCTTTAGGAGAAGCACTGAATATTGTCTGATTCACAAAAACTAATATCATATTTTTATAATAGTATATTAAATAGAGCATTACCCTCAACAGAGGCACTAAGATAAAGATTCTGAAAGATAGATGGGAAAAGTATCTGATGAACACACATAATTGTTCCATTAATGCAAGACATAACTTAATTCAATTTAAATTATTACATAGACTATATTATTCAAAAACGAGGTTGAATAAATTCTACTCAAACGTCTCTCCGAGATGCGATAAATGTTTGTTTCAAAATGCCAATATAACACATTCATTTGTAGGATGTATAAAGTTGAATAAATTTTGGAGCGATATATTTGATATATTTACAAAGCTCTTCAAGTTAAGAATAGAACCTAATACGGAATGGATTATATTTGGAATAATAGTAGAAGATATCAATTTAAACAAAGACCAAAAAGTATTCTTTAATTATGGGTTAATAATTGGAAAGAAATTGATACTTAAATTTTGGAAAAATACAGCTATACCAACTATTAAAATGTGAATTAGTAATTGACGGACATAGCTCACCTTGAAGAAATGAGACTCCGCCTAATAGATAAATATGACCAATTCTTAATTCCTTCTAATTGGTCCCTTTTCATCGACTTTTTGGAATCATGTGATGCAGCAGTGCCATAAAGATTACTGATTCAGGTCAGGTCGTGGATAGAATTACATCTCCGAATAAAGATTTGAACATTTTATTTTTTAAGGGTCTTTTTCTCCTATTTCTACTTTCTACTTTTTCTTTTCTTATATACACACTTCACATTTTTCTATTTCCTACTATCTATTTTTCCTCTTTTTCTTCTCTCTATCTCTACACAGAGAGTGGTGAGTCTCTGGAATTCTCTGCCACAGAAGGTAGTTGAGGCCAGTTCATTGGCTATATTTAAGAGGGCGTTAGATGTGGCACTTGTGGCTAAAGGGATCAGGGGGTATGGAGAGAAGGCAGGTACGGGATACTGAGTTGGATGATCAGCCATGATCACATTGAATGGCGGTGCAGGCTCGAAGGGCCGAATGGCCTACTCCTGCACCTATTTTCTATGTTTCTATGTCTATGTTTCTTATCTTTTTTTACTTCCTTTTCAAAAACATAAAACTAGAGGTTGTACATAGAATGTATTACGTTATGACATAGTTGGCACCTAAAATTAGGTGCCACTGTATTGTTTTGTACTGTATTAACTTCTAATAAAATAAACAAAAACAAAAAAAAAAGGAAAAAAACTGACTCAGGGAATCGATCTTGTAGTTGCATACTCTGTCATATCTATACGCATAGGGACAGTTTCTGCTGATATTACAAAGCTCGTGGTGAAAGCCTATGCTACCCATCTCAGATTAAGGGCATTATGTCACCGAGTTGTGGGTATTATGCAAAATTACAATGATAAATCTTATGCATTGTCGGTATTTTGGCAATATTACATTTAAGGCAACATGGAATTTAACAGTACCAGTTTGCCTATTCAGTCACGCCATGGTAGACGGCTGAAGCTACTCTTATTTACTCCTTCACATGTGACGGCTGGGACAGCCTGTCTTCTCGGCCAGCTAGCTCTGCACGATTGTATGAGAAGCTTGTGAACAACATGTGTGAGTCAATTCTATACGGAAGTAACAAGGTTTTGTGGCTCCCAGTTTGAGCCAGAGAAACTTTATGGGACAGCACAATTGATAGTTTCCTGTGCTGATTTATCATGTCTACTATACCATAGTGGGACGTAAATGATTAGCTTTTCACCCACTATTCTCTAACGTTATGCAGGGTGTCCTTTATTCACCACCCTGATAACCTACACTCATTGTAGTGTGCGACGTATATTAATATTTGTTGTGCAAATATTCATCATAATTTTGCTAATGAACCAGTATCTTAAAATGATTATGCTTTCAAGAGCTGATCTCAGCATTAAGAACACATCCTTGCTCAATCTCAGGCCTAGTCTCTATGTCATACTGACATTAGGGTAGCTTGTTATATAAATAATCTCATAAGCAAATGAGCAGGATTGTGTGCGTTTGAGGTTGACAGCATACCCACCATGGCAGAGATCAGGGATGTCATTAGGCATACAAGTGCACTCAGCTGATAGTGCCTATGATATGGAACATAATTATTTTTTTTTAATGTTTTTTTGTTAGAAGTAAGTACAGTAGTGTGGTACCTAAGTACCTAATACATACATACACATTACCATTCCTGTACAACTTCTTATTTTTAATTTAATAATAAAAGAACAGTGAAAGAAAAAGGGAAATAAAGAGTGTCGAGATAGATAGACAAGCGAGTAGAAACAGATAGCGAAAGAGACAGAGAGCAGAGATAGGAAGCTAAGAAGATTGAAAGAAAAAGAGAAAGTAGAGAGAAAAGAAATTAGGAGAGATATACCTATTTTGTATCTTTATCCATCTGTCACCCAGTTCTGAACCATTTAATTTCTAAGGTTATGTTATGTTGCACCATATGCTTGTAAAAAGTCGATAAAAGAAGACCAAATCTTTAAGAATTGGTCTACTTTGCCTAGTAGAAGGAATCTCATTTCTTCAAGATGTATCGTTTCCGACATATTTAAAATCCACATTTTGAACGTTGGCGTGGTTGCGTTTTTCCAGAATTTGAGTATACGTTTTTTTGCTGTTATTAAACCATAATTAAGAAGAGCTTCTTGGAACGTAGTTAATTTACGTCCCTCTTCCATTGATTCAAAGATAATCAGTTCTGTATTGGGGTTCAATTTTGTGTTAAATAGTTTTGTAAAAGTTCCAAAGATGTCATTCCAAAATTTATGCAGTTTTGTACAAGAGACAAAGGAATGTGCTATAGTGGCATTTTGAGTTAGACATTTATCACAAATGGAAACATTTGGAAATATTTTTATTTAATCTGGTTTTCGAGTAATATAATCTGTGTAAAAATTTTAATTGAATTAGGTTATGTCTTACATTAATCGAACATTTATGTACATATAATTTGAAAAATTCCCATCTGTCGTTCGGGATTTTTATCAATAACTCTTGTTCCCAGTCCCTTCTAATTGCCTCTGTCATTGGTGTTTCTATATTTAAAATTATATTATATAAATATGATATTAAATTGCTTGATTCTGCCTTTCTATTCATTCCTTCCTCTAATAAATCTGAGGTTAGAATTTGATATCCTTGTGTATATTTTTTCAAATAATCTTGAATTTGAAGATATTTGAAATATTGGTTACTTTTCAAGTTATATTTTAGTTGTAATTGTTGGAATGATAAAAGTTTTCCCATTTCATACATATCTCGAATCATTTTAATTCCTATTCTTTCCCAATGGATAAACATTTTATCAATAATATATGGTTTGAATGAGGGATTGTTAGCTATTGGGGAAAGAAGCGATACATTTATTAATTTTAAAGTTAATTTTATTTGTTTCCAGATTCGTATTATATTGTGAATAATTGGATTCTTCTTATATATTATATTGTTCAGTTTCATCGGGGAAAGAAGAATCGCTCCTATATTATAAGGGGAACAATCCTCTTTCTCCATTCTTGTCCAATCTACTTGTTGGGCAGAACTGTCCAACCAATAGATTATATTTTTAATATTCACTGCCCAATAGTAGTACAACAAGTTAGGGAGTGTCAGTCCCACTGATTCTTTAGATTTACACAAATGTTTTCTTTGAATTCTGAGTGATTTATAGTCCCATATGAAGTTTGTAATATCAGAGTCTAGTTTTTTAAAGATTTTTTTTGGTAAATATATTGGTATTGATTGAAATAGGTACAGTATTTGTGGTAAGAAGATCATTTTTATAGCATTTATTCTGCCTATTAAGGACATCGGCAGTGTTTTCCAGAATTTAATCAACCCATTTAATTTAGGCATATAGTTTGCGTTGAGTAATGATTTATATTTCCTAGTAATTTGGATACCCAATTACTTGAATTTTTCTGTTGCAATTCTACAAGGGAATTTCAACAGGTGTGTCAGCTCTTGAGGTTTTATCGTCATAATTTCGCTTTTGTTCCAGTTTATTCTATATCCCGAGAAAGAACCAAATTCCTCTATTAAATTTAGTATATTTGGTATGATAATTTGCGAATTTGTAATATAGAATAATATGCTGTCTGCATATAATGACATTTTATTATTTGTGTGTTTGGTATTATATCCATGAATATTCGGATGACTTCTTATACTTTCTGCTAAAGGCTCTATCACTAGTGCAAATAGCAGATATTGAACACCCCTGTCTATTGCCCCTTGATAATTGGAATTGCGGGGATAATATATTATTGGTCAGTATTCTAGCCGTCAGCTTATCGTATAATAATTTTACCCATGAGATAAAATTATCTCCCATATTAAATTTTTGCAATAGTTTGAATAAATATTGCCATATTACTTGATCAAAAGCTTTTTCTGCATCCAATGAAATAATTGCTAAGTCTTCTTCAGTTTTATGTGAGTACATTATATTAAACAGCCGTCTCAAATTGTTGAATGAGTATCTCTTGGGTATAAACCCCGTTTGGTCCGGGTTTATTAGTTTGCTAACATATTTACTCAATCTTCTCGCTAGGGTCTTTGCTAATATTTTTTAATCTGTATTTAGGAGTGCTATGGCTCTATATGAGCCTGGGTTTTCTCGATCTTTATCCTTTTTAGGTATGTGTAATAGTTGACTCTGTTAGTGTTTTTGGTAGTATATTTTCTTTAAAAGCATGTATATATAAATCTTGTAAGCGTGGAGAAATTATCTCGTAGAATCTTTTATAGAATTCATTACTAAAGCCATCTGGTCCTGGCGTTTTACCATTCTTCAACACATTTATTGTTTCTTCTATTTCCTGAAGTGTAATCTGAGGTCCTAATTCCTCTTGTTCCACCGTATTGAGTTTTGGAAGATTACAATTCTCGAAGAAGTTTGTAATTTTAATATTATTTGCAGAAGTTTTAGATGTATATAGATTTTGTTAAAATTGAGCAAATCTTTTATTAATGTCTTTAGGTAATGTCAGTAATTCACCTTTATCTGATGTAATTTTAGTGATTGTATTTTCTGTTTCCCGTTTTTTCAGTTGACGTGCTAAGAGTTTATGTGGTTTATCACCGAATTCAAAATGTTCTTGTTTTGTAATTTGAAATAATCTTATTATTCTTGCCGATAAAATGTTATTTAATTTATATTTTAATATTGTTATCTTATTATGTTTATCTATGGTTGGTTCTTTGGCATTTTCTAAATCTAATTGTCTAATTTCTTGTTCTAACTGTAATTGTTCAGTGTTATTCTTTTTATTTTGGAAAGCTTGATATGAAATTATAGTTCCTCTAATAAATGCCTTAAAAGATTCCCATAATAAAGAGGGTGAAATATCTGGTGTATCATTTGTCTCAAAGAAGAATATCATCTGCTCTTTTAAATATGTACAACCTTGTGAGTTGTTTAAGATTTGGGGGTTAAACCTCCAGAACGATTTTTTATCAGGCATTCCTTCTAATTTAAAAAAGAAAGTTAACGGGGAGTGAACAGAAATAATACTATTATGATATTTAGAGTTATATGTATAGGGTATTAATTTAGTGTCCACTAAAAAATAATCATTACGTGAATATGTTTTATGTACCGTTGAATAAAATGAATATTCCCTACCTACTGGATTAGCGATTCTCCATACATCTGTTATGTTTGTGTTTTTTATGTATGTGTTTAGGAGTTCACTAGTTTTAGATTTTATGTTAATGCTTTTTTGTTTTGCTGATTTATCCAGATGTGGATCTAGAACGCAATTGAAATCTCCCCCTATTATCACATTTTGATAGTTAAATTCTGAAATTATATCCAGAATTTTACTAAAGAATTGGGGGTTATCAAAGTTGGGAGCATAAATATTTATCAATGTGGAGTAGAGTGAATTTCTCCCGTAACTATGACGTACCTCCCCTCTTTATCTGCTATGATATTCTTCAATTTGAATGGTATACCTTTATGAATAATATTAGCCGTGCCTCTAGATTTAGAAGTAAGTGAACAGTAGTATGTTTGCCCGATCCAATTTGCCTTAAATCTTATCTGTGTTTGATGTTTCAGATGTGTTTCTTGTAAGAAGATTATGTCACTGATGAGTGCTTTTAATTGGGCAAAGATCTTACCCCTTTTAATTGGTTCATTAGTGCCCCTTCTATTCCAGCTACAGAACGTGATTCCTCAAGTTTTCTTTTGTTTATCGTCTTGCATTGTAAATCATGTTAATACCTTTAATTCATTTGGTGCAACCAAGTACCTCAGAACTCTAGGTGATGGGTCATCCCCAGCTGTTAAGTTTTATTGGCATCTCCCCTTCAAAATAGACCTTAGAAAAGACCAGAAGGTGTAGAGTGGTGAAAAGATAATTAAAAAACAAAAAGTGATATTATAATATCTAAAAATAAGGATATTATAATTTTTTTAAAAACACCAAAAGGTGGTAGAAAAATTCTTGCTGACTTCCGTAGCTGTTTTTATACATTTCGCTCTGCCCCCTTGACCAATTATTATTAAAAGTAAGAGAGACTGGTTCAAAATTAAAAACTATATATAAGATAAAACGCATTTCAAATCTAACTATTGGAATGTATCTTCAAAAAAAAATTCCAACATTAAGTATATACGTAAATATAGCAGTACTCATGTTAGTTATATACCCATATCTGCCGATATGCCGAGAATTATTACATTTCACTCCCCAATTAAGTCTCATTCTTTTGTATTAGACAGCAGCAGGTTCCAAGGGGTTAACCAGATTCAGACTCTTCGATAACTTCCAAGTATCTGAATCTCCCCCCCCCCCCTTTACGCACAATTTAAACTAGATCTACTATATCCATAAGATTTGTTAGTATATTGTTAATACTTACCAATCATATTTAACTCATTATTCTTATACTTAAAAATTAATTAACATCATGAGATAAAAAATCAGTCATTATTACATTGTACTTTAATATTACACAATAGTGGGTTATTGTTATTGAATTAATTCTATTAGTTAAATGTTTTATGTTAGTATATAATTGTATGTTTCTTAAGTTATAAATTTCTGTATACGTCCATTAATATTGTTTTTCCGTATTCCCAAATTCCGTTTTTTTCCACCACGGTCTTCGCCGCTTCTCCTCTGTATTGTTGTGACTTCTATTGTCTCCTCTGTATTGAGACCGACTCCTGATAATCAGTCGGCCTCCTTTGTGATACCTTGTGCATATTTAAATGTCTCTTCTGGTTCCGTGAAGGCACGTTCAACAGAGTTTTAAGTAATCCTCATCTTTGCAGGATATACTATTCCATATCTTACTCCAGAAATTTCTTTCAATATCATTCGTGTCTTTGTGAACATGTCCCTCTTTTTCACAATTTCAGCTGGATAGTCACGAGAGAATCTTAGCTTATTCTCTCCAAACATCAAATTCGATCCGTATGGAATCCATTTCATAATTTCTTCCAGGGTAGAGATGTCATAACATTTCACAATGATCTGTCTTGGGGGGACAGCGAGGCTTGCTTGAGCCTTACGTCGAACCCGGTGAGCCACGTCTATTCTCGGGGTTTCAGGCAGCTTGAGTACTTGTTTAAGTAAGTTGGCAACAAACTCCTGAGGGTTTTGTCCACTCTCCCTTCCCTCTTTTACTCCAACTATTCTTAAATTCTGCCTCCTCGATCTTGCTTCCAAGTCCAGACATTTATCCTTCATTTTAGCAAATTGCCCCCCCAGTACTTTCTTGTTCCATGCTTAGTCTCTTTATCTCCTTAGACATCTCGGTCATCGTATTATCCATTTCTTCCATAGCCGAATCAGTATTCTTAAGCATTGTATCCAACTTCTTATTACAGTCTTTTTTAACCCGCTGAATTTTTTTGTTCAAATCCTCCTCAATCTCTTCAACACGTTTATTTAAGTTATCAATTTTCACCATCAACTTCTCATTACCGTGTTTAATTTTTTCAGAGATACTTTTGTCCAGCGCGGCATTCACCTCTCGTATCACTTTAGAAATGTTTTCGGTAACTGAAGCAGTTACTGACTTTTCCAGTTGTTCCATCTGTTCATCCTTTGAAGTCATTTCTGTAGAAGGACTTCAAGAGTCAGCTTCTTCTGAGCTTTCAGCTGACGTTTGAGGGGTTTGAGGAGCCTTACCAAGTTTTTTCATGTTGATTCTTGTAGCAGGTCTTGCAGCAGGTTTTGCAGGCTTCTGGTGAGGTTTCCTTCTTTTCATTTAAAACTACCAGTAATCTCAATTTTTTCGCGGCGTCAAACCGCTCCGGTGAGTATTTTTAGATCGGTCCCGTCTTCCAAACCAGCTTTTTTTCAAGATTTAGCGGAAGTCCGGAAGTCACCATAATTCTTTTCTTTCAATACTCTCAAGATATTGCTGATGGCTCACCAGCAGCCACTGCAATGGGTTTCACTTTCATCATGCAGCATGAGGTTTACATAATGCAGCTTAACAAATTATAAATTTGGTGGAATATGTCTGGATTTTTGGCGATAGGATTATGCACTTTCTTGCATACGTTATTGTCTAACTCAACAGTCTATTGGGACTACAGGCCAGTTTAGAGCAATGGCCATGTATGCAAATTAGCATCGTGATGTTAATACCTCATGTTTTTCCTGCCATTAATGGTTTATCTGTTTTAGTGTTTTCACACACAGATTATGTCACAGTATGAAACCACAGAGCTTTGAAATCTTCACGTAGTCACTCACGTGACTTCGAAATAAAATAGAGAGATTAAATGAGAATTTACCAGTTTGAAGTTTGATCTTTATTTTATGAGAAGTTGCGATGAGGGATTACGTGCCCTCCACTCCCAACCCTATTCTCATAAAGATCATTCGGTAGTTCTAGCCTTCAATCTCTCTATAGCTTAGGTCAGCAACTATTCTGTGGGTTCATACAGCTACTTTGAAGATTGACGCGCATGCGGTCTGGCGGGCTTCTTCACATAATCCCTCATCGCAACTTCTCATAAAATAAAGATCAAACTTCAAACTGGTAAGTGCTCGTTTAATCTCTCTAATCTACCCACTATAACTCATGTCACTGGTAGCTTAAATATAATATAGCCTCAGCTCTATTTTGTGGACATTTAAGGTTTTAAATACACATGCTCCTAGCAATATGTGACACTTGTTAGATCCTAAGGGTAATTTTGAGATGTTCTCAGTTATTTGAGGGAATTGACACAGTGGTAGTAATTGGTATTTTACATCAGCTCATACCAGATAGTTGGTGATCTGAAGAAGTGTCTCGACCCGACACATCACCCATTCCTTCTCTCCAGAGATGCTGCCTGTCCCGATGAGTTACTCCAGCTTTTTGTGTCTATGGTGATCTCAAAGTCTCATTTAGGTTCTGGAAGTTGTTTTGTTGGGCATATCCCAAGAATGAACGAAAATTCAAGGCATTGATTTGTATCTTTGGCCAGTTAATGGTGGCATTGGTTTATTATTGTCATGTGTACTGAGGTACAGTGAAAAAATGTGTGCGCTATCTGATTAAATCAGATAATACTATGCATGAGTACAATCTAGTTGTACACAGGTACAGCATATAATGCAAAGAGAAAAAGACCAGAATGCAGAATGTAGTTTACAGCATTGCATATTACCATTCTAGAGAAAAAGGCAACTGGGTGAGGAATGAAGGAGCAAGGAACTGCAGATGCTGGTTTACAAAAGAAGAGGCAAAGCACTTTTGGATAAGAAATGACCTGAGCCATTACTGAGATGGCTGTAGCCCACGACTGAACTATGGGCCTGAGCTATAGGGAGAGGTTAAGTATGGTAGGACTCTCTTCTTTGGAGCACAGGAGGTTGAGGAGTGATCTTATAGAGGTGTACAAAATCATGAGAGGAATAGATCAGGTAGGTTCACAGTCTCTTGCCCAGAGTAAGGGAATCAAGAACCCGAGGATATAGATTTATGGTGAGGGGGAAAGATTTTATAGGAACCTGAGGGGTACCTTTTTCACACAAACGGTGGTGGGTTTATGGAACAAAGTGCTGGAGGAGGTAGTTGAGGCAGGTACTAGCGCGATGTTTAAGAATCTTTAGACAGGTACTGTACATGGATTGGACAGGTTTAGAGGGATATGGGCCAAATGCATGTAGGTGGGACTAGTGTAGATGGGACATGTTGGCCAATGTGGGGTGAAGGGCCTGTTTCCACGCTTTAAGACTCTATGACTATGAGCCATTGCAAGGGAATGGAAACAAACGTCTCAGATGCCGTTAGTTAATAATAAAACTGAATGAGAGACATCAGAATTGTGAGCGCCGCATAACCACTCCTTTACCTTAAAGGTTCAACAAGGGTTCGAGCCTTAATTTACATTTGGGAAATGTAACAAATGTTTCCAATTCTCATTGCCTTATGTTAAAAATCAGTAATCCTTTGTAATGGGGCCAAAAGCCTTAAAAAATGTTCCCCGTGATGGGGGGGGGGGGAGTCCAGGACCAGGGGTCACAGTTTAAGAATATGGGGTAGGCCATTTAGGACTGAGATGAGGAAAATCTTTTTTATCCAGAGTTGTGAATCTTTGGAATTCTCTGTCACAGAAGGCAGTGGAGGCCAATTCACTGGATGTTTTCAAGACTCAAGAGAGTTAGATTTAGCTCTTCGGGCTAACGGAATCAAAGGAAAAGGGGGAAAAGCAGGAACGGGATCATGATTTTGGGTGATCAGCCATGATCATGTTGCATGGCGGTGCTGGCTTGAAGGACCGAATGGCCTTCTCCTGCACCTATATTCTATTGGAAAGATGGTGTCCAAATGTGTGCACCATTCTTTGTTGCAGTGAATCTGAAATTAGTTAAATTACAAATTACTGTAATTAACATGTAATTCGGCTTGTACTCGCTAAAATTTAGAAGATTGAGGGGGGATCTTATAGAAACTTACACAATTCGTAAGGGGTTGATCAGGCTAGATGCAGGAAGATTGTTCCCGATGTTGGGGAAGTCCAGAACAGGGGGTCACAGTTTAAGGATAAGGGGGAATTCCTTTAGGACCGAGATGAGGAAAACATTTTTCACACAGAGAGTGGTGAGTCTCTGGAATTCTCTGCCACAGAAGGTAGTTGAGGCCAGTTCATTGGCTATATTTAAGTGGGAGTTAGATGTGGCCCTTGGGGCTAAAGGGAGCAGGGGGTATGGAGAGAAGGCAGGTACAGGATACTGAGTTGAATGATCAGCCATGATCATATTGAATGGCGGTGCAGGCTCGAAGGGCCGAATGGCCTACTCCTGCACCTATTTTCTATGTTTCTATGTTTCTATGTAAGACCCTATGTTATAGCGAAGATTTGTGAAGTGAATACTTGTTAACCAAGAAAAACCTATAACCTAAACTTCCACTGGTAAGTTGGTGTAAATTCTCTACCCTATTTTACCCATTTGTACTGAACTCTTTGGCCATTGTGTCTATACATCAACTCGGTACATCATTTTGAAGTTAATACTGACCCCAACCCACAGATCCACGATTGTGCAAATTGGTGCAGTTATTCACATTTGATGACCTCAAACATCAATGCTGATTTTCTCTCTCCCCAGGTGCTACCTGTCCTACTGAGTATTTCCAGCACTTTCTGTTTTTATTTCAGATTTTCAGCATCTATAGGGGTTTGATTTGCCAAATGGCAAAGTGCTTTGTGCCTCTTTTATGTCAAATGCTGATAGATTTCTACCACAAATGACTTGTTTTGGACAGTCAATTTTTAGCCTTCAGCCAAAGCAATTACACATTAATTGATGCATTAATTTCACCCAGAAAACCAAAAGTACATCTATTTGTCACAAGTATTAAACTTATTAACACCACCAGCTGGGTCCCAAATGCAATCATACAATTGTTTCTCCTAAAGCCCATCAAATATATGACCAATTTCTTCAACTTATTATTTGTAAATGAGTCTCAGATTTTGCTCAAAAAGACACAAAGTGCTGGAATAACTCAGCAGGTCAGGCAGCATCTGTGGAGAACATGGATAGGTAACATTTCGGGACGAGACCCTTCTTCAGACTTTGCTGTTTGGTATAAAATGTTTTGCTATCTGTTAATTGCTATTTATATGGTAGATGTGAATGTGTTAATTATCCCTCTTAATATTTACAAAATATTTCAAAATTAAATTAAATGTAACTACACTTTTTTAAAGAAAAAAAAAGAGGGGAAATTCAGCATGAATTTCAGTTCTCATTCAGTTGGATTACTCAAAAATATTATTATTTTGTTGCTGTTCACCAGACTGATCAAAACAATAATTATCTTGTATTTTTAATCATGCAACAGTCTTGATTTATATTTACAAGTACAGTACTTTCAGAACATTCTTTGAAGGTGGATTGACATTTGAAAAGAGAGCTGGTATGTTTCCACAATGAATCAGTTGGTGTGTTGAGGAAGCAGATTGATCAGATATCCTTGGCTTTGATCACTGGCCCCGACACTAGTCCATGCCGACCAACACTTAAGTTTCTCCACTCTAGCCAGCCGGAGAATGATGCAATTACTGCTGTTCCTGAACACTATCCGGTGACCCTAACCTGAAAAACTTCGATACAATCAATACAGGAGGCATTGCTCTGTCACGGTAAAGTTTTGGCAGCTATCACTGTCTAGACATGTATTTGGATAATGCGGGCTGATATATCAAAGAGCAGGCAGAGTAATTGAGACTGCACCCTGAGTCAGCACTTTTTAAATGAAAAGCAAAGTATGATGCTAATTTACAGTTTTAAAAGAAAAAGCAAGGTTATGAATAAAGTCAGGAAATGGTAAAAATACACAGTGGGCAACATGCAAATGGCTTTCCTACATAATCAACCTGAAGCACTACGTCAAATGTCTTTGTGCAGATGCTGTCTGACCTACTGACCATTCCAACCACTTTCTGGCCTTTATTTTATATCTGTCGCAACTCTGGGAAGATTCTTGGTGAATAAAATTAAAGACATTCTATCATATTCCTACAGTAATATATGGACATGCAACTAGGTGATTTAATTCAGGAATTAAAAGCTCACAAATGTTATGAATTGCAGAAACCTATGAAGGTTAGAATTTTTAAAAATGTTTATAATGTGGCTTCCATGACCTTGATGGCTCAAAATGCATTCATTTAGTTTAGTTTAGAGATACAGCGTCAAAACAGGCCCTTTAGCCCACCGAGTTTACACCGACCAACGATCACCCATACAGTAGTTCTATCCTACGCACTAGGGACAATTTACAGAAGCCAATCAGCCTACAAAACTGCACATCTTTGGAATGTGTGAGGAAACCGGAGCAACCAGAGAAAACCCACGCGGTCACAGGGAGAACGTACAAACTCCATACAGACAGCACCCATAGTAAGGATCAAACTCAGGTCTCTGTCGCTGCAAAACAGCAACTATACCGCTGCAACATTGTGCCACCCTATTACAACCAATAACGAACAGAGCAGTCTTTAGAACTGTGCTCAATGTTATTGTATATCCACTTTCCATTTTGTCCATCACATATTATTATAGCAGTGAAATAATAACCATAGGGTGAGGAACATAGAATGTGGTTTAGTGAGGAAAAGTCATGTCTCAAGGGCCTGAGGTATAGGGCGAAGTTAAGCAGGAAGATGAGTGGTAATCTTGTAGAGATGTTCAGATCATGACAGGAAAAGACAGGGTAAATGCACAGTCCTTTATCCAGAGTAGGGGAATCGAGAACGAGAGGATATAGGTTTAAGGTGAGGGGGGAAAGATTTAATAGGAACGTGAGGGCAACTTTTTTACACAAAGGTTGGTGGGTCTATGGAACGAGCTGCCAGGGAAGGCAGTTGAGGCAGGTACCATCACAACATTTATAAAACATTTGGACAGGTACATGGATAGGATAGGTTAGGTTTAGAGGGATATGGGCCAAACGTAGACATGTGGGACTAGTGTAGATGGGGTATGTTGTTCGGCATGGGCAAGTTGACTTCATGTATGACTCTGTGATTGACTATTACCTTTTTTTAAACAAGCTGGTTTGGTGAGATGGTGTACTTGATGTTTCAAGCTTTACGTCAACCATTAATTTGGAAATTTTACCCCACACACAAACGTGCCTAATTCTGTATTTTCAAGAGTAATTTGTAGAAACAGTGCTGACCTCAGCATCATCCAGACTGAAAATTCACTATCTCTCTACTTTTTGTCTTTAAGCCAAATTCTTCATCAGACTATTGTGATCCCTTAACTCCATGGACCTCATTTTTGCAAAACAGCCTTTGAGTGTGGAATTATATCAAATGACTTCTGAGAGTTCATGTTGATGACATCCCTGCTTCTCAAGCAGTCCCTCAGGGTTGAGGTTGAATTACTTTCATCCAGTTAAAGTCAGAACTGTGCAGGATGGAAACAGGCCCTTTGGCCCACCTTGCCCATGTCGACCAAGTTGGCATTCTGGGCTAGTCCCATTTGCCAGCATTTGGCCCATCGCCCTCCAAACCCTTCCTAATCATTTATCATTCAAATGTCTTTTAACAGTCGTAATTAAAAAGCTATATCCACTTCTAAGTTTTCCCTGAGGTCTGTCTTAAATTTCTCCACCCTCCCATTTTAAGCCTATCCCCTCTAGAATCCTCTATGCTGGGGGAAAAGACTGTGGGTGTTTACTTTGTTCATGCCCCTCATGATCTTGTACACCTCACTTTTCCATGCCCTTGATCATGCCCCTTGATAGGTTCACCCTTCAGCCTTCTATGCTCCGAAGAAAAATGACCAGCATATCCAATCTCTTCCTATAACTCAAGCCACAAGCCCAGGTAACATCCCGGTGAACCTCTTCTGCACCCTTTTCAACTTAATGACGTCTTTCCTGCAGCTAGGCAACCAGGACTACAGGTAGTACTCCTAGTATGGTCGCACCATTGACTTGTTCTAAGGGTTTATGAGGTGGTCAATGGACCTCTAGACACTGCAATTTGTGGATCGAGAAGTATTTGACGAAGCAGTTTTATACATCTTCCTCCATTTACACTGAACTTTTATGTTCTCCTTCTTTCTGATTGATAGCATGAGGAGTCCAATGATGAGAGAGAGAGACCATCAGGTCTGGGTGGAGTGTCGATGTACGAAGCAGGTGCTGGAATATGGGTTTCAGGGCTGTACCTCAGCCAGTGCCTAGCAATCATCTACACTGATTTACCAAGGAGCAGTCCAAAGTTCCACTTCCCTGCGCACTGGTATACTGCTCATCCATGTCGCCAATACCAGCCTTCACAGGCAGCCTCAGAATCGTTCTGACATTTCACTCCATACCAATGTAGGCATTGGTTCCAGGCACAAAAGTGCACAGCTTGCAACCTGAACTGATGCCTTGTTTAAAGTGAAGATTGCAGCTTATACCTGTAGATGCTCGGACTCCTGGGTAAAGTGTGCTTGCTTTAACCAACCAGCGTTCTATAGATTAGTGCCAAGCAGGATACCAACATACTATAACATATACATAGAATATAGAAAAGTACAGTGCAGGAACAGGCCCTTCGGCCCACAGTGTCCATGCCGAATATGATGCCAAGCTAAACTAACCTCATCTGCCTGCACATGATCCATACCCTTTAATTCCCTGCATATCCAACAGTTCATTGAACGCCATTATCGTATCCGCCTCCACCATTACCTCTGGCAACATGTTCCAGACACCCGCCACCCTCTGTGTAAAAATACTTGCCTGGCCCATCTCCAGTAAATTTTGCCCCTCTTACCTTAAAGCTATGTTCTCTAGTCTTTGAAATTTCCACACTTGGAAAAATTTTACATTCTTCCATCAAGTGTTCCCTCAGTCTCCGACACTCCAGAGAAAACAATCTAAGTGGACTACAAGAAGTCCAGATACGACCTTAGTAAGGCCATCAAAAAGGCCAAAAGGGACTTCTGCTCCAAACTGATGAGACAGATGTTCGGCAGCTGTTGCGACGCCTGAATGCAATCACCTCCTACAAGGCGAAACCAGGAGGCAGCTCGAATGTCGGTGAAACATCACTCCCTTACGAGCTCAATGCATTTCACGCACGCTTTGATAGGGAGAATACTGATGTGCCTTCCCGAGCCCCCATTCGCTGTGATGGTATTTCAGTCTCAGTCACAGAGGCTGACGTCAGGAAATCCTTCAGAGGGGTGAACCCTCGAAAAGCGCCTGGACCTGATGGTATACCTGGTCGTGTTCTAAAAACCTGTGCGGACCAACTGGCTGGAGTTTTTAACGGACATTTTCAACCTCTCACTTCTGAGATCTGAGGTCCCCACCTGCTTTAAAAGGGCATCAATTATACCGGTGCCCAAGAAGAGTAAGGTGAAGTGCCTCAATGACTATCGACCAGTGGCACTAATGCCTGTGGTGATGAAGTGCTTTAAGAGGTTGATCATGGAGCAAATCAACTCCTACCTCGACAAAAACTTGGACCCACTGCTGTTCGCTTACCGCCACAATAAATCAATGGTGGATGCGATCTTGCTGGCCCTCCGCTCCGCTCTGGACCACTTGGACAACAAAAACTCATATGTCAGGCTGCTATCGGCATTTAACACAATCATCCCCTCAAAGTTAGTTACCAAACTCTCAGAACTGGGTCTCTGCGCATCCCTGTGCAATTGGATCCTCAACTTCCTCATTCACAGACTACAGTCCGTTCGTATTGGTGGAAATGTGTCAACCTCGATAACAATCAGCACGGGAGCACCTCAAGGCTGCATGCTCAGCCCCCTGCTGTACTCACTCTATACTCATGACTGCGTAGCCGGTCACAGTGCGAACTCCATCATCAGGTTCGCTGACGACACCACTGTTGCGGAACGTATCACTGATGGGGATGAGTCAGAGTATAGAAGGGAGATCGAGCAGCTGTCCATTTGGTGCCAGCACAATAACCTGGCCCTCAACACCAGCAAAACCAAGGAACTGATTGTAGACTTTGGAAGGAGTAGGATTGGGACCCACAGTCCTGTTTATATCAACGGGTCGATGGTTGAAAGGGCAAGAGCTTCAAATTCCTGGGAGTGCACATCTCTGAAGATCTTTCCTGGTCCGAGAACACTAATGCAATTATCAAGAAAGCACATCAGCGCCTCTACTTCCTGAGAAGATTACGGAGAGTCGGTTTGTCAAGTAGGAGTCTCTCTAACTTCTACAGGTGCACAGTAGAGAGCATGCTGACCAGTTGCATCATGGCTTGGTTCGGCAACTTGAGCGCCCTGGAGAGGAAAATACTTCAAAAAGTAGTAAACAGTGCCCAGTCCATCATCGGCTCTGACCTTCCTTCCATCGAGTGGATTTATCGCAGTCGCTGCCACAAAAAGGCTGGCAGCATCATCAAGGACTAACACCATCCTGGCCACACACTCATCTCCCTGCTACCTTCATGTAGAAGGTACAGGAGCCTGAAGACTGCAACAACCAGGTTCAGGAATAGCTACTTCCCCACAGCCATCAGGTAAGTTTGGTTTTTTACTTACCAGGGGTGTTCAGGCAGGAGCCTCTTTTTACAAAGGTTTTTCCTGCCAGTTTCGCAGCACGATGAGTTGCCGGTTATGGTCTGTGGGGAAATTCCAGTCCGACCGCAAATGCGGATAACCGACGGGTTGCGAGATAAGGAGCCGCTAACAGTGCAGTTAGCGGCTCCCCAGCCTGAAGGGATGCCGTAAAAATGGCAAGAAATTTAAGCAGAGTCGCTGACAGGGGGGTCAACGGCTCCCAGCCTGCAGGGATGCCGTAAAAACAGCAAGAAATTTAAGCAGAGTCACTGACAGGGGGGTCAGCGGCTTTCAGCCTGCAGGGATACCGTAAAAACGGGACGAAATTTAAGCAGAGTCACTGACAGGGGGGTCAGCGGCTCCCAGCCTGTGGGATGCTGTTGGAACGGCAAGGAAGCAACGCTGGAGTCACTGACAGTGGGGTCAGTTGCTCACAGACATTGGTCCCCAGTCAAGAAATTGCTGGGACTCATTCAGCCCTATTTGGACTCAGGTGAGTCGGGTTGTAAAGGGTTTCTCCTTATAATAAAAAGTATGTATTTTATAGTTTTTTCTTTAAATAAAAGCTAAAGGATAAGTAAAAAGTTATTGTTATATGTTCTGACAATGTTATAATTGTTTAAGCACAGGTTGCTTTGAATTTGTTTTACCCTTCACAGGTAAAGCTGTACACTAAAAATGTTGATTTAGTTAGTTACACAGCATTAGCGTGGGCCTATGGGACAGGCCATGCCAGCAGCGCCTGACAGGGCTGCTTCATGTGTAAAATGTGCGGGCCTATGGGACAGGCTCCGGCAGCAGCGCCTGACAGGGCTGCTTCATATATGAAAGTGCCGGCCTACGGGAGAGCCGTGCCAGCAGCACCTGATACAGGGCTGTTTCATTTGTGACATTACCGACCTATGGGGGAGCCGTGCCAGCAGCGTCTGACAGGGCTGCTTCATGTGAGAAGTGCCGGCCTACAGGAGAGCCATGCCAGCAGCGCCTGATGTAGGGCTGTTTCATGTCAAAAAGTGCCGGCCTTTATGAAAGGCGGCGCCAGCAACGTCTGGGACAGGGTTGCTCAAATTCACACATATCCGCTCGCCCACGGAGTCGGAAGATGATTCTCCACTGGGGCTAGAGAGCAAGGCACACGGAGTCGGGGGATGAATTCCTCACTGGGGCTGGATAGTGCGTTGAAACGACTATCCTTAATACAGCAACTGTTGCATACAGTGCTACAAAGGTCTCCCTCTTGGAGGCAGAGACCAAGATGGGTCAGTATCCTGCTGACACTGACTCTCAGGGTATGGCCGTGGGGCATACCCAAAGGGATGAAGGGCACATGTCAGAGGTACCTTTTCCTGACAACAAAGGTGCCATCCCAGTAGAATATTCTATTGGGTTAAGGCCAATGGGTTCGTATCAGTATTTGTATCCTGCGGGCTGCGGCAGCACCTGTTAGGGTTGCCTACAAACCACCCTCTCTGAGGAGGGAAGAGCAAAAGGTCAAGATTACTCCGGGCTCTAAAAATGTCAACAGAACATACTCAAGCACATATGTGCCGGCAGTGAACAACGGCAACAGGGGGATGTGAGAGCCAGCTGCTGAATCGGTTATTCAGGTAGGTCTATTCTACAGGGGAATAAGCCTGGCAGACGAATCAATTCGGCCAACGACGGCCAAATGTCATCGTTCAGAATGCACCATAGGCGCTCATTGGCAGTAGCGGTTCACTGGAGCTGGGGGCACCATGATAGCTCAGAAATTCCATGCACCGTCCAATCATGCTCAACTATATGGGTCTAGCACTTCCAAAATTTGGGTAGTGCACCGTTCACAAGTTGTAATATTTACATTTGTTTGTACAACACACAAAGGGTAAAAATATTTGGTTGAGGCACAGCCGGAGCATTCCAAGTAAGTTTGGATTATGGCCAGGGTTTGGAAATTGGGCAAAAGTTCTCATGCAAACCACCCATGCAATAAGGCAGGATTGGCATGTTATTATGAAGAATGGAGAGTATCGGGCATATGAACTTTCCGAATGTAAAAACTTATTCCTGACTACAACAGATTCTTAAGGTAAGAGATTCATATTATACAAATCCCATTACAAAGGTTATCAAAGACAATATAACTGTACTATAACAGTAAAGCTTTGCAGTATGGGATAAACTGTTTGTTGGTCATTGGGATTTACCTCTAATTATTATTAGCCTTGTCTCCGCCTTGTGGCAAGAGATTGGGGTTATAGCAATCTGTTACAATACTGAGTTATTTTCATTAAGAGTAATTGGCAATATAGCAGCTGTGTTCCAGCTGAGCAAATCAAGGAACTGATATTGTGTAAGTAGCAATTAGATCCTTGTTAACAACCTTGTGCTATTGTCAGCTGAGGCTACTTCAGCCACAATGATGAAGTAACAGTATTCAGTATTGCTGAACATGACAATAACTCATTGAGCTTGAACTTGAAACTCGCTACAGTTGTGTGGTTGGTTGAATTCAGTTATTATGAACTGATGTTTAGAACTCTAAGATGAGAAGTTCCAAATACCATCACCTACTCAAAGGTAGTAGAGATTGCATGAGTTACCAATTCTTCAGTTGTTGGTATCAACTAAATATATACACTAAATGCACCCATAAGTAAGGGGTTTCGAGCAAATATACATATTCTACATTCTCAAATTCAAGTTGCTACTCTACGATGGTGACATATGTTAGTCACATGGTAATCAAGGAAAAATATCCTGTAATTAATCTCCTTGCCACTGGTGTATCATCCAGTTCAGATCGATGATAACACAGAATAAGTGTTGGATCTCAAAGTATGATGAAAGCATGGTTCAATACTTCATCGAATATTCATCATGTTAATGCATGTCTTTCACTAATTGCAAAAAATATGTGGCACAACAGTACGGAGAAATTCTTTCTCGCTTCAATAGAAGGAATGGTCTTTCTGTCTTCCTCATTTTTTGCCTCATTAGCCGGGTCTTAAAACAGTCAGCAAGACCTCACTTGGGTTCATACTGTCGGACTCGCCAAGCATCCATGTTGCCTGCTTCATCAGGCATTATGGCACAACGGTATACGGTTATGCCAAAAAACAAGAACTTGCTGTTTCAAACTGTGGTTCAGGAGACCGGCTTTTGCACAGTAAAACAATTATTGACCTACACATTTTGAATGGATTGACTTTTTCCTCAGGTTGTCACATCAAGCCATGAAGGTGCTCACTGTAGTGTGCAGGGATAGCACCCAAAAAAGCAGTACATTCCTATTGAGGGGATCTGACGTGTTTTGTTAAATGTTAATGTTACATTTAATACGGTACAGATTACTGACATTCCTGCTCATTTTAATTGGTATTGACAATAATTCAGTTATAGAGACACTACAGCTGCAACATAAGGGAACTACACTCTCGGGTCCAACCCGGATATCGAGTTGTTAAAAGATCTTGACACAAGTTCTCCCACTACAAGATTATGCAGTTGGTTATTGAAAATGTGTGAACATTACTTCACGAAGGGGTTCCAGCTACATCCTTAGTTATGACACTTTTATCAGCCCAACAACGGCAAACATTGCAAACATTGTGGCTAGATAGGATGGAATTGGCTGCAGGTGCCATTACATTTACATTCTGGTCTACACAACCAGAGTAGACTAGGGATAGCATGATTGAAGATCATTTTGAACACCCCACGGTCTAATTTCCATGTTATCTAGGCCACCAGAATCCTAAGAAGTATGGAATCAGCACTGTTTATTAGTTAACAAACAACTACACAAAGGAAGGTCGGTTCAGACTTTTTCAAGGTGGCTGCAGCAGGTTCTGGGTTATACAGGTATTAACACTGACGATTGTATATCTCATTCCACAAGGTCAGTATCAACGTCAGCGTATCATTTAGATAGTGTGTTTACATCTCATTCCACTAGGGCAGCAGCTACGTCGGCGGCCAAGGCGAGGGATGTGCCCTTCGACCATATTTTGGCAGCCGCCGGATGGGCAAATGAGCTGATGTTTCAGAATTTATATCATCGGCCGATTGTCAATCCAGGACTGTTTGCCTATGCCATTTTAAGTACCTAAATTTAAGGGGTACTGTTGTTTGTTTACATTGTTAAATAAACCCTATTTCTACATTGAATGCAATGTTACTACTAATGCATTTATTTCTCATTTGAGTTAATCAATGCAGTGGGATGCCGAGATTTGTAATCTGTGGCATGAAATCACAAAGCTTTGAACTCTTTATGGAATCACTCACATGACTCCGATGTAAAATCGTAAGATTAAACGAGAACTTACCAGTTTGAAGTTTGATCTTGATTTTATGAGGAGTTACGTTGGTGATTACGTGCCCGCCACACCCAACCCTCTCTCATAAAGGATCATATGGTAGTTCTCGAGTCACTGATCTTACTATGTACTTTGGTGTTGTTTATTTGTGATTTCATACCGCTGCTTTGAAGTTTGGTGCGCATGCGGCCTGGCGGGCCTTCTTCACGTAATTACCAACGTAACTCCTCATAAAATCAAGATCAAACTTCAAACTGTTCTCATTTAATCTTACTATTATCTGTTATCTGTTATTTGCACTTTATCAGTTTATTTATTCATTTTTGTATGTATTTATATAATGATATCTGGACACACTGATCTGTTTTGTAGTAAATGCCTACTATGTTCTGTGTGCCGAAGCAAAGCAAGAATTTCATTGTCCTATCAGGGACACATGACAATAAACTCACTTGAACACTTGAACTTGAAGTTTGTCCAACCTTTCCTTATAGCTAATACCTTCTGATCCAGGCAGCATTTTGTTAAACCTTTTCTGCATCCAAAGACTCCACATCCTTCCTGTAATACCTTAATTAGTACCTGCTCCACTTCTATTTTCTCCTTTACTGAACATCTTGTTCAGAATATTAACTGGCTAGCACCCTTCCTTTGTGAGACATCATAATCCCACATAGCTATTTGGATTTGCAGCAATCTAACTTTATTCACCATGCCTATATGTATGTATTCTGTTATAATTTTCAATTATATTGGTTAAGGGATAATTATTGGACAGAATGCCAAGTAAAACTCACTTGTCTTCCAGAGAGTTGGAAGACCTTTATGCCCATCTGAGAGGGCAGATATTGGTGCATTCTTTCAATATTGTTGAAAGAGGGTGGCACAGTGGCACATCAGTAGAGTTGCTGCCTTACCGTGCCAGACACCCGGGTTTGAACCTGACTATGGGTGCTCTCTGTATGGAGTTTGTATGTTCTACCTGTG
This sequence comes from Raja brachyura, assembly GCA_963514005.1. Next base: position 28,999,907 of record OY740784.1, on the reverse strand, counting down.
GCCCCATGCTTTTCTCCAGGTGCTCTGGTTTCATAGATACGTAGAAAATAGGTGCAGGAGTAGGCCATTCAGCCCTTCGAGCCAGCACCGCCATTCAATGTGATCATGGCTGATCATCCACAATCAGTACCCCGTTCCTGCTTTCTCCCCATATCCCTTGATTCCGCTAGCCCTGAGAGCTCTATCTAACTCCCTTTTGAATGCATCAAGTGAATCGCCCTCCACTGCCTTCTGAGGCAGAGAATTTCACAAATTTCCTCCCACATTCCAAAGACGTGCAGGTTTTTAGGTTAATTAGCTTCTGTAAATTGGCCCTAATGTGTAGGATAGAATTAGTGAACGGGTTAGCGCAGACTAGGCAAGCCGAAGGGCCTATTTCCACGCTGTACCTCTAAACTAAATTAAAATAAATTGTAAGGAAGTGGTCGTCTTGATTATAGATATGTCTGTTATCTTCTGACTTGGATGGGAATGTTACAACTCGACTAAAACCTAGACTGGCGTAATTCCTCAAACTAAATTTTGATGCAAAAATGTTGATGAAGAAAGCTGTCTTTTTTTAGATTACTCAAGAAGAGAGAAATGTGAAGACATAACTAAACCATGAAATAAAAAGAAGCAAGTTTTCTCTGACATTCTGTCCAATAATTATCCCTCAACCAATATCTTTACCTTAGATAGTTTTACCTGAAAACTATCTGAAAAGGATTTTACCTGAAAAGGAGTAAGAAAGAACAGTAGATGCTAGTTTAAATCGAAGGTAAGAGACAAAATGCTGGAGTAACTCAGCGGGTGAGGCAGCATCTCTGGAGAGAAGGAATGGGCGACAGGCTCGACCCGAAACGTTGCCCATTCCTTCTCTCCAGAGATGCTGCTTCACCTTTACCTGTAAAGGATTTTTAACTATTAATGAAAACATTTCAACGAGCTATTTAGCTGCTACATCAAATGTGAAAGCATAAGAAAACATTTGGTGGAATCCTCTTGAATGTTACAGAAAATATAGAAGTTGAAAGAGGTTTCACAAATTCTAGTCAGTGTTTCTTCATTGTTACATTTTCATGATGTCATTTTAAAATGGGATTTGTTTTTTAGCCCAGCAGCTGCAGTGCACACAGATGGAGATTGAATAAAGAATGAATTATTCCCAGTGTGCCACTGTTTTACTGAGAATGTAATGTTAAAATAGGATCCACAGTTTGTCAAACAGCCACATGAACTCGCTCTGCAGGATTAGGCCAGCTTTGCAAAACAGGTTTCAAATTGAAGATAAAAAGAAAATAGAAATATAAGGTTTTTCCACAATTGGGAGAAACACAAATGACGGATATAGTTACAAGGTTAAGGAGGTGGTCATTTAAAACTGACATGCGAAGGAACATCTTGCAGAAAATGGTTAATCTCTTGAATTCTCCATGCCAAAGGGTTATGGAGGCTTGCTTATTGCAGGTACTTAAAGAGAAAGTAGATAAAGTTTTGAAAGACAAGGGAATTGAGGGCTATGGGGAACTAACACAGAAGAGGAGATGAGGCAGGTCAGCTATGGAATGGTGGGGGCAGATTTGGGAGAACAACAACAGTATCCTTGTAGTGTCTGAAGAAGTGTCCCGACCCGAAACCTCACTTAACCATGTTCTCAAGAACATGCTTGCCTGACCCACTGAGTTACCCCAGCACTTTGTGTCTTTTTTTGGTAAATCAGCATCCGCAGTATCTCCATGTTTATCAATTTTATCCATACTTCCGTAAGATTGGGTAAGTAAGCATCTGTTCCCATTAGTCAGTGCGAGCTTCAAAGTCCACAGAACAGGTTTCAAACCAGGGATAGTTTTAGGGATGATGCAAGGATTTTGTAAACCAGCATCTGCAGTTCCTTGTATGCATTTGGAGCTTACACCTCAGCAGTAAGTGGAATGAAAACTTGAACCTATCACGACAATTTCTATTTCCAATATCTAAAGTCTTTAACAAAATAATCCCAAAATGTTTCAGAAGTATGAATAATAAATTAGGAGTATCTGGTGATCCACTGTCTCATGACCTCAGACTGTCTCAAAGCAATTTAATGACAATGAACTACTCTATGAAGCATAGTCACTTATGTAATGTGGAAAATGAAGCAGCAAGTTCATAGACAGCAAACCTTCACAAAGAGCAACAAGCTCCCGATCTACTAATATATTAATGATGACGGTTGAGAGATAAATATTGGCCAGAATTCCAAGAGAACTTCTCTGCTCTTGTGTCATAGAATCCTTTATCTCCATCTGAGAGGATTTAACACTTTATCCAACAGAAATACGGATTGATAGTAATGATGTGGCAGTAAATTGGGAGGCGGTTACAACTAGTCACAAAAAGGATTTGTTACTAATGAAGGGTCGAAGCAAAGGAAGTAATGTACAAATAACTCAGGTGAAAGGAATTGAGGACGTTGGTTTGTGTAAAGGAATGTAAGAGTGCAAGGTCATCAGAAAGCTATGAAACCGTGTACAACCATATAACAATTACAGCACGGAAACAGGCCTTCTCGGCCCTTCCAGTCCGTGCCGACCATTTATTTTCCCCTAGTCCCATCTACCTCCACTCAGACCATACCCCTCCATTCCCTTCCCGTCCATATACCTATCCACTTTACTTTTAAATGTTAAAATCGATCCTGCCTCCACCACTTCTGCAGGAAGATCATTCCACACAGCCACCACTCTCTGAGTAAAGAAGTTCCCCCTCATGTTACCCCTGAACTTCTGTCCCTTAATTCTCATGACATGCACTCTTGTTTGAATCTTCCCTACCCTCAATGGGAAAAGCTTATCCACGTCAACTCTGTCTATCCCTCAATCAAGTCCACCCTTAACCTTCTGCGCTCCAAAGAATAAAGACCTAACTTGTTCAACCTTTCTCTGTAACTTAGTTGCTGGAACCCAGGCAACATTCTAGTAAATCTCCTCTGTACTCTGTCTATTTTGTTGACATCCTTCCTATAATTAGGCGACCAAAATTGTACACCATACTCCAGAATTGGTCTTACCAATGCCTTGTACAATTTTAACATTACTTCCCTACTCCTATATTCTATGCTCTGATTTATAAAGGCCTGCACACCAAAAGCTTTCTTTACCACCCTATCTACATGCGATTCCACCTTCAGGGAACTATGCACAGTTATTCCTAGATCCCTCTGTTCCACAGCATTCCTAAATTCCCTACCATTTACCATGTACGTCCTATTTTGATTTGTCCTGCCAAGATGTAGCACCTCACACTTATCAGCATCAAACTCCATCTGCCATCTTTCAGCCCACTCTTCCAAATGACAATCTCTCTGTAGACTTTGAAAATCTACTTCATTATCCACAGCACCACCTATCTTAGTATCATCTGCATACTTACTTATCCAATTTTCCACCCCATCATCTAGATCATTGATGTACATGACAAACAACAGTGGACCCAACACAGATCCCTGAGGCAACCCACTGGTCACCGGCTTCCAACCTGACAAACAGCCATCCACCATTACTCTCTGGCATCTCCCATTCAGCCACTGTTGAATCCATCTTGCTACTCCGCCATTAACACCCAAAGATTGAACCTTCTTAACCAACCTTCCATGGGGAACCTTGTCAAAGGCCTTACTGAAATCCATATAAACAACATCCACTGCTTTACCCTCATCAATTTCCCTCGTAACCTCTTCAAAAAATTCAAGAAGGTTTGTCAAACATCACCTTCCAGGCACAAATCCATGTTGACTGTTCTTGATCAGACCCTGTTTATCCAGATGCTTATATATATTATCTCTAAGTATCCTTTCCATTAATTTGCCCACCACTGACGTCAAACTAACAGGTCTATAATTGGTAGGTTTATTCTTTGAACCCTTTTTACACAATGGAACAACATGTGTAGTACGCCAATCCTCCGGCACTATTCCCGTTTCTAATGACATTTGAAATATTTCTGTCATAGCCCCTGCTATTTCTACACTAACTTCCCTCAATGTCCTAGGGAATATCCTGTCAGGACCTGGAGACTTATCCACTTTTATATTTTTCAAAAGTGTCAGTACTTCCTCCTCTTTGAATCTCATAGTTTCCATAGCTACTCTACTTTTTTTCCCTTGCCTCACAGAGTTCAATATCCTTCTCCTTGGTGAATACCGAAGAAAATAAATTGTTCAATATCTCCCCCATCTCTTTTGGCTCTGCAGATAGCTGTCCATTCTGGCTCTCTAATGGTCCAATTTTATCCCTCGTTATCCTTTTGCTATTAATATAGCTGTAGAAACCCTTTGGATTTACTTTCACCTTTCTTGCCAAAGCAACCTCATATCTTCTTTTAGCTTTTCTTATTTCTTTCTTAAGATTCTTTTTACATTCTTTATACTCATCTAGCTCCTCATTTACTCCATGCCTCCTATAATTATTGTAGATATCTCTCTTTTTTCGAACCAAGTGTCCAATTTCCCTTGAAAACCATGGCTCTTTCCAATTTTTACTATTTCCTTTCAACTGAACAGGGACATAAAGATTCTGTACTCTTACAATTTCCCCTTTAAATGTCCTCCATTTTTCTTCTACATCCTTCCCATAAAACAAAATGTCTCAATTCACTCCTTTTAAATCATTACGCATTCCCTCAAAGTTAGCCTTTCCCCAATCAAAAATCTCAACCCTAGGTCCAGTTCTGACTCTCTCCATAATTATATTGAAACTAATGGTATTGTGATCACTGGTCCCGAAGTGCTCACCAACGCATACCTCCGTCACCTGACCTGCCTCATTTCCTAACAGGAGGTCCAGCACTGCACCTTCTCTGGTCGATACCTCTATGTATTGCTGCAAAAAACTATCCTGCACACTTTTAACAAACTCCAAACCATCCAGCCCATTTACAGAATGTGTTTCCCAGTCTATTTTTGGAAAATTGAAATCTCCCACAATCACTACCTTGTGCTTACTACTAATATCTGCTATCTCCTTACAAATTAGCTCTTCCAATTCTCGCTCCCCATTTGGCGGTCTATAATACACCCCTAAAAGTGTTGCTACACCGTTCACACTTCTCAGTTCCACCCAAATAGCCTCCCTAGACAAGCCCTCTAATCTATCCTGCCAAAGTACTGCTGTAATATCTTCTCTGACAAGCAATGCAACCCCTCCACCTCGGGCTATAAAACCATGGAGGCTTAAACAAAATGAAATAGAACTACAGGTGTGGTCTCATCAAAATCCTGTATGGTGAGAGTGAGATTTCATTACTCTTGTATACATCCCTTTTGCCAGCCCCCTTGCAATAAAAATTAACATTCTCTTTGCCTTCATACAGTGCATTCAGAAAGTATTCAGACCCCTTCACTTTTTCCCACATTTTGTTAAGTTACAGCCTTATTCTAAAATTGATTGATTTGCTGCAAAATTGATTGATTTGCTGCAGAAATTATTTTATACCCTTCCCCAGATCTGTGTCTCGACACATTCCTGTCTCGGAGGTCTACGGACAATTCCCTTGTTTTCATGGCTTGGTTTTTGCTCTGACATGCACTGCGAACTGTGGGACCTTACATAGAGAGGTGTGTGCCTTTCCAAATCATATCCAATCAATTTAATTTACCACTGGTGGACTCCAATCAAGTTGTAGAAACATCTCAAGGATAATCAATGGAAACAGGATGAACCTAAGCTCAATTTTGAGTGACATAGCAAAGGGTCTGATTGATAAAAAATACATCTATTGATGCTCCTGAACACATTATCAGTGATGTAACCTGGTGGCATTGGGTGTTTCGGGTCTTTCAACATCAGACACCCTCACCCAGGCGACCCAGCCGTGGTTGATCAGACCATGACTTGTGTCCAGGTGCCATTCCCTCCTCCCCATGGACCTCCTCTCCTGATCCAGAGCCATCTCGAGGCTCTCTCTGCTGCCTCTGTGGTGTTCTTGATGGCTCTTCTCCTCTCCACTCCGTTGATGCCCAGTGCACTCAAGGCTTTATAGAGCGATTGCCCTGCAAAACCTCTGCAGCCAACCTCGATGGGCATACACCTTGCCTTCCAGCCCTGCTTACGGCAGTCTATGACTAGCTCTTCGTACTCGGTCATCTTCCTCTCGTGGGCCTCGTCCAGATGGTCCTCCCACAGCAATGTCAGTTCTAACAAGATGATGTTTTTAGTGGTCTCTGAGACCAGGAGGATGTCTGGCCTCAGGGTGGTCGTGGCAATGTGCAGTGGGAACTTCAGCTGTTTCACCAGGTCTACAGAAAGCTGCCAGTCCTGCGCAGTCACCAGGATTCCTGTCAGTTTCCTGGCTGCTGTGGTTCTTGGCAGCTGCACTCCGGCCTTCACGAAGGTGATCATCTGGGTGGTGGGCCGTACTCGTCTGCAGCTGCTGATTCCCATGCTGAAATGGCTTCCGCAATGGATTTAAGAACCTGGTCGTGACGCCAGGTGTACCAGCCCTGCCCAAGAGCCTTTGGGCAGCAGCTCAGGATGTGTTCCAACGTCCCCTTCCCTGAGCATTACCAACAGTTTAGTCAATGAACCAATTTTACCAGTACTCAGATCCAGGGATAATGTGCCATGGAATAATAAGGATTTGGTATCTCTTTGCATTTCTAATATTTATATCAACCCCTTACATTTCTCCACATTAACCTCAATCTGTTATATTTTTCTTCTAATCAATTAATCTGTCTTTATCTCCTTGCCTTTATTCCCATATTTTACTTTCTTATCTGTCTTTGTATTATCAGTAAACACTCAATACAAAATCTTATAAACACTTTGATAGAGATTGGAGGTGTTGTACTGTTGCACCCTCATAATTTTTTATCAGGAACTGTGGTGTCGATGCTATTTTATGTGCTCAGATTGTGGTTTGTGTTGCAAAACCTGTCAAGGAAGTCCTTATTGCCTAATACCGTGCCTGGGTATGAGCCAAAATGTCTCATGAAGATTAGTTGCACAGACTCATGTGTTAACCTTGATTTCAGACTCTTAGTCATCCAGATAATTACAGTAACTCTCTCTCTCTCTCTCTCTCTCTCTCTCTCTCTCTCTCTCTCTCTCTCTTCTCCCCCCCCCTCCCTCTCTCTCTCTCTCTCTCTCTCTCTCTCTCTCTCTCTCTCTCTCTCTCTCTCTCTCTCTCTCCTTCTCTCTCCTTCTCTCTTCTCTCTTCTCTACTGGGCTGGCAAATTGCACAAACAAGCAAACATTTTGAAAGCCTAAAATAAAAACAGAACATTCTGGAAATACTGGGAACGTTGTACCGACAGATACTGCCTGACCTTCTGAGTGTTTACAGTATTTTCTATTTTTATTTCAGATTTCAAATATCCGCAATGCAGTAAAACACTGATAATCTGGCCCTCTGGGGGAATTTGGTTTTGCCGGACCAGCAGATTTTCTGGATGCCTAAACACATTCTAATTACTTTATTCACATGTCACGAGGCAGTACAATACATTTACCAATGAACCAGGTGAGTTTATACTCTGCAGGTAATATACAAGCACGCCAGACTCTAGTTCCAACTCTAAACTATCACTGATGGCTTCGACTACACATCCCTCTTGCACTCAAGATCATTAGATCACTAATGAGCAAGCTAAATGCGAGAACATTAAAATTTACAAACAATTAGTTGCTACATTATTGAAATGTTTTACTCTATTTCATTTTTATAATTTTAAATGCCAATTTTTCAAATATTTAGCTGTTTCGTTTAGCTTCCCTTTTCTTTGACTTCCCATTTCCATCACCATCAAGAATGCGGAAGGGGGTATGTAATTTTCTGAATTCATTAACATTCAGTAACAGAACCGAAATTCAGTAGTAGTCCCCTTGTTACCATTATCATGTACATAAACATAAGCTTTTTGTCCTAAAGATTTGGCACATTCCTATGTTGCCCAAGAAGAATATTGACAGATCTATTGTTACCCAGGCAAAATGTTGACAGATGCATAATGATCAGCTACAATAATTAAGAATCAAACGTTTGTAAAAACAATATAAACTTGCTAATGTCAAAAGTGGCCTCTATTTGGTAAGTGATGCAGACTTACGTGTATCCGATACACCATCCATTGCTAGATCTATCCTTACTCTCTGTGGAAAGTGATCAAGTTAACCCTTTCCTTTAGCTTCCAGATCATTCTGGATGTATCGAGGATTTTCTGGTGGGTTGTGCACAATGTAGTTGGAAGTCTGGTGATCAGTTTCTCTGCACAATATCCAGCTTCTCACTTGCTCTTGTGGTCAAAGTAGCTTGCCCACATTAACTTCTTAGCTATAGTGACAACAAGATGTTGATGGTGAGGGACCCAGAAACAGCATTTCTGTTAAATGTCCAAGATAGATGATTAGACTCAGTCTTGTTGGAGATAGACCCAGAGTGCTGGAGTAACTCAGCGGGATAATTCTTTATACTTGAGTATAAACCAGCATCTACATTCTCTCTTGTTGGAAATGATAATTGAATATAATTTATCAATTGCCAGTCTATGTCTGAATGCCAGATCTTGCTGCATGTGATAGTTCATGTGATAGTTCATTTTCCGAGGAATTGCAAATGGAAATTAACTCCACATAATTATCAGCAAATATTCCCTCTTCTATGCTGGCAGGGGTTATTTTTAAAGTAGCTGAAAATGGCAGGGATTTAGACACTGCCCTGAGGAACTCCTGCAGTGAGAATGACTGGGCTCCAGTACGAACAATTAATAGATATAGCTCCAGGTAGTTTTTGAAGCAGGTCTTCTTCGTTGATTCTCTTTAACTTCATTGTGGATCACACATGTTAATCCTGGCTAAATTGGGGCAGCTAGGACTTCAAAATGGGGTACAGCTTCAGGGTTGCTGGGAGATTTGGTCAAATTGGAGTTGCTCTCTGCAGGACTGGGACAAGCTGCGGTGAGGTGCCAGTGTGTCTGGAGCTTAGATACAAATTGTAAGCAAAGAATGGGAATATCTGCAAACCCTGTCAATTTGGTGCAAAATGCATATCATGGATTGGATGGCTGCAAACCAGACATACACCTTGTAAATAATTGTAAATAATGTTGCAGAGTTTGACTTTGCCAAGTGTTGATTGGATGAGGTGTTGAGCCTTGTCTGGGTTTTCAGTAAATCAGGGTAAATGTTTCTGTTGGCTCCCTCTCGAAGTCCGTTTTGAATACAATGTATTGAGCTGTTGTATCATTGGGTTAGGGGAATGCCTGTTATTTATGGGGTTAATCGATATCTGTAATTGAGTTATTAAGAGACCACCCCCGTGTGGTTCGGCCCCTCGAGGTCCCAGGACATATAAAAGTCCGCGATCACGAGGCTCAGGGTCGATCTTCAGGGAGAACGCTTGGGTCTGCGTGAACTTCTGGAGTGTTTCTGTCTGAGAGAGGCCTAGAGGACTTGAACAGGCAGACACGGGGATCGAACCCACGGTGGGATAGGTACAGTAGTTGAACTGTAAAGCACTTTTGGTAAAATAAAATGTAGTTGTTTCAAGTGCTTGATTCAGTGTTTTAACTGAAACTTGGCAGGGGGGAAGCTTAGAAACGAGCAATTATCATTGGGGGCTCGTCCGGGATCTCAAAAGACCCCCAAACACAAGTTTACGATCAAGAGTGTTGAGCTGTTTCGATCGCGGGTGCAGAAATCACCCTTCGCATTGATTTTCGGCACTTTGTGAGTCGGAGCGGATCGATCATTCGCGGGCTTGGGAAAGGGTCTAATCGATATCATTAGAACAGAGTCTAGCAAGCACAGGGGAGTGGCTAGCACGCCTTTGGGTTGGAGGCCCATAAAACCAGGCTGGGGTTAGAGGCCCTGGTGGAGTTGGGTTAGAGGCCCTTTTCTGGGTTAGAGGCACAAAACTATTCATAGTTAGGCAGACTGCAGCTGCCTTAACGAGAGCTAAACGCGCTTCATTGGGCGAGGAGTGGCCCAGGGTTAGACTTGGTATCCGAATTGGTTGGGTATTAAAAGACAGGTCTCACCTTCGATCGGATTGTTGCTGGGAGAGCAAATTGAAAAGGTGCGCTCTGAAAAACGGCATCGATAATTCACAGCGCGAAGCGGCTAGGCGCTGGATCCTTGGTACTTAGCAGAAGGGTGTATCTGTGTGTAGGTATATGAGTCTCTCCCTGAAGTGACGGACGAAGAGCCTCGAGAGGTACTGGGCTTGGACGAACAGAGTATAGATTGGCCAGAATACTCCAGTTCGTTCAAGAATTTAACTGGGCAATTTTATTGTGCATTTAACTGGGTCGTAAATTGAATTGTTTGTATGTTTTGTAGGAATTGTTTTGTTTGTATGGCTGTAGAAACAGAGTTTCGTTTGAGCCTCTCTGAGGTTCGAATGACAAATAATAAAATCTAATCTAATCTAATCTAATGAATTGGAGGGTCTTTAAAATTTTCAAGATTTGGAATAGATTTATGGAATCTGATTTAGGACTAATTGGAGTTTGATTATTAACTGACATTGTTATTATCTCATCCTCAGAAAGGCAGACAAAGATGGAAAGGATTGTTCAAAGGGCATCAGGAAGGATGGAACTTGGGAAGATCTGGTAACATAGAATTACTTATGGAATATGAGAGTTGGAATTAAAATCGGGATTGAAATTGGAATTAAACTTGAAAATTAAAATGGGAATTGAAATTGGAATTGGAGTTACAATTGGAAATGATAAAAAGAGGAACTGTGAGCAGTGGGACTTCCCTTTGAGAGACCGGGCTGAGAAATTATTCAGTAGTTAAGAAATATTACAAGCGAGAACCCCTAGATAGAGAACAAAGCCAACATATTAAAAAGCCAGCATAGTAAGAACTATGTAAGAACATGGTAAGAACCAACATAGTAGAGAATCAACATAGTTATGAATAGAGCCAGGATTTTGCCATAAATGCCATGTGCCTTTTCATTCCCTTTTTGATGATTTTACCAGGATAATGTCTTTTTCACGATCGAGTGCCTAAATCAGCCTTTTTTTGCTGTTATTCTAAAAGGTCGTGCTATTTTCTCTAGTTGTACCATGATTACAATGACGTTTTCTATGTTAACACATTAATATTAATAAGTTATTATTAATGTGTTAACATAGTATAATTTACAAGAAAATTTACACCACCGGGGCGAAACCGGGGGCGCCACCGTCAGTCATTCATTCGTTCATGCCGCTGCCCGCTGGTTCAGTCTTCTCAAGATCTATTTAAGAAAGAACTGCAGATTCTGGAAAAATTGAAGGTAGACAAAAAATGCTGGAGAAACTCAGCGGGTGAGGCAGCATCTATGGAGAGAAGGAATAGGCGACATTTCGGGTCGAGACCCTTCTTCAGACTGATGTGAGGGGGGGACGGGAAAAATAAAGGAAGAGGCAAAGACAGTGGGACTAGAAGGAGAGCTGGGAAGGCAGAGGGGGAGGAGGGAGAAGACAAGGGCTATCTAAAATTAGAGAAGTCAATGTTGATACCGCTGGGGTATAGACTACCCAAGCGAAATACCAAAGCTTGTCTCCTCACTACATTTACTGCTGACTTCAGTCGCAAATCTGAGTTTTTGAGTGATTTGTGCAAGGCATTCATTGATGCTGGAATTCCACTGTGGAAATTGGAAAACAAATCTCTCAGAGGTTTTTTAGAGAAATATGCAGAGGAACTTATACCAAGCGAGTCATCATTGCGGAAACATTATGTTGACAGCAACTTCAACATTGTTGTGCAGGAAATTAGAGATGAAGTTGCATGCACCAAAATATGGATCTCAATAGACGAGACAACTGATGTTGTGGGGAGATATTTAAGAAGGAACTGCTGATGCTGGAAAATCGAAGATAGACAATAATGCTGGAGAAACTCAGTGGGTGAGGCAACATCTATGGAGTCTGAAGAAGGGCCTCAACCCGAAACGTCGCATATTTCCTTCGCATATTAGATGCTACATCACCCGCTAATTTTCTCCAGCATTTTTGTCTACCTGTGGGGAGATATGTTGCCAATGTGGTCATCAGTACACTGGAGGCAGTTCAACCATCAAAGGAGTATTTGTTGACATCGGAAGCATTGGAGAAGTCAAACAGGTCAACTATTTGACAGCCACACACAGCCATCAGGCTATTAAACCTGGCTCGGACAAAACTCTGAACATTAAAAACCCATTATCTGTTATTTTCACTTTATCAGTTTATTTATTCATGTGTGTATATATTTATATAATGGTATATGGACACACTGATCTGTTTTGTAGTCAATGCCTACTATATTCTGTTGTGCTGAAGCAAAGCAAGAATTTCATTGTCCTATCAGAGACACATGACAATAAACTCACTTGAACTTGAACTATTGCTCAGTCGCTTACATATTCACTTGCTGTACTTGGCCAGAAGATATAAAACACTAGAATGTTCTTCCGTTTGTGACTGATGAAGCTCCGTACATGAAAAAGGTTGCTCGTGCTCTTAACGTTTTATTCCCAAAATGTTGCATTTGCCAAGCACATATATAGCTTGTGTCCAAATGTCGATCGCCTAGTTTCCAATGTCAAGAAAATCTTCCTCAAAGCACCGTCACGTGTGCAGTTGTTCAAGGAAATGGCACCCGAGATTCCGCTACCTCATCAACCCGTTTTGACTAGGTGGGAGTTCATGGCTCTCTGCTGTACTCTACGATGTAGCAAATTTCAAAAAGATAAAGGAAATTGTCAACTGTTTTGAAGAAGAAGAATCTGCTGTAGTCAGGATCGTGCAGAAAAAGTTCCTCCATCGCAATCTTGTGTCTATTGCTTCCAATTTTGCTAACTTCGCACAAGCTATCACTTCCCTTGAGAAACATTGCGAAACATTCATGAATAACTTGCAGGTTTTCAACAAAATAACTGACGATATTCGTAAAATTCCTGGCGATGTAGGTAAAGACATACAAGGAAAATGTGAGAGTGATTTTAGCTTACAAAGATCTTGATGAAATACAAAACACAGCTAAAGTTCTGAAAGGTAGTTGTAATGCACAAGATATTGACATGAATATAGAGTCTGTAGCTTGTTTCGGGTATGCACCAGTTACCGAGGCTGAGGTAGAAAGATTTTTTTCACAACTGAAGCATATTCTGTCTGACAGAAGGCATAGTTTAACACCAAATAATTTGAAAAAAATGCTAGTAAATATGTGCAACCAGGCAACTTTGGTCATTTAATGTAGTATACCTTTATATTATCTTTTATAACCATATTTTGGTGGCGGAAATACGTGCCTTGTTATGCCTTTTTTTGTCAATAAATGCATTTTTCGTGCCTTTTTTGTGATTTTATTATGGCTTTTTGCCTATTTCAGTTTTTTAGTGCCTAAACATCCTGGCTCTAGTTATGAGTTACCATAGTGAGGAGTGCATACATAAATAAGAGGAGGTACTGGAGGAAAGACTTGGTTAACTGTAGGGGGAAACTTGAATTGTATTGGGAATAGCAGAGCCAATGCACATTTGCCCGATGGATTTGAATTGTTTAACCCTTGATGGTAAAGAGGCTTATATTATTAAGGTGGAAAGAAATTGTCCATGGATTTGGCATTTTTGATTGGACTTAGCATAAAATTAATAGCAAAGGAAATTTGATTGTTTAAATTTGAACAGCTGGGAATTCCAGAGGAATTGGAATTGTATTATCGGCTACAATGCTGTGGAATAAGAAAGATGAAATGGGCATTGAAATATAAAATAGTAAATTGAAGGCTGAGACTGAATTTGGTTAAATTGGAACATTTATCATGGTTTGCTTCAAATTAAAGTCACGCCTGTAGGGAAATCTGGACTGCACCCAGCTGGAATTTATATGATTACCCATCATTAGATATACATATTGTAACATTGTGTGAGTATAAAGAAGGATAATTAGTCGATCCTAGAATGATAAAGAGTATATTAGGGAACAGAATAGGAATAGGGATATAGTAATAGAGGGGGTGCTGTCCTGTACGACTGCCAGTCCTGCAGCTGTCCGTTGTTTTCACTTATTCGCTTTATTTTTAGTACGTTAAAAGTGTTCGTTGGGGGTCTAATCTTTTTATGTGTGGGGGGTGGTGGGGGGGAAGGAGGAAACTGCTTTCTCAAGTCCCTACCTGGTCGGAGAGGTGGCTTTCCTCGAGCAGCAACTTCGACCCGTCCTCGCGGCCTACCAGCGGGGTCTGGAGCGACGTTTTCCTGAGTGGACCTGGCCAGAACCTCGGCTTCGGAGGCGGCGCAGCGCTGGAGCGCTATCGCGGGCGATGCCTTGCCTGGGTATGCTGCGACCGCCGATAAAAACATTGCAGAGCTGCGGGTCTGTTGAGATGGCCAGCGGCGCTGAACTTTACATTTGCGGAGTCTGGGATCTCTCGCCGAGATCGCCAGTGTGTGGAGCTCCATCCAGCATAGCCTGTTGGTTTGGAAGCCGCAGTCTCCGGTAAGGAGGCGGCTGTTCCAGGCACCCCAAGCCGCTGAGAGGGTCTGCTGACGCCGGAGTACCACCACCCGGTGAGAACAGCCGGGAACATCGGGCCTCCGTAGCGGCGATTGTGGAGGCCTCAATAGGCCCGACTACTTTGGGTGGTCATGGGGATGGGGACTGGACTCTGTGCCTTCCCCCACAGTGGGAACCATCGTGGGGGGATGTTTATATGTTTTAATGTTAAATTTCGTTAATGCTATGTTGTATTTTTATTAGTGTGCTGCAAGGACATCTGAATTTCCCCTGAATAAGGGGATTAATAAAGTATGTGTTATGTTATGTTATGTTATATTAATAGAGCACAATATAATATGTTCAATAGATAATAGCATATGAATGGGTTCAAGTGAAATAGAAATGGCAAATGTATGGGAAAGCATGAGTGCATGATGGTAACTTGCTTTGTCCCAAGCTTCTTAGGATTTACTAGGGTTTAGGTTCGACTGTGGAAGGTGATGGAAGACTGGGCAGGATCACGGATGGAGGGAATTCGTGCCCACGAAAACCCTGGAGATGAAGACTCCTCAGATAGAACTTGTGAAGTTATACCCATGAAAACTCGGGACGCTTGACAAGATTCTGAGAAGAAACATCATCATCTTGTGTTACTGATAGATGGGAAATGTAAAGCACACTTATGTATATTTGGTTAGCTGCTATTGAGCCACTTTGGTTGGTTATCATTATGATAATAGGAAGGAATGTTAATCCTGGTTAAATTGGAACAGTTATGACTTCAAAATGGGGTAAAGCTTCAGGGTTGCTGGGATATTTGGTCAAATTGGAATTGCTCTCTGTAGAGCTGGGACAAGCTGTGGAGAGGTGCCAGTGTGTCTGGAGCTTAGATACAAATTTGTAAGCTAAGAATGGGAATATCTGCAAACCCTGTCAATTTGGTGCAAAATGCATAGAATGGATTGGATGGCTGCAAACCAGACATACACCTTGTAAATAATTGTAAATAATGTTGCAGAGTTTGACTTTGCCAAGTGTTGATTGGATGTTGAGCCTTGTCTGGGTTTTCTGTAAAATCAGGGTAAATGTTTCTAAGTTGGCTTCCTCTCGAAGTCCGTTTTGAATACAATATATTGAGCTGTTGTATCATTGGGTTAGGGGAATGCCTGTTATGCATGGGGTTAATCGATATCTGTAATTGAGTTATTAAGAGACGACCCCTGTGTGGTTCGGCCCCTTGAGGTTCCGGGACATATAAAAGTCTGCGATCATGAGCGTCAAGGTCGATCTTCTGGAAGAACGCTTGGGACTGCGTGAACTTCTGGAGTGTCTCTGTCTGAGCGAGGCCTAGAGTGCTTGAACAGGCTGACACGGGTATCGAACCCGCGGTGGGATAGGTACAGTAGTTGAACTGTAACGCGCTTTTGGTAAAATATAATTTAGTCGTTTCAAGTGCTTGATTCAGTGTTTTTACTGAAAATAGACTGGGAGGAAGCTTGGAAATGAGCAATTATCACACACACTTGACAAAAAACTGTTGAAGTCAGGGCAATCATTCCCACTTCCCCTCTGGGACAGCTTGTCTCCAGTTGGCCACATCTTCCTTGTTGCAAGTTCCGTTCATCCATTGCTGGGGAAGAGTTTCTCACTTCTGTAACTTATTTCTCTCAAGAGTACTTAAGTGAGCCATTATAAAAGTGGAGTGCAATCACTTAGTCCACATTTGGAAATTGCTGTCTACAAAATGATCACAGGAACTATATAATAATAAACCATGTAGCTCCCTTGAATCATACAAAAGTACTGGAGCTGGAATCATGTCATTTCAATTGATACTTCGCAGACTGCCATGCATTCAATGGCAAAGTCAAGAGGTGGCACTTTTAAATATTACAGGCAGAATATAGTCATAGAAAGATAAGCATGGAAACGGATTATTTGGCCCATCAAATCTACACCGGCCATCAAGTACCCATTTGGACTAATCCTGCATTAATCAATTAAAAATAAAATTCTCCCTTCATTCTTGTCAACTCTCCCCAGATTCTATTTGTTGAAATTACCACTACTCCACCTTCAGCATTGAGTTTTTGATTTTATTTTATTCTGGACAGTGTGCTCCACCTGCGTTAACCTTACATTATCCGCTTCTTGTGATAATTGCCCTCCTAGTTACATTTTGTAACTGTTCAGCCATTCCTATGTAGGTACTCTTTAATATGTTTTCTTATGCACACAGATTAAACTTATTTTGGAATGATTGCACCTATTTACCACATTTTGTCCTGGACACTTTATGATCATAAGCATTTGGTGACTTCTTGTCATTCAATACTTTTCTCCCTTGTATCGTTTCCCTGGTTTCATGTTTTGAAATCAGAATTTAATGCTAATAAACAATCACTGCAATTAGCTGCATACACAACCAAATAATTAGTGAACATATATAAGTGCTGTGAGCAAGCAGTTGAAGAATAATCATTAATGGAGCATGTTACTGAAAATGATAAGCATAAGTTAAATGGGCAATTGTAAATGGGAAAATGGGCATACCACTGTCAATCAGCATTAATGATGATGAGCATTAATGTTCACGGTGACCAGTCAGTTATAAACAAGATTATTTCAAAAGCTTTTTTAAAATTTAACTGACAAGTTAACAGCATAGAAAACCCTGTTCATTAACCAGCTCATCTATCAATGAATAACAAAAAGTGCTGGAATAACTTAGTGGGTCAGGCAGCATTTGTGAAGGGAGTGGATAGGCGAGATTTTGGGTTGGGGCTTGTCTTTAGACTCTTATAAATACATAATGTATTGCTCAATATTCTAGCATCTGTAGTTCTCTATGTCATTCTCTATGTCTATGTCTAATATCATTTAGAGCTTCCAAAACTTTACCTTCATAAGGTGGAAGATTGTTATCTCCATCTTTTCCTGGGTCCTAGAATGTTGAGTGCATTTTTGAAAGCATATTAAATAAATAATTCCGTCGAGTTAGAGGATATAGTTAGGGTACTTTATAAATAGATTTAATGTTTATTGCTATCAAATATAGAAATTTGCTAAGATAAAATAGTGATCTTACCCATCTTTATCCACTTATGTTGTTTCTTATAAGAAAATATTTTATAGAAAAACAGCTTCTAAGATCCAGAACATCCTATTACTGACTGTGAACATTGCATTGTTCATTCATGCAAAATATCATAATTCATAAAGCTTGTACTGAGAATTATGGCTCTTTCTTTCTCATGAAAGAACTGCTGTAACTCACATTCACTGAAGCATGTCCTCTATTTCTCATGTCCCTTCTTTATGTAACATAATGGATTGAATATGCCTTCCCCGATGTGGACAGTAAACAATAACCAGATAAAATAAATTACTGACATGCAATCAAGGTAGTGTCATACTGATAGAAATACAGCTTATTACTGTGGTGCATCTTCGAACATAAGATACAATTACTGAAGGTTATAAACCCATAAATTATATTGAAGATACTGCAGGGGATATAATTTAGTGCCGAACTTGCAGAAATGCCAATGGCTTACACTGAAGAACTTTATCCACCTAATTTCTTGGGCTCATGCCACAGAATAATGTACATATGTAAAACATTTAGTTGGTCATGGAAAATAACCTATGTGTTTTATAGGCATACAATCAGACTGAAAGCGATGCATGGTAACGAAAAAGATTTGAGGAGGGATGACCAAATAATCCATGAAAGAGATAAATCTTTTTGGGTGCCTCAGTGGCTGAGAGGAAGGCGTAAAAGCATTGAGGATTAAGAAGGGAACTAAAGAGTTTGAGATCTGAATGTGTTTTATTCATGGGCATTGCAATCAAATGAATAGACTGAAAAGATTATGGTAAACTTCTATCTTGATCCACTGTAGTCCCATTGTGTGGATTTTTGCCCTTGTTGGTTTGATTGGCATTTCCTGAATTCTGTCCCGTGAACAATGATGGATAGAGTGTTATATCGAGGCAACCTTGCGGCTGATGGTGTTCCATGGATGCCACTGGTGGCAAAATAAATGAGGGAATTCACAGAAGCCAGTTGGCAGAATAAAGATACCTTGAATGTAATTGTGGAATTTTCAATGCCTTATTGGGCATTCTTTGGAAAGTGAACCAACACACATGATCAGATGCCATCACATAAAGTAATACATTAAAAATTTCTTGTAAGAGATGAATCTTATTCATTGCTATTTTCCTACCTACAGAACTATAATGCATGTCTGCTAAAGATATGAACATTCTAGCTTTTTAAAATTCAGTTTGTAAGATAAAACTGAGTTATGAAAAAAATGATTCCGTGTGAGGTCACACACATGACCAATCATATTTTATCTCTGACCCTAAACAAACATTGTCAGCATAACATAAATCTCACTTGATAAACTTCGATAAAAATATGAATCATATATACAGTAGAAAACAATACCTGTAATGCTTTCAGAATTAGAAGAGATGTATTCCAGTTTTTCATATTTTTGGTCAGACACGTGACTAAGAATGGGTCTATTAGGTCGTATATCTTTGCCATATGTGGGACCTTGATGTACACACATTGGATGTAATATTTTCTGGATTAGCAAGGTGACTGGTATTGGCAGTACAGTGACGCAGCTCGTAGAGTGCCCGAGACCCAGGTTTGATCCTGACCCTGACCCTGACCCATGTGGAGTTTGCACATTCTCCCTGTGACTGAGTGACCTTCGTCCGGGTGCTCTGGTTTCCTCCTACATCCCCAAACCGTGCAGTTAAGTAGATTAATTAGCCTCTGTAAATTTCCCCTGCTGTGTAGGGAGCGGATGCAATAGTGGGATGATATAGAACTAGTGTGAATGGGAGATGGATGGTTGGTGTGGGATAGGTGGGCTGAAGGACTTGTTTCTAGGCTGTATCTCTCTAAACATTACAAATATTTTATAATTTTCAAGTATTTTGAAAGGTAATGAAAAGTTTTACCTACCTTTAAACATTAATGGATTAGGGAGTGAGGATAGGGATTAGTAGACACAAGGACCTTTAGATGATGGAATCCTGCGTAGAGCATCTTTGGAGGACAAGGATTAGTATTTTAAATTGAGATATAGGTCAGCACCATTCGGAAACATAACTTTAGGGTAGAAAATGGCAGTAAACTTGGGTGAAACGAAGTTCACAAAGAATGGGTAGCCAGCTAAGAGGCCAACTATAGAGGTTCCACAGTGACATAAAAGTTAAATACCAGATGGGCTGAGACACATTACCTATTACCTATTGGCAGTAATAGGACAGATTGTAATGGTGATTAAATGTGATTTAATGTTCAGTTTAGGATTGAATACAATGCCAGATATACAGTAAACTGTGTTGAGTTCTGAGATAATAGCCACAAAGATAACTACAGTGAATTACAGGAAGCAGTGTTTGTGCAACCGAGTGCCCCAATACAGTTTTTCTGCCTAACCCCATCACAAATCATATGCTCAGATATGGCAACTACAGTGATATTAACACAAAAAAAAAATGGTTGAATAAGAACATGGCAAGGACCTTTCCCACCCTGGTCATTCTTTCTTCTCCCCACACCCATTGAGCAGAAGACACAAAAGCTTGAAAGCATGTATTACCAAACTCAGGCACAGCTACTTCTTCTCTTCTAACAGACTTCTGAATGGTCCTCCCATAACCTAGGGTACAGTCACAATTTTAAAACCTAGCTAATTTTGGACATTGGATTGTTTCACTGGAACTGTTATGCTACAATGGTGAGAAACTATATTCTGCACTCTATATCTTCCCCTTTGTGTTTGGGTGGATTGTAAAGTATAGTATTGTCTGACTGATTAGATAACAAGCAAACAAAATCTTTCCATTGTACGTGATACATGACAATGTATCATGACGCATGATAATAATAAAACTAAACTAAAAATAAGCAATGTTGGGATGAATGATTACTATTAACATCTGCCATTGAATAATAACGACAAATGTTTGTGTATGGGCAGAATATTTCTATTTGACATAAATTAATGTCATTGTTTATTCTTTTTCAAAAATCACACATTCTCCACTTCACCCATCCCTCCTATTCACTTTTTTTGAAGGTTTGTCCAGATAAGGAAGAAGTGCACATTCTACCTTTCAACAGAAGTGAGATTTCGATTTACATAGCAACTTTCACATCTCTTTCACAACATCCTAAGGTCCTTATGTACTCACTGCTGTAATGTATCAAATGTGGCAGACAATTTGCATGTATTAACCTCCAACATATAAGTTTTAAAATTACCAATTAATTTGTTTTTAGTAAATAATCAATTTTACTCAGCTCTTACTTCTCCATTACATATTGCATCTTTTTCATCCATCTGAAAGAACAGATGGAGCCTTGGTTTCTAGTTTTATCTGAAAGAATGCACTTCCAACAAAGCAGCGCTCTCAGTACTATAATATGGAAAACAAATGTTTCAGCGACAAGACGGAGAAAGCAGTCTGCTGACTATTATGCAACTATTTTAGATTTGTAATATTTCTAATTTCTAGCATTTTATTTTTTGCCAGCATTTTCCATTGGGTCCTCGTGTTTACTACTTTGATGGGAGGGGTTTTTTCACATTTTTTTTTGTATTCCTGAACTAAACGGGTGATGTTTCATATTGCAATTTGCATTCCTTGTTGGGATGCCTTGCTGATATTATTCCAGGTGTCTTGTTAAATGTTCTATATATTACATACCACTTTATACATCAGTGATGAACTACCACTTACTCAGTCTAATTTTACAAATCATGAGGCTGGTAATAATACACCAAACATTTTGGATATATAATTAATCAGTTTTTTTCAGATATAGACAAATAAATACATAAATAGAATAATTGCTTACAGATACAGGACTGTTCAGAAGATTAACAATTAATTCATTTGTATAGCAAAATTCAAAATAAAGAAAATGCATATTTTTAAATTAACCTTTCATCTCTCCTTATTTCTTCAAATAAGGAAAGATAGCAACTAGATGGTAACAAAAGATACATGTGATTTTTTGAACTCCTTATATGCATATTTTAGCAGTGGGGTTAAGCTCTTGAAAATAATTGGGGTAACACCTGTTTTAAAATTAAAACATTGGCCCAAAGAAAATGGTTTACATAAAAGCAAACGTTCATTTCCTAATTATAATTTGGCTTTTGATTAATTTAAAACTGAGGATATACACCTTGATCTCAATTAATTGGGCACATGAAGAAAGTGACCAAGGATCCCTATTCTTCTAGTAATAGGAATATGAGAACAAGAGTGAGCTATTTAGCCCTTTACAGCTCTTTATTTGATAAGATCAAGCTAACCACGTTGTTGTTTTAGATTCATATCCTTTAATATTCAGGTGAACATAAATCAGTCAGTGCCAGATTTCAAATTAACACTTAACCCACCATCAATGGACTACTATTAGAGTATTTAAGCTTTTCAACTACCTTCTGTGTAAAGAAGTATTTTTTTAAACTTTATTACATAAGGTTCTATTCTGATTTTAAATGTACTCTTTGGTCATTAACTCTCAAATCTGTAGAAATAGTTCGTCTTGGCGCAAGGTGCAATTGATGCCCTTTTGATGCAGGTGGAACCTCAGGCCACAGAAAAAAGGATGCAGATATCCTTGAATAGTGCAGCTAGTTGGTCTGCTCATATCTTTGACACTCGGCTAGATGCTTTGCATGGTTACCCTCTTGACAGATGCTCTGACATTGACCTCAGAGAATGAGATCACAGGGTCATCAGTGGCTGTGGAGGCTCCTGTGGGAGTGTCATTGTTCTTCCTTTCGAAGCATGCATAAAAATCATCGGGGTTATCTGAAAGTGAAGCATTGTTGCCACTTATGCTACCCAATTTTAGCTTATGGGAAGTGACAGCATGCAAGCTCAGCATCCAACAAATTTGTCTGAAATTGACTCCTCGGACAACCAATACCCTTCAGGAGGTTGTACCTGGACTTTTTGTATGACTTTGGAGCACCAGTCCTAAATACCACAGTTGTGGCCTTCAGTAGATTAAGAATCTGGTTTATCCAGGGGATTTGGCCAGGGAAAACTTGGAATTCCTTTATAGATCCACTTTCATTCACACATTTCTTTATGAAGTTGGTAACGATTGTGGCATATTCATTCAGGTCTGCTAATGAAGCCTTGTCAATCAAGTCAACGTAGTCCCGAAAGGGTTCCTCTGCCTCTCATGACCGGAGCTTTGCAATCCCCTTAGCCAGTGCGATGCCCTTCAGTCTATGCCTGTATGCAGAATGAAGAAGCACAGCCAGGTGGTAAAACTTTACGAAGTGCGGGTGAGGGATGGAGCTGTTGCCATTCCTGATAATGGTATAGCAGTAGATGATTCTTTTGAGTCCTCTGGTGATGTGTTGACCGTAGTTATAGATTTTTTGGTCAATAGACAATAGGTGTGGGAGTAGGCCATTTGTCCTTCGAGCCAGCAATGTGATCATGGCTGATCATCTCCAATCAGTACCCCGTTCCTGCCTTCTCCCCATATCCCCTGATTTCACTAGATGGAGGTTTCACGGCAGTCGGGTCACGACCCATGACCCGTACTGTTGGTACACTGCGCCAAGTGGAGTACACGCGATGAACTGCAGGTAAGCACTTACCATTGTTTCCAGCGTAGCGGGCCTGTAAAAACCCGCCAAAATTGTCTATTTTTGCGGTGTAAATAATTTTGGAAATTGGGATAAGCGTGAGAGACATTTAGCCCACTTCAGAATTCCAAATGTGAGGAGAAATTACAGTAGAGAAGTGAGAGCTGAAGGGACAGCCAAAGTGCTTGGCGAACATTGGCCGTTTGCTCACTACATTTCATCAACTAAGGCATTATTTGTGTTTTTTCTTGATTCCTTTGGCATCTCAAAAGTGTCAGAAGTTATAAATGTGCCTGTAAAATTTTAAAATCGCCCATGGTTCTCAAGTGGGTTTTTACATACAAAAAGAAAACGCCTCTGAAGCGAAATTTACAGCCAGATTTATCACTTCTGAGACTTTTTAGATACCAAATGAATCAAGAAAAAAAACAAATAATGCCTTACTGTTGATGAAATGCAGTGAGCAAACGCTATCATTCCCAATATTTTCAATTCCGATATCTGCACGGCCAATGTTCGCCAAGCACTTTAGCTGTTGTTGTCCCTTCAGCTCTCGCTTCTCTTTACCTTCATTTCGCTTCACTTTTTGAATTCTGAAGTTGGGTACATGTCTCTCACGCTTACCCTGACTTCCACAATTTTTACAGTGCAAAAATTCAACATTTTGCCGTTTATTAACAGGTAGGAAAGTACGCGTTTCTTGCATTACTAACATATACCGGAATTTACGGATGTCCTCCAGATGGATTGAGCGGCTCCGTGCGTCTAGCACTATGATCCAGTGACCTTACGTGCAACCTCCATATTTTTAAGAGCCCTATCTAGCTCTCTCTTGAAAGCATCCAGAGAACCTGCTTCCACTGCACTCTGAGACGACAGAGAATTCCACAGACATGCTTCCCAGCTATGATGTGGAAGGTCTTGTGGTACGCTGTTTTGTGCTTGTTGATCGTGACACTCAATTCCTCAAAGGCTAGCTTGACATCTGTCTGAGGGGGGTTTAGGCTGTATGATGATGGCAGTGGTATGGAGAATGTTCGGCACTCAATTGCCAGAGATCGAGATCTCCCTTTCTTTTCCTCTTTCTTTCCTTTCACACTGAGAAGGAAAACAAATCCCTGCTCATTTCCTTCGCGACCTCTCCACTTGAAGAAGTTAAGAGGAGCCTGAAAACTGAAACGTGCAGGTTTCCGGACAGCTTCTTTCCTACAGCCATCAAGCTATTAAACACTGCAACTTCCAAATAAGCTCTGAGGTACAGATTTGGGGGCATTGGTTTTGTATTTTTGCACTATTATTGTTTGTTTTCATTTGTATGCGTATGTGTATGTATAATATGCATATAAATGTGTGTGTGTGTGTGTTGGAAGGATTTGCAGATGCTGGTTTAAACCGAAGATAGACAACATGCTGCAACAACTCAGCGGGACAGGCAGCATCTCTGGAGAGAATGAATGGGTGACGTTTCGGGTCGAGACCCTTGTGTGTGTGTGTGTGTGTTTATTTATACATATATATATATATATATACTAGACAAAGCACGGACCCGTTGGGTACCCCTCCCCAAACGCAATATTCCACTAAAACACGCTTGACTATTGACTTGACTCTTGCCTTCGCTGCTCCCGACGAGCCGCCTTCCTTGCAGCCCTGCAGGTGGAGCTGCTGCCGGCCGCGAAGCAAAGCGAGAGGCACCACAGCCGCCCGGGGAGGGTTTTTTTTTCTCTTTCTTTCTTCTTTATATGTTGCTGGCTTCCCTGCCTCCCTGAAGTCCTCCCTTCCTCCATCCTAATGCTCTTGTCCCGTGCGCCCGCCTGGATGGAGCTCGAGCGGGCAGCGGAAGGGGGATTGACGACAGGAGGCGGCGGCGGCCGCGCCGCGGAGGCTGCGGCTGCGGCTGCGAGAGACGGTTAGGACGGTTGGCGGTTGGGAGGAGGAGGTTGAGGGGGGGGGGGGGGGGAGGGGGCGAGATCGGGCTCGAGCGTCGCCCGCCCAGACAGTCAGACAGTCAGTCGGTGACTGACACCGCGCCAGACAACTGCCTCAGGGGGTGAGTGAGACTCGCTGTCATTTATTCACGATTATGAGCGGAGGTGGGGACGTTAAGTTGTTCCTGCCCGTGTGTTTAATATATTTATTATTTCCAAGAGGATGGCTGTGAAATGGCTCTTTTTTTTTGTGGCGCGGAGAGCGCGTGTGTGTTGTGTTCCTATAGAAGCCAGACAGGGAGGAGAGTTGCAGCCAGACTGGGGCAGTCACACAGAATGTGTTGTCTGTGCGCTGGCCAGACAGGCCCAAGTTTAAAGTCAACAGCACAATAAATCACATAAGCCTAACACCATCAACCGAATCACCTTGTAACAGCAAAATAAAAGCCATTTAAAGTATGGAAGTTCGCCTTTGGTAATTGCACAGTGTATTATAGCGTTTAGGGGAAAAAACGAACTTGAATGCAGTTACTTCTGCTCAGCTAGGTTTGTGCAAATTTTATTTATTGAGATTTTGCGCCGTTTATATCCACTTTGTTTGTGTTACTCAGTAAACGAGACAATGTAAAAAAAGGAAGTGAAATGTGTAATGATTACGTTAAATGCTATAAATCTGAAAATGATGCTTCCAATGTATGAAGAGTGCAACTTTTATTTTTTCCTCCCACAAATATGTAATATGTGAATATGTGATTCTGTTCCATTCAGTTTTGTAGTTTGTTTTTTTGCACAATCCACGAGCATTGCCACTTTTCACTTCACTGCACATCTCGTATGTGTATGACAATAAACCTGACTTGAAGTGAGTTGCTGCAAATGTAAATTATGACAGAGGGTGCTTTAGGAAGGGGTTTTCTGAGATTCATTTCCATTTTATGTCTGATATGTGATGACATGCAAACTGATCCAAACCAGTGCTTCCTCCATAACTCAGGGCTCTTCGTTGTTGCAAACCTCACTGCATCTCCAATAAATTCTCCATTGGAGTAGAGTTGATCTCCAGGATGCATAGGAAACTATTCAACCTTCACTTCCACTCCAGAACTAACATCAAATCACATTCAATCATCAGTTAGCAGGTATCAATCCAAATTGTGCATTCACACACATGGAGATCAAATTCCAAATCATCCTTGGTAGATGAAAATGCTGGAGAAACTCAGCGGGTGAGGAAGCATCTATGGAGCGAAGGAAATAGGTAACATTTCCGGTCGAAACCCTTTTTCAGGGTGGGTGGGGGGGGGCGGGAAGAAGAAAGGAAGAGGAGGGGTTCAGGTGAGAAGGGGAGCAGAAAGTAGGGACTATCTGAAATTAGAGCAGTCAATGTTCATACCGCTGGGGTGCGACCGCTGGGGTGCAAACTGCCCATAGAAATATGAGGTGCTGCTCCTCCAATTTACGGTGGTCCTCACTCTGGCCATGGAGAGAAGTCAATGTTCATACCGCTGGGGTGCAAACTACCCAAGCGAAATATGAGGTGTTGCTCCTCCAATTTACGGTGGTCCTCACTCTGGCATTGATTCCTTTGCTAAATTTAACTGATATTGGATCTTAAGCTAAATATCTAAAAGATAAAGATCCCATTGACTTTCAACACCATTCCTCAATAATTAAGATCTAGAAGAACACAAAGAGAAGGAGTTAACCCCCAAAACTTACTCCACTGTATTCAATGAAATCATGGCTGATCCATGACGGAAAACTGGAAAGTGTGGATTTTATTCTATAACCTGGGTTCTATATACACTATTAGTTGATATTGATGACATTCACCACTATCTCCATTCTGCTGATACAGCATTTGGCTCTTTAAAGCCAAACTCTTTGAAAACCAAGGCCACCGATCTGGTACTGGGCTCATGGTCTGCTAAACAGTTATGATCTTTGCTCTTCTAAATATTTTAGAGACATAAACAGCATACACTAGATACCTTAAAGCACTGCGGAAACAATACTACATCTGTCTTTTCAAAATTCTCCAAATCCATCAGCAGGATTGGTGAACCAATGTCAGTGTTGTACACCAGACCAGTTTCCCAGTGCTAACAGTCAACCAGCTTTGCTGGGTTGGTCACATTATTCGCGTTTCTAACACCAAACTCCTGAAACAAGTTTACTTGAACTATGTCAAAGCAAGGACATGAAAAGACGTAGCATCTTCAACTCCTTATGGGAATCCTTGACACAAATCAAAATGCAGAACTATCTAGAAAAGCACAAAACACTGTAAGTCCAAATGACAAGAGCATAGAGGTCAAATGGAAGAAGTGCACATCACTCCAGATAATATATCCATCTGCCCAATTGCTCACCATTGATCCAGCATGGAAACTGACCCACCATGATGACTATATTATCTCACTTTTGCATCCACCCCCTATACACACGGGGCAATTTACACAATCCAATTAATCTACAAACTCGCACGTCTTTGGGATGCGAGAGGAAGGTGGAGTACCTTGAGAAAACCGCACATGACAGAATGTGCAAACTCTACACAGTCAGCATCTGAGTTAGGATCGAGCCTGGGTCTCTGGTGTGAGGCAGCAGCTGTGCCAACTGCACCACTGTACCACCCAAATCAGTGTGGGAGCATGTCCTTTTTGACCTCATTTGATTCGATAAGAAGATGATGTTGGATATCAGTTGTTTTTGTTAAAGGACAAAACGTTAGTGGAGGAGTAAGCACTAATCTTTGCGCAGACTATTTTTTCAATGTTGAAATAGATGAAGGAAATTATTTCACAGTGCAACTATTGTACTTCATTTTGTAAATAAGGACAACCGCAGAGTTCTGTACTGCATTATGTGTGGGGGCTAAATAGAATACGCACTTGAAAAAATTGTGTTAAATCGGCTTAAAGTTTCAAAAGGGCAGAATTTTAATTAGAATTTTTGAGTTTCCTTTTGTGTTTTGGTAAAATGAAAATGTGCAGTGATTTCTGTGAAACTATGATTTAATATTAGTTGCAGATTAATTCTCTCTCATTACTTGGTGTTTCTTTTCTGTCAGTTCATAGTTACAAATTCACATCCAAGCAGTACTTTATGTTTTTAAAAAAAAACCCACAATGTGCTGGAGTAACTCAGCAGGTCAGGCAACGTTTTTAGTGGACATGGATAGGCAACATTTCAGGTCGGGACCTTTCTTCATACTCCAAACTCTTAAATGTTGCCTATCCATCTCTTCCAGAGATGCTTCCTGGCCTGCTGAATTACTCCAGCATTTTGTACCGTTTTTTGTAAATCAGCATCAGCTGTTTCTTGTGTCTGCGGTACATTATGTTGTTGGACGTATAAGGCAGTTTTAATATTTTAAAAATATATAGCCTGGATCAAGGTGTTATTGAATAATAGTAACATTATTATTTTAGGGGTAAAATGTTTGACAATTTTATTAACAATTTGGATAAGAATGTACGTGACATGGTTAGTAAATTTGCAGATAACACTAGAATTATGTTATTTTGGACAGTGAAGAATGTTACATAAGATTACAATGGGATCTTGATCAATTTGATATTGAGCAATAGTAGACAGAATTTAATTCAGATAAATGTGAGGTAGTTTGAAAGTGGTGACACATAAGTTGGGATGTCATGTTACAAAGTTGGACAACACATTATTAAGGCCATATTTGGTAAACTGTACAGTTCTGATAGAAGGATGTCATTAAACTGGTAAGGCTGCAAAGAAGATTTACGAAGATGTTATTTGGACTGGAGGGTTTGAGTTATAACGAGAGGCTGGAAAAGCAAAGGCATTTTCCCTGTACGGTGATCTTATGGATTTCTGTAAAATCATGAGGGGCATAGATAAGGTGAATCGTCACAGGATCATTAGGGGAATCAAAACTCTAGAGTAAAGTTTAAGGTGAGAGGGGAAAGATTTAATAGGGTCCTGTGGGATAAATTTGTCCCACAGAGGGTGGTGTGTATATGGACGAGTTGCCAGAGGAAGTGCTAGAGGCAGATCCAATCACAATATTTAAAAGGCATTTAGACAGGAAGGGTTTAGAGGCATATGGTCCAAATGCAAGCACATGGGACTAGCTCAATTAAATAACTTGGTCAGCGTGGGCATGGTGGGCCAATAGATCTGTTTCTGTGCTGAATAGCTTTAAATAGCTGCAGCGTCATTTCTTTTTGCATCTGTATCAGATAAAAGATATCCAGAGAAAAACCTCTTGTCCCTTTTAGTCAAATTTCGCTTCTGGTTTATGTCAAAATCTGTGTTTTTACATTTTCCTGAAATATAAGACACAAACTTTATTTCAATTTTATCATGTTTCTTGAAGCGTAATATTGTCAGGTGTTTCTTCTGCTCCTGGAGATGCAATGTTTTAGAAAACTAGCAATGCTGCTTTTAGGAACAAGGTATGTCATTCTCCCTCACTCTGCTTATTGTGACCATCAGGTGTTGGGGAAAAAAAGATACTTTGTAAATTAAATCTGTGCTTTCTGACCAAGGATTGAGCCATTGATACAAAAGATCTCAGGTGGACAAAAATGCTGGAGAAACTCAGCGGGTGAGGCAGCATCTATGGAGCGAAGGAATAGGTGATGTTTCGGGTCGAGATTTTTCTTCAGACTGTGGTGGGCCTGGGGGGGAAGAAGAAAGGACGATGCGGAGACAGTGGGCTGTGGGAGAGCTGGGGAGGGGAAGGAGGGAGAAAGCAAGGACTACCTAAAATTGGAGAAGTCAATGATCATACCACTGGGATGTAAACTACCCAAGTGAAATATGAGGTACTGCTCCTCCAATTTGCGGTGGGACTTGCTCTGGCCATGGAGGAGGCCCAGGACAGAAAGGTTGGATTAGGAATGGGAGGGGGAGTTGAAGTGCTGAGCCACCAGGAGATCAGGTTGGTTAATGCGAACTGTGCGGAGGTGCCTGCGCTAGGTCTCACCAATGTATAGCAGTTGAGCAGCAGATGCAATAGATGAGGTTGGAGGAGGTGCAGGTGAACCTCTGCCTCACCTGGAAAGACTGCTTAGGTCCTTGGAGGGAGGTAAAGCGACAAGTGTAGCATTTCCTGCGGTTGCAAGGGAATGTACTGGGGAGGGGGTGGTTTGTGAGATTCATTTCCATTTTATGTCTGATATGTGATGACATGCAAACTGATCCAGGTTGCAAGGGAATGTGCTGGGGAGGGGGTGGTTTGGGTGGGAAGGGATGAATTGACCACGGAGTTACGGAGGGAGCAGTCTCTGCGGAAAGCCGAAACGGGTGGAGATGGGAAGATGTGGGAAGATGTGGCCAGTGGTGGGATCCCATTGGAGGTGGCGAAAATGTCGGAGGATTATCTGTTGTATGTGACGGCTGGTAGGGTGAAAGGTGAGGACAAGGGGGACTCTGCACTTGTTTACGAGTGGGGGGATGGGACGTGTGAGCGGAGCTACGGGATATAGAAGAGACCCTGGTGAGAGCCTCATCTATAGTCGAAGAGGGGAACCCCCGTTCCCTAAAGATGAGGACATCTCCGATTCCCTGGTTAGGAATACCTCATCCTGGATGCAGATGTGGCGTAGACGGAGGAATTAGGAGTAGGGGATAGAGTCCTTGCAGGAAGCAGGGTGGGAAGAAGTGTAGTCCTGATAGCCATGGGAGTCATTGGGTTTGTAGTAGATGTCGGTCAGTAGTCTGTTACCTGCGATGGAGATAGTGAGGTCTAGAAATGGTAGGGAGATGTCGGAAATGCTCCAGGTGAATTTGAGTGCCGGATGGAAGTTAGTGGTAAAATGGATGAAGTCAGTGAGTTCTGCATGGGTGCAGGAGGTAGCACCAATGCAGTCGTCAATGTAGCGGAGGTAGAGTTCGGGGATAGGGCCACGGTACGCCTCGAACAAGGATTGTTCGACGTACCCTACAAAAAGATCTTGTTGTCTTTTGAGTAAAGGAAGGCTGACATGTGAATTGCACGATTGACCACTGATGGTTTAGTCGTGTGGAGTTAGTGTAGGCTCTCTGAATCATGTTAGGGCTGCTTTCTGACACCTTGTAGTTACTTACTTTGATTTGTATATAAAATGTACCAATGGCATTCGAACAATTCTCATGTTAGAGTATTAATTTTTTTGTAATTTCACAGTTTAAACAATATTTTGGTTTGTCTTTGATGTAAAATGAAAACTGCATTGAATTTTGAGTTGAAGAGAAGGGGAAAAAGCAAACCAAAAGTCTGTAAATTGACTAAACGACTGATTGCTTTCTAAAAGGACCAAGGTGGTTCAGTGAAAAAAAGACGTGGCATTGAAAATGATATTTTTTCCATTCTGACCACCTCATTATGTTTCTCTATTGGTGGTGTGCCGTCAACTACATTGACAGCCCTAAAGCTGTATCTATTATTTTGAAAGTTGTTTTGCTCATATGTTCTTATGGTTTGTTGTTCATTTTTATTTGATAATAATACTTCTTTAAAGTAACTTGGAACTTTTTCCAGTGTAATTGATGCTAATAAGTGTGTTATTGAAAATATTTCATGTTAATCAGATCATAATTAACTATGAATATATCTTTAACTCCTCAATGGCATTGGAATTTTCAAAGGTTTGGCATTCAATTTAACATTTTGGCCCTGAACTGTGACGTTGAAGGCAGATCCTAAAATGTGATTCATAGATTCCAGAACACATCCTCAGCACTTTGGTGTCTTATTCTGACACAGTTTGTGGAAAACCTAGGGCACAAATTTCAAGAGCCACGTTCAGGCACAATTAGTCATGTAAAAAATACTTTTGTATTTAAAGAAGGAAAAAAAGAAAGCAACAAGTGGGAAAAATTCAAACACAATAGTGTTTATAAAAATGTTTTATCTATGAAGTTTCATTAATAGAGACAAAATTGGAACCATGTAAAACAGTTGTTGATTTTCATATTTGGCAATGTTCAAAAGGAACGCAACAAAATCCTGAATTGTATCCTTCCCACAGATTCTGCCTTTGCAGCATTGAGTCTTTGCAGCATTTTCTGTTTTTATTTAATTCATGTTTATGTAAGTTTCGTTCGCTGTTTTAAGTCTTAAGCAGAAAAACATCGGGGTACGTTTCCCACTTTATGCAAAATTTGGAAGTTCTCAAATTTGTTTTGTTTCTTAACAATTTAAGACGACGGCCAGCCCATTGATTCTCTGCCCGCATTCAAAGTGTGATTACTATTTTTTTTAAACATACTTTCCAAATTACACAGAGAAAAGTTCTACAAATCGCCGCAAGACAGTGAATACATATTTGCTCTTTGTGAAATTGGTTGTAATGTAGTGGAAAAGTAGCCAACATGTACTGGAAATTGTGTGGATTAGGCCGGACTATGTTTCATCATGTTTTTTTCTCCTTCATATTATATCTATAACTTAAAGTTTATTAATAGAACTGAAAATAGGTTTATCAGCAAGTAATAGCAATTTTAATTAGGTTGTCCTGTTCTCGTCCACCTCTCCTAACACCTTCATGAATAACCTGATTTTAAAGTTTCTGAAAATGTTTTAAAGCTTAGGGAAATAATTGAATACATTTGTTTGGTATTTGTTGGTAAACTTAAAACTTTGTGGAAATTAGGGAGATGTACTTTCAACTACTTGAGAAAGTAAGTGTTACTTTACTCTTCACAAACCAGCATAATTGGACTCTAGCAGTTTTGCACTGAAGGTTGTGGGTCAAGTCTGAATTAAATCTTGAATTGATATAAAACATCACGGCAAGCACTAAACATAATAAACTAGACTAAGTGGGACCCGTTGGGCCCATGTTCACATGGGAGGGAGGGCTGGTCCCCCAACACAATATTCCACCTCTCCACCAATTCCAATATTGGTGGCCAGTGCGGGGAGGGGGCTATCTGGAGCACTAGTATGGGGTTTGTGGGCCATAGGGACTGGTTTCCGGAGGGTTAGTATGGACATTGTGGGCCAAATAGATTCTTAGGCTGGCAGCTCAGTCACTCAGGCCTGGTGGGCTGGCAGCTCAGTCACTCAGGCCTGGTGGGCTGGCAGCTCAGTCACTCAGGCCTGGTGGGCTGGCAGCTCAGTCACTCAGGCCTGGTGGGCTAGCAGCTTAGAAACTGCCAGAAATTCTGCCCAAAACAGGTGAGATACTCTGTGAGAGAGAGGGTGGAGAATCAATTTTAGACATTTTCAATCTTTTTCTGCAGATTGCAGCGATGAAGGAGGAACATCTATCCTGGCCTGGATCTCACAGGGAGCCAATGAAGGGAGGGAGAAAAATACTGGGGTGAGGTTTAATACTTGCTGGGGGAATACTTACTGATGGGCCGAAGGGACTCCTCCTGGGATAATACAGGCCTGATGGACCTAAGGGGCTCGTTTTAAAAAAAAATCTCAGTGAAATCTCATTGAAAGGGACTTTTTCTGGACTTTTCCTGGCCTGGCACAGGCCTTTTGGGCCAAAATGCTCCTCCAGGGCTAATACGGGCATTTTGGGCAAAAGGGACTGGTTTCTCGGCTAATAGGGGCCTTGTGGGCCAAAATTTGTGGTTTCAGGCAGGCCAAACAACTAATTGCATTTCCATTTCAATTTCAAGCACAGGGCAGGTCAAACAACTAATTTCATTTTCATTTAATTTCCATTTCTACTTCCATTGCCGTTTCAAGCACAAGGCAGGCCAACCAACTCATTGCATTTTCATTTCATTTCCATTTCCATTGCAGTTTCAAGCACAGGGCAGGCCAAACAACTAATTTCATTTTCATTTCATTTCCATTTCCATTGCAGTTTCACGCATAGGGCAGACCAACCAATTCATTTCATTTCATTTCCATTTCCATTGCAGTTTCAAGCACAGGGCAGGCCAAACAACTCATTGCATTTTCATTTCATTTCTATTTCCATTGCAGTTTCAAGCACAGGGCAGGCCAAACAACGCATTGCATTTTCATTTCATTTCCATTTCCATTGTGGTTTCAAGCACAAGGCAAGCCAAACAGCTCATTGCATTTTCATTTAATTTCCATTTCCATTGCGGTTTCAAGCACAGGGCAGGCCAAACAGCTCATTGCATTTTCATTTCATTTCCATTTCCATTGCAGTCTGAAGCACAGGGCAGGCCAAACAGCTCATTGCATTTTCATTTCATTCCCATTTTCATTGCAGTCTCAAGCACAGGGCAGGCCAAACAGCTCATTGCATTTCCATTTCATTTCCATTGCAGTCTCAAGCGCAAGGCAGGCCAAACAAATTGTATTTTCATTTCATTTCCATTTCCATTGCAGTCTCAAGCACAGGGCAGGCCAAACAACTCATTTCATTTTCACTTCATTTCATTTCCATTTCCATTGCAGTTTCAAGCACAAGGCAAGCTAAACAGCTCATTGCATTTTCATCTCATTTCCATTTCCATTGTGGTTTCAAGCACAGGGCAAGCCAAACAGCTCATTGCATTTTCATTTCATTTCCATTTCCATTGCAGTCTCAAGCACAGGGCACGCCAAACAGCTCATTGCATTTTCATTTCCATTGCAGTCTCAAGCACAGGGCAGGCCAGACAGCTCATTGTATTTTCATTTCCATTTCCATTGCAGTCTCAAGCACAGGGCAGGCCAAACAGCTCATTGCATTTTCATTTCATTTCCATTTCCATTTCCATTGCAGTATCAAGTACAGGGTAGGCCAAACAGCTCATTGCATGTTCATTTTCATTTCCATTTGAGTCTCAAGCACAGGGCACCCAAACAGCTCATTGCATTTTCATTTCATTTCCATTTCCATTGTAGTCTCAAGCACAGGGCAGGCCAAACAGCTTATTGCATTTTCATCTCATTTCCATTTCCACTGCAGTTGTAGTCTCAGTTGTAAACTGCAGTTTCAAGCACAAGGCAGGCCAAACAGCTCATTGCATTTTCATTAAGGGCTAACAAATCATTTATTGCAAGTACATTGCAGACTCAATTTAGTTGAATCACAGGTAAGAATCACAGTTGTGGCCTCTCCCTCGCGATCCTCCAGAGTGACTGACTCATGTCCAGGCATCTGGGGTTTTATGGTCCTGGTCTCCCCGGAAGGGGCGTTACCTTTGTCATAGTGATTGACAGGCGAGAGAACCAATCAGCTGATCGCAAGATTTCTTAAACCCTCATAACTTTTATGTCCTAAGTACATTCTCTGACATTATATAACCCCACCACCAAGTTTAAATAGCATTCAAGAATTAAAAAAAATATGCAAAACAATTATCAAAAGAGAAAAGAGGCAGAATTGTGGTCACTTAATGCCCAGGAATTTAAAATTAATTTGTTACATTTTTCAATTTTAAACTGTAACCAAGCACACAACAGTTAAACTATGAAAACCGAAAATGTTTTTGGTTTGGAAAGACACCCACTGAATAACAGTCATTCCATGCAGCTATACACTAACGTCATAAAATCATCATTCTTGTATTTCAGTCCTTTCATTGTTTATCATCTTTTCTCATTCCTGATGCCTAACCCTTCTGTAAATTTTCCACCTCTAACTGGCCTCTTGTATATTATTTACTCCATCCATTCCCAACCACTGATGTCTACGCATGTCTGCAGATGCCTGGGATCCAAAGTTTGGAATTCAATACCCATTTTTTTCCATTTGTTTTTTTATGTACCTGTTGCAAAAGCCATCTTTCTCGATCATGTGATTTGATTATGTTACTCAATAGCCTATTCTTTGGTGATAGGAGCAGGATTAGGCCATTCGGCCCCATCAAGCCTACTCCATCATTCAATCATGGCTGATCTATCTCCCTCTCAACCCCATTCTCCTGCCCAGACACCTGTACTAATCTAGAATCTATCTATCTCTGCCTTAAAAATATCCATTGACGGCCTCCACAACCTTCTGTGGCAATGCGTTCTACAGATTCGCCACACTCTGACTAAAGACAATCATCCTCATCTCCTTCCTAAAGAAACGTCCTTTAATTCTGAGGCTTTGACCTATGGTCCTAGACTCTCCCACTAGTGGAAACATCCTTTCCACATCCAGTCTATCCAAGCCATGCTGATGAAATGTAATGAGAGGTAAAAGATGTATGTGAATACCTCTGCTACCCGATACGCATGGGACCCGAGGACACGTCCTGGGACTCCATCTAGACCAGTTGCTTTCCATGGATTCACGGGGGGTGGCATTCCACCACTAACCTTCTGCTCAAAGCAGTTGTAGAATGCATTGAGTTAATTGTGGGGGGGACATACTGTTCTCAGCGATACTGCACACCATAGCTTTGTGGCCTGTCGTAGCATGCACACCTTGTCACAATCTATGGGTATTTGTGTCATTGCTTTGAAACTCCAGTTTAGTCCGGAATTCCCTCTTGGCATTCTTAATGGCTCTGCAAAGTGATGGCACCAACAGGAGAGGAAATACACTTTCATGCAGTGCCAATTACTGAAGGCTAGGAATATTGGACCCAAGATATTGGTGCAATTGTTTGTGGGGCTTATCCTAGCCACTGTCTACGCCATCGTTTAATAAAACCCAGATAATATTTTAAGTTGATACATGGTGCAAATAAAGATATATAATAATATACTAAGAGAGAATTTAACCTTACATGACATTACTTTCATCAGATCTCTTGATAATGGCCTGGGTAGGATGGGAAGGAATTTGTTATAGCCCAGAGACTTGCCTGATTCTACACAGAAAAATATGCCTGCAAGAGCACGTTACATAACCCCTGACAGTACACAGCTCTGACCCCTGGGGCAGCACAGTGGCAGAGCGATAGAGTTGCTGCCTTACAGCGCCAGAGATGGGTTTGATCCTGACCGGGTGATGTCTGTACGCAGTTTGTACATTCTCCCTGTGAGCATGTGGGTGTTCTCCGGCTGCTCCAATTTCCTCCCACACTCTGAAGGCGTACAGATTTGTAGAATAATTGGCTTTGGTAAAAATTGTAAATTGTTCCTAGTGTAAAGGATGGTACCAGTGTATGGGGTGATCGCTGAGTAGCACGGACTCGGTTGGCCAAAAGGCTTGTTTCCACGCTTTATCTCTAAAGTCTAAAGTAACATGGTATAGGTAATCTTGTTTGTGCAGGGAAGTGGTGCTGTAGTAAAATAATCAACCATAATCTCATTGAATAGGCAAGAAATGCCTTATTCATGCCGAAGGACAGATTAGCTTCTCCCTCCTACAGTTTTATACGTTGTTATGTGAAACGGGTGATGACTTTGTCCATATCCAAGTGAAGGTCACCAAATAATCAAAGCAGCCAATTTGTTTGCCATGTCTATTGCAATAAACTTTAACTTCCCTCCACCATCACACACAGGGGATAACATATAAAACTTGTACAAAATAGATTTTGCCAATAAATTAATTATTCCTCAACTGAATCTCCTAAATCTACACTGGATGTTTGTAAATATGTTCCTTCTACAGACACAAGAAACTAGATGTTAGAATCTAGAGCAACAAAATGTTGTTTTGAGCAACTCTAAGGGTTGAGCAGCATCAGTGGGTAGAAAGGAATGGTCAACGTTTAGGGGTCAGAACACTACATCAGGTTCTGATACAGGTGTTTGACCCGAAATGTCGACCATTCCTTTCTACCCACTGAATGCCATTGAATGACATTTTCTGTAAAGTTAATGGGAACTTCACATTTTCACACTTCATGACATATATTAATTTAATCTTTAATACTATTGATTTTGGCATATTTTCAGGAGAGTTTGTAAATTTATGTAAGTATAATAACTTTATTGAAGTGATCTCATAGATCTGCAGTGGAAAATATTTTATTAACCAATTTTATGTCAAATTTAAATTTGTTTAACTCCCAATCTCAAATGTCAGAATTCGATTTTGACAAAAGTTCAGTGAAATAAATTTGCATTTGAGGATTTGTTTTTTTCAAGCTTATTTGTCTAAAATAAGAATTTTATCTTC
Organism: Raja brachyura; assembly: GCA_963514005.1. Next base: position 28,961,935 of record OY740784.1, on the reverse strand, counting down.
AATTTTTGCCTCTGCTTGTAAACCGCGTTTTCAAAACAAACCCATCCGCATGCCGAGGCCGGGAGGAGGGAGGGAGGGGGAGGCCTCAGCGTGCGGGAGGGTTTGTTTTGAAAGCAGTTATCGTCGTTAGCGGATTTACAAGCAGAGGCCGTTATCAGGCCGGGTGGGGTGCGGGAGGAGATGGAGATGGAGCCGCTGTTGCGGCCGCTGCTGCCGCTGTGCGAAGCCCGTCATTCGCTCCGACTCGTCTGAAGCAGCTGCACCAAAGATCTTATAGCTATAGGATCTCTGAGCTGCACTGCTCGGCCCCACACCTTGCTATTGGCTGGCGGAGGAGGGAGGCAGTGGCGAGGATTTCCCAACGGCCAAGGCAGCGGGGCGATGTTGTCCGAGGAGCGCTGACCTTCCTTCCTCCCCACCTCACCCCTGTCTCTCTCTCTCTCTTGTACGCCCCCTCCACCCCCTTATCCTGGGACCCCTCCTCTCCATCCCGCACTGATCCCCATTCCTGCCTCTATTCAGTCCTCACTGAATCCCCTGTGCTCCCCTTCCCATCTAACCCCCCCCCCCATCTATTCATCCTGCGCTGATCACCCTATCAATACCTCGCATTGATTCTCCTGCCACCCGCCCCCCCCCCCCATCCATCCTACACTGGTTCCCCAATTCACCCTGTACTTATCCCTTTCCCATCCATCCTGCACTTCTCCTGCATCCATCCTGTACTGATCCCCCATCCATCCTGTACTGATCCCCCATCCATCCTGTACTGATCCCCCATCCATCCTGTACTAATCCACGCATTCATCCCGTACTGACCCACCCTCCATTTACCCTGCAGTTTCCCCCCTACCCCTCATTCATCCTGTAGTGATCTCCCATTCATCCTGCACAGACCCTCCGTTCCACTCTGTACTGACCCCCCCCCCCCATTCATCCTGCGCTGATTTCCCCGCCCCCCCCCCCCCCCCATCCATCCTGTACTGATCCTCCCATTCAAGAAGAATAGGGGGAACAGTCTGAAGAAGGGTCTCGACCCGAAACGTTGCCTATTTCCTTCGCTCCATAGATGCTGCCTCACCCGCTGACTTTCTCCAGCACTTTTGTCTACCCCCATCCATCCCGTACTGAACCCCCCCATTCAACACCACTGACATCCCCGGTGCGCTCCCCTCACAATTTTACATACTCCAACCAACACGTAATAATTCACCTGCCTCAATCCATCCATTCTGCACTGACTGCCTTCTAACCCCCCCCTAGCCCTGCCATCTATCCACCCTGCACTGATTCACAACCATCCCCCTCCCTGACCTGGAAATGTCTTCAGAGCGAACATTGACCACGTTTGATAATTGAATGCAATCAAATGTGTTTTCAATTCAATTCAAGTTTAATGTCATTGCACAAATACAAGTATAGGTACAACGAAATGCAGTTTAGCGTCGTTCGTAGTGATAGCGATATAGAAAAATAAATACAGAGTGCAGTGGTAGCAATACGGAAAATAAATAAATACAGGGTGCAGACAAATCTATCAGCGGGACTCCGAGTTCAGCAGTCTGATGGTGTAGTTGAAGAAGCTGTTCTTCGTCCTACTGGTGCGGGACCTGAGGCTCCTGTACCGCCTCCCTGATGGTAGGAGGGCAAACAGTCCATGGTTAGGGTGTGAGGGGTCCTTGATGATCTTCCCGGCCTGCTTCAGGCACCGTTTTCGGTGGAGGGCATCCATGGCAGGGAGCGGGGCACCGATGATGTACTGGGCGGTTTTCACCACCCGTTGTAGTGCCTTCCTATCTGCCATGGTGCAATCGCTGTACCATACCGTAAAGCAGGTGGTCAGGATGCTTTCGATGGCGCAGCGATAAAAGTTCGTCAGGATCTGGGGGGACAGGTGGGCTTTTTTGAGCCTCCTCAGAAAGTAAAGGCGCTGCTGTGCCTTTTTGATCAGCTTTGAGGTGTTGAGGGACCAGGACAGATCCTCCGAGATGTGTACCCAGAGGAATTTGTAGTTGGAGACCCGCTCCACCTCAGTCCCGTTTATATGGATGGGGGTGTGTCTGCCCCTTCTGTTCTTCCGAAAGTCAACAATGATTTCCTTCGTCTTCTGGGAGTTGAGGACGAGGTTATTGTTGGCACACCACGTAGCCAGGTGCTGGGCCTCCTCCCTGTAGGCTGATTCGTCATTGTCACTGATCAGTCCTACCGCCGTGGTGTCGTCGGCAAATTTTATGATGGCGTTGGAGCCATACTTGGGGATGCAGTCATGCGTGAAGAGGGAGTAGAGGAGAGGGCTGAGCACACAGCCCTGTGGTACGCCTGTGTTCAGTGTTATAGTGGAGGAGGTGAGGTTGTTGACCCTAACAGACTGTGGTCTGTTAGTGAGGAAATCCAGTGTCCAATTGCAGAGGGAGGTGGAGATGCCAAGACCGCTGAGTTTGGTGATCAAGCTAGCGGGTATGACAGTGTTAAAGGCGGAGCTGAAGTCAATAAACAGCAGCCTGATGTAGGTGTTGTTGCTGTCCAGGTGGGTCAGGGCAGAGTGTAGGGCCGCTGATATGGCGTCCTCTGTAGACCTGTTTGTCCGGTAGGCAAATTGGTGGGAGTCCAGTGTGGGGGGGAGGCTGGCTTTGAGGTGAGCCAGGATCAGCCGCTCAAAGCACTTAGCGATGACAGGGGTGAGTGCCACTGGCCGGTAGTCGTTGAGACTCCCTGTCGCTGATTGTTTGGGCACTGGCACAATGGTAGATGTCTTGAGGCAGGTGGGGACGACACCCTGGGCCAGTGACAGATTGAAAATGTCAGTGAGGACCAGGGATAGTTGTCCAGCACATGCCCTGAGCACCCGCCCGGGGATGCCATCGGGGCCGGCAGCTTTGTGCTCATTCACCTTGCTCAGTGCGTCTTGTACAGCAGAGGTGGAGAGACTGAGGGGTTGTTCATTCGGGGGTGGAGCAACTTTGATGGCTGGAGTTTTGTTGTCCCGGTCAAAGCGAGCATAGAAGTGGTTTAGCTCATTAGGGAGGGAGGCGTTGTCTGGGGAGGGGGGTGTTGATTTTATGGTAGTCGGCAATGGACTTAATTCCTTGCCACATGCGCCTGGGGTCAGAGTTGTTTCGGAAATGCTCCTCAATCCGCTGTTTGTGATTGAGTTTAGCATTCCTAATTCCTTTTTTCAGATTGGCCCTGGATGAGCTGTATCCCTCAGCGTCGCCAGATTCAAAAACGGCGTCTCGAGCCTTCAGCAGGAGTCTGACCTCCCTGCTCATCCACGGCTTCTGGTTAGGGAAGGTCTTTATCACTTTATGGGTAGTGACGTTATCAGTGCAGAATTTTATGTAATCCAGAACGGTTGAGGTGTATGAATTTATGTCCACATGGGAGTTAAAGGTGGCCTGGGTGGCAAACACACTCCAGTCTGTTTGCTGAAACTGTTCCTGTAAAACAGAGACAGCCCCCTCAGGCCAGACCTTCACTGTCCTCACGGTAGGTTTCACACGTCTGATCAGAGGTGTGTATTTGGGGAGCAGGAACAGAGAGAGGTGATCAGACTGTCCCAGGTGGGGGAGGGGGAGAGCTTTGTATGCTTCAGTAATATTAGTATATACTAGGTCCAAAATATTGTTACCTCTGGTTGGGCAGGAGACATGTTGGTGGAATCGGGGGAGCACAGTTTTAAGGTTGGAGTGGTTAAAATCGCCAGCAACAATAAAAGCCCCCTCTGGGTGGGCAGTTAGTTGTTTGCTGATAGCAGTTTGCAGCTCTTCCATTGCAAGCCTGGCATTAGAGTCCGGGGGTACATAGACTGCAGTGATGACAGTCAATGTAAATTCCCTGGGCAGATAGAAGGGCCTGCACTTTAACATCAGGTATTCCAGGTCAGCAGAGCAGTGGCTACCAATCCTGACAGCGTCTGTGCACCATGAGTTGTTCACATAGATGCACAGTCCGCCGCCCTTGGTCTTACCGGATTCCTCCGCAGATCTGTCGGTCCTGAAGACAGTGCGCCTCTCCAGCTCGATGGCGTTGTCCGGAATGCTGTCGATGAGCCATGTCTCGGTGAAGACCATGGCGTTGCAGTCGGCGATCTGTCTGTGTGTGCTGATGCGCAGCCGAAGTTCGTCGGTTTTACTCACCAGGGACCGGACATTCGCTAGGAAGATGCTGGGCAGGGCTGGCTGGTGCGGGTCTGATCTCAGCCTAGCCCGGTGGCCTCCGCGTTTCCCACGCGTTGTTTGCCGTCCCTGCGCCGCCTCCGGACACTTCCTGTCGGGGGAGCTGGTCCACTAGACCACGGTGTCCTGATGATCTCCGGCGGCAGTTTAAAGTCGTGGCTTCTGGTGCTCGGTTTGTAGAGATTGCCGAGCTCCAGTAGCTCCTGACAGCCGTACAGAGTCTTCGCTCGAGTGCTCCGGGTGAAAACTAAGGTAAGTATAAATAGGAAAAAAACTATCTCACTAAAACTACGGAGACGCAGAGCCTCGCGTTGTACACGCGACGCCATCTTGAAAAACCTCTTTCTACTTCCATGAAAAACCTCTTTCTACTTCCAATGTTATTTTTTAATTCTCAATGTTATTATTTGTTTTAATCAATAAAGATGGATTAATTAAATTGTGAACACGTGAAACATTAAAACCGCAGTGTTCGATTGTCACTGCTGTCGTTGACACGTTATTACAGAATTCATTTTAACGGCAAATCAATGCTCTTAATATGGAGTATCAGTACTGTAGTTATTTAATGAGCAACATTCACAACTATAAAAGTTAAGCGAGAGCCCTGATCTCTGGAGAAAAGGAATAGGTGATGTTTCGGGTCTCGACCCAAACTGCTTAGTTACACCAGCTTTTTGTGTCTATCTTTAAAAACTTGTGGTTTGGCATTCTCTTCAGCCTAAACATTCACTTTTGTCACCACTGTACATTGTCACTGCATCTGCACCTGCAACCTGTCAAGGTATTTGTACCATCTCCCAAATCATCACTGTCTACCACCCAGAAGAACAATGATGCAGGCTCATGGAATACCACTATCTGGATATTCTTCTTCATATTTCATGCTATGTCGAAGTGGAAATAAGTCAGGATCTAAATCATTCTCAACATTTGGATTGCCTTTTCGTACATTCACCACAGAAACGGCAGCTTTCCTTAACGGCTTATTATTACCTTTGAATGGTAGTAAACATTAACCTTGTTATCTATGCTTCTGTTTTTAAAAATTTGGAGGTAATATATAGTATTGCATATAGTATAACCAAAACAACATTGATCTTTTAAATTTAGCCAAATGCTCTATATAAGTAGTGGCAACGACAGTTGATTGTAATGTTTTTTAAATTTTTTTTATTTATTTATTTTTTTTAAATAAAAATATTTGTGGAAAAGAAAACGGTATACAACTTGTCAATGAGTGGAACAATTTCTAATTATAATATATGGAGACAAGTATATAAATCTGATCTTAAACATTTTTGTTTGATCTTTCCACCGGTACTCATTGAGTTTCAATGCTGAGCCCAGCTACCCCTTCATATAATCAGTGAATGGAGACCATATTTGTTCAAAAATCTCAGGTTTATCCATTAGGATAAATCTAATTCTCTCCAATTGTATTGTCTCCAACATTTCCACTGTCATGATTGTAATGTTTCTGATAGGGTATTTATTGTTGAATGTAAACACAAGGAACTGCAGATGCTGGAATCCGTAGAAGGGTCCCGACCCAAAACGTCCTATCCATATTCTCCTAGGTTTATAACTCGATGTTTTTGACATCTTCTGTTTCAAAGTATACTTTTCTACCTTCTGGAAATCCCTGTTACATATCTGGAGATTCCCTACTACTGTTTTTTTTTACCATGAGCAGTTTCATCCAGATAATGTTTTTATTAACAAATATATTATTATGAAATGTTGCTACTGTCTGTGAAAGACTGGCTCTGCCTCATAATATGACTACACTTTTAAACAAAAAAGGCAGTTTAAATTTGTTTGGAAATAATTTGCATGCTTTCTCATTTTGTGCAAAGACGAGAAAAATGGAGTATATTTTTACCATTTACGCAGAGAGTGTTCACAGGATTTTGGTTAAGGGATTGAGAGAATAAGCAAGTTCGGTATTCTGAAAAAGGCATGGAATCATGGGATTTGTCAAAGGTCACTCGCGATAAACACTCTCGGCAACCGTGCTGCCGCATGCACACAGACCTGTGCCTCATCCGCAGTCAGGATCGAACCCAGGTCTCCGGCGCCACAAGCGTTGCCGAACCACCACTGGACTGTCCCCGTCCCCTCCCGAGTTCCCCACCCCCGACCAGGGGCGGCCAGAGACAGCCCACAGCCAGCACGTTGAAGATACACAATACACATACCCAACTCAGAATCAGAATCAGAATGCCTTTTATTGTCACTATACACGTGTACAGTGAGATTAAAAACTGCTCCTACTCAGTGCAAAAACAAGACAAAAAGGGGGGAGGGGGATAAGGTGCACAGTTTCTGCAGCACTATATACATATCTATAAAAAGACAATGGATAATAGAATGGATAATAGGATTCCTATATCCAGTATGGGTTACAGTTACAGTACAAATTACAGTAGGTGGATAGATGAAAGTCCGGGGGTGAAGTCAATGCATGTGTGAGTTCAGGGAGATGATGGATTTTGGGAAGAAACTGTTCTTGAGTCTATTTGTCTTTGTGCTGATGCACCTATAGCGCCTCCCTGAGGGTAGCAGGTTGAACAGGCCAAATGCAGGATGGGAGCTGTCCTTGATAATGTTCTTCGCCCTGCTGAGGCAGCAGGAGGTGTAAATGTCCATCAGAGAGGGGAGAGGGCAGCCGATGATCTTCTGTGCTGCCCTGACTACCCTCTGAAGCCTCTCCCTGTCTACCATGGTGCAGCTGCCGTACCATGCTGTAATGCAGTTTGTCAACAGGCTCTCAATGGACGAGCGGTAGAAGGTCAGCAGCAGGTTGGAGTCCAGGTTGTGCTTCCTGAGGACCCTCAGGAAGTGTAGCCGCTGCTGAGCCTTCTTGATGACCGCTGTGATGTTGTCTGTCCAGGAGATGTCAGCGGAGATGAGGACACCGAGAAACCGGAAGGTGTGGACCCTCTCCACACACTCGCCGTTGATGTATAAGGGGGCTAAGTCGGTGCTGTGCTTCCTGAAGTCGACAATGAGCTCTTTGGTTTTCTTGGTGTTCAGAGCCAGGTTGTTTTCTGAGCACCAGGCTGTCAACTTCAGGACTTCCTCTCTGTAGGCTGCCTCATCTCCCCTTGAGATGAGTCCGACTACTGTAGTGTCGTCAGCAAACTTGACGATTCGGTTGTTGTTGTGGGCCGGACTACAGTTGTGGGTGTAGAGACAGTATAGGAGGGGGCTTAGCACACAGCCCTGCGGGGAGCCGGTACTCAACATGCGAGTGGAGGAGAGGTGGGGGCCGAGTCTCACAGTCTGGGGCCGGTTGGTGAGGAAGTCCTTTATCCAGGCACATGTGAGAGTAGGGAGGCCGAGAGTGACCAGTTTGTCAATGAGAATGTCCGGAATGATAGTGTTGAAAGCTGAGCTGTAATCCACAAAGAGCATCCGAACGTAGCTCTGCCCCTGCTCCAGATGGCTCAGCACAGAGTGGAGAGCTACGGTGATGGCGTCTTCTGTGGACCTGTTTGGGCGATAGGCGAACTGGTGGTGGTCAAAGTCTGGAGGGAGATAGTCCTTGATGTGCTGGAGGACCAATCTCTCGAAGCACTTCATGATTACCGGAGTGAGGGCCACGGGACGGTAATCGTTTAGGCTGGTGATGGGAGACTTCTTCGGCACTGGGACGATTGTGGCTGATTTTAGGCAGGATGGGATAACTGCCTGGTCCAGGGAGAGATTGAAGATTCTGGTGAAGATGACGGTGAGCTGGTGGGCACACGCTTTGAGCACCTTACCAGGTACTCCATCTTGCGTCTTATGTTGATGTGGTAACTTGGTTTCAGATTTAACCAAATCAATTTTTACTTTTAAATCAAATTCCATCGTATTCCAGCGTCTACAGTTTTAGTGTCAATTTAGTTTAAAGTGTTATGTGCAACCCAATTTATATAATTCAACAGGACGCTGGTTGTGGCCTGATTCAAATGAAGCCTATTCTTGTTACCAATTCGAGTCTCAGTGATGCATGAATTGAAAACCACCTTCTTCCATTCCAGTCTTTAAGCTACATTCAGTTATCTGATCTGATTGGCCCAATGCCAGTTTGCAAGTGGCTTACGTAGTGATCCAGAGATAATTATCTTTGTGATTCTGTTTTTTAATTTGAATTCTGTCAACTCATATTTGCTTAGCATCGCCACCCGTGTCTTTTGTTCTTAGTTGTCAGATGGACCATAACAACTAGATCTCTCCCACCCTCCCACTAAATTCCTCAACAGCTCGGAGGGGATGTCTTTAACACTGTGCCACATACCTTTTGGGATTTAGTCCTCATGGCTGCAGTGAAGAGTATATAACCCCTTAACTATGTTATCCTGGTACCATTGTAGCTATTTACACTCTTCCAACATACACCCCCCCCCCCCCCCCCCAAATCACAGTGCTTCATTGAGTTTTCTCAAAAGTATACCATCATTCACACAAATTTGTTTAGAAGATATATTATCAATTTTGGGATGAGGGCATCACTGGCATTTATTGCCCATATCTAAATGTCTCTGAATGGAGTACTATACTGGGCCTTTTAAATGATCTTTCAGGGTCAACCATATTGCTGTGGGTCAGTAGGCACATAGAGAAACGGTCTAGAAGGTTGGCAGGGTTCTGGTCTCCCTATTGAAAGTTAGTAGATGGTTTTTAAAACAATGTAACAGTTTTAAATTAAATTCTTGTCTTTTCCTCCATCCTTGTTCATCTCATTCTATTGGGCAGCACATTGGCACCACAGCGGTAGAGTTGCTGCCTTACAGCGCCAGAGACCCGACTGTGGGTGATGTCAATACGGAATTTGTACGTTCTTCCTATGACCGTGTGGGTTCTGTCCGGGAGCTCTGGTTTCCTCCCACATTCCAAAGAAATCTATGTTTTGTAGGTTCATTGGCTTCTCTAAAGTGCCCCTAGTATGTAGAATGCGAAATTGGGATAACATTGAACTAGTGTACGGGCGATTGCTGGTTGGCATGGACTCGGTGGGCAGAAGGACCTCTCTCCATGCAGCATCTCCAAACAAAATTAAAAATTAAAATTTACATCTTCACCAGAGAGATTGACTGTGAATGACAAACTCTCCCCAAGATGGCACATCACTATTTGTATTGTTAAGTCTCTTGGTCTCGATCATGTGCATTCCTTTATTCTCTTCAACCTTTGCTCAAACATTTTCTAACTCTGTTTTTCTCGCTGCAGATGCCACCTGAGTTTCTCCAGGATTTCTGTATTTATTTCAGGGTTGCAGCATGTGCAATGTTATTCCTCTGATTTACCTAATTCATCATTGCAGTTTACTTTGCACGGCGTGTCATTTTATAGCTACAGATTGCTCTGCTTCATAGAATGGTTTTAAAATATGTGTTTTTTTAAATAGTATGTAAGGTTGAGATTTTGGTCAGTTAAATTTTCAGGCGTGCTTCATGGGTAGATCGCTGACATTGAATTTAGCAAATAGCAATTAATTTAAGACTTTAACTGTAAAAGGAGCACATGTTGTCTTAAATGGCAATTAATTGTTAATCAACTATGTTTGGCTGAGTAGCTGCAACTTGAGTATGGCTTAAACTTGGTATAATAGAAAGGATCTACAACATACAGAGTTAATGATAATTCTTTAAGGTTGGAAACATAAGAGACAGCAGATGCTGGAATCTGGAGCAACAAACAAAATGCAGGAAAAACTGAGAAGATTAAGTTGAATCTCTGGAGGCAAAGGGATAGTCAACACTGGTTCCCCCAGAAGTTGTTTTTTTTTCTTTCTTCAATATGTTGTATTTCATGTAATTCTGAGACAGTAGATATTTAACATTTTCTCCACTGTTTAAAAGCTGATAGCAATTAGTGGTTAAATAAAGGGCTCAAAAGTAAAATTAATTATTCTGTGATGATGTAGGTTGTATGCAGGATATTTTTACCATATTTGCTAAGGTCAGCCTTACTTGCCTGCGGAAAGTAAGACTGACCTTAGCAAATATGGTAAAAATATTGGTATTTACTTATGATTTATTATTACCACGTACCAAAAAATGTTGGGAAGCCCAGGGTGCAGTGAGAGGGAAGAACTGAATGAAATTGTTTTTTGTCGGGAAATGTTATTAGGGAATTTAAGGGGATCAATGGGTTTGGTGTATTTTGGTTTCTGATAATGTGCTACAGCAGAGGTTAGCACGCATAAATAAAGCACATGGGCTTAGGGTAATGTACTGTCACTGGTAGAAAACCAGTTGCCAGACAAGAAACAAAACGTAGGATTAAATGGGTATTTTTCTATCCTGGCAGGTAGTGACAAGCAGGGTACTGTCGGGATACAGCTATGTGCAATGTATATTCATGATTTAGATCATAAGGAATAGGAATAGAATTAGGCCATTCAGCTCATCAAGTTTATGTCATTCAATCATGGGTGATCTAGCTCTCCGTCCAAACCCCATTCTCCTGCCTTCTCCCCATAACCTCTGACACCTGCACAAATCAAGAACCTATCTATCTCTGCCTTAAAGATATTCACTGACGGCCTCCACAGCCTTCTGTGGCAAAGAATTCCACAGTTTCACTGTTCTCTGATTAAAGAAAGTTCTCCTCATCTCCTTCCTAAAAGAGCGTCCTTTAATTCTGAGGCTATGATACAGACTCTCCCACTAGTGAAAACATCCTCTCCACATCTACTCTATCCAAGCCTTTCACTATTCTGTATGTTTCAATGAGGTCCCCCCACATTCTTCTAAACTCCAGTGAGTACAGGCCCAGTGCCGAAAAATGCTCATCATAGGTTAACCTACTAATTCCTAGGATCATTCTTGTAAACCTCCTCTGGACCCTCTCCAGAGCCAGCACATCCTTCCTCAGATATGGTGCCCAAAATTGCTCACAATATTCCAAATGTGGCCTTACCAACGCCGTATAGAGCCTCAACATTACATCCCTGTTTTAGTATACAAGCCCTCTTGAAATAAATGCTAGCATTGAGTTTACTTGATAAGTAATATATTTTATACTGATATTTAACAGACCTCTTTATAATCGATTTTGGTTATAGCAGCCTGAATCTGTTGTAGACAAAGTTCATTGTTTCATGGAATGACCACTTGGTGGATAGAGCGAATTATGTATTTGAACCATTTTAGCTTAGTTTAGTTTGGAGATACAGCATGGGAACACTGATTCCAGGCTGACCAGTGATCAAGTGACCCCCACCTCCGGGCACCTGCACACAGTTCCATCCCACACACTAAAACAACTCACAACATTTAGGATAAAGCCCGTGTACTGGAGCACCCGGAGGAAACCCACGCTGCCACAGTTAGCACCTGGGGTCAAGATTCAAGATTCACGAGAGTTTATTGTCTTGTGTCCCTGATAGGACAATTAAATTCTTCCTTTGCTTCAGCACAACAGAACATAGTAGACATGACTACAGAACAGATCAGTGTGTCCATATACCATTATATAAATATATACACACATGAATAAATAAACTGATAAAGTGCAAATAAACAGATAATGGGCTACTCATGTTCAGAGTTTTGTCTGAGCCAAGTTTAATAGCCTGGTGGCTGTGGGGAAGTAGGTATTCCTGAACCTGGTCGTTGCAGTCTTCAGGTTCCTGTACCTGTTACCTGAAGACAACGGGGAGATGAGTGTGTGGTCAGGATGGTGTGGGTCCTTGATGATACTGCCAGCCTTTTTGAGGCAGCGACTGTGATAGATCCCCTCGATGGAAGGGAGGTCAGTGCCGATGATGGACTGGGCAATGTTTACTACTTTTTGTAGTCTTTTCCGCTCCAGGGCGCTCAAGTTGCTGAACCAAGCCATGATGCAACCGGTCAGCATGCTCTCTACTGTGCACCTGTAGAAGTGAGAGAGAGTCCTCCTTGACAAACCGACTCTCCGTAATCTTCTCAGGAAGTAGAGGCGCTGATGTGCTTTCTTAATAATTGCATCAGGAAAGATCTTCAGAGATGTGCACGCCCAGGAATTTGAAACTCTTGACCCTTTCAACCATCGACCCGTTGATATAAACGGGACTGTGGGTCCCCATCCTACTCCTTCCGAAGTCCACAATCAGTTCCTTTGTTTTGCTGGTGTTGAGGGCCAGGTTATTGTGCTGGCACCATATGGACAGTCGCTCGATCTCTCTTCTATACTCTGACTCATCCCCATCAGTGATACGTCCCACAACAGCGGTGTTGTCAGCGAACCTGATGATGGAGTTTGCCCTATGACCGGCTACGCAGTCATGAGTATAGAGTGAGTACAGCAGGGGACTGAGCACGTAGCCTTGAGGTGCTCCAATGCTGATTGTTATCAAGGCTGACACATTTCCACCAATACGAACAGAATGTGGTCTGTGAATGAGGAAGTCGAGGATCGAATTGCAGAGGGATGCGCAGAGACCCAGTTTTGCGAGTTTGGTAACCAGCTTGGAGGGGATGATTGTATTAAATGCCGAGCTGTAATCAATGAATAACAGCCTGACATATGAGTTTTTGTTGTCCAAGTGGTCCAGAGCGGAGTGGAGAGCCAGCGAGATCGCATCCACCATTGACCTGTTGTGGCGGTAAGCGAACTGCAGTGGGTCCAGGTTTTTGTCAAGGTAGGAGTTGATTTGCGCCATGATCAACCTCTTAAAGCATTTCATCACTACAGACGTTAGTGCAAATGGTCGATAGTCATTGAGGCACGTCACCTTGCTCTTCTTGGGCACTGATATAATTGATGCCCTTTTAAAGCAGGTGGGAACCTCAGACCACAGAAGTGAGAGGTCGAAAATGTCTGTAAAAACTCCAACCAGTTGGTCCACACAGGTTTTTAGAACACCACCGGGTATACCATCAGGTCCAGGTGCTTTTCGAGGTTTCACCCCTCTGAAGGATTTCCTGACGCGAACTTGGGTTTCTGGCGCTTTAAGGTAGCAATTCTACCGCGGCGCCATTGTGCTGTCCCAAGGTACTGTGTATTTTGTGTCCTTTACTGTTTATTGGCTTGTAGTGTATGTTTATTGGCTTTTTCCAATAGTACTGTATATATTAACCCCCTTATTCGGTTACTGTGGACAATTCGTAATAAGTTGCACCATCTCCCCTTGTGTGGTCCTTTACAGCAAGAGTTTACTGGAAAAGTTTGCAATAACACAAAGTTTGACGGGCATCTCAGCTGTGAGGATGCAGCTTTACAGGACTTTGGTTAGGCAGTATTTGGAGTATTGCGTGCAGTTCTGGTCACCCCATTATAAGAAAGATATGGAGGGAGTGCAGAGGAGGGATTACTGTATCCAGAGCAGTGATCCCTTGCGGCCTCATCTTTTCTAAGCAAACATTTCCACCTGTGCCATTCAGCCACACGACCAAAGACCGAAATCAATTCAGTAAAGCTGCAATGTACTCTGCAAATTTTACATCTTTTTTGAAGAGTGACACTCAGAACTGGAGAGAATATTCCAATTGTGGCAGAACCAGTGTTTAGAAAGGTCCTTCGTGACAGGTGCTCTGTTATTCTTTGCTTCTGTTTATGAAATTCAGAATACTTCAATCATTTGCCCAACCTATCCTGCCACTTTTAGCAAGCTATACACGCTCCCAGATTTTATTGTTTGTGCACCCTTTCAGAATTGTGTCCTCAAGTTTATTTTGCTTCCTCCCAACAAAACTGCATCTGCAACCTATCCACCCATTCCATCAGCTTCTTTATATATTCCAAAAGCTTATTTCTATCAGTTCTGGGGAGATTTTTAAAGATGCACAAGATAAATAGTTAAAATGGGACCAGTAGATGTGGTATGATTGGATTTTCAGAAAGTCTTTGATAAAATCCTATTTACGAGGTTAGTGTGCAGAATTACAGAATGTGGATTTAGAGGTGCAGGGATTGATAGTGAGTTGACAAATGAGACCTTCTCTGGGTGGCAGTGGGGTATCCACAAGACTGCAGTACTTTGATCATAGGTATTCTGTATATCGATGAAATACTTCGAAGTTGAATGAATTATACTTTATGAATGATACTTTATTGACACATGTACCTAGGTACAGTAAAAAGCTTTGTTTTGCATTCAATCTAGGCAGTACACAAGTGTCGCCACGTGTTGGCGCTGACAAAGTTACAAAAGTACTGAACAGTCTTATTTACTGCTTGCTGCCGCACGTGGCAACAGGCCTCCCCTCCCACCAGTTCCCCAATTGTTCTCTACGGCCCATTGCCGGGTCCCCCCCAATGCTCTCACAAGTCCATCTCACTCTCGGCCCCTCCTCGCTCTCGGTGGCATGGTTCCCATCAACGTCGGTGGCTTGGGACGACTCGGATCCACGAAGGGCAAGCAGGGCCTAAGTGCTAATGTGCCTCAGCTGGTCAAGCAGCATCCCTGAAGAACATGGATAGGTGCGTAAGCAAATACGTGACAAGGTGCATTATAATGTAGATAAATAGAATATAATTTAATTTGGTGAGTAAAGTAGAAAGGTAGTGCATTATTTAATGGGTGAGAGATAGGGAAATATTATTTACAACGGGTTCTGGATGTTCTTGTACACCAGTCACTGCAACCAGGTACAGCAAACAGTTAAAAGGCAAAATTACATGACATAATGTAGGAGGAAGAATGCCTTGCTATAATTGTACAGGGCCTGGTGAACCACAGCTGTAGCATTGCGTGCAATTTTGGTCTTGTTGCTGAAGAAAGGATAAACTTGCCAAAAGAGGGATTGCAGTGGTTTTCCAGACTGAATCCTGGTATTACAGAACATTTGTATATAGAGAGGTTGAGTCAACTAGGGCTGTATTTACCAGCTTTTGGAAGAATAAGATGGCTGGTAGGGAAGGAATGGGTTGGGTGGGAAGGGATGAGTGAACCAAGTAAATGTGGAAGGAGTAGTTTACGTGGAACCCTGTTTTTACAAAATGTTAAATGGTCAGCTCGATATAGATTACATGACCTACACCAAACCCAAACCAATTAGGAGCAGACGAGGGCATTCGATCCAATTTGTGATTCCAGCTACCAAGACAGATGTGTACAGCAATTTGTTCTTCCCCCACACAATTAAAGCATTGAATAATCTCCACCCTACTATAGTTACCCAACCAGATACAACTAAATTTAAGGTAGCTCTTTCTTCCCAAAAACCCTTTCTGGCAGAAGTCCTCCCTCCACCACCTCCAGTTTAAATTCCATTTGGAATATTTTAGAGGACCAAGATACCAAGAACCAAGAAAGCGGGAAGGGGTGGGGACGGGAGATGTGTCTGGAGGTGACATCATGTTGAAGGTGGTGGAACTGTTGGAGAATTATGTGTTTCCTTGCCTTGAATCACATGGTTTTACTGCATCAACTCAACTATCCTTATCAATATATTTTGTAACTTCTTTGAAAATTTGAATCAACTTGGTCAGAGAAGATCTCCCTCTAATAAAGCCATGATAATTTTGATTTTTGATTTTGAGTATAATCCTATACCTCATCGTATTTTCCCCAAAGAGGTCTCTAACACTGATGTTTTGTTACTTGCCTTGCAACCGCCCACTTCAGTGTTGCACTATCACTTCTTCTTTGAGGCTTCAATGGAAGTGCCAGCATTCAGTTTTCACACTAATGCAGTAAGTTTGTTCTGCCTGTCTGTATGTTTATTTTAGCTTCACTGTTAACATTAATGCATATTCCATTTATTTCTCCCGAACGAAGATTAAATTTAATGGAAGTTGCTTCAAAAGACATTCTTGCCATAGAGGGGGTACAGAGAAGATTCACCAGACTGATTCCTGGGATGTCAGGACTTTCATATGAGGAAAGATTGGATAGACTCGGCTTGTACTCGCTGGAATTTAGAAGATTGAGGGGGGATCTTATAGAAACTTACAAAATTCTTAAGGGGTTGGACAAGCTAGATGCTGGAAGATTGTTCCCGATGTTGGGGGAGTCCAGAACAAGGGGTCACAGTCTAAGGATAAGGGGGAATTCCTTTAGGACCGAAATGAGGAAAACATTCTTTACACAGAGAGTCGTGAGTCTCTGGAATTCTCTGCCACAGAAGGTAGTTGAGGCCAGTTAATTGGCTATATTTAAGAGGGCGTTAGATGTGGCACTTGTGGCTAAAGGGATCAGGGGGTATGGAGAGAAGGCAGGTACGGGATACTGAGTTGGATGATCAGCCATGATCACATTGAATGGCGGTGCAGGCTCGAAGGGCCGAATGGCCTACTCCTGTACCTATTTTCTATGTTTCTATGTTTCTAAATTGGTGCTGTAATTTTGGTTGACTAAAATGCAGAAGTGATTCTATCATGGTAATGGCTAAAAATATGATTAAATATTTTACTTTGGATTTAAGGAAGTATTATCTTGGGTTAAGTATTTTTATGTTCAGTGTCTAACCATTATCATAAATATTCTTTACTTTGGTTGTGATTTAGATCGTTTTAAATGACTCTGTATGGTAAAGGATGAGAGAAAATGAATGTTAAGAGCCCCCTTAGTCTGCATGCACGTTTAAAAAATATTTTGTGCTGAGTGTTTGAAGTGTATTAAGCTCTGAGAAAAAGAGTATAAATTCAATATTGCTGCACTTTCTTTCTCTGAAGAGTAAATAAAAATTGCACGCAGTTAAAATCCACTTTTAAGATATTTTCATGTAAATATTGTACTCGGCAATACAAAAAAAAAAAGCTTTTTGAATAAGTTGGAAACTATCATGCACTTGCCTTGATTTGTCAAACTCCAAGAGGTACTCATTGCGACACATTGGTTCATCGGGAGATTAGATCTGATATATACTTAAATTACTTGCAAATGAAAACAATTGGAAAATTGGTACAACTGCATGACATGTGCACAATAGTTGGAGCCATTCTAAAACCAAAGTAATGGTAATTATCAACCTGTTAATTAAAAAAAATAAATTTGACATGACCTTGGCTTATATCTTCTGAAATTGTACTATTCATTTCTGTCTAGACAAGGCTGTTTTTAAAATGGTTAGTTTACCAAATGAAAGAAACATGCTGAGAATGACATGTCTTGCTCTTGACACGTGTCTGGAAGCTAGACAGACAATGTTATTTGGTTTCTTACTTTTATTTTGCAAGCTGGTTTGCTAATGTTCATTGTATCCCAGATTAATTTGTTCATTTATAGTAATACATTTATTATGAAATGAATCATAGGGTTGCAAAAACTGAAATTACCATCAATTACAATGTTTTGTAATGGTAAGTTCTGAACATTATATCATTTATAACCTACTTCTGCATTAATGATATGCGAGATGGAGCTTTTATGTTAGTACTCTGGTATCCAACATAACAATGATTTGATGTTCACATGTGTGTGCCCACTAGTGAGTGGTGCAGCTGCTCAGTTATTGGCTATTGTGTTCAGGGATGTCTGCATGTCAGGCATCATCTAGGGAGGAAAATTGGACAGGCAATATTTCAGGTTGGGACCCTGATGGAGTAGAGGGGTGATAGCTGGTGGGATGGGGTGAGGCAAAGAGAAACTAATTCAATATTTTCTAAATGTGCAGCTAAATATTTTTGCTCAGAACAATAAGCAAGTTTTATTTCCCTATGGTATGTTGATTTAAAAATAGTACCCACATATATATAGTTTAAAAGGTTATTCTTTGTTTGAATGTTGTAACTAAAACTTTAGATACACTATTTCTAGGTGTGGCATTGCCGTTCCAAACTACGTACAGTTTATTATAGTCTAAGATCGTAACCATGTCCTTATTCCCAAAGAATGTTATTATGGAGATGTGTCTAAAGGTATGGCGTTAGCGGTAGAAAATAGAAATGAAAGAATGATCACACTATTGATGACAACCTTCTTTACTCCATTTAAACATAGCGTGATTAGAGTAATGCATGCAGTTCTGGTCGCCCCATTACAGGAAGGATGTGGAGGCTTTGAAAAGGACGCAGAGGAGGTTTACCAGAATGATTAGGAAATATTGGCTACAGGGAGAGGCTGGGCAGACTTGGATTGTATTCTCTTGAATGCGGATTTTGCGAGGAGACCTGATAGAGATATGTAAAATTATGAGAGGGCATAGGTAGGGTAAACAGTCAGAACCTTTTTCCCAGGGTGGAAACGTAAAAGACGAAAGACCATTGCTTTAAGTGGCTTATTGACAGAAGGGAAAGTTTAAAGGAGAAGTTTTTTTTACACAGAGTGTGAGTTCCTGGAACGGGGATGGTGATTGAAGCAGATCCAATAGTAGCATCAAAGTGACTTTTGGATTGACATATGGATATGCAGGGAATGAATGCAGATAAGAATTGGTTTTGGCATCATGTTTGGCATAGACATTGTGGGCTTAGTAACTTATGTTACTAAACATTTTAGTAACAAAAGTTGACGATCTGATTAATCAAAATTCAGTTAATGCCTAAAAAGAGAACCAACTCAAAACAGAAAAGTATCTAATTTTAGAAATACCAACTAAAGATTGATTTTTTTTTTTTAACGTATATGCAATGACAAAAATTATATTCTCTTTGAAATCTCTCAAGTATGGAAAATCCAGATAACAGGTCCAATTGGGCTATATTTAGCTACCCCTAGACCCGAACAGGATGTCTTGGTACACCAACTGCAGCCTGCCTTTGAATTTCTGAGTTATGTACAGACCCTATTGTTCTTTAAATTCCACACCAGAACAACTTGGATATTTGTCTCCAGAGTCAATAAACTGATCATGATCGTAGATGGAGGCTCGACCTAGGTCAAATCAAGTTGCTGCCAGGTTGTTCAAGAATAGAATAAGACAATTTATGATGACTCCTGTGGGTACCATGATGGACTGCGTAGAACAAATTGTCCAATCACCTGTGCCAACATTTCTTAGACATTCTTAAGGACGCATAACTAAAGAGGTGTTTATATTAAATAAAGTGGAAATCTGTTTCTAAGGAATGATATATTTAAGGACGTATCCAATTATTCCTTATTTCCAATGAGATCATATTATTCTAAATCAAATAATATATTAAAAAAAGATACACTTTATTTTCTTCCTGTACGGGAAAGAAATATAAACACCTAAACTTTACCTAAGCTTGTGAGTACTGCATAGTTTTAATCTTTCATAATTTAATGTCGTTTCTGGACATCCTCTTTAACAGTGTAAGGGCCTGTCCCACTTAGGCAATTTTTCAACGGACTGCAGGCGACTAGCAAGTTTGTGGCACCCGCCTGAAAAACCGGGAACTGGAAAGGCGACTGTCAGAGTGGAAGACATACACACAAACACATCGCAAAGGTGCGGGCCAGGGAAAGCGGGGGAGCTCTGTCTGAAATTCACACGGTGCAAAGCCAAGGTGATACAGTCACACCCCGCGATGAACAGGAAGGTTAAGACGGCGAGCACAGTCCTTTAAAAGGGGGGGCGGAGGGAGAGGGGGGGAGAAGGAGTGGAGACACTTTTAAGAAGCCGGACAACTTTTAATAAGCCAGTGATACACAGCTGTGAAGTTTGGCGGGCATTTAACATTACTGGTCGGTTATCTATGGTTCTGAAAACTCGTGCTTACGTTTCTTTCCCCCAAAGAGGCAATGAAAATGCCCGGTCAGCAAAGGCGGTTAACTAAAACTACCTATGACTACCTCGACTACCCATAAATACATGGCGACCCCACTACAACTGCACCTATGACTACAGGATTATTGATTTTCTCCATAGCGACCAATTTTTGGTCGCAGAAAATTTTTCAACATGTTGAAAAATTTGCGGTGACTATACTGAGGCCGCGATTAGTTCCCAGAATGCGGGAACTCCTCGCGACCATGAAGGAGACTCACCGGAGACCACCAGCGAACATGTGCCGATCGTGTGGCGAGCGCAGTCTTCTGCACTCGCCTAAAAAGTCGCCTAAGTGGGGCAGGCCCTTAAAGGTAACAGAATAGCTCTCGTTCATAACTTTAGACTTAATCTGGTAGTGATTTTTTTTCCCTTTTCATGTTATAAATTGCATTGAAAGAATGAAAAATACCAAATATATTTATGTAATATGGAACGTAAAACAATACAGCACCGGATCGGGCCTTTCGCCCCACATTGTTTGTGCCAATCATGACGCCTAGTTAAACTGATCTCATCTGCCTGTACCTGTCCATATCCTTCTATTCCCTGCATCTCCATGTACCTGCCTAAAAGTCTCTTAAATGCCACTATTGTATTTGCCTCCACCGCCACCACCCTTGGCTATGCGTCCAGGCTCCTACCACTCTTTGTGTAAACAAAACATGCCCTGCATATCTCTATTAAATTTCCCCCCTCTCACCTTATAGCTATGCCCACTAGTGTTAGACATTTCAACCCAGGGGGAAAAAGGTTCTGACTCTCTATTGTATCGGTGCTTCTCATAATTTTATATACTTCTATCAAGTCTTCCCTCAACCTCCGATGTTCCAGAGAAAGCAATGCAAGTCTATCCAACCTCTCTCTGTCGCGAAATGAACTCCAGTATCCAGTGATAGACTGTTAGAGGTAACAATGATTGAAGCTTCTTCCATGTGAAAAGAATTTTATATGCTGAGGGTTAGTTTGGTTTAAAATATTATCAGTATCCACAGGCTTAGAATTGATGGTACAAAAGCAATCAATATCAAGGTGGACATCACAATACATTGTGCTGAATGTTTGAATTGTCGGCAAGGTGCTTCCTAGTTCCTTGTTTGTGAACAATACCACTCCACAATTATATTGAAATCGATTTCATAACTTGCCATGCTAGGTTTTTAATTTATGGATGGATTGTTCTAGTACCATAAATATACTGCTGCACCCGTAACTTGAGACTGGTTCATTTAAAGGAATGATTTGGCATAATTATCGTAACATTTAAAGCTTTTTCAATAGTTTTATATCAGGGTGAACTGTGCTTATTAAAAAAATTATGCACTTCAGAAACTGCTTAATTTGCTTCAACAGTTATTTTGAAGTGCATGGACAATTGTAACTTTTTTTGCTGCATAGCATCCACAACTAAGTTGCCTTGTATTTGGTAGCATGGAACAAGTATGGAGTCCCGATCTACCAATGTACCTTGTTGTGGCCCTTGCTCTTTTTTTACCTGCACTTTCTCTGTAGCTGTAACAGTATATTCTGCATTCTATTTATTTTCTCTTTTTGCACTACCTGTTGTAGTTGTGTATGATTTGTGTGTACTTTGTATGATATGATTTGCCTGAATAGCATACAGATTTTTTCATTGTGTCTCGATACATATGAGAGTAATAAACCAATACCAATAATAGGTCGCCTACTCCTTTTCTCCATAGATGCAGCCTCACCCGCTGAGTTTCTTCAGCATTTTTTGTCTACTTCCAATAATAGGTCTGTGCTTTTCCAAATGTGAATGAATCTTATTACATGAATCTTCTCCAATAGCTTCTACCTCTGAGTGTAAATTGAATCAGGGACTGTTTGGGCTATTTTTTCATCTGATTAGTTCCTTTCTTCTGGTCATCTTTCATTCTCCGGGTATTTATTTCCAATCATTTCTGGGAAATTTGCCTTCATTCGGATGGTGGTGTAGAAAAAAATAATAAGTGTTGTACAGCAGCAAATCAGAACAAGGGAATGGAGGAATCCAACAGAAATAGATTAACTTAATTTACAAAAATAACCAATAGGCAATGGGAGGTGACTGGAATTATAATGAGCAACAACAAATGAATCAGATGTGAAGATGGAATGCATGAACACACCTGGATGAGGATGGTCTGGAAATTATGCAAATAAAGATGTGTGAAATGTATGGGATGAAATGGTAAACAACGATGGCTACGATTTAACATGTGACCGGAAATACAAACAAAGCAAAAGCAAAACCAATAACATTCAAAATAAATTAAAGATAAAATAACAAGCTTGCACTAGTACCCTGTCATCTCCCCACTGTTTCATCATCATCATTTGAGAGGAACATTATAATAAATAAGTTGTGATATGTTTCATCAATCAATTTGTAACTTGGCCTCCATTACTTTAATTTCAGTTTTTATTATATTATCAGTGGATTTAAGGAAACTTGTCTCAAATGTCGAATATTAATTTAGGATGAACTTTAGCTGTCAATGTAGGTTTTTGACATTTTAGGTTGTTGTAGTGAATGTAGTAGTAAAAGTATTTGAGTTTTAAGTGAGATTCTGACAAATTTAATATAAATGGTATCTAATTTCAGTAGTTTCTCTGGTTATTCCGCGAGCATTTTACAGCAGAAAGAATTTAAAGACAATAGGTCCATATTATGGTTCTTACGACTTATGCACAGATTTATATAGTGAAGTATATACTAGCTCTGTAACTGTAGAAATATACCTCTCCATGTTATTTCACTGAACAGACATGGAAAGTCTCTAGACTGTTGATAGGTTGCTGATCTGGCTTACCTTATTTACTGGTTAAAGTGCTAGGCATTACTTTGTCTTGAACTAGGCTAAAAGTAAGCCAGCACTTCGACATTTTGAAATATGAATAGAATTGTGTAACTAAGGGATATTGTCAGAATTAACATAGTGATGTTGTTACAAGCAGTTGAACAATACATTCAACTTCAGTTTAAAAATCTTGCATGTGAACAGAAGAAATGTAGAATATATAAAAATTGTAACAGGTACAGAACCACCATTAAATGTCTAAAGTGATCTTGACATCATGAATGTACGCTGATATTTAATGTCATAACTTTATAGCGAGTCGTAGAAAGAAACGGTGCTTATATGGTCAGATAGGAATAAGTACAGATGGGGAAAAGATTTGGTATGGAAACGGCGGGTGGAAGGGTTTGTACTGCTCCATTATGTTATATGTGGTAAACTGCTCTGTGAAGATGAATGAAACTAGGGAAATTACAAAGAAATGGTCTCCCTGGTGAGAATCCAGCTAGAAAATAAATAACATTTTTTTTAAACATTGTGGGCTTTTTGTGCAATTATCTGAATAGGAAAAGTCGCATTGTTTATAAATTAATCTCCTGTAATTAAAGTAATTGCGTGGGATGCAAAAAAAAACTAGCATTCATGAAAGCTTGTAAGATTTATTTGTCTAAAAGATATCGTGCATTGTCAGAAACATTTATGAAGCACTTCCTATAGTCTTCAACTGTTGCTGTGATAATAAAAAATAATTGGTGAAATAATATAAAATTACATTTCAACTGTGGAAAATTGAATTTTGTGGCATTTCTGATCAGCAGCTTTTATATTGCAGTTGAAGACTATTTTGTCTATTGTTGATTCATGGTGGAAATCATTTCAGAGTTATGGCAGCAATGGAAGTTTTTCTGATAATTTACATCTCACTGAATGCATCTGAGAATTTGTGATTATGTCGGATTTGTGTTGACTTTTCAACTATTTCAAGCTATTAAAAACTCCTTGTTAATGTTTAATTGGAGATTAGTGTAAGTTTAATAATTTGACTGAATTCTTTCACATTGAATTTTCTGAAACAATTTAAATATCCTCATTAAATTCATCACCACAAAATTATTGGGCATATAGGATATAGATTCAGAATATAATTGTGTTGGCGTTGGAATGTTCCTTTCACGTTATTTTTCCAGTTTCTATTGTTGAGAGAGTTTTTTTCTCTGCGTTCTCTATTAAGATTAGAATTTCCTATGGCAGAAGCCATTCATTTCAAAGTTCTAAGTGTTGAAATTTGGTTGATAAATTGAAGCACTGTTTATATCATTAAACAATGTCACCTAAACCACTCAAATAGTACGCTGTACATGATTCATTTAATGTTGAATATTAAGCATTGGTCACATTTTTGTGAGTATACCATTATTTAGCTGGTGCTGCAGAGTCAGCTGAATTATGACCTTTGAGATTTGCATTTACTTTTTTTGGGGGGCTTTGTAATATAGCTCTCAAATCAATTTTCATGTCCATCGGTAATGAATTTTTTTTTTCTTTTCAGGAATTTGCCAAAAGGACAAAGGAATGGAAAATGCTTGTCACCAAATCTTGAAGAAGACAATGTTGATAACTTCTTGAAAACGTTGATTGGAAAGGTTCTTTTTACCACTGTGACTTTCAAATTGACAACGGCAACATTCTTGTGGTTTAGTGGATAATTGTCCACTTGCATATTTATCGGTTTGGATCATCAACATTTATTTGTACACTTGCTTCTAAAGATTGTTTGCAGATGACACAGAATATATTTAGAAATGGATTGTCAAGACCTGAAGTGGAGGTGTCCTGGCTGCTTCCTGCTCGGTTTTGCCCAGTAAGGGCAGGTTGAATTTGGAATTGCAAGCATTGCTTGAAAAACAGTATGCAGGAAGCTGGTTTTCAAGCTACAAATGCTTTAAATGGTATGTATTTATACTAGATTCACAATAGGGGAGTTTCCCATTGAAATATCCCTAAACAATGTCTTTCTATGTAGCTTCTGGACAAGAAATTATTTTAAAATTGATAGATTTCATTGTCATTTGATTGCATTTTGAATTGAAGTCACTTTGAATCTGAGTAGTCCATAAGAAACTCAGCTAACAAATGGATGGTGACCAGACAACATCAATTAAACAAATTGTCAAATTAACAAGAACAAACTGAAATATATTTATAACTCAAAGGTTTGTCTGGAGTTATCTTACTCCTATATTAAATATTACATTAAAAGCAAACATTTAAAGGGACAAAGAAGAATAAGCTGCTTAGTTAGACTAATTGAATAACTGTTTGAACGAACTAATCTAAATATGCTGAGATGAATGACAAACTCCTTTGGTGTACTATGAATACTTGAAATCATTCTATGAGTGCAGAACATTGAAATAAAGGAACATTATAACATTTCTTTTGGCAGCTAGCTCTCTGTTATTTAATTATGTACCCATTTGCTTTCCCATTTATTGGGTTACATGAGAAACCTCATGGAATAAGGGAGCTGGCGAAAGAGATGGGCTGAACAAGCTTTCTCAACTTCATGTTGGATAAAATACGGCCTTATAACTTATACGGCCTTACGTCGGTGAAGGCGTAAACATTTATCCAACAAGACAGCTGAATATTATTAGCATTATTAATGAATTGACTGCTTAATAACTTCCATAGTCTATATCTAATGTTTGTGTAAGGATTATACTAGTTCTTGGAATTCTGATGTTATGATCCACATATTTAAGGGTTGCAATTCCTCCAATACTACAAAATATGCCAAATAATATTCTGAATTTTTCTGATATGATTAAATTCAAGTGTTTGTATCTGCATCACAAACTTCACAGTTTATTAATAAAATATATGCTGACACAGTTGTTACAGTACTTGAAAATTAGGAATTCCTATAAAACGTAACATCAAAAATTTGATATGAAACATAAAAGCGAAAAAGTCTCAGAGGATTGGGCAGTATCTGTGGATAAGAAACCAAGCATTTTCTTGGCAATGACTGCCTCCTGCGGTGGCTTGTTCCATACACCTATCATGCTTTGTGTGACAACGTTGCCCCTCGAGTTCCCATAAAATCTTTCCCCCCTCACCTTAAACCTATGTCTTCTGGTTCTCTATTTCCCTATAATGGGCAAGAGACTCTGTGCGTCTACCCCATCTATTCCTCTCATGATTTTGTACACCTCTATAATATCACACCTCATCCTCCCGCACTTCATAGAATAGATTCCTAGCTTACTCAATCTCTACCTATAGCTCAGGCCCTCGAGTCATAAATCTTCTCTACACCCTGGTGGTGGGCATATGGAACGAGCTGCCAGAGGTGATTCAGACAGGTGCTATCATAACATTTCAAAGATATTGGACTGGTACAGGGATCGGAAGGGTTTGGAGGGATCGCGGGCAGGTTGGACAAGTGTAGATGGTCGGCATGGACGAATTGGGCAGAATGGCCGGTTTCCATGCTGTATGATGTTAAGTGGGGGGCGGAGAGTTTGCAAAGTGATTTGGTGCCGAGACTGGATTGCTTGTTGACCTGGGGCAGGGAGGATCCATGAACCCCTTGAATCCTCCTTGAGGAAGTGATGGAAGTAATTTTTCTGAACAAGCCAACCCGTCAGCACAGTGGCGCAGCGATAGAGTTGCTGCCTCACACCGCGAGAGACCTGGATCTGATCTCGACTACGGGTACTGTCTGTACGGAGTTTGCACATTCTCCCTGTGACTGCATAGGTTTCCTCCGGGTGCTCCGGTTTCCTTCTACATTCCAAGAGCGTGAAGTTTGTACGTTAATTGGCTCAGTAAAATTGCAAATTATCCCTAGTGTGTAGGACAGTGTTAGTTTACGGGGTAATCGCTGGTCGGCGCGATGGATTGAAGGGGCCTGTTTCACCGCTGTATCTCTAAAGTCTAAAGACTTACACCAATTTATGGGGAGAAGGCAGTCACGGGTTATTGATTGGGGACGATCACCCATGATCACAGTGAATGGCGGTGCTGGCTCGAAGGGTGGAATGGCCTCTTCCTGCACCTATTTTCTATGTTTCTAATTTTAATAAATGTTAATAAAAGACTGGGTGGCACAGTGGTAGAGTTGCTGCCTTATAGGGCCACAGGTCCGGGTTTGATCCTAACTAAGGGTGCTACTGGAAGGAGTTTGCACGGTCTCCCTGTGACCCGGTGGGTTGTCTGCAGGTGCTCCAATTTCCTCCCACACAATGGGTAGACGGGCCTGTTTTCATGTTGTATATAAAAATTGAAAGCTCATTGACCTGAAAGGAAAAGTTTCTTAAAAAAATGTATGTTCAATTATTATAGAAATAAAGTCTTACAATAAATAAATATAAATGAATATAAATATGTGCCCTATTTCACATTCATTAATTTGGTTTGTCTACTACATGGTGTGTTATAATGTTATAATGCAGAGCATTGCAGACGTTTGCCAATATTTTCCTCTTGTATGCTTAGCTATTTAGTTTTCTCACAAGCAACCTTGTGGCCACATCATTCAAACTTTTAATGTGGCTCCATGATTTTTATCAATTCTTAATGCCTCTGGCCCCATTTGTGTATTAATTTTAGGTTCCTGTTGCTTCAATAATTTCTATCGTGTTCCACTGTTCCATTATTGGACCTAGAGAGTAAGCTGCTCCACAAAGATATTCATCTATTAAATTCTTAGTAAACCCACAGCACCATTCATTTTGATTTATTGATTTGCTGATGCCTACTGCACTACTATTATTGACTCCTGCGTGCCTGCTACCCCATTATCTTTTGTGAAATTCATATTGATTTATTGTGCGAGACATTCAGGTTTTTATTAATTCACATATAATTATTAACTTGTTAATTGGTTGGTGCCTTGTGATTGATTTGGTGTACTTGTTGGTTTCAATTTTATAGCGCTGATTTCTCCATTATCAATTTGTTGTTCCCTGCTGCTCTATAAATGTATTGATTGGGTGTTTATTTCTCTAAATGTAGTAATTAATCAGTGAAATACTTGCATGAATGGGCTACCGCATTCACTATCATTTTGTTTTTGTGGTTTGTGCAGGTTTTAGTTGGTTGAATTTTCATGATGTGCTTCTTTTAAAACACTACAATTACATTTTATTTTACCATTCCAGTTATGTTCTGAAAATGTATAATCTCTAACAGTTACAAAGAAATTAGTACATACTTGAATCTTTTCTTCTCCTCCCCCCCCCCGTTAATCTTTTCCTATGACTGCTTGAATATCTGGTGTCGGGCAGTTGAACAGTTGTGGCCTGCTCGCCAAGCTAACTGAGTGTAACAATGCTGAGAGTGCAGTCTGGAAGTAGAAACTGCTGTTAGTTTGCTTAATCTTCTGGTGAATTTTGGGGATTTTGAACAGAGATTGATGGTCGTATCTTTCCAATGGCTTGCTGTGCATATTGTAGGTAATCCCGTTCTCAGAAGCATAAAGGGATTAGAGCTGCATGGTAAACCATGTTTTGCGGCAGGGTCTGACGTCTTGATTTTCTAAATGCTTTTTACCTCATTCAACCAAAGACTTTATTGGTGAATTAAAGGTGATGGTGCATTTCATCATCCAAGTATGCCTTTGCTGAGATGTGTCTTTAGAGGTACATGATTTCATAGTCGTACAGCATCAAATAGGCCATTTGGCCCAATACATTGATGGCTATCACTGGAAACCTTCCATCATCCTCTTTTGCCAAGTCAATTTTGGATCCATTTTACCAAGTTTCCCAGGATTCCTTGAGCTCTAACTTTTTGGACCTGTTTCCCATGTAGCGCAATGACAAAGGTATTTTACTGAAGTTCATGTAAGATACCCACCTACTGCACACATCCCCTCAAAACATTCTTCAAAAATTTCAATCAGATTGTTTGACAAGATTGTTTGACAAAGCCATGTTGGTTATCTCTGCTCCAGCCTTTTCAAGCGATCGTTATTCCTGTTCCTCAGGTGAAGGGTTGGGTAGTAGAACAGTACAGGAACAGGATCTTTGGCCCATGATGTCTGCCCAAAATGTTGTCAAATTCAATTAATCCTTTCTCCATGTGATCCATATCCCTCCCTATCCTGCATATTTTCATATGTTCATCCAAAAGCCTCTTATTCACTACTATCCTAACTTATTCCACCACAACTCCTGGCAGCACTTTTCAGGCACCTACCACTCCTTGTGTTTACAAAAAAATCATTTGCTCTGCACAATTCTTTTAAACGTCTCCCTCTGATCTGACGGCAATGCTGTAATTTTTTACATTTCCATGCTGGGAGAAAGATTCTGACAGTCTATGCTTTTCATATCAGGTCACCCCTCAACCTCTGACACTCCAGAGGAAATAGTGCAATTTTTTTCCAACCTTTCCTGAGAGCTAATACCCTCTAATCCATGCAGCCTTTTGGTAAACGTTTCCTGCACTCTCCAAATCCTACACCTTCCTGTATTCGAGAAGCTAGAACTACCCACAATGTAGACACAATATGCTGAAGTAACTCAGCGGGACAGGCTGCATCTCTGGAGAGAAGGAATGGGTGATGTTTCAGGTTGAGACCCTTCTTCAGACTGATGTCAGGGGAGTGGGCGGGATAAAGGTAGCATGTAGTCAGAGACAGTAAGACTGGTGGGAGAACTGGGAAGGGGGTGTGGATGGAGAGAGTGGGAAAGCGTCGAACAATCACTGCCAGGTGTACACTGGCCCTATCCCCGACCTCTACCTCTGCAACATTGATGACTGCATCCATGCTACTGCCTGCACCCTTGCTGAACTCACTGACTTCATCAACTCCACGACTAATTTCCATCCTGCACTCAAATTCACATGGACCATTTCCAACATCTCCCTGCCGTCTAGATCTCACCTTCTCCATCACATTCTATTACAAACCCACTGACTCCCATTGCTATCTAGACCACACTTCTTCCCACTCTGCTTCCTGTAAAGACTCCATCGCCTATTCCCAATTCCTTCGTCTATGCCGCATCTGCTCCCAGGATGAGGTTTTCCAAACCAGGCCATCAGAGATGTCCTCATTCTTCAGGGAACGGGGATTCCCTTCTTCCATTTTGGGTGAGGCTCTCACTAGGGTCTCCTCGATATCCCGCAGCTCCGCTCTTGCTCCCACTCCTCCCATTCATAACAAGAGTCCCCCTTTTCCTCATCTTCCACCCCAATAGCCATCTCATACAGCATATAGTTCTCCAACATTTTCGCCACCACCAACGGGATCCCACTACTGGTCACATCTTCCCATCTTCACTGCTTTTTGCTCTCCGCAGAGACCGTTCCCTCCACAACTTCCTGGTGAACACGTCCCTTCCTACCCAAACCACCCCCTCCCCAGGTACTTTCCCCTGCAACCGCAAGAGATGCAACATCTGCCCCTTTACCTCCCCCCTCGACTTCATCCAAGGACCCCAACGATCTTTTCAGGTTAGGCAGAGGTTCACTTGCACCTCCTCCAACCTCATCTACTGTATCCGCTGTTCCAGGTGTCAACTCCTGTATATCGGCGAGACCAACCTGATCTCCCGGTTGCTCAATACTTAAACTCCCCCTCCCATTCCCAATCTGACTTTTCTGTCCTGGGCCTGCTCCATTGTCAGAGTGATGCCCAGCGCAAATTGGCGGAACAGCACCTCATATTTCGCTTGGGTAGCTCACACCCCAGCGGTATGAACATTGACCTCGAACTTCAAATAGCCCTTGCTTTCCCTCTTTCTACATCCCCTCCCCCTCACCAGTTCTCCCATCAGTCTTACTGTCTCCGACTACATTCTATCTCTGTCCCGCCCACTGCCCTGACATCAGTCGGAAGAATGGTCTCGACCCGAAACACCACCCATTCCTTCTCTCCAGAGATGCTGTCCTGCTGCCCCTGCTGGTGGGAGGGGGGAGGGACTATAAAACCCGGAAGTGGTGAGCCTCACTCAGTCTCGGCAAGATGGAGGGAGCAAGAGGTTCACGTCTCTCTGAGCTCTGAATAACACTGAACACATGTCTACTCAACAATGAGTGCCGTTAATGTGGTTTGAAAATGAAAATATGGTTGGGTTGAATTAAAAAGGCAGTGCAAATGGTTGTTTTGGGGGGGGGGGGGTGTTTGGGTTGAAGTGAAAAGGCAGTGCGAATGGTTGTTTGGGGGGGGTTGGGTTGAGTTGAAGTAAAAAGGCACTGCAAATGGTTGTTTGGGGGGAGTTTGGGTTGAAGTAAAAAGGCAGTGCAAATGGTTGTTTGGGTTTTTTTGGGGTTGAAGTAAAAAGGCAGCGCAAATGGCTGTTTGGGGGGGGTGTTGGGTTGAAGTAAAAAGGCAGTGCAAATGGTTGGGAGGTTTTTGGGTTGAAGTAAAAAGGCACTGCAAATGGTTGTTTGGGGGGTTTTGGGTTGGAGTAAAAAGGCAGTGCAAAGGGTTGTTTGGCTAAACTTGACAACTTCCTGTTTGCACTATATTGATTTTAGCTAAAACGCTACCACTTATGGCTGTGATCGTTGGCCATCTTACTCAGCCCCCCTCCGCTAATCAGGTGCAGAGGATTCTTCCCATCAATGAAAAATAAAAGTGTCATTAGTGTTTAAAAAATGTTGAGAATCTCTCTCCTGTCAATCACGCCATGAAGGCCACACCTTTTCCGGTGGGAGGGGGACGGGATTATATAACCCAGAAGTGTAGGTGTGGCTCAGTCTCTGCATGATGGGGGAGGGAGCGGTCACAACCCTGTCTGAGCTGTGAATCAACTGAACATACTGAATGTCTACTGAACTGTGAGTATGGTATTATCGTGTGGTTTTATGATGGTTTCCTGCTGCTTGAAATGGTATGGAACTGCATTTGAATGTGGTGGCCTTGCACCCTCCTTCAAATGGTATTATACTGCACTTGAATTCGGTGGCCTTGCACCCTGCTCGAAGAGGTAAGAAACTGCACTTTAATTTGGTGGCCTTGAGTCAACTGCCAGCCAACCAGCCGTGAGTGAGCTGCCAGCACATCAGGCTTGAGTGACTGCACTGCCACCCCAAGAATCCATTTGGCCCACAGTGTCCATACTAGCCCTCTGGAGACCAGTAGTCCCTGCAGCCAACAACACCCATACCAGCTCTCCAGAAAGCCCCCCCCCCCCCCCCCCCCCCCCACCCCACTGGCCACCAATATTGGAATTGGTGGAGTGGTGGAATATTGCGTTGGGGGACCAGCCCTCCCGTGTGGAACAATGGGTCCCACTTAGTCTAGTATTTTCTACATCTTCCTGGTTCTGAGAAAATTCATCAACCTAAAACATTAACACTATTTCTTTCTACATATGTGTTGCCTGACCTGCTGCATAGTTCCAACTTTGATGTTTTTATTTCAGATTTACATCATGTGTGTTTTTTAGGTTCTCAGATAATTATGTTATTAACATATGACTGACAACTGCATCGGGGTTACCACCTGCCCCCATGCAGAACTCATGGACTTCATTAACTTAATTACCAATTTCCACCCTGCACTCAAATTCACTTGGACCATCTCTGACATCCTCCTTCTGTTTCTTAATCTCACCATCTACATCACAGGAGATAGACTGTTGACGGACACCTATTATAAATCTACTAACTCCCACTGCTATCCAGACTACACTTCTTCCCATCCTGCCTCCTGCAAAGACTCTACCCCCCACTCCCAATTATTCTGTCTACACCGCATTGGCGCCCAAGATGAGGTGTTCCATACTAGGACATCTGAGATATCCTCATTCTTTAGGGAACGGAGGTTCCCCTCTTCCATCATAGATGAGGCCCTCACACGGGTCTCCTCAATATCACGCAGCTCCGCTCTTACACCCCCTCTCCCCAGTCGCAACAGGGACGGAGTACCCCTAGTCCTCATCTTTCACCCCATCACCTGTCGCATACTGCACATAATCCTCTGACATTTTCGCCACCTCCAATGGGAACCCACAATTAGCCACATCTTCCTATCTCCACCCCTTTCCTCTGTGAACATTTCCTCTGCAACTCCCTGGTTAACTCATCACTTCCCACCCAAACCATCCCCTCCCCATGTACCTTCCCCTGCAACTACAGCTACAGGAAATACAACACGTGCCCCTATACTTCCTCCCTCGAGTCCATCCAAGGACCCCGGCAGTCCTTTCAGGTTCACTTGCAGCTCCTCCAACCTCATCTACTCCATCCGCTGTTCCAGATGTGGACTCCTATATATGGGCGCGTCCAAGCGCAGCCTCGGCGATTGTTTCGCTGAACATCTTTGCTCAGTCTGGCTAGGATTACTTACAACCCAGTGGTATAAATATTGATTTCTCTGAACCCTTAATTCTCTCTCCTCTCCCCCCTAGTGCTACGATTAATTTCATGGTGCTTCAGATTAATTTTACTGATTGTATGCTTCCTTGTCACCTTCCCCTCAGCTAACAATGAACCATTCTATGTTCTACATTTCCTTATCAATGTCTGCTTTGATCTGTCATTTTCACACCTTACCCCTCCATATCTCTAGACTCCCTCTCCCCTGACTCTCAGTCTGAAGAAGGGTCTCGACCCAAAACTCCACCCATTCCTTCTCTCCAGAGATGCTGCCTGTCCCACTGAGTTACTGCAGCATTTTGTGTCTATCTTTAGTGTAAACCGGTATTTGCTGTTCCTTATGTACTCTTATGTTATTAACTGACCTTGTCTGGCCTGCAGACAACATGAATAGTAGGCAAGAGTCAAAGGTCAAACACATTGTAAGATCCAAATAAGTGCCAGGCAATTAATGCCGAGGTTAATCTGGAAAGATGGATGAGATGTTGTCAATTGTCAACTTGTGCATACTACAAGCGAAGACTTAAACAAGTTTCCTGCGGAAATGTATCAAATGGGGGTAAAACGTACTTCAAATTCAGTGAATCTCAATGTAAAACTAAACCAAGCAACGTATCAGATGTCAAATTGTGAATACTGTAATTGTATCTCTTGCATATACAATAATTCTGTAGTAGCAAAGTGAAAGTTACACTTCTGTAAGTGTAAGCAGGAAGGTATAAGCTTTACTGATATCGATGCCCTCATTAATGCTGTGCTTAATCATCTAGGATTTGGATGAGGCCAAAGCTCTTCAACTGCCTTAAAGTTTGGCCCCAATAACGTAGTTGAGAAATAGATGAGGCTGGGGCAGGAGTGGTTGCAAGCCAGTGGTCTTAACAGTTTCAAAATGACATGAAACAAACGAATGATCTGATAACTCGCAGCTTCCTCTAGTGATGAACTTGCCCTGGCTGAGCCAATAATGTGTGCTTCTGGGCAGGCAGCATCAACATAACTTATGTCACTGAAATATAGTTTTTTAAAAAAAGAAGGATCATGCAGAAGCAGAGTCCTCTCATTCAGCACTGCTCAATGAGAGTGCTGCTCAACTTTCAAAGTCCTCAATGGTGATTTCCAGAACTAGGTTTTGTGAAATACCTATTGGGGAACTTGACATTTGCTGCTGGACATGGCTGAGAGGATGTGCATGGGGTTTGGGATCACAAACGAGGCCTTTGCATGATCATGGAAAAGGTAGCTCTTTGTTCACTGATCCCAAAGCAAAGAAAGGTATGGCCTAATGAGATTAATGTAAATGGACAATAAGGTCAGCATGGTGGGCCAAAGAGCCAATTTCTGTGCTGTATGACTCCTTGAGTCTGAATGATTGTAGCTGACTAATGTAATTGGTAAGGCAAATCAGTCAATTTGAACAGCAGCATTAATATTGGAAACTAATGAAAATATTCTCCCTTCTGGGTGTACTTAGCCTGGTTATGATTTTAATTGAGGTTTTGAATTGGAAGCTATCATAATTCTGTGTGTTTATAAATTATAGATGTCAGGAAGAGGTGAGTTTGAGATTAATGTAGCAGATATGACTCAAGCTGAAAATTTCTGTGGCATGGTAGCAGTTGATGTGGTAGCCAACTGTTTAGGGAGTAAGTTAACAAATAGATTTCAAAACGAACTTTGCTGATATTGTTTTAACTTAGCAAATTAAAAAGTATTTACAGAGTTTTCATGGAATGCCCACCAATTACTTTATGTCGTTATGTTTTACTTAAATGGAAGAACCTTCTGTTCATTCGTGTGCGATGCTGCCAAATAATTTGATACGTTACAGTGAGGTAGAGCAGGAGGAAACCTGTACTGTTTTCCTAGAATGGGGGATGGGGTGTGAGGATATGGAGGAAGTTATTAAAATAAATGATTTTCATCCATCCTGTGCATATTTAGCAATGTGACTTACCTAGCGGAGGCACAAGAGACTGCAGTGGGTAGAATCTTGTGGAAGATGAGCTCGTAAACTTAGAAATCATAAACTGTTAACTGGGGATGTAGCTCAGGTTTGTTGCCCAAGATTTGGTCCCTGGCATCTGAAAGCTGTCTCATCTTTTCTGTAGAATTATAAAAATTTTCCTACATCTTTTGTGACAAAAGACATCTTTTACCTAAAATAAAAAGGTAAGAATTTAACCTTGTGCTCTCCTTCTTGCGTTTGGTGTGCACAGCCTAAAGTTGTAAGACAACTTGTTCTGTTTGATCTTCTGTGCACGCCAGGTTGATTGCATTTGTCGAAACAGGGTGGACCACGTGAAGGTTGCAATCTCCCACCCCAACCTTGTGCTCAAATATACAGTAATTCAGTGTAAATTCAAAGGGTTTCAGAAATTGCCTTTTCAGTTACTGTTAACTGAGACGATGGTTAATCTCACAACACAAATCTAGGGATGGTGGTAGGCATTATGCTTCATGAGCCTTTCTCAATACAATGAATGAAAGGGATGATGTTCCAGTTCACATAATAGAATGGCCTTGTTTGTTTTGTATTAATTTTCTGTATACAAATTGTTCAGGTAATTTCTTGCGTACTGGTAACCACATTTCTAGGGAAGAACAAAAGGATAACAATTATTTGTAATCAATTGTGGACAAGATCATATTAGTAACTTGTAATTTGACCCACTATAATATTTCAAAACATTCAAAGTTGAAAATGTCATGTAAATGTCTATGAATGTTAATTTATCAAGTTCTTTCTGACTTCATTTGAAGATCCTTAAAAGCAAATAATATGCTTTTTTGCAGAGTGCAAATTCCACTGCAACAATGGCAACTGTTTGAAATTCGGAAACTTGATTTGCAACCAACTAAATGACTGTGGCGATAATAGTGACGAAGAAAACTGCTTGCTAGTAACTGAACACCCACCTCCAACAATTTTTAACTGTAAGTGTTGAATTTGAACCCTGTTTATATTTTATATTGCCATGAACAGTCGGAGAACTACGATTCTTTTTGTATTTCTTGTCATTCATATGAGGGTGAATGGAGCTTGAAATTTTCAGTTATAGCAAATAAAAAATACTTTGCGGTTGAACCTTGAAAATCTTTTTTTCACTGATACTGTTCTCTAGAGCTATGTGTATGGATTCCAAAGCATGCCATGTCTGTCCACTGCCAGTGTTCAGAACGTTTTCTAATGTCTGGAGAGGAATTTTGTGAGGGGAGTAAATATCCAGTTGTTGTGTACCTTGTTGTGTAAGTGTGATGCAAGTAGATGAAGTACGAGTTTCAGCAAAGGAAAAAAGTTGAATCCACAGGTGATTCTGGATTATTATCTGCATCACACGTGATCTGCACATGTTCAACAAGCTCAAAGTTTGATTTGGTCAGAATGGAGTTCGCCATAATGCACTTGGACATGAAGTCTTTCAGCACTTTCAATGACCCTTCAACCCAACTCATCTATGCTGACCAAAATACCCATTTAAGCTAGTCTCATTTACCTTAATTTGACCCATATTCCTCTTAACCTTTCCAATCCATGTATCTGTCTAAAGGTCTTTAAATGTTATTATTGTACGTGCCTGAACCACTTCCTATTACAGATTGTTTCATATATGCACCACTGTGAAAAAATGTGTTTGTCAATTAACTGTTCAGTCTTTCCCCTTTTACCTCTCATTGGCAACTGTTGCATTTCCATTGGAGAAGGGCCTTGCATGAACTGGCCTTGGATGAGTGTCTTGATGAATGAAACAACTAGGGCTACATTCAGTGCTTTAATTTTGATATTCGAGGAGAGCTCTATTGAGAGGAAATTTAGAAAGTTAAAGAAGAGCATACCAGTGGTGTAGGGTCGCGAAATGAGCAATGATAGCCAGAGGGTGAAAGGATTGGCCACTGTACTAACATTACAGTGTAAGTGAAGTAAAGTAAAATGGTAAGAAGACAAAAACTAAAGGCTCTTTATCTGAATACGGGATTTTCCATAAACTGATCAATTTATTGGCACAAAGACAAATAAATTAGAATAATTTAATAGCCATTAGAAATATATGATTGCCAGGTGCCAAGGTTGGAAGCTAAATGTTCTGTGGGATATAACGTTTTGGAAGGATAGGCAGAAGCTCGAAGAAGATGGGGTAACTAATAAAGGGTGAGATCAGTAGTGAGAAATGACCGTGGATTAATAGGAAGGAAGAAAACTGACTGGCGAGAGTATATATAGAAGGACACAAAGTGCTGGAGTAACTCAGTGGGTCAGGCAGCGCCCCTGGAGAACATGGATAGGTGACGTTTCAGGGCGAGACCTTTCTTCAGCAGAGGGGAGACGAAAGCTGGAAAAGGTGAGAGGTAGGACAACGCGTGAAAGGCCAGAGATAAAGGAAAGAAGGTTTGAGAGGTTTGAAGAGTTGCGGATTGTAAGGTCAGAGGAAGAAGATTGGCATAAAAGGTAGGGTGGGGTGAGTTGAGGGGAAATAGGTGGGAATCCATGTGGGGTACGTGGGGAGAGGGAGAGGGGGTGAGAAAGAGTAGGGGTTATCTAAATTTGAAAAACTCAATTGTAAACTACCCAACGCAAACTATGTTGCGTGTAGCCTCACTCTGGTAATGGAAGAGGCCCAGATCAGTGTGGGAATAGGAAGGGTAGTTAAAATGGTTATTAACCGGGAGATCCAGCAGGCCTTGACAGTATATATATTTGTATGCTAACAATAGCCGCACCGACGTTAAAACAGACCTTAAATGAAGAAATTATGGGATCTTACAAAAGGAAGGTATGAAAATATATTCAGGTAGCTTTCATTTTTCAAACAAAATTGGCAACGGTAATCATGTAGACAAATTCATATGGTATGTCTAGGCCAGGGGTGGGGAACCTTTTCATGTTGGAATGCCGCATTAAGTTAGCTGTAATCTAATAAGGCCGCATCTAAGAACCTTCAATTAGATATACTTCAAAATGTACATTATTTTGTAAAAATCTAACTACTATGTACTAACTTCAAGAAAATGAAAAAAATTTGTTAATTCTAAAGTTTACTAACCTTTTAATGACTTTGTTGTGACTGTTTTTTGTGGGAAAGCATTTGAATGTTTGGTCGCAACATGGAGGTACGCAGTTTCAGCTGACCTTCTAGATGGGTATATGTCATTTGTGACCTGAAGGGCGTCTTGATTTGGGTCAGGCGGTAGTGGCGGCAGTCAGGCAGGGAGGTTAACGTACATTCTAGAGTCGCATTAGAACTAAATCATGTGCATGACAGGTGTTAAAATAGCCCTCATGACTTACTAATATTTTAATTTTTGCGTCAGTCGGGGAGGATTATTTAGTTGAATCTTCTTTTATTCTTTGGTATTTTAAATATGTTCATTTTAAGATTAAAATAAAGACGAAGAAAAACATATTAATAAAAATAAAAGGATTTGTTCTACAAAATTTGGATTCATTCAAATGACCGCACTTAATGACCTAGAAGGCCGCAGGTTCCCACCCCTGGTCTAGACCTTTCTGAGCATGAGCTGTTGTGAAACCAAGCAGGGAGGAGGCTATTTTCAATCTGGTCACTTTTAGTGAGACAGGATTAATTAAAAGTCTTGTAAAGGTTTTTCTGGAGAAGAGCAAGCTTAACACAGTAGGGTTTTATATCCAATTTGTAAATGAAAAATGTCTGAAACTAATGTTCTCGAGGATGAAACAACCGTTGTGAATTCTGGAAGTTAGGACTGATACCTACTTGAAAAGAAGGTTTTATGATCTTGTGAAGATTAGTAGGAGGCCAGAAGATTGGGAACATTTTACAAGCGAGCAAACAATGACTAAAAAAAGCGGAATGGTAAGAATTAATTGAGAATGAGCTTGCTAGAAACAATTCAAAATAAGACAGCATACTCATATTAAGAAGAAGTAAGGTACAATCTGATCCTGGAGAAGATGAGCAATTAAAAATTGAAAACTTGGGTTTCTGGGGCTGTGGGTTAGCATTTCTACTACTTGAACAACTGTGCTGTCTCTAAGCTGCTCTCCTATCTAAGTTAATATTGATCTTCTAAAATTCCCCTCCGATTCTGCACCGGACAAATTAGATTTTAAAACCATACATGAATATCTCTATTCAAGAAAGGAGAGAGACAGAAAGCAGGGAACAATTATCTAGTTGGCCTGTTTGCTGTCGTTTTAACCATGCTGGTATCTTTTTTTAAGAAGCATCAGCAGGATATTCAGAAAATCATGATACAGTATTATTGTATAGTCAATGTGGCAAACTTATGTCCTTCGAGAGTAAAATGAGAAAAATGACAAAGGGAACCTGTAGATAATGTGCATTTGTATTTCCAGAAGGCTTAGATAAAATTGTCCTTCAAGATTACCTCAGAAGGGAAGACCTCATTGTACTTAAGGTAATAAACAAACTTGGATTGAGAAATAACAGAAAGTGTACCAGGATAAATTGGTTATTTGCAGGTTGGCAAAGAATAACTACTGCTGGGTCCTCAATCATAAGCGGTCGATGATAACAATTTGGATAATATATATTAATGATTTAGATGATGGGATTACAAGTAACATTAGCAAATATGGAGATGACACAAAGCTGGGTGGCAGTGTGAACTGTGAGGAGGATGCTATGAGAATGCAGGGTGACTTGGACAGGTTGGGTGAGCGGGCAGATGCATGGCAGATGCAGTTTAATGTGGATAAATGTGAGGTTATCCACTTTGGTAGCAAAAACAGGAAGGCAGATTATTATTATCTAAATGGTGTCAAGTTGGGAAAAGGGGAAGTACAACGGGATCTGGGGGTTCTTGTACATTTCCTTTTTCACCCATTTCCCTTTTATCCAGGGTAAGAACCTCGATCCACCATCTCAGGCTAACTAGACCCATAACTTTCTACGTTGTGATGCAGATACCTTCAAAATGCTGTGTGTCTGTTCATATAAACATATAACCATATAACAATTACAGCATGGAAACAGGCCATCTCGGCCCTTCAAGTCCGTGCCGAACAACTTTTTTCCCTTAGTCCCACCTGCCTGCACTCATACCATAACCCTCCACACCCTTCTCATCCATATGCCTATCCAATTTATTTTTAAATGATACCAACGAACCTGCCGCCACCACTTCCACTGGAAGCTCATTCCACACCGCTACCACTCTCTGAATAAAGAAGTTCCCCCTCATGTTACCCCTAAACTTCTGTCCCTTAATTCTAAAGTCATGTCCTCTTGTTTGAATCTTCCCTATTCTCAAAGGGAAAAGCTTGTCCACATCAACTCTGTCTATCCCTCTCATCATTTTAAAGACCTCTATCAAGTCCCCCCTTAACCTTCTGCGCTCCAGAGAAGAAAGACCTAACTTATTCAACCTATCTCTGTAACTTAGCTGTTGAAACCCAGGCAACATTCTAGTAAATCTCCTCTGTACCCTCTCTATTTTGTTGACATCCTTCCTATAATAATTCCTATATACATTCACTTCATGCAGTGCATTCCAGATTTCAATGTCTCTCTGGGTGAAAAAAAAATCATTCTTTGTATCCATTACCTTAAATATATGCGCTGCGTGCATGGTGTGTCAAACAGCCTGGTTTTGTGCGGAATCACTTCAGCTTTAACTCTTA
The DNA here is from genome assembly GCA_963514005.1 of Raja brachyura. Next base: position 28,921,404 of record OY740784.1, on the reverse strand, counting down.
ATTGCTCTCAAGAATGTAATGTTAAACTGCTATCCTTCTTGTGGACGTATTCTCTCAACACTGAAGGGGTGGATGTTCCAGATTGCAACCCAGTAATGATAAAGGACCTACAAAGTATTTTCAAGTCAGAATGGAATGTGACTGTTTATTACAACTACAGTTGTCACACTGGTATGAACTAGCACCAGCTGCCGTAACAGCTGAACTCAAATTCACAGTGACTTTTTGATATGCCACTCATCCTGCTGACCACAGGGCAGCTAGTGTGAAGTAGAAGAATGCATAAATGGGAATACATACTTCTCGCAAAGGTAATATGGTTCAGTTTTGCTTAGAGATACAGCATGGAAACAGGCCCTTCGGCCTACCGAATCACCGCTGCCCAGCGATCCCTGCACATTAACACTATCCTACACACACTAGGAACAATTTACAATTATACCAAGCCAATTAACCTACAAACCTATACATCTTTGGAGTACGGGAGGAAACCAGAGCACCTTCAGAAAACCCATGCATGTCTCGGGGAGAAGGTACGATCTTCGTACAGACAAGCACCCGTAGTCGGGATCGAACCCGGGTCTCTGGGGCTGTAAGGCAGCAACTTTACCGCTGCACCACCGTGCCGCTCAGTTGATTGAAATTTTCACATAGAATGACATGAGCTGACTTCCTCATGTCTAAAAGATAAACAATTTCTAGAGTGCATTTGAGGTAGTTTGCTTCAAGACCAGGCCATATGACAATCAGTAATGTGTCTGATTTAGTTAGCAGTCCAACTGTATGAACATGTGTCTTAAAACAGCGATGGTATATTTACATTTAATGACTCGTGAGTGAGGGGGGGAAGCTTTTCCAGAATATGAGGCCTGTTGCAATTTTTCCGTAACATGCAGCCATGTCATCTGTGCATGCGTCAAGAAACACGAGTTCGAAATATATTTTGTGTTGATTTATTTACTACTTTTCACCCAAGTTCCACAGAGCCAGATACGGACTACACTGTGAGTGAAAATAGTTCTTCTGAGGTCCCCCATAAGTTTATCCATTCTCACCTTAAGCCTAAGACATCTAGTGTTAGAATCCACTTATCTGGTTGAAAGTCTGAACGTTCACTTTATTTATGCATCTCATGATTTTGAATACTTCTATTAGGTCACCTCCTCAGCCTCCCATACTCTCAAGAAAAAAATGTCAGCCTAGTCGGCCTCTTCCTATAACTCGAGCCCGCAAGTCCAGATAACAAACTAGTGAATCTCTCCTGTACCGTTTCCAACTTAATGACATCCTTCCTATAGTTGGGCGACTAGAACTGCACACAGTACTCCAAGTAGTATAACTAATGGATTGTACAACTGTATCATGATGTCCCAACTAACTCTTCCCAAAGAAGACATTTGCCAAATACCTTCATCACCGTTCCACCCAAACCACTATATTCCACTGTATTTCCAGATCTCTTTGTTTCGCATCTCTTTCTGGGGCTCAGTCATTCACTGAGTAAGTCCTGCCCTGGTTTGAAACACCAAAGTGCAACACCTCACACTTGTCTGTTAAATACCATTTGCCATTTGATGGACCACCTTCCCAATTGACCTAAATCCTGTTAAAAACATGCATATCCTACTCTGTCCACCAACTTTTGTCCGATTTGCAAAATTACTTGAATTGTCATCCAAATCGTTAATATAGATAACAAACAGTAAACCAAGCACTGTAGCACACCAGGCCTTCAACCAGAAAAATAACCCTCCGCAACTATCCATTGACACCTACCACTAAGCCAATTTTGAATCCAATTGGTAATTGTATATTATTGTCACATGTAATAAAATACAGCGAAAAACAATGTTTGAGTGCTTCTAGTCAAATCATATTATACATGAATACAACCAAGCTATACACATTTTACATGTAATACAAAGAGAAAAATACCAGTGTGCAGAATATAATGTTAGAGCATTTTAGTGTCACAGTTATAGGTTGGTGTGCTTTCTTGATTGTAACGTCAGTGTGGTTGATCCAGGACACATTGTTGGTGATATTTACGCCTAAGAAGCTGAAGATCCCATCCATCTCCACTTCAACATTGTTGTACACTACCAGCTTCCTGAAGTCAGTAACTAGCTCATTGTCTTGTTGACGTTGAAGAAGAGGGTGTCATTTTGATACCATGTTACCGAACTGTTAATAAGTCAATGATATGCTCACCTTGGATTCCATGTGATCTATCTTTTCAGACTAGCCTACTATGTGGGACCTTGCCAAAGGCCTTGCTAAAGTCCATATAGACAATCCTGGTGACCTCTTCAAAAAACGTTTAGATTCGTGAGATGCGATTTCCCACGTACACAAAGCTGACTATCCCTAATCATTCCCTGCCTATCACCATTGACATCAGGCTCACTGACCTATAGTTCTTGTTATGTTCTTAAATAACAGTACAACATCAGCCACCCTCCAATCTTTTAGAACTTCATCTGTGGTTAATGATGATGCAAATATTTCTGCCAGAGCCTTCACATCAAAGCCTCTATTTTCTTAAGATTGAGCAGAGTTGGTCTGTTGACGGGTACTGACCTCCCGACTATCAAAGGGATCTAGAGGAGGCTCTGGTTCGAAAAAATGGCAGCAATATCATCAAAGACCCACTATACCCTGGCCATGCTCTCATTTTGGTTATACCATCAGTGAGAAAGTAGAGAATCCTCAAAATTGTGACCATTTGTTATAGAATCATATAACGTGGAAACAGGACCTTTGGCCCAACTTGCCCAGGCTGACCAGCCTGCACCATCTACACTAGTCCCACCTGCCTGCATTTGGCCCTCTAAATTATCCTATCATGTCTGATTCAAACCAGAAAGGTAGGTTATCTGAAAGTGTTGAATTTAATGTTAACTCCTGTGTGGTTTGACATTTCTTCTCTCTCCAAAGATATTGCATTACCTGCTGAGTGTTTTCAGCATTTTTAGTTTTTACTATTTTAGCTGTTGAAAGGAAGCAGCATTGGGTTCAAGAGGCTTAGTCAGACTTGACAAAACTGGCCAAATATTTTGAAGAGGTAACGTGTTAGAGAATTTGGGAAAAGTCATTTATATGGATTGACAGCAGGAATTTGGTAAGGTTCCTCATTAGAAATGGTTGTAGTTGAAGACATTGAATGCAAATAGTTGACCTGTTTGGGAAATTGGCAAAGTGTTAGGGGTTAGTGGAGATTTTTCAGAATGTAGTCATATTGGCAGGATATGGCTAATGTTGCTAAATGGGATCTACTTTGGAGCTACAGCTATTCAATTAGATGAATTAGATGATGAATAGTAAGTTATACATTCAAGGTTTGTTGTTAAAAGTTCCAAGGAGTGAAGAAGATGGTTTTCAAAAGGCTAATAAATTAAGTTGAGACACAAGAGACTACAGCTGCTGAAATAAGCTGCTGGGGGAACCCAGTGGGTCAGGCATCCTCTGAGAAGGCAACAAGATGGATTAAGACTCTGCTTCAGGACTACGTATGTAAAGGGGAGATAGCTACTTGAGGGGCAGGGATAAGGCAGATGCTGGAAAGCGATATGCGGATCCAGATGAGGAGTGCTTGGTGGGCAGTGGGGGAGGCTCCATAAAGTTATTCTGATAAATCATGAACTTCAGGACTCGTAAGACTTTTATAAATATAAATGTACATATGGTTTGGCAATTTTTTATAGTTAAGGTATAGATTACTGGTAGGTGAAACAAGCTGCATATGTTAACTAGACTTCTATTCCTATTCCAAACATTGCTCAGTTGCCCTGGGTAAACTGGTATGAAATGGCTTTGTTTCAAACCAACTGTAAAAACCCTGACATAATTGTAGGATATTTGCTCTGGAATCAAATGTATTGGTTGGGTAGGTTGGTTGCTGTGTTTAGATCACATTTATGAACTGTCTTGACAAGCAATTGAATCGCCATGGAACAAGGGCAGGTAAATGGCATTCGTTTAGAAAGGTACTAGGTGGTCGGCAGAGATATGGTGGGCCGAAGGGCCTGTTTCTATGCTGTATGTCTCCATGACAATTGGCTGCTGTTTCTGTTTGGTGCCTGTATTAAACTTCGTCATTGGCATTGAAATTCTTTGGTATGTCATGAGGTTATGAAAGTTCTTTGCATAATAAAATTATTTTATAGATATAGTTAATATTTTATCAACACTAGAGTCTGGTTTTGAAGAAGGAGGAAACCAGCTGAATAAATTTGGTTGGATTCTGCTATTTTATGCAGTGGCTTGGGTGGAGGTGAAATTTATAAAGTTCATTAAATATTTAGTAGTCTGGTGCAGATGTTAATGAAATGGATCATGCTATTTTAAGAGCTTGAACAATGATAGTAATTTTCAGAGTAGGATTACCGACTTGCACACTGAAAGTCTTTGAATTCTAATAGTGTTTGTCATCATCCTGGCTGTACAAGCAGATGGATGATCATGAATACTGTCTAGACAGACTATGCCCAAGTGAAACTGTGGTCTCTCAGGACATAACAGTGAAAGCTGGTTTAGATAATTGGAAATTTAAGGACATTTTCTCCTCTAATCCACTACCAATCAATGCATATATTAGCCTAGAATTGGGAGAAGTTTGGTGTTTTATATAACAGGTCAATAGTTACCTTAGTTTGAAATTTTGCATTATTTTGCATTGAAAAAAAATGTGCACATTATAACATTATTGACTTGAATTTATGTTGTCTGCAAACTGATGATATTCTGTAATTAACACTTCTGACTAAATATGCAGTTCTTAAGATGCTTGTTTTAAAATCTGAAATTAAAACGCCAAATTTAATCTTACCTGCTTGATGGAAACAGACTGGTTAAAATTATTGCACAGTTCCCATGTAGTCTGTAACCCCGTGATTTGTTAGATTCCTCTGATGCAGTTAGGATCTCATCATGATTTTTAAGTGCAAATTTTTGACAATCATGCACAAAATGTAGGCACCCATTTCCCCCTCCATCTCCAACCACCCCAGCCACCTTACTCCATTGTTTCATCCTGTACCCTTATCTCCTATTCCCGTGTCCCATATTTCCTTTTATTCCACCCTCTTTCCCCTACCCCCTGTCCCCTACCCATATCCAACTTTAAATTTCACACCTCTTCTTTTCACATCTGACACTCTTTGACTCTTCTTTACATCTAATCTTTGTCATTTATTGCACTACTCTGCCAGTCACCCTCATCTATCTCTACCTATCACTTGCCCCCCCCCCCCCCCCCCACCCACCCACCACATCAGTCTGAAGAAGGGTCGACCCAAAATGCTGTGTGTGCATTCACTCCAATTATACTGTCTGACTCGCTGAGCTCCTTCAGCACTTTGTTTTTGGGATTGAAAAATATGTATTTTTCTTTTGTTCAAGTGCAGTTATTTTATTAAGAGATCCCATATGTAGAATGGGCTTTTTATTGTGTAACGGGATCGTGTAGATGGGTGCTAGAACAATGCCCCCCATTCAATAAAACTGGAAAAATGTAATACTTTTGTACCTACCAGGTGCCAACCTATTTAAAAACGATACAAGTTTCCAGCTTCCAAAAATGCCTGCTGAAACATTAAAACAGTTAAAGTTATCAAAACTAAAACAAATATACATAATTTATATATTTTAGTCTGCTGTAGCCATTTTCCTCCGTTGAAACAGGCTGAAACAGTCCCTGCACCACGTTCCCACCACAAGTTGTGCTGAATTGCTGCAAATACTGAGCTCAATAAGGAACCTAGTTCATTGAAGCTTGCTCAGGGGAAAGGTGCTTGGAACGCTTGGCTGCTGCTTTAGCCCTTTGTGTAAACATCGACATTTCCTCACAAAATTCTGCCAAAATTCCTCTATTGTATGGGAGCAGCAATTGTATTATTTTTTTTATAAATGGAAATAAATCCATTTGATTTACATGATTATATAACTCTCTTGAGTTTAAAGAGGAAAAAACAATTGAAATGTGAAAAAATGTGAGTGGTGTCATTTCACACTAAAAATATTAGCTCCAGCTGACTACCTGTACTGGGAATGGGTTGTTTTATTGATTTATTCCATTTTCTAGCACTCAATTGTCTGTGCTGATTCATTGAGAGTAATGTCCTGACTTCTAATTATAGCATGTAAATTTATTTGGTGTGATGGGCTGGTCCCCCAACGCAATATTCCACCTCTCTACCAATTTCAATATTGGTGGCCAGTGGGGGGGGGGGGGGGGGGGGCTTTCTGGAGCACTAGTATGGGTGTTGTGGGCTGAATGGACTGGTTTCCAGAGGACTAGTATGGACATTATGGGCCGAATGGAATCTTGGGCTAACGGCTCAGTCACTCAAGCCTGTTGTGCTGGCAGCTCACTCGCTCACGGCTGGTGGGCTGGCAGTTGACTTACGGCTATTCCTTGAAATTCCAATTCAAGCAGGGTGCAAGGCCATCAAATTCAAGTGTAGATTCATACCATTTCAAGCAGGGTGCAAGGCCACTGAAGACAGCGAGTCGTGACATCCCCCTCCTCCATCTTGCAGAGACTGAGCCACGCCCACACTTCTGGGTTTATAGTCCCTCCCCCCTCCCACCAGAAGGGGCGTGATTGACCGGAGAGAATCTCAACATCTTTTATTTTTCATTGATGGGAAAAATCCTCGGCATCTGATGAGCGGAGGGGGACTGAGTAAGATGGCCAAAAATCACAGCCGTACGTGGTAGTGTGTTTTCTAAAATCAATATAAGGCGCAAACAGGAAGTGGTCAAGATTAGACTTTTAATTATATAGAAGGCAAGACAACTTTAATTAGGCAAGGCAACTTTAATTAGGCAAGGCAACTTTAATTAGGCAACACAGCTTTAACATTTCCAAACCAAATCCAACACAGCTTTAGCATTTCCAAACGAAAGGCAACACAGCTTTAGCATTTCTAAACCAAAGGCAACACAGCTTTAGCATTTCCAAACCAAAGGCAACACAGCTTTAGCATTTCCAAACCAAAGGCAACACAGCTTTAGCATTTCCAAACCAAAGGCAACACAGCTTTAGCATTTCCAAATTATATTTTAAAACCACATTAAGGGCACTGACAGGTCAGTAAAACTACTCACAGTTTAGTAGACATGTGTTCTGTGTTATTCACAGCTCAGACTGAGGGACGTGACCCTCTTGCTCCCCCATCTTGCAGAGACTGACTGAGGCACTCAACACTTCCGGGTTTTATAGTCCATCCGGAAGGGGCGTGGCCTTCAGGAGCGAGAATCTCAACATGTTTTAAACACTAATAACTCTTTTATTTTTAATCGATGGGAAAAATCCTCTTGTTCTGCGCAGCGGAGGGGGACTCTGAGTAAGATGGCCAAAAATCACAGCCGTAGGTGGCAGCGTTTTTTTAAAATCAATATACAGAACAGAACAACAGGAAGTGGTTAAGATCACACTTTTAGTAATATAGATTTAATTTGTGCCAAGAGATGATTAAAATAACTCTAAATTTAGGCAAATTACAGGAATTCTTTTCATATCTATCCATAACTTCAGGGATCTACAATGTAATATGTTATTCCAATGACAGAACATTGTGGCTTGGTGTGACAGGATATGCAGAAAACTCTGATCATGAGGCAGGGATCGGAAGTTTAAAAAAAAATACTGTCATATGGAGCTAGATAACTTCAACATTGAACAGATGTGCCTGGCCAGTCATTTCCTTCTATGGCTTGATAATACATATACATTTAAAAAAGGAATATTAAAAGATCATTTGTTTCATTTCACTTCTAAAATGCTTATAGAACTTACATGAAAGGAGTGAAGTTGCTTGAAAGAATCATCTCTGGTAGTTAAAAGGTTAGAAGCGATGATTAGCTGCCATTTTTTATGCTCTGGAAAATGCTGCAAGTTGCTCTAAGCTTTCCCCTGTCAAGCCATCAAAATTAATTTTGTAAGAACTTTTTTATACAGACATCTGCATCTTTCCCAATTTCTAATACTGGTTAACTAGTTCATAAGATATAGGAGCAGAAATTGTGGATTTAAAAAAAAAGCAATTCTGCAAGGAAGATCCCAAAATGTCTGTTTTGCTAGTTTCAATTATTTCTTGAGCATTAGATGATTACTCTTATTACTCTATCTGTTTTTTTTAAATCCATTAGTGATTCTTAATTAAGCATCAAGTCTAATTTTATGATTTTTACTTTCAGTCTATTTTCCCTTCTTGTATTATAGATTGAAGAAATATTCTAAATTTTCTTTTTCACTTAAATCCAGGCATAAAAGTTCAAATATTTCCTTATACATCATACCTCTTATCTTTTGGTTCTAATGACTAATCAGCCAGTCCTTCCCCCCCCCCCCCCCCCCCATTTTTTGAGAGGTGGGGGTCGATCCCCCTCACCCCCCATTTTTTGTAATCCGGATTTTAAAACCCAGTGAAATCTCCGCTTTGCACGAGACAGTGGGGGTGGGACTGCTGATCCAGGGCGCCGATTGGACGAGAGAGACGTCGGTCAGCAGGCAATGTGGGCGGGACATGATGATTCACCGCGATCATTGGAGGAGGGAGGTGTCGGTCAGAGGGGGTGGGACTGAGGATAGAGTGCAGTGATTGAAGGAGGGAGACGTGCCAAAACACTCTCGGCAGCCCTGGACACAGACCTGCGCCTCATCCGCCGCCAGGATCGATCCTAGTCTCCGGCACCGCAATCACTGCCGAACCGCCAATGGACTATCCCCGTCCCCACTCGAGTGCCCCCCCCCCCCCCCCCCCCCGGGGGTGGCCAGAGATGTCGGAAGTCAGACGGGAGCTGTGCCCCCAGGCTCACAGCCACCGCAGAGAAGCAGCGAACCCAGCTCAACTCTGCCTGTCCCGCCAAGTTAACCTACAGCCCTGCCTGGACTTACGGGAAATATGGCCCAGGTTTACAGCCAGCGCGGAGAAGCAGCGCTGGTGTCCCAACAGTCCAGGGGCTGTAGGTTAACCCGGTGAGACAGGCAGAGTTGAGCTGCATTTAGCACTGGATTGAGCCTCCGACGCCTCGCGTGTGTGTGTGATTGTGCGCATGCACGTGCGGCCGCCAAGAAATTGTGTACCCCCTGTCCCCTCCATATTTTCCTCGCGATTTCCATGCCTCCCCCACCCTCCCCATCTAGACAGTGGCTTGTGTTATGACACATGAGGTGGTGAATCTGTGGAATTCTTTGCCACAGAAGGCTGTGGAGGCCGTTAGTGGATATTTATAAAGCATAGATAGATAGATAGATTTTTGATTAGTACAGGTGTCAGAGTTTATGGGGAGAAGGCAGGAGAATGGTGTTCATGATTGAATGGCGGAGTAGACTTGATGGGCGAATGGCCTAATTCTACTCCTATTCCTTATGACCTTATGATGTAAATATAGCTCTCAACGTGTGATTTGACTCGAGCACTGTATAACGTTGCAGTTTGCTCATAATATCTCGCAGTTTTCTCATAATTTCTCTTTTGTTCATTAGTTCCTCGACCACATATTCTTGGTTGATTGTTGTTTTGCATGGATTGAGCATGGAGTCTGCTTAGGCTCCAATGTGTTCAGAGTATCCAAAGGCAACCATGAAGCCTTTGTGTGAACTTGCTTCTTTCTCTGACCACTGAATTTTATTTGCTATTGATCTTGTCACTTGTTTGTCAAGCTTGTTCTATATTGTTCCAGTTTTGCTCTATTTATTGTTTACTGGATCTTCAGAACATGAAAAAAAATTTCAATTTCAAAAATGAATTCTTAATCCTAACAGCTGTATAGACCCTTGTGAATCTTGGTCAAAATATTTTGAACGCCCATAATTACTTTTTGTTAACTACAACATATCAGCCAGTTTCAAAAGTCGTGACAACTGCAATAAATGAGTGTGATGAATGTGTTGCATAGTATGATCTGATAAAAGAAGCCTGACTTGATACATTAACTCTGATTCTCTTTTTCCACAGATGTTCCCTGATGCTTTTATTTTTAATGTTTTATTATTGAAACATTTAAATACACGTCATATTGTGGTTGTGAATGCTAATGTCTGAAGGTAGGTGAAAGTTAACAGGAAATGGCAGCAGAAATTTTGCTCTACTGTAGTTTGACTCGCAAATAGCACTACAGTTTAATAAAAACAGAAAATGCTAGAAACACTCAGCAGGTTGGGTGATACCTGTGGGAAGTGAAAGAAAATGAATGTTTAACTGTGTCTCAACAGATGCTGCCTGGCCTGCTGAGTTTCTCAAGCATTTTCTGATTTTATTTCCAGCATCTGCAATATTTTGATTTTTAATATTGCATTTTAGTTTAGCAGTGAATAAAATGTCCTCACACATTCTTGTGCTGACATTTGTAGTAATAGAGACTGATATAATGTGAAGCTTTCTACAGGGAATTTTGTAGTTTGTGTTAATGGCAAATTAAGCAAATATCTTCAACGCTATAGACGGAAGAATCCTTACTGAGCCATTCAATCTAAACCAGGAATTATAAATTTGAACATACAGTTCAGAGCGAGATATACAAGGGGGAAAATCAAGGGAATCAAATATGTCATTCATAAAGGGAGATGAAACAGAAAGTGTTTTTTAGGTGGCTTAAATTCCTATATTGTCTTAATTTCAACATTTTTTAATTGTTTACTTCATTTATCATTGTGTTTGAATGCTGCTTCGAATGTTAGCTTGCAGGTTCTGCACCACCCAACAAGGGAAAACATGCCTTTATCCACACTAAAACCACATAAGGATCGTGTACTGTATGTTTAAATTAGGTTACCTCTCATTCTTCTAACATCTAGACAGTATTGGCCCAGTCTGCTTAATTTCTCCTGGTTGGATAATTCCATCTCCACCTATTCCTACACCAGTAATCAATCTTTTAAATCTTTGTTGAACACCTATTGTAAGGATATTCTTATTAATGCAGGGAGACCAGACCTGTACACACTATTTCAAGAATTATCTCAACAGGAATCTGTGTAGTCCATTGGTTCCCTAATTATCTATTCTGCTAGTTTAACATCAGTAAATTCTTTACAGAATCATCAAACATGATATTACTTTCATAAATTCATGTTAACTTTGTCGATCCTGTTATTAATTTCTAAGCCACCTGTACTGCTTCTTGGTGGATTTCACTATTTTCCCAACTATTGTTGTCAGGCAAGTGATTTTAGAAAATGATAAGCAGTGCATTCACTCTCTCCATTACAACTACTTTTAAAATCTTGGGATGCAATTTCTCAATCATTTCATTATTCCCCAGTATAATCTCTCCTGTTGCAGTTTGTTGAGGATCATTGTTAACTTTTACTATTCTTTTCCGAGAATCTTAAAGCACAGAAACTTGTCCTTTGGCTATCATGTCTTGTCTACGCTAATCCATTTATCAGCACTTGAACCGACTATATATTGGTGAATCAATCTTCATCCGAATACTTAAATATTGTGAGACTACCTACCTCTGCTATCCACTAATGCAATGCATTCCATATACCAACATCATTTGGGTGGAAAAAAATCTTCTTCAGATTCCTCAAAACCTCTTACTCCTTTTCTTATGCCTGAATAAGGGAAAGTATCCATCTGCTTTATTCACCACCATAACTGCCTATGCTGCCACCTTCAGGGATCCTGGACACTTACACCAAGGTGCTCCCTAGTTTTCTGACATTCATTTTATATGCCCTACCTTATTAGTCCTCCCAAAGTGCATCACCTTGCACTTATCAGATAACATTTTATCTGCTGCTGTTCAGCCCATCTTAACAAATGATCAATATCATCTTATAGCCTATGACTATCCTCTTATCAACAAAACTGCTCATTTTTGTATTCTACATTTGTATACAAATTGTTAATGTATTCATTAAACAGTGAGTAAGGAGTGTCAGCACTGACTTGGTCACAAGATTTGAGTTTAAAAAATCAACTCTCCACTACAGCCCAATGTCTCCCATTTTTCTAATTGTATATTTTGCACTGAACCTTTATGCACTGAACATTTATGTTTCCTGGTTTGAACTTTTAAAGTATTTTTAAATGTTTTACAATTTCATGATTGGAGATGCATGCTGCGATTCCAGAATCCATAATGAAAGGCTTCAAATAATCTGCCTCTGTGTGGGTGCGTGTTCATTCACCACAGATTGCCATTGATGGTGCAGAAGTCAAATGTAATGTTCTTTACAGTGGAGCACTGTTTCAGTCATTTTCAACCAAATTTCGGATGTTATCACTATCCACAATAAGAAATATATTTCAACAAAATAATAGAGCATGCTGGAGGTAAACGAGGCATGTAGCATCTGTGGGTTGATGTTTCAGGTCAAGTTCTTTTTGTCAGAATGTTTTTTTTAATTATTCAAAAACATCTTTACATATTACTCAGTCTGTGGGAATTGGTCAAGAACTAGCACCGAAATATTGTTCAGAAGCACTCCTCCAAAAGCTTGACCTCTTAAACAGAATAGGGCAGAAATGGAAGTGTGGCTTAGCTGTCTCAGTTTCACTGGAACTTCTTTAGGTCTGCTCAGGTGCTCCATGTGGGATGTTTGGTGATGCTTATCCAGTGCAGCACTCCACTCAACAGTCTGAGGTTAATGTAAAATTATCAATTGCCCAAAAGGAAATTGGATAAATATTTGAAGGTAAACTATTTCCAAAGGGAAATTGGATAAATATTTGAAGGTAAACTATTTCCAAAGGGAAATTGGATAAATATTTGAAGGGAAACGATTTGAAAATTTGGTGATAAATATTTGCAGAGATTTAAGGAAAAAGCTGGCTAATGAGATTGACCAGATTAGATGAGAGTCAGCACAGATGCTTGGATGAGAACTGAGATTTGATGAATTAAATCACCTCTAAATCACCTCCTCCTCTGCTATAACAATGATTCTGTACCATAAAATTACAAAATGTCTAATTTTGTTAAATCAATAAAGAAAACAATTTTACAGGCTATTGGAAATGTGTGCCATCTTCATGTTCTGCACTCAGTTGGATTTTAATTAAAATTATGCTGTAAAGATGTTACACAAATATTATTCTTTATCAATTTATACTGATATAGTAGTTTTAAAATAAATCATTTGTAAAAGAGTGTTATCAAATACCAATAGGCACAGGATGTTAAGCTGATATTAGGTGACCAAAGGTTTAATCACGCAGATAATAAGTGTCTGAAAAAGTGTACTGGAAATTATTTCAGAGTTTTAGGTCTATGCTGCTTGTGGTGGTATGAAGAATGGGACGTAGAAGAGCCCAGAAATGGATGAGTAGATTTAACCTGGGCGATTGTAGGACTAAATGTCATTAGAGACGGGTAGGGGTGGGGATTTTGAGGGATTTGAACACACGATGATGCCGAACCAGTGGGTAGGTCTATAAGCACATATGTGTGATGGATGAGTGAGGCTTGGCTTGATTTAAATGAGTACATGAACAGCAAAATTGTTAATTACGCCAGCTTTAGAGGGTAAATTATAGAGACATCTGCAAATGATAATTTTAAAATTGAAATATCGCATGTCTGAACCAGTACTGGTGGATGTGAATGAAAGTTGTGTTAGGATCCTTGTCTGATGTCATGTTTGTTGATGATATGTGAAATAATTAAGGGTATTTAATTCCAATTAAAGCTAACAATTGTATGATGAGGGTTTCCACAGGAGAAGGATTGATTTACCAGACATATGGGCAGAATGTGTGTAATCTATAATGTATTTTTCTTTTGATTAGGGTTACAAATCATCATATATATAATCTTGGATAGATCACTCTTACCCAAAGATACTAGAGGAGCTCCTCTAGTATCTTTGCTCTTACTTACTCTGTTCAACATCTTTGTGAAGTTGTTGTTACACCTTTGGTACACAGTGCTCTGAAAAGTTGCTATTTCTCTGCTGCTACGTTTTTATCAGCGACATTACATATGGGTTCCATTCTTTAAATGAAATGCTACCTTTATTGTCATTCAGACCTTTCGGTTTGAATGAAATTTCGTGCCTTCAGTCATACATATAATAAAAATAACAAAAACACACAATAAACACAAATTTAACATCCACCACAGTGAGTTCACCAGGCACCTCCTCACTGTGATGGAAGGCAAAAGTCTTAAAGTCTTTGTCTCTTCCCTCCTTGTTCTCCCTCTGTGCTGAGGCGATGCAGGCCTCCGATGTTGTGACCGCGCCGGGTGATGGCAAGTAAGTCAGTCCCGCGGCTGAATCCAGCTGTGCGAATGGGCTGATTCAAACTCCGTGGCCCGGGGTGGTCGAAGCTGCCGAAGCTGCCGTCCTCCAGTCCAGCGGACGAAGCGGTTGATGCGGGAGCTCCGGAAAAACAGGTCACCAACCTGTGAACTGCGAGCTCCCGACGATGTCGTCCACTGGGCCCGCGGCCGGGCCTCCGGAGTCGGGACAACGCCAGAACGCCGCTACAGCCCCGAGGCCGCCAGCTCCGCCATTAGGCCTCAGCGCAGATGGAGACGGAGATGGGGGACACGACAAGAAAAAGTCGCATCCCCCCTGAAGGAAGAGACTAAAACCATGTTTCTCTCACCCCCCCCCCCACACACTTACACAACCGAATAAACTAAACTAAACTAAAACAGACAAAAGAAAACAACAACAAAAAGAAAAAACAAACGGACTGCTGGCAAGCCGCAGCTGCCAGGCAGCGGCGCCACTTCCGGTCACTTTGAGAACTCTCCACTAACCAATTTTACTGTAAGTTAGAAATAATGTCCCCCAAAACCAGTCTGAAGAAGGGTCTCGGCCCAAATTGTCACCTCTCCATGCTGCCTGACCTGCCTGAAATAGTTGGGCCTCCACTTCTAGATTGAGAAATAATACTCTTTTCCATAGATTTCCCCATCCAGCTGATAGGATGTTAAAAACCAAGTGAGCATGTGATGTTAACAGTAAAGTTCATTTGTTTGTATGAGGATTAAAAAGCTAATGAGCGATTATTTAAATTTCAATTGATTGATTTAGGAGACAACTAAATTTGGATTAGGTTTATGACTTCTGTATAAATATTGCAGCAGAAACTGGAATATTTGTACATATTAGGCCATTTTATCGGTGATGACAAAGTGACCCACCTCCTGTATTTGACTGCTGAGACCAATGTTAGACCCTGCAATAATATGTACGTATTTAATCTCATAATGATCTGTGTATTTTGATTATTGTGGCTTATTATCCGTAATACACTCTGCTGGATATTACTGGATGTCACAAAAAATACATAACACTTCCATGGCTTGCCAGTCAGTTTCTACCATCTGTAAGATGAACATGACAAAGAGGAATCTGAAAATATATCAGACAGTAATAATTTTCTTTGATACGTCATAATTCATTTGAGGTTTGAAGTCCAGCAAGATCTCAGTATGAGAGGGAATGGTTTGCAGAAACTAACCTCTCGTCCATGCACTTTCAGACCATTCTTCTACAAAACAGTACAAAACATTTGCATATTATTTGTTAGCCTAACAAAGCATGCACTTCCGAACATCAACTGATTCATGAACGAATTTGCATAATCACATTTCCTTAAGGTAAGTCCTCTGTAACCCAGGGAACCCCTCTACACAGAATCCAATTTAAAAATCTTAAAAGGTTTTTGTTGCGTATTATCTTTGTAACTTATACTGACAATCATTGATTTGCATTATCTGAAATAAGTTGTAACCCTCAGCCATGCTACTTGATGGATAATTTATTTAATTAGCTATACCCTGCTGTACAAATTTACTTTTTAGCCAGAATCCATAGAAAGACAAGCAGCTCAGGCAATTGTTGCATTTGTAGATTCTCTTTGTCCAATTTAAGTTAATATACCATGGTCTAGATATTTATAGAAATCTTGTAGCATGGGGAATACGTTGATCTTGCTTTGTTGCAATATGGAATCAATATGTTATGCAGCATGGCATCCTTAAGGACATGTCGAATCTTCTCGGGCACCTAAGTAAATGCGCTGATGCGCGTTCTTGATCACTGCATTAGTACAAAGGGACCTTGATAGGCTGCTGGTGATATCGGTCTAGGAAATTGAAGTTGTTCATCATCTCTACGGTAGCTCTGTTGATGAAGACAGGGCTGTTTTGACTTCCTCATTTCTTTTGGTTAACAACCAATTTTTGTCTTGCTGACATTAAGAAATAGGTTGATGTCCTGACATCACGACACAGGTTTTTCACTCTCTTTCTTGTTCTTTGTCTCGTTGGTGATGATTGGGCCGACAATTCTGGTACCATGGGCAAACCTAAAGATTTATTTGACTTTGTACTTGGCCACATGGTTAAGGGAGCAGAGCAAGAGACCGAGCACAGAACCCTCAGAGGCTCCAGTGTTGAGGGTCCAAGTGGAGGAAATGTTGTGCAGAATTTTAACTGACTGAGATCTACTGGTCAGGAAGTCCAGAAGCCAATTGGTGATGGAGGCCCCAAGGCAAAAGTCCTAAAGTTTAGGTTTGCAGTCCAAGGGACTTAATCTTGCAGACCTGTTTTTCTTGTATGCAAATTGCAAGGGGTCTAGATTTATTTTATGCGCTCAATAGTTCCTTGTGATCAATTAATTGATACAATCTTCCACAAGAGTGCAGGAATCATTATTATTAAGGTATGAACTGCCACAACCTCCTCTTAAATTGCTTCCAATTGTGTTGTAATGAGCATTGCATAGCTTGTTACTTACTGTTGCAAAGCCTCTGTTAAATTGCTGAAATATATATATTTAAAAGATTTAAAGCACAAGCATGTAAATGAATAGTAAAATAATTATGTTTCTCTATAAAAGCATGATATAATACATAGATGCACCACTATCTTTTTGTTGAAATTAGATTTTGATCATTAAATCAATAAAAACACCAAATTATTGCACCATGCAATTTGTTGCGTTTCATGTTTTAGAGTCCACCACACTTTTGGATATCACAGCATCAATGTACTAGAAGCCAAAATGCTTTAGACATTTATTTATAAAGCACCAATAACATTGGGAATCCAGCATAGCAGATGGGATAAGGATTGATTATTTATTATACAGTATAAGATCGACACCATGTCAAATGACAACAAATTCTTTACCACACAAAAAACTTAACTCTGCATTAGATTTTTGCACGATCTCTTGGATTTCTCGTATTGTGAAATAACGCATCTCTAGTTTTTTTACAATAATTACATTAAACTAGAGTTGATTTAGTGAAACAAGTAAATTTAAAAGGATCGTAATATACAGCACGAGCAAATCATTGTAGTAGTGCCTTTGAATAACGTTGTATTGGTAATAGTTTATTATTGTCAAGTGTAACAAACTACAGTGAAAAGCTTTGTGTGCTCTAAGTCGAATTATACTCTACAGTACATGAGTGCAAGGAATATAGGTGGAAGATGACAGATTAGTCAGGTGGGGCATAGGGAAGAGGGGGGTAGAAAAAAAGGGGGTTGTTTGTAGGTTAGCTACCTAAAATTGGAGAATTCAATGTTCATACTGTCAGGTTGTAAGCTACCGAAGCAAAATATGAGGTGATGTTCCGCCAGTTTGCATTTGACCTCACTGTGACAATGAAAGAGGCCCAAGTCGGTGAAACGGTTGCCGAGACTGCGCTTGGTTTCAGCGATTGTCGGTATTGCAGCTGGGCAAAGGACTACAAAGGCATGAGGGAGGAGCTTGACAAAGTTGACTGGAAAGGGACCCTGGCTGGGATGACGGTGGAACAGCAAAGGCAGGAATTTCAGGGAATAATCGGAATATGCAGGATCTTTTTATTCCAAAGAGGAAGAAAGATTCTAGGGGGAGAAAGAGGAGACCGTGGCTTACAAGGGAAGTCAAGGACAGTATAAAATCAAAAGAGTAGGTGAATAACATAGCAAAGATTAGTGGGAAGCCAGAGGATTGGGAACGTTTAAAGAACAACAGAGGGTACCTAAAAAGAAAATACGGAAAGAAAAAATAAAATACCAAGTTAAGCTGGGCAATAATATAAAATAGGATAGCAAGAGTTTCTTCAGTTATATAAACAGCAGGAAAGTGGCAAGAGTGAACGTTGGACTGCTGGAGAATGATGCAGGAGATGTGATAATGGGGAATAAAGAAATGGCAGAGGAGTTGAATAACTTTTTTGCATCAATCTTCACAGTGGAAGACATCACCAACGTGTCTAAAATTCAAGAGAGTTAGGGGATAGAAGTTAATGGAGTGACTATTACCAGGGAGAAGGTACTTGGCAAGCTGAACAGTCTGAAGGAGGATAAGTCACCTGGGCCAGATGGACTGCACCGTAGGACTCTGAAAGAGGTGGCTTTAGAGATTATGGAGGCATTGATAGTGATATTTCAGGAATCACTCGAGTCAGGAGTGGTTGCAGATGATTGGAAAATTGCCAATATTATCCCGCTGCACAAAAAGGGAGCAAGGCAGAATAGTAGGAACTATAATCTGACCGGTGGTTGGTAAAATTTTAGAGCCCATTATAGTTATTACGGGTGAGATTACGGAGTACTTAGTTCATGATAAAATAGGCTAAAGTCGGCATGGCTTTGTGAAGGGGAGGTCTTGCCTGACAAATTTACTGGAATTCTTTAAAGAGGTAAATAGCAGGACAGACAAAGGACAGTCAGTAGATTGTGTTTATTTAGATTTTCAGAAAGCCTTATATAAGATGCCACACATTAGGCTGCTTAGGATGATGAGAGCCCACGGTATCAAAAGGCAGATACTAACATGGATAGGCTGGATGGCAGAAGGCAAAGATTGCCAATAAAGGGGGCTTTTTCTGGTTGGCTGCCAGTGACAAGTGGAGTTCCGCAAGGGTCGGTGCTGGGGCCGCTACGTTGAATATTAATGGTTTGGATGAGGGGATTGAAGGCTTTGTGGCAAAGTTTGCGGATGAAAATAGGTGGAGGAGCAGATAGCGTAGAGAAAGCAGGGACTCTGCAGAAGGACTTGGACAGGTTGGGAGCATGGGCAGAGAAGTGGCAGATGGAATATAGTATAGTAAAGTGTGGAGTCAGACACAAATGCTGGAGAAACTCAGTGAGTGGGGCAGCATCACTCGTTTCGGGTCGAGACCCTTCTTCAGACTGATGTGAGGGTGGCGGGGGGGGGGGGCGGGAAGAAGAAAGGAAGAGGTGGGGACAGTGGGCGGCTTAGGGAGAGGTGGGAAGGGGCGGAGAAACCCGGGACTACCTGAAATTGAAGAAATCAATGTTCATACCACTGGGGTGTAAACTGCCCGAGCGAAATATGAGGTGCTGCTCCTCCAATTTACGGTGGGCCTCACTCTGGCCATGGAGGAGGCCCACGACAGAAAGGTCGGATTCAGAATGGGAGGGGGAGTTGAAATGCTGAGCCACTGGGAGATCAGGTTGGTTATTGCAAACCGAGTGGAGGTGTTGGGCGAAGCAATCGCCAAGCCTACGCTTGGTCTCACCGATGTAGAGCAGCTGACGCCTAGAACAGTGGATGCAATAGATGAGGTTGGAGGAGGTGCAGGTGAACCACTGCCGCACCTGGAAAGACTGCTTGCGTCCTTGAATGGAGTCAAGGGGGGAGGTAAAGCGATGTGTAGCATTTCCTGCGGTTGCAAGGAAAAGTGCCAGGAGAGGGGCTGGTTTGGGTAGGATGGGACGAATTGACCAGGGAGTTACGGAGGGAGCGGCCTCTGCAGAAAGCAGACATGGGAAGATGTGGCCAGTGACGGGATCCCGTTGGAGGTGGCGAAAATGTCGGAGGATTATTTGTTGTATTTGATTATTTGACGGCTGGTAGGGTGGAAGGTGAGGATAAGGGGGATCTCTGCCCTTGTTACGAGTGGGGGGGATGGGGAGTAAGAGCAGAGTTACGGGGCATAGAAGAGACCATGGTGAGAACCTCATCTATAGTTGAAGAGGGGAACCCCCACTCCCTGAAGAAGGAGGACATCTCCGATGCCCTGGTGTGGAATACCTCATCCTGGGTGCAGATGCGGTGTAGACAGAGGAATTGGGAGTAGGGGATGGAGTCCTTAAGGGCCTGTCCCACTTTCACGACCTCTGCCGACTTTGCCCTTGACTCGTACTCGCAGCATGGTCGTCACAAGGTCGTAGGTAGGTCATAGCAGGCCGTGATGCTAGTCGTAGGCACTCGTGGCATTAAGTAGTTCGGTGCGTTTTTTCTAACATGATGAAAAATGTCAACGAGTAAAAAAGGTTGTGAATTAGGTCGTGAAAGTGGGACAGGCCCTTTACAGGAAGCAGGGTGGGAAGAAGTGTAGTCCAGATAGCCATGGGAGTCAGTGGGTTTATAGTGGATGTCGGTCAGTCGTCTATCACCTGCGATGGAGATAGTGAGGTCTTGAAATGGTTGGGAAATGTTGGAAATGGTCCAGGTGTATTTGAGTGCAGGATGGAAGTTAGTGGTGAAATGGATGAAGTCAGTAACTTGTGTGTGGATGCAGGAGGTAGCACCAATGCAGTCGTTGATGTAGCGGAGGTAGAGTTCGAGGAAAATTTACTGGAAAATTTATTACAATACTAAATATCATCTTGAAAAAGGTAAATTAAAAATGTGCTGGGGTATTAATTGCTAATAACATCCAATAATCAGGAGAATTTAACAGTGTGGTACTACTCAATTCCTAAGCATAGCAGATGAAGGAGCATTGGGCTAATTTGTGCACCACTGGTTGGTCTTCCCTCTCTCATCTCTCTTAAATGTCACAGTGACAACATTGTTTAACAGTGCTTTAATAATGAGAGTTGATATTGTCTGCACCAACACGGGGAGAGTTATCCAGCCACATTCTATACCCCCCGCCTCCTCCCCAACCCAGGCTCTTGGCACAAAGCCTTGGTCCTGCATTGGGGGTAGTATGATTTCAATATAATCTGGCAAGATTTGGCAAATGGTGATGAAGATCAAAATAAAAGGCTATCAAAATGAAGGTCAAAATAAATCAAATGCTGGAAATCTGAAATAAAAACAGAAGGTGTTTTATAAAATCTAAAAGTTGTTTGGAATCCAGAACGCATCCAATGAGGGCATAGAAGTAAGATGCATTATGACCTCCCTTCCTGACAACCTCTACCCGCCTGCTACTCTCTGGACCTCGTTCCTCCGACTGAGCATTTCCATATACCCACCAATCTCCCTCTCTGGACCTTGCTCACCCCCATTCCCCATGCTCTCTCTGCCTCCTTGGTTTTCTGTCCCTGTATTTACCCCTACATGGGTGTTTCATTTTTCCCTCCTTGCCTATTCCCTCATCCCTTTTTCACCCTTTGCCATCTCCCTTCTCCCTTTCTCTTTCCAAAATTTCTAAATTTGGCTTAAGCAACTCATCTCATCCTCAGCACCATTTATAATGAATGAATGTCTTGTGCCACTAGACTGGAAATGTGATATTGGTAAGGGAAAGAGCAAGAACACCTGCGTGCTTGACTATGCAGTGACTGATACTGGAAAATTATATGTCTGTGTCTTTTTATCTGACGTTGATGAGCATTGTATTTCCGTGGGCTATGATGATCCCTGAGCAAAGTGTCACTGGCTTGTAATGTAAACCTTATTTCTCTTTTCACAGATGCTGCCTGACCAGCTAAATGTTTCCAGTATTTACAGTTTTCATTTCAGATTTCCAATATCTGCAGGTTTTTTTGTATTTTTATGATCCCAACATTTAAGAAACAGTTAGACAGGTACATGGATAGGACAGGTTTGGAGGGATATGGACCAAACGCAGGCAGGTGGGACTAGTGTAGCTGGGACATGTTGTCTGGTGTGGGCAAGTTGGGGCGAAGAGCCTGTTTCCACACTGCATCACTCTATGATGGTTATCATTTAAGTTCACATGTTCACTGTGATATTTCTGAGGGTTGAAGTAAACATGCTACGAAGAATGGTCATTTTCAAGAGGAAATTTAAATTATATTAAAATTTGCATTTAACTGAAGAAAAATAAGGTTTACTTTCAGTTTATGTCATTATTGGCTGTATCATCTCTCAGATGCAATAATTCAATCATTTACTTCAGATGTAATTTAATTTATGTGAAATTACTGAATAAATTATTAAAATTGTGTTGTAAGCTGAAAACTTAAACTGAATGTATAATTGAGTCTTTACTTAAGCTGCAGTTTAAGTAAATTTCACCATTTTTGGACAATATTTCCCAGCAGTGTCTTTACCAGTTCTACAGTTTGGCTTGAAACCTAGACATTACCTCATTATCCTCGGCTGACATCCTATTTCTATGCTAAGCAAGTTTGCAGAAATAAATAGCTAAATACCTGGATGATTAGTTGTTCAGCCACAGATAGTGGCTTAAAACTAATCCTATGTACGTTCTGCAAGGTGTGCCACGGAATGTTCATTGTTGGGTTCATGGAAAAGCACATAGTACCTGAATATTTTGATCGTACCTTTTAAGGAAACCTTTTAAATTGTATTTTCTTAATGGATGTAGGATTAATTATCATGAAAATATAATTGTGAAGAGGAACATGATTTTTATACCAGAACTTGTTTCCAGCAAGTGTTGTCCTTCCTTGCCGTTGACCTATGTGGAAAATATTAATTTATCTTTCCTAATTTCACCAGAGTGCATTTGCTATCCAAAGCCATTCTGGTTCAAAACGATATGGCCTTGTGTAATATAATTCTGTCCCATAACTGAAGAAGCTTGACCCTCAAAGCATCTAAGTCACACTTCAGTTATAGCCACATCCAGCCAGCTTTGAATTTCTGTTTAAGAAGGAACTGCAGATGCTGGAAAATCGAAGGTAGACAAAAGTGCTGGAGAAACTCAGCGGGTGAGGCAGCATCTATGGAGCGAAGGAAATAGGCAACATTTCAGGCCGATTGTCTAGCTTTGAATTTCTGATGTTTATAAATATTCAAAAACACAAAAATTCTACAAAACAGTTAAAACATGAAAACTAATTTAAAAAATGGAAGCATTTAAATACATAACTAATTAATGGAAAATTGTAAAGTAATTAATACCACTTTTTGATCCTTGAGGTTTTTCATCTCCACTGAAATGAATGGACGATTTTCTACTGCTTGTTTCACCTGTTGCAGATTTGATGACAGATCACGCAGTGTAAGTGGGGGAACAGTAGAAAACTCATGTTTCACTGTTAGGCATCAATGCAGTATCATGATGCCTATACTAAGGAATGCCAAGATTTCTCAGCGTTCCAGCCCAATTTTTGCAATTTTCTTTGTAATTACCAGATTTCTGCTCCAGTCTTTATATTTAATATACTTTTCATTTCACAAATATGTATCAAACATCTTAGTTAATCAGTATACTAAAATATTTCATGAGCTGAAAGGAATGGTGCATTTAATATATCGACAATATAACAATAAGAGATAGAGTAACTAAATATGAAGATTAAAAGAAACAGAAAATAAATAACTGTTAAAATGCTAGAATATCAAGAAAGATGGCTGGATTAATTTAATGTGATTGGGATTTGCATATTAAAGGAAAATGCAGTACAACATTTTATGTTGTGGAAGATGGTGACAGGAAATAAAGTAGTAGACTGTTTCCAATGTTTAAATGTAGAAATGTGCAACTGCAGATGGTAGTTTACTAAGGAAAGACACAAAAGGCTGAAGTAACTCTGTGGGCCAGGCAGCTTCCCTGGAGAACATGGATAGGTGACATTTTGCATTGGGATCCTTCCCCAGTGAAACGGCACCTATCTATGTTCTCCAGCGATGCTGCCTGACCTGTGCGTTACTCCAGTATTTTGCGTCTTTCCAATGTTTAAATGGTCTGAGACAAGGTGTTCAAGCCAGAATATGAAAGACAGCATGTCTTTTAAGTAGCATGTCTACCTTTTCCAGGCATTATCCATATTGTTTAAGTCCATGATAGACATAAAAAGCTGAAGTAACTCAGCGGGACAGGCAGAATCTCTGGAGAGAAGGAATGAATGAATGAATGCGTTTATTGGCCAAGTATTCACATACATGGCATTTGCTTTGGTGCTCTGCCTGCAAGTGACAACATGACATACAGTGGCAGTTAGGAATAATACATAAAACATTAATAATGAACCATTATTGATTAAACATGTGAATTAAATAAAATATCAGAGCAAAAGGAGGCTGCAGATTTTTGGTTCTTGAGTAGAGCTACTACTCGTGGAAAAAAGCTGTTTTTATGTCTAGCTGTGGCTGCTTTGACAGTCCGGAGTCGCCTTCCAGAAGGAAGTGATTCAAAGAGTTTGTGGCCAGGGTGAGAGGGGTCAGAGATGATCTTACCCGCTCGCTTCCTGGCCCTTGCAGTGTACAGTTCGTCAATGGAAGGAAGGTTGCAGCCAATAACCTTCTCAGCTGATCGGACGATTCGCTGCAGCCGTGTCGTGCTTGGTGGCTGAGCCAAACCAGACCATACCAGGGTTGTGTCATCCGCAAACTTGACAAGCTTGACAGAGGAGTCATGGAGGTGCAGTCATTGGTGTAGAGAGAGTAGAGGAGAGGGGAGAGTCTGCAGCCTTGCGGTGCTCCTATGCTGAGGGTTTGTGGGTCCGAGATGTGCTTTCCCAGCCTCACATGCTGCTTCCTATCTGTCAGGAACCTGGTGATCCACCGAGAGAGGGTTTCAGGCACATTCAACTGGGAAAGTTTGGAGTGTAGTAGTTCTGGCACAATGGTGTTGAATGCAGAGCTAAAATCAGCAAACAAAATCCTCGCATAGGTCCCCTGGCGGTCCAGGTGCTGGAGGATGAAGTGCAGGCCCAGGTTGACTGTGGGTGATGTTTTTCGGGTCGAGATCCTTCTTCATACTGGTCAGGGGTAAGGGAAAGTCCATAACTGGCGAGCATAGAATGACAATATAGGTATGACAACAACATGATAGACCTTCAGCTTGGTCTTTAGATAATGTCTGTTAATTTTACTGACTAAAACAGAGCCGTTTTTGTTGTTGATTTTGTCAGCAATGTTGGCTGATTCTGTGAAAGTGTGGCAAAAGTAAGTGAACCTGTCCACTACTGAAAGAATCTGACCAATCACAAGGATGTTTAATTCTGTGTATGAGGTAATTGGTGCAAGTTAATGAATAATTTATCTTTTCTTTGAATGGAACATTTGAAATAGAAATGACTAGGCTGCATGATCACTTGTAATTGTTCTGCCATTCAGTAAAATCATGATTGATCCTATAATAATCCTTTATTTCTTGATTCCCCAAAATTTGAAAACCTATCAATGCTAATTTTGAATATATTGAGCAACTGAACTTCACAGTTCTCATCAGTTGAATATTCCCAGGGTTCAAAGTTCCTGAAGACATTTCTTCTTATTATCCGCCTTGAATGGTACCCGGACGTGGCGGCGACAGACAAGAAGCCGAAGCAAAGAGGTCGAAGCCAAGGAACCGAATGGAAACGAGGCCGAAACGCCAATAAACCGAAAGAGTCCGAAGATGAAAGGCCTACTAACCGAAAGGATGGGACGTCTAAATGCAAACTAACAGAAAGGGCGGGACGAACGAACGAACCGAAAAGCTGCTTCGCCTAAAAGCAAACTTACCGAATGGCCGCTCTGTCGAAACGCCACCTACCCGAAAGGCGGCGCGGCCTACAGCCAAAGGACCGACTGCTGCTCAACAGAAAAGTCCAATAACGGACATGACGTTGCCGGGGGGTGGGACTTGTCAGCGATTGGTCCAGAACCCTGCGTCCATCACATCACAGAAGGCATGAACATTGTCCCAAACCTCTGCTCCACCCGACCCGCAGCTCGTGGAGGGTGGCCGTGGGAGAGTGGGGGTTGTCCCGAGGAATGCACACCTTCGGCCGCTTTCAATTTGGTGCTTGGGTTCAGATTGCCCAGTCACGTATGGCTTGTGTGGGAAAATGAACCCCACGCTCCCGTCTCCTCCTCTCTCCCCTCTTCTCTCTCTCCCCCCCTCTCTCTCTCTCTCCCTTCTCTCTCCTCCTCCCTCTCCCCTCTTCTCTCTCCTCTCTCTCCCCTCTTCTCTCTCTCTACACTCTTTTTCTCCTCTCTCTTCCCCTCCTCACTCTTCCCCTCCTCTCTCCCCCCCTCTCTCTCCCTTCACTCTCTCTCCTTCACTCTCTCTCCCTTCTCTCTCCCTCCTTTCTCTCTCCCTCCCTTCTCACTCTCCCCCTTCTCACTCCCCCCCTTCTTTCTCTCCCCTTCTCTCTCTCCCCCCCCCTCTCTTTCTTCTCTCTTTCTTCTCTCTCTCCCCCTTCTCTCTCTCCTCCCTCTCCACCCGTGGGAGCGTCCCACAATCACTGACCGTGATGCACCGCCATCGGACTGCAACCTTCACACCAGGGTGATTCCCCCTCTCCCCCCCCGACCCCCGGACTTTGACAGCCACACCGTGTGAGTCACCCCGGCTGCGGGGACAGACGTTTTATTTATTACCGTCTCGGTGCTTGCGGAATGCACCCAAGCTCCCACGCACAAAACAGGCAGTATCTCTGGAGAGAAGGAATGGGTGACGTTTCATGCCGAGACTATTCTTCAGAGTGAGTCTGAAAGGTCTCGACCCGAGACACCACCCATTCCTTCTCTCCAGAGATGCTGCCTGTTCAGCTGAGTTACTTCAGCATTTTGTGTCTATCTTTGGTGTGACAGTTGTCTCATTTCATCGGCTTTGTGTACTGCAAGCCCCATCTATTCAAACAAGTGCGCTCAAATTGAAATCCCACATCTTTGCGAGGGAGGGTTGGAATGGATGTAATCACCGGCTAAAACAATGGCCGTTAGGACAGGGAAATAATGCCACCAGTTAATTAACCATGTTCCAGAATGTAAGAACGATTTATACATGTAGTACGATATACATTTATACATGGTTAATTAACTGGTGTATATCATGTATTACATGTATAAATCGTTGGGCGTGGGTGTCAAAGTCTGGGGGTTGGAGGGGAGGGGGGGGGGGGAATTACCCTGGTGTGGAGGTTGGGGTCCGATGGCGGTGCATCGCGGTCAGTGACTGGGACGCTGCCGCGGGTGGGGATGGAGGAGAGAGAGAAGGGGGAGAGAGGGGGAGAGAAGGGGGGAGGGAGAGAGAATAGGAGGAGAGAGAAGGGAGAGAGAGAGAAGAGGGGAGAGAGAAGGGGGAGACGGGAGCGTGGGGTTCATTTTCCCACACAAGTCATAGGTGACTCGGCAATCTGAGCCCAAGCACCAAGTTGAAAGCGGCCGAAGGTGTGCATTCCAAGGGACAGCCCCACTCTCCCACGATCACCCTCCGCGGGCTGCGGGTCGGGTGGAGCGGAGGTTTGGGACAATGTTCATGCCTTCACAGTGATGTGATGGACGCGGGGTCTGGACCAATCGCTGACAAGTCCCATCCCCCCGGCAACGTCATGTCCGTTATTGGACTTTTCTGTTGAGCGCCAGTCGATCCTTTGGCTTGTAGGCGACGCCGCCTTTCGGGTAGGTGCCGTTTGTAGGAGGCTTAGTGGAGACTTAGTAGAAGTATATAACATTATTAATGGCATTGATAGAGTAGACAGTCAGAACCTTTTTCCCAGGAAAAGTAGTGGAGATGTGTGGGGCAGGTTGGTGGAGGCAGACTCAATATTAGTGTTTAAAAGGCTTTTGGATAGGCACACAGAAATGATCAGTTTAACTAGGCATCGTATGTTCTATGTTAAAAAAAAAGTGAAAGCATCTGCGTACACAACTCTCTCAAGAGTATTCGTTGGGTGAAAAAACTCTTCTAATCCTCACCCGTCATCCTAAACCCATGCCCCCTAGTATTGAGTGATGGATAGTTGAGGGTATAGAATGGAATGGAATTCAAAGTGAAAGATTACAGAGGCTGTGGAGCTAATGGGAGAAAGAAAGAATGTTGCAACTGCGTTAGTGCCCAGACGAGGTAGCTTCATCAGCAATCTCAAACATAGTGTGGGGTTGTGGGCAGGAAATGCTAATGACCAATAAGCGGGAAGGATTAGAGCGTGTGCAATTGAGTCGCGTTATACTTAACAGGAATAATGGTGGAGATGAAAGGTAGAACAGCATGGTACAGGGATGGTTGATTAGATGAATAGGAAAATAAGGGGGTACTGATGAAGATTAGAGAGGGAACTAGTATACGCTTGGTAAAGACATAATTCAGCAGGCACATATTATCAGGAAAATGGCTAATTAATTCCCTAAAATGTATGTACTCACATGGACTGAAGTGGTGAAAATTAATGCCATAACCCCAACAAAGGGGTTAATTGGGTTCAAATAAAGATTTACTGGTGGAAGTAAACTTTTGCATGAAAGTATTGGTGAAGTATGTATCCAATTAAACAAATCTAAAGTTGATTGGAGAAGGTTGTTTTCAGGCAAAGGAACGCATGGAAAGTGGGATGCTTTTAAAAGTGTAATGGCATGTTTAGGGCATGCATGTTCATGTTAGCGTGATGGGCAAGGCAGGTGGGAATAAGGAATCTTGGATAACGAGAGAAATTGAGGCTCTAGCCAGGTAAAATAATCCATGGAACTGATATAAGCAGCTGGGATCAAGTGTATACGTGAAGGAGTTTTGGAAACTGAGGAGCATACCTAAGAAGGAAATCATAAGGACTAAAAGGGAGTAGGAGATTGGTCTGGTCGACAATATTAAGAAAAATCCAAAGATATGTTATTACTTTAAGGGAAAGAGGGTAACTAGAGAGAGAATGGGGCCCCAGACACCAAAGTGAACATCTCTGTGTGGAACCACAGAAGAGCATGGTCCTCAATGAGTATTACTCCTCTGTTGAGAAGGACATGAAGACTAGGGAACTTGGGAAAGTTAGGGAAAAGCTTGGGAACTATAGGCTAATGAATCTCACATCTGTGGTTGCCAAGTTACTGGAGAGGATGCTGCAGGATAAGGTAAATATGCATTTTGAAAAACATGGGCTGATTAGGAATAATCAACATGGCTTTGTATCTGGGAAATCATGTCTTATGAATGAGTTTTTTGAATGTAACTAAAAAGATTGATGAGGGAAAATACATTGTCTTATGTGGACTTCTGAAAGGCATTTGATGAGATTCCGGATGGTCAGCTGCTCTGGAAAGTTAGCTTTCATGGGATCCAGAGAGAGCTATCCGTGGATAGAGAATTGGCTTCTTGGAAGTAAGATTAAGTATGTTGATGGAAGGTTGTTTTTCAGTCTGGAAGGCTGTGACTAGTGGTGTGCCTCAGGGATTGGTACTGGTCCCATTGCAGTTTGTGGTTTATATCAATAATTTGGATGAGAATGTAGAAGGCATGATTAGTAAGTTTGCAGATGACACTAAGGGGGATGGTATCATAAATAGCGAAGATGGTTATCAAACATTATAGTAAGATCTTGATCGATTGGGCAAGTAAGCTGAGGAATGGTTAATGGAGTTTAATACAGATAAGTGTGAGGGGTTGCATTTTAGGAAGTCAAACCAGGGCAGGACCTTCATAATGAATACCAGGGCCCTGGGGAGTGTCATTGAGAAAAGTGATCTAATTTGTCACGTGTACCAAGGTACAGTGACAAGCTTTTTTTGTTACAAGCTATCCAGTCAGTGGAAAGACTCGACATGATTAAAAGTCTATACAACTGGGATATATATCTGGGAACGACATCACGGGTAGAAAGGGTGGTCAAGTAGGCTTTTGCTACATTGGTCTTAATCAGTCAGGATATTGATTATAGAAGTTGGGATGCTATGTTACAGTTGTATAAGCCGATGGTGGGGCCACAATTTGAGTATTGTTCAGTTGTGGTAACCTTGCAATAAGAAGGATGTTGTTAAAGCTGGAAAGAGTGCAGAGAAAATTTACAAGAATTTTGCCAGGATTTGAGAGTCTGAGTTATAGGGTGAGGTTGGGCAGCCTGGGACTTTATTCCTTGGAGTACAGGAGGGTGCGGGGTGATCTTATAGAGTTGTATGAGACCATGAGTGGAATAGAAAGGGTGAATGCGCAGAATCATTAATCCTGTGTAGGGAAATCAAGAACGAGAGGACATAGGTTTAAGGTAAGAGAGGAAAGATTTAATAGGAACATGAGGGGTAACATTTTCGCACAGAGGGTGGTGGGTATATGGAACGAGCTGCCAGAGGAGGTAGTTCTGGCAGGTACATTTAACAACAACCACAAGATATTGGGACAGGTACATTGATAGGAAAGGGTTAGAAGGGTATGGGCTACAAGTGGACAGTGTCAATGTGGCATCTTGGTCAGCCTGGGTAAACTGGGCTGAAGGGCCTGTTTCCAAGAGCTG
This sequence comes from Raja brachyura, assembly GCA_963514005.1. Next base: position 28,891,149 of record OY740784.1, on the reverse strand, counting down.
TATTTCTCTTTGCCTCTAAATTTGATCTATACTGTAGTTGTTACATTTCTCTATTTTTTTAAACACTAATCCATACCAGCACAACTTTTTTGTGCAACTGGTTTGCCACTGAAATATTTAATTTTACTTCTAAATTTGAATTAGCAGACAGAAAGCAAAATATAAAATACCATTTAAAGCAGACAATTTAGTTTCAGTTGAAATGCGTGTCTGGAAATGTCTGCTCTGTTTAGTCTGTGCAGCTGTACTGGCTTGGTGAAGTGAGTGTTTCTGGGCATAGAACAGATCAGTGTTGTCTCAAGCCCTGTAATGGAAATGGGAGTAGTTGGTGCGGGCAGCGGGGGAGAAGCAAAGAAAGCAGCATTGTGGAAGATGCGGGTGGAACCATTTGGCTTGTTGTCTGCATTTTAACCAATGTGACCTTTCAGTCATAAAATCTATTGTATTTGTACTTTATACCTCACAACTTCATCCAATTGTGCTTGAAGAAAATGAAATGGCATAAATTGAGTACTCAGTCTGTTTAGTACTTGAACGTCCACTGGCAACATTAATGATAGCTACTGTCTAACCCATTTGTTTTCCTCTCTACAAATGATTAAATATAAGTAACCAATGGTGAGAATTTATGATATCTTAAACAGTTGCCTTTATTCTGCTGGTTCAGAACTATTCCAGCCATCATGCATACAGTTCTGTGTCAGATGTTGGTTTAAACCGATGATAGACACAAAAAGTTGGAGTAACCCAGCGGGACATGCAGCATCTCTGGAGAGAAGGAATGACAATAGACAATAGGTGCAGGAGTAGGCCATTCGGCCCTTCAAGCCATTCAATGTGACCATGGCTGATTATCCACGATCAGTATTCCGTTCCTGCCTTCGCCCCATACCCCTATCTTTAAGAGCTCTATTTAACTCTCTCTTGAAAGCACCCAGAGAACCGGCCTCCACTACCCTCTGAGGCAGAGAATTCCACAGACTCACAACTCTCTGTGTGAAAAAGTATTTCCTCATCTCCGTTCTAAATGGCTTACCCCATATTCTTAAACTGTGGCCCATGGTTCTGGACTCCCCAACATCGGGAACGTGTTTCCTGCCACTAGCGTGTCCAAACCCTTAATAATCTTATATGTTTCAATAAGAATGGGTGACGTTTCGGGTCGATACCCTTCTTCAGATTGGTTAGGGATAAAGGGAAACGAGAAATATAGGAGATGATGTAGAGAGATAAAGAACAACGAATGAAAGATATGCAAAAAAGTAACAATGATAAAGGAAACAGGCCATTGTTAGCTGTTTGTTACGTGAAAACGAGAAGCTAGTGCGACTTGGGTGGGGGAGAGGGAATGCCGGGACTACTTGAAGTTAGAGAAATTCATATTCTGGGCTAGTGAGATGAAAATAATCTCACAATTTCACACAATTCATAAAAAATATGAATTGATTGGTTTGAACGTTTGTCGTAATATACAAAAAATACTGTATTTTGGAAAAAAACTTTCATTCCTGAGTAAGATTCCAGCATCTGTAGTTTCTTGTGTCTCCATGTAATGTATTCCTCTTGGAGTCTGTTACGCTACTGACTTGAAACAATGTAAATCTGTCTCTCTAGCAGTTTTTTATTGTGTGAATTAAGATTTAGATTTGTCACAGACCGTGAAGAAAGAACAAAGATAGCATTTGTAGTCTGTTTGAAAAAATTCAAGATCTGTCCAATGTCAATAATGGATTTCCATCCCCCATGGTTGTGAATTATAAAGCTGAGATATTGGGGGTGGGAGGGTGGATTGATCATGTACTGCAATGCCAAATAACATAAGAATATGCACAGTCACAACGCTGAGACATTTGTTGTACAATGAACATGAATCCTCGTGCTCTTTCTATTTATGTATTTACATATTTTATGCATAAACACATTTTCTGTAAATTGCAGTGTTGTACCCTGCAAAGCATTTGAGTTTTTAAAAACCAGATTACAGCAGGGGGTTGACATGTTTGTGCAAACTTAGGTCCGTATTCCTTGGAGTTTAGAAGAACAAGGAATGACCTTATTCAAACATATAAGATCCAAAGGGTGCTTGACAGTGTCAACAGGAAGATGTTTTCACTTGTGGGAGTGTTATGAACAAGGGGACGTAACTTTAAAATAGGGGGCCAGTCATTTAGAAACATAGAAAATAGGTGCAGGAGGAGGCCATTCGGCCCTTCGAGCCAGCACCGCTATTCATTGTGATCATGGCTGATCATCCCAAATCAATAACTCGTGCCTGCCTTCTCCCCATATCCCTTGATTCCACTAGCCCTGAGAGCTCTATCTAACTCTCTCTTAAATCCATCCATTTGGCTTCCACTGCCCTCTGTGGCAGGGAATTCCACAAATTCACAACTCTCTGGGTGAAAACTTTTTTTCTCACCTCAGTATTAAATGGCCTCCCCTTTATTCTAAGTGTGGCCCCTGGTTCTGGACTCGCCCAACATTGGGAACATTTTTCCTGCATCTAGCTTGTCCAGTCCTTTTATAGTTTTATATGTTTCTATAAGATGCAATATGTTTCTATAAGATACGTTAAAAATTCCTTTTCTGAGAGTTGTGAAACTCTGGAATACTTTCCCCAAGATTATGGAGGCCAGATCATTTGATGTATTTAAGGTACAGATCAGTAAATATTTGAAAGACTAAAGAATTGAGGATTAAGGGGAACTGGCACATAACAGGTATTGAGGCCAGCATAGATCAGCCACGATCATACTGATTGGCGAAGCAGGCTTGAGTGTTCATTGTCAGTAGGGCAGAGTTTTGACCATTGGCTTTGAGTTTTTCAGGATTTTTTTATAGAGGAGAAAATCCTGTTCTGGGAAAGAACAAAAAAAAAACCGACTGCAACAGATGGATCCCATGAGGAGCAGAAAAGATCTGTGCCTTTGTAAATGTAAATTTTGGAGTGTTAAGAAGTAGAATTGATCTGCTGTTTACATTTGGGACAGTAAAATCTTACATTTCCTCTTCCACGTCTCGAAAAACACTGTGCTGGCATTGATAGAAAGGAAGTGACTCTCTCACTTCCGTGGTTTGAATACAGCCATTCATAATCAATAACTGCAGTTATATCTGTCGTGGTCCACAGAAAGTGTATTATGTATGCTTTAATTATATTTATTACATTCACATATTCTGCATAAACATAATATTTTTAGACACAGTTAATTTGTTACAAACTGTATAAGACATGTACTTTTTCACAGGATACTATCCCCTATTATTTGTGTCAAATGTGAAATTCCTGCCAGCATATATAGTGTAAGCACTATAAGCTCCAATTTAGTGCAAGACTTTTTCACTTTACTTCTGGCTGGCCTTACGACTTTGATAACTGGAAGAGACTTTGGTGCCTTTGGTGAATACTTTGCACATAAAATGAACTCATTGCGAGGACAACTTGATTAAACTTTCCTTTAATCAGGGCTGCCAACATTGGGTGAGAGTTGGGAGTGATAAATTGCGAGAGACCAAGCCGGAGGGAGCATAGCGACCGGGGGGAGGGGGGTTCGCGGAGGTTGGTGTCCTCCCTCCCATTGGTACGGAGCTTTTGCATTTTTAAGCTTGAAATTGTGCAATCTGGAGCGAGTCTTTTAACTTGCACTTGAATGCAATATTTATGCTTTAAATTGGATTAGCTATGAATAAGGTTAGGCTAAATTACATTCCACAGTAGAGCCAGCCTCTGATCAACAGGTGCAGCACATGAATGATCTTAGATCTGGAAATCAGATTATAATCAAACAGTTGGCCCATGTTGACCAACCTGGGTCTCGTTGCACACCTGGTACTACTCCTGACCCTGAATTCAGTTGCATACCTTCTCTCATTCCTGACCCTGAGTCCAGCCTTACACGTGACCCCCTATTCTATCCTAAGCTGCGTACCTGCTTAGGTTCCCAGTGCCTAACACTGACATTGTCCCAGCTTTGACTGCACACCTAGTACTATTCCAGACCTTGACTCTGGATGCACACTTGTCCTTGCTCCTAGCCACTCTGCACTGACAATATATCTGGCCCACACATAAAGCCCCATATCTGACCCCCTGGACTTAAATTACTATGTTCAAGTCCACAGGTGCTTATCTAATGCGGTAATCTTTTATGGGGCACTTCACAGACCACATTTTGTATAACAAAATTTGCTACATCCATTGTCTTCCTTGTTATCTAACATGCTAGTTACTTTTTCAAAGAAGTCATCAATTGGTTGAACACAATTTCTCACCCATAAAATTATACTCACTCAGCTGTATAAGTATTCTGTTATCATTTCCTTCATTTTGCTAACAAACTGTCCTGAAGTCATTTACACCCGCAATATTTTCAGTATTTTGCTGTCTTCCTCTCAGCTGGGAGTTTTCCGAAATGCAAAGCCCAATAACTATATATTTAAGCAATATTATTCTATCAAATGTGATCTTGAGAGTACATAATATTTTCTGTGGTATTCATAACACAACAATGATAAAAAATATCTTTGTTTTGATTGCACCTACCAACATGCATACATTACTATGGATGATCAGCCATGATCATATTGAATGGCGGTGCAGGCTCGAAGGGCCGAATAGCCTACTCCTGCACCTATTTTCTATGTTTCTATTATATTACAGTTAATATGTACCAAGGGCAAATTTTTGTTCCAATGCTCCCCATTCCCAATTACTTTTACATTGAAGTGATTGAAATCCAAGTGAAGTTTAAATGGCATCAGAAAAATAAAACCTCCGGAATGGATGATATTCATTACGTGGTTGGTTGGAGTCAGTATCAGCACAATTACTATATTAAACTTTGAAACTTCAGATGTCCTGTTTCAAGCTAAAACTAAAGACAAATAATAACCTCTTCACACGTTCCCCTGCAAGTATCTCTGTCACTCCTTTAAAATATGCCCCTTCTTTGATCAAGCTCTTAAACATCGCATCTGAATCAGATTCTATCTGATTACACTCATTGAGGATGCTCATCTACGTGTTCAATTAATAAAACAACGAGAATGGGGACATTTCTATTCAACCTGTCAAAGGAATTTGGGGGGGCAGGGGGGGGTTCGAAATATTCAGTGAGGTAAACAAACATAATGGTTGAGTGGCAAATGACAATTGAGCTACCTTTCCAATATTTAACTGAAGGAAATAATGGGTTATCGGGGCTGTATGTTGTGACAGACAGCCTGACACCTTGCATGTCATTTTAATATTATATTTATCCCATCACCCTGGATATTCTGAATGAATAAATTAAGGTTTTGTCAACTAATTACAAATCAGGCTAATTACAAATGAATAACATTAGCCAACTCCGAAACACGAAGCTCTGAGCATTGGGATCCAGACATCACGTACAACTGGCCTCAGTTCCCCGCTCACATCTGGCGGTGCTATCTGTCTGAACCAGGGGCCAAGGAGTGTTTTTGAAAGTGGGGAGGCTGAGCGATCACTGATCACTGGCCTTGGGGGTACCTTGCGAGGGAGTGGAGCAACTGAGTGGGGGGAGGGTGTCCCCCCCCTCCCACGGTAGGGACTTTTTGAAATTTGATGTATTAAAATCATGTTTTAGTGCATTGCAGAAGTATTATTTCAATGTTTTTTGTTTGAAGTATTTTTATGAGGTAACCTTTTAAGGGGTAACTTTTTCCACACAAAGGTGGTGGGTGTATGGAACAAGATGCCGGTGGATGTAGGATTGGCAGGGACTACCCCAACGTTTAAGAAACAGTTAGACTGATGCATGGATAGGACAGATTTGGAGGGACATGGAACAAAAGCAGGTAGTGTAGCTGGGACATGTTGACCGGTGTGGGCAAGTTGCGCCGAAGGGCCTGTTTTCACACTGTATCACTCTATGTCTACATTATACCTCCACCATGCATGAATGCTTCAAAATCAAGTGGCCGAGTTTTATTGCCCAATACTCAAGCATAGAAACATAGAAAATAGGTGCAGGAATAGGCCATTCGGCCCTTCGAGCTAGCACTGCCATTGAATATGATCATGGCTGTTCATCTAAAAACAGTACCTTTCCTGTTTTTTCCCCATATCCTTTGATTTCGCTTGCCCCAAGAGCTAAATGTAATTCTCTCTTGAAAACATCCAGTGAATTGGCCTCCACTGCCTTCTGTTGCAGAGAATTGCACAGATTTACAACTCTCTGCGTGAAGAAAGTTTGTCCTCATGTCAGTCCTAACTGGCCTACCCTTTATTCTTAAACTGTGATTCCGGTTCTGAACTCCCCCAACATGTGGAACATTTTTCCTGCAGTTACAGTAAGTGAAAATCTAGCAGGCAAGTAGGATGCTTTCTCCAACCACCACCCCCATTTGAAGGCCACTATCTTCCACTGTTTCTACCCAGTGCTTGGTACTTACTTCCAACAGCACTGGTTGTCCTCCAGGATGCACCGAGCCGCAGCCTGATCCATGCCGGTCACCTGAGCAAATTGGACACAGAGACTCTCACGGCAGCAGCGCAACGCTTCCGACGCATCCGATGGCCCGGATTCTTGCACTGAGGCTGCTCCATGGCCGGAGCTGCAGCGAGCGACTCGCCAGCCCGGCAAACACTCACCAGCCCCGGCTCCCCGTCCGCATCTGTCCCCGCCGCTGCTTCTGCTTCCATCCCTCCCTCATCCGGCCCCCCAACGCTCGCGGCTCATGCAGTTGATATGAGTTTTGAAATGTTCGTTGATCACAGAATTTCTCACGGCAGAGTGTGATCAGCCTGAGAGCGTGAGAATCTTGCGATATGCGTGTCACGCTTAATGCGTCAGAGTTGGCAGCCCTGCTTTAATAGTCAACTTGTGCAATTTAATAATTTGAATTAGTATCTATTGTTCCCAAAAACCAAAGCAAATGTAATGAGCCAGACCGTTGAAAGCAACTTCATTTTGAATTTGGATTCAGAGTTGTTCATGCAATAGAAATGGACCAACTGGGGGAGTTACAGTTCTCCCTCAATACAACATGAGAATGTATGTTTATGATCAATAATTAATATGCTGATAAAATGCTAACATGAGCATTCTGCAATTTCTGTTTGGAATTTCACCTTTGACAAAGCAATAGGTATGGCTGGAAACGTCTGTGGTGATAAACATGACAGGACAAAGAAATAATAAAATGTACAATTTCCTTGTAGTCTGGAGAAAGAGTAATGTACATTTTGTGGCACAGGAGGCATACAGAGGAAAGCTTTACGAAAATATAGACAACAGGATTTACAGAATGTATATTACACTTTATTGTCGATTTTTTTTGCCATTTTTCAAGCTGTAGTTTTCATACTTTATCTTTGTGGAGGGAATGGTTTTTATTGCCTCACCTGTGCTAAAGCAAGTGTTTCAGAAGTGTTTCATCAGTAAGCACAGATTGAAAATACGTTTTTTTTTAATAACTGCATTTGGAAGCAAATATTGTTTGTTTTAACTTTAGAACTTTAACATATAACCTGAATTCTTCTATTACTTATTGCAATGAGCAAAAATGCTACAATTGAAGGAATAGCTGTCACTGCAGAATTAAGGGAGTTTTTACTTTTGCATTGAGGTTTTGAATTACTGATGAAGCAGATGTTGGCTGTTAGTCCCTTGGCAATGGTTTTATCCTGTTGCAGTTATCAAAAAGGAAGAAACTGTTTTAATTGGTTATTTATAGGCCATAACAACTACTATGGATGTACTGTTAAAGAAGGAACTGCAGATGCTGGAGAATCGAGGGTACACAAAAGGCTGGAGAAACTCAGCGGGTGCAGCAGCATCTAAGGAGCGAAGGAGATAGGCGACGTTTCTGGTCGAGACCGAGTCTGAAGAAGGGTCTCGACCCGAAACGTCGCCTATCTCCTTCACTCCTTAGATGCTGCTGCACCCGCTGAGTTTCTCCAGCCTTTTGTGTACCCACTATGGATGTACTGGTCTTCTGCATCTGCTTGAGATCATCTGGACAACAGGTCAGCCTAAGGTTAGTTCTTTCAATGGCTGCGGCAATCTTTATTGTATTTGTTTACCATCCCCAGAGTTAAATCGTTCTCACTATCATTGTCACTACCAAGCAGAGAATTTGTCGAGAGCTTTTCCCTTATGAATTTATTGGTCTGATATTTGGACCCAACCCAGATGATCACTTAACAGCACTTAGCACTTAACAGTCTTTCCAGGTGAGGCAGCGGTTCACTGGCACCTCTTCCAATCTCATGTACTGTATCTGCTGTTCCAGGTGTCAACTCCTGTACATCGCCAAGACCAAGCGCAGGCTCGGAGATTGTTTCGCTGAACACCTCCGCTCAGTCCGCCTTAACCAACCTGATCTCCCGATTGCTCAGCACTTTAACTCCTCCTCCCATTCCCAATCTGACCTCTCTGTCCTGGGCCTCCTCCATTGTCAGAGTGAGGAACAGCACCTCATATTTCGCTTGGGCAGCGTACACCCCAGCGGTATGAATATTGACTTATCTAACTTCAAATAGCCCTTGATTTCCATCTCTCTCCATCCCCTCCCCCTTCCCAGTTCTCCCACCAGCCTTACTGTCTCTGACTACATTCTTTCTCTGTCCCGCCCACTCCCCTGATATCAGTCTGAAGAAGGATCTCGACCTAAAACGTCACCCATTCTTTCTCTCCAGAGAAGCTGCCTGTCCCGCTGAGTTACTCTAGAATTTTGTGTCTACCTTCGATTTAAATCAGCATCTGCAGTTCTTTCCTATACTTAACAGCAATGTTCTCCTGAATGAACAGGCCACTGGATCACACCGTAACAATCTTGTCTCTGAACATGGTGCAAAATATTTGACAGATAGACTGCTGGAGTAACTCAGTAGGACAGGCAGCATCTCTGGAGAGAAGGAATGGGTGACGTTTCGGGTCGAAACCCTTCTTCAGATGCAAAATATATATGCTTTGGTTTCAGTGTTTGTTAACAAGCTAGAAAAGAATAATCCCCATGTTAATATAAATTAGAATTAGAAATGCTACAAACATCCAGCAGGCCAGGCAGCATCTGATAAGAGAACCAGAGTTAATGGAACTAGGAAAGGAGGAATATAAATTGGTATTAAATTGTAGGGAAAGTGGGGGAGGAGTAGTTAGATCAACAGTAAGGCCATTGTTGCACTTGGGGTACACTGTAAACAGGGTAATCTGGTCGATTTAGTTAGGAGGAAAGAATATAGTCCTTTATTCATAAAAGTATGAAATTAGGTATAAAGAAGGCGTGAACACAGAAAATGAATATATAATTGTAACATGCAGGACTAAAGAACTATAGATCAAGCAGCATTTGTGGGAAGAGAAACCAGGTTCAATGTGATCCCACCATCAGTCACGTTTTCCCAATCCCTCCACTTTCTGTATTAATCACCTTTCGCAAAACACTTAAGCTCAGTACACCGAGGCCTATGGGATCTCCCAATCGACAACCATTTCAACCCCTTCCCATACTGATCAATCTGTCCTGGACCTCCTCCGCTGCCAGAGTGAGGCCTCACGCAAATTGGACAAAATAACATCTCATATTTTGCTTGGGAAACTTAAAACCCAGCGGTATGAACGTTTAATTCTCTAATTTTAAGCAACTTCTACCTTACACCCCTTCCCTTCACCCTCTCCCCTTGCCTCCTTCCTCCACCCTATCCAGTTACACAGCTCTCTACATTGTATCCTTCTTGAGATCACACTTTCTCTAGCCAACAATGGGCCTGCTAGGGCACCACCCTTCTGGAGGTTATTTGTGACTGACCCTGATTGTTCCTGCTCTTCTCTCGCCTCGAGCTCTTGAACTCCTCCCCCCACCCCACCCCCTACTTTCAGTCTGAAGAAGGGTCCTGTCATGAAATGTCACCCATACATTTTCTCCCTCTGCAGTTCTTTGTTTCCACATTATGCATTGCATTTGTTGTGTGTGGGTGATAATGAAATTTATTGGAATCCAAGCAGATTAAGTATCTGCAGCATCAATTAATGAGCTGGAGTCCATGATTCGGATTAAGGAGAATAATTCTGAATTATTTTCAGCCATCCTGACAATTGAAATCTTATCGCTTTACCTATTTGGTAAATCTTATTTGTATTCTTTCCAAGGTTCACACGTCCTTCCTAGAATGTGGTGCCCACAATAGAACATAGTATTGGTTTGAGGTCTACTTGGTGATTGTAACGGTTAATTTTGTTTATTCCTTGTTGATTTTTAATTCAAATGGTGAGGAAGTTGAGATTTTTTGAGAAAACTAGAGGGTATCTGAAATTATACACCCATTACTTATTTTCGAGGAGAAGGCTGCTAATTTGAGCTCTTAGACTGAATTGTTATAACAGATTGTTAAGTTTCTCCTCACCTTTCTCCATCAATTTGAAGAGTCCCGACCCGAAACGCATCTGTCCATTTCTTTTCACACATGTTGCCTGTATTGCTAAATTCCTCTAGCACTCTGTTTCTTGCTCATGATCCCTACATCTACAGTCTCTTGTGTCTTCAGTTCATTAAATTTGTTCTGCATGGCAATTATGCCTCAGCTGATTCAAAACCAAATCAATAAGGCAGAGTAAGGCATTTCGATTGTATGCTGAATACTAAAGTTTGTGATTCAAGCAGATAATTCAAATATAATTTATTTGCCTTGGGCATCATAAAAGAGTGTCTCTGGTTATGAGGCATATAAATCTCCTTTATATTTTACATATAAGACCAGCAATTTCCTTTTATGTTTGCTTAAGGTGGGAAAATTGGAATCTTGAAATGTTACTCCGAGAATACCAGAAGTTTCCGCTCACCGTGTATACCAGAAGTTCTCATTACAATTTACCTGTTTGATGGAGAATGCTTTTTCTGCTGATATATAATATGTATTTTACTGGAGCAATACAAAAACTGAATATGTAGATCTCTGTTTGTATTCCCATCCCAGCAAGGAGATCACATTTCCCCATAAATATTTTACATTTTTTTAAACTTTCAGAAGGAAATAGCTGCTTTTGCTCTTTCAATGTAAATACATTGTGTATCCAATATTTTCTCAGCTCTGAATTTGCAGTGTCTTTTCGTGCACCCATTCCCATACATATTTTTCAGAATAATTTGCAAGTGGGATCAAGCATTACATGTCTGCACAGGATTCATTATCATGTGTTAGAAAATTAGAAAATAGGTGCAGGAGTAGGCCATTTGCTCAGAGCCAGCACCGCCATTCAATATGATCATGGCTGATCATCCAAAATCAGTACCCCGTTCCTGCTTTTTCCCCATATCCCTTGATTCCTTTAGCTGTAAAGCTAAATCTAACTTGAAAACACCCAGTGAATTGGCCTACACTGCCTTCTGTGGCAGAGAATTCCACAGATTCACAACATGAGTGAAAAGGTTTTTCCTCATCTCAGTTCTCAATGGCCTACCCTTTATTCTTAAATGGTGACCCCTGGTTCTGGACTCACCCAACATACGAACATTTTTCTGTCTTGGTAATCTGAATTTCTCGTTATGGACATGCATAAAGATTGTTGGATAGCTTCTATATATTTTGTTTTTATATGGTATAGTAGACCAATCATATTTAGTTTGTATTTCTTGTGTATAGATCAGATCCACCCATTTTTAAGGGCTTTTACAAAATTTTATTTTTGATGTCTTATTCGATACAGGACCTCTTTTAATAAGCGCAAGTTCATCTCCAAGGTGGTCTCTTTCAATATTTATTAAGATTTATATTTATTTAGCTAACCTGCTGAAACAATTAAGTTTAACACTCATTTCGTTGAAAAATGTAGGAAGGAAAATATTTAGCAAACCGTTCATTAAATGTGCTGCATGACTTTGTCCAATGTCTTAATTGCACATTCAATGTTGCTTGCCTCATTATTGATAGCAACAAGGAGCTTTTTTAAAAATTTAATTCAAGCTTGAAGCATTAGTCTTACTATGCAGATTCTCAAAAATAAAAGTGAAAATAGTTTTATCAAATTCTAAACTTACTTTGTATGACTGTTGTCCTGTGGATATGACTGTAGGCAGAGAGAGGCTTCTTACAGGCATATAATATAAAAGGACAGTAAGTGCCAGAGTAATTCAGAGGATCAGGCAGCATTTCTAGAGAAAATGGATGTGACTTTTCGGGTTGGGAGCCTTCTTCAGCACTGACCCAAAACTTAATCTCCATAACTTTGTATCCTTTTGTGTAAACCAATATCTGCTGTTCCTTGTTTCTACAGGCAAATAATATATTTTATGATGCAATTGAGACTAGGAATATTTATGTTTTCAAAATTATAGTTTACGGTGAATGAGCCAATCTCAAATGGCCGTTAAAATTATAGCCAGAAAATAACTTTAAATTAATAACTTTAAATCGGCTCACGAAATGGAAGATTTGAACTTTTAAGGTTGGTATCAATTATTTTATGTGTTTGATATATTCCAAATTCCAGAACATTCTGAGCAAAGAAATTCATGAAAATCTGACTTAATTGTTAACGTACAGTAAACATTTTCATCTATATAAGTAAAAGTCTCATCTTGACCACTTCCTGTCTGCGCTGTATATTGACTTTAGATAAAACGCTACCCTATATCGCTATGATTTTTAGCCATCTTACTTACAGTCCTCCTCCACTGAGGCAGCCCCGAGGAATTTTCCAATCGATGAAAAATAAAAAAGTTATGAGTGTTTAAAAAATCGTGAGATCAGCTGATTGGTCCCCTCGCCTGTCAATCACCATGATGAAGGTAACGACCCTTCCAGGGGGGGTTGACAGGACTATAAAACCTCGGATGCCTGGACATGAGTCAGTTACTCTGGAAGATCGCGAGGGAGAGGCCACAACTGTGATTCTTAGCTGTGAATCAACTGAACTATGAGTCTGCGATGTACTTGCAATAAATAATTTGTTAGCCCTTAATGAAAATGCAATTAACTGTTTGGCCTGCCCTGTGCCTGAAACTGTAATGGAATTGGAAATGAAATGAAAATGCAATGAGCTGTTTGGCCTGCCCTGTGCTTGAAACTGCAATGGAAATGAAATGAAATGAAAATGAAATGAGTTGTTTGGCCTACCCTGTGCTTGAAATTGAAATGGAAATGGAAATGAAATGAAATTGGTTGTGTGGCCTGCCCTGTGCTTGAAATTGAAATGGAAATGAAATGGAATGAGTTGTTTGGCCTGCCTGAAACCACCCATTTCGGCCCACAAGGCCCCTATTAGCCGAGAAACCAGTCCCTTTTGCCCAAAATGCATCTATTAGCCCAGGAGGAGCATATTGGCCCAAAAGGCCCGTGCCAGGCCAGGAAAAGTCCAGGAAACGTGCCTTTCACTCAGATTTTTTTTAAAGAGCCCCTTCGGCCCATCAGGCCTGCACTAGCCCAGGAGGAGCCCCTTCGGCCCATCAGTAATATTCTCCCTGCAAGTATTAAAACTCATCCCAGTATTTTTCTCCCTCCCTTCATTTGCTCCCTGTGAGATCCAGGCCAAGATAGACTTCCCTCCTTCATTGCTGTGATCTGCAGAAAAAGATAAAAAATGTCTAAAATTGATTCTCTACCCTCTCCCCCTTCTCTCTCACAGAGTCCCTCACCTGAATTTCTGGCAGTTTCTGAGCTGCCAGCCCACCAGCCCTAAGTGACTGAGCTGCCAGCCCATCAGGTCTGAGTGACTGAGCTGCCAGCCCACCAGGCCTGAGTTGCCAGTCCACCAGGCCTGAGTGACTGAGCTGCCAGCCCAAGAATCCATTTGGTCCACAATGTCCATACTAGCCCTCTGGAAACCAGTCCCTTTGGCCCACAACACCCATACTAGTGCTCCAGAAGGCCCCCACTGACCACCAATATTGGAATTGGTGGAGAGGTGGAATATTGTGTTGAGGGACCAGCCCTCCCGTGTGAACATGGGACCCAACGGATCCCACTTAGTCTAGTTTTCATTATGATCATGGTCCCTGACTATTCTGTCTTATGATGAAAATGTGAAAATGAATGAAAAAACCTATTTCCCATTTTTAGTCTATTTAAAGGTTCACAATATATACACATTGCATTTTCTCCATTAAAAAAAATGCTGATTTCTGGTCAGTAACACACTCTTGTAGCTAATGTGTTATGTGACTGTTTTAAAATAAAATATTTAGGGAAATTTCACATGATGAAATTTAGCCCATCATATATGCACTAACCTCAGATTTATTTCACTTATCTGATTTTATCTGGTACTCTTTTGCTAGTTTCAAATAACTTACTGCAAATGAAATACACATGGTTCCTGTGGTTTATATGGGTTGTGAGGCTATATTTAATTTTCTCTTTAGTCGTTCACTTTGACATTTATAAAATAAATTTTCTCATTAAAAAAAATTCAGAATGAAACTGATTATGGGATAACAAAGTAATGCATTTTGAAATATGGGTATTAATCATAAAGAGGCTTGAACAAATAATCTAGGAGTCCAGACTATTGATTCTGAGACATGAGATCAAATCACATCATGCTAGCTGGGGAGTTTGTCCAGTTAATTAAGTAATCTGTGATTAAATTAGAAATAAAACCTGGTCTTGATGGTGGTTAATCAATATCTTGCCACTAAGGGCTATGAAATAAAATTGCCCTGTATGCATTCACAGCCCAGTTGATCTTGTACATTCTCTCAGGAGCATTAGAACAAGTATTTAAATTGGAAGAGCTGTAGAACAGATTAGTCAAGCCAATCAACAAAGTTGTTCCTTACAGTTCATATCCTCCATCACAGTCTCTGGTTTGGTTTTGCAACATTAGTGGGTAACCCGCAAGAGATTTTGTCTCAATTGTCTGCAAGTGTTGATGTAGGGGCCTGGTTGCTTTCAACTGATTATGGAGCCCAAAAACCTCATGGCATCAGATAAAACATTAAAGGAAACCATCTGAAAATTACCACATTCATTATCAGCTGATGAATCGTCACCCTTCGGTATTAAACCACGCATAGGAGTGTTCTGTAAATCTCCAAGCTATCCAAGTGGGAGAGAGCACATTTTTGACAAGTGTGATGACAACAGGATGGTAATGATGGGCTTCAATATTTATTATGAACTTCTAGTTCAGCGTTCAACACAACCATCCCTCAGCACCTGATAAGCAAACTGGGTCCATTGGGCCTCAGCACCCCCATGTGTAACTTCCTCACTGACAGACCCCAGTCAGTGCGGGTTGGAAACACCTCTAATATCATCTCTCTGAGCTCCCCTCAGGGCTATGTCCTGAATCCACTGCTGTTTACCCTGATGACCCACGACTGTTGTGCCAGGTTTAGTACAAACCACATCATGAAGTATGCAGATGACACAACAGTGGTGGGCCTCATCCAGGACGACAATTAGCTTGCTTACAGGGAGGAGGTGAAACAACTGGTGGACTGGTACAATACGAGCAATCTGATCCTGAATGTCGAAAAAACAAAGGAGGTCATGGTCAACTTAGGGAAAAACCGGCACAGTCACACACTACTTCACATTAATGACAGCGATGTGGAGTTGGTCAGTAGCACTAAGTTCCTGGTGGTGCAGATCACTAACAGTCTGACCTGGTCAAATAACATCACATCAATAGTTAAGAGAGCGCAGCAGCAGTTGCACTTTCTACGCTGGATGAGAAGAGCTCACCTCCCGTCCTCACCACTTTCTACAGGGGCACCATAGAGATTATTCTGACCAGCTGCTTCTCTGTCTGGTTTGGGGTCTGTAAAGCCTCTGACTGGAAGTCCGTGCAGAGATGGTGAGGATGGCTGAATAAATCATTGGGACTTCTCTCCCCTCAATCGGGGACATTGCGAGCAAACGCTACTTGCCTAAGGCCAGCAGTATTATAAAGGACCCCACACATCTCCATCATGGACTGTTCACTCTGCTGCCCTTGGGAAAAAGATATCGTAGCATAAGGAGCAGAACGTCAAGGTTTTGCAACAGCTTCTTCCCACAAGCCATCAGACTCTTGAATGCCATGTAATGGGCTGCCACCATTGTCTATTTTATCTTTTTATCCATTTTATCTTTTTATCCATTTTGTCCTTCTGTTTATTATTGTGTTGTACGGGGAGCCAAATGCAACGGAATTTCGTTTGGAATTGCATATATCGATGTATTTCTAAATGACAATAAAGTTTGATTGATTGATTGATTGACGTATTCAGTTGGTGAAAAATATATAGGTGTCACAGAATCCTTTAGTGTTTTCAGGAAAACATTTTTTGCCAGTATGAAGCAAGCTTAACTAGAAGAGGTGAAATTCTCAGGCATGCATTTCAATAATGCAAATAGACAAAGCATCAATGGATGAGCAATTTTGTGAATATCATCATAATTCAGAAAAGGGGCAGAGGTAAAATACAAATATATGTTTTACTAGACCGATAAGTGGTTTTGCAAAGATGGACAGCAAACGGACACCTAAGGTAAATCAGTCATGGAGCATTGACGAAGAAGATGATTCAAGTGGTCAGAGTAAAGGTAAAAGGGTAGGCTTTGCAAACTCAAGTCCCCAGATCACAAGGTCCATAGAGAGTAAGGCATATGGGACACCAAGACCTTAGTGCAATGAAAGCCCAATAAGGTGATGGAATTAAATTAAAAGGGGAAACTAGAAAACCAGAGAGACAAAATACAGACAAATTAAATCAATATCCAAATATATTTTACAAGTACAAAGAAAGTAAGAGGATAACTAAGGATTAAATAAGGCCTATTTGACTGACATGAAGGTGGTTGATGTAAATAATAAATTAAATGAATATATTGTAGCTGTTTTCACAAAAGAGAAGGATGACATCGGTATTGTAGTTGTGGAGGATAAAAGTGCAATATTGCAAATATTTATAACGATATAAAAGAAAGTATTAAGGGATTTTTTATATTTAAAAGTGTTTAACTCACCAAGCCTAGACAAAATGTAACCCAGGCCATAAAAAGTGAGGGAGAAAATTACAGAGGCTCTGACAATTTTTCAATCAGGGCAATGAGTGGCACTAGGGGAATGGATGGCTGCTAATGGTGTGCACACTTTTAAAAAGGAGGGGGGGGGGGGGGAACCTGAATAAATGTAGTGAGATTAGTTCAGAATTATTCGTGGGTAAATTATTTAAATTGATTTTAAGGGGCAGTATAAGTTTTCACATAGAAAGGTACTGATTAATCCGGTGCAGCGAGCATTGATTTGTGAAGGGATGCTTGTGTTTAAACAGCTCAATTGATTTTTGTGAGAAAAGTCAGCAACGGTAATGTCTTTGAATGGTCATTGTATTGCAATCTTGTGGGATGAATGTTACTTGCCACGTATCAATTCTGGGGCGAATTGAATTGACGGTGATGGCAACGATCTCAGCAATATTCTGAGAAGGATCGTCTATTTGACATTTGCTGAACATGGTTGAAAATGTTTTAGTCTTTTTTGTCCCTTGCTCCACCCAATCTAATTTCAACTAATCAATTTTCTGAGCTAAGAACTTCTCCTCTATTGTGTTTATTCTATGTTTTGATATCACACAAGCTTTCTATTCTGCCTATCCTTCAAGAAAAATGCTTGCCAACATCCTTTGAAAAAAACAAAGTGCTGAAGGAACTCAGTAGGTCAGGCATCATCTCTAGCAGCATCTCTGGATTTTTTATTTTTCCCAGTTCTGATTAAAGATCTTCGATCTAAAACATTATCTCTTTTTTCCACACATGCTGCTTGACCTAATTTTGCACCATTTTCTGTTAATAGTTCTTGTTCCATTGTTCAATTTTACAAACTTATTAAGCCTTTATTTTATTCCCTTGATACTACATTTAGAACAATAAAAACTTCTGTACCAGCGCATTCAATAAGCACACTGTGTTGCTAAGGAAGTTTTTGATAAATTATTGATTTATCAAATTATACTGACATTTTGATATTATGAGATCGCATCTTGATGTACAAAACTTCAAAATTTCCACTCTGTGCTGTTGTACTAATTTATGTATTTCGTTCTGATGTTTTCAGATGTTTTGAAAGTTATATTCTGAAATTGACTAAGTTTTTAGCATGAAAAATTAGTTATTAAGACTGGAAAGGTTGCACTTTTGTGCTGGTGAGATGTCAACATGGAATATCGTCACAGGCAGTTTCTGCCATGGAGAATTGTGCGCTCATCAATTATATTGGCTAATAAATGGCAGACCAGAAGGTAGGGTAATGAGTAGAGTTGGCCTTCTGTCATCCAGTTACAGTTGGAGTGAGGTAATGAAAAAACCACCATGTTGATTTGTAATTTTAGTCACGCTGTGCTTTGTGAAAAATAACATATAGCTTAGTTTTATATTTTATCTAACCTAAATATACCAGTTGTTGAACTATAATCTAATTACCAGTCTGCCTTAATCAGCAAGTTAATTGTGATTCATTCTTAGAATTGTAAAATTAAAAGTTAGACAATTGTGTTGATTATTACATCTTCCAGCAATTTCAATTCCGTGAGTGAAATCATGGATGAAGTTTATCGCATATGTTATTAAGAAAGGTTGGTGGAAAGTCTTTCCCTTTTCCAATTGAGCAATTGCTGTGTTTGTATTCATTACTATCCATGCCTATAAGCCGTTGTAAATCAGTTTGAAATAACTAAATAGAAAGGTGTTGAGTATTGAATTAAAGTCTGCTTCAGTAATAGCTGGTCTGATCTGGGTTTGTCGGTATAATTACATATATGCTAAATAATTAAACAGAGAAGTTTGAAATGCAAGGTGTCTAGACATGTCTGGTGTTGGTGTCCTTTGTGACCTTAATTCTGAGGGTTTGTCAGAGAGTAGAGGATGTCTGGTACCATAGGTAATTCAAGATGACCGTGAAATTATGAGATAGGAATGCATTTGTAAAATGACGTTTTTATCTGGCAAGATTGTAATATCTGCACATACTCTATTAAATAGAATAATATGAATAGATTTTCATGTTAGTAAAATGTGAATGAAAAGACTTGAATTTATAAAACATTTTCATGGCTTCAGATTGTTTTAGTCCGTGAGATACTTCTGAAATATACTCACTTTTGTAACATAGCACAGTCAGCAGTTGGTATTACATAGCAAGATCCCAATGTGACCATTGTGGTCAATACCGTTAATATTGTTGAACATTTATTAACCCATTGCTCATCAGATGGTGGATTGGATCAAAGATCTGCAATCCCACCATGTCAATTGTATATAGTGTTGGACTACTCTAGTCAGCTAAACAGCTAATGTGATAAGGGATCTCAGAGATATCCCATCCTAAGAGATGGCAGGGCCCAGTATGCAAGCACTAATTACAAGGCTGTACCATTTACAACCATGTTCAGCCAGAATAGTAAGATTAAACGAGAACTTACCTGTTCGAAATTTGATCTTTATTTTATGAGGAGTTACGATGAGGGATTACGTGAAGAAGCCCCGCCTGACGCTGGATCGGCATACTTCAAAGCAGCGGCATGAAAAACACAGAACCAATAGCCGGAGTAAAATAGTAAGGCCCAAAATAGACTAGAACTGCCAGATGATCATTTATATTATGAGGGTTGGGAGTGGAGGGCACGTAATCCCTCATCGTAACTCCTCATAAAATAAAGATCAAACTTCGAACAGGTAAGTTCTCGTTTAATCTTACTATTTTACTTCGGAGTCACGTGAGTGACTACGTGAAGATTTTAAAGCCCTGTGTTTTTTATGTCGTAAATTCATTCCATACGACTCTCTGTTTAGTCAAAACAGTAGTGAGTAAATAGTATTTTAAGACATTGTTACAATTTATGTAATAAGTCTTTTAATCATAAAAAAGAACAACTTTTAAAAAATAATAACCCCTCTATCCCAGGGGAAAATTACAAAAGAAAAATTGATAAATGATGTCAATGATAACATAAATCGATAATATAAATCGATAATATAAAACAAAGCAAGCATTTAAAGAGAACCCAGTACTGTGTGTCCAAATCCTGGCACCGTGACAACAGGTTTATTGTAGAACTTTGAAATGTTTCTTCTCTACACCACCCTGCGGCCTCTAAAATTTTATCGAGTGATACATCCTGTACCTTCGCCGCGGACGTAGCTGCCGCCCTAGTGGAGTGAGATTTAAACACATCAGTGTCTATTCCTGCTAGACCCAAACCTGTTTTAACCATCTAGAAATGGTTTGAACTGAAACTCTTGTATGTGGCTTTTTGTGTATTATCAATAACGCTTTCTCAAAACCTCTTGAGATTTTTGGTTACCTCAATGTATTGAGTTAAATGCTTAACTACACACAATGTTTCATCAATAGGATACGCTTAAACATTACCTTAATTCCAGTTCTCCCTCGTCTGCTTTGTTTGATCAGGTCATAAACATAAAACACAATGTTATCTGTAGTCACATGCATGCAATCCAACTGTAACAATTGCAAAGTTTGTACTCTTTGAGCTGATACCAATGCCATTAACATAACCACCTTAAATGTTAATTCTGCAAAGACATTGAAGTAATTGGAGCCCATTGCTTTAGCAAAATGAGAACAATGCTAACCTCCCAAATTTCTGTATATCTGGGCTTGGGAGGATTTTATTAAAAATACCTTTCATGAATCGGGATACTAATGGGTGAGACCCTACTGAATCCCGACCAGAAATTTGTCCTAAATAGGATGACAATGCACTACAAGCACAATTAATGGCACTATAACTCAAATGCTCATCAAGTGTAGCCCAGCAAGGAACTCCAATACATTTGAAATGTTTGCAGTATGATAAGATATCTTTGACTGTGTACAAAAACTTCCCATTTTGTTATATGCGACATATATTGTTTTTTTTAGTGCTATTCCTCCAACCTACATCAATAACAACCATGGTCCTGTCCAACAGTTCAAACTCTTGCAATGGTCTGGTCAGAACCTGCAGATAAACAAATTCATATGATCATGCAATAGATGAATTCCTTTTGTTACTGGTTGTGTCAACAGATTGTCGCAACTGGGAATTGTCATACATGGTTCAACAATCATTTTAAGCATCAATGGGAACCATGACTGCGTAGGCCAATTTGGCACCACCGAAAATGCCTTTGGCAGCGTCTTGCGCTATTTTCTTGGGACATTGCCCAATCAGACAGAATGGGGAAAAGCATAAAAGAACATATTGCCCCAGTGTAGCGAGAAAGCATCCACCGCTACTGCCCCTGGATCGTGTTCCCAAGACACGTATTTGGGCAATTGGTGATTCAATCTAGATGCAAACAGATCAATGTCCGGTACTCCATACCGACTGACAATATCTTTGAAAATTTGTGGATTTAACATCCATTCTGTATTGTCTTTAAATATTCGTGATCTTTTGTTTGCAACAACATTGTCTCTTCCTGGGAGATAAATAGCTGAAACCCAAATATTTTTACCAATACACCATTGCCACATCTGGTTACCAGATGATCACATGAAATTGATCTGACACCACCCATGTGATTGATATATGCCACAGCTGTGGTATTGTCTATTTGTATATGGATATGTAAATCTTTTAATGTAGAACAATAAGCTTTTAATCCATAAATGCTCCCAGTAGCTCCAAATAATTAATACCATATGTTTGGAGCAATAAATCCTCTTGGACAGCCCAACTGTCCGCGCAGCTGGTCTCATTATCCGTAGCCCCTCCATCCGAGAGAACTTGCGTCAGTTTGCAAAAACACTACTGGCTGATGAACCAAAATGTTCTAAGCAGCTTGTGGAACATTCTCAACCCACCAATGTAATTCTGATAAACTTCCTTTGGCAATTGCATTGGCCTGTCAAATGGCCTGCTCGCTGAATAAGCGCTTGAGTTTTTGTCCTTTAAAGATTTTGGTAATGTAGAGGACCAAATTCTACTGCTGGAAATGCTGCTACCAACTTCCCAATAACCTTGGCAACTACTCGGATGGAGGGATAAGGTTTGTTAATCAGGTTCTGACACACATTTGTCAATCTATCACCGTATCCATTGGTAAAGTTACCAACATGGTAACTGAATTAATCACAAACCCCAAATATTCCATGGTTTGGGATGGCTGTAACTTAGATTTTGTTGGATAAATCAGGAATCCCAACTTCTCAAACAAGCTTGTAGTTGCTGAGACTGATTTTCAGCTGACTCCTGATTAGCATTGACAATTAAATGTCATCTAGATAAGCCATAATGATGTGTTTTTGTGCCCTTAACAGTGCAAGTGCTGGCTTCAACAATTTAGTGAACAATCTAGGTGCTGAATTAGCATCCAGTTGCCTAATTAACCCATAAGGTAATGCTTTGTATTGCCACAGCTGTCCCATCCATTTAAACTTTAAATACCTGCGAAAACTATGGTGAATTGGGACCGAAAAATATGCATCCTTCAAATCTATTGTAGCCATATAACAACCTGTTGATACCAGCTGCATTGCAGTGTTAAATGTGTCCATTAAAATGTTTATACTGGACAAATGTATTCAATTGTGTGAGATCTAAAATGATTCTACAACCCCCATCTTTCTTCGGTCTGGGGAAAATATTTGATACAAATTGTTGTGGATCCTCTCCTGTTTTCTCAATAACTCCTTTTTCACACAAATTCTTACCCTCTTTGTCAATTTGATTTTTTCCCAAAAGCTGAAACATCAAAGAATGATTAGGCTTATTCTTCTGCAAAATCAATGGTAGATCCTAACACAGTATCTAATACAACACGATCAGCTGTTATACTGTCCCATTCATTATAAAACATTCAGAGTCTACCACCAATCTGAGGTTCATCCAAACATTCTTCTTTAATAGGATAAATTTATGTACCTCTCCAACTGGATGAAATGATCTCCTTTACCCAATAAATGGGTGTACATTCGGCTGTGCTTGGCTGGAAATTCTTTCTTATCATACTCCTTTCTCGGCTTGTCCCAGCTCCAAAATCAAATCCCCTTTTATATATGGCCAGCCCTTCTCTGGCCAAAAGTGAAGGGTTTCATAAGGCCAATAGTTTTTGCCTCTTCATCCATTTCTTTAATTTGTTTAGACAAATTCTCTCCGAAATAAACCAGGAGTTTGAACATTGCTTGGCTTGCACAACCCTGCAAAACTTGAATGTAACAGAGGCCGAATGGCAATCTTCCTCATACAATTTATCTCAAAATGAGTTGCAAAATAAAGCCAACATATGCTTCTAAACTTTGGTCATTCCACAACCTTCCACTTGTCTTCCAAAGGCAGTAATGCCAGCTGAAATCAGCTTGAGGACTCTTTGAAATCAAATCTCCTGCGCCCGCATCATCGATGACATTGGCGCCCAAACACCCGGATTCACCGTAGGTACCTTCAATGAGGCACAATTAATAGGTGTTTTATACAATTCTGCTGTCTCAACCATAACAGCTTTTTGAGGCGGGTGAGAGACCATATAATCAATATTGGCCGCCAGGTTTTCTTCCATGGCCTCACCGCCTCCTCCAGGTATAGCAAAACTTTGTGCCACATCAGGCACACCTGGATCAATATATTTGTATTGTGGTGTGTACTCCGGACCTCAATCACCACTTTCAGGGTCTGTCTCATACAGTCCTGGTACTCCTGAAACTTGTTCAAGGAGACTTCCTCCAGTCCAAACCCAGGCACTGGAGTTTCAAATTCCCAATTCAAACTGGCACCATATTCATGATATGGAACCCCCTCAGGGGCTGCCTGGGAATATTCTGGGTACTTAGACCCTTGGTTGATTATAGTTTGGAGCATTTCTCCATTTGATCCATTCTGAGCCATAAGGCTCTCCTTTTTGGACCTTTAGAATCAGAGTCCTCAGAAACCCCAGGCCTTTCAGCTTTTCTTTACATTTTTTAGGCACTGGGTTTTCCTCCAAAGTTTCTGTTTGTGGAGCAATCAAAGCCTCACTAACGGGTATTTCAACGGCCACCGGTATCGGAACCGCTCCGCAATAATCTCCTGTCCCGACTCTTCTCCCCGGGACGCACGTTTTACCCACTGTTTTTTTGGCTTACTCTATTTCTTTCTAACTCCTCCTGGTTTACCCACCAGGCTACGGAGTTCTGAAACCCGCCCTAGAAATGAAAATCTCTCTTACCTGCGGGCCGGTTCCTTACCGCTGTGTGGAGCTGCGCTCTGCAGCTCTTTCCTCTGCCGACAGCGACGACGTAATGCCGATCCAGCGTCAGGCGGGGCTTCTTCACGTAGTCACTCACGTGACTCCGAAGTAAAATTGCCTAATGGATAATCCATCCAGGCTTCCTCCTGCTATATCTACTGGTAATTAACTCATTCCGTTTTTACAGACATGAAGTAAATTTTGTCCATAAAAATCACTTGATATGGTAATCCTTGACTCACAGTATTGTATTGGATGGCATCAAATGCATATCAGCCGAATCAGAAATAATAATTATAAAAAATAGAGAGAGAGAAAGAGATGGAGAGAGAGAACTTGCAGCTGCTCAGTTTAATTATTTACACTTCACCAATATTACATAAAGAAACATTTTTTTTTTACATCAATACCATTACAGTATGTAATATGTCCTAGATTATTCCAAAGAAGCAATTTTACAATTTCTTTATTTTGCCCAAACATCTTGTGCTGATTTTTTTTTATTTAGAGAGTTAATGCTTTGCTGAGCAAAAGACAAATCTACTGGAAGAACTGAACAGGCCAGACAGAATCTGTGGAAGGAAATGTTTTGACCTTTCTTCAGACTGATGGAATAATGGGGAGAAAGCTGGTTGAAAAACAGGATAGGAAGTGCTGGGGTAAAGAGTTGGCAAGAGTTTTCAGAACTTTGTCTACATTAAGGTATATGCTGATCCTCATCTTGTTTGAAAATCTTTAAAGTCTGTTAAAAGATTTCAGTTAATAATTAAATTTGTATACTGAATCCCCAAATGAGTCTGAGATCCATTTCACCTCAGGTCTCATTTGGTCAAAAACAGTTAGATTTCTTGCATGCATTTCAGTGGCATAGCACCTGCTTTGTCAGCTAGAGATTCTGGCAATCTGATGAGCAACCACAAGTGCCAGCAGTTATGATGGTAACGGTTCTTCAGCAGAATGTACATTCCTGCTTGTAATTGGTTAAGCTAGTTGTATACCAAGTTTAGCGCACATTTGTCAAAATGCAAATAGCATGATTATATTTGCTATGAGCAAATACATTTCTTTTAAACTCTTTCAACAAGAATGTTTGGGTGTGGACAGTATTGGAGAAGCATACTGATGCTTGGTGCATTAATAGTTTAATAGTTTCTTTATTGTCATTGTAACATGAACCATGTACAACAAAATATAAAAATGTCAGCCAATCAGTGCACCATTCAAACATTTCTAAAAGCTAACGATACAAACAAGGTAAAATATTAAAAAAAAAGATAAACAGCTAAAATAAATTTGAAAATAGCACGCATAAACACCCAACCCTACATCCTTCTGTCGATTTCACAGTGTACCAACCACAGTCCCTTAGTCCCTGCATCTGTTGAAAGTTCAGCTGTTTATCCTATTCAGCTATTGTAATGTTATACTACTGTCACATTGTCTTTGTTAATAATATTGTACTCATATCATTGATTATCGAACAATTATTCACAGTCACGATATATGTACATAACAGTTCTGAGGCCATCTAGGCAAATTAGTTTCTATAAGATGCTGATAGTTGAATGAGTTTAAAAGAAATAACACTGCTTTTAAAAGATAATACTGCTAACAGATTCAGCTAGAATAGGTTACAATGCACAATTTCAACCCAATCTGATCTACCTGATCAATCAGAATAAATATGAAAATTTACCACATTTCTTACATAATTGCAGATTATAAATTATAACACTAAAATAAGAGTGGAAATGATTTATATTTCTTCTAGTCCTTGAACAATGTATTTCCCGGAAGCATTAGTCTGAATAAGGGTCTCAACCCGAAACGTCACCCAGTTCTTCTCTCCAGAGATGCTGCCTGAGTTACTCCACAAGCAACAATGCAACTGAAAAGAAGAAACGCGAGCTGCCAGTAGTGACTATCCTCACAAAGATCTTTACGCCAGTCCAGTTAAATCCTGTGGCTGAAATCTTCATGTTTTTTGCCCTTGTTTTATCATTTTGTCAGGGTAAATTTACACAAGATTCTGCCCCATTTCATTAAATAGTCCTGTAGTATTGGAATTCCACTCACTTCATTTATACCGTGTGTATTATAGAATTTTACTATTTGGTTATTTGTAGATTATGGATATCACTGGCAAGATAATGCTGTTTGTACTTAAGAAGGTGGAGTGTTTTTTGTTTTTCAGAAAAGTTTACAAGTTCTCTTCAAAGGGCAGTTAAGAATCAACTAAGAATTTATTAAGAATTCCCATCTGATTAACCTTTTTGTGCACAGTCCTTTTAAGATGTTTGGTGCATCAAGAAACCAATTTTGGTAAAGATTCCAAATGTTCATGGTCTTTTCAGATTATGCCTACTATTAAGCATTACTAAGACTAATAAATCTAAATTTTACACAGAATTTGTTTGAAATTAAATAGTTTCATCTGAATATGTGTCTCTTTTGTTGATCTTTGCAGCTCAGTTATCCATTGTTTATTCTGCAAAACGATTGTTAAGATTTATTTTATTTTATTGTTGGTTGAAAATCCTTCAGAATGATATACAATTTGGGCTTTTTTTTATCTGATCTCACATAACAGCCAATTTAAAAAAAATGTGCATCTTAAATTCAATTTTTAAATATTAAAGTGATACTGGAAGAAAATAGATTTATTGACCATTGTTTATGAAAACTGAGATATTAGTTTGTTCAACCAATGTTCTTTTCAATTTAGTAAATTACATTGTTTCATTAGAAATCCACTTTGATCGCCCTGGTGAACGGTATGGAGGGCGCAGGTAGATGTGCTCGTAGATAGAACTTGGCAAATTACTATTTATTCACTCATGGTCAGATAGCACTTTGCCCAAAACAATTTGGAAGTCAATTACCTGGTCACTTAGATCCTTTATTTTCATTAAATTTGATTAGATATTTCAATTCAGTTGGTAATAATACTGATGGACAATGTCAGATAAGCAGTTATTCAGTCACAGGGAGGAGACAGTTGAGGTGGACTCTATGGCAGAGATGGCACAGATATCTGTCCATAGTTACCATATTCAGGTTTGTCTCCTTTCCTGGAGAAGATCATGATTACAACATTATTGAGGTCCCCTGGAATAACCTTCACTTTCCAGGTGTTCACAATGTTATTCAAGTATTAGAATTTCAGCAAGGGAACCACCAATCTTGAGAGCTGGCAAATAGCCTTTTCAATCTCTTGTCCATCAGTAGTGACCATGCCATGATGAATAGGTTGAGTCAAGATCCTCTTCAACCATTTGGTGGATTGCATTCTGAATTCTGTCCATCTAGAGACACAATGGACCTGACCTTCATTATGTGACAATACCAAG
Organism: Raja brachyura; assembly: GCA_963514005.1. Next base: position 28,863,678 of record OY740784.1, on the reverse strand, counting down.
AGACATGCAGGAGGCAACACCAACCGTTATACTCAGCCTCACTAACGACTTTGACTACTATTTGGTAAGGACTATTGACAACAATTCTCAAATTTGTCTGCCTGTAAAAGTTTCCCTCTATTTTATATCTGCTTCAATATGTCATGAAAGCTGTGACTCTGATCAACTGAATCAATCTGAGACTGGTGTCAAGCAAGGCTGCGTCATTGCCCTGACATTCCCTCAATGTTTCTTGTTGCACTATTTCACCTCACTTCCAGCAAATTTACCATTGGAATGAAGCTACCTGCTTGACTAATGAGAAACTGTTTCATTTAACTCATCTCAACATCACAACAAAGATCACCCCAACCTTAGTAAGTCATGCTATAATTAGTATAAGACCCTTACATTCAGTGGCTGAGCTCCGATCTTTGTTCACTCTTTCATGGAAGTCAGCAAGAGGATGTCTTGCACCTATTTCAACACAGCAAATGACTTCTAATAACCTGCCGATGCTAATGTTTTGGGAACTACCTCTCAGTGAAAGCAGAAATGGATGATCAAATTCACCATCACCTTCAAGGCAACAACATATACATTGGTCATCTGACGAAGAGAGCCTTTACAGAGCAAGATTTCTAACCCAAAGCTAATAGTCTACCTGGCAGAAATGATCCTCCTTCTATATACTTCTGAGATATACAATAGTGAAGCTACCAAAACTGTATCTGTAAAATCCTCCAAATCTTTAGCCATGATTAGCAAATCGATATCAGCACCCTCTCCAAAGCTAACATGCGCATCATTCAGCCCTGTTTATACTTGATGCAGACACAGAGTGCTGGACTAGCTCAATGGGTCAGGCAGCATCTCAGGAAAACATGGATGCTTGGTGGGTTCTGCTGGGATGACCACATTGTTTACGTGCTGACACCATATAGGGTGAGATTACCAATGGAACAAAACAAAACAAATGAGGACATTCTCAAAACCATCTTGAAAATATGCTACATTCCTATTTACCCGTGGGAATCTGTGCACAAGGCCAGTCAACACAGAGACGAGTCATTGTGAATGTACATTTATAGGGCAAACAAAATCTCAATATAAATGATGAAAAGAGACCAACGCCCCTCAAGCTACCCCTTTTTGCATCCTGCCAGGCTCTGCTGGCTCATCTGTGGTACAGTCTGCCGGTCCCATGCTGGCCTGACCTGTCAGCTCAGAATCCAAAGAAAAGGAGTGGAGGCAAGTTATTCTCGATCCCAAGGGACAGCCTAAGAAGAACAATAATAGCAGGATTTTTCCTATGTTAGAGAATTCCTTAGGTATTGCTGAAGGATATGCAACAGACGTAAAACTGTTAAAACTCCAACAGTTCCTAATGTTGTAGACAAGCTAGTTTCTGTAGGGTTGACAGATTTCAAGATTATATATCTGCACAGGCTGTTTGCTTATTTGTATCCTTGCATTGCACTACCTGCTGAATTGCTATAGATAATGTAAAAATCGTATATTTGATGAGTTTGAGCTGACAAATATGCCAACCACCCAGATACTAATACAAACACGGCCTTGTGGGTGGAATAAAAATGAGCCTTACACTGCCTTGTCACATGGACAGCAGCCAATAACACAATTAGATTTTCATAACATCTAGACAGTTTGAGTATCTTATACTTGACTGTCTAGCCAATACATCAGCCCTCTGGAGCTGTATAGTTTTGCTTTGTCATTGCTTGGTAAGAAAACCCAAATGAAAATTATTAATGCCCCCTGTGGCTAATCCATGTCAATATTGATGTGTGCAGGAGCACTCAGATAATTATTTGCATTATAGATGAATATTTAACATGACTACTTCCACCACCTCCATGATTTTGAGATAAAAATAATCACCCATAATGAATATTCAGATAAATTTGGATAAGATGAATATTGTAAGATAATTGTAGGAATTATCATTCTTTAAAATTAATAATTTATAGAGTAGAGCATAGTCATATAGCTCTAGAGCATGGTTACAGACTCTAAGGGCCAGGTCATCCTTGCCAACCTAGTTTCTAACAAAGTTAGTCCCACTTGCCTGTGCCTACCCCACATTCCTTCAAACCTTTTCTGTCCATGTGCTTATCCAAATGTCTTTTAAAGACTACAATTGTACTTGCCTTTACTACTCACTCTGACAGCTCATTCCATATACGTATTATCCTCTGTGTGAAAAGCTTGCCCTTCAGGTCTCATTTAAACTGTCCTTCTCGTGTTAAAGCTGATCTCTAGGTTTAGACTCATACCAAGGGTAAAGACTGTGGCTATTTACCTGATCAATCCTCATGATTTTATAAATATCTATAAGGTCACTTTTCAGCATGCTATATTCCAGGGTAAAAAGACCCAGCCTATCCAGCATCTCCTTACACTCACCCTCCATCTTTGTATCCTTTTCAGTTTTGTGACATCCTTAAGGGTCTGTCCAACTAATCTGTGTTCTGGCGAGTTTGCCCTCGACTCATACTCGCAGCATGGTCGACACAAGGTCGTAGGAGGTCTTCGTAACTCTCCTTCATGCTCGAGTGTGGTTTCCGCATACTCGAGGCCTCAGCTAGGTCGCGGCGGTTTTTTCAACATGTTAAAAAATGCCCACGAGTTAAAAAAAGGTCGCCTTGGAAAAAATCGACACTTTTTTTACCTGTAGGTTTAGTCGTAGTAGGTCGTCATGTTAGTCGTCGGTAATCGAAGGTAGTCGTAGATAGTCTTCATCGTAGTCGAAGGAGGTCGTAGGAGGTTGTCTTCACTCTCCACTATTCGGTGTCCAATTTTCCCGAAGTTAGCTAGTCGAAGCTGGTCTTCAACATAGTCGAAGAAGGTCTTCAACATGTCATTTTTTCAAACTCTTCTAAACTCGCTAATTTGGTCGCCCAAGTGGGACAGCCCCTTTATGTAGCAGGATGATGAGAACTGTACACAGCACTCCAAATGTGGCTTTACCACCATCTTGTACAAGTGTAACAATGTGCCAACTCCTGTACTTAATATCCTGAACAACAAAGGTAAGCATGCCAAACACCACCCTATCTACTTTTGTCGCCACTTTTAAGGAATTACATACTTGCACACTAGGTCTTTCAGTTCTACTACATTCCCAAGGCTCTTCCGTTTACTGTTAGTTGTGCCTGGTTTGTTTTGCCCACATGCAATATCTCTTTAATCTCTGGATTAAATTCTATTTGCCATTCTTTGTTCATTGGCCCTGTTGCTCAAAATCCTATTGCATCTTAGATAACCTCCTTCACTGTCCACTATACCACGCATTTTAGTGTCATCCACAAACTTCCTAACCAACTCTCTAGTCAACATAAGTAATGAACAGCAGAGGACCCAGCACCAATCCCTGTGGCACACTACTTGTTACCAGTCACCGGTCTGAAAAACAACCCTCTACCATCTTCTTCTTGCCTATGGCGTGCACAGCCTAAAGTTGTAAGACAACTTGTTCTATTTGATTGTGCACGCCGGGTTAATTGCATTTGTCGAAACAGGGTGGACCAAATAAAGGTTGCAATCTTCCACCCCATCACCCTCTGATTCCTGCCATCAAGCCAATTTTGTACAGTTGGCTACCTCAATCACCCTGCTTCCCAAGATGGCAAGTTATATCATCAAAACCCCACGAGAGCCTGGCCACACACAGGCTGCTACCATCACGAAGAGGGTACAAGGGCCTAGAATTTGTTACCTCCAGTTTCAAGAACAACTTAGTTTTTTGCTTAATCGTGGTCTAGTGTATTTAGAAAATCTGACAATTTATTGTATATTTATTTTTGCTATTGCTTTTAATGTGTCTGTAAAGCTGCAGCAAGTAAGAATTTAATTGTTCCAGTTCATATCCTGTGCATATGACAAACACTTCTGTAACTTGTTTAATTTTTTGGAGTCTTTGCTTTCCTTGAAGTCATATTAGAAACTTACCTTATCTATACTAACAGGTACTCTTTTAATTTGTTACCAAGATACTGAGCAATATTTTGCCTCTGAAATGGCACTCATAAATCACCTTATTAAATGATTCTTTATGCCGTTGTTAGGCTACTTGATGGTTTATTAAGTCAGTCACGATGTATGGGACAAGTCATGTGACATACTATCTGAGTAGAGATTGCAGGTTCTTTTTACTGAAATACATTAGTGAACCCAGGTTTTATGGTCAATGCCAATCCACAAATCACCAGATTTATTGAATTTTATTTCATATTTTTCTATCCTTGAACTCTCTTTATCCAAAATTTCTAGACCCTAATCACTTACCATTTTATTACATACTTCGTAAAACATCATTCTAATCATTAGTTTCCTATTTTAAAACATGAATTATGAGCGGGAATAGGTCACTAAGTCCTTCATATGCTCCACCATTCAATGGAATTCATTGAATCACCATTCAATTGATGGCGCAGTGGTAGAGTTCTGACTTACAGCTCCAGAGACCCGGGTTCGATCCTGGGTGTTGTCTGTACAAAGTTTATACGTTCTCCCTGTGACTTCATGGGTTTCATCCAGGTGCTCTAGTTTCCACCCATATTCCAAAGATGAGCAGGTTTATAAGTTAATTGGCTTCTGTAAATTGTCCCCAGTGTGTAGGATAGAATAGTGTACGGCTGATTGTTAGTTGATGCAGACTCACTGGGCCGAAGGGCCAGTTTCTATGCTGTATCACTAAACTAAACTAAGATCATGGATGATCAACTCTGAATTCCACTCTACCCAGGATAACTTGTCACCCCTTTGATATTAAGTATATATCAATATCTGCCTTCAAAACATTCAAAGTCTCCACAGCTTTTGAGGAAGAGAGTTGCAAAAATTTAGCAGGCCAGGTAACATCTGTGGTGAGGGAAACAGAGCTAACATTTCATGTTGAAGAATCTTTGTCAGAACTGGGAAGACACCAAGAACTGGTTAAACTGCAAGAAGGACAGGGGAAGAAGAATGCCTCTGGTAATGTAGAACTAGGGTGACCATGAGGATAAGCTATAAAATGGAGGCACGAGAAACTGCAGATGCTGAAATCTTGAGCAAAACACAGAGTGATAGAGCAACTCAGCGGGTGATGTTACCCGATCCGTTGAGTTCCAACAGTACTTTGTATCTGGTCAGTGAGTGAATGGGAGCAGTTAGAGAGTGAGAACACAGACAAAGTCAAGAGTGTTTAATTGTAATACGTATTGGAAATGTGACAATAAAATTATTCTAAAAAAACATAGACAAAAGAATGTAGGAATGCAAAATGCATAGAAGGAAGACATGTCGGCAGGTAAGGACTGCTATGAGGTTTCTAATAATGTAAATTATCAGCTGATAGGTCATCTACTATTGTAATCTTTATTTTAACGGATGCCTAAAATACCTAAACAATGATGGACAGGACATGTTGTTCAATTCCTTATTACAAACCCCTGTTGAAATGAATCCCAAGGATCCTTTGAGATTCCATAATACAGTAATTGCTTTTCTTATTTGCAATAGGATTTCGCTCAATTTACAACAGACCTTAAATGTAGATAAGTTGGAAAGTTAAGTGCACTCTTGGAAAAATGAAGTTTAATCCTGGCAAATGTGAGATGATGCATTTTGGGAAGTCAGTTAATGGTAGAACATACACAGTAAATGGACGGACTCCAGACAATGTTGATGAACAGGGGAACCTTTGGGTTGAAGTCTACAGTTCCCTGAATGTGGCTACAGTGAATAGGATGGTGAAGAAGGCATACTGCAACTTGCTTACATAGGTCAGGGTAAAGAGTGTAAAGGGCCTGTCCCACGAGCATGCGACCTGCATGTGGCAGGCGCGACCAAACCGAAAGCGGGGGCCGCACGGAGGTCGAGTGATCCCCGTACAGGACCGGTCCCACCAGCATGCGCCTGCATGCGGTGAGCGCGACCAAACCGGAAGCAGGGGCCGCGCGGAGGTCGGGTGACTGGCGCGAAGTTGTAGCGAAGTCCGCGGTAAGTTTGCAAGGACATAGAGGGTCACGGAGGCACACACAGAGAGGGTCATGGAGGCACACAGAGAGGGACACAGAGGCACACAGAGAGGGACACGGAGGCACACAGAGAGGGACACGAAGGCACGACGTCGAGACGGCTGTGGGCTGACAGGCCGTTGCCGCACGGAATTTTAAACGCGGTCAGTTTTTTGGAGCCCCGCACGATGTCGGGACCAGCTCCGCACAACTCCATACGGCTCCGGCAATCGAAGTGGGACCGGCCCCGCGAGGCCGGACGGCTCAAGCGACCACGTTAGGTCGCGCTTGCCGCATTGAGTCGCATGCTGGTGGGAAGGGCCCTTAACAGTTGCGACTTTACAAAACATTGGTTAGGCACCTAACCACGGAGATCTACATAGGGAAAAAATTAAAACTTAAACCAACCATGACCTGTTGGAACAAAACCCGGGGCTTCTAAATTGATTTTATTTTGGACCCAAACCCAACAGGAAAGGAAAATAAGATGAGTAGTGCAGTGGCACTGCTATTAGACCTCTGCCACACAGTACCAGAGATTGCTACCAGCTACCCTTTCCTCAAGTGCTGGATGTGTAAAGTTTGCATTATATCTCCCAAAAACTGTATGAGTTTCCTCTCAAGTCTCAAAGATGTTCAGGATGGTATCATAAAACATGTTAGTGTTTCATTTCACCCAATGATTATGTTATTTTTATGTGAAAAATTTGACTTGCCAAATTGTATTTAATGTAATTAAATACCAAACAGTTATGTAATTTAAGCATAACAGTATCTGACTGAAACTGTAGAGATAACTGAGGAAATTGGTAACAGTGCATGTAAGAAAAGTAAATAAATGACAAACAAAGCCATACTTCACCAAGGTAGCATCTACGATCCTGATGGTGACAGGCATCACTGTGGCCTAAGCATCCTTCATGATTACTGCATGAAGGGGACAAAAGCATTGCAACATCATCACCTACTTTAGCATCATGTGAATATAAAACCTGAAACAATAATTTCAGTAACTGCTTACAGATACCAGTAGAAATTTCTCATTCAGGAAAGATGTCTTCACAGTCCTCATTCTGATTATATACAAGCAGAACTGTTCAGAGCGAAGGCTTTGTTGATGAAAGAGGAAATGCTGCTTATTCCCTTGTGTGACTGGCCTGCAGATTTAAATGTGACTTTTGAGAACTGAACAACTATTTCTTAAGCACTCGAAATTCTTCAGTGACATGCCAGGGAAACACATTTAAAAATATGTAGAAGAGCTTCAAGTGGTTAGTGCCCTCCATAATGTTTGGGACAAAGACCCATCATTTATTTATTTGTCTCTGAACACCACAATTTGAGATTGTAAGAGACAAAATCACTTGTGGTTAAAGTGCACATTGTCAGATTTTATTAAAGGACATTTTTATACATTTCCGTTTCACCATGTGGAAATTACAGCTGTGTTTATACATAGTCCCGCTCCCCCCCCCCCCCCCCCCTTCCCCCCATTTCTGGACACCATAGTGTTTGGGACATGTGGCTTCACAAGCGTTTGTAGTTGCTCAGGTATGTTTAATTGCCTCCTTAATGCAGGTATAAGAGTACTCCCAGCACCTAGTCTTTCCTCCAGTCTTTCCATCACCTTTGGAAACTTTTATTGCTGTTTATCAACATGAGGACCAAAGTTGTGCCAATGAAAGTCAAAGAAGCCATTATGAGACTAAAAAGCAAGAATAAAACTGTGAGAGACATCAGCCAAACCGTAGGCTTACCAAAATCAACTGTTTGGAACATCACTTAGAAGAAAGAAAGCACTGGTGAGTTTACTAATCGCAAAGTGACGGGCAGGCCAAGGAAGACCTCTCTCTTCTGACAGAAGAATTCTCTCTATAATGAAGAAAAATCCCCAAACACCTGTCTGACAGTTCAGAAACACTCTTCAGGAATCAGGTGTGGATTTGTTAATGACCACTGTCCGTAGAAGACTTCGTGAACAGAAATACAGAGGCTACACTGCAAGGTGCAAACCACTGGTTAGTTGCAAAAATAGGATGGGCAGGTTACAGTTTGCCAAGAAATGCTTAAAAGAGCAACCACAGTTCTGGAAAAAAGTCTTGTGGACAGATGAGACAAAGATTAACATGGTGCATTCAGAAAGTATTCTGACCCCTTTGCTTTTTCCACATTTTGTTATGTTACAGCCTTATTTTAAAATGGATTAAATCCTTTTTAAAATCATCAATCTATACACAATACCCCAGAATGAAGCGAAAACAGGTGTTGAGTAATTAAAAAGAAATAACTGAAATATCACATTTACATAAGTATTCAGACCCTTTCCTATGACACTCAAAATTGAGGTTAGGTTCATCCTTGAGATGTTTCTACAACTTGATTGGAGTCCACCAGCGGTAAATTAAATTTAACTTATATCAGAGTGATGGCAAGATGAAAGTATGGAGGTGAGAAAGAACTGCCCAAGATCCAAAGCATACCACCTCATCTGTGAAACACAGTGGTGGGGGTGTTATGGCCTGGGCATGTATGGCTGCTGAAGGTACTGGCTCACTTATATTAATTGATGATACAACTGCTGATGGTAGTAGCATAATGAATTCTGAAGTATATAGACACATCCTATCTGCTCAAGTTCAAACAAATGCTTCAAAACTCATTGGCTGGCAGTTCATTATGCAGCAAGACAACGATCCCAAACATACTGCTAAAGCAACAAAGTTCATAAAAACTAAAAAATGGTCGATTCTTGAGTGGCCAAGTCAATCACCTTATTTGAACCGAATTGAACATGCCTTTTATATGCTGAAGAGAAAACTGAAGGGGACTAGCTCCCAAAACCAGCATAAGCTAAAGATCGCTGCAATACAGGCCTGGCAGAGCATCACCAGAGAAGACACCCAGCAACTGGTGATGTCCATGAATCGCAGACTTCAATTTGTCGTTGCATGCAAAGGATATGCAACAAAATACTAAACATGACTACTTTCCTTTATATGACATTGCTGTGTCCCAAACACTATGGTTCCCCGAAATGGGGGGACTATGTATAAACACTGCTGTGGTTTCAACATGGTGAAACCAAAATGTATAAAAATGGCCTTTATTAAAATTTGTCAATGTGCACTTTAACCACAAGTGATTTTTTTCTATTACACATCTCAAATTGTGGAGTACAAATAAATAAATGATGGGTCGTTATCCCAACATTATGGAGGGCAGTGTATGTGTGTGTTTGTGTAAATATTTCAATTCCAAGTAAAGGAACCCTACTACAGTATAAATTGACAAAAATATATGTGAAGATAATATCTATTACAAGATGATATTTTAAAAGCCAGTTTAGTTAGGCAAGAAGCACAAATCCTCTCTTGATCTGTTGGGTGTTGTCCCATCCATTTGTTAGACATAGCACACTCATACTGTTTGTTCCAGTTTCCCTTGCGGTAAACTGGCTGAAGGATTCAAATTGAAGTGTCTAGTTCTCTTCCTGTTTATTTAACTTCAGTAAACAATTGGCAAGAAAGCTTTTGTCAAACAAAAGTAACAAGGCTAAGAATGGTTATGTTTCCACGTGCAATATCCTGCCACAGCGTATATTTTCTACCAGTGATTTCATTTGATTCATGGTTATCATTCTGCTGTCTGCCACAGTGTTTAAGTCTAGCACCTGGGTACTTGTGATATCTGCAGTGCATCAACACTGTTCCGTTTCTCTCTGCCTCCCATTGAAGTCACTTCACTTCAAGAAACATGGTCAAGTGCAACTGGCTCTACATTGTAAAATTTCATGTTTTATCATGCAGAATGATGAGATGAATGTCACCACTGTCAAGGTTATGCAATCAAATGGCTGGATTTGGGGAACAGGTAAAAGGAACAACAAAGACTTGCATTTATTTACATGCATCTTTCAAAATCAAAACCCCAAAGTGTTTTACAGCTAATGAAATACTTGACAATTTAGCCAACCAGATTGTGAACAGCATGCTGCAACAAACAGCAATGTGATAATGATAAAATAACTGTGATCTTTATTCATGTGATTATTGACCAGAACTCTGAGAGAAATCATTGGATCTTAAAAATAGGGACTTGCATTCTCCTGAAACAGAAAATTGGACGATGGTTTGATATTTCAACAGAAATGTTGAAAGAGATGTTTTTCTTTAGAGAAGAGGTGCAATAAAAAAAAGTTTATATTAATGTTCAGTTTTACATTAGAGTAATTTCTTAAAATGTGTTACTATTTAACTGCTTCAAAACTAGCCGCTCAAGATTTTTTAAAACAGGTCCTCAAATCATTGTCACAGCAAAGGAAATGTTGACGGTAGTTGCTAATTAGATTCATATCATCAGTGTTGTATAATGGAACTGAACATTTTAAGCAAGTTACATTGTTCTTTTGTCATTTCAGCTGAACAAGAATTTGTCAAGATAATCATCATAGTTGCAGTAATGACCGTGATGGTGGTTGTAATCATTTGCCTGCTGAATCACTACAAGCTTTTAACACGGTCTTTCATAAATCGACAGAGTCAAGCTAGACGCCAAGAGGAAACACTGCATCCTGTAAGTTTAATTTAGTACCCTTCTTATGAAAATGGAAACTATGTTTGCAAAATAAAATACAGAAATAGTTTAAAGCACCAAACAAAAAAACCTTCAAATTTATCCTGATCTTTGTTTTTATTAACTACTTTATTCACTGATGTTGAATTGGTTTATTAAGTTAATGAATGCCCACAAGCTTGGCTTAATTCTCAGGAAGCTTAAGTGTGCCAGGTATATGGATTTTTTAAAATGTTTCATTTTTGCAAAATATTCATCCAAATTGCTTAGTTGGAAGTGGTAGTGTTTAATAGCCTGATTGGTGTTGGGGGGGGGGGGGGGGGGGGGAAGCTGTTCCTGAACCTGGACATTACAGTTTTCAAGCTCCTACACCTTCTTACCGATGGCAGGAGTGAAATGAGAGTGTAGGCAGGGTGGTGTGGGTCTCTGATGATGCTGGCTTCCTTTTTGAAACAGCAACTTAGATGGTAGGGAGTTCAGTACGCATGATGGACATTGTGTTAAATCTGTAACTTTTATAAGTGAAATGTAGAAACTCCTGGAGACAGAAACTTCATAACTGCATATCACAATCTATAAAGCTGCTGGACTATCTTCAGGTTCCTCTTGGTAACATACATCACAAAAATCATTGGATGCACTAGGTTAGGAAATTGTTTGATTTGGGTAATTTGAATTAACTTTTAACTGAATTGACTCGGTGTAATGTAAAATTCTTTGAATATGTGGTACAGGCTTGGGCAGGTGATGAAAAGTCAGTTGCACAAGGAATTAATCATATGGGGCTGATTAAGAAATATAGTCAACTCGTGATTATCCACAGGCTGATTTATCAATTTTAGGGTTAACCATTTGAGGAAGAGAGCAGCTCACACTTCCAGGTATTTGGCTGGCAGGAACCTGCAGTTCAGTGATTACTTCTTCAGGTTGCACCTAACTGGGCATTTTCAGGTGGTTGGAGTTGTCAGGAACACTATTGAATTTGAGTTTAGTTTACTGTCACGTGTACCGAGGTACAATGAAAAGCTTTTGTTGCTTGCTGACCAGTCAGCAGAAAGTCGATACATGATTACAACCAAGCCATTCACAGTGTAGATACACTATAAAAGGAATAACGTGAAAGATAAAACAAGTAAAATCCGTTCAAAGGTAGTCAGAGGGTCTCCATAGAGGTAGATAGTAGTTCAGCTACTCTCTAGTTGTTGGACTTGGGGTAGCTGTTTGTACCATGGCTCTATACTTGCTGTCATTCTCAAATTTCACATGGAATAAGAAGTTCTTGTTACCCTCGGGATCTGTTAATATCTTCAGAATATCCACAAACCTTGGATTGGATAGAGAAAAAAGATGTTGCTATCCATGTTGGTACCATTTCAAGCAGGGTGCAAGGCCACCAAATTCAAATGCAGTCTCATACATTTCAAGCAGGGTGCAAGGCCACCAAATTCAAATGGTCTCATACCATTTCAAGCATCGTGAAACCACCGTTAAACTACATAAAACACCACAAAACCCTATAAAAACCACATAAAAACCACACAGTTCAGACATTCAGTGTGTTTAATTGATTCACAGCTGAGACAGAGAGTCGTGACCTCTCGCTCCCCCATCTTGCAGAGATTGAGCCACGCCCACACTTCCTGGTTTTACTTGTGTCCCAAGTAACTGACCATACATAACTGCACTCATCTGTGCAGTTCTCAAACCTCATTCTCAAACCTCAATGCCCCAACATGCACCTTTACCCACTACAATGATCTTGCATCCTACTACAAGAACATTGACTCGCTTTTTTGAATAAAAGGTTTTCAACAATTTCAAAGAGAAAGTGGAAAATATTTAACTGAGATTAAAATTGAAGAGTATAAAGTATAAAGCTGTATTTTGTTGCCACACCAGGAAACAATTTTGTGAAGTCGTTTTGGTAATGATATTGCTAACCACATACTGATTAAGAAGTATGTATTGGCAAGATACAATGTAATTTGTTTTAATGTGTTTATTTTAAAAATGTATGTGCATTTGAATGAGATTCTTTCAATCCTCTAATTTCATTCCCAGTGGTCTCAGAAGGCGCCAATCATCCAATGATGCCTTAAATACATTAAATTTTAGGTATCTCTTCTGACTGGGATAAGTTATGGCTGAGTAGTTCAAGGTTGCTTCCTCTATCTTTTTTATTTTTCCCACAGTTTCTCAGTATATGTGCCTTTTATTATCCTACAGATCTCACCCTATTACTTTAAATCAAGCAACAATACTAATTCCAGCTATTTACAGTGTCAGACCTGACTTTCATCACAGGTTTCAATTTGGAAATTGTACTGGTTCTTTTGCTCTAACCCTTTCAAATTTACCATATTTCACGGTAATGAAGATGCACATGCGTCGAAGACGCACCCCCATTTTGAGTTGCTAACTTTAAAAAAAAAAGGCTGGCGGGCCAGGATCAAGGGTTTGGTTTAGTCCAGGGTTCGGCAACCTTTTTTGCATAGGGGCCAGGACCCATGTTTTTGAGCGGAGGTAATAATACATACTAACTAAATTAGTAACAAGTAGTAATACATACTAATAATACATTAATTACTAAATACTAATAATACATAGTTTTCACATGTTTTTCAATTAGTTTTTGCCGTTTCCAGATCACCTGCATGCCACGGGACTAGCTCCAGTTCCCAGATCCCTCACTTCCTCGGGACTAGCTGTAGTTCCCAGGTCGCCTGCAAGCCCCGGGGCTGGCTGTAGCGCTCAGGTAGCCTACGAGCCCCAGGACTGGCTGCAGTTACCAGGTAGCCTACGAGCCCCAGGACTGGCTACAGTTCCCAGGTAGCCTACGAGCCCTGGGACTAGCTGCAGTTCCCAGGTCACCTGCCCCGGGACTAACTGTAGCGCCCAGGTTGCCTGCCCCGGGACTAACTGCAGTTCCCAGGTCGCCTGCGAGTTCCAGGACTGGCGGTAGCGCCCAGGTTGCCTGCCCCGGGTCTAGCTGCAGTTCCCAGGTCGCCTGCGAGTCCCGGGACTGGCGGTAGCACCCAATCGCCTGCGAGGCCCAGGACTAGCTGCAGTTTCCAGGTCGCCTGCGAGCCCCGGGTCTAGCTGCAGTTCTGCTGTCTGGTCCCGGCTGCTGCTCGCAGCCACCCGAGCTACTGAGTGAGATGCTGGCATGATCCCCAACCCCCTCCTCTCCTCCCCAGCGGTGCTGTCCTTTTACAGCCGCTGTACTGAGGGATAGCCAAATCTATCTTGGCTAATAATCTAACCTTCGGCCTCCAAGACGCAAGTAAATTTTCGGGCCTTATTTTAGGGTTAAAGGATAGCATCTTCATTGCCGGGAAATACGCTACTTTTCTCGTCTGATCAGTTTTACCCTATTCAACAAAGTGTGCTACCAGCTCAGAGCCACTCAGTTAATTCACTTGTTTCTCTCCAGATTATACAGCTGCCAGTTTTCCTTAAGGGCCTGTCCCACCAGCATGCAACTCTATGCGATTAGCGCGACCTAACGTGGTTGCTTGAGCCGTCCGGCGTCGCGGGGCAGGTCCCACTTCGATCGCCGGAGTCATGCGGAATTGTGCTGAGTTCGTCCCGAGTTCATCCCGACACCGCGCGGGGCTCTGAAAAACTGACTATGTCCATATATTCCGTGCGGCAACGGCTTGTCGGCTCGTAGTCGCCCCGACGTTTACACACCGCCCCGACATCGTGCGTCCGTGAACCTATCTGTAGGTGCCTCCGTAACCCTCTATGTGTGTGGCTCCGTGGCCCTCTGTGTGTGTGTGCCTCTGTGCCCCTCTCTGTGTGCCCCTCTCTGTCCTTGCGAACTTACCTTAGACTTCGCTCCAAGTTCGCCTCACTTTGCGCCGCGTTGCGCCACTCACCCGACTTCCGCGCGGCCCCTACTGCCGGTTTGGTTGCGCTTGCCGCATGCAGGCGCATGCTGGTGGAAATGGCCCTGTATAGAGGATCACCCGACCTCCGCGCGGCCCCCGTTTCTAGTTTGATCGTGTTCATCGCATAGAGTTTCATGCTGGTGGGACAGGCCCTTTACGCTAAATAATTTCTGTCACTGGCTATGTAGATGAGGAGCAACCAGGAGCAATTGGATCAACCTAATTACACCATCAATGTTCCCCACTTAACCCAAGAGCAGAAAAATGGGTATAATAATGTCTGACAAGACATTTTGGGAGTCAGTTTGGTCAGGGAGAGTATTGTGGCTGAATGAACACCATTCATCTCTTGAATATTCTTGATGCTGAAATTAGTTAAAAGAAGGGAAGTCAGATATTTAACAATATGTCTCCATATTTTGTAAGTGTAGAGTGTATTGGCTAAAATGCTTCACATACTTGGCTGTTATTGCTGCACAGCTGCTATTTATACTGCTGCCTTGAGGTGCAATTATAATCTTGGGGTTCTTGCCCTATATTTTATTAAACTGTGCAAAAGCACATCCAAGAAGTAAGTTATAGAAGTACATAATGTACATAAGTACATAATGTAGATCAGTGACATGTTATGAGTTATACTTTGTAGCTACGCCCACTAGTTTAACAGAAAGCCTCTCTGCCCTTACTCTCTCAGTTTTAGAGTAACGTGCTAAGATGAAGTTACCTATGCTGTAACGTTAATATAGTCTTTGGAACTTAATCATGGTGTGTGACTTAAGTTATTCCAACAGCAGAAGCTTAACATTATGCAAAGATACATGTGGTTTGGAAAGGAAGAGGCTCATGCAGAGCAAAAGTACCAATTTAGGTTAGATGATCTGAAAGCCTTTTCATTGCAGCCTGCTCAAAGTAAACTGTGTTTCCCACTGAAGATCTGAACTAAATGTCACACATACCTTCTTGAAAATCTGAATATAAAACCCCCATGAATTCTTTAATGTACATAAGATTGCAGACGCTGGAGTAAAAAAGGAGATGAAAAGTAGGTGGATCAGGTCGGATCTGTGGAAGGAAATCAATAATTGACGTTTCAGGTCATAGACTTGTCATCTAGACTGGAATTAATTCTTATTCTTTAAAAGTCGTACAAGTACTTAAACATTTTTTAATTGTTTAGATCAATGGATTTCAGACATGAATTGATGATGATTAAAATTTATAGAGGCTGACAAGTTAACTTTAGAAAAGGCCGATGGGAGATCTGATAGAAGTAAATCAGGTGCAAGGGATGTCACATTTTTACAATGAATGCGTTTTAAATTCTTAAATAGTAGAAATAGTTTACGAAACAACAAATCCCATGAGGAAAAGGGGAGTTATTTGGATAATTGCCATTGTTAGTGCTTATAATTTTGTTTCCATGCCTTAACTTGACTGTTTTGACTAGACAGTACTGCAGGAGTGTGATTTTGTATATGCTTTTGATTCTGTGTTAATTACAAATCCGTTGGTCTATAATCTATTGTAGAGAAGTTCCTAAAATGTGTAATAAAGGACCAGAGTGACTGAGCACTTGGGGAAATGTAACTACAGTTTTGGAGGCAGGAATGTTTATGACTGTTGTTAGTATGGACTCGCAAAAAGCATTTGATAAGGATACATAAAACGTGCTATTAGTTAATATTAGAAGTCATTGGAATGCAAGGTAATTATTTTACTTGGCAATGGGATTGGTTTGACCATAAAAGTTTGAGAGAAGGTACCATGATTAAGTTCTTGGATCTTATGACCAGATTTTTAAAATAGACACGGATATTCTTTTCAGTTTGTTTGTTAATGAGATGAAGGTATGGCTGACACTCTTCTGAAGACCAGACACCGGGCATTCATGTCTGATGATACAGTGGTCTACAAGAAGTCCAGATACGACCTTGGTAAGGCCATCAAAAAGGCCAAAAGGGACATCTGCTCCAAGCTGGAGGATGAGGCAGATGTTCGGCAGCTGTGGCGGGGCCTGAATGCAATCACCTCCTACAAGGCGAAACCAGGAGGCAGCTCGAATGTCAGCGAAACATCACTCCCTGACGAGCTCAATGTGTTTTACGCACGCTTTGATAGGGAGAACACCGATGTGCCTTCCCGAGCCCCCATTCGCTGTGATGGTATTTCAGTCTCAGTCACAGAAGCCAACGTCAGGAAATCCTTCAGAGAGGTGAACCCTCGAAAAGCGCCTGGACTTGATGGTATACCTGGTCGTGTTCTAAAAACCTGTGCGGACCAACTGGCTGGAGTTTTTACGGACATTTTCAACCTGTCACTTCTGAGGTCTGAGGTCTCCACCTGCTTCAGAAGGGCATCAATATTACCAGTACCCAAGAAGAGCAAGGTGACGTGCCTCAATGACTATCGACCAGTGGCACTAATGCCTGTGGTGATGAAGTACTTTGAGAGGTTGATCATGGCGCAAATAGAACTCCTACCTCGACAAAAACCTGGACCCACTGCAGTTCGCTTACCGCCACAACAGATCAATGGTGGATGCGATCTCGCTAGCCCTCCACTCCGCTCTGGACCACTTGGACAACAAAAACTCATATGTCAGGCTGTTATTCATTGATTACAGCTCGGCATTTAACACAATCGTCCCTTCCAAGCTGGTCACCAAACTTGCATAACTGGGTCTCTGCGCATCCCTCTGCAATTGGATCCTTGATTTCCTCATTCACAGACCACAGTCTGTTTGCATTGGTGGAAATGTGTCAGACTCGATAACAATCAGCACGGGAGCACCTCAATGCTGCATACTCTGCTGTACTCACTCTATACTCATGACTGTGTAGCCGGTCATAGTGCGAACTCCATCATCAAGTTCGCCGACAACACCACTGTTGTGGGACGTATCACTGATGGGGATGAGTCAGAATATAGAAGAGAGATCGAGCGACTGTTCATATGGTGCCAGCACAATAACCTGGCCCTCAACACCAGCAAAACCAAGGAACTGATTGTGGACTTTGGAAGGAGTAGGATGGGGACCCACAGTTTTGTTTATATCAACAGGTCGATGGTTGAAAGGGTCAAGAGCTTCAAATTCCTGGACGTGCACATCTCTGAAGATCTTTCCTGATCCGAGAACACAGATGCAATTATTAAGAAAGAATCATCAGCGCCTCTACTTCCTGAGAAGATTATGGAGAGTCGGTCTGTCAAGGAGGACTCTCTCTAACTTCTGCAGGTGCACAGTAGAGAGCATGCTGACCGGTTGCATCGTGGCTTGGTTCGGCATCTTGAGCGCCCTGGAGAGGAAAAGACTATAAAAAGTAGTAAACGCTGCCCAGTCCATCATCGGCTCTGACCTCCCTTCCATCGAGGGAATCTATCGCAGTCGCTGCCTCAAAAAGGCTGGCAACATCATCAAGGACCCACACCATCCTGGCCACACACTCATCTCACTGCTACCTTCAGGTAGAAGGTGCAGGAGCCTGAGGACTGCAAAGACCAGGTTCAGGAATAGCTACTTCCCCACAGCCATCAGGCTGTTAAACTTGGCTCGGACAAAACTCTGAACATTAATACCCCTTTATCTGTTATTTGCACTTTATCAATTTATTTATTCATGTGTGTATTTACATATATAATGGTATATGGACACACTGATCTGTTTGTAGTCAATGCCTACTATGTTCTGTTGTGCTGAAGCAAAGAAAGAATTTAATTGTCCTGTCAGGGACACATGACAATAAACTCTTTTGACTTTGACTTTGACTACTTAAACCGATGTAATGTATGTTGCAAAGGTACTAAGTGGTGTTAGGTTGAGAGTTCCAGGAGTTTTGCCCAGCAAAGATGAAGGAATAGCAATATTTTTCTAAGTCAGAAGGTCTGGAATATAAATGGGAAATAGTGGTGATTACTGTCTTTGTCCTGTTGAATGGTGGAGTTAATGAGCAGGAACGTTGCTGCAATGCATCTTGAGGAATGGTAAATGTTACAGCTATTAAAAAGCAAAAAAAGTGGATTAAAAAAAAAAAAAATCAGCAGGTCACACATCATCTGTGGAGGTAAAGTCCAGAGTTAATGTTTTCGGTTGGTGAACCTTGATCAGGTGACCAAAAGAGTTAGACAGCTATGTTGTGCCAATTTTGGAGAGTCATAGTGCTTGAGGGTGCGGACGAAAGCCCACTCGAATGGGTTGCTTTGTCCCTGGATAGTGACACTGACCATGGGCGGAAATCCTGGGGGGGGGGAGAGAGAACTGGGGGGCCTGGCCGACCTGTCACCCCCCCCATGTTTTGAGAGGTGGGGTACAACCCCCCCCCCCCCCCCCCCCCAGCTAGTCCCAGGTCGGCTTGCTTGCCCCAGGTCCGGCTATAGGGCCCAGGACAGCTCGCTTGTCCCAGGTCTGGCTGTAGAGTCCGGGTCGCCTGCGTGCCCCGGGACTAGCTGCAGTTGAAAAACTGTGGGCCGTATGATTTTGTGTTATGGGCCGGACCCCAGCCCATGGGCCGTAGGTTGCCGACCCCTGTACTAGATGTTAGGCCTCACTATGTGTGTGTCCTGCTAATGTAACATGCTGATAGTATGATTGTAGATAGTGTAGAGGTAACTCACCTGTGCATTACCCTGCTCCCATCCTGCTCTTGTTTTTGTTTGTGGTGGATCTAATTAAAATTCTGGGTTCTTGCCTGTGGTGATTTAGCAACATTAATGCCATTGTGCTTCAGGAGAAGTAGATACAATCTCTTGTTGGACACATGACACGACAATAATTACATCCTATATTATATTATTTATATTATCTTATCTAAATTATCATATTACCTCCTCATCCAAATCATTAATACATCTTGTAAATAGCTGGAGACGTGTGAAGGAAGCCACGTATTGGTAGGGATGGAAGAGTGGTGGGAATGCTGAAGTGGGAGGCGGGGAGAAAATGCATCTAATGACAGGAAGAGTTGAAAGTTACATTGGTTCCATG
Organism: Raja brachyura; assembly: GCA_963514005.1. The sequence continues at coordinate 28,844,230 of OY740784.1, read as the reverse complement.
TCTCGCTCTCTCCAACCAGAAATTTGTAAAACAAAATGTGATTTATATCCTTAGCCCTTTCAACATTGTAATAGTAGCTATGCCTAAAAATAAATCAGGTTTGAAGAGCTTGGAACATAGTCCAGTCATGCATGGCATTATATTAATCAAAGGTAGACAGCCAGATTGACAATTGTGCTGGGAAACTGATTCACTGAACTTAGCCTAATTAGCTTTACAAGAGAAACTGGTGTAAAAGGCACCATGCTATGCATAGAGTGTGCTCAGTGGAACATAGTTTCATTTGTCATGTTAATCTGTTTATTAATTATCTCTGTGCCTGATATTGAGCCTGTGTTTGATGTTGTAGTTTGAATGCATTGTTTGCAAACTAATACAGTATTGATGTTTGGACTTCCACTGCATAACCTAGGAAACGTAAACTGTAAAGGGAGACAACTTTAAATTTAAATTTGTATGTTCTTTTTTGTGTAATGTTATTCATTTATAAACTACTTATCTTTTCATTAGGAAGGGTGTCTATGTCCATCAGAAGGCAGCTCAGTATCGCGTCACGGTGGTTCAGAGGTATGGACCAACTGAATGTTCTATAATATGAACGCGAGATAAATATTTTGAATGAAATGTGTAAATCACAGTTAAATTATAGAATAATGATTTTAAAAAATGCTGGATTCCTAGAGTCAAGTAATAGATCAATGCAACACGGAAACAGACCCTTTGGCCTACCTTGTTGATGCCAAACAAATTGCCTACATTTGGCCCTCATAGCCTTCTAAACTCTTTCTATCCATATAGTTTCCCAAATATATTTTAAAAATAATTGCATCCATTTTAACCGCTTCTTCTGACAGATTACTTTAGATACAGATTCTGATACTGAGATACTGAGTGAAAATGTTGCCCCTGAGGCCCCTTTTGTATCGCTCTCCTCTCAACTTAATCCTATGCCCTCTAGTTTTAGAATCCTCTAATCTACAGTGCCCCGCCATAATGTTTGGGACAAAGACACATCATATATTTATTTGCCTCTGTACTCCACAATTTAAGATTTGTAATAGAAAAAAAATCACATGTGGTTAAAGTACACATTGTCAGATTTTAATAAAGGGTATTTTAAACATTTTGGTTTCACCATGTAGAAATTACAGCAATGTTTGTACATGGTACCCACATTTCAGTGCATCATAATGTTTGGGACACAGCAATGTCATGTAAATGAAAGTAGTTATATTTACTATTTTGTTGCATACACTTTGCATACAATAACTGCTTGAAGTCTGCGATTCATGGACATCACCAGTTGCTGGGTGTCATCTCTGGTGATGCTCTGCCAGGCCTGTATTGCAGCCATCTTTATCTTATGCAGGTTTTGGGAGCTAGTCCCCTTCAGTTTTCTCTTCAGCATATAAAAGGCATGCTCATTTGGGTTCAGATCGGGTGATGGACTTGGCCACTCAAGAATTGACCATTTTTTAGCTTTGAAAAACTCCATTGTTGCTTTAGCAGTATGTTTGAGATTGTTGTCTTGCTGCAGAATGAACCGCCAGCCAATGAGTTTTGAGGCATTTGTTTGAACTTGAGCAGATAGGCTGTGTCTATACACTTCAGAATTCATTCTGCTACTACCATCAGCAGTTGTATCATCAATGAAGATAAGTGAACCTGTACCTTCAGCAGCCATACATGCCCAGCCCATAACACCCCCACCACCGCGTTTCACAGATGAGGTGGTATGCTTTGGATCTTGGGCAGTTGCTTCTCTTCTCCATACTTTCTTCTTGCCATCACTCTGATATAAGTGAATCTTCGTCTCATCTGCCCACAAGACCTTTTTTTCCAGAACTGTGGTTGCTCTTTTAAGTACTTCTTGGCAAACTGTAACCTGGCCTTCCTATTTTTGCAGCTAACCAGTGGTTTGCATCTTTCAGTGTAGCCTCTGCAAGTCTTCTGCGGACAGTGGTCATTGACAAATCCACACCTAACTCCTGAAGAGTGTTTCTGATCTGTCGGACAGGTGTTTGGGGATTTGTATTTATTATAGAGAGAATTCTTCTGTCATCAGCTGTGGAGGTCCTCCTTGGCCTGCCAGTCCCATTGCAATTCGTAATCTCACCAGTGCTCTCTTTCTTCTTAATGATGTTCCAAACAGTTGATTTTAGTATGACTACGGTTTGGCTGATGTCTCCAACAGTTTTATTCTTGTTTCTCAGTCTCATAATGGCTTCTTTGACTTTCATTGGCACAACTTTGGTCCTCATGTGGATAACCAGCAATAAACAAAGGTGATGGAAAGACCGGAGGAAAGACTAGGTGCTGAGAACTCTCTTACAGTGGCTTGCAAAAGTATTCATACCCCTTGAACTTTTCCACATTTTGTCACGTTACAACCACAAACGTAAATGTATTTTATTGGGATTTTATGTGATAGACCAACACAAAGTGGTGCATAATTGTGAAGTGGAAGGAAAATGATACATGGTTTCCAAATTTTATTACAAATAAAAAAACTGAAAAGTGTGGCGTGCAAAAGTATTCAGCCCCCCTGAGTCAATACTTTGTAGACCACCTTTTGCTGCAATTACAGCTGCAAGTCTTTTGGGGTATGTCTCTACCAGCTTTGCACATCTAGAGACTGAAAATGTTGCCCATTCTTCTTTGCAAAATAGCTCTAGCTCAGTCAGATTGGATGGAGAGCGTCTGTGAACAGCAATTTGCAAGTCTTGCCAGAGATTCTCAATTGGATTTGGCTCCATCCATCTTCCCATCAACTCTGACCAGCTTCCCTGTCCCTGCTGAAGAAAAGCTTCCCCACAGCATGATGCTGCAACCACCATGTTTCACAGTGGGGATGGTGTGTTCAGGGTGATGTGCAGTGTTAGTTTTCTGCCACACATAGCGTTTTGCATTTAGGCCAAAAACTTCCATTTTGGTCTCATCAGACCAGAGCACCTTCCTCCACATGTTTGCTGTGTCCCCCACATGGCTTGTGGCAAACTGAAAACAGGACTTCTTATGGCTTTGTTTCAACAATGGCTTTCTTCTTGCCACTCTTCCATAAAGGCCCGATTTGTGGAGTGCACGACTAATAGTTGTCCTGTGGACAGATTCTCCCACCTGAGCTGTGGATCTCTGCAGCTCCTCCAGAGTTACCATGGGCTTCTTGGCTGCTTCTCTGATCAATGCTTTCCTTGCCCGGCCTGTCAGTTTAGGTGGACAGCCATTTCTTGGTAGGTTTGCAGTTGTGCCATACTCTTTCCAGTTTCAGATGATGGATTGAACAGTGCTCCATGAGATGTTCAAAGCTTGGGATATTTTTTTATAACCTAACCCTGCTTTAAACTTCTCCACAACTTTATCCCTGACCTGTCTGGTGTGTTCCTTGGGCTTCATGATGCTGTTTGTTCACTAATGTTCTCTAACAAACCTCTGAGGCCTTCACAGAACAGCAGTATTTATACTGAGATTAGATTACACACAAGTGGACTCTATTTACTAATTAGGTGACTTCTGAAGGCAATTGGTTGCACTGGATTTTATTTAGGGGTATCAGAGTAAAGGGGGCTGAATCCTTTTGCACGCCACACTTTTCAGTTTTTTATTTGTAAAATGAATTGAAAACCACGTATCATTTTCCTTCCACTTCACAATTATGCGCCACTTTGTGTTGGTCTATCACATAAAATCCCAATAAAATACATTTATGTTTGTGGTTGTAACGTGACAAAATGTGGAAAAGTTCAAGGGGTATGAATACTTTTGCAAGCCACTGTATACCTGCATTAAGGAGGAAATTAAACACACCTGAGCAATGACAAACGCCTGTAAAGCCATGTGTTCCAAACATTATGGTGCCTTGAAGTGGTATGGACTATGTATAAATACAGCTGTACTTTGTACATGGTGCAACCAAAATGTATAAAAATACCCTTTAATAAAATCTGACAATGTATACATTAACCACATGTGATTTTTTTTATTTTACAAATCTCAAATTGGGGAGTACAGAGGCAAATAAGCAAATGATGGGTCTTTGTACCAAACATTTTTGGAGGACACTGTATGCCTCTCATGATCTTGTACACATCATTAAGATCACCCTTCAGCCTCCTTTGCTCCAAAGGAAAAACATCCCAGCCTATCCCACCTCTCTCTATAACTCAAGTTTGGAGGGGGTGGGGTGTGACATTCTGATGAATCTCTTCTGCACTCTTCCAAACTGCATGACCTCCTTCTTGATGCTAGGTGACCAGAATATCACACAATCAGAAACAAGTCGGAACCAAAACGAGTTGGAAACAGAAACAGAAATATAATATTGAACATAGAATAATACAGCATAGGAACGGGATCTTCGGCCTTCGATGTCTGTGTTAAACATGACACCAAATCAAAGTAATCTTATGTGCCTGCACGTGATCCATATTACATCGTCCACTGCATATTCATGTGCCTACCTAAAAGCTTGTTAAATACCACTATCGAATATGGTTCCTTCACCACCACCCACGCCGCGTGTTTCAGGTACTCACCACACTCTGTGTAAAAATAAATCTTGTCTCACATATCTCGTTTAAACTTCCCTCCTCTGATTTTAAACTTATGCCCACTAGTTTTTGATATTTCCACGCTGAGAAATAGGTAGTAACTATGTTACCCTATCTGTGCCTCTTTTAGTCTTATAAACATCTCTCAGGTCTTTCCTCGCCCTCTGATGTTCCAGGGAAAATAATCCAAGGTTATCCAATTTCCCCTTGTAGATAATCCAGGAGGCATTCTAGTAAACCTCTTCTGCACCTTCTCCAAAGCCTTCACATCTTTCCTGTAATGGGTGACCAGAACTGCACACAGTGCTTCAATGTGGCTGAACCAGGTTTTTAAAAGTTGCAACACAACTTCCTGACTTAAATATTGGAAGAACTCAGCCAATCAAACAGAATTTGTAGGAAGAGATGCCAGTTAACATTCCAAGTTCAAGACCCAGCATTTCTGTTTTTCTCTGTGATCAAATAACAATGCTGTTTCATATGAATTAATAACTTCCTAACCTTAACTATGGAGGGTATCGCCCCACCCGTTTTCTGAATTTCTCCCTATATAACAAGGAATCAATCTGGTGAACCTTTGTTGCACTTCCTCTATTGCGCACACTCTTTCTGGGTTCTCACCAGCTCCCCATATAATTGCAGCAAGATACCTCTGCTCTTGTTCTCAAATGTTCTTGCACTGAAGAACAACATTTTGTTTGCCTTCCTAATTCCTTGCTGGATCTTTAGACGTTAGAGACACAGCCCAGAAACAGACCCATTGGCCAACCAAGTCCGCACCGACCAACACACACTAGCATTATCCTACACATTGGGAACAATTTACAGTTTTTTACCAAAGCCAATTAACGTACAAACATTTCCTCCCACAATTAAGTGAGGAGGAAACCAGAGCACCCGGAGAAAGCCCAAGTGGTCTCAGGGAGAACATACAAACTCCGTACAGACAACACCCATTGTCAGGATTGAACCCAGGTCTCTGGCGCTGTGAGGCACTAACTCTACTGCTGTGCCATCGTGCCGTCCACTGTGCATATTACCTATGAGGTCATTCAGACTCCCTAAACATGGACACCTTTCAAACCGTCACCATTTATAGCATACTCAATCTTTTTCTCCCAATATGGACAATCCTACATACCATGTCATTTCCCATTCACAATCTGTCAGCGCCCCCTTGAAGCTTCTCTGAATCCTCATCACAGCCCACAGACAGCTTAATCTCGTCAGGAAACATGGCACTTATCCCTTCATCCAAATCATTGAGATAGAATATTAGCAGATGGGGCCCAACACCTCCTTCCTGCTCTCTTCTAATTACCTTTCCTAATCCAACAATGCCATGTTTATTCCTACCACCCCTTATTACGTGACAGGGTGAAACTCGCTGAGTTTCTCCAGCATTTTTGTCTACCTTTGATTTTTCCAGCATCTGCCGTTCTTTCTTAAACAATGCTAAGTTACTCCATCACTTTGTGTTTTAGTCAAGGAATAACTGGATATGCTTACTTTTTATAAAATAACTACATATTTTTAAACTTCACATACAGTAGGTATGTTGCAAAACTTACCTTTAGCGGCGCTGCAGTTCTGCCGCACCCCGTGTGCGCGACTTTGGCGCCTTTCAGAGGGGGGCGGGCTTAAAGTGCCGTTTTTCAACAGACCTGGAAAATCGATGAATGTCGGGCGATTTCGTTGCGGAAGAAAAATCGCTCCGACATTTCATCAATGAAGGTATTTTTAAATTACTCTAAATTATTTATTAACTATAATTTAAAAATCACCTTCAAAAGCCGTGAGAACTGACAACCGGAAGGATTTTCCGTAGGGGAGAAAAAAATGTAAATAGTTTATTTTTATATTAAAAGTTGGTTTTTCGGGAGGCTTTAATAATATTTTTATGTTGCGAAATGGGGTCCCAAAAAATGTATGAACAAACAGCATTTTTCCTCCCTATTTCACCGCTAACCGCAACGTTCCAATCCACCGCATTCCACTAAAACCCACTCGCTAGTTGATTTAAATGGCCATTAATTTACAGGCATTAAACACTAAATTCCTTCCATTTGGCCCAGAAATTCATGAAAATGAGATTTTAAAATTATGTTATATTGTGGATTATTGTGTGAATGTTATTTGGACACTTAGGCAATTTTTAAAAAGTCTATATTTTCTTAAGAAATGGATAGATGTTTAGATCTACTCATTGAATTTTGTAATTAGCTACAATTAGATAACTAACTAATTATATGCTTTAATTTCAGGTAATCCAAGTAAGATTGTTTAATATTTGTTTCAGAATGCTTCAATCTATAATAACTGAAAATTTCATTGAGTTCTCTTAATTTTTAAGAAAGTTATGGGCTTTTAACTTTTCCAGATCACAGCTTTTGAGTTAAGTCAATTGAAAGGCAATGTGGAGCAAGATGCTAATTTCCGAGTATGAAAATGGCCATAACTTTCTTAATACTGAAGATATGAAAGTAAATTAGGTGTCAAATTAAACTTCTTTTTATGCTTTATCTGATGGGATAAATTGCAGACTTGATTTTTTAAATCTCAAAATTTTGTAACATTGCTACATACAGTAGCTTGAAAATTTAATCATTTATGATTTTACCCTCTCTTTCAATCAATTTTTATTCTGGTACTGTAACTTGCCTTGTACCTCATCTCACTGTATTTTAATACTCCAAATTAATTCCTAAAATTATTTTAACATTAGCCTGAGCTTTGCTGCATGACCATTGTGAACTTATGATATTATAATATTGCAGATGTTGATCCAGGGCCAGCCTGTGATGTGTGCAACTGCGAGATTCAAATAATACCATGGCTGCAAAACCCAAATTGGTAGCTTTTATTATTAGATGAGATTACCCTTTTCTCTTCCGGTTATGATTTGTGATTTTGCAAAAGCCATATCTCAAAGTTCACATATCCCACATTTAGAGCCACTTCTGTATCGGTGCTTTTAAATCCATGTACTATTTTTATAATGACGCTTTCAACATAACATACAAGCGCTTAATATTCATTCCTATAAAGATGAAATACATAAAACTGTTGCATTCTTGTAATCATCTTCAAAAATTGTAACTAGTAGTTTAAAAATTAGATACAAAAACTCAGTACTTTAGTAAAAACCCTGCATTAAAACGTTTTCTCTTGCTTTCAGCTGATGTATTCTCCAAGATCGAGGGACAGATTTTCAGCCCCATCTTTCATGCAGAGAGAGCGCTTTAGCCGCTTCCAACCTACGTATCCTTACGCGCAACATGAAATTGATCTTCCTCCCACCATTTCACTATCAGATGGAGAGGAGCCTCCTCCATATCAGGGGCTGTGCACACTGCAACTTCGAGATCCAGAACAACAAATGGAACTCAATCGTGAGTCTGTCAGGGCACCACCTAACAGAACTATCTTTGATAGTGATTTGATTGATGTATCTGTGTATAATGGAGGACCACAGCCACCAAGCAGCAATTCTGGCATTAGTGCAACTAATTATAGCAGCAACGGAAGGATGGAAGGACCACCGCCCACTTACAGTGAAGTTATGGGTCACTACCCAGGGTCAGCGTTCTTCCATCACCAGCAGAACATGCCACCCTCACAGGCCAATAACAGACTCCACTTTCAGCAGAACAATGAGGACAATAGGGCCATCTCATTTCAAGGAAAGGATTCGCATACAGGGAAAATCGTGTGACTGGCTCTGTGAATGCTTGAACTGAATCAGGTACAGCAATATCAAGCTGTACTCTTGTGGCACAAGGTGCTACTTTGTGGGAATTGGTTGGTAAAACCAAACATGAAATGTGTTGTTTTCTTTAAGGGGATGCATGATATGTTAATTCTAACAATTTACCTTCCACTTTGGCAAAACTGCAGTTTCTGGCAACAGTTTTGTATCTGGACTATTTAATTTTAAAGAGACTTAACATATTTAATCTATTGCCTTGTAGATTATTTTGTAGTGACTGAGTTACCCAAGGTGGATGCATAAGGCATTTAATTGAAAAGTGTTTTTGGCCAATTTTGTGATCTTGACAAACAACAAACTGAAATTTCTCTTGAGTGCCGAAAAAAGGTGGAAGAAAAAAACGCAATGTTTAACTAGTTTGTGAAAAATTGAAATGTTGCACTATCTTCTTGTTTGGGGAGGGAAAATGAAAATTGTTTTATGGGGAAAATGTAATCCAACCTTTGTCTTTACACCAGTGGAACTGAACAGAATTACCAAGGATGCAGGGAACTAGCATTTTCAGAGGATGGAGTTGTTTCCAAAGTGATTTCTGGTTCCAGCCTAATGCCTATTCACGCATATTATGGAAAATCCAGGGACACAAAATGTTAACTGTAATTGCAATAAATCTAAGGAATACCTTAATGGTGAAAATTATGATCTAGAAGCCTACCAGGTGGAAGATAGTTTAAAGTTCAATTGTTCCCAGTTTGCAGCTGCTTAGAATGAACAATGATTCATATTTACAACTGCTCAAAGATTTTTGCATATTTGCACTTGATTAACCCTTACTCTCCCAGTACATTGCAATTAGTTAAAAAAAACATTATGTAGAGTATATAAGTTACTCTTGTACTTTGTAAATGTTTAATATTTGCAAATATGTGTTGGAACTGGCCAGTTGCATTTCTGTAGAGAAAACATAAATGTGTAGATTTAAATTCCAGAGGTGGAACTTAGAATTTAGATTATTTCTAGTTCAGTCTAAGTATGCAGTGAGTAAGATCTCTGTTACTTTTATTCATGGATCTACTGATGTTTTTTAAACTGAAAATATAAATTAATATCTAGCTATTTCAGCTATTTACTGCCTATTGCTTTTGGAAATTTTCAAACATTTACAGCCCATTTTGATCCAAAATTGAGATTGAGCATGTGCAAGATACTTAAGCTAAAGCCCTTCTCTGTAAATTTTGAACATACTATTTTCAGTGTGATCATTTCTATACGTGTCAATTAACATCATATGGGTGTACAGAAAGCCACTGAGTTTCCAAAAGTGACACAAAAGTACAGCCCTGTTGAGTGCATTCCTCAGTCTAAACTGTTAAATTGGTTTTATTTCTTTATGTTTTCAAACTATATGAAATTACTTGTAAACTAAATACTTGAAACTTTATTGACTTTCACAGTCAATTTTTCTTAACCTTTCAGGAAGTTTTCATTAAAAACAATTGCAGGAAGTTCTGCAGTGTTTTTCACTACTTGATTTCTGTGCTTTTACAACTCATGGAAAACATACAGAAAAAGTTTTCACTTGGAACATTTGGGAGTCCTGCTTTCAGAATTTTTTTTTACAAAGTGACTGAATCTTGAGATACATGATATTTAGCAGCAAGCAATATGTATTCGAAAAGCAATGCTTAGATATTTCAGTTCTGTGGTTACAGATTATTACCTGATGAATATTACAATGAGAGTAGAAGATATTAACTTTGTAGTGAATGAAAATACAATAGTTTTTATTTTACAGTTGACTTTTTTGTATGCACTTCATAGTTGGTTATAAAAATTGTATAAAATAATTGATGGCTTCAAAACAAACTACAAAAGTGAGATACGTCCATTATTATAACTTGCAACCCTTGCAGATTATGGTGGAATTTTTGCTCCCCAATAATTTGGCACAGCTCTCTTATGGCAGCTTCCAAGCAGCAGTGTTGTGAGTGACCTATTATGGCACCAGAAAGTGCTTTGCTTATATCCACACAATAAAGGCATACTTTCCCATCCTTGTTACACACCCACCTCCTTTTCCTCTTGCAGGAGCTGTATTGTGGCAAACAACAATTCAGAGCTTTACTGCACACAAAACATAGTTGTGTTTTGAAAGGGCCATCCGTGAAACCAAGTGTGACCATGTGAATGGTGGGTCATTAGCCCGTAGACAACATATTGGCCAAAATATGCATTTGGTATCTCATGGAATATCTAATACACTGCCATTTGCAACATAAAGGGAAAGCCTTAGCTAACGATATGAAGACAGCTTTTCTATGAAATAAAACATAATTAAAGTGAGACATTATAATTGATGTAGATAACTGAAGATTTGTACGGTTAATCTTTAAAACTGGTTATTCCTGCAAATCCCTAGTTGTCCCACCAGTTTATAGACTTGTTTTTAATGTTTATATCATAACAGGTATTACTAATAAGTAATGTATCTTCAGAGAGCACATTCTACAGACTAATGCGATCACTTGTAAATTTATCAGTCACCCATTTTCTGAAGGGCTATGAAGGATCCTTTTAGAATCGTGTCTCCAACAAGCCTTCTCCCATTGCTTAGACGCAAATTAAGAATGCATGAGGTACTCTCAAACAATCTTACCTTTTTAGCCCTGGTGGAATAGAAATAGGCGATATTGCACTTTTGCTACTTAAAAGATAATTCATAAATGACCTTTCCTCTTACCTTGCAGTATCCTGTATGACTCCTGAACGAAAGATAAATCTTAGTTGCTGTGTTTCCTTGGTTCTTGAGCGTTTTTTGTAATGTAAGCTGTTTGATTTTCAATGACTGGCAGTTAACTTGTACCGTGGTGTTGCTGCTGCTTCTATTTGCTGCTATTGCTTTCAATAATTTGTATGTCACATAATAATCATGTGCTATATCATAAGACCCGGTGCAAAAAGAAGCCTCTTTATGCTTTCTAACTTGGCTTGTTTTGTCAGCTCTGGTAGAAACGGATCTGTATATATTTTGAGGAGGTTTGCATGTTTCTAGTATGTGAACAGATAAGGTGCCTCATTTTCAGGTTTGAGCAGATATAGGAATCCCTTGCACTCTGAGCTCCCACCTTTGTTGTGCCTCACTTAAATATGGTGCTTCTATTGTTGTGTATCTTTTATGTTTATTTGTAAGGTGCTGTATATAACTTGAATATATTATGCACATATCCTACCCAATGGGTAGAAAAAAGACATTTGTTAATAATGTATGATAATGTATAAATGACAAATTTTAACAACGGCATAGAGTTTGAATGCCTACCATGTGCTTTGTCCTTTCTGTAAACAAAGGTTTGCAAAATAATACATAAAGAATATCTACTTCGTTTATTTTCCTAAAAATGATTATCCTGTAATGTTAAAGTAAAAAGCTAAAAATACAAGCTTGATAATGAAGACTTGCAAAGTCAGCATTAAAACGCAATAGTATATTCACAGTTTATTTTGCCTATCATTTGGTTTCCACCCAGAAAATTGATTTATATTTATATTTCCTTTGTTCTTTAGTTATAGGAAAATCTAAGATACACGCTTTTTTTTAAATGCAGAGAAAGAATATAACATTCAAAAATATCCCACTGTAAAAAAAATAATCAGTTACATTCACAAAACTACTTAATTACGAAACATGTATGTAAAGTACAGTGAGCTATAGGTACAATTAAGCATTTATGGGGATTAGTTATTTTGTATGTGGTCTTGTGTTCTTGAGTTACAAAACCATAATGGTCAGATGACGGGGAAGGGGAATAGCTATTATTCCTCGAAGTCCCCAGATGTGTCTGGAAGAGGGTGAAACAGCACAAGCCTTTCCAAAGGAGTGACCAAATGATTTTTGTATCCATACCCAATATATAAATTTGATGCAAAATGCAGTGGGAGTATTAAACATCTGAAATATAGGAAATGTTATTACTGCATTTGAACATTTTGTAGCAATTGATACTAAATCCCTGCTATCTGTTGACATGAACAAATCTGAAGAAAGGTCTCGATCCGAAACGCACCCATTCCTTCTCTCCGGAGATGCTGCCTGTCCCGCTGAGTTACTCCAGCATTTTGTGTCTACCTTTGATTTAAACCAGAATCTGTAGTTCTTTCCTAGTAATAAACAAATTTCTTTAAATGTTAGCTTTTAAAAAAATAAGAATCCCAATTGTTTTTGCAGACAATAAAAAATATTTTTTATTTAGACTTTAAAAAAAAACCATAGCAATGCTGCATAGATCAAATACAGCTGCCAGCTTTCTAGATGCTCGAGTTATAGCAGGCTTTATTCCAGCATCGGTACCTCAGCTATAGTACATTGTACTGTAACTTTTAAGCTGTCATATACCCTCATTTTGTTAATTACTGACTAAAACAAATGGTGTTTGTACATCAATATCTCAACTAGTTGAATGGTCCTTAATTGAGTTTTATCACAAAAGAATGCTGGCAGAAAGGTTAACTACAATGGAACTGTACGCCTAGTCACCTATGTAACTTAAAATGGCAAAATTTGTGTATGGATATTTTAAAGAAAGTTATTTACTTATTTCTGTAATACACCTATCGACAGAAAAACTTGTGTATATGCCTATTTTTAATTAAGCAATGGTTGTGTCATAGTTCATTGACCCAAGGTCTGGTATTGCAATACTTTACAGGACATGTTGCTAAGTGCTGTTGTAAGTCAAAAATATTTTACGCTTACTGTGCTGTGAGCAGAGCACAGCAAAAATTAAAATAAATAAATTCTGGCTTCCTTTTCATTTTTTGTTGAATGAAACTCAAATGTTACTCTATCCACATGATCCCATCTTAACATGTCATTTTGTTGATAACATGCCTGTGAAGAATGGACTCATAAAATTCAATTATTTCAGGAAACAACCTGAACATTTGAGGATTTTGTAATAGATTGATTTCATCTGTAAACATTTTGAAAAGGCAAATACATTTTATAATGTTAATTTTGGGGAAATATGACATGGAGGCACATTACATGTACTCTGCCTCATCCCAATTTCCAGCTGCAATGCTGTGACTCTGTCTCATTAGATTATTCAAATCGTGAAGTGGAGAGGGAAATTAAGTTTTGTACATTCCTCGTGGCAAGTGTAGCATCATGCAATTCCAAATAAATGTTCTGTTGTCAGTATTAAAGTGACATTTTCATTTTGTGTAGCGTTTAGTTACGCTGCTCCCCCAGCCCCAATTTGTTTCATCCAGAATCTTGTGCCGTCACTGCATGGATTTTATTCTATACATTTGAATGCAAATTTAAATGCAGAGGTCATACTATTTATTCACAAAGAGGTGGCAGTCCTGAAATTGCCACAATTCAGCCATCAATATAATAGCCAAGGAACAGAGACATTGACATTCCTGATCAAAGGACAAAATGGAAATGAAGGAAAATTGAAGCACACATACAGTGTCCTCGATAATGTTTGGGAGAAAGACCCATCATTTATTTATTTGCCTCTGTACTCCACAATCTGATACAATGTTCCACAATTTGTAATAGAAACAAATCACATGTGTTTGAAGTGCACATTGTCAGATTTTATTAAAGGATATTTTTATACATTTTGGTTTCACAATGTAGAAATTACAGCCGTGTTTATACATGGTCCCCCATTTCAGGGCACAATAATATGTGGGACACATGGCTTCACAGGTGTTTGTAATTGCTCAGGTGTGTTTAAATGCCTCCTTAAAGCAGATATAAGGGAGCTCTCAGCACCTAATCTTTCCATCACCTTTGGAAACTTTTATTGCTGTTTATCAATATGAGAACCAAAGTTGTGCCAATGAAAGTCAAAGAAGCCATTATGAGACTGAGAAACACAAATAAAACCTAGAGACATCAGCCAAACCTTAGGCTTACCAAAATAAACTGTTTGGAACGTCATTAAGAAGAAAGAGAGCACTGGTGAGCTTGCTAATCGCAAAGGGACTGGCAGGCCATGGAAGAGCTCCACAGCTGATGACAGAAGAAGTCTCTCTATAATAAAGAAAAATCCCCAAACACCTATCCGGCAGATCAGAAATACTCTTCAGGAGTGGATTTGTCAATGACCACCGTCCGCAGAAGACTTCATGAACAGAAATACAGAGGCTGCACTGCAAGGTGCAAACCATTGGTTAGCCACAAAAATAGGATGGCCAATAGTTTGCCAAGAAGTACTTAAAAGAGCAACCACAGTTCTGGAAAAGGGTCTTGTGGACAGATGAGCTAAAGATTAACACAGTGCATTCAGAAAGTATTCAGACCCCTTTGCTTTTTCCACATTTTGTTATGTTACATCCTTATTTTAAAATGGATTAAATTCTTTTTTTTATATCATCAATCTATACACAATATCCCAGAATAAAGCAAAAACAGGTGTTAAGTAATTAAAAAGAAATAACTTAAATATCACATTTACATAAGTATTCAGATCCTTTGCTATGACTCAAAATTGAGCTTAGGTTCATCCTGTTTCCATTAATTATCATTGAGATGTTTCTACAACTTGATTGGAGTCCACCAGTGTTCAATTAAATTGATTGGGCAAGATTTGGAAAGGCACACACCTGTCTATATAAGGTCCCACAGTTGACAGTGCATGTCAGAGCAAAAACCAAGCCATGAAGACGAAGGAATTGTCCGTAGACCTCTGAGCACAGGATTGTGTTGAGAAACAGATCTGGGGAATGGTATAAAACAATTTCTGCAGCATTGCAGTTTCCTGAAGAGCACAGTGGCCTCTGTCATTCTTAAATGAAATAACTTTGGAACCACCAGGACTTCATAGAGCTGGCCACCCGGCCAAATTGAGCAATCGGAAGAGAAGGGCGTTGGTCAGGGAGGAGACCAAGATCCCGATGGTCACTCCGACAGAGCTCCGGAGTTCCTCTGTGAAGATGGGAGAAATGTCCAGAAGGACAACCATATCTGCAGCACTCCACCAATCAGGCCTTTATGGTAGAGTGGCCAGACGGAAGCCACTCCTCAGTAAAAGGCACGCCCACTTGGAGTTTGCCAAAAGGCTGCTAAAGGACACTCAGACCATGAGACAAGATGCTCTCATCTGATGAAACCAAGATTGAACTCTGGCCTGTATGCCAAGCATCATGTCTGGAGGAAACCAGGCACTGTTCATCACCTGGCCAATACCATACCTATGGTGAATGATGGTGGCAGCATCATGCTGTGGGGATGTTTTTCAGTGGCAGAAACTGGGAGACTAGTCAGGATCGTGGGAAAGATGAATGGAACAAAGTACAAAGTTGATGAAAACCCGCACAAGAGCATTCTGGACCTCAGACTGGAGCTGAGTTCACCTTCCCACAGGACAACGACCCTAAGCCCACAGCCAAGACAACGCAGGAGTGGCTTTGTGACAAGTCTGAGAATGTCCTTGAGTGGCCCAGCCAGAGCCCAGACTTGAACCCGATCGAAAATCTCTGGAGACCTGAAAATAGCTGTGCATCGACGCTCCCCATCCAACCTGACAGAGCTTGAGAGGATCTGCAGAGAATGGGCGAAATTACCCAAATACAGGTGTGCCAAACTTGTAGCTTCATACCCAAGAAGACTTGAGGTGTACTCGTTGCCAAAGGTACCTCAACAAAGTATTCAGTAAAAGATCTTAATACTTATGTAAATGTGATATTTCAGTTATTTATTTTTAATTACTTTGCAAACATTTCTAAACACTGGTTTTTGTTTTTTTTATTATGGGGTATTATGTGTAGATTGATTATTAAAAAAATGAATCATCCATTTTAGAATAAGGCTGCAACGTAACAAAATGTGGAAAAGTGAAAGGGTCTAAATACTTTCTGATGCACTATATATCAGAGTGATGGCAAGAGCAAAGTATGGAGGAAAGAAGGAACTGCTCAAGATCCAAAGCATACCACCTTATCTGTGAAACACGGTGGTGGGGGTGTTATGGCCTGGGCATATATGGCTGCTGAAGGTACTGGCTCACTTATCTTCATTGATGATACAACTGCTGATGGTAGTTGTGATAATATCAGGCATTTTGGGTGCTTGACAAAAGGAGGATTTCTGCTTCTGTAAAACCTGCTTGTCATTTTTGCAAAAGCTGCAAAGACCATGAGGATCATGGCTCCAGAGTGTCTGTAGACTGGGACATGGTTGAATAAAGGTTGATGCCCAGATGGCCTTTAATTGTTAATATGTATGAGGTTTTGCAGAAGGAGCTAGGTTATGTCGCAAATGCATGCTTGGAATTGGTTGGGAAATGATGGGTTATAATAATGTCGCGGACTATGTTGCATGGTCTTCGCATCGTTATTTGTGATTGGTCAAATAGAGGGGCCTTGCCCAAACTGTTTACCTGGTATAATGTTTCTTTACTTAATGTTTCCCACTAAGTGCTTTCTATCAAAACTATGTTTTGTGATTGGGTTAGGGAACTGTCATTTAATGTATTTTGTAATCCTTATTGATAATTGGCTTGTAGGGGTTGCCTCTTTTCTTCCCCCCCCCCCCCCCCCCCCCAATGTATTTTTGCGCCAAGGGTCCGTAAGGGTATAAAAGAGGGGAGAGCACATTAGGGTGGCCGATCTTCTGGGATAGCGCATTGGAGTGTGCTAATCTTCTGGAGTTGTTCTATTCGCACAAGACCGATGGGCTCAAATGAGTAGAGACAAGGATCGCACCTGCGGTATTGGACTTGGTGTAGTACAATAAAGAGAGTTGGATTCCAGTGTTTTATATTCGGTGTTTGACTGTACCAGGCTAGGTAGGTAAGATTAGGACTGGAATTACATTGGGGGCTTGTCCGGGATCTCAACAGATTGCCAAACATAAATTTGCAGTCAGGCAATTGAGTCGTGTCAAATTGCGAGAGGAGAAACCGGCGCCACAGTGCGACTTTCGCATTGGTTTTCCCCGTTCCGCTGATCTGAGACGAATCGGCCATTTGCGTGCTTGTGTTTGGATTCCTGACGAGATCAATAAGAATAGTAGTCTGGCAAAGCACTGAGGGTTTGAGGCCCATGGATGGTGGGAGTTGGGCTCACAAGGCTCTTTAGCGGGTTAAAGGCCCCCACACCTTTGGTAGTCAACAGTTGTTGCTGGGATCCACTGGTTTGGCCCAAGATTTGAGGGGTTGGTAAACCCTGGAGTTTGAGGCCCCACTCAGCCTGGGATATAGATTTTGAGGTATCGTCACAGACAGGACTGAGAGGGAACAGTATTAAGAGGACTGCATCGGTGCTGACAGAACAATTGGAAAGAGACACTTTTAAGATCGGCATCGAGAACCAGCATGAAGTGGGAACGTGCTGAAGACCAGTTTTTAGCGGGTGGAAGGGTTTGAGGCCTCGGGGGTGTGTGGTTTAAGACCAGAACAGTACGGGGAAATCAGTATTGGAATATAGCTTGGTTGAGAAATACGTTTATGTCAACACTGAGAGGGTGGAGACATGTCTATTATCTGGAACAGTGATCTAAATTTCTGATTCAAATTACACCAAATTCGGGGAATCATATTGAAGGACACTGGTTGTTGTAGAGAGATCCGTTTTGATCTTGTAAAATTGTAAAATACTGTCGTAATTGTATATAACTTCTTATCAATATATAACTCCGTAATTGTAATATAGTATTGGGATTAATATATTAATATTACTGTTGTAATATAGCGATTGTGTGTTTAGTACTGCTGTTGTAATCTTAGTTTGAATCGTGACTGTATATTAATATAGCGTAATTAAGGTACTATTGTAATGGTAGTCCTAATATTAACTGTGTGGTCTAGGGGGCATACCCTGTGGTTCTGGAAAAGTATCTGTTAGTGGAAAAGTAACGTGAAGAGGAAGAAGTACCTGTTAAGGGCCTGTCCCACTTGGGCGATTTTTTAGGCAAGTTCAGGAGACTGCGCTCGCCTCATGATCGCCACATGGTCGCCACATGTTTGCTGGTGGTCTCTGGTGAGTCTCCATGGTCACGAGGAGTTCTCGCATTCTGGAAACCAGTCGTGGCCTCAGTACAGTCGCAGCAAATGTTTCAATATGTTGGTCACCATGGTGAAAATTAATAATCCTGCAGTCGTGGGTGTAGTTGTAGTGGGGTCGAGGTAGCTGTAGGTAGTTTTAGTTAATCTCCTTTGCTGACCGGGCATTTTCATTGGCTCATTGGGGAGGAAAAAACGCAAGCACGTGTTTTCAGAACCAAGGAAAACTGTCTGGTAATATTAAATGCCCGCCAAACCTCACAGCTGTGTATCTCTGACATTAAAAGTTGTCTGGCTTCTTAAAAGTGTCTCCAATCGTACTTTGCCCTCCCCGCTCTTTTAAAGGACTAACCGTACACTGTGCTAGCCATCTTAGCCTTCCTGTTCATCGCGGTGTGTGTCTGTCTCTGTGTGTGGGGGGGGATTTCTGTATCTGTGTGTGTTCTCCACTCTTGACACTCGCCGTTCCAGTTTTTCAGGCCAGTGCCAGGAGCTTGACAGGCCCTTTAGTGGAAAAGTAGCTTAAAGTGGAAAAAGTTCCTTGATAGGAATAGTACCGGCAAGCGACAAAGTACTTTGAAGAGAAAGACTCCTCTCCCCATCGGATGGGTTCCATTAATTAACACAGCGCGATTTGGGATAATTTAGAATATTGTGATTTACTTTAGAACTGTATTTTATCAAATGCTTATTTGTCGAATCCTTGTATTTTACATTGCAGTGTGTTTTTGCATGATAGTTGTTAGTGGTATTATTTCTTGTTCAAGTTCGATTTTGCTTGAGTGTTACAACCTTATCTTTGTTTGGATTGAAGTGTTTAAGTGTAGGAGATTTGCTGCTGAAGTGTGTCTGATTGTTCCGTTGGAAAGA
This sequence comes from Raja brachyura, assembly GCA_963514005.1. The sequence continues at coordinate 28,825,085 of OY740784.1, read as the reverse complement.
TGGTCCCCACCTTGAGCTGAGAGTGTTTTATCGGTTTAAAAGCTTGTGTGAATTCTGTGTTCGAGATTTTCATGAAAGATTCTTGGGTACCCGGTTGAAAGGAGAGAGATTGATTGTGTGGGAGACTTACTAGTGCGTAGAAGAACTTTTGACCATTGTTTTGTGAGCGAACTTGTTAAGCCTTAGGAATTTTGTGAGTGAAGTGTGAATAGCTTGAGCTATTGTTTCCATTAGTGACAATGGGAAACCAAATTTGAAATCGATACTGTAGAATCAAATGGGTTTTCGGGGTCTTCTACTGTAGAAGACCCCGAAAGCCCATTGTAACTAGTTTGCAGTAAGTTCCCTAAAGAAGCAGAAAGATTGAAACTTTTTTCAGGAACTTTGAATAAAAAATTAGATGAATTGTGGCCCGAAGGAGGGGTTAGAACTGAAGGGTGTGAGATATATTGAAAGGATTATATGGCAATGTAGCCAAAGGGAAGTTGCAAAGGAACTTATTGGGCTGTGGAGACAATATTATGAAGGATTAAGAGAATGCAGAGAGGCTGCAATAATGTCAAATTGGCACAAAGCAGCTTTGAAGCTTGGAATAGAATTGAAAGATGATGAAGGAAACAAACCTCTAGATACCTTAAAGGAGGCATGTGGATTTGCTTATAAAGAATATAGGGAACGGGAGACAAAGATGACTCCAGAAGGGAAACAGACACTTGTAGAATTAGAGTTGAGGGACTCGTTGGTTGGCTTTAGTTTGGAAGGGGGAGATGAAGAATATTTGTACTTGTATTTGGAAGATTGGGAGAGTATTCGAATTAAGAGAAGTTTGCAGCCTCCACCTTATTCTCCTTGTGCTCCCTATATGCCACCTCCACATCCAGCACCTCGTGTGCCTCACAGACCTCCTCCTGTGCCTGCAGTACCACCCACACCACCTGCTGATCCTATAGTATCACCTGCTCACCAGACAGCAGCACCAGCACAGTTATTTGACCCAACAGCTCCAGCAGTAACAGATATTCCAGTAGCACTCAGTTCAAGGAGCAAGACAAAGAAAATAGCTCCCGTATTTAAACACAAAGTGCGATCAGCAGAACCATTTTATGAACCTAAACCTGGGAGAATAAAGCAACCACCTAGAGAGACAAGATATGCTTTTTTAAATACCACCTTCCCCTCCCCGTAGTGATGAGGATGATACATCAGAGGGTGAAGTAGTCTCAGGGTACACAATGAGAGTGGGTCAGACATAGGAAAAATGATGAGGGAAGAGCGACTATCCCGTCGTCAGTTCCCAGTTAGGGAGATGCCTAACCCAGCCTTTGATCCGGCTAATGCAGTTGGTGCCATTCAACAATTCTCGAACCAATGATGTATATTCCCCATGGAAACCTAATGAAATGATGGCAGTAATGAGTAAAATACCAGACAGAAAGAAATCACCTGCTTCCTTTGTGGACTACCTCCGGACCACTAAGCGTGTGTATCATGCGGATTCAAGAGATTTGTGGGCTCCAATACAACAGATCATAACTCCTACAGAGCATACCAGGTTCCTAGCCACTTTAGGCACCCAACTCATGAAGCACTGGCTAATGTAATCGCTGATAACAATGCAAGAGAAGATGCAGTTTTAACTGCCCTTGCCACTACCCTCCAAAAGCCAATAGACATTGCTAGGATTCTGGATGTTCGACCAAAGAAAGGAGAGGCAGCAGATGAGTTTTTAGAAAGGTTCTCAGAACTATATATGGATCAGTCAAGAGATTTAAATTTCCGGAATGGGGCGAATTCTCCTCAGTACTGCGCAATATTGTTAAACTGTCTGCCAACTAATGTAGCTGAAGCAATCAAGACAAACAACATGGATTGGTCAGAGAACAGTGCGAATCAAGTGGCTCGTGTGGTTGGGTATCACTGGAAAGATATTAGAAAACAAGAGAACCAGCCAGTAGTTAAGGCAAAAACTGAATATGCAACAAAAAAGGATGCGCCTAGATCTAACTTAGACATATGGAATAGTCCTCAGACAAGAGCAAGGCATGATCCGCCACATTGGACAAGGGCGCCAGAACCGGATTATCCAGGTTACCCTGATGAACCACCTCCCTCAGAACCAATTTCCCCAAGACAACACAGGAAAGGGAATAGAGTATTGGGACCAGACCAATGTTATACTTGCCATGGATTAGGTCACTGGAGTAGGGATTGCCCGACATGAAAACAACATGAAGGAAGGGGCCAACAGAGAGAGCAAAGAAGGAACTGGCAAATAAAACATTGGGCAGAGAAGACAAACACAACTTCTCTCAAAATAATCCATTCTCACGATCCTGATTAGCTAACTTGGTGGTGAACGGATGCAAATCTGACAAAGAACCTGTACGATCATTGCGAGTAGAAGGAAGGATATGCACCTTTTTGGTAGATACAGGGGCATCCATGTCATCTCTTCAATTAATGTATAACCTTCCCAAGTCTAGTGAAGTTCAGAGCCTGTCTGGCCAGGACAAGTGGCCAGTGTCCCATCTCTAAGCCAGTTGAAGTGGTGTATCAGAGCAAGGCAATAAAACATAGATTCGTAATAACAACTGGATTGGATTGCAAATTAATAGCTAGAGATTTGCTCTGCGCATTTCAATTGAAAATTGAATGCAGCGACGGTGGAATAATAGTGACCCCATGGGCTCCTGAAAGGCAATGCTATTGAACAGTAACACCAATGGTGGTCCTTAGACTTGGATGAAGAGCCTCCACTTCATATTACATTGGCCTATGATAGAAATGGCAAAAATAAAGAATTCAAAATCTTTTTCAGACCCTATGAAGGAAAAAATTGGAATGTGAATATTTTGGCACTGGTAACAGGACAAGAAGGAACTGCAGAGTACGTTAAAATACCCCTAGACGTATGGAAACGAGCTTCAGAGGTTGCTCCATACATCACGATGAAGGTGAATTTTCCATCAAGTGCGAAAAACTTGCGAGCAATGGTAAAGAAAGCAATTGATCTGGCAGATCCGAATATACAGTGGCTTGCAAAAGTTTTCATACCCCTTGAACGTTTCCACATTTGTCACGTTACAACCACAACTGTAAATGTATTTTATTGGGATTTTATGTGATGGACCAACACAAAGTGGTGCATAATTGTGAAGTGGAGGGAAAATGATACATGGTTTCCAAATTTTATTACAAAAAAAATCTGAAAAGTGTGGCGTGCAAAAGTATTCAGCCCCCCTGAGTCAATACTTTGTAGAACCACCTTTCGCTGCAATTACAGCTGCAAGTCTTTCGGGGTATCTCTCTACCAGCTTTGCACATCTAGAGACTGACATTTTTGCCCATTCTTCTTTGCAAAATAGCTCAAACTCAGTCAGATTGGATGGAGAGCGTCTGTGAACAGCCATTTTCAAGTCTTGCCAGAGATTCTCAATTGGATTTAGGTCTGGACTTTGACTGGGCTATTCTAACACATGAATATGCTTTGATCTAAACCATTCCATTGTAGCTCTGGCTGTATGTTTAGAGTCATTGTCCTGCTGGAAGGTGAACCGCCGCCACAGTCTCAAGTCTTTTGCAGACTCTAACAGGTATTCTTCCAAGATTGCCCTGTATTTGGCTCCATCCATCTTCCCATCAACTCTGACCAGCTTCCCCGTCCCTGCTGAAGAAAAGCATCCCCACAGCATGATGCTGCAACCACCATGTTTCACAGTGGGGATGGTGTGTTTAGGGTGATGTGCAGTGTTAGTTATCCGCCACACATAGCGTTTTGCATTTAGGCCAAAAACTTCCATTTTGGTCTCATCAGACCAGAGCACCTTCCTCCACATGTTTGCTGTGTCCCCCACATGGCTTGTGGCAAACTAAAAACGGGACTTCTTATGGCTTTGTTTCAACAATGGCTTTCTTCTTGCCACTCTTCCATAAAGGCCCGATTTGTGGAGTGTACGACTAATAGTTGTCCTGTGGACAGATTCTCCCACCTGAGCTGTGGATCTCTGCAGCTCCTCCAGAGTTACCATGGGCCTCTAGGCTGCTTCTCTGATCAATGCTCTCCTTGCCCGGCCTGTCAGTTTAGGTGGACGGCCATGTCTTGGTAGGTTTGCAGTTGTGCCATACTCTTTCCATTTTCGAAAACTTGTCTAACCAATGTACTGTTAAGTTTTATAAGACCCCGAGGACAGTTGTTGCCCAGCTACGCCAGCATCTGGGGAGTGAGGTATGTGAGTTTGTGGTCCCGCAAGTGTGGGCAGAAGACCCAACTCGGGTAGGATGTGATTGCATTGATTCCATCCAGGTAGCTCTCCAGAAAGGGGTGACTGCCTTCGATACTGCAGTACCCATTGAAACAACAGGCAATTCCTTGTATAGACAAGCTGATTCGGAGATTGCTGGAACGACATCTTAGTGAAGTGCCAGTCTATTTGCAACACACCAATCCTTGCAGTGCCCAAGGCAGGGAAAGCGGGCCAGTACAGACTGGTTCAGGACTTAAGATCTGTCAATGCAGTGGTAGAACCGCTCCACGCCTTGGTGCCAAACCCGGCTCATTCAAGCAAAGATTTTTTCAATTGTAGACCTGCAGCATGTCTTATTTCATTTCGGAGTCACGTGAGTGACTTCGTGAAGAGCCCGCCGGCGCGCATGCTCGACATATCGTCGTACCGCGTTGCTGCGACGGCTGGCGGTGGAGCGCGCTCCTCGCCAGCCCTTCAGAAGGGGCCACGGAGGTAAGTATTCTACCTTTAGTTGGTGGTCCTTGTTGTTGGTTTTGTCTTGCAGCAAGGACATGGATGGGAGTTCCAAGGGCCGGAGGACGTCAGGACGAGTTCGCCGGTCAACAGTTCCGGGGCCTTTACCATCGGCAGTACCTGCAACGCAGGCCGGGACTCAGGCGGAGATGTGGGTAAGCCCTGTGTTTACAGGTCCGGATCCGCCAGCACACCACAGCTCGGAGGAGTTCGACGAGGAGGAGTGTGGTGTGCCGCCAGAGCAGGGGGACCCTGCCATGGCAGTCAGGTCGTCAGCGGGCTCGCTGGCGACCTCGAGCTGGGTGCGTGCGGCTGCACGGCCTGTTCCACTCAGCCCTCCGAGAAGGGGAAGGGCAGGAGCCCAGAAGCCTAACCCTACCAGGGCTAAGGCATTGCCTGACACGGAGGAGCGGTCAGGTTCCAGGGAAAGACCCGGGGCGGCTGTGAGGTCCAGCCGGCACGCCCCGACTCTCGACGCCGGGACGGGTCGGTCGAGTCGGGTCTCGTCACGGTCGCCGAGCCCCCCATGGATGGGTGGACGAGACCATGCGTCGGCAACGTCCACGATGTGGGCAGCCGGCAAGACTGCGCGGGCCCCAGGCAGCCATGCTTCGGCTGGTGCCGACACCTCACCGCAAGTGCCCTTAGTGGCAGCGGCTTCAGCTCCCGCTAAACGGAGGCGGTTGAACACGCCCGCGCAGGAATCGCGCAGTTCGCCTCGGCGGCTGTTAGCGACATCTACCGGCACCGGCAGGGCCTCGACGAGGTGCGGGCCGATGACAGGAGCCCGGTTTCTTTTCAGAGCCGGAGGACTCCGACCACCTGAGTGTTCAGGGTGAAGGGCGTATTGACCGTATGGAGCGGCTGCTGGAGCTCCTGCTTCAACGTCAACAACAGCAGGGCAGCAACAGGCACAGGGCGTCTTCACAAACATCTACTATCAGCCTGGAGCAGCAGGAAGAAGTCCTCATCCAGGCAATGAGCCGTCACAAGGCTCCATCCAATTGCAACTCCCTCAACGTGTCTGTGGTCAATACGCCGATATGGGGCAACATCAGTGCGGCTATCCGTCAACAGGAGGTAAAACTGCAGAGGATCCTGAAGCTCCTCACGGCCGGTAGTACCGCCTTTGTGCGGTCGGTGGACGGGGACGAATTGAATTTGGACCAGGGAGATGCCCTGGCCCTCCTGTGCGCGACCCAGCACGAAATTAACGGGTTTCGCAAAACCAGCATCCGCCCAGCGCTCAATCCAAAGTTTGCAGGAGTGTGCAAACCACCGCCGCCGCCCCCGCCCCGTCAGCTCTTTGGGAAGGACTTCTCGAAGAGAGTCCAAGAGCTTGACGAGCAAGCCAAAACGGTGGGGATCATGCGCCCTCAGAGTGCCCCCACACCGTCAGGCTCAAAGTCTCCATACATTCGATCACGAGGGTCTGCCAGTACCTCGACGAGGACCCACCCTCAAGCTCCACAACGACAGCAACATCAGACCCAGCACCAGGGTTTTTTTTTAGGACAGGGTCGGCAGAGACCCTGGTGGGAAACGAAGACGCCGCGCCCTCAAGCCAACCCAGCACCTCCACGTCCACACACGCGTATCAAGGACCGCCGGTAACCACGGAGGTGAGGGGGTCTGGTTCTCTCTTTTCTCTCTGTTTAACTTCACATGTTGGTGGTCACCTTCGGTGGTTTTTGGGTGCATGAGAATAATTTTACTGGTGACGAGTATGTGTTGCAGAATATTCAGGGGCATAAAATTGAGTTTATTAATGGCGACATTCCTCCATCCCAGCACATGCCCGCTCGAACATTTAAATTATCTGCTGCAGAACAGGCAGCCGGCTATAAGGAATTGTTAAGTCTTGAGCAAAGGAGTGATTAAGAGAGTGGTGCATGAACCAGTTGAATTTGTTTCGAACATATTCACCAGACCTAAGAAGGATGGAAGTTGTCGTGTCATTATTGATCTAACCCGTTTGAATACTTTTGTAACATATTCTCATTTTAAAATGGATACGTTGAAACAACCAAATCATTGATTTCTCATGGTTGCTTTATGGCATGCCTCGATTTAAAAGACGCATATTATTCCGTATCCGTCCAGAAATGTGACAGAAGGTTTTAAAATTCATCTGGATGGGGCAACTCTGGCAGTACAAGGCTTTGCCTAATGGGCTCACCACAGCCCTAGATTGTTCACTAAATTAGTGAAGCCAATTATGGCTTATTTGAGACAACGACACCATATAGTATGGCCTATTTAGATGATGTCTTAATTGTGGGCCACACCCTGGAATTGGCTGAACAGGGTGTTGCAGCTGCTGTCAATATATTTCAACAATTGGGGTTTATTGTCCATCCAGAGAAATCAAAGTTCTACCCTGCCCAGGTGACTAATTACCTAGGGTTCACGGTGAACTCTATAAGCATGAGGGTTACCATTCCAATTAACAAGATTGAGGAGGTTACCCAGGTGTGTCAAGATTTAATCCGCACCAATATACCATCGATTCGGCACTTAGCTACAATAATTGGGAAGCTGGTAGCTTTGTTTCCGGCAGCGCGATATGGACCTTTGCATTATCAGAATTTGCAAAGAGCTAAAATTGCTGCGTTAAAACAGAACGCTGGTCATTATGATCGGTCCATGCTGCTGCCGCCCAAAGCGATAAATGAGTTGCAATGGTGGGTGTGTCACATTAGCAACTCATTCAAGCCTATTAGGGAGGCTAATCCGGTGGTATATTTGCAAACTGATGCAAGCTCCAATGGTGGGGATCCACGAATAATTGCTCTAGTTGTGGTGGCAGATGGGACACCCTTGAATCAACGATGTTGTTAACTCAAGGGATTAACTATTTGGAGTTGCTGGCAGCATTCCACGGACTTCGTGCGTATTGTTCCGAGTTTGTTGGAGCACATGTCCGTCTCCAAATAGACAACACCACAGCAGTAGCATATTTAAACCATATGGGTGGTACCAGGCCAGTTTTGTGTGACAAATTGGCAAACTCAATTTGGCTCTGGTGTGTTCAAAGAGGCATTTGGATTTCAGCTACCTATTTGCCAGGTGAGCTTAATACTGTGGCGGACACCAGGTCACGCAAATTTAATGACAATATTGAATGGATGTTGCATCCTGAGATCTTTTCTAAAGTCACAGCCAAATTTGGTAAACCGGACATGACCTCTTTGCGTCACGGTGGAACCATCAGGTACCAACCTACGTTTCATGGGAACCAGATCCTGGGGCAATAGCGCTAGATGCATTCTCGCTGGACTGGGGGAAGTGGTTTTTCTATGCCTTCCCCCCATTTTGCCTCATCAGTCGGCTATTGGGAAAGATTCAGGCAGATGCTGCCAAGGGCATCCTTATTATACCCGACTGGCCCACACAGCCTTGGTATCCGGTGGTCTTTGACATGCTCAACGAATCTTGGGTCCTTTTGAAGGGTTGCCCACAATTGGTTACTCACCCTGTCTCAGGGGAGCCGCATCCCTGCCATGGCTATTTAAATTTGTTGGCTTGCAGGTTCTGAACAGGCCGTTAGTCCAATACGGCCTCTCGGCTCGGACCATGGATACCACCGGGGCGTCGTGTCGAGAGTCTACAAGGCGAAGATACCGCTCGCATATTAAGAAGTGGGAAGCCTACTGCAGCCGCTCTCGCATCACGTACGATGATGTGACAACAACCGACGTCCTGGAATTCCTCGCGGGGTTGCACCATGATGAACACTTAAGTTACAGTGCCATCAACAGCGCCAGAAGTGCGCTATCATTCTACCTCAGTTTGGAGGTAGGATCCAACAGGCTAGTGTCCAGACTCATGCGGGGTATATTCAATATGAATCCGCCTACACCACGCTATAATATCACCTGGGATGTCAGGGACGTATTAACCCTGCTCAGGACGTGGTCACCCATGGAAGGGCTCCAACTAGACCAACGCACCATGAAGCTGGTGATGTTACTAGCGGTGACTTCAGCTCGGAGGGTATAGACACTACACCAACTTCGTGTCGACAGAATGACGTCTACCCCCACGGAAGTAGTCTTTTTCATTGACGAGCTACTAAAGCAGCATAGACCTCGGTGCACAGGGCTGCAGCTGAAGTTCCCGGCATACCCTGCAGATGCTAGGCTATGTGTAGCCTCACATATCCGCCACTATGTCAAGGTGACGGCACGCATCAGAGGAATGGAGAGATACCTGCTTGTCACTCATAAGAGACCTCATCATCGAGTGACAGTCCAGACGATATCCATGTGGCTTCCAGTCGTCTTGGGTAAGTCAGGTATCGACACTAATGTGTTCAAGTCTCTTTCCAACAGGGCTGCATCGACGTCAACGGCGAGGGTCATGGAGGTGCCCATGGACCAAATTCTCGCCACAGCAGGATGGGCTAATGAAGCTGTGTTCCAGCGTTTTTATAACAAGCCTGTTGCTGCTCCTCTACAGTTCGCAGAAGCCGTGCTGAATGCAGGTCACGAACGTGGAGATGTCCCTGCATGAGGGGTTTTGATTTGTTGTTAATAACTCTGCTCTTGTTTTGCAGTATGAACTATTGAGCAAGTTTGTTCCTCCCATCCATCCCTGGTAGTGGTGTGTCAGCATGGACGTGGTCCAGGGCGTGTAATCACAGAAGCTTTGAAGTCTTCACGAAGTCACTCACGTGACTCCGAAATGAAATAGTAAGATTGAACGAGAACTTACCAGTTCGAAGGTTGATCTTTATTTTATGAGGAGTCGAAGTGAGGGATTTCGTGCCCTCCTCGCCCAACCCTCAATCACCTTCATCTGGTAATCTTAGTCACTTCAATCTTACTATGCAAAGTCATTTCTTTGTTGGTTTCTGTGATTCCACGCCGCTACTTTGAAGTATGTCGAGCATGCGCGCCGGCGGGCTCTTCACGAAATCCCTCACTTCGACTCCTCATAAAATAAAGATCAACCTTCGAACTGGTAAGTTCTCGTTCAATCTTACTATTCTCATTACCTCTGCACAGAAACAGCCAGTATTTATTTGCCTTTACTTACAGGGGACAACAATATACGTGGACAAGACTACCTCAGGGATTCATTAATTCGCCCACTTTGTTTTCTCGATGTCTTCAAGAACAGTTAAGCACCTTAAGCTTTAAAAGGAAATCCACTTTAGTGCAGTATGTGGACGACGTGTTAGTGGCTGGTGTAGATGAGCAGCGTAATCGTGAGGAAAGATTCAAGAGTTTATTGTCATGTGTCCCTGATGGGACAATGAAATTCTTGCCCAGCCTGTGAATGCGGAGCAGAACAACAGACAGCCAACCATGTCATCTCTGGGTGCCCGTTCTACCACCCACCACATGAAGCTCGGGGACTGGCAGACATTGACACAGACAACAACTTGGCTGCTCAACACCTGGCTTGAGATCTAACTATTCCTTTGGTTTATGTTTCATTCGCAAGAAGAAGAAAAAGAATCACCCGATCTGAGCCCAATTGAGCATGCCTTTTCAGAATCAGATTTTATTTGCCAAGTATGTTTTGCAACATATGAGGAATTTCATTGGCCAGGTCAGTCATATAATTAAAAGCAACAGACTCACAAACACATTTTAACATGAACATCCACCACAGTGACTCAAGTTCAAGTGAGTTTATTGTCATGTGTCCCTGATAGGACAATGAAATTCTTGCTTTGCTTCAGCACAACAGAACATAGTAGGCATTGACTACTAAACGGATCAGTGTGTCCATATACCATTATATAAATATATACACACATGAATAAATAAACTGATAAAGTGCAAATAACAGATAATGGATTATTAATGTTCAGAGTTTTGTCCGAGCCAAGTTTAATAGCCTGATGGCTGTGGGGAAGTAGCTATTCCTGAACCTGGTCGTTGCAGTCTTCAGGCTCCTGTACCTTCTACCTGAAGGTAGCAGGGAGATGAGTGTGTGGCCAGGATGGTGTGGGTCTTTGATGATACTGCCAGCTTTTTTGAGGCAGCAACTGCGATAAATCCCCTCGATGGAAGGAAGGTCAGAGCCGATGATGGACTGGGCAGTGTTTACTACTTTTTGTAGTCTTTTCCTCTCCAGGGCGCTCAAGTTGCCGAACCAAGCCATGATGCAACCGGTCAGCAAGCTCTCTACTGTGCACCTGTAGAAGTTAGAGAGTCCTCCTTGACAAACCGACTCTCCGTAATATTCTCAGGAAGTAGAGCTGCTGATGTGCTTTCTTGATAATTGCATCAGTGTTCTCGGACCAGGAAAGATCTTCAGAGATGTGCACGCCCAGGAATTTGAAGCTCTTGACCCTTTCAACCATCGACCCGTTGATATAAACGGGACTGTGGGTCCCCATCCTACTCCTTCCAAAGTTCACAATCAGTTCCTTGGTTTTGCTGGTGTTGAGGGCCAGGTTATTGTGCTGGCACCATATGGACTCTCTTCTCTACTCTGACTCATCCCCATCAGTGATATGTCCCACAACAGTGGTGTCGTCAGCGAACTTGATGATGGAGTTCGCGCTATGACCGGCTACGCAGTCATGAGTATAGAGTGAGTACAGCAGGGGGCTGAGCACGCAGCCTTGAGGTGCTCCCGTGCTGATTGTTATCGAGTCTGACACATTTCCACCAATACGAACAGACTGTGGTCTGTGAATGAGGAAGTCGAGGATCCAATTGCAGAGGGATGCACAGAGACCCAGTTCTGCGAGTTTGGTAACCAGCTTGGAGGGGATGATAGTATTACTCACTGTGATGGAAGGCAAAATAAAGTTCAAGTCCTTCCTTTTTATCTTCCTCGGTCAGGGGCCTCGGGCCCTCCATTGACGGGACGGTCTTGACTCCCGTAGCTGGCGGCATTCGGTCCGTCCGCGTCGAGGCGTTCAGCTCCTGCTTCGGGAGGTTGTCGGCTCCCCCGCGCCGGGTGATTGAACCTCGCATCGGGGCTGGTCAAACCTTCTGCAACGTTGGTAGGCCGCAGAGCCCGGAGAATGTGATCCAAAAATTGATCACATCTCCGGGAAGGTAGGAACTTGAAAAAAAGTTTCCCCCGATCACCTCCCCCTCCCCCCCACATAAAGCAAACCGAAGTACATTAAAACAAACTTAACAAACACTAAAAATAACAAAAAGATCAAAAAACAAACAGACTACCGGTAGGGCTGCCATTTTCCTGGCGTCCCTGGTGGTCTTTTATATGCTGAAGAGAAAACTGAAGGGGACTAGTCCCCAAAACAAGCACAAGCTAAAGATGGCTGCAATACAGGCGACCCTGACTAGTGAACAGGCTGCCGGTCTGAGCTGCAGGAGGCCTGGCCATCTGGCATAGAACTTTGTGTATTGTTAACTATATTTGTCATTTAATGTTGTATTGGGATGGATTAGGGCTGACTTGAGGGCTTTCGTGTATTTTGTTTCAGGGTTATCTCCATTTAGGCAGGTTAGAGACTCCGGTTCGACGGTCCATTGCGAGGCTGGCTGGAGCACTGTTATATTTGGTTTGTTAGTCGATTCTTGTCCCTGACTGTTGTTTGACTCTGGTTTGGGTTTTTGTCATCTTTTAACTAAATTAAAGACTATTTTCTTAAACTTGAACCTGGTTCTGGATTATGTTACGTGGCTCTGAGGTACCTCCCTTCGGGAGTTGTAACAAAATGGGGGCTCGTCCTAAGCTTTGAGGACCCTAGACAGTTTTGGGGTTTTTTTTGGTAGGCTTCCGGTGACTGAGGAAGTCTGTGTTGTGAGGGGATTTTTTTCTCTTCCGTTTGTGGTAACATTTGTGCCCAGGGTTTGGCTGGTGGTTTGGTCCTACATTTGATATGGAGTTTAAAGTGGAGGACTTTACTGAGGCTCCTAGTCGGGAGTTGTTTGACAAATCTACGAAGGAGCATTTGTTAGTGCTGGCAGAGAGCTATCAGGTGCCTATTGATAAGCATTCAAAGAAAGAGGCTATAAAGTTGGTGTTATGGTCTGCATTGAAGATGAGTGAGGTATTGCCTCTAGCTTCTACACAGCCTGGTCAGGAAATGGGGGACCTCATTCGATTGAGGGAGTTGGAGCTTGAAATGAAAAAGGAGGAGCTTGCAATGAAAAAGGAGGTGAGGGCCTTAAGAGAGAAAGAGCTCATGCTTGAGATGAAGCACCACAAGATGCAGGAGAAGGAACTGAATGCTACCCGAGTTTCTTCTGGGGAAAGGGAGTTTGATATGATCAAGAACATCCGCCTGGTTCCCCTGTTTAATGAGAAGGATGTGTTTACAAGTATTTTGCAGTGTTTGAACGGGTGGCTTCGTCCTTGAAGTGGCCTAGGGACATGTGGGCCTTGCTATTGCAGTGTGTCCTTGTGGGTAAAGCACGGGAGGTGTACTCGTCTTTATCTGTTGACAGCAGTCGGGACTATGAGTGTGTGAAGTCTACGGTATTAAGGGCTTATGAATTAGTTCCAGAGGCGTACCGGCAGTAGTTCCGGCACTTTAGGAAGTTTGATAGTCAGACTTATGTGGAGTTTGCTTGGGAGAAGGAGGCACTTTTTGACAGGTGATGCGCTTCTCAAGGAGTGAAGGATTTTAAGCTGCTGTGGGTCTTGATGATTATGGAAGACTTTAAGAACTGTCTCCCTGAGAGGGTTGCTACTTACCTTAATGAGCAGAAGGTGACGGAGGTATCTAAGGCCGCGGTGTTAGCAGATGAGTATGTATTGACTTATAAAACTGAGTTTGTTGGCCGATCCTACAGTTTAGTTGCATGGCCGTTTAATTGCGGTGGTGTCGCCGGTGGCAGTGTCAAAGCTGTTTCTGTGCCTGCAAGTGTCAGCACATTGCTACAGGGGGAGGTCCGAGCTGATAAGGTTGACGGAGATCTCAGGACTCAGGAAGGTCCTGTGTGCTACTATTGTAAAGGGAGCGGGCACATCTTAAAGTCGTGTCCCGTCCTGCACAAGAAAAATGCAAAGCCTGTGGTTTTGGTTGGTACACAAAGCACCTGTGGTTCCTGGGATGCCTGCGTCTGATGAGTGTAGTAATTATTCTGCGTTCATCACGAAAGGTTTTGTTTCTCTAGAGGATAGGGGTCATAGAGTTCCAGTATCCATCTTGCGTGATACTGGTTCTACTCAGTCCTTTATATTGGATAGTGTACTGCCGTTTTCTGGGGAGTCATCGGTTGGGTCCAGTGTCCCTGTGGTAGGATTCGTGTTGGAGGACATGGTAGTGCCTTTGCATACCGTGATTTTGGGGAATTACTTGGCAGGGGGTAGAGTTTTCATTACTCCTGAAGTGACGACTGTTCCGGTGGTGCAGAGTCCTGATAGATTGCCTATGCAGCATCCGATGGTCTTCACAGCTTGTGCTGTCACGAGGGCTATGGCTAAGAGCCAGGCAAAGTTTGAAGATGTAGTGGACCTGAGAGCATTTTTGGGGATCAGGATGATGGATCCTGTGTTGTGAAGGGTGTTTCTACATCTCAAGATGGGGTCTTGTCTGAAAATGTGCCGGTGTTGCTGTCACGTGACCGGCTGGTTGAGGAGCAAAAGAGTGATCCAGGTTTATCGGATCTGTTCGACTGCGTGGTGCCCGAGGGGGATATGGATTCCACAGCAAAGGGGTATTTTCTGAGGAATGGCTTACTGATGCGAAAGTGGTCTCCCTTGGATATGTCAGGGCATGATAATTGGAGCGTGGTTGATCAGATTGTGATAGCTCGTCGGTATAGGGACGAGATACTCAGTTTGGCTCATGATGGACCTCTGGGTGGACATTTGGGGGTCAATAAGACGTATGACCGTATCTTACAGAATTTTTTTTGGCCAGGGTTGAAAAAGGACGTGAAGCAGCACTGCAGGTGATGTCACATTTGCCAGGTGGCAGGAAAGCCGAACCAATCAATTGTTCCTGCGCCTTTATATCCAATCCCTGTGGTCGGGGAGCTATTTGAACGGATTCTAGTTGATTGTGTGGGTCCTCTACCTCGGACAAGGGTGGGCAACAAGTTTTTGTCAAAGGTTTTTGGTCAGGTAATGAAGTTGTTGGATATTGAGCATTGTTACTCCAGTGCGTATCATCCTGAGAGCCAGGGAGCTCTCCAGTAGTTTCACCAGACATTGAAATCTATGTTGAGGACTTACTGCCTGGAGTTTGAAAAAGACTGGGATGAGGGGGTTCATCTAGTTATGTTTGCGGTGCGTGAGGTCGTGCAGGAGTCTTTAGGGTTCAGTCCTGCTGACCTGGTGTTCGCGCATACTGTTCGTGGTCCGTTGAGGGTCCCGAAGGAGAAATGGTTGTAGGAGAATTCAAAACATAGTATTTTAGACCACGCCTGTACTTTTAGGCCTAGACTGCGGAGGGCATGCGAACTGACAATGGGTAATCTTGCTTCTGCTCAGTCTAGGATGAAGGGCTGGTTCGACAGGAAGGCTTCTAGTAGGACTTTTTCCCCAGGTGACAAGGTCCTGGTGGTGTTGCCTATTCCTGGTTCCAGTCTGCAGGCTCGGTATAGTGGTCCCTATCAGGTGGTTAAGAAGGTTGGTGCAAGGGATTACGTTATTGGTACCCCTGATCGGAGGTGTAAGACTCAGCTCTGTCATGTCAACATGCTGAAGCAGTACCATGAGCAGGAGCATGTACGGGTTGATGGGGAGGAGCTGTGTCCTTCAGTTTTGTCTAAGCCAGTTTTGGTTGTAGAAGTGCTGCCCCCTGACACGGGTGGTGATGTGGGTGAGGCACGGTTGTCTGTGGCAGAGACGCAGGGAAAGCTGTGCAACTCTGAAGCTTTGGAGTCGCTTCCCTTGCGGTTGTCTCATTTGTCTGGAAGTCAGCGGGATGATCTGCTTGCTTTGGTGTAGTCAAATGGGTCACTGTTTCTCGGATGTGCATTCTCAGACATCTGTGCTGCAGCATGACATTGACGTGGCCGGTGCTGCGCCAATTAAACAGCATCCGTATCGGGTCAATCCTGACAAGCATCATCGCCTAAGAGGTCAAGTTGACTATGCTGCAGCATGCAATTGCTGAACCTAGTTGTAGTCCGTGGAGTTCCCCGTGTCTACTGGCTATGAAGGCTAGTGGGGAGGACAGGTTTTGCACGGACTTTCGGAAGGTGAAAGCTGTAACTAAGCCGGATTGCTATCCTCTTCCACGGATGGAGGATTGCGTGGATCATGTGGGAAGTGCATCTTTTGTAACTAAGTTGGACATGCTAAATCCCCATCAGAGTTGTTACTCCACCATTGAGAAAGAAACCCTTGCTGTGTTAATGTCTGTGAGTCATTTTGAGGTTTATGTGGGCTCCTCGAATGCCCCTGTCATCATGTTCACGGATCATAACCCTTTGGTTTTTTTGCAGAACATGAAGATAAGAACCGGCGGTTAATGAGCTGAAGTTGGCAGCTGCAAGAATACAACCTGGAGTTCAGGCACATCAGGGGCAAGGATAATATCTTGGCTGATGCCTTGTCGCGCCAGTAGAGTTTTAGTACTGAATAGCTTCTTCTGAAGCTTGGGTTACACAAAAAGCTGGAGAAACTCAGCGGGTGCAGCAGCATCTAAGGAGCGAAGGAGATAGGCGACGTTTCCTATCTCCTTCGCTCCTTAGAAACGTCGCCTATCTCCTTCGCTCCTTAGATGCTGCTGCACCCGCTGAGTTTCTCCAGCTTTTTGTGTAACCCTCGATTCTCCAGCATCTGCAGTTCCTTCTTTAACATTCTTCTGAAGCTTATTCAGTATCTTTGGGTGGGGGTGTTAGGCACTCCCCCCCCCCGGTGAATGCTCTGTACTTACCTTTTCTGTTTCTCTCCTGAGTGCAAGCCCCGTGGCTGGGAGTCAGGAATCAAGGGGTTAAGAGCTCCTGTACCCGATTGGCCAAGCTGCGTCAAGTGACAGGTGACTCGTCGGAAGCTTAAATATCAGGAGTTCCCAGAATTCTCTGTCTTCGTCGACCCTGACTAGTGAACAGGCTGCCGGTCTGAGCTGCAGGAGGCCTGGCCACCTGGCATAGAACTTTGTGTATTGTTAACTATATTTGTAATTTAATGCTGTATTGGGACGGATAAGGGCTGACCTGAGGGTTTTCGTGTATTTTGTTTCAGGGTTATCTCCATTTAGGCAGGTTAGAGACTCCGGTTCAACGGTCCATTGCGGGGCTGGCTGGAGCACTGTTATATTTGGTTTGTTAGTCGATTCTTGTCCCTGACTGTTGTTTGACTTGGGTTTTTGTCTTCTTTTAACTAAATTAAATACTTTTCTTAAACTTGAACCTGGTTCTGGATTATGTTACGCGGCTCTGAGGTACCTGCCTTCAGGAGTCGTAGCACAGAGGGAAATAAATAAATGATGGGTCTTTGTCCCAAACATTACGGAAGGCACTGTTTCTGTCATATCAGGTGAAAAGCAAGATTTCCATTTGAAATGCCCTTGTCCACCGGTCAGGGTTCAACTTATTTGCTGCCTGTATTACACATTCTTATATCTGAGTGTTAGATGAGTGTTGATATGTTCCAATTCAGTCAACATTTATGAACACTATCGATAACAAAGTGTTTTAAAAATATTTTTTTAATTAAACACCAAATTCACACAAATAAAAACACAATATCTATTAGTACTTCTGGAAACTCATTTCTTACATCGCCAAGTATGTGCTGCAACTGTAAGTTACTGAGCCTTTAGTGAACATCACCCCTTCACTTCATCATCTGTGAAAATAAGTCCTCAATGCATAATTTAAAATCTTTCTGTCATGAAGCCACCATTGTTTTAAAGGGTAATCCACACTCAACTTGTTGGATCTGCAAGATCAGAAGAGCGCCGGAGGAATGCCACTGCCAAATAGTAATCGCCAAGAACTTGGAATCTTCCACGGCGGCTGAGACATGGGCTGCTGATCATTCTGAAGGGGAGAAGCATCATCATTAATGAAACAGTTCCATCCAATCAATATGCAGCAGAACAACAAATCATTCCCCATTTTGAATTTAAATGTTAAACCAATGTTAACTAACAATTCAAAGACCACAGACTCCAAGATTTTATCTGTTGAGGCAGATACTTTTTCCCACTGCTCATCCAACACAAGGAATGTTGTGCTCTTAGTTGTTAGAATTGAAAAGGCAGCATCAAATTTCCAAGCATTAGCAAAACAAATACACTACCCAGTAGTGATAGGATAAGTTTGAGAGTTGACAATTAGGATGAAGCATTCTCAAAGAGTGGATGACAACACGATTCATTTCAAATGAACAGAACTCAAATAAATAAATAAAGTTGGTGGATTCAGTAACATTCAAGTTCTGAAAGAAACAGTTGCCAACAACTGGAAGTAGAAAAGTTATCACATCCATCTAAAAACCTCAGCCAGAAAAAACTGTGATACACCTAACCTGCATTAATTTTGATGCATGTTATCTAGTAATGTATTTACCCCATCCCAACATCTTCCCAAGATAAGCAACTGTCAGATAAATGAGATCCAACATTGAATGCAAGACAATGGAAAATAATGCAGATGTGAAAGTAATATGCTCACATGTTATAATGAATGAATAATTTTATTGGCCAAGTATTCACATACAAGGAATTTGTGCAAGGCAAATTATAAGAAAGGAGAATAAAGAAAATATGCAAAAGGCACAGATTTACCCAAGTAAATGGCAATAGGACGAGTTCAACAACAGTTTAGATGGCTCCACTGTTGGAAGTTTAAATCTATTTTACTTAAAAATGGAAAGATATGTTGAAAATGGTGCAGGATTTTAAAGTGTTGAATTATGAGGACAAGTTATATAAAAATGGGCTTATACTTCAAAGTTAGAAGGGCAAAACAAAGACCTAAATTAGTGAATAGTATGACTAAGAGCATCTTACCAAATGGGTTTCAAGGGTTTAGGAACAAGAGAAATGAAGTAAAAGCAAGTTGAATTCATCATCAGAGAAGAAATAAGACTGAGAAATGAACCAATGACTGAGAGTGAAAAAAACCCTATTTTTTGGAGGATTTTAAATCTGTAATACTGCTGTAAGAACAGTTTAGAATGTTTTCTTTCTGGTCCGCAAAAATTGATTGACTGCATGCATTAAAAAAAGGTTTCAAGCGCCATTAATAAGCCACCAGCTCTCAGCATAATTCATGACAATTTTGTGCAAATCCAGCAAATTTTAAAAGTAATGAAGTCAAGTTCAAGATACTATTCATGCAGAGTTTGCAATTTGCGCTGCGTCTTCCATGCCCAGAGCTAGCTTGTGAATATCTCCTTCATAAACGAGACAAGCCACACTTCTCCATTATCAATTTCTTGGGATGTGGATATTGGTTGGAGACAAGCATAATTTACCCATCTCTAATTGTCATAAAAATTATGATAATGAGGCACCTTCTTGAATCGCTGAAATCCTCCTTGAGAGGTACTCCCAGTTTTAAACCCAACAACAATCGAAGAATGTGATTTTATGCATTTCATACAAAGCACTCACTTCATACTCCAACCACATGTACTGGTGGTAAAACAAATTCAAATATCTTCCAAGCTATCAGGTTTGTTGGGGCTGATCTCAACTGTAGAGTGTTCTGTGTACGAACCAGTGTTTTACAGTTTTTTTGTATTATGGAAAGGCTTAGGTAGTGAATTACATAAATGCACCCTGCCTCTGAGTTCCTCCTGTGGCCATGTTCTTAAGTTCTATGAGCAAAATTAGGCCATTGGGTCCATCAGGTTTACTTTGCCATTCAATCACAGTTGATCTATCCCTCTCAACCCCAATACGTCGTCTTCTCCCCATAACCCCCGACACTCGTACTAATCAAGATTACCTATCAATCTACACCTTAAAACACGATTGACTTGGCCTCCACATCCTTCTGTGGCAATGAATTCCACAGATTCACTACCGTGACTAAATGATTTCCTCATCTCCTTTCGAAAAGGTACGCCCTTTTATCCATGTATATCTATGACTGGTCTAGTTGGGTTTCTGGTGAACAGGAACCCCAGTGAGTTGACAGTGGGGAACTTACTGATGGTAATGCCATTGAACATCAAAAGTTAGGTGGCTGGATGGGATTGGATATCATTTGACATTTTTTGCAGGGACAATGTTATTTGCCACTTATCAGTCATGTTGTTAATGTTGTCTGCCTTGCTGTGGGCAGCCATAAACTGCATCCTATGCTGAGGAGTTGCAAATGCATCCCTGCACTTGAAAGGAAGGTCACTGAAGCAGCTAAACATGGCCCAGAACACTCTCCAGATGAATTCCTGCAGAGATACCCCAAAGCTGAAATGATTGACCACTAACAGCCATTGTGCAGAGAGTGACTCCAACCATTGCAGTATTTTCCTCTTAAGTCATACAGTGTGGAAACAGGATCATTGGCCCACCTTGCCCACACCGACCAACATCTCATTTATACTAATCCCACCTGCCTATGTTTGCCCCTTATCCCTCAACCTATCCTAACCATGTACCCATCTAAATGCTTCTTAAACATTGAGATAGTAGCTGGCTTAACCACTTCCTCCAGCAGTTCTATATACCCAACACCCTTTGTGCAAGAAAAAGTTACCCTTGAGTTCCCATTAAAACCCCCTCCCCCCCCCCCCCTCACCTTAAACCCATATCCTGTGGTTCTCGATTCCCCTACTCTTGATGCCACCAATTTCAGTTTTACTGTTGCAACATTTGGTCAAATATTTACCTCACCTCAGGAATTCAGCTCTTCATTTCACAATTAGACCTGATTGTGATGAGATCTGAACCCTAAAGGTCCAGGCAAAACACACTTTCCACCATCTAGCTGATGGTCAGAGAGAAATTAGGATTGGCCCTGTTTTTTCTAGTTGGGATACGTATACAATCTTCCACCCAGTTTTGGGGTAGATCCCAGTGTTGTAACTATTAGGGAATGTCAAATTTGAGCAAGAGTAGTTTAACATTCAAAGAAGCCATGGCTGACCAGTCCCAGGCTTCATCTCCTCATGTGCCCAAACACTCCCAGAAGGATTTTTTTTTTAACGTGCACAGCGGCCTTGTATGAAGGGATAACATACACTGTTAACATCATTCTTTAAACTTAAATATTTGTCTACACAAAAGTAAGAAATAACACATTGCAATTGTAGATAATGTGCGCACACAATCTTGTGAGTTGTAACTTGCAGCTGCACCACTTACTGGCTTTTCTATTAGCTGGATCCACTCATTCAGGAAATTGAGAAGCTTCAATGCATCTGGAATATTATCCCCTTCGGAACAGAAGATAAGCAGCACTGCCAATGGGATACCTTCAGCGCAACTGGATAACGAGAACAACCAAGAAAATCAGCACAAGCTGCAGGAATATTTCATCTTGCTGCAGATTTATTTGTTCTACCCAAGAAAAAGCAGCATTTAATCATCATTAATACCATGTTTAGCAGGCCAAAGAGGCTATTTGGAACTCTGTCAATATTCCCTCTTGTAGGACTTTGAGGGTAGTAGTACCCTTAAAAGGTTTTGTAACAAAGTGCTCCCTCTGGTGATCCAGCTGGGAAGTGCCCCAAAACAGTGCAGGCTTGAGTATACATTACAGCACAGGAACCGTCAGTCTACCTTCAGTCCACAATGTCTATGCTGAACACAATGTCAATTATATTAATCTCCTCTGCGTACACGTGATCTATATTCTTCCATTTCTAAATAGAGAGACCACCATTAATGTTTAGGTTTCTATAAATTCCTGGCAAATTAGTCAGGAGCTCTCGTAAGCCGAGAAACAAAATCTCGGAGGACCCCTGATACCGCCAAACTTTTTGTCAAACTTAGCTTAATGGGAAAAGGAATGGGTGACGTTTCGGGTCAAGACCATTCTTCTTTCCTTCTCTCCAGAGATGATGCCAGTCTCATTGAATTACTCCAGCATTTTGTTTCTATCGTCAGTGTAAAACCAGCATCTGCAGTTCCTTCCTTCACATGAGCTTAATGAGAACTGCCTGTCAGGCAAGAGCCAAAACCTCTGACAATTAACGAAGGAAAGCAATGCCACGATAAAAACGTAACCCCCTCGTCATTAACTATGGCTACTAACATGGGCTGAATCAGACTACATAGTCCGAGTGCTCTTTTCAAATAAGTTTCAGACCACTGCAAGGAATACGTTTCTAAAACATCAAATGTCTTCAATCACTGAAAAAAGCTTTACCTCTCTCGTCAACTCTCTGAAATATCCATTTTAGTGTCAAACATGTACAAATTCTAAATCATCCGAACCTGACCGGCACTAGACCCCCCACAGTGCACAAAGCACAGGCTACAGAATAACTCAGTGGGTCAGGCAGCATCTGTGGAAAGTCGATGAAACATGACCTGTACCAGACTCCTCTCCTAACTAAACAAACCCACAATGTAATTAAAATGTCAGCTGTCCATTCCCTCCACAAACATTGCCTGACCCGCTGAGATCCTCCAGCAACGCGTGCTTCGCTCAAAATTCCAGCATCTCCTCATGATATTGTAGCATTCCTTCACTGTGCCTACAAATCTGTTTGTCCATCTGTGGCATCCTTGCCCTTCAACCCATTGACTGGTATCCCAACCACCCTTCTCTCTCAGTTTGAGAGATAGGAATGGAGCACTTTATTGTCACATGTGACCAGGCACAGTGAAATTCTTTGCTTGCATTATGCAAATTGTCACCACATACATTGCTGACAAAGTTACAAAGTACCCCCGCCAGCTCCTCCTTTGTTCACCCCCCCACCCCCCCTGACGTCAGTCCCCCCATGCCGGGTCCCCCATTGTTCTTCATACAGCATGGATGCAGTCCCTTTGGCCCTTCGAGTCGATGCCGACCTTTGATCGCCCGCTCACACTTTCCTTTGCTTAGCACACAACAAAAGCTTCTCACTGTATGTATGCGCACGTGACAATTATACTCAGCTCAACTTACTCTCCCGCGACAGTTCCTTTCATATTTGGAGATTTTGCACAAAATCCTTTTAATTCACCACTCTGTCTTTGCAAGCAGGCACACTGTCTCAATTAAGTTGTTGTCCACCTCTCCTAACCCTCCTGGCCAGATTCCCAGTTTTCTTCAAAAGACCCTCTGTGTAAAATAAACCTAGGAGCGTTGAGAATATCTTCAACAGCCAGACACACTGCGCCTTTCCAAGTGTGCACCACTCAAGAATGCAAGTTAATAACTTATGATTTACAATTTTACAAATGAATCTTTACAATCAGAAACGGCAGAAGATTGTACCAGTCATGGGCATGGAGGAGATCAAAGATCGGTAAACATTTAGAGAGTGGCTGCCTCACATTACCAGAGACCTGGGTTCAACCCTGATTTTGGGTGCTGTGTGGTGTTTGCATGTTCTCGCTGTGACCGCATGGTTTCCTCCGGGTGCTCCAGTTTCCTCCCACATCCCAAAGACGTGAGGCTTAGTAGGTTAATTGGGCTCAGATCCTCTCTCAGTGAGTACTGCTAGAACTCAGTTCCAGCACTTTGAATTTATATCCCCTACCTGTCAGTATAGAGCGACTTTGTGATCCCTCCGCCTGGGATAGAGAGCTCTAGTTCCACCTCACTGATTCCTGGGAAGGCTGCCACCTTTTCCATTTCTTTCCATTTGAGGATCTGGAACTCATTTTCCATGATGTTCTGCAGAGCAGGCGTTGCCAAATATCGTAGTGGAGTGCTGTGAAGATGGAACAGGTTCTGAATGAAGAAGGGTCACAAACCAAAACGTCACCTATCCATGTTCTCTTGAGATGCTACCTAACTCGCTGAGTTACTCCTGCACTTTGTGTCCTCCACAGATTTTGAAATGTTTGATCCGCTCCATCCTCTCAGATATTCCATTTTGGCCATTGCTTACCTGAATTTTTCTGCTACTTAAAACCTGTTCTACTTATAACTTCAAAGTTCTAATACAAGATCAAACAAAACATTATTTTTTGCTTTTTCCTTTCATAGAAGCCGGAAGACAATTTTAAATTCCATTCAGCATGACAGCATTTTAAGTTTCAAACAGATTTTTCATCTAAATTCAAGCAGCAATCAAATGCTAATCTTCATGACAGGTTTGATCCTGACGTTGGGTGGTATCTGTGTGGAGTGTTTGCAGACTATCTCTGTCTCCGTTGCACGTTCACCCTGCATAGGTGATAACAGCCATCACTTGCCAGGCTTTTACCCACCCCACCTCTCGTCCAGCTTTCTCCCCCCCCCCTCCCTATCTCTTCCCACAAAACAATCGGTCTGAGAAAGCATCCCGCTCTGAAATGTCATCTATCCATGTTCTCCAGTGATGTGGCCTGGCCCGCTGAGTTACTCCAGCACTGTCCTTTTCAAACAAAACATTTGGGGTTCACAGACAGGAAGGTTTTGGTGGATATGGGCCAGGGCCTATATGCCCTGCCACAGAGGGCAGTGGAGGCCAAATCACTGGATGGATTTAAGAGAGAGTTAGATGGAGCTCTAGGGCTAGTGGAATCAAGGGATATGGGGAGAAGGCAGGCACGGGTTACTGATAGGGGACGATCAGCCATGATCACAATGAATGGAGGTGCTGGCTCGAAGGGCCAAATGGCCTCCTCCTGCACCTATTTTCTATGTTTCTATGGGACTAGCATGAATGAGAATTATTGGTCAACGCTGCAAGTTGGGCCGAAGGACCTGTTTCCATGCTGTGCGACACTATTTGGGTTTACTTTCTTCAGATCCTGATCTATGCCCTAGAACTCTTAGCCGCATTGCAGCCGCTCCCCATCATCACCACCTACAACCTCTTCTGAAGGTTCTAAATTGATAAACCCTCTGAACACTTGCAATTGCGTAAGTTTCCTACTAAAAGCATTTCTATCCCCAGTTTGTTCTAAAAAAAAAACTGAACTGAATAAGTCAACAAGCCATAAACATCGTTGCAAGGTCAGGTTTGTAGGATTAAATATTTCTCATGAACTGTGACTGTAATAGCAAAGCAGAAATGTATTACATAGATAGTGACACCAGGGCACTGATCAGATAACAGGAATGGGCCAAAGATAAAATCACATTTGACAAATCTGTCGGAGGTTTGAGGTTATAACCAGAATAGATTTATGGAAAACGGGTGTTGCATATTTTTACAAATGCTCACTAAAAAGAGTTCTCATCAATAAACAAAAATAGATATTATCTGAAAAATTATTAGCCTTCAGGGTTAAAACTGACCAAGAGAAATTGAAACGGTGCAAGAATGTAATTCTTAGTCCAACATTAAAGGGCATGTCTAATGTTAGTTTAGGTGTCCCTTGGTGTGCCTTGTGTGGGGGGTGGTGGGGGGAGGGGGGGAACCGCTTTCGGTCGCCTCCTCAACAGAGAGGTAACTTTTTCCATGCTGTTACTCCCTCCCGGGCGATTGGATTGGAGCATGGATTGGAGCGGAATCGGGCCCGGAGCAGCAGGCGCAGCGCGGACTCTTCCGTGGGGCGAACCCTTGCTGGGGATCATCAGAGAGGAGTGCTCCGACCGCTGGCCCGGTGACTTTGGCAACATGGGGCTGTGGTCTTCGGAGCTTCCAGCCACGGACGGGGCATGGACTTACCATCCTGAGTCAGTGATCCCTTGCCGGGGATCGCCGGAGAAGAGCTCCAACCGCCGGCCTGCGGCCTATAACATCCTGAAGCCGCGGTCTCCGGTAGGAAAGTTCCAATTTGGGACCTCCAAGCCACAGAGTGTGTTTGACCGTCTCGACGAGAGGGCCTGTACATCGGGCCGTCCGTAGCGGCGGCTACAGAATAAAGGGTTTATGGCCCTGCCCACGGGTGAACAAAAGAGGAGGAATGGCTGAACCTTGTTGCATTCCACCACAGTGAAGAATGCTGTGGTGGATGTTTGTGTTAAATCTTATTATGTATTTTGTGTTCTTTTTAAGTGTATCGCTGCTGGCAAATTCATTTCAATGCACCTCCAGGTGCATGTGACGAATAAAATTGACTTTGACTTTAGAAGGCAGAAGGCAGAAATGCTTCATGGAGATGTCGGGGGCAAGTTTTTTTTAAAAACAAGTTCAAGTTCAACAGAGAGGTGAGGATCTGAAACACAATGACAGGTATGGTGGTGGAGATACATAAGATAGTAGTATTTAAGAGGCTTTAAAAAGGCACATGGAAGTGCAGGGATTGGAGGGATATGCGGCATGTCAAAGCAGATGAGATCAGTTTAACGGCATAATGTTAGCACGAACATTGTGGGCCGAAGTACAGCGCGCAGGAACAGGCCCTATTCTATGGTTATGTTGAAAACCATTTTCCTATCCAGAAATCCAGACTTTTAAGTCCTTTTGGAAAGAATGTCACCCATACCCTTCAGAATCCAACCGGAGATGTAGTGAAGCTGCCAAAGTCCTTGCTCCAAGGCTCAGGATACTGTTCATCCACTGAACCTACTGAAGGTCAATGTAAGCTTTCTCAAGTGTTAAATGTTATGCAAGAAGCCAAGCTTACCCAACGAGCTGCTGGTCAACACGGTGATGGGCAAAGCTGCTGGACAGGACGACAACCCGACTGAACTCACTCTCCTTAATCCACGAAAGGATCTGCTGTCGGAATGAGCGCTGTTTCCCCTACAAAAGGCAGCAGAAACACTGGCTGCAACATCAACATTTCAAAAGGAAATAGGTCAATTTACACATGCACACTGGAGTTTTGTTTAGTTTGGAGATGCAGTATGGAAACAGGCCTTTCAGCCCAGAGTTTGCATCGATCAACGTTCACCTGTTCACACTAGTTGAATGTCAACCACTCCCTCCACACTAGCGGCAATTTACCGAAGCCAATTAACCTACAAACCTGCATGTCTTTCGTGTGCGGGAGGAAACTGGAGCTCCCGGAAAAACTCATGTAGTCACAACGAAAATGTGCAAACACTGTACAGATAGCACCTGTAGTCAGGATCAAACCCAGGTTGATTTCTCCAATTTCAAGTACCTCCTCCATTCCCTCTCCCTCTCCCACCCAAGTTGTCCTACTAGTTACACTGTTCACACCCTTGTATCCCTTTATTATCACCTCTCCCCAAGCCAACAATGGGTCATTATGGGCTCCACCCTTCTTTGATCATCTGTTGTCAATTTTGGGACTAACCTATGATGAAAGAATGGGCTGACTGGGCTTGTATTCACTGCAATTTAGAAGGATGAGAGAGGATCTTATAGAAATAGATAAAATTCTTAAGGAATTGGACAGGCTAGATGCAGGAAAATGTTCCCGATGTTGGGGGAGTCCAGAATCAGGGGTCACAGTTTAAAAATAAGGGGTAGGCCATTTAGGACTGAGATGAGGAAAAACTTTTTCACCCAGAGAGTTGTGAATCTGTAGAATTCTCTGGCCAATTCACTGGATATGTTAGAGTTAGATATAACTCTTAGGGCTAATGGAATCAAGGGATATGGGAGAAAGCAGGAACAAGGTACTGATTTTGGATGATCAGTCATGATCATATTGGATGGTGGTGCTGGCTTGAAGAGCCAAATAGCCTACTCCTGCACCTATTTCCTGTGTTTCTCAGATTTTACAGTGTCATTCCTTCTCAGTAGGGTCTCGACTCTAAACATCACCTATCCATAGATAGACACAAAGTGCTGGAGTACCTCAGCGGGTCAGGCCTTTTCTTACCTCCAGTTCAGTCCCCTCCACTGTCAGTTTGAAGAAGGGACCGGACCCGACCTGAAACATAACCCATCCTTTTTCTCCAGAGTTGCTGCCTGACCCATCAAATGTACCTTGCTTTGGGTCCAGCGATCATAATTCAAGCACACACTGAATTAAATGTACGTCAAGTACCTTCCTTTTGTATTGAATCCCTTCACTGCAAAGGCTAACACAGCATTTGCCGTTTTAATTTAAAACAAAGTTAAAGATAATCAAATCAAGTCAACGTGGTCTGATGAAAGGCAAATCATATTTGACAAATTTGCTGGAGTTCTTCGAAGGATGTTGGAAGCAGGGCCGATAGAGGGAAAACCTATGATTCTTGATTCCCTTATCCTGAGTGCAAGGCAATATGTTCACCCCATCTATTCCCCTCCTGATTTTATACATCGCTAAGATTGTCCCTCAGCCTCCTGCACTCCAAGGAATAAGTCCCTAGCCTGCACAACCTTTCGCTATAGCTCAGACACTTCCTATTCCTGCTTCTATTTTCTTGTGTTCTTGCTGACTCTACCTGAATGTGGAGATGCTGAGCCCCACAATCCACATTAGTTCTGTACTCCAACATTTACTAATTCCTCACCTTTAGCAGAGCACATTTAGCCTTTCTTTCAGCA
Source organism: Raja brachyura (assembly GCA_963514005.1). Next base: position 28,797,051 of record OY740784.1, on the reverse strand, counting down.
TGCAGCTAATTCTCTCTGAACTTTGTATCCCAACACACCAATCATATTGTCAATTCAGATTATAATTTAAATCAGACAGAGCATCACTTAGAAGCAGTGGAAAAAAGAGAAATGGTTGTAAATTCATCCACAAAGGTGAGACATTTCTCTATAATGGATTTCACAGATTGATAAATGACAATATTTTGGAATGACCTTTGCCAGACTACTGATTGCTTTGTTTTTCAGTTATTCTTAATGTGGAGCTTGTATCTCAAGACAAAAATTATAGAAAATAACTAGTAATTTAATGGTGTGAAATGCTTCTGAAGTTTAATCAACTCCAATTAGTCACACTGGTGTCCTTGGGTTTCAAAGACTTGGTAAATGCATGAATGTCATGTTTCACTCTGTATACATTAAAACTAACCGTTTGAATCAAAACTACTTTTTTGTTCAAATAAGTAATTTGGGTGTCTCTTCGGCCCCAATTCCATATTTGGTGAACCGTTTCCTGTAGATTTCAACAGATTTAATTCAGCAAAGACAAACAACCCTTCTGATTATATCAGAAGGGTCTCAATCCAAAACATGACCCATTCCTTTTGTCTAGATATAACCATATAATAATTACAGCACGGAACAATTCTGCCTGACCCGCTGAGTTATTCTAGCATTTTGTGTCTTTCTGATTTTATAGCTCTAAATACCTGAACAATTGGCGATCGGATCTGTAGGACAGCCAACTTCCGGTCTGCTGATGCATAAACTGTTAAATAGAAATAGCAACACATTAAACACATGAGGCTATCGTTTTTATAGTGAGGTTTTGAAATTCCAATCAAATTATTTTCAAAAATAATTTATGCTCATAAAGTAATCTAATGCATTTGAAAGAAATGACCAGTTATTGCATATTCAACTACCTCACAAATACAAAATTTCTCAGCAGCAGAGACCTCTACATTCAGTAGAGTCTGGAAATCCAAATTTAAAAGAGAAAACATTTAAAATACTCAGCAGGTCAAGCAGCATCTGTGGGGAGAGAAATGTTTCAGATAAACTTTCACAAGATTCAAGATATGCTTAGTTGTTCATTCAGATTTGTATTTTTATTATCACATGACATGTCGCAGTGTTTTGTACACAAGGTACGCAGAGTCGCCATGTATAGGGTGCCAACAAAGTTACAATGAAGTCCCAATCGAAGTCATAGAGCGGAGCTGATCTTTGGTCCCAATGGGCCCTCTTTGTGCTCAGCGAGCAATTTGCCCCAATGTCAGTCTTCCTTTTCATAATCTAAAAACTTTATTAAAATATCCAGAATTTCCAGTTCTCCAGGCACATTTTACATTAAAATCGGCCACAATCTGTTTGCTTTTTTTCAATGCAGAAAGTTACCCCACTCACCCTCACAGCTGGTGCACATTACTGAAGAGTTCTCAGAAGTCGTTGCATACGGATCGTTTCCCACCACCGGTACAAGGCCATCACTGTGGATATAACCGACCCGTGGCAGACCAAGTGTGGAGATGATCAGATCCACTGCTAATTGGCCAACATTTCCCACAGAAACAACTGGCTGTAAACACAAAAGATCAGTTCATCATAACTTAGAAAAACAGCGTATTATGCCAAATCCCAATTACTCCCCAACCTACACTCCTCCCTCACAAAATGGTAGATATTGTTATGGACATCATTACTCAAGCCCAACGTATATGCCTCCGTGAAAAGTGTGTGAGCACAGACATAAGGACTATAGGAAAAAGCCATACATAGTCATACAGAATGGAAACAGGCTCTTCCTCCCCACTTACTACAGTGACCAACATGTCCCACCTATACTAGTCTCACCTACCAGCATTTGGCTCATATCCCTCTAAACCTGTCCTATCCATGTACCTGTCTAAATGTTTCTTAAACTTTGGCCCAGCAGTCACGGACTAGATGCCGGGGTCACACTTCATAGGAACATTAGAAAGGCGGATCTGTCGGTGATGTTCCTGTGGCTGACATTCCTGTATTGAGAAGCTAAACCTTGCCTGCCCTCAGAATCCATGGTTATCAGGTGATCATGGAGGCACGGGAGACTGCAAATGCCTGAATCTTGAAAAAAAAGTGCTGGAGGAGCTCAGCGGATCAGGCAACATATGTGGAAGGAAATGGATAGGTAATGTTCTTGGTGGAACCCTTTACTTCTTTCTAGATTAAAGATACCGCATAGAATCAGGCCTTCACTCTACACCAGCCATCAATTGCACTAGTTCTGTTACTCCACGTTCACATCAATTCCCCTCACACAAGAGGCCAAGCTGCACTTAGTTGGAAGGACCTGAAGGAAACCCACGCAGTTACAGAGAAACGTGCAAATGAACCATTTACGTTTCGTTAAACTAAACTAGACTCCACACAGAACACACCCGAGATCATGATCAAACCCGGGTCTATTGCACTGAGACGGTGGTTTTATCAGCTGCACAAATCCTTCTGTAGTCTAATCATATACAGTGAAGTAGTATTTAACTTGTAATGATATCTTTCCGGGCCTTGTGCACAGTTCCAGTTGCTCGACAATAAAATGCGAGTGCAAACAAGGTCCTCTTTGGCATATTAAACTGCACACTACATTATATGTGCTTCTTCTTTCCTCTTTAGTTCTCTCTGGTTCTCAGTTGTGGACAAAGGACCGAGTTTCACCAAGCTGATCCTCTGTCATTTCCTCCTCTGACGCTGCCCACCTGCTGAGTTAGTGAACTGGAGGAACAGCACCTCAATTTCGCTTGGGCAACTTACAACGCAGCAGTATGGTGATTTCACTCATTTCAGGGAAGCAACCACAAGCCTCGATGAGTATACGGACACTGTATCATCATATGTCAGCTTTTGCGAGGACAGTTGCATTCCAACTAAGACCCGGACATGGTTCAACAACAAGCCCAGGTTCACTGCAGAACCAGACAGCTCCAACGATCTAAAGAGGAGGCCTACAGGAGCGGGGATGCAGACCTCTACAGGCAGGCCAAGTACAAGCTGAGAAGAGGAATCAGTGCTGCCAAGGAAAGGTACGCTGAGAAGTTGAGGAGCAAGTTCTCAGCTAGTAACTCTTCTTCAGTTTGGAAGGGCTTGCAAGAAATTACCAGCTACAAGAGGAAAGCCCCCTGCTCTTTGGACAATCGTCAGCTGACCAACGACCTGAATGAGTTTTACTGCAGGTTTGAAAATCAAAAACATAAGCCTGGTACCCCCTCCCCAACCCAACACAGCCAGACCCCAGTCTACAAAGAATGGACCCTGCACCCTCTCCTTCCCATTCACCACTTCACACCTACTCAAGGCAAGACTCCAGTATGAAAAGACTGGACCATTTCCCACCCCAACTAGCACTGCACACCCACTCACAGCCTGCCCCCAGTCTGCAAAGACTGTGCCTTTCTACACCCATCCCCCTTCAATCATCACTTCACACCCAATCACCCACACCCTCTCTGCTGCACAACATAACTTATCCAATATCAACAATAAAAATAGAGGAGGTGGAGAGGCTTTTCAGAGGACAAAAGAACTGGAAATCTCCAGGACCTGACAATGTTTCATAGAAACATAGAAAATAGGTGCAGGAGTAGGCCATTCGGCCCTTCAAGCCTGCAACGCCATTCAATATGATCATGGCTGATCATGGTTTCCACCTCTACTCTTAAACTCTGTGCCAAACAGCTGGCACCAGTCTATACAGACATTTTTAACCAGTCCCTGCAAACATGTACTGTCCCCGCCTGCTTCAAAGTCTCCACTATTGTCCCTGTACCCAAAAAGGCAAGGAGTACTTATCTTAATGACTACAGGCCTGTCGCACTGACCTCTGTAGTCATGAAGACACTAGAAAGGCTTGTGCTGGCCAAGCTGAAAAATATCACAAACTCCCTGCTGGACCCTCTGCAGTTTGCATATCAGGCCAATAGATCTGCGGATGATGCAGTCAACCTGGGCCTGCACTTCATCCTACAGCACCTAGACCACCAGGGGACCTATGCGAGGATCCTGTTTGTTGATTTTAGCTCTGCATTCAACACCATTGTGCCAGAGCTACTACACTCCAAATGTTCCAAGTTGACTGTGCCTGAACCCCTCTGTCAGTGGATCACCAACATCCTGACAGACAGGAAGCAGCATGTGAGGCTGGGAAATCACATCTCGGACCCGCAAACTCTCAGCATAGGAGCACCGCAAGGCTGCGTGCTCTCTCCTCTCCTCTCTCTCTACACCAACGACTGCACCTCCACAGACACCTCTGTCAAGCTTCTCAAGTTTATGGATGACACAACCCTGATTCACTGATCCAGGATGGGGAGGAATCTGCTACAGACAGGAAGTGTCACAGCTGGCGTCCTCCCCCTCCCCGCACTCCACTCACCATCAACAACATCACAGTCACATCTGTGGAGTCTTTTAAGTTCCTGGGAACCATCATCTCCAAGGACCTTAATGAGGGGCAACCATCGACTCCACAGTCAAAAAGGCACAACAGAGGATGTACTTCCTAAGGCAGCTGAGGAAGCACAATCTGCCACAGGCAATGATGGTCCAATTCTACACGTCCATCGTACAGTCTGTCCTCACCTTCTCCATCATGGTCTGGTTTGGCTCAGCCACCAAGCACGACACATGGAGGCTGCAGCGAATCGTCCGATCAGCAGAGAAGGTTATTGGCTTCCCTCCATTGATGAACCATACATTGCAAGGGCCAGGAAGCGAGCGGGCAAGATCATCTCTGACCTCTCTCACCCTGGCCACAAACTCTTTGAATCATGTCCCTCTGGAAGGAGACTCCGGATTGTCAACGCTGCCACAGCCAGACATATAAACAGTTTTTATCCACGAGTAGTTGCTCTACTCAACAGCCAAAAATCTGTAGTCGCCCTTTGATCTGGTATTTTGTTGGTTCACATGCTTGATCAATGGTGTTTTATCATTAATGTTTTATTATTATTGTTTAGTGTTTTCTGAGTCATTCATAACTGTCACAACTGTCAACTACCCACATGTTGTTACTTGTGGGCGGAGCACCAAAGCAAATTCCTTGTATGTGAATACTTGGCCAATAAACTTACTTAGTTAAAGTAACCCCTGCATCCCCTCTGTCCCTCTCCCACCTGAGTGGTCATACTAGTTTCACTGTCGTCCCGGTGAGCTTCATTGTCTGTATCATTAACACCTACCCCACAGCCAACAATAGACCATTGTGGGCTCCACGTTTCCTCGATCATCTTACTTTTTAGCTTATCTTTCATTCATTCTATATCGCTCTACATCGCCGACTATATCTCTCGTCTGCTCTCCCCTAACTCTCAGTCCGAAGAAGGATTTCAATCCTAAACGGCACCTCTTCCTGAGTTACTCCAGCATTTTGTGTCTATCTTTCCTCGAGCTGTTGGTCTCTGCAACGAGGTGATGACCTCAAAAGGTGGGATCTTGCTGTGTAAAGATCGAGGGAGTTAGATGTGGCCCTTGTGGCTAAAGGGATCAGAGGATATGGAGAGAAGGCAGGTACGGGATACTGAGTTGGATGATCAGCCATGATCATATTGAATGGCGGTGCAGGCTCGAAGGGCCGAATGGCCTACTCCTGCACCTAATTTCTATGTTTCTATGTAAAAGACCGCCAACCCTTTGCCACAGCGAGCGGTCATGCAATGGGCGCGATACAAACACGATCGCACCGGCGGCGCTGGAACGAGGACGGGGAGAGGGGGAGAGGAGGGAGGAACGATGGGTGTGTGGGAGAGGGGAGGGGGAGGCAGAGTTTCTCAGCGGGGGTATATATCGACCATGACCAGGAGGGGTGAAGGAGGGTGTTACCGGGTGCACATAAATATATATATAAATATAATATAATGTATATTGACCATGACCAGCACGAGGCCCCGCAGGTTGACGGCGGCCCCGCGCGCCACGAACAGCGGCGACATCCCGGCGACCAGTCGCTCCTGATGATGCGCCCGCGGTCCTGTCATTGCAACCGGCGACCTCGGGCTATCCGGCGCCGCGCTGGCCACCTACTCCCCCTGCCTGACGACATTTATTCAGGGGCTGATATGCAGGTGAAATTCAGGGGCTGATTCTGTACGGATTATATCCCGAGGGTGTATGTGGATTAATTGAAACTAAACGAATCAATCAGGCGATGCGGGCGGCGGTTCCCGCTCGGTTTTGGCGCCAGTTTTGAACGCGGAGCGAGACCACGCGACGGTTGGGGACGGCGGGTCCTGGCGTCACGTGAGAGTGACGTACGGGGGGGGCAATGACGTTCGCGGAGGGGCGTGGCTTGTGCATCGGCGAGCGATTGGGGGAGGGGCTTGATGACGTCTGACCGACGTATAACTTCGGCAGAGGGGCGTGGTCTGGGGCACCGTCGTGCGATTGGTGAAGGGGTTAGTGACGCCTTAACGGAGGCGTGTTTTGGGGTGTGGGCGGGGCTTGCCGACGTCGGGCCGTGACGCGAGCGGTGGGCGTGGCCTCGGGGCTGGACGATGCCAGCGGGGGCGGAGCCTGTTGGCCGTGGAGACGCGGAGCCGCCGCCGCCTCATCCCCGCTCCTCCCGCCCAGAGCCGCCGGTCCTCTTCTATCCTCTCCTCCCGGGCAAAAGCCGCGGCCTATCGGCTGGCCAGCATGGCGCTGCCGCCCGAGAAAGCCTCCGAGCTGAAGCAGATCATTCGCAACCAGCTGTCGCAGGTGAGCCCGTTCCCCGAAGCTGCTGTCGGCCGGGGGTCTAAGTGACGAGCAAAGTGCCGGAGGGACTCGGGCAAAGTTGTGGAAACTCACTGACTTTGTGGCTCAGGCAGCATCTCTGGAGAAAAGGGATGCTGCCTGTCCAACCTTCTCCAGATGTTGTCTAATCTTGTATATAACTTGATGTAACAAGTAGAATGGGTAAGGGAGAGCCGGTGGATGTATTAGTGTGTCTGGACACAGCCTTTGACATGGTCCCACACAAGAGATTAGTGTGCAAAATTAGAGCACTTGGCAGACAGGAACCAAAGAGTAGGAATTAACGGGCCCTTGTGCCGCAAGGCTCGGTGCAGGGACACCAGTTATTTACAATATATGTTAACGATTTAGACAAATTAATTAAATGTAACATCTCCAAGTTTGCGGATGACACAAATCTGGGTGGCAGTGTGAGCTGCGAGGAGGATGCTATGAGGCTGCAGGGTGACTCTGGTTGGGTGAGTGGGCAGATAGATGCAGCATAATGTGGATAAATGTGAGGTTAGGTTTAAGTAAGTTTATTGGCCAAATATTCACATACAAGGAATTTGCCTTGGTGCTCCGCCCACAAGTAACAACATGACATACAGTGACAGTTACGAATGACTCAGAAAACACTAAACATTAATAATAATAAAACATTAATGATAAAACACCACATATCCAACAAAATACCAGATCAAAGGGAGGCTACAGATTTTTGGCTGTTTAGTAGAGGAACTACTCGTAGATAGAAACAGTTTTTATGTCTGGCTGTGGCAGCTTTGACAGTCCGGAGTCGCCTTCCAGAGGGAAGTGATTCAAAGAGTTTGTGGCCAGGTTGAGGGGTCAGAGATGATCTTGCCCACTCGCTTCTTGGCCCTTGCAGTGTACAGTTCATCAATGCAGGGAAGGTTGCAGCCAATAATCTTCTCTGCTGATCGGACGATTCGCTGCAGCCTCCAGGTGCCGTACTTGGTGGCTGAGCCAAACCAGACCATGATGGAGAAGGTGAGGACAGACTCTACGATGGACGTGTAGAATTGGACCATCATTGCCTGTGGCATATTGTGCTTCTTCAGCTGCCACAGGAAGTACATCCTCTGTTGTGCCTTTTTCACTGTGGAGTCGATGGTAGCACCCCACTTAAGGTCCTTGGAGATGATGGTTCCCAGGAACTTAAAAGACTCCACAGATGTGACTGTGGTGTTGTTGATGTTGAGTGGGGTGAAGGGAGGGGGAGCTCTCCTAAAGTCTACAATGAATTCCACTGTCTTAAGAGCATTGAGCTCTAGGTTGTTGCTACGGCACCAGGATGCCAGCGGTGACACTTCCTGTCTGTAGGCAGATTCCTCCCCATCCTGGATCCACTTTAGTGGCAAGAACAAGAAGACAGGTAATTATCTGTCAGATTAGGAAAAGGGCAAGTGCAAAGAGACCTGGATGTGCTTGTACATCAGTCACTGAAAGTAAGCATGCAGGCAGTGAAGAAAGCAAATGGCATGTTGGCCTTCATAGTAGAAGATTTGCGTATAGGAGCAAGGAGGTCCTACTGCAGTTGTACATATGATGACAGAATGGGTCGACTGGGCTTGTATTCACTGGAATTTAGAAGGATGAGATGGGATCTTATAGAAACATATAACATTCTAAAGAGATTGGACAAGCTAGATGCAGGAAAATGTTTTCCCATGTTGGGGGAGTCCAGAACCAGGGGTCACGGTTTAAGAATAAGAGGTAGGCCATTTAGGACTGAGATGAGGAAAAACCTTTTCACCCAGAAAGTTGTAAATCTGTGGAATTCTCTGCCACAAAAGATAGTGGAGGCCAATTCACTGGATGTTTTCAAGAGAGAATTAGATTGAGCTCTTGGGGATAAAATCTCATTGTACCACAATATTTTGTTATCTTGCTCAGTTTAAAAAGTTGAGATACGGGAACTGCAGGTGCTAATTTACGGGGGGGAAAAGACAAAGTGCTGGGGGAACGTCGGATCATGCAGCATCTCTGGAGAACATATTCTTTAGCGATACTGCATGTCTTGCAGAGTTCCTCCAGTGCTTTATATCCTTCCAGCGTTAAAAATATTTTTATTTTTCATTATCTTCCAAACGGAATAATTCCATATTTTTAGCCCATTAAGGGTGTTATAGCCCATCTGCTACTTGTCCACCTACTAAAGCTATCCATGTCCCTTTGGGTGTGTGATGTAAGCACTTTGTAAATATCTTTCTTCAGTATGATGATTTCTTCACTATGTGATTTCAGTGCCTGCCACTTTAATTCTCTTTACACCTACTGTGACCTATTGTGTTAAAGAAGGAACTGCAGATGCTGGAGAATTAAGGGTATACAAAAGGCTGGAGAAACTCAGCGGGTGCAGCAGCATCTAAGGAGCGAAGGAGATAGGCGACATTTCGGGTCGAGACCCTTCTTCAGACTCGTGACCTCTTATTGGCCTGTAATACTTCAGTGCTGCCCAACGTTGGCACTGTTGGGATTTAATAAGATAAAAAAATAAAAGCTGAAGCAGGCTAGCCAGCCCACTAAACTCGCATTTCCATTCATTAAGATTGTGGTTGATTATCCACCTTGATGCCATTTTCCACCACTATTCTAGTTTAGTTTATTATTGTCACATGTACTGGGGTACAGTGAAAAGACTTTTGTTTCATGCCATCCAGTCAGCAAAAATACTCTACAATCAAGCTGTCCACAATCTACAGATACAGGACAAAGGGTACAATATTTAGTGCAAGATAAATTATTCTAAATGCAAACTCTGATTAAAGGTAGTCCAAGGTTCTTCAATGGAACGTCAGGGCCACCCCCTAGTTGGTGATAGGACGGTTCAGATGTGAAAGAATAGAGAGTGAAGCATCCACTAGATGATTTTCAACATCAGTAACCTTGGGGTTGAAACTTACTAGAAAGAAGTTATTCTCTCGCTACAACGGGCTGGTCAGGTTTTAAGGTCCATAGTAGAAGTACTGGCGCAGCAGTGGACTTGCTGCCTTACAGCGCCAGAGACCCGGGTTTGAACCCGAGTACAGGTGCTCTGTGCAGAGTTTGCACATTCTCCCCGTGACTGCATGGATTTCCTCCGGGTGCATCGATTTCCTCCCACATTCCAAAGATGTACAGACTTGTAGATTAATTGGCTATGGTAAATTGTTCCTAATGTGTAGGATAGTGCTAGTGTACGGCGCGGACTCGGTGGGTGGAAGGGCCTGTTTATGCGCGGTATCTCTAAACTAAACTATGTATTTGCTTCCTTTGTGACATTTGTAAATACGAATACACAATATGCAGAGGGAGGCATTGGCACTTACTTGCCTTTCTAGTGCTTGTTTTGCAGTTTTTGTAGATTGACAAGAGTATATTTGTCATGATATTGACATTTTTGAAGAAGCTTTGAAAGATAACGTACTTCTTGTTTGTTTATTTTAATGTTAATTTTAAACTGGGAATCAGATTTGAAAATTTCCTATGGTAGTAGCTTGCTGAATATTTTTTCCCCAGATGAACGTCCATGGAAAAATCAGGGATATATTATCGGAGTCAGTCCGGGAGGAATTGGGCAAGAATTCGCAAGGTTTGTCTGAGGCAGATCTTATACAAGCTTTACAACGCCGGGGCATTGTAGATGATGTCATGAAGGAACTCAATTTCTTAACAGTAAGTATTTTACTGCAACCAATGGCATATTTAATCTGAGCAAAATATATGATGTTGTGAAGCTGGAAAGGGTACAGAAAATATTTCTACGGGTGTTGCTATGATTTGAGGACCAAAGCGGTTGAGCAGGCTAGGACTTTATTCCATGGAGCACAGGAGGAGGAGAGGTGTACAAAATCATAAGAGCAATAGATACAGGGCTCGAAATTAGTGGTTGCCCGGGTGCCAATGACCACTCAAGGCGCCGCCGGGCAACCTAAACACCGAGTCATTTTGCCCGGCTTGGCAACCAGATACTGGTTTGTACGCGATGTTTCGTGTCGGCGACGGCTGTGCGGGGCAAAGATACTAGATGCGGGGTGAGGAAGGGTCCAAGCAAATGACGGGGTCCGAACAGTGGCAGCAGCGGCCGCGACAGCGGCTCCATCCCCTCTCCCTCCCGCACCCCGCCCGGCCTGATAATGGCCTCTGCTTGTAAACCCGCTAACCGCGCTATAGGATCTTTGCTAACGATGATAACCGCTTTCAAAACAAACCCTCCCGCACGCCAACGTCTCCCCCGCCGGCCTCAGCGGCGTGAGGGTTTGATTTGAAAGCGGTTATCGTTGTTAGCAAAGATCCTATAGCTCTGCTATAGGATCTTTGGTCGTTAGCGGGTTTACAAGCAGAGGCCGTTATCAGGCCGTGCGGGAGGAGGAGGAGATGGAGCTGCTGCCGCTGTGCGAAGCCCGTCATTCGCTCCGCCTCGTCTGAAGCAGCTGCACCAAAGATCTTATAGCTATAGGATTTCCGAGCTGCACCGCTCGGCCCCGCACCTTGCTGTTGGCTGGCGGAGGAGGGAGGCGGTGGCGAGGATTTCCCAACGGCCAAGGCAGCGGGGCGATGTTGTCCGAGGAGCGCTGACCTTCCTCCCCACCTCACCCCTCTCTCTCTCCACCCCCTTATCCTGGGACCCCTCCTCTCCATCCCGCACTGATCCCCATTCCCGCCTATATTCAGTCCTCACTGACATCCCCAGTGCTCCCCTCCCCATCTACCCCCCCATCTATTCATCCTGCGCTGACCACCCTATCCACCTCGCATTGATCTTCCTGCCACCCCCCCCCCCCCCCCCCCCATCCATCCTACACTGGTTCCCCAATTCACCCTGTACTCACCCCTTTCCCATCCATCCTGCACTTCTCCTCCATCCATCCTGTACTGATCCCCCATCCATCCTGTACTAATCCACACATTCAACCTGTACTGACCCACCCTCCATTTACCCTGCACCTTCCCCCCTTCCCCTCATTCATCCTGTAGTGATCCCCCATTCATCCTGCACAGACCCTCTGTACCACACTGTACTGACCCCCCCCATTCATCCTGCGCTGATCTCCCCCCCCCCCCCCCCCCCATCCATCCTGTACTGATCCTCCCATTCAAGAAGAATGGGGGGTACAGTGAAGAAGGGTCTCGACCCGAAACGTTGCCTACTTCCTTTGCTCCATAGATGCTGCCTCACCCGCTGAGTTTCTCCAGCACTTTTGTCTACCCCCATCCATCCCGTACTGAACCACCCCATTCAACATCACTGACATCCCCGGTGCTCTCCCCTCACAATTTTACCTACTCCAACCAACACGTACTAATTCGCCTGCCTCAATCCATCCATTCTGCACTGACTGCCTTCCAACCCTCACCCCCGCCATCTATCCACCCCACATTGATTCACACACACCCCCCTCCCTGACCCTATTGTGCTGGAAATGTCATCAGAGCGAACATTGACTATGTTTGATAACGGAATGCAATCAAATGTGTTTTAATACCCAATGTTATTCTTTGTTTTAATCCATAAAGATGGATTAATTAAATTGTGAACACGTGAAACATTAAAACTGCAGTGTTCGATTGTCACTGCTGCCGTTGACACGTTATTACAGAATTCATTTTAACAGCAAATCAATGCTCTTAATATGGAGTATCAGTAATGTAGTTATTTAATGAGCAACATTCACAACTATACGTACGCATATATATTACCATGGTCCCGGATTTATTGACACAGGTTGATCATACGCTGAATAATCCAACCACATTTTTGTTTGGAAGTGGAAAGAACTAATAGAAATTGCATTAATTGCAATGTGTAAAAAGAGTTGAGATACTGTCTTATAATTTTGTTGCATGTCATTGTGGTATATTTCATGTGTTGATTGGTGAATATGTTTAGTTTGTGACTTTATTTGAAGCAGAAATAACATGTGAATGCTTCATTGAGTATAATTCCGACTGGTAACTACGCACTTCGTCTGAGCACATTATCGCATGCGTCATGCAAACATCTTAAATGACCACCTAAACTGTCATTTGGCAACCTAAAAAGCTGCCAAGGTTGCCCGGCTGGCAACAGGGAAAAAAAGTTAAGCGAGAGCCCTGAGATATGTTAAATTAATTGTATTTTACCCAGAGTTGGGGAATCTAGAACCAGTGGACTTGCGTTTAGGGTGAAGGGGGAAAGATCTAATAGGAACCTGAGGGACAACATTTTTTTTTTTTTTTGAATAATTTTTTTATTAGCAATAAACAATTCTCAATGTTTAAAACTGAGTTATAAACATCAACTTAAATCAATATTTGTACTCTAATGATTATTATCTTATTTTTTTTGAAAATAAAAGTGGGTAAAGAGAAATACCATTATTAATCAATAAAATTATAATTCCTTAATAATTATTTGGTATAAAAGAAAAAGAAAAAATGAAGAAAAAGAAAAAAGACATATTATGTATATATATCAATTAAAAGCCACACAATATATTATAAATGAAACAACTACAAATAATAATATCAGTAAAGACATGCATATATCCTGGTATACCAATACATTATTTTCATCAAATCCCGCAGGGTGTCAGTCGAGCCGTGATGCCAAGAACAGCTACTTCTCTAAATACTGTATATATGGAGACCATATCTGTTGAAAAGAATTATACTCGTCCAAAAGGACAAATCTGATTCTTTCCAACTGCAACGTCTCCAACATCTCTGATGCCCACATTTTAATTGTTGGGGATAATGTTCCCTTCCAAAATTTCAATATTATTTTTTTCCCTAATATCAAACAATAATCAAGGAAATTTCTTTGATCTAGTGTAAATATCAAATTAGCCTCTGGAATTCCCAGTATTATTAGCTTTGGGTCAGGTTCTAATTTAACCTTAAGAACTTCAGAAATAACTTTAAAAATTTCTGTCCAATAATAATTCAATTTAGGACATGTAACAAAACTGTGTGTTAAATTTGCTTCTAAATTCTTACATTTATCACAAATAGAGGAGAGATTAGGAAATATACTATTTAATTTGGTTTTCGAATAATGTAATCTGTATAATACTTTAAATTGTATTAATATATGTCTAGCATTTAACGAGCACCGGTGTATTCGTTGTAGACTTTCTTCCCAATTTTCTTTGGTTATAGGTGATCCAATTTCATTTTCCCATGCTTGACAATATGTTTCAGTTATTGGATTCTCCTTATCCATAATGATGTTATATATATAAGCTATTAATTTTTCTGTGGTTGGATGCCAGTTAAACGATTCATCTAATAATCCTGGTTCCTTATTTTTAAAATCCTTTGTATTAGATTTAATATAATCTCTAATTTGGAAATACCTAAACAAATGCTGTGAAGACAATCCGTATATATGTTGTAATTCCTGAAATGAAAGAAATTTTCCATTTCTATAGAGGTGCTCTACCCTTGTAATTCCTAAATTATCCCAATGTCTGAACCCTCCATCCAATGTGGAGAGCTTAAATAATGGGTTATTCATAATTGGTAATCTAAATGAAAGATTGTCTAATTGTAAAGTCTTGACTATTTGTTTCCAAATACGTCTATTATTATAAATGATTGGATTGTCCCTATAAATTTTTTTTTGAACTTCCTTTGGGGCAAAAATAATTGAATCTACGTTGAAAGGCAAACAATCTTCCTTTTCTATCTTTAACCACGTTGGTTCCAGGTCCGTATTTGCCCACCAAAAATTCATATTCTTAATCTGTACTGCCCAGAAGTAGTATAGAAAATTTGGAAGTGCTAATCCTCCATTTATCTTTGACTTACATAAATGTTTTTTACTTATTCTATGATTTTTATAATCCCAGATAAAACTATTAACAATATTATCAATTTTTTTAAAAAAGGTTTTCGGAAGGAAAAAAGGGATAGTTTGAAACAGATATAATAATTGTGGTAGAAAAACCATCTTTATAGCATTTATTCTACCAATCAAAGATATAGGCAGTGTTTTCCAATATAAAATATTTTTTTTAAGTTTATCTAATAATTGAGGATAATTCGATCTAATTAATGAATTATGAGATTTAGATACATTAATTCCTAAATATTTAATTTTGTCAGTAACTATTGATAATGGATATTGTTGTAATATGTTTAAATTTATATTAGTTATTGGCATAATATCACTTTTATTCCAATTAATCCTATATCCAGAAAATGTACTAAATTTATTTATAACATCAAACAACATTGGAATACTAATTTCAGGTTTTGTGATGTAAATCAAAACATCATCTGCATATAAGGATATTTTATTAGTTGTTGTGTCAGTATTATAACCGTATATTTCAGGTTCTGATCTAATTCTTTCCGCCAAAGGCTCTATCGCCAAGGCAAATAATAAAGGCGATAACGGACATCCTTGTCTACATCCCCTAAAGAGTTTAAATTTAACTGATAGTATTTGATTAGTTAGAATTCTTGCAGTAGGATCTGAGTATAGGATTCTTACCCATTTACAAAATTGATCCCCCAATTGAAACTTTTCCATTATATTAAATAGATATAACCATTCCACCTGGTCAAATGCTTTTTCTGCGTCTAACGATATGACTGCTAATTCCGTATCTCGTATTCTTTTAGAATATATAATATTAAACAGGCGTCTTAAATTATGAGATGAATAGCGTTTTGGAATAAAACCTGTTTGATCATAATGTATTAATTTAGAAATCACCAAACTTAGTCTCCTAGATAAAACTTTAGCTAATATTTTTTGGTCTGTATTTAGCAGGGCAATCGCTCTATATGAACCAGGATCTTCCAGATCTTTATCTACCTTAGGTATGAGTGTAATTGTGGATTCATTTAAAGAGTCTGGTAATTTTCCTTGTTCATATGCATATCTATACACTGTATGTAGTCTTGGAGAGATCAGATCTTGAAATTTTTTATAAAATTCTGCACTCAGGCCGTCAGGCCCCGCAGCTTTTCCATTCTTTAATGAACCAATTGATTCTGCGATATCTTTCACTGATATTTCAGCATTTAACAAGTGTCTCCCTTCCTGATCTAAACTCTTAATTTGACATTCTTGTAGAAATGTTTCCATTCCATCTGTTTGTCCTGTTAATTTTGATGAGTAAAGATTTTGGTAATATTGTAAAAATCTATCATTAATATCTTTTGGTATGGTCAGTATATTTCCTTGCATTGATCTGATTCCATGTATCGTTTTTTCATCGTCTAATTTTCTTAATTGTCGTGCTAGCAATTTATGCGGTTTATCTCCAAATTCAAAATGCACTTGTTTGGTTTGTTGAAAAAGTTTGATGACTTGATTAGAGTATATTTTATTTAGTCTATACTTTGCTATTGCAATTTTATTACTTAACTCCTTAGAAGGGTGTTTTATATTCTCATTGTCTAGTTGTTTTATCTTCATTTCTAACTTCTGTTCCCTCTTTTGGTTTTCTTTATTAAAATATGCTTGTGCCGATATTATTGCACCACGCATGAATGCCTTAAATGTATCCCAAAGTAACAATGGTGAAATTTCAGGTGTGTCGTTTGTCTCAAAGAATAATTTAATCTGTTCTGTCACATGATTACAACAATCCTTGTCCTTCAGTATCTGAGGATTAAATCTCCAAGTCATAGTTTTATTAGATATATCTTTTAGTTTTATCTTAAATGTTAATGGTGCATGATCTGAAATAATAATATTGTGATATTTTGCATTGTACGTAAAGGGAAGCAGTTTTGAGTCTATTAAAAAGTAATCTATCCTCGAGTAGGTTTCGAATACGGGCGAGAAAAAAGAATATTCTCGTCCGGATGGGTTCTCTAATCTCCAAATATCCTTAACGTTAGTTGAATTAGTGAAAGAATTTATAGGTTTACTTGAATTAGAAATAGCTTTCCTTTTTGTTGAGGATCTGTCTAAGTAGTTATCCAAAGTGCAATTTAAATCGCCCCCAATTATTAAATTATGTTGAGTGGATATAGGAATATTATTGAATATTTTCTTGAAAAATAATGGGTTATCGAAATTAGGAGCATATATATTCATAAGAATTACTTTTTTTTAGTATAATTCCCCTGTAATTATTACATATCTGCCCTCTTTATCTTCTATTATAGAACTTTGTTTAAAAGGTATACCTTTACGAATAATTATTGCAACTCCCCTAGATTTATGTATAAATGAAGAATGATATACCTTTGAAATCCATTTAGCTGTTAATCTATATTGATCATCTCTTTTGAGATGCGTCTCTTGGAGGAAAATAACGTCTGATTTCAATCTATTCAGCTGCGCTAACACCTTACCCCTTTTAATTGGTTCATTAATTCCCTTAACATTCCAACTACAGAAAGTGATTCCATCATCCCCAGTCTTCAAATTCATATCTTGCATTTTAGTATTAGGGTGGTTTTTTTTGGAGTAGCCCTCTCGGCCCCTCCAGCTCAACAAGGCACCCAAACGCCAATCCGACGAAAATTACCAATCTCAATAATCCATATCCATGTCTATCTGAAATAGTTATACGGTATTGTTCATAATTACATTCATATAATATATAACATAAATTCAAATACTTAATATATTAAAAAAAATAGAAAATATAAGTGAAAAAAGAAAAAAGAGTGTTAAAAGGGTGCCCAAAGAAAAAAAAGACTACACTGATAGATTGTGTAGTGTGTGTGAGTGAACGCCACACTAACGTGGCGATTAATCTAATGACTTCCGTGTTTAAAAAAGATGTTAAATATTCCAGCTCCCAACTAGAATACTGTGTATATTGGGGTGGGGTACTAACTTTAAGGATTTAGTAATTATTTCTATTATTCATGAAACTATTTATTAATTACTATTCTATTGTAATTAGTATTATAATAAATAATACTATGTTAGGGGAATTATTGAAATTCTACAAATTGATACCAAACCACTACTACATTCCCATTATTTTCCCTCTTTCTCAATGAATAATTCATAACCGCAGGTTAATGATAAAAGTCCAAAATGTTCAGTCGTCGTCTTCTTCCTCCCGTGGTTCATCGTCTGCTTCCTCCTCTTCTGCCTTCTTCTGTATGCCTTGAGCGAACTTCAATGCATCAGTATGCTTAACGAAGCGGTGTTCCTCGTTGTCATAGGTCACTCTCAGTGTTGCTGGGTACATCAAGCCATATCTGAGATCCACTGTATTCTTTAAATTCCGTAGAATGCCTCTTGTTTCAGTGAATAAGGATCTTCTCTTAGCAACTTCCGCTGGGTAATCTCTGAAGATACTAATGTTATTTCCTTCGTATTTCAAATTTCTCTTTCTCATTATTATCTTCATCATATCTTCAAAGACGTGATCATACACCACCTTTACAATCATTTGTCTGGGTGGTGCACCTCTCCCAGGGACCCGTCTTAAAGCCCTGTGGGCACGGCCCAACAGTGGTTCTTCATCCAATTCCAGAATGTCTTTTAGGAGTTTTGCAACAAATTTTCGTGGATCTTGATTTCCTTCACAACCTTCGGTCAATCCTACAATTCGCAAATTCTTACGTCTTTGTCGGCCCTCCAAATCAATACATTTCTCATTTATTTTGCGAAGTAGTTCTGAGAGGCGTTTATTCTCGGCAAGTAACTTCTCAGTTTCCTTGGCACTTTTTACAGCAAAATCAGCCAAATCTTTAAGTGTATCATTGTGTTGGTCAATTGTAATGGTAATAGGATCTATCTTATCATTCAGCATTTGTTCCAACCCAGCAACCTTGGCGTTTATCTCAGAGAATCGGTTTTGAAATTCAGCCTCCGTCTTACTTTTCCATTCGCTCATCATAATCTTTACCGTCTCGGTAACTTCTTTTGTTAATTCCACTTTAATTCTCTCCTGAGACACCAGAATCTCCGCTTTTAGATTTTTTATTTCATCTTTATATTCTTTCTTCATGTCTTTAAATTCATCTTTATATTCCTTCTTCAGATCTTTTATTTCTTTCACCAGTTTCTTCATCTCACCTATCATGGAATTTTTGAACTCTTCCATTTCCACTTTTCTCTGTGAGATCTCTTCCTGGGAGGCAGTCAGACTCGAGCCCGAGGCTTTGGTGGTGCCAGCCTCTCTTCTTAGGCCCGTTTTCTTCGGGGGAGGGGAGGAGGGCTGCATTTTAAATTTCTTACCGAAGTCGCGCGCCTGATGACGTCACGCAGCCTTCAATCGCACCGGAGCCGTTTTTAATCGATCTCCTGCGGTAAGTAGCGTTAGCACTCTCCTTTAACCCCGATTTTTTTACAGATTTTTACAGGGACAACATTTTTTACACAAAGGGTGGCGGGTGCATGGAACAAGCTGCCAGAAGAGGTAGTTGAAGCAGGTATTATCAGAATGTTTAAGAAACATTTAGACCGACACATGGATATAATAGGTTTAGAGGGATATGGGCCAAACACAGGCTAGTGTCTGGTGTAGATGGGGCATGTTGGTTGACGTGGGTAAGTTGGGCCGAAGTGCTCGTTTCCACAATGTATGCGTCTGACAAAAACTAAAATTTGAAAATATTGTTGATTTGTCTTCACTTCTATTAGTGTACAGTGTTTCTTTTAAAGTATGACAAAGACCGTATTATTTTTTCATCTCCTGTTGTGTCCTCTTAAGGGATATTTAATCGTTTTTGGTAGACAGTGCTGGAGGAACTCAGCGGGTGAGGCAGCATCTATGGAGCGAAGGAATAGGTGACGTTTCGGGTCGAGACCCTTATTCAGACTGGGGGGGGGGGGGGAAGAAGAAGAAGCGGAGACTGTAGGCTGTGGGAGAGCTGGGTAGGGGAGGGGAAAGAGGGAGATAGCAAGGACTATCTGAAATTGGAGAAGTCAGTGTTCATAACGCTGGGGCGTAAACTGCCCAAGCGAAATATGAGGTGCTGCTCCTCCAATCTGTGTTGGGACTCACTCTGGCCATGGAGGAGGCCCAGGACAGAAAGGTCAGATTCAGAATGGGAGGGGGGGTTGAAGTGCTGAGCCACCGTGAGATCAGGTTGGTTAATGCGAACTAAGCGGAGGTGTTGGGCGAAGCAATCGCCAAGCCTACGCTTGGTCTCACCGATGTAGAGCAGTTGACATCTAGAGCAACGGATGCAATAGATGAGGTTGGGGGAGGTGCAGGTGTACCTCTGCCGCACCTGGAGAGACAAAGCTAGTCTTAGTTTTTGATTATTTTTAATAGTTATTTAACTATTAGATAAAACTATTTTGATTAGTTATAATAGTTTTTGATTATTTTTGGATAAAAAAGGAGCAAGTAGCACAATTGTTTAAAAAAAAAAGGTGGCTGCACAGGTAGATAAGGTGGTGAAGAAGGCCTCACTTGGCTGTGGCAGAGAATATAAAGATTGTGGTACAGCTTTATAAAACAAGTTAAACCACAGCAGGTGGACAACAGTTCTGTTCACCGCCCTAGTGGAGCTTGCAATTGGACTGCATAAGGTGCAGAGGAGATTCACCAGGATGTTAACTGGATGGAACATTTCAGTTGAGGAGAGGCTGGGTTGTTTCTCGAAGCAGAGGAGGCTGAGGTATTGGAGGGAGGGGGGGGGGGGGCAAATGAGGAGAAAACAGGAAAATGCTATACAAAACTGAGCAGAGATACAGTAGATGTATGGAAACTTTTTCCCAATAGCTGGGGTGTCTACAACTAGAGGACATGGGTTTAGTGGAAGACATATGAGGTGTTCTGAGGAATATCTTTTCACTCAATGTGTTGCTGGAACTGGAATGCAGTGACGATGGGGTGGTGGCGACAGACACTCTCATAACATTTAATGAGCATTTGGATGGCCACTTAAATCGCCATGGTATAGAACACTTTTGCCCAAATTCTCAAAAACGAGATTAGTGTAGAATGTTAATGTTTGGCATGGAGATGGTGGGCTGAAGGGCCTATCTGTGATCTATGACCTTTTCATGAAAATGTAACCATATTGTAGCAATGTTACAAAATTTTGAAATTTTAAAAATCAAGTCTGCAATTTATCCCATCAGATAAAGCATAAAAAGGAGTTTAATTTGACACCTAATTCACTTTCATATCTTCAGTATTAAGAAAGTTATGGCCATTTTCATACTCGGAAATTAGCATCTTGTTCCCCATTGCCTTTCAATTGAGTTAACTAAAAAGCTGTGATTTGGAACAGTTAAAAGCCCATAACTTTCTTAAAAATTAAGAGAACTCAATGAAATTTTCAGTTATTATAGATTGAAGCATTCTGAAACAAATATGAAACAATCTTACTTGGATGACCTGAAATTAAAGCATATAATTAGTTAGTTATCTAATTGTAGCTAATTACAAAATTCAATGAGTAGATCTAAACATCTATCCATTTCTTAAGAAAATATAAACTTTTTTTAAATTGCCTAAGTGTCCAAATAACATTCACACAATAATCCACAATATAACATAATTTTTAAATCTAATTTTCATGAATTTCTGGGCCAAATGGAAGGAATTTAGTGTTTTATGCCTGTAAATTAATGGCCATTTAAATCAACTAGCGAGTGGGTTTTAGTGGAATGCGGTGGATTAGAACGTTGCGGTTAGCGGTGAAGTCGGGAGGAAAAATACTGTTTGTTCATACATTTTTTTGGACCCCATTTCGCAACATGAAAATATTATTAAAGCCTCCCGAAAAACCAACTTTTAATATAAAAATAAACTATTTACCTTTTTTTCTCCCCTACGCAAAATCCTTCCAGTTGTCGGTGCACACGGCTTTTGAAGGTGATTTTTAAATTACTCTAGATAATAAATAATCTAGAGTAATTTAAAAATACCTTCATTCATGAAATGTTGGAGCGATTTTTCTTCCGCAACAAAATCGCCCGACATTCATCGATTTTCCATGTCTGTTGAAAAACGACACTTTAAGCCCGCCCCCCTCTGAAAGGCGCCAAAGTCGCGCACACGGGGAGCGGCAGAACTGCAGCGCTGCTCAAGGTAAGTTTTGTAACATACCTACATATTGGTAATTGGAAAGCTTTTGCAAAGATGAATTTGGGGGGGGGGGGGGGTGGAGTGAAATGCTCCTTGGTGATCTGAAATTAAACAGTGATATTAAAGGAAGTGTGACAACGTAAAAGTCAACAATAGGGATTTGAAAAGAATCTTAATAATCATTGATCTGGTGTGGACTGGTGATAAATAATAGTGATGTCAGGCTGCTGTTTATTGACTTCAGCTCTGCCTTTAACACTGTCATACCCGCTAGCTTGATCACCAAACTCAGTGGTCTTGGCATCTCCACCTCCCTCTGCAATTGGACACTGGATTTCCTCACTAACAGACCACAGTCTGTTAGGGTCAACAACCTCACCTCCTCCACTATAACACTGAACACCGGCGTGCCACAGGGCTGTGTGCTCAGCCCTCTCCTCTACTCCCTCTTCACGCATGACTGCATCCCCAAGTATGGCTCCAACGCCATCATAAAATTTGCCGATGACACCACGGTGGTAGGACTGATCAGTGATAATGACGAATCAGCCTACAGGGAGGAGGTCCAGCACCTGACTACCTGGTGTGCCAACAATAACCTCGTCCTCAACTCCCAGAAGACGAAGGAAATAATTGTTGACTTTCGGAAGAACAGAGGGGGCAGACACACCCCCATCCATATAAACGGGACTGAGGTGGAGCGGGTCTCCAACTACAAATTCCTCGGGGTACACATCTCGGAGGATCTGTCCTGGTCCCTCAACACCTCAAAGCTAATCAAAAAGGCACAGCAGCGCCTTTACTTTCTGAGGAGGCTCAAAAAAGCCCACCTGTCCCCCCAGATCCTGACGAACTTCTACCGCTGCACCATCGAAAGCATCCTGACCACCTGCTCTACGGTATGGTACAGCAGTTGCACCGTGGCAGACAGGAAGGCACTACAACGGGTGGTGAAAACCGCCCAGTACATCATCGGTGCCCCGCTCCCTGCCTTGGATGCCCTCCACCGAAAACGGTGCCTGAAGCGGGCCGGGAAGATCATCAAGGACCCCTCACACCCTAATCATGGACTGTTTGCCCTCCTCCCATCAGGGAGGCGGTACAGGAGCCTCAAGTCCCGCACCAGTAGGACGAAGAACAGCTTCTTCAACTACACCATCCGACTGCTGATCTCGGAGCCCAGCTGATAGATTTGTCTGCACCCTGTATTTATTTATTTTCCATACTGCTACCACTGCACTCTGTATTTATTTTTCTATATCGCTATCACTAAGAACGACGCTAAACTGCATTTCGTTGTACCTATACTTGTATTTGTGCAATGACATTAAACTTGAATTGAATTGAATTGAATTGAAATGTCTCTGGAGAATCTGTGTTGGGATATTTGATCCTACCTTTTCTGAACTGGGCTATAAGAGTATAAAAGAACAGTAGTAATTATTGGTTAAACTATAGTGAGCATCTGCTGTCCGTTAGTGTGGGAAGCATCCAAATGCTGGAAGTGTATTGCAAAAGGGGTTCATGATAACAGATGTGAGAGGCTTTGACTGAACAGGGATTTAACAGCTGATTGTTTAGGACTACATTCAATTGATCACAATTAGTTTAGTTTTTATTTAGAGATGCAACGTGAAAACAGGTCCTTCAGCCCATCGATTCCGCGCCAACCAGCGATTACCCCGCACATTGGCACTCTCCTGCACACTAGGGACAATTTACAATTTTACCAAAGCCAATTATCCTTCAATCTGCACATCTTTGGAGCGTTGGAGGAAGCTGGAGATCCTGGAGAAAACCCAGGCACGTCACGGGGAGGACGTACAAACTCTACACACAGCAATTGCAGTCAGGATCGAACCCGCTGTAAATTAATAAAACTTTAATATAATTCAGGTGAGGGAAAAGCGTTGATGAATGGCAGGCAGAGTGATGAAAGAGGAAAGCGATAAATAAGAAAAATGATGGTGATAATCCTATATCCTGAAGCTGATGGAAATCACTGTGAAGGTTAAAATACTAGAAAGAGGAAATGTCAGAAATTGCAAGGAGAGGGCAGAGAATGAAATGGATGATTGTGTCAAGGGGTTCAATTTTGTAATTCTACAGGATTCTAAAATACATGTTTACTACCGCAAGGGTGTGATACTGTGTTTGATCATAAGCAATTTTGATTGATTTTGCTTCCATAAATGATCATGATAGAATGTCTGATTTTAAAGTGGATGACTGCTGTTAATTACATTATGATTTGGTTCCTTGCCAAGTTTTTGTAGTGCTGTGATATTGATTTGTGAGGTATCTCGGTTTCTTAACATTTCTTTGTGATAGGATGGCAAACTGAAAGTTGAAATACTAAAAGTGAGATTGCTTAAGAGTCGGGATGTCAAAGGTACATAAACGAATGGATATTAAATCCTAGGTAGACACAAAATGCTGGAGTAACGCAGCGGGTCAGGCAGCTTCTCTGGAGAGACAGGATGGGTGACCTTTCGGGTGGAGACCCTTCTTCAGACTATTCAGATATTAAATCCTGATGTGGTAATCTCCCAACTGTAACGACCACCGTACGGTTTAACAAAATGAAAAAGATTAAAATCGGTGTGGAGTTTGCACATTCTCTCTTTGACCCTCATTTGTTTTCTCCCACATCCCAAAAATGTACGGGTTTGTAGGTTAGTCGGCCTCTGTAAATTGCCCCTGAATGGGTGAGAAAGTGGGACAACATAGAACCAGTGTGAACTTGTGCTCGATAGTTGGCATGGACTCAGTGGGCCCAAGGCCTGTTTCGATGCTGTATCTCTAAAGTAAGCTATTTAAAAAGGAAAAGATTAGTTAAACATGGTGGACATGTTACAGCCTGAGATAAACGAAGTTATATTGTGGAATAAAGAATGGCAAATAAATTAAACATTGTTTATTTGTCTTCACATAGCCAGCACAATCATCCTGACATAGTGATGAAAACAGTGAATGAGGAGTGCAAATAAATACACATTACATAACAAAAAAACAGTCAATAAATCCCCAGCAAATGACTTTACTCCCAAAGCTTTGTAAGAATAGCTCTGGAGATAATGATGCATTAAGGGCCTGTCCCACTAGCGCGCGATTAGACGCGACAAGCGCGACAAATTCGGACGCGGGGGTCGCGTGGGGGTCAGGCGATCCCGGTGCGAGTGAAGGGCCTGTCCCACTAGCGCGCGATTACACGCGCGACGTCCGAAGGAAGGACGTTATTTTTCATCACGTGACGATGCGCATGAGCATGCGCGTTGCACGACGTCGGGCAGTGACGTCATCACGCAACGCCACGCTGAAGACGCACAACGTCAAAACGTCATCACGTTAATCACGTTCTGCGCGACAGGATTTTGCCACGCGTAATTTTTTAAGCAGTGTCGGTTTTTGGACACTATGCGCGATGTCGACACCAGCTACACACAACTCGACGAGACTCCGGCGATCGCAGTGGGACAGGGTCACGCGAGGCCGGGCGACTAAAGCGACCACGGTAGGTCGCGCTTGTCGCGTCTAATCGCGCGCTAGTGGGACAGGCCCTTAACTTGTCAATTCTCAAAATCCGAAATACTTTAGAATGGTTCCTACTGATTGGAAGTTTGCAAATATAACCTTATTATTTAAGAAGGTAGAGAGAGAAATTGTGGAATTACAGATCAGTTGAACAAACATTAATCCAAACAAAATGGCTATTATTGATGAAATGGTAACAAAGAACTTGGGGAAGTATAAATTAGATTAGGCAGAGTCAACATAGATTTATGAAAGGGAAATAATGCTTGAGATAGGTGTTGGATTTTTTTTGATGTAACTCATGGAAAAAATATAAAGAAATACAAAGACATTTTTGCCATAGAGGGAGTACAGAGAAGGTTCACCAGACTGATTCCTGGGATGGCAGGACTTCCATATGAAGAAAGACTGGATAGACTCGGCTTGTACTTGCTGGAATTTAGGAGATTGAGGGGGGAATTTTATAGAGGCGTACAAAATTCGTAAGGGATTGGACAGGCTAGATGCAGGAAGATTGTTCCCGATGTTGGGGAACTCCAGAACAAGGGGTCTCAGTTTAAGGATAAGGGGGAAGTCTTTTAGGACCGAGATGAGAAGATCTTATTTCACACAGAGAGTGGTGAGTCTCTGGAATTCTCTGCCACGGAAGGTAGTTGAGGCCAGTTCATTGGCTATATTTAAGAGGGAGCTAGATGTGGCCCTTGTGGCTAAAGGGATCAGGGGGTATGGAGAGAAGGCAGGTACAGGATACTGAGTTGGATGATCAGCCATGATCATATTGAATGGCGGTGCAGGCTCGAAGGGCCGAATGGCCTACTCCTGCACCTATTTTCTATGATTCTATGAAATTATGTGGTCTGTCTTCAGAAGGCTGCCTTTAAGTGGGTGCCACAGCAGAATAAGCAAAATCTGAGCACAGGATTAGGGATAATATGCTGGTATATTGGTTGAGTATAAAAACAAAGTAGCAGCAAATGAGTCAAATTTATGTTGAGAATTAGTATTCGTTTATTATTGTCACATGTGCCAACATACAGTGAAAAGTTTGTTTGTGTGCTTTGCAATTAAATCACATAATACTATACATTAGTATAATCAAGCTATATACAAGTGCAAAGGAGTAGTATGAAGAGTATCATGTGCACAACCAGAGTGCAGAATATAGTTTTGTAGCATTGTACCATTATAGTTCCAGAGGACAAAGTCCAATGTCCACTATGTGGTGGGTTGGAGGATTGGGACTACACCCTAGCTGATAAGAGGAGAAGAAGCTGTTCCTGAGTTTGGTGATATATGCTTTCAAATGTTTGTATCTTCCGCCTGTAAAGAGAGGGGAGAAGAGGGAATGACTGGGGTAAAAAAGCATCTTGATTATGTTGGCTGTTTTCCTGAGGCGGCGTGAAACGTCGATGATGGGATTATGATGGATCAGTGTTCAGAACAAGTTGTTCACACCTACATTATTGGCTTAGATGGGAGGATTAAGTAATAATATATCTGTGTTTTACTGATGCTAATGGGCCTGTCCCACTTAGGCGATTTTTTTTGGTGACTGACAGCGTCTGTCATAGTCCTAGCAGGTCGTCGAAATACCGGCGACTGGACTAATGGGCCTGTCCCTTTAGGCAATTTTTTTTTTAGGCAACCGACGACACCCTGGCGACTGCCTACATTAACCTGGCAACAACCTATGACAGCACCTACGTCAAGCTACGCACATTTGGTGTCAACCCAAGGTCGACGCTGTCGGCGAAAAATTTTCAACACGTTAAAAAAAATCAGAAAGATACTACGACTCTGGGCGACAGAGGAGACTACTCGCGACCATACAGGCGGCCATGTGGCGACCGCATAGTCTCCTGTAGTAGCCTAGAAAGTCACCGAAGTGGGACAGGCCCATAGGTATCAGCGGGGTGAGTGATGAGACTCTTCAAATCCAGGCTTCAATTGGATATAAACAAGAATAGTGACAACTGAATGGATATAATTTAATGCAGAAAAAGATGGCTTTGAGAGGAAATGTGGACTTGCAGTGTATTTTCAACGGTTGCAAGGTGTTGCTCGGAGGCAGATGGATATCCTTGTAAACAAAGCGCAGAGTCAATGTACAGGTGCGACAGGCAAATAAGACAAACCATTTGTTGGATTATTAGCAAGGATAAAAATGCCTTGCTTCGATTGTAAAGACTAATCATGAATATTGTGTACTGAACAGGTCTTTTATCTATGAAAGGTCACCAGATTCATTTCTGGGTTTGAGGATTTGTCTTTTGACCCTTGGCATATTGGGCCCCTGCTATCTCAATTTAGAAGAATGAGCATTCTCATTCTTAAAGTACAAAATCCTTTCAGGGCTTTGCAAAATTGATGTTTCCCCTGGCATGGGAATCTAGGATACTCTCACAACTTAAGGGGCTAGCAATTCATAATAGAAAAAATTATTGTGAGGATAGTGAATCTTTTGCGTCTTCTACGCTGTGATCCGGGGGCTAACGCACTATACATGTTCATGACAGCTTTCGATAGGTCTTTAGAGACTTGGGGAGTTGTACAAAATAGGATTAATGCAGGAAAATTGTGCAGAATGAAAAAAATCAACTATAGCCCTCAGGGCCTGTCCCACTTGGGCGTCATTTGCACGTTACGCAGATGGCGCGCAAAGATTTTGTGAAATTCAAAGTCATGGGGAGCCGTGCGCGACCGCGCGTCACTGCCTACGTCACCATGCGTGTGTAATGCACGCCATGTGCGCATCACGTGTGCGTCGTGACGAGTAAATGATGTCGCGTAAATGACGGCCGAGTGTGCTAGGCCCTTTATTTAGTTGGGGAACAAGTTTAAATGGCCAAACTAAGCTTGTTTCAGCTCTCTGGAGAAACAGTGCTACATTTTTTTTTGGGGGGGGGGTAACATCGGCTTTGGTGTTGGGATACTAGAATACACCATGGACGAGGATATTGTCTTTTTTTATATGTCATGTATTTTTTTCATAATCAAGTGAGGTTTTTTAATTGAAAGAAAACAATTCAGTGAATGAATTTAATTCAAAACATTAACTGGAATGGCACATCTGTCTTAAGTAATTTGCCCGATATCACCTGCCTGTGAAACAGAGTCATGCAAATTCAGAGTGGACAATTTTCATACTTGGATATCTAATGTTTTTGCCAATTTATTTTCCATTGTCCTTTTCGTATTGTGTACATTACATTCACACTGATCTGTAATCTTTGTTGCATTTGTGCTTCGTACAGAAAAGGCAATTTCCAATTTAGAAGCTGGAAATCGTACAGTGCTGTTTCCTGTATGTGAAATTAATTGAATTGCAACTATTTTTAATCTCCAGGAGGTGCAGGACAAAGAAGCTACAACCAGTTCAAAGCCAGCCACACATTTTGTAGACAAAGAGCCAGCAGAATTAAAAAAAAGTGAGTGGTTCTGATATTTTATTAATTTGAACACTTTACATTTAAAAAAAAACTGTTTGTAATCAGAAATTTAATTTGATTGTTGTTTGAATTGGGAATAATGTTGAATTTTTGGCCATAGTGTCTGTCCCGAAACTTAAGGCAGTTCAGTCTAATATCACCGCGCAGCTTTCCCACTCCATATCCCCTTAGAATTCCACGTTTTTAAGCATAAATCCAGTTTGATTTTGAAAGTTGCTATGGAATTTATTTATTTTCCATGTTTTGTGTAGTGCAGCCAAGAATTTCACAGACCTACTGACTGACAAAATCCCACCTTGATTCCCATCTTGTTCTTTACTTGTTAATCACTGACCTCTGGTTACCTGCCTATTTACCGTATTAAACCCCTAACCTTGTCTGCTAAAAGTCTGTTAATACGGAATGGAAAAATAAGTCTGTGGGAGGGCAAAATGCAGAGTAGTTATCTGAAATTGGAGGAATGTGGGGTGAATGTGTTGATCTCCCTCTCTCTTGACGTAACAAAGACAGAGTTCCCCTGGTCCTCTCACCTTGCACTCCACCAGCCTCTGCATCTAACACATAATTCTCCAACATTTCATCTATCTTCAACATGATCCCACCACCAGTCACAACTGCCCATCCACTCCCCTTTCCCCTTCAGCAGAGACCACTCCCTCCGCAACTCCTCAGTTCACTCGTCCCTTCCCACACAAACTACTCCCCAAGTACTTTCTCCTGGATGGAACACCTGCCCCCATGCCTCCCCCCTCACGTCCATCCAGTGACTCCAGAATCCTTCCAGGTGTGACGGTGGTACACTTGCACCTCCTTCAACTTCACCTCCTGATGAGATCAAATATAGACTCGGCAAACATTTCGCCAAACACTTGTGCCTTATCCGCCAAGGCCTACTGGATCTCCCGGTTGCTAACTATTTTAACTCCTCTTCTCATTCCCTACTGACCAATCTTTCTGTCCTGGGCCGCCTTCTTTATCAGAATGAGGCCCCAAGCAAACTGGCGGAACAGAGCCTCGTATTCCGCTTGGGGAGCTTACAACCTAATGGTATGAACATTGAATTCTCCAATATTTAGGTCAAGAAGCATCAAACCCCTTTCTCACTACCCCCTCCCCTCCCCCCCTTTCCTGTGCCTCACCTGGATGCGCACTTATTTCTCCCCTCGGCCCTCCATTAAATCTACATTCCTTTCCCTCACTTCATACTTCACACTTCTTCTATCCTTATCTCACACCTTGTGCCTTTTCATTTTTGACCTTTGCCCAACCATGCGCCTATCAAAACCTCCCATCACCTGTATCCACCTATAACTCACCAGGCTTTGTCCTGCCCCATCACCTCCAGCATTCTCATATGATTTTATATACCGTATTTCCCAGCAATGAAGACGCTATTTTTTACCCAAAAATAAGGCACGAGAATTTACCTGTGCCTTGGAGGCCGAAGGTTAGGTTGTTAGCCAAGAAAGATAGACTGTGGGCTCGCAGGCAACCTGGGAACTACAGCTAGGGATCTGGGAACTGAAGTCAGTCCTGGGGCGTGCAGGGCCGACCCCTGGACTAAACCAAACCCTTAATCCTGTCAGCCATCCTTTTCTCAGAATTTAGCAACTTAAATTGGGGGGTGTATCTTCATGGCCGGGAAATACGGTACTTCCTATTAGGTCTCCCCTCAGCCTCTGTGATTTGGATGCATTCTGTCCGTTTCAAGTGGGGCACTGAGGGAAGTTCTGTAAACTAATTGTCTTATGTTGCTGAGTGGATTCTAGAGCACTTTGAACTAGAGAACTAGAATCAGATTCTTGGACACGACACTAGAAGACAGAATTAGACCACTTTGAGTGCGGCAGAATTTGAGAACATTAAATAAGTTACATCATGAAAACAAGTCATTTATATTTTATTGCCAGTTAAAAGAGGCACATTTTCAAGTGGTAGATTGAGGAGCTCTGAGATGGGATGGAGGAGGATCTGTGATTCCTTGAGCTTGCATGATTTAAGGCTAGTCTGCAGGAGCAGCAAGCAATTAGTAAAGCTAATAGAATGTTATTGTCTATTACAAGGGTGGTGGTTTGCCTAGACCATTTATGGAGTAGTGTTACAGTATTGAATGTCTTATTTAAAGAAGGAAGTTAATGCATTAGTAACTACATCCCTGTCATTCCTGAAGTCTGAACATAACATCTATACTAGCTTTCTAGTGCAGTGCAGGTGAAGTGCTCCATTGTCTGAGGTGGCATCACTACTATGAGGCATTAAACTGAATCATTGTCTGCTATATCAAATGGCCAGAAAAGAATAGGGAAGATGTCCCACATATATTCTCAGCCATTATCTTTCAGCAACCAACATTAGATTAAAAACAAAAACATTAAAATGAGGACAGCACGTTGGCACAGCTGGTAGTGCCACTGCCTCACAGAGCCATACTGACCTCGGGTGTTGAATGTGTGGAGTTTACACGTTCTCCCTGTAATCACGTGGGTTTCCTCCAGCTGCTCCGCTTTCCTCCCACATCCCACCTCTATAAATTGGCCCTAGTGTGTAGGGAGTGGATGTGAAAGTGGGTTAACATAAAACTAGTGTGAACGAGTGATTGGTGGTCGCTGTGGGCCGAAGGGCATACCGTATCTCCATGCTTTATCTCTACAACTAAAATAACAAGAAACTAACCGATCAAGCAGCATCTGTGGAAAGAAACATTCCATTTTACCTCGATAATAGCAAATTAACTGCTTATTATCTCATTGCTTTTTATGGTATCAGGCTATGCAATTTGACTGTAGTGGTTTGGATTGCAAGGTAACACAATAACAGTTCACTTTGAACTTAGATTATTGGCTGTGGAGCCCTTTGTGTCATTGTGAACTTGTGAATGGTAATAATTAAATGCAAATGATTTAAGTAGAGCAGAGATGTTTATGTTTTGCCATTCATATTTTAGCAAAAATTGATCCCACGAGAAGAAACCTGTACCTTCAGGTTTTGGGTGGTCGAGCTTTCCTGGAGCATTTACAGGAGCCGCTGCCGTTACCAGGGCAAGTGTGCGCTACCTTTACACTTTACTTGCATTTCCGAAATCAGCGCTTCCGTTCCAAGCCTGCAGCATGTGCCTGTGAACCTGATCTGCAAGATGGGTTTCTGCTGGAAGTTCACAAAGACAGCTTGGGTGAGTGATATCAACGGTTTGTTTATTTATATTTATATATATATAGTTTTTAAAATCTATTCAGTGAGTACATCCAAAACAAATTAAATGGGCTCCCTTCACTGGCTCGTGTTTTAGTTGAGAGATGCAGCGTGGAAACAGGCCCTTAGGCCCACCGAGTCTGCGCCAACCAGTGATTGCCCGTACACTCCTATCCTACACACAAGGGACAATTTGCAGAGTAAATTAACCTATACACCAGTAGCGAGGAACTCCTGCAGTTGCTGGTTTACACTGAAGGTAGACACAAAAAGCCGGCAGCATCTCTGGATATAATTAATGGGTGACGTTTCTGCAGCCTGGAGGAGGGACACCCATTCCTTCTATGCAGAGATGCTGCCTATCCCATTGAGTTACTCCAGCATTTTGTGTCTAACCTACAAACCTCCACATCTTTGAAATGTGAGAGGAGACCGGAGCACCCGGTGGAACCCCACATGATAACAGGGGGCACATGTAAACTTTACAGGCAGCACTCGCAGTCAGGATCGAAACTGGGCCTCTGGCACTGTAAGGCAGCAGCTCTTCCGTGTGCCAGATGTTTAAATAATGGGCCTCTGATACTGAATGATGTCGGCATAAGATCCTGGGTACATTGCACAGTCTGTATGTTGTCAAGTATCTACAGGAGTAATAGTTGGCTTGTGAAAGGTTCGAGTGGCCCAAATTAATCAAGAAGAAAGCTGGTTAGGGTTGCTGTTCTAATGCCTGCTCTTCTTAACCAACAGCATCACTATGCATCAGCGCTTTCTGAAAACAGGATGATTTTGGATAGATAATGTTTCAGATCAGGACCCTTCTTCATAGTCATTTCCTCCAGAGATGCTGCCTGACTCGCTGAGTTACTCCAGCACTTTGTGTTCTACACAAGATTTCCGCATCTGCAATTCCTGGGGTCAACTTTGTTTGACTAAAACCTGAAACGTCACCTATCCATGTTCTCCAGAGATGCTACTCCAGTACTTGTGTTCCACTAAAACAAATCTGATGCTTTTTCAATAACACTGTCCATAAAAATACAAACCGTGTGATCCTCCAGCTCCTCGTGATATGTTTTCAATAATCCAGCTTACATTTCTGTTTTATAATTTCACGATCTGCAGCAATACTCCTTGATAAGAAAGAATCCTCAATATCCAATTGTTTTGAAGATTCTTTCATTCAAAAAACACATTAAAGGAGGGGATAATGAAAAGATTTAACAAGCAAAATTCTCTACTCTTGAAAGCACTACCTTATTTCTGGATTTGTATGAAAAGTGCTTTTAAACTGGGGAAACCATGTGAACCTGTGTGAACATTGCCCCTTGTGTTTAGAATTCCATTGGTACTTCATTTTGGATCCAAAGAAATTGCTGGGAATTTCCTTCGGCTTTCACCCTCTCTGATGCAGTAACTTGTAAACTTTGCTCTCTCTCAAAAGAGAGTTCACTCCAAACTTCGAAGGAATGGCAGAAGCCTGAGGACAATAGAGTTATTTATGCTGGAAAGTTTTAGTAAGTGGTAGATTTCTTTATTAGATTTTAAAAGTTGTCTACATCCTACCTGTAATAAAAACATATTTTACTTCACATTAATCATAATTCTTATTGCAGGAACAGTGACAGCTGGGCAGCAGGTAGTGCTGTTGCCTCGGCTCCTGCGACCTTGGTTCAATGGTGACCTCTGGGCTGTCTGTGTGGAGTCTGTATATTTTCCCTGTGCTTGCTTGGGTTTTGCTAGATGTTCCATTTTCCTC
Organism: Raja brachyura; assembly: GCA_963514005.1. The sequence goes on along the minus strand of OY740784.1, from coordinate 28,763,437 downwards.
TCAATTCCCAAAGATAAGGGGGTTGGTACTGTAATTAATGATTGTAAATCTCCCCTAATGTAGGTGGCTGATGGGCGAATTGAGCATGTGGGAGCAAATAAATTACAGGGATATGTGGGGGAAAGAGGGATTGCCTTGAGTGCTGGCATACACTTGATGGGCCAAATGACCTGCACGCTTTGTGAAAATATGGCCTGCATTTATGTGATCAGACTTTTTATCTTGCTATTGGATCATGTCCAGGTGATGGCAGTAGGATGGCTGATGCAACAACTTTATTATCAATCTGTGATCCTGTGCACATGGTCCTTATCAAGACAGATACTTCTAGTGAGAAAACACTGATTGCATCACACTACTTGGAATGGCGGTCTGTGCTGAGTTCACCAGATGGAAAAATGAGCATATCTGTAGAGTTATTGGGTGTAGGTAAGATGTTTTTGTTACTTTGATTAAATATTTTAATTTAATATTTGATTGGCTTTTATCAGTGTCTAAATGGACCACTTGCCGTTGGAATGCACAATCTGTCCGGCTCTTTGGTCCAATTTCTGAACTGTGCATTTACTCGCAGGATCTGCTTTGACAGGCACCCCGACATGCCGTTTCTGTGGAAGCTTGGTTAAAAATGGAGTGTGAGACCACCAAATTTTACTATGTAGGTGCTTCATTGACCAGAGGAAAAGATATAGAACATAGGATAGAATATCACAGGATCAGACCTTTCAACCCACAATTTCTGTGCCGAACATGATACCAAGGCTATCACCTATATACCTGCACTTAACCCATATCCTTCCATTCCCTGCATATCCATGTGCCTATCCAATAGTCTTTTAAATGCCACTAACGTATCTGCTTCCACCACCGCAGCATATTCCAGGCACTCGCCACCCTCTGTGTAAAAAAAAAACTTGTCCTGCACATCTCTCTAAACTTCGCCTCTCCCATCAATGCCCGCTGGCAGAAATTCCAACATGGAGATCACTCTATAAATAATGAACTACCAGAATAGGGCTTAAAAATGTTTCAAACATTTTTCTTGTATTGCATACAGGCAATAATTTCAATGTGGTTGACAAAATAGCAGGTATGACACTCATTTTTGAAAGTTCTAACGTATCTTTTTTAGATTCCTGCCCCATGTATATCTATATACTTGGTCTGTGAAAAAAAAAAGAATAATTTGAACATTCAAATCATATCTAAATCTATGAATTTACCATGGTTGAGGCTTTAAAAGAAGAAATGTATTTCAACGGCACCACCTTTGTCCTCTGAACAGCTCCAACCAGCTTTGTAGCCGAATAATTAAGTTTGAAGTGTGGTCGCTGTTCACTATTTTAGGGAGAGTGCAATTAATTAACACACACAATACCACAAATGGTAATAGATAACCAATCAATATCAACACTGTCTGAAGATGAATAATATATCTTAACCTGGAGATTCTTCCTGTTGTAATTTAGACACCGACATTTGAATTGTGTGTGCTCACTTCAGAGAGCAAATGGCAGTGAAACCTAATCTGCCCCCTTTGAAACAGTGCTGCACTTCCTTAGTGGTGCAATGTAGTGTCAACCCAGTTAATGTGGTCAAATACTGGAGAGAGGCTTGAACCCACCTATGACCTTCTCATCCAAACGAATGAGCTACTATGAAGCTAAGTCTCCATTGGAATTATATCTTGTCATTAACCTACCGCCACAGGTACTGCTGCTCTGTGTTTTCTGCCAAGAAGGATAACCTCATTTTTCATTTCATATTTCATTTGTGTCTCCTCGCCCATTAGCTCTGACATCTTTCTGCATCCTACTCACAAATCGCATTCCATTACTTGCACTGTCATTCCGTACAAACTTTGGTGTGCACGTTTAAACTTTCAGAAATGCAGAGTTTGCGTTTTTGAGTTATCTTTAATGTAAAAGTAAATAGATAAATAGCAAAAGCACAGTTCTAGAGCTTGTGGGTTGATTTTTAATGTCGACAGAGCTGGCACAGACTGCAATCAATTGGAACGACTCAGAAAAGTCAGTGTAAATGTGGCTTTGGATGATTTGTTGATCAATTACCATTGTAGATTATGTCATTTTACATAAGTACTCCGGGTTCTGGAATTGAGTAGCTATTTTATAAAGCTAGTTAAGGCTTGGCCGGTTGAATGGTTGCCACCTTTGCCTTGTGCATTTATATCCCCAATAATCTGATTTTATATATGAAAGAAAGTAATACAAGAGATATTTCCACTTTGGCTTTTTTTAATCTCCATTGTGGAACACATTTCACTAGTGACAAAAACATTCTTTTGAATATGACATATCTATAGAAATGAAGATATCTGCTACAAAAGAAAATGGATGAATTTGTATTATCTTTTCTTTTAAATTAGCACAAAAAACACTGATCCTGGATGTGTTGTGAAGTGAAAATAGCCGGGTTTTTTTTATTTTGTTAATATTTTTTATTAGAAGTTAATGCATATTGATACATATTAAGACAATTTAAAATGTAAGAAAAAAAACAGACACAAAATAATTTACTATTCATCACATACATTCTTGATATTTATAAAATTTACAGTCATTCTTGTTTATACTTCTATATTCTTTATATTTTTTTAATTATTTTTAATAAAGAAGGAAATTAATAGAAAGAAATAATAAAATAAATTAAAATAATAATAAATATAGAAAATCAATAATACGAGTGGAGTTTTAAACATTATATTCTACATTGGAGATATATCAGTGATCTATTATATATAATTCTTCATCCATTCCCCGTCCAGGTTTCAGTCAGGCCCTCGAACCGAGCCCATTTGTCCCTTTAGATAATCAATAAATGGAGACCATGTTCCTCTAAACTGATCTAGCCTGTCCGAGAGGACAAGTTTTAATCTTTCCAAATGAAGTGTCTCCGACATTTCTGTAATCCACATTTTAATAGTGGGGTTGGTAGGACCTTTCCAAAATTTTAGTATTAATTTTTTACCAATTATTAAACTATAATCGATAAAAATTCGTTGTTTTGTTGTTAGTGATTGATCAGTTTCTAATATACCTAATATAATTAATTTAGAATCTGGATACAGATTTGTATTAACTACCTTCGAAATAATCTTAAAAATTTATTACCAAAAATTAGTAATTTTAATACATTTGGTAAATGAATGCGTTAGGTTGGCTTCTAGGTGTTGACATTTGTCACATATAGCAGAAACATTTGGAAAAAATCTATTTAGTTTGGACTTTGAGAGATGTAATCTATGTAAAATTTTAAATTGTATCAGAGAGTGTCTGGCATTTAATGAGCAGTAGTGTATATGTTGTAAACTATAGCCGTTTTGTTTAACTGGCACATTTCGGGGTGGGGGGGGGGGTCTCATACCTAGCCTACACGCACCCCGTCTCGCATACCCCATAAGATCCCACGCATCTTAATCTGTTTTTAGTCTCAGGCTTGATGATCACATTGTATGGTGTTTTCTGTTTTTGTTACATTATGAATCCAAAGTTTAATTGGTATGAAGACCATAGCTTTGGAACACACTTATGACACCGTTTACTCGCATTCTTTCAGGCACAGAATCGAAAGTTCCAGTTGGAGTTTTAAATCTAAAACTTGAAATATATCCTCATCTGACTCAGCCACTGAGCAAAGAAATAATTGACACTCAGGTAATGTATCTATTACAAACTTGGGTATAACTTCCTGATTTTACAATGAATTGGAAGAAAACTAACCCAGAAAAAAAGACCACTTGCAGAAGTGCTGTATATTAAAACTTTAAAAAAAAATCTACTTATGCTGCTCTAATTATTTTCCAATCATTGAAAATATAAAGTTCAGAAAAGACAGTTATTGTGCTGCTTGGTTCAACATTTTGGAGAAATTGTTATCCAGATTATTTCTAATTTTGTGGAAATATAAGCATTTGTCATATTTGCAAATCTTGTACCTGGTACTGGTTAAATATATTGTCCTGGTTGATGACTATTTTAACTCCTTCCCATTCCCATACCACCCTCTCTGCCCTGGGCCTCCTCCATTGCCAAAGTGAGACCACCTGCAAACTGGATGAAGAGCACCTCGCATTCCACTTGAGTAGCTTGGAGTACAACAGTATGAACAACAAGTTCCCCCGTTTCTCCAAACTCCATAGAAACGACACCCTAGGTCAGCATCAAACAGAGTCTCAGACACTGAGGCAACAGCTGTGTGACCCTAATCATAGCCTGCCAATCTGAGAGAGACCTATTTACTTTGCTTTTTATTAATTAGTTCTGGGACAGAACCAGTATATTGCTCCGATCCAGAAGGCTGATCCTTCCCAGTCATAATAGAGGTGGTGATCCAGGGAAATGAAGCAGCAACTACATAATCTCTCATTTCTCTAGATAATGAACAAGCTGAGATATTGCAAACTAATTTCCCCTTATCAAAGATACCATTAGATTGGTCAAATACAATTTGCCTTCATAATTCTATGGTGGCTCTGCTCTGTTATCTTTCTCGAGATGTTCTATAGTTACTCTTTAATTATAGATTCCAGTACTTCTACTACCATCATTGCTTGTTTTCATCTTCCTCGTCTCAAATAGTTTGATCATATTTACTAGTCTCCAATTGCCACAATTTATGATATCATGTTCTGGGGTGTAATTGTGCTTCCAGCTTCTCTGGTAGATCCAATAGGCTGTGTGGAGTGAAGCTGAGTTGAGATTTCTGGTCACCATCCTTCATCGGTACCAGAGATCCCTTCACATTTCCAACACTTTGATTTCAGATTTGTAACCTCATTTCAACACTCTTGTAGTTGGTTTGCATTAGTTGCCTTATAGTTTTTTGCAGGTCTTTCTGGACAGTCAAACCAATTTTTTGCATCCTCTCCTTGGATAAAATAAGCATCCTTGTTATCCATTTTCTTGGTCAATGCAGGACCAGGAGGATGTCCAAACATCCAATCAAAGATATAATAGTGCCAGCGCTAATAATTACTGTGTCGGCTGATATATATATATATATATATATATATATATATATATATATATATATATATATATATATATATATAAATAATATATTGGTTGCTGCCATACCATAAATAGGTTCAATAGCTTCCTAGTAGATGCCAGCAAAGGCTCAGAACCATTGCCTGAAATTAGCAGGCTAATCTTTCCAGAATTAGCAGGCTAATCTTTCCAGCCTGAGGCATTTGGCAATATACTGCCTGATTTTTATCTACATTTTGATTTTGCATTGGATTCTCTTCCTTGTCCAGAAGATGGAGCCAATTGCTTTCCAGTGAATTTAGCTGATTGTAAATTTCAAACAAATTTATTTTTGAAAGAATAAATTAATGAACAGAAGGTAGTTTTTCCAGGGAGCTACTTCTTGTACAACAAAACAATGTACCTATATTAGAAGCTAATCTCCCACGTTGGTGATCCTGGATTATTGAGAGCGACTGGATCACAGGACACCTTACTGGTTGTTTCACTTTTTTTCCATCCTGCTTCACTGCCACAATGTAGACTCTATAAAGTGGTACAAGCCAAGACGACAAGTAATTTGTTTAATTTATGCAGTGCGGAAACTGGCCCTTCAACCCACCAAGTCCCCACCAACCAGCCGTCCACACCCACTAACACTATCCTACACACTAGAGACAATTTACAATTATACCAAGCTAATTAGCCTACAAACCTATGCATCTTTAAAGTGTGGGCGGAAACTGGAGATCCCGGCGAAACCCCATGCAAGTCACGGTGAGAAAGTACAAACTCCGTACAGTCAGCACCCATAGTCCAGATTGAACCCGAGTCTCTGGCGCTGTAAGGCAGCATCTCTATCCTTGCACCACCGCACCACCCATCTTCACTGGTTCTTCACTGTATCCTAAGGAATGTGAGTTTTTGCCTTGGTTTGGACTATCTCAGCCTGCTCATTAACTAGAAATTGTGAGAGCTTCTACTTCTTACCGCCTGACAGTTCCTTAGACCCATCACCTCTACTGAGACTAGGAAAAAACAACGTTTTGGACGAGGACTTAACCAAGGCCCTTCTGCCCGTGGAGCTTGGAGGAGACCAAGTAAAATTATATGAGAAGAATTCCTCAGTGTCTTAGCTAACACTGGACTACATCAAAAACAAGTTATCCAAATGTAATCAGCTTGTTTTGTGAGATCTTGCTGTCTTGTTTACTGTACAAGAACACTGATTACAGTTCAAAAATGCTTAATTTTGTGTAAATATGCAAAAGGAATTTCACTGTGCAGTTGCTCATGTGACAATTAAAGCACCATTGAACCATCATTTGTGTGGTTCAGTGCAGCTTTACGACAAACAAATGTAGAGTTATCCTGAAGTCATGACACGTGTGACAAAGTCTTCCTCTTGTTAACCAATGGCAGCTTTTCATGTTTATCTGGAGTTGGAATTTTTCTGGGCAGAAGCTTGTGGCATAATCTTGTCCATTAATTAAACATCGGTGGAACGTTGCTGCTGTACAAACGACACAGCAAATGGCAACACATATCTACGGCTTCATTGCAACTGTTCCCAAGAAATGATCCCAAAACATAATTTCCATCCAGTTTGTATACCAGGTCATTTGTTAACCCAGCTTAAATATATGTTCTTGAATAATGGGTAGAATTACTAGAATTCTGTAAACGAGGCATATGTGAGGCTTCACTACACCACTTGCAGTCGATAGTCACTTCCAAATGCAGGAGATGGCAGCGATGCTTAACGGGTGCAACACAATCACTTTGACAAGGAAGTGTGTATGATGGTGATCTTCTGCGGCAAACTTCGCTGCTTTTTAAAAAAGAAATATAAAATTGTCATAATAAAAACACTCGTGACCCTACGAATACATTTAAAATCTGCCACATGGAAATGGCAATGGTAGCACATAATACCTCTGCTCTGTAAGAATTTTGTCATGCCACAGTGTCCATATTTTGCTTCACGTTTTTAACTTGAAATTCGCAGCTCATCTTAGAACGGCAAAAGACTGCAGAAAAAGAACGCTTGTACCTTATATATGCCAAACAGTGGTGGAGAGAGTATCTTCAGATCAGACCTTCACATAACACCAGACTTGTGAAAATCTTTGCACAGGTGTGTCTCTAAGGACACCTAAGGGTCCTAAATTATTATTTAAAGTCACATTTCAGGTACTGTACTAGTTATGCAATTAACTACAACTTTTACATATGGTTTTGTACAATGCTATTACAATGAGTTTAATATACACTGCAATATAGTGCATGACTACATCTCAAATGTTTGTTGGAAAATGAAGCACAAATTGCTGGATGATGACCCCGACCCAAAAAGTCACCTATTCATCTTCTCCAGGGATGTTGCCTGACCCTCTGAGTTACTCCAGCACATTGTGTCTTTTTTGCTAAAGAAGCATCCGCAGTTCTTTGTGTCTCTATTGGATTGTTGGATGTTGGCAAACTGAGTTGATCTTTGTTTAGGAGCAGTTCATGTGAATTAGTTAAATACATAAAATAAATTAGTGTGTCAATAAGGGAAGGGGAAGAAGTGTCCATATTAAATATGAATGCAGCAAATGTTAGCAGATTGTTTAATTGCAAAGATATTGAAATTGAAACTAAGTGCTCCATCTTGATAAATATCTGCAAACATAGCAGAGTGGTGCAGTGGTGGAGGGTTCAATCCTACCTACGGGTGCAGCCTGTACAGAGTTTGTATGTTCTCCCTGTGACTAGCGAGGATTTTATCCAGGTGCTCTGTTTTCCCCTCTCAATTCAAAGAAGTACAAATTTGTATGTTAATTTGCTTTGGTAAAATTGTAGGTTGTCCCTAGTGTGTGTAGGATAGTGTTAGTGTGCGAGGATCGGTGGTCGGTGCAGACTCGGTGGGGCGAAGGGCCAGTTTCCCCGCTGTATCTCTAAACTAAACACTGTCCAGTGAGGGTGAATGGATATGGAACAGATGTCTAACCGCTTAACTGAGCAGGGCCTATAGGAGGATACACACTTATGTGGCAAATGGGATTAGCATAAGTGGGCAAAAGATTGGCATGGATGTGGTAGGTTGAAAGGGCCATTTCTGTTCTGAATGACTCTTTTCTGTACCTCATGACTATAGCTTTTTTCCTGCAAAATCATTGATGACCATTTTTTTTTTTTTCTCTTCCGCTACCTCCCACAATAGATATTGCTGTTCTAGTTGGAACTGGCTAAGTGCACAACGTGAGGGTGGATCCTTACTTTATCTTTAAATCTTTATATTTATATGCTACCTAAAACTGGAATGAACTGCCTGAGTGGACGGTGGAGCTTTAACAACAATTAAGTTACTCGACCAGCACTTAAATTACCAAGCCATAGAAGACTGCCCAATGAGATTTGTAAAGCTATGTTCTCGATGGTTAACATGGACATTATGGGCTGAAGGGCTTGTGTTTTATATTACTCTATAACTAAACTTAAACTTTAGAGATACAGAACAGAAATAGGCTGTTTGACCCACCAAGGCTATGCCGACCAGAGATAACCCCGCACACTAGCACTATCCTACACTAGAGATAATTTACAATTTTACCGAAGCCAATTCGGGGGCTCCAACGTTGTGACTGTTGGGCCTAGAGCGGGGCCGTACATCGCCCGGCCTGGCACGGCCTCGATGGCCGTGGGACTTGACACCGCCCGCCTGGGGCTTCGACCTCCGGAGAGAAATGGTGCGGGGGAGAGAGAAGACTTTGCCTTCCATCACAGTGAGGAGGAGATTCACTGTGATGGATGTTTGTGTAAATTGAATTGTTTGTGTGTTTTTTTATGAATTGTTCTGTTTGTATGGGTTGTAGAAACGGAGTTTCGTTCGAGCCTCTCTGAGGTTCGAATGACAAGTAATAAAATCAAATCAAAATCAAAATCAAATCAAATGAACCTACAAACCCGTACTTCTGTGTGGGAGGAAACTGGAGCACCCAGAGAAAACTTGCACGGTAACAGGGAAATCGTACAAACTCTGTACAGACAGCATCCGTAGTCAGGATCAGACACGGATGTTTGGCGCTGTAAGGCAGCATGTCTCTCGCTGTGCCGGGGGGGGGGGGGGAGGAATAGTTAGTGATATACCTTGCTAAAAAAAGGGGGGGTATAGTTAGAGTGATACACCTTGCTAAAAAACGTCTGAAATAGAAACTGACTTGCTAAAGCAATTGACCATTTTCTCCTTTCCTCTCCTGTCTCAGGATGAAAACAGTGTAAATCATCCAGTTTGCTCCTACGTAAGACCCTTGCGAGCTGGTAGGCTTCTGGACACACCAAGACAAGCTGCTAGATTTGTTAATGTTCTCGGCTATGAGAGAGCAGCCATGGTTGGAGGTGGATCCAAGCAAGAGCAATGGTGCACACTCCTGAGTTTTCTATGCAGGGGCAAGGTACAGCCCTCGCATTCCTTTTAATTTTCAGTTCTAACTTCACTAGGCGATTGATTAAAGATAAATTAGATATTTTAAATCAAAATTAGTCTGAAGAAGGATCTCAACTCGAAATGTCACCCATTCCTTCTCTCCAGTGATGCTGCCTTTCCTGCTGAATTACTCCAGCATTTTGTGTCTACATTAGAATGTTCTCATTTTTTTATGACATAGAGGAGTCAGTTTTAGCACATTGAGTATGTTGGCGCTTAGTACAATCCCATTCCTCAATAAATCTCCCTATAACACATTCTCATCAACTGCTCAGATTCTACTATTCCTTTGGAAAAGTTAGAAATTAAAAATATTTACTGAGGAGGGAATGAGAAAAGGAGGAAATGTTTGATAGGGTGGGTAATCATCCAAGAATGGGTGACTTTTTTTCCTCCTTCCACACACCCAATCCTGCATGGAATGTACAAACGTGTCCATTATGCTCCTAATGTTTTGGGCACATTGAGAAAAACTTGCATTCAGTATCTCCCAATCCACACTCTTTCAAGCAAATTCCCATTGTTCTTTCCACCCTTCTCCCTTGTTGTAACATAAAACATCTTGTTTCCTGCTGCCTGGACCCTATCACTCATTGGTGTAACTCCCCCCTCCAATTACTGTCCTTCCATGATATGTCTGATTTTATGTTGTATCATGCCTGTTCATAACTCCCACATTTTGTCAAAATGACTCATCACAGCCCCTCATTTGATTTTATAAGTTTGTTCTAATTTATATTTTGCTTGCAAATGTTATGCTTCAGATGAGGCATATGACAAGCTTCCACATAAACATTAAACATTTAATGTCATGGAGTAAGAGCATTTTATTTAATTTCAGATTTCTGGTATTTTCCCAAGACTTTCACCTTCAAAATTACCACTCTCCTCATACAATATAGGCGACCGTGCAGTTATCGCTTGAGCTCATTTCCTAACTATTTGCCCATTTGGAAAGCCTATTAAAACCTGTTCCATATGCCATAAGCACCGTCCGATTCACCTCTATCCCATTGCGAACATGTTTTATCGTGCTGCAATGCTGAAAACTATATCCTGCACTCTATGTTTTCCTTTTCTCTACCTGTTGTAATTGAGTTTAATGAGATTGTATTCATGTTTGGTATTATTTGATTTGGGTCGCATTCAAAGCAAAGATTTTAGCTGTGCCTTGGTACACGTAACAATAATAAACCTAAACCTGTAGTAATCTCTTACAGTTCTTGTCATTTTTTACCCTTTGCCACCTGTGCCCCGCCTCGCCCAATCTGCAACCACTTCACGTTTAGGGTTTATCTGCGACTTGGAAATTTGAATTCTAGATTTTAATCTAAATCATTAACGTAAATTCTCATAGCATCACAGCGCCACAGACCTGGGTTCGATCCTGACCTCGGGTGAGGGTCTGTGTGGAGTTTGCACTTTCTCCCTATGACCACATGGGTGTTCTGATTTCCCTCCACGTTCCAAAGACATGCGGGTTAATTGGCCTCTAAATTACCCCTACTGTGTAAGGAATGGATGAGAAAGTGGGATAACATAGAAATAGTGTGAACGGGTGATCGATGGTCGTGTGGAATTAGTGAGCCGAAGGGCCCGTTTCCACAATGTATCTCTAAATCAAAACTAAAAATGTTCCCCTTATTGCCCCGTGACTAATTACCCTTTGCTCTCAATCCCAGATGACAAATCTCTCCCGTTTCTTCTTTTGCTGCTTATTTGTCACTTTTCCACCTTGCTCTGTTGTCTCGTCGTCATTTAAGCATTTCTATCTTCCACCCATTAGTTCTAATTTATTACCAAGTATGTGGTTCATAAGTGATAGGAGAAGAATTAGGCCATTTGGCCCATCAAGTCTACACCGCCATTCAATCATGGCTAATCTACCTCTCCCTCTCAACCCCATTCTCCTGCCTTTTCCCCATAACCCCTGACACCTGTACTAATCATGAATCCATATATCTATCTCTGCCTTAAAAAATATCCATCAACGGCCTCCACAACCTTCTGTGGCAATGAATTCCACAGATTCACCACTCTTCTGAGTCTGCTAAGTAATCGCTGTACCCTTGCATCCAATTCTTATTCACACCAATTTATATTCCAGAATTGCTTCATCTTATTTTGCTCCCACAGTATTTTGTGAAAATATTTGAATGAGAACTACTAAATGGGGCCATTGTTGTCATGTGTATCAAGATATAGTGGAAAAACATGGATGACGTGTTATCCAGTAAATCGTACTATACATGAGTACAATCAAGCCATACACATGTACAACAGTACAAAGAATAATACCAAGAAGCAGAATATAGTGTTATAAAATTATGGCATTATAATTACGGAGAAAATACAGATTTTTTTGTTAAAGTGCAAGGGCTGAAATGAGGTAGATTGGGATATCGGGGGCAAACCCAAGATAACGTGAGATTGTAATCTGATAAGTGTGGAAGCTTTTCCTGAATCTGGCAATTGTAACCTATATTAAATAGTATACAGATTCATTAGTGACAAACTTCTGAGGGTATTTGTAAATTATAAGAAAGATATTAGCACATGCTGCAGTTTAAGGATGGCATGGTGATATTGCCATAAACATTGCTTCCTCAGCTCCAGAGATCTGGATTCAATCCTGATTCTGGGTGCTTTTGGTAAAGTTTGCATGTCTTTCACCTTCTGCGGCAGTTTCTGTTTAGTGCTCCAGTTTCTTAACACATCTCAAAGATATGCTGGTAGGTTAGTTACCCATTGGTGTAGCTAAGTGCCAATAGAATCATATGAGGGTTGATGGGCAAATGAAGGAGCATATGTTGCTGGGCCCCATGGAAGAGCAGATGGGAATTGGGTGGAGAGGATTGCTTGTGAGAGCTGGCATGGGCCCAATGGAATAAATAGCCTCCCTTTGTGTTGTAATAAGTAAATGAGTTTATTATTTTCTTGGGATGTTTGAAAACATTTTCTATATCCAAGCATTTACTTATTAGGAAGGTCTTTGTTATGTAGGCAGGCAAATTATTTTCTATTCTTCCATTAGTTTAATTTAGGTTGGAGATACAGTGTGGAAACAGGCCATTGAATCCGTGTCAGCCAGCGATCACCCCATACACTAGTACTATCCTACACACTAGGGACAATTTACAGAAGCCAATTAACCTACAAACCTGTATGTCTTTGGAATGTGGGAGGAAACCGGAGCACCCGGAGAAAACCCCATGTGGTCAGAGAGAGAGCAAACAAACTCCATGCAGACAGCACCGGTAGTCAGGATCGAACCCGGGTCTCTGTTGCTGTAAGGCAGCAACTCTACCGCTGTGCCACCATGGGATGTCAGGACTTTCATATGAAGAAAGACTGGATAGACTCGGCTTGTACTCGCTGGAATTTAGAAGATTGAGGGGGGATCTTATAGAAACTTACAAAATTCTTAAGGGGTTGGACAAGCTAGATGCTGGAAGATTGTTCCCGATGTTGGGGGAGTCCAGAACAAGGGGTCACAGTCTAAGGATAAGGGGGAATTCCTTTAGGACCGAGATGAGGAAAACATTCTTTACACAGAGAGTGGTGAGTCTCTGGAATTCTCTGCCACAGAAGGTAGTTGAGGCCAGTTCATTGGCTATTTAAGAGGGCGTTAGATGTGGCACTTGTGGCTAAAGAGATCGGGGGGGGTATGCAGAGAAGGCAGGTACGGGAGACTGAGTTGGATGATCAGCCATGATCACATTGAATGGCAGTGCAGGCTCGAAGGGCCGAATAGCCTACTCCTGCACCTATTTTTCTATGTTTCTATGCTGTCCTTTGCTGATTAATTGATCAAAGGTGAGATGGTAAGCATGGGAAGATAAAATTGGGCAAGAGACAAAAGAAAAACACTTTAGTGTACATAAGTGTTTTTACACTATGATGGGTTGAGGTGAGTGATTTTTCCATTGTCGAGAAACAGTATAACCAACTTTTGGTGACCCACAGGGAGACTGTGAAGACCATGCCACCTTGCTGTGCAGTTTGCTGCTGGGCTTTGGATTGGATGCCTATGTTTGTGTTGGAACAAAAGCAAGAAGGGTGCCGCACACTTGGGTGATGGCATATGGAACAAGTGGAGACGTCGTTTTCTGGGAGAGCTTAACTGGACACAGGTGAAAGCAATGTGTGTGCAATCTGAACAATGAACAAAATACCTTGCATACAACAGATCGATCCATCATTTAACTATATAGTGTTACCAGTGTATTTTTCTACCCCAGTGTTCTATATCCTGATTCTCAAGTGTAATTCTGAGAGTGAGCACTTAGGCAGGCTCTCTAGCCAGATCCTCTTAAAGTTTTACCACCTCGGAACCATGCTCTGTTTAACTAGTTTAAGTGTTGTGTTCATTTATTTGTTTTGAGAAAATTGTTAACTTTAAGCCAAGTTACAAATTTTGTAGACCATCAGAAATAGAAAGACACACAAGCCATTGAGTCCCTTGTGCTTCATTCCACAATATCATGACTGATCTCTAACTTTAGTGCCATTTAATTGCACTAACCCATATCTCTCAATTCTCCTATTATCCAAATATCGGTTGTTGCTTTTTTTAAAAACATTAAAAAAATTGCTTCACAGCCCTCTAGGATAGAGAATTCCAAGGGATCACTCACTTCACGAAGAAGAAAATTCAAACTTTACTTATTTTGAAAGTGTGAGCACTGTTTCCATACGCAGCCATGTGAAACATCCCTACATCTATTCCTGTCATGGCCCATTTTGTACATTTTAAAGACTCCACAGTCTTTCTCTTAAATTGGACAGTATGGGGCCAGTCCTCGCAAAACGAGTCAACTTTTGCCAATCTCTTGATCTCAAATATACTCTTCATTTGGAAGGTAGGTCAGATATGTGACAATCATTCTGGATGTGCTATCAGCAAACCTATATAATTGAGCAAGAAATCTTTTATACTCAAACCCTTTTGTTATAAAGGCCAACATACCATTTGCCTCCTGGATGATGGCTTAATCTGTATGCTCATTCTCTGTTAGGTGTACAAGGACATCAAAGTTCCTATGAATACCAGACTCTCACCATTATAGATATTACTCCATCTTTCCATTTTTTTCCACTGAAAGAGATAACCATGCAATTTTCCCCACTGTCATGCCCTTGACTCTTCATTTACGTCTTTCCTGAAATAACTCTGCAACCTTTTCAGTCTACACTTCCACCCAGCTTTGCATGATCATCAAATTTGTATATGTTACTTATGATCCTCTTATTCAAATCATTGATATAGTTGGTAAACAGCTGGTGCCCCTGAAAGCAGGTATCAGTCACAACTTTCCAACTGGAAAATGATACATTTATTCGTACTGGGTTTTGTTCAATAATCCATTGTGTGGAACCTTATAAAAGATGGAAACCAGCACCACTGCGTCGCTAATGTTTTGAACGATTTAATAATATTATTATTATAAAAGATTGTCTTGCTACTGCTTCCTATGGAATAGATAGGATAAATGCACAGAGCCTTTTACCCAGAGCAGGAGAATCAAAAAGTGGACGAGGTAGGTTTAAGGTGAAAGGGGCAAGATTTTATAGGAGCCTGAGGGGCAACTTTGCCAGAGGAGGTAGTTGAGGCAGGTACTAAAACAGCATTTAAACGACTCTTGGACTAGTACTAGTCTTGGATAGGAAATGTTGAGAGGGTATGTGCCAAACGCAGACAAATGGGACTAGCTTAGATTAGGTATGTTACAAAACTTACCTTCAGCGGCGCTGCAGTTCTGTCACTGGCCGTGTGCGCAACTTTGGCGCCTTTGAGAGGGGGCGGGTTTAAAATGTGTTTTTTCTTCAGACTATTCAAATCGATTTTGAACAGGCTGTTTAGTTGCTGAAGAAAAATTGCTTCGAGTGCTGTTTTATTAAGTTTATTAAAATTAGCGCTGGATAATTTAATAGCAGGAGAAAAATTAAAATCATCTTCTAATGCCGTCAACGCCGACAACGGGACGGATCTCACTTAGGGGACAAGGCAAGGTACACCGTTTATTTTTTCATATAAACTTGCTTCTTAGGATTCCTTTAATCAAAATTTCACGTTGCGAAATGGTGACTTAGGACCCATACAAACCAGCAGTATTTTTCCTGCCGATGTGGGGTTTAAATTCACCGCAACAGCAATGTTCCAAAGGATCGCGTTCCACAAAATCCCACTTGCAAGATGATTAAAATGATCATTAATTTGTGGGAATTAAACACTAAATTCCTTCCATTTGGCCAATAAATTCATGACAATGAGATTTAAAAATCATGTTATATTGTGAATTCTTGTGTGAATGTTATTTGGACACTTGGGCGGTTTAAAAATGTTAACCTTTTCTTAAGAAATAGATAGATGTTTAGATCTAGTAATTGAATTTTGTAATTAGCTACAATTAGGTAACTAACTAATTATATGCTTTAATTTCAGGTCATCCAAGTAAGATTGTTTCATATTTGTTTCAGAATGCTTCAATCTATAATAACTGAAAATGTCATTCAGTTATCTTAATTTTTAAGAAGGTTATGGGCTTTTGACTGTCCTTGATCACAGCTTTTGTGTTAAGTCAATGGAAAAGCACTAGGGAACAAGATGCTAATTTCCAAGCATGAAAATGGCCATACCTTTTTTAATACTGAAGATATGAAAGTGAATTAGGTGTTAAATTAAACTTCTTTTTATGCTTTATCCGATGGGATAAATTGCAGACTTGATTTTTTAAATCTCAAAATTTTGTAACATTGCTACTTAGATGGGGCATCTTGGTCGTCATGGACGAGTTGGGCCCAAGGGCCTGTTTCCGTGCTGTATTTGGTTACATTTCAGCATTTTCCGAGATGCCAGGCCAGTTGGTTTCTAACTTTGGTTTTTTCTCTCCCTCTTCTTAAATTGTGGGGTTAAATTTGCTGTCTAAATCTTTGGGAATCAGTATAGAATCTATGGAAATTTGGAAGATGACATCAAATTAATCTCCATAACCATTTATTTCAAAACCTTAGAATGGAAGTATATTGGCTTTCAGTCTCATTACTTACTCCAATACTTTTAGGTCCTTGATGATACTGCCAGCCTTTTTGAGGCAGCGACTGTGGTAGATCCCCTCGATGGTAGGGAGGTCAGAGCCAATGATGGACTGGGCAGTGTTTCCAACTTTTTGCAGTCTTTTCCGCTCCTGGACGCACAAGTTGCCGAACCAAGCCACGATGCAACCGGTCAGCATGCACTCTACTGTGCACCTGTAGAAGAGAGAGTCCTTCTCGACATACCGGTTCTCCGTAATCTTCTCAGGATGTAGAGGCATTGATGTGCTTTCTTTATGATTGTATCAGTGTTCTGGGACCAGGAGAGATCTTCGGAAATATACGCCCAGGAATTTGAAGCTCTTGACCATTTCCACCATCGACTAGTTGATATAAACGGGACTATGCGTTTTATGTGATTTCTATGAAGATAGATCCAAAGGAGTTTAATTTTTTAATCTGCCTTTTTCCTAATTTCTCAACATAAATTTACATCCCATCCTGTAAGGGATACATATTAACTTTAATATTTTTCCTTTTTACAAGGCAATTGAGGTCTTGAGTCTTTTATGTTTCATGCTAGACTATTCTATGTTTTACTTTTCTTTTTCCTTTCAATGCTTTGTTGTCCGATGCTGAACTTTAATACTTTCCAAATCAGCACAAGTCAGGAAATCGTGTTGCAGCGCATGAAACTTTGGTTGGGTCACATTTGGTGTATTGTCCAGTTCTTGTCACCCCACAACAGGATGGATGTGGAGGCTTTGGAAAGGGCGTGGAAGAAGTTTACCAAAATGCTGCCTGTATTCAAGGGTATTAGTTATGAGAGGTTAGACAAAATTGAATTATTTTCATTAAGCATCTTGATTGAGGCTGAGGGTTTTAGATAGGCACTTGGCATGACGCTCGGCACAGACATTGTGGGCCGAAGGGCCTGCTATTGTGCTGTACTGTTTTGTGTTAACTGTAAAAAGTTACTGTGTGACAGACACAAAATGCTGGAGTAACTCAGCAGGTCAGGCAGCATCTCTGAGAAATTAGATAGGTGAAGTTTCAGGTTGGGATGTTTCTTCAAACTGAAGAAAGGTCCCGACCTGAAACATCACCTATCTGTTTTCTCCAGAGATGTTGCCTGACCTGCTGTGTCAGGCAACATCCAGCATCCACTGACTCCAGCATTTTGTGTCTATCTTTGTATAAACCAGTAATTGCAGTTCATTTTTATTACAGGTTGGGGCTCATTGGTTTGAGGGTAACGTGTTATGATTAGAGAATTGGTTTACAGGCAGAAAATAATTAATATAGATAGAAGGGCCTTTTTCAAGCATTAACTAATCTGTTAGATTGGTGCAGGGGTCTCGCTAATTCCAATGTATATTAATGACTCAATACCGAATCAAGCTCATTATATCTCTGCTAGCTGATGTATTGTGATTGGTATCAATATACATTGTGGAGAGTGCACCGTCTCTACAGAGGCTTTGTGCGTGGGCAGGAAGATGGCAGATGAACTATACTGAGTGGAATATGATAATTTCCACTTTAGTACATGAAACAGAAAAATAACATTATTTAAATGGTTTGATACTGTTAAACTGTTCAGGGACTGACACAGCTTGTAAATGAAACAAAGTTTATAATTTTGGAATATTGGTCATCATTCATTGCAAGAGGGATCAAGTACAACAGTGGGGAAATTTGGGTACAATTGTATAGGACTTTGATAAGACCATGCCTGGAGTACTGCATGTAGTTTTGCAGCCAATGTTTATCAGGTTGATTGCTGCGATCAGTTGCAGAAACCAGGAACTACCAATGCTGGTTTATACCAAAGGTAGATGTGCTGGAGTAACTCAATGGATCCGTCGGCATCTTTCGGGTTGGATCCCTTCTCAGACTGCATTATGAGGAAACATTAGTCAGAATTGCCCAACATTTACTCCCTGGAGTTTGGATTGCTGAGGTGATCTCATTGATGATTACGAGGAAGGTTGGTGGGGTAGATGCTATGGTAACAGATCCCTGGAGATCAATGTTTCTAACTAGGGGCCATGGAATAAGTCGACCACTTAAGATCGAGGTGAGGGGGAGTCTCTTCTAACTTTTGAAATGCTGGTATTCTTTACTCCCAAGAGCTCTGGATACCAATTCATTAAACATATTCAAGGCTAGGATACATTGTTGAACACGAGGGATTGAGAATTCTGTACCTTGCACCAAAGTAAACTTGAAGCCAACAATCAGAACTGCCATAATCTTAAAAGATGGAACAAGCTTGAGGGACTTAATTGCCTTTCCTTGTTTCTAATGCTAATACTCTTTGTTGCTGTGGGAAGTAATTGTTTACGAATTCGTCAACTTAATATTCAAATTCTGAGAATGTGGTTGATGCATAATTTTTCCATTGAGATTAAGGGAACCATTAGATTCTGTCAATGTTTAATTTGACTTCATTTGTTTAAATTAAACATTGACTGAATATATCTACTGCTACTCTTAATTGCGCATCGACCATTTTGTCACAAAGTATAACATAAATTAAGTCAGTGTTTGATGCATTTAACCCAAAGATGATATGAGAATCTTTTTCTGTACCAAGAGATGTTTCTAAAGTAGACTTTGTTCCTGTTTTTGTATAGATACATTCACAGGCCAGTTAACCCTGATGACCCACCATTAGTAGAGCAACCGAAGAGAGCGTATCCATATTGTTCAATCGGCTGCCTCTTCAATCACCAGAGCTTTTATGCAAATTGTCAGCCATCTGACACAGTTGAACTGAGCCACTTTGACCTGAACGACGAATCGAAATGGAAACCCATGAGTACCGAGGCCATAAAATCTGTGTGCGCTCCTGGCTCATCGACTTCATTGCCACCATTTCCACCTTTGTGTGCTCCAGTGATTGATGCAGCGGCCGCAAGCAATGAGATTGAACTGGTTTTGAGGGGTCTGATTTCTGAGCATAGGAAGGTAAGGAAATGAACGGAGGTAATGTGTTTTGTTCAGGAAACGGGCCTTTCATCCCACTGAGTCCAAGCTGACCACTGATCACCCACCTACCCACACTCGTTCTGTGTTATCCCACTTTCTTATCTACTCCCCACACGCCAGGAACAATTTAAGAGAGGGAGTGTTTTTGGGATGCGAGAGAAATGCGCAGCTCCCACGCGGTCACAGGGAGAACGTGCAAACTCCATACAGACAGCTCCTGAGGTCAGGATTGAACTCGGGTCTCTGGTGGTGTGAGGCAGCAGCTACACCACTGCCCCCCCCCCCCCCCCCTTTTTTGAGATCTCCAAGAGATCTAAAAAAAAAGTTATGTGACCATATTTCTGTCAACACACGCACATGCACTAATTGAATGCCACTCTTTCATAGAAGTACAGCATGGAGCAGCACAGGCAGGCCTTTCGGCTCACAATGCCTGTGCTGAACATAATGTCAAGATAATCTGCCTGCACGTGATCAAAATCCCTCCATTCCGTTAATATACATTTGCCTATCTAAAAGCCTCTTAAACAGAGTTATAATTAAAAGGCGATGGAAATGTTTTATTCAAATTTCCTTTCCTTTCTTTAATAAAAAGATATGATGCAAAATTTTCAGTTTATAATTTGATAGCATGAGGCAAGGAGCAACCTTGAAACTGGTCAAAGCCTCAATTTGCTATGAACCACAGTGGAAAGTTTTCTGCGATGTTGATTACCAGTAAGAAGAATTGCCTTTAGGGGTTACACAAAAAGCTGGAGAAACTCAGCGGGTGCAGTAGCATCTAAGGGGCGAAGGAGATGGGCGACATTTCGGGTCGAGACCCTTCTTCAGACTGGTCAGGGATCAGGGAAACAAGAGATATAAACAGTGATGTGGAGAGATAAAGAACAATGAATGAAAGATATGCAAAAAAGTATTGATGATAAGGGAAACAGGCCATTGTAAGCTGTTTGTGGTGTGAAAATGAGAAGCTAGTGCGACTGGGGAGGGGGGGGGGGAGATGGAGAAGGAATGTCAGGGCCCGAGGGCTGAGGGAGGGGTGGGGGCAGTCTGGGTTAACAGAATTGAGAAAATTCAATGTTTAAGCCCAGAGGATGCAGACTCCCCAAGCGGAATATGAGGTGCTGTTCCTCCAACTTGCGGTGTTGCTCACTCTGGCCGTGGAGGAGGCCCAGGACCGAGAGGTCGGATACGGAATGGGAGGGGGAGTTGAAGTGCTGAGCCACCGGGAGGTCGGGTTGGTTATTGCGGACCGAGCGGAGGTGTTCGACGAAACGATCGCCCAGCCTCCGCTTGGTCTCACCGATGTAGATCAGCTGGCATCTGGAGCAACGGATGCAGTAGATGAGGTTGGAGGAGGTGCAGGTGAACCTCTGTCGGACTTGGAATGACTGCTTGGGTCCCTGAAAGGAGTGGATGGGGGAGGTGAAGGGACAAGTGTAGCATCTCTTGCGGTTGCAAGGGAAAGTGCCCGGGGAAGGAGTGGAGCGGGAGGGAAGGGAAGAATTGACAAGGGAGTTGTGGAGGGAGCGGTCTTTGCGGAAGGCAGACAGGGGGGGAGATGGGAAGATGTGGCGAGTGGAGGGGTCACGTTGGAGGTGGCGAAACTGGCGGAGGACTATCTGTTGTATGCGCTGGCTGGTGGGGTGAAAGGTGAGGACCAGGGTGACTCGGCCCTTGTTGTGAGTGGGGGAATGGGGAGAGAGGGCAGTGTTGCGGGGTATGGAGGAGACCCTGGTGCGAGCCTCATTTATAGTGGGGGAGGGGAAACCCCGTTCTCTGAAGAACGAGGACATTTGTGATGATCTGGTGTGGAACACGTCATCCTGGGACCAGATGCGGTGTAGACGGAGGAATTGGGAATAGGGGATGGAGTCCTTACAGGAAGCAGGGTGGGACAAGAGTAGTCCAGGTAGCTGTGGGAGTAAGTTGGTTTGTAGTGGATGTCAGTCAGGAGTGTATCACCTGCAATAGAGATGGTGAGGTCAAGGAATGGTAGGGAAATGTCGGAAATGGTCCAAGTATATTTGAGTGCCGGATGGAAGTTGGTGGTGAAATGGATGAAGTCAGTCAGTTGTGCGTGGGTGCAGGAGGTGACACCAAAGCAGTCGTCAATGTAACGGAGGTAAAGGTCGGGGGTGGGGCCCTGGTACGCCGAGAACAAAGATTGTTCGACGTGCCCGGCAAAGAGGCAGGCGTAGCTAGGGCCCATACGTGTGCCCATAGCTACGCCTTGTGTTTGGAGGAAATGGGAGGAGTCAAAAGAGAAGTTGTTGAGGGTAAGGACCAACTCCGCTAGGCGGAGGAGGGTGTCAGTGGATGGGTATGAGTTGCTCCTCTGGTCGAGGAAGTACCGGAGGGCTTTGAGACCATCCTGGTGGGGGATGCAGGTGTATAGTGACTGGACGTCCATGGTGAAGATGAGAGGATGGGGGCCTGGGGGCCTGGACAACGGAATGTGCGGAGCCGACGGAGAGTGTCTGAGGTGTCTTGAACATAGGTGGGGAGGGATTTAACAAAGGGGGATAGGATGGAGTCAAGGTATGTGGAAATGTGTTCGGTGAGGCACGAACAGGCAGAGACAATGGGTCTGCCGGGGCAGTCGGGTTTGTGGATTTTGGGGAGAAGGTAAAATCAGGCTGTGCGGGGCTGGGAAACGATGAGGTTGGAGGCTCGGGGGGGGGGTAGGGAGCTGGAGTTAATAAAATCAGTTATGGTGCTCGAGATGGTGGCCTGGTGCTCGTCAGTGGGGTCATGGTCCAGGGGTAAGTAGGAGGAGGTGTCCGAGAGTTGGCGCGTGGCCTCTGCTTTGTAGAGATCTACGCGCCAGACTACCACAGCACCTCCCTTGTCGGCGGGTTTGATAACCCAGTCTGGGTTGTTGCAGAGTGAGTCGATGGCAGTAGTTTCGGAGGGGGAGAGATTGGAGTGAGACAGGGGAGTGGAGAAGTCGAGGCGGTTGATGTCCCGACGGCAGTTCTGAATAAAGAGTTCTAAAGCTGGAGGGCCACGAGGGGGGGTCCACGAGGAGGACCTTTGTGGGCTACAAGGGTCCACGAGAAGAATTGCCTTTGTGGGCTACAAGGTGAAAAAAGCAAATTGATCCTTCCACAGATCCTGCCTGACCTGCTGAGTTCTTCCAGCAGTTTTTCTGTTCAAGCTGCCTATCTACCTTAAAGGGTTGCAATTGTCATAAAGTTAAATATTGGTGTGTGTATATATATATTATATATATATGAAAGCAAGGTCTTCCTGCTATGTTTGGCATTCCTTGCCCATACTGTGCCCTCCATAATGTTTTGACAAAAACCCATCATTTATTTATTTGCACCTGCACTCCACAATTTGAGATTTGTAATAGAAAAAATCACATGTGGTTAAAGTGCACATTGCCCAATTTTAATAAAGGCCATTTTTATACTTTTGGTTTCACCATGTAGAAATTACAGCAGTATTTATACATAGTCTGCCCCCCCCCCCAATTTCAGGGCACCATAATGTTCGGGACACAGCAATGTCATGTAAATGAAAGTAGTCATGTTTAGTATTTTGTTGCATATCCTTTGCATGCAATGACTGCTTGAAGTCTGCGATTCATGGACATCACCAGTTGCTGGGTGTCTTCTCTGGTGATGCTCTGCCAGGCCTGTATTGCAGCCATCTTTAGCTTATGCTTGTATTGGGGGCTAGTCCCCTTCAAGTTTTCTCTTCAGCATATAAAAGGCATGTTCAATTGGGTTCAGATCGGGTGATTGACTTGACCACTCCTGAATTTCCCATTTTCTAGCTTTGAAAAACTCCTTTGTTGCTTTGGCAGTATGTTTGGGATCATTGTCTTGCTGTGGAATGATCTGCCAGCCAATGAGTTTTGAGGCATTTGTTTGAACTTGAGCAGATAGGATGTGTCTGTACTCTTCAGAATTCATTATGCTACTACCATCAGCAGTTTTATCATCAATGAAGATAAGTGAGCCAGTACCTTCAGCAGCTATTATGCCCAGGCCATAACACCCCCACCGCCGTGTTTCACAGATGAGGTGGTATGCTTTGGATCTTGGGCAGTTCCTTCTCTTCTCCATAATTTGCTCTTACCATCACTCGGATATAAGTTAATCTTCGTCTCATCTGTCCACAAGACCTTTTTCCAGAACTGTGGTTGCTCTTTTAAGTACTTCTTGGCAAACTGTATCCTGCCCATTCTATTTTTGCGGCTAACCAGTGGTTTGCATCTTGCCGTGTAGCCTCTGTATTTCTGTTCATGAGGTCTTCTGTGGACAGTGGTCATTGACAAATCCTCTCCTGAAGAGTGTTTCTGATCTGTCGGACATGTGTTTGGGGATTTTTCTTTATTATAGAGATAATTCTTCTCTCATCAGCTGTGGAGGTCTTCCTTGGCCTGCCAGTCCCTTTGCGATTAGTAAGCTCACCAGTGCTCTCTTTCCAAACAGTGGATTTTGGTAAGCCTAAGGTTTGGCTGATGTATATTATTTTTTATAATAAACAATTTTATTCTTGTTTGTGTTTCATAATGCCTTATTTGTCCTTTCATTGGCACAACTTTGGTCCTCATGTTGATAAACAGCAATAAAAGTTTCCAAAGGTGATGGAAAGACTGGAGGAAAGACTAGGTGCTGAGAGCTCTGTTGTACCTGCATTGAGGAGGCAATTAAACACACCTGAGCAATTACAAACACCTGTGAAGCCATGTGTCCCAAACATTATTGTGCCCTGAAATTTGGGGGGGGGGGGGAACTATGTATAAACACAGCTGTAATTGCTACATGGTGAAACCAAAATGTATAAAAATGGCCTTTAATAACATCTGACAATGTGCACTTTATCCACATGTGATTTTTTTTTTTAATTACAAATCTCAAATTGTGGAGTACCGAGGCAAATAAAAAATGATGGGTCTTTGTCGCAAACATTATGGAGGGCACTGTATATATGGGTACGATGGTGCAGCTCGGCAGCTCCAGAGACCCAGGTTTGATCCTGGATGGGGTTTGTATGTTCACCCCGTGACCGGTGTGCGTTTTCTCCAGGAGCTCCAGTTTTCTCCTACACTGGTAAGACATACAGATTTGTAAGTTAATTGGCTTGAAAAAAATTATAAATTGTCCCCAGTGTGTGTAGGATAGTGTTAAGGGCCTGTTTCCGCGCTTGTCATGCGTTGCACAGCGCGGCATTTATTGAAACTGAATAATATCTGTCAGAAGCATTAAATTTGCCAATAACCTGGCTTTCCTGGTTAAGGTCTTATTACTAGCACAAATATTTTTTATCAGTTGCAGACCTGTGGGCAGTTTCCCCAGTGCATTTACCCTGATCGCTGATGAATCTCTGATGTTACTGCTGCAGAACTGCTGCAGAACTGCACAAAAGCCAGTGTCATTGACTGCCTCTGTCCATAAAAACGCCCCCAAAAAATTATCAAATTTGAAATCTGACCACAAACAGGCCAATTTGTCACTGCTGACATTTATCTTCATGTGCTTCCTCCCATCCTCCTCTAACAGATGATATCTAAGGGTCCCTTTTGCCTTTGACCTCAGTGCACTGTCATTGTGATAGTTTCCTCACAGTAATGTCTATGACTTTTTTTCACAATTCACATTAGAAATTACCATCTCTGTCCAATGGATAAATGTATTTCTGATTATATCTTGGATCCATCTTCCCTATAACACCTCAAGCCAAAATGCCTGCTGTTTCCCAGTTGCTCTTTTAAATGATGCCATCCCATTAGCCTTTCTGCAGCCCTTAAGGACAATCCAAGGGAACTGGAAGAGACTTGCCAAAGATAACTCATTTAGAAAATACAGAGTGCAGGACTAGATTAGCAGGTCACCGAGTCGTCACCACCCAGCGATCCCGCACACTAACACTATCCTACACACGAGGGATACTTTTACATTTATACCAAGCCAATTAACCTGCAATCCTGTACGTCTTTGGAGTGTGGGAGGAAACCGAAGATCTTGGAGAAAATCCACACAGGTCACGGGGAGAACGTACAGATTCCGTACAAACGCACCCGTTGTCTGGATTGAACCCGGGTCTCTGACGCTGTCTGGCAGCACCTCTACTACTGTGCCGCCCTTTGTTCTTTGGCAGTACTGCTCGGAAAATGCAAAACTTTTTTTTGTTACAATCAGTTTAGATATCTGCAAATTATGATGTTAAGAATGTCCTATCCTGAGATCTTAATCAATAATAGGATTGTTGCCACTTGCCATTTAATATATCGGTGACCTTTCATCAGTCCTGATTCCACCTCAACAGGATCTCAGCCTGACCACTGCGTGGGATGACCATCTGTCTTACTTGCTATCACCGGCACTTGCTGCGTATGAGATTGAGCGCACAACTGGGGTGTCCACGGGCAACGAGGAGTTCCAAGATGCCATCAAGCGAGCGGTGCCCGACGGACATACCTTCAAAGGCTTCCCAATTCACTTTGTGCACCGAAATCCCAGGAGAGCTTTTGCAACGTGCTTAAGGTAAACATATGCACATGGCCATCTTTGTATTCAGATCTGTTTCTTGGTGCAGAAGGGCAATAAACAATGTTAAATGTCTACCACACAGCCCAAGCATAGTACCAGTGTTAATGTTTTATGCACTCTTACACACATCTGTAAAGTGAGAGTAGATGAGACTGTGGCAGAAAGCTTTGAAATTTGAGGTCCTACAATTCCAAGAAATTATAAAACATTTTTTTAAACATTTGTAAATATAATACAAAAGGGTTAAGAAAGACCATGGAGTTGAGGTATAGAATCTGCCATGATATTGAATCGCAATGCAGACACAGGGACCATGGTCTATCCCTACTTTCAATATTTGGTATCATCGCATACATACTAAGTGTTGGGACTGTAGAAACAAAATCACATGCGGATCTCGACCTGGAATGTCACCTATCCATGTTCTCCAGAGATAGAGGCAAAGTGCTGGAGTAACTCAACCGGTCAGGCGACATCTCTAGAAAAAGGATGCGTGGGGTTTTGGGTCGGGACTCTTCAGACTGAAAGTGGAGGGGGGAGCACTGGAAGTAGGTCCGGAACATCTCCAGAGATGCTGCCTGACCTGCTGAGTCACTCCATCACTTTGTCCTTCATGCCCCTGTCCCACTTAGGAAACCTGAACGGAAACCTCTGGAGACCAAGGTTTCCGTGCGGTTCCCGGAGGTTTTTGTCAGTCTCCCTAATGGTCGAAAGTGGTTTCCGTTTTAAAAATCTGTTATTTTTTAGTCAAAGCCGGTTGCGATGCTAGTTGAAGGTGGTTGCCGGAGGTGAAAAACCTCCGGGAACCGCACGGAAACCTTCGGTGGGGCGCAAAGTCTCCAGAGGTTTCCGTTCAGGTTTCCTAAGTGGGACAGGGGCATACGTGTTGGGATTCATTGCTACGTTTTAAATGCTCACCTAACTAACCCAAACCCTAGATTCTAGTGACTTGTATCATGCGATCCCTTTGTCCCATTGATTATCCGCTGACCTTCACTTTAACCCATTTGGTTGATTTATTTCTGGCGTTTTTGAATAAAGGGGTTGTGCTGTTGTTCCGGGTGCTCTTGAGCTGACTTTTAAGATTCATCTGATTGCAGTAATAACAAAATTTCTGACTACTAACATTAATTAATACGATTGGAGATAAAGCAGCAAAAAATGTTTAATGTGATGCCCATATACAAAAATCTGTACAACAGTAGGTTGTTCATGGAGGAAAGATGCAATATTTAATTACTAGATAAAAATTCTAAAAATGGTAATTCGCATGAGCAATCATTAATTTAATCAATCTGACAGCCTGCGAACTGAAAGTTGTTTCCAAACTGTTGCAGTGTTGTCTGAAGATCAGTCTATTAGGGCTCTTTTTACAGGGCTGAATGCCATTCCTCATTTCTAAAGTAGTTTAAATTCTGAACTCGAACAAGAGAAAGGAAAGTCACCAGGCAGACCATGTATAAATCAATTATTACTGACTGGGTTCAAGGGAAATGGCCTTTTCTATAAGTACGAAGGAACTGCAGATGTTGGTTTACACCGATAGACACAAAATTCTGGAATAATTCAGCGGGTCAGGCAGCATCTCTGGAAAAACAGAATATTCTTTCCTATAGGAATATCTTATTTTGCTCCAGAGACGCTGCCTGACCCGTTGACTTACTCCAACGTTTTGTGTCTATCTTTGGCCTTTTCTATGAGCTGCCATAGAGATAAAGAGAAAGAAGCAGAAATGTCGATCATGTCCTTCAAGCATTCTGCACCATTCATTCATGGCTCATGAACAAACGTATGGTAATTACCAAATAATCTACAGTATATTGGTTGGCCAGGGCACCTAGAGGAGCTCTGAAATCATACCCTACAATTTCTCAGAAGGTTTTAATACCACACCTGAAAGATGTTACAATGCAGCACTCTCCAATTACTGGATTGGAGCATTAGCCTAGATTTGGTACACAAGGGGGCGGCACAGTGACGCTGCTGGCAGACCTGTTGTGTCTCAGCACCAGAGACCCGGGTTTGATCCTAGCCTTGAGTGCTGTTTGTGTGGAGTTTGCAAGTTCTCCCTGTGACCGCATGGGTTTTACTCCGGATGCTCCGGTTTCCTCCCAAAGAGAGGCGGCTGATAGATTAACAGGCTTCTGTAAATCACCCCTAATATGTAGGGAGAAAATGCGAACTAATGTGAATGGGTGATCAATGGTCGGCATGGGCTGAAAGGCCTGTTTCCATACTGTATCTTTCAATCAGTCAAAACGAGCTTTGCACTGTACCTCACTGTATGTGACAAACTAATCCATCAGTTTGAATGTAACTTGAACACAAGCTGACTTATAGGTAAGAGGTGCTATTCATTGAGTCTTCTTGCATATGGCGTGCACAGCCTAAAGTTGAAGGCCACCTTGTTCTATTTGATCTATTTGTTTGTGCACGCCGGGTTGATTGCATTAGTGAAAACATTTGTGAAGGTTGCAATCTCCCACCCACTCATTGAGTGACTGTAATCCTTTCTCCCCCTTTCCATTTCAGGTCTCCGTTCTGTGATGAAATAATTTGCTGTCGGGGAGACCAGGTGCGACTTGCTGTCCGAGTGCGAGTGTATCCATACCCGGAGTCTGCTTGTGCAGTCTGGATAATGTTTGCATGCAAGTACCGTTCAGTTCTCTGATGCACGGCACTGTCAAATGGTGCTGCTTTCACTGGTGGTGGATGCCAGCAATGGACTGGTTCCTTGTTGCTCCTCCTTCATGGCCACCCTGCTGGATGGTATCTTTTCAAACCAATCCAATTCACACCGAACATCCTATTGTGAAATCCTATTGTACATCTTTCTCGTTAGAAGTGTGTATTTATTAAAACATAATCTATGGAGATTGTTTTATAATTTTTTTTTTACAAAATATAAAATATTTTGTTACAAAATAAAGCTTATATTTACAAACCCTCGTCATTTTATTCATAGTCAAAGTTAAAGGTTCCTGTAGATTCTGGAAATCAGAAATAAAGAGAATGCTGCTTAGTACTCAGCATCTGTGGAGGGAAAATTAGCTTATTATTTTTGAAGTGAAATTCTTAAACATGTTGGAACAATGAGAGATTGAAAGAAAAGTTTAAAGTTGTGGGGAAAGGTTTGATGGTCACAGCATTGTGAAATTCATTTGCACAACCTACTAATGCATAGTCAATATATTTTGCTGCTGTTTACAAGTTAAAAAGTCCAAAGTCCAGTCCGCATGTTGGAAGCAGTGGGGCTCCCCCGATCCACCTAAACCCAGATAATCCCCCACGGCCTGACGTCCCTCTCCTCTCCAGACCGCCTCTGTATCCCGGTGGGGCAGGAGGGGGGTCGTCGTCTCCTGCAGCCAACCTTGAAAGCTGGAGGCAAAACCCTGGTCGTTCTCCTTTCAGACCACTCTTGCCGTCCGTCGCCACCAGCGGCTCGCTCCTCAACGCTCCAGTCTCCAGGGGTCCACCGGGCCTTCTTCGCAGCGGTGAACCAGATCCGCTGCCGCACGTGGCTGTAGGCGGCCCGCCAGGTCTTTGTCCTCTGCGGCCAGCTGGGATCGGTCCTTGTTCTCAGCGGCCCCCTGGGTCCGTCATTGTACAGCCCCGCAGATCCTCGTGGAAGCTTCCCTTCCGGTTTTCAGAAAGGGGGGTGGCTGGATGAGAAAGAATGGCGGTCAGGAATAATGGAATGACACGGTGGCAATTATAGTTGGCTGCAAGAGACTGGTGAAGTTGGCGAATGACAATGGCTGTGGCTGGGATAGGTAGAAATAAAAAAAGAGAAAGAAATTGAAAGTGCCAGAGAATTCAGGGGGAGGGAGAAAAACTATATTGGAAATAAAAAACACTTTTAGTATGGTTGATTAGAGGAACGTGTTGATTTCCACCCTGAGTTTCTAAGGTTGTGCGTGGAATGGTATGAACACTGAAAAAAATAGGCCCTGAAGCCCACAGTTCTGTGCCATACATGATCTCAAATGAATGATTGAATAAGTTTATTGGCCAAGTATGTACACATACAAGGAATTTGCCCTGGTGCTTTGCTCGCAAGTAACAACATGACATACAGTTACAATTAAGAATAGAACATTAAACATTAATAATAAAACATTACAGTTTAAACATGAATGAATTATAATACCAGAGCAAAATTGGGCTACAGACTTTTGGTTATTGA
The DNA here is from genome assembly GCA_963514005.1 of Raja brachyura. The sequence continues at coordinate 28,733,254 of OY740784.1, read as the reverse complement.
GTAGAGCTACTGCTTGTGGAAAAAAGCTGTTTTTATGTTTGACTGTGGCGGCTTTGACAGTCTGAAGTTGCCTTCCAGAGGGAAGTGCATCAAAGAGTTTGTGGCAGGGATGAGAGGGGTCAGAGATGATCTTACCCGCTCGCTTCCTGGCCCTTGCAGTGTACAGTTCATCAATGGGGGGGGGGGGGGGGGAAGGAAGGTTGCAGCCAATAACCTTCTCAACTGATCGAACGATTTGCTGCAGCCTCCGGATGTCGTGCTTGATGGCTGAGCCAAACCTCATCTTCTCCATCTCATGATGGAGAAGATGAGGACAGACTCTACGATGACAGTATAGAATTGGACTATCAGCTGCTGCAGGAAGCACATCCTCTGTTGGGTCTTTTTGACTGGAGTCGATGATGTCCTATGATACTAACATTCTCTGCGTGCACCTGATCCATATCCATCCATTCCTTGCATATCTATGTGTCTGTCTTAACTTTGTCACTATTGTATCTGCTTCCACTGCCACTTCTGGCAGCGTTTTCCACACCTCCCTTTGTGTAACAAAAAAAACTTGTCCCGCACATCTTTAAACTTTTGCTCTCGGACCTTAAAGCTATGCTGTCAAGTCTTTGAGATTTCACCCTGGGCAAAAAGGTTCTGACAAAATATCCTTTCTTTCCTTTATATATTTGTATATACTTACACCAGGTTTCCCCTCAGCCTCCAGCACTCCAGAGAAACAATCCAAATGTATTCAAACTCTCCTTGTATCTAATACTCTCTGATCCTGGCCACGTTCTGGGAAACCTCTTCTGCACTTCTTCAAAACTTCCACAATCTTCCTGTCATAGGGTGACCAGAACTGCACAAAATGCTCCAAATGAAGCCTTATCAAAGTTTTATAAAGCTGCAATGCGATTTCCTGACTCATGGATTTAGACCTCAAGATCTCTGCAAAGCGCTGTTGTTTAGGGCTTGCCATATACTGTACACTCTCCCCTTAAACAATGTTTAATGTGTTTGAAATTCTCCAAGCAACTGACCTAGTTTAGATTGCATTCCTATTCGCGTATGACATTGACCAAGTTCATTGGTATGGCACAATAACATGCAGAGGGGAGCATTCAATGTTTCTCGAAGTAGCACGTTTGTTCATTCATTTATCCACCTTAAGCAAATAATAGAAGCGGAAGGTTGTAAAATAGTCAGATTCAATTTTAATTGTCATTGTCAGTGTACAGTACAGAGACAACGAAATGCACAGTCGTTGCCTGTCTTGGCTCTTTATACTGTGGTTGTGAGCAGAACATCTGATTCCATATAGTCTTAGATTCTATGTAAATATATAAAAGTATGAGAGGCATAATGACGGTAGACTGTCAAATCTTTTTTCCCCCCAGGGTGGAAATGTCAAAAGACCAGAGGGCATTGCTTTAAGGTGAGAGGGGCAAAATTTAAAGGAGACTTGTGGGCCAAGTTTTTCTACACAGTGGCAGAATGCACTGCCGGGGTGGTGATATGATCGTGGTATTTAAGAAGCTTTTAGTTAGGTACCTGGCTTTAGGCCTTATAGATACAGTGCAGGATCACGCTCTTTGGCCTACTGAGTCCACGCCAACCAACAATCACCCTGTACACTAACACTATCCTACACACTAGGAACAATTTACAATTTTACCAAAGCCAATTAACCTACAAAACGATGTCTTTGAGTGTGGGAGGAAACCGAAACACCCAGAGAAAACTGACAGACACAGGGAGAATGTTCAAATTCTGTACAGACAGCACCTGTAGTCAGGATTGAACCCGGGTCTCTGGCGTTGTAAGGCAGCGACTCTGCTGCGCCACATTGCTGACCAGGATTTGCTGGGAAGGTTACGTACACTGTGAACTTCACGTGACCTAGAAATTTCATTGTACCCTAGTGTATTGGACAATAAATCTATCTAAACCTGAATTTGTGATAAAGTTTGTCTTTAGTTGCTGTTTGTATTTTGCTGGTCAGCATTTCTAATGAAATCCTGAGAGCGGTTTTGATGTTAATGTTACAGTATTGCTGTCAAATGACTCCCACTGCTCTTTCTAATTCTATGTTTTACTGGATTGTCGCTTGGATAGTTTGGATAAGTGTCTTAATTTTTGTCTTGATGGGATGAATTTTGCTCTTGATGGGAATCCCAACTTTTATTGATGTTCCTTGTTACCCCTCACCTGAGGATTCAGTTAAGGGGCTTTACATTTATGGACACCAGTCAGACCAGGTAAGAACATAGTTAGTGTTGCTTCAGCATGCCAAGAGGAGGGTCCTTTAAAGGCCAATGTTGTGAGCCTGCCATGCAACCGGGACAGGGAAGCTGCCAATCTCGGCCCTGAAGACTGGGAACCAGAGAAGGGGGTGGAGGGAGTTATGGCGGTGGATGCTGGACAAAGAGCTCTTACCTTCCACGCCTTCAAGGTCAGCTGCGGGAGGCGCCCCCGAGAGACAAAGGTTGAAGATGGCTGTTCAATAGTTATAGGAGTAGAATTAGGCCATTCGTCCCATCAAATCAACTCTGCCATTCAATCATGGGTAATTTCTACCTCCTAATCCTGTTTTCCTGCCTTCTCCCACTAACCATTGACACTTATTTTAATCAAGAATGTTTCTATCTCTGCCTTAAAAATATCCACTGACCAGGGCTCCAAAGTCTTCTGTGGCAATGTTCCACAGATTAACTACCCTCTGACTAAAGAAGTTCCTCCTCACCACCTTTCTAAATGACTGCCCTTTAATTCTGAGGTTATGACCTCTGGTCCTAGACTCTCCCACCAGTGAAAACATCCTTTCCACATCCACTCTACCTATGCCCTTCATTATTCTGTAAGTTTCAATGAACCTTCTAAACTCCGAGTACAGGCCCGGTGCTGTCCAGCGCTCATCATATGTAACCCACTCATTCCTGGAATCTCCTCTGGACCCTCTCCAGGGTCAGCACATCCTCCCTCAGACATGGGGCCCAATTTTGCTCACAGTACTCCAATTGCAGCCTGACCAGTGCCTTATAGAGCCTCAGCATTACATCTCTGTTTTTGTATTCCAGTCCTGTTGATATAAATGCCAGCATTGAATTTGCCTTCCTGTGCAAGGAGAGGATCGACAGTTCACTGGATGACTGGACAAGGCAACGCCTGCAATGAGCCTTTATGGCCGGCTGCAGCTGGGATTTGAAAATGGTGCCAAACCTTGGTAACTCTAGTATATGGTCTCGGTGGGCTTTTTCTATTCATTCTGTACTTAACCGGGGGTTGTACCTACATTGCATTCAGAAAGTATTAAGATTCCTTCACTTTTTCCACATGTTATTATGTTACAGACTTATTTCTAAATGGATTAAATTATTATTTTTTCATCAATCTACACACAATACCCCAGAATGTAGAAATGAAAATAGTTGTTTCGAATTTTTTGCAAAGTAATTAAAAAGAAATAACTGAAATATCACATTTACATAAGTATTCAGACCCTTTGCTAGGACACTCAATTGAGCTTAGGTTCATCCTGTTTCCATTGATTATCCTTGAGATGTTTCTACAACTTGATTGGAGTTCACCATTGGTAAATTAAATTGATTGGACATGATTTGGAAAGGCACGCACCTGTCTATATAAAGTCCCACAGTTGACAGTGCATGTCAAAACAAAAAACAAGCCATGAAGACAAAGGAATTGTCCGTAGACCACCGAGACAGCATTGGGCCGAGACACAGATCTGGGGAAGGGCATGAAACAATTTCTGCAGCATTGCAGGCCCCAAAGAGCACAGTGGCCTCAGCCATTCTCAAATAGAAGAACTTTGCAACCACCAGGTTTGCCAAAAAGCATGAGAAACAAGATTGGTCTGATGAACTCTTTGGCCTGAATGGCAAGCGTCACGTCTGGAAGAAACCAGGCACTGCTCATCAACCGGCCAATACCATATCTACGGTGAAGCATGGTGTTCGCAGCATCATGCTGTGGGGATGTTTTTTAGTGGCAGAAACTGGGAGACTAGTCAGGATCGAGGGAAAGAGAAACAGAACAAAGTACAGAGAGATCCTTGATGAAAACCTGCTCCAGAGTGTTCTGGACCTCACACTGGGGCGGAGGTTCATCTTCCAACAGGACAACGACCCTAACCACACAGCCAATAGACAACGCAGAAGTGGTTCTCTGGAGAGAAGGAAAGGGTGACGTTTCGGGTTGAGATCCTTACTGATTCTAGCGTTTAATTTCCAGAATTAAGCATATTTGATTGAATTTAAATTCCTTCGCTGCCTAAGTGTGATTTGAACTTTTCCCCGGATCACTGAAACAGAACTCGAGCTGCCGTTGTACTGTGAGCAGAATGCCACCTTATGCATCGATGTACACATTACTCGTCAATGGTGAGAGACACATAAAGGTCTTGCACAAGTTGTTGGTGCAAGAGATGATTACCAGAAAGAGGCTGGGAAGGTATCAGTACACGTGACAATAAACTACATGAAATGTTGCCAATATTAATGTATATCCACATATTTTCATGGAGGATGTACACATTCACTTTTAAAATGGCTCTGTATGTGATGTTGATTAATGGTGTTGAATCTTTGCTGTCCCTGTAGACTTGGGGTTGTCCAGGTGGGTGATTTGGTCCATTCTCTGAGAGTGGGCTTATGGGGACTGATTGGTGGGGTACAATTGGATTGAGGTATGTCATAGAAACATAGAAACATAGAAAATAGGTGCAGGAGGAGGCCATTCGGCCCTTTGAGCCAGCACCGCCATTCATTGTAATCATGGCTGATCGTCCCCTATCAATAACCCGTGCCTGCCTTCTCCCCTTATCCCTTGACTCCACTAGCCCCTAGAGCTCTATCTAACTCTCTCTTAAATCCATCCAGTGACTTGGCCTCCACTGCCCTCTGTGGCAGGGAATTCCATAAATTCACAACTCTCTGGGTGAAAAAGTTTTTTCTCACCTCAGTCTTAAATGACCTCCCCTTTATTCTAAGACTGGCCCCTGGTTCTGGACTCACCAAACATTGGGAACATTTTTCCTGCGTCTAGCTTGTCCAGTCTATTTATAATTTTATATGTTTCTATAAGATCCCCCTCATCCTTCTAAACTCCAGTGAATGCAAGCCTAGTCTTTTCAATCTTTCCTCATATGACAGTCCCGCCATCCCAGGGATCAATCTCGTGAACCTACGCTGCGCTGCCTCAATCACAAGGATATCCTTCCTCAAATTAGGAGACCAAACTGTACACAATACTCCAGATGTGGTCTCACCAGAGCCCTATACAACTGCAGAAGAACCTCTTTACTCCTATACTGAAATAACTCTTGTTATGAAGGCCAACATTCCATTAGCTTTCCTCACTGCCTGCTGTACCTGTAAGCCAACTTTCAGTGACCGGTGTACAAGGACGCTCAGGTCTCGCTGCACCTCCCCCTTACCTAACCTAACCCCATTCAGATAATAATCTGCCCCTTTGTTTTTGCCGCCAAAGTGGATAACCACATTTATACTACATCTTTCATGCATCTGCCCACTTACTCAACCTGTCCAGGTAACCCTGCAACCTCCTAACATCCTCTTCACAGTTCACACTGCCACCCAGCTTTGTGTCATCCGCAAACTTACTAGTGGTGTTCCTAATTCCCTCTTCCAAATCATTAATATATATGGTAAACAGTTGCGGCCCCAACACCGAGTCTTGCGGCACTCCACTCACCACTGCCTGCCATTCTCAAAAGGACCCGTTCACTCCTACTCTTTGCTTCCTGTCTGCCAACCAATTTTCTATCCATGTAAACACCCTACCCCCAATACCATGTGCTCTAATTTTAGTCACCAGTCTACCGTGCGGGACCTTATCAAAGGCTTTCTGAAAGTCTAGATACACTACATCCACTGGCACCCCTTCACCCATTCTACTTGTCACATCCTAAAAAAATTCCAGAAGATTAGTCAAGCATGATTTCCCTTTCATAAATCCATGTTGACTTGGACTAATCCTTTTACTTCTATCCAAATGCCCCATTATTACCTCTTTAATAATGGACTCCAGCATCTTTCCCACCACCGAAGTCAGGATAACTGGTCTGTAATTCCCAGTTTTCTCTCTCGCTCCTTTCTTGAAAAGTGGGATAACATTAGCTATCCTCCAATCCACAGGAACTGATCCTGAATCTATTGAACATTGGAATATCATCACCAATGCGTCCACTATTTCCAGAGCCACCTCCCTGAGGACCCTGGGATGCAGACCCAGGGGATTTATCATCCTTCAGGCCCAGGGGATTTATCATCCTTCTGTCCCATTAGCCTACCCAATACTATTTCTCGCCTAATGAAAATTTATTTCAGTTCCTCTACCCCCTTAGATCCTCTGTCCTCCAGTACCTGGGAGATTGTTTGTGTCTTCCTTAATGAAGACAGATCCAATGTGCCTATTCAACTCTTCTGCCATTTCCTTGTTGCCCATAATAATTTAACCCATGTCAACCTTCAAGAGACCCACATTTGACTTTGCTACTCTTTTTCCCTTAACATATCTAAAGAAGCTTTTACTGTCCTTCTTTATATTCTTGGCCAGCTTCCCTTCGTACTTCATCTTTTCAGCCCGTATTGCCCGTTTTGCTTCCTTCTGTTGTCCTATGAATGTTTCCCAATCCTCTGACTTCCGGCTTCTATTTGCTGTGTTATACATCTTTTCTTTTAGTTTCATTCTATCCCTAACTTCTCTTGTCAGCCATGGTTGCCTCTTACTCCCCTTAGAATCTTTCTTCCTTTTTGGAATGAAATTATCCTGTGTCTTCCAGATTATGCCCAGAAATTCCTGCCATTGCTGTTCCACCGTCATTCCTGCTAGGATCCCGTTCCAGTCTACCTTGGCCAGCTCCCCTCTCTTGCCTTCATAGTCGCCTTTGTTCAACTGCATCACTGACACTTTCTATTTAACGTTCTCCTTCTCAAATTGCAGATTAAAACTAATCATATTATGATCACTACCTCCAAGCGGTTCCTTTACCTTGAGTTCTCGTATCATATCTGGTTCATTGGACAACAATAAATCCAGAATTGCCTTTGCTCTGGTCGGCTCCATTACAAGCTGCTCTAAGAATCCATCTCAGAGGCATTCTACAAACTTTCTTTCTTGGGGTCATTGAACCAACCTGATTTTCCCAGTCTACCTGTATATTGAAATTCCCCCATCACCACAATGGCATTACCTTTGTTACATGCCAGTTTTAACTCCTGCTGCAACTTACACCCTACATCCGAGCTACTATTTTGGGGTCTGTAGATAACACCAATTAGTGCCTTCTTGCCTTTACAATTCCTCAACTCAATCCACAGTGACTCTACCTCGTCAGTCCCTATGTCTTCCCTCGCAAGGGACTGAATTCCATCCCTCACCAGCAGAGCTATGCCCCCTCCTCTGCCCACCTACCTGTCCTTTCTATAGGATGTATAACCCTGAATGTAAAGTTCCCAGGCCCGATCCTCTTGCAGCCACGTCTCAGTAATCCCCACCATGTCATATCTACCAACCTCTAACTGAGCCTCAAGCTCATCTACTTAACTTCTTATACTTTGCACATTCATATACAATACTTTTAATTCCTTACGCACCTAGGCAATTCCTTACGCAAATTAGGAAAAGGGGAGATGCAACGAGACCTGGGTGTCATGGAACACCAATCATTGAAAGTAGGCATGCAGGTGCAGCAGGCAGTGAAGAAAACAAATGGTATGTTAGCATTCAGAGCGAAAGGATTTGAGTATAGGAGCAGGGAGGTTCTACTGCAGTTGTACAGGGTTTTGGCGAGACCACACCTGGAATATTGCGTACAACTTTGGTCTCCAAATCTGAGAAAAGACATTCTTGCCATAGAGGGGGTACAGAGAAGGTTCACCAGACAGATTCCTGGGATGTCAGGACTTTCATATGAGGAAAGACTGGATAGACTTGGCTTGTACTCGCTAGAATTTAGAAGACTGAGGGGGGATCTTATAGAAACTTACAAAATTCTTAAGGGGTTGGATTGGCTAGATCAGGCACGTGCCGTCAGGGTAGGCAGGGTAGGCAGTGCCTACCCTGCCTAAAATTATAAAATAGTAATTATTTTATATATATAAAATGTATATAAACTATATATAAAATATATATAAAACATATATAAAATAGTCATAAATAGTAAAGGCACGGGAGAATTATGCCTCCCTAAGAGATCGATCTCTTAAGGAGGCATAATTCTCCCGTGCCTTTCATCAGCAGTGTGTTTTAAACGCGGACGTATGAGGTACTCACGTGCCGTCGACGCTGCTTCAAGCCGTCAATGGGAGCAGTCCGTAAAGGCAGCTGAAACTCTGCCTTTACAGCGTGGGATGCGTGTATGTGCTGCTTTGCGCACTGCGCATGCGCACCAGCCTACTGCGCACTGCGCATGCGCAAGTTTCTTAGCGGGATTTTCGAAGATGGATAGTGCTTACCTGAAAAGTTTCTCGAAGCAAACTTACGAGGAAAAGACCAAAATAATTAAAAATGGCAGACCAACGCCAGACCTTAAAGAACTTCAACAGCGCAAAGGAACAAAAATAATTAGAACATTTAAACCAGCTTGGTACAACAGGAAAGAGTGGCTATGTGGTTGTATTTCAACAAATAGATTGTTTTGTTTCCCGTGCCTGTTATTTTCTGTATCTAGTGGAACTGTATGGGTAGCAGGTGGATACAGTGATTTAAATAAATTGCCTAATGCTTTAAACAAACACGAGAGATCTGCTGTGCATTATGAAAGCCAAATAGCATTGAAGACATTTGGATCTACACGGATTGACTTGCTCATAGATAAGCAGAAGCAACTTAGCATCGATGTTCACAATGAAAAAGTTAAGGAGAACAGAGAGATACTAAAAAAGTTAATATGTGCTACTTGCTTTTTGATCAGACAAGAACTTGCTTTTCGCGGTGATAATGAGAACAAAGAATCACTAAATCGTGGAAACTATATTGAATTACTGAAATATACTGCAAAATTTGATGAAAAATTGGCACATCAGAGTTCATCCATTTTTTCTGGCATTTCTAACAAGATACAAAATGACTTGATTGAAGCAGTAGGCACAGTTGTAGTAAATAATATTAAAGAAGAGATCGCAAAAGCCCCATTCATTGCCATAGAAGTGGATGAATCCACTGATATTTCAAATACAGCTCAGTGCTCCACAGTATTCCGGTATGTATTGGACTCTGAAATTAAAGAAGCATTTATAGGTTTTGACAAACTTAAGGACAGAACTGCTACTAGTGTAACAGAATGCATATTCAATAACTTACACAAATATACTTGTGCTGAGAAACTTGTAGCACAGACATACGATGGAGCAATGGTAATGGCATCAAACCTAAATGGTGTTCAAGCTAAAGTAAGAGAAAAGGCACCATCAGCTTTATTTACCCACTGCTATGCACATAAGTTGAACCTTGTTCTGTCTCAGTCAGCTAAATTCATACCTGAATGTACAGGCCTTTTCAAGACCATTGACGCTCTTGCCTCATTTTTTAGTCATTCTACAAAACGAACGCAATTTCTTGATGAAATAGTGCAGAAACGCATTCCAAAGGCAGCACCAACCAGATGGACTTCAAACTCAAAGCAAATCCAAACTATTTTGCAATATCATGGAGACCTCTGTAAACTTTTTGACAGCATTAACAGCAATCCTTTATTGTGGGATCCTGAAACTTTGGTGAGGAGCAATGGGTTTTATGCTTGGCTAACGAAAGATTCTACATACTTTCTTCTTATGGTTTATAATGAAATTTTCATTAAAACTGACACTCTCTACAACATTTTGCAAACTAAAATTATAGATATTCCTTATTGCATTGAAAGAATCAATGAAACAATACATTCGCTTGAGGATCTGCGCCTATATTTTGATGACATTCATGAAAAGTTTGAAGAATATTGCAAAGAAAATGACCTGACTGAATCAAAATCTCGTTCAAAACGTCCAATTAAAGAAGAGAGAGCACGAATATTTGATCTGATATTGGTTGATATTTTGAAGCATATGGAAGCAAGATACAGCGACTTCAAAAATTTACAATTCATTTCCTTAGTTGATGGAAACAAGTTTCAAAAACTTGCTTGTCAAATTGAGGCAATAGAAAGTTTAGAAAGAAACTACGGTAACTTATTTGATGTCATAAGACTGAAAGCGGATCTAGCTGGAATTTACAATGCACAAGTGTTTCGGGATAAATCATTTAAAGATTTACTTGTTTTTATATTTCAAATTGGATTGGAACAAACGTTCCCTGAAGCCGTGAAGCTGCTACAATTAATTTTAACAATTCCTGCGACAACAGTTTCTGTTGAGAGATCATTTTCAGCTTTGAAAAGAATTAAAAGCTTCACCAGGAATAGAATGTCCAATGAAAGGCTTTCATCACTTGCTTTAATTTCTATTGAAAAGGAAAGATTTACTCAGATGGAGCAAAGTCCCACTGCTAATTTCTATGAAAAAGTGATGGATATTTTTGCTGCAAACAAAGAGAGAAGAATGGATTTTGTGTACAAATAATATGGTAAGTACATTTATCTGAGCTATATGTTTTTAAATACTTTATTAAGAGATAGGACCTATTGAAGAGAAATTACTTGTTAAAAGTCGAGAGAGCAATGTGCGCATGCGCGGTTTCCACGATTTAAAAAAAGCCGAATGACAGTTCACCGGTAAAGGAACAGTGCGCATGCGCGGTTTCCAAGATTTTTAAAAAGGCGATCGGCAGTTTACCGGTAAGGGAACAAAGTGCGCATGCGCGGTTTCCACGATTTAAAAAAGCCGAATGCAGTTCACCGGGGAGGGAACAAAGTGCGCATGCGCGGTTTCCAAGAATTTTTAAAAAGGCGACCGGCAGTTTACCGGTAAGGGAACAAAGTGCGCATGCGCGGTTTCCACGATTTTCGCGCATGCGCAGTTTGAAGGTTTTAAAAAAAACCCGGCTGACAGCTCACCGGGGAGAGAATCATCTGCGCATGCGCGGTTTTCAAGATTTTTAAAAGCCACTGCCTACCTGGCTCATTACTCACGGCACGTGCCTGGGCTAGATGCAGGAAGATTGTTCCCGATGTTGGGGAGGTCCAGAACAAGGGGTCACAGTCTAAGGATAAGGGGGAATTCCTTTAGGACCGAGATGAGGAAAACATTTTTCACACAGAGAGTGGTGAGTCTCTGGAATTATCTGCCACAGAAGGTAGTTGAGGCCAGTTCATTGGCTATATTTAAGAGGGAGTTAGATGTGGCCCTTGTGGCTAAAGGGATCAGGGGGTATGGAGAGAAGGCAGGTACAGGATACTGAGTTGGATGATCACCGTGATCATATTGAATGGCTGTGCAGGCTCGAAGGGCCGAATGGCCTACTCCTGCACCTATTTTCTATGTTTCTATGTTTCTATCTCACCTTTCACATCAATCCCTATTACACTTGGCCATACTCTCCTATCCCTTTGTGAGCTTCCTTTCCCGTTAATTCTGGGGTCATTAACCATCCCTTTACTCTCTTTTCCTTTAACTCTGTCCTCGACTATCCCATTTGCCACCCCACCCCCCTTATTCAGTTTAAAGCCACCCGTGTAGCAGTGGCAAACCCGCCTGCCAGAATGCTGGTCCCCCACCTGTTAAGATGCAATCCGTCCCTTTTGTCATCTTATTGGTTTTGCAGGTATGAGGTTGGAAAGGAATCTGTGACTGTCTAAATGTCACCTTACGTCTGAGGCCAAATTACACAGAATCCATAGTGTCACTGATCACTCAGTCACTGCCTCTGCTCTGCATGAGTATGGACCTTCTCCTAGTAGTGAAAAATCTAAAGCTAATCACTTTTGCAACTTACCAGTGCTTAATACAATTTATACGTTCAAGTTATAGGAGCTGAATTAGGCCTTTCGGCCCATCAAGCCTACTCCGCCTTTCAATCATGGCTAATCTATCTTTCCCTCTCAACCACATTTTCCTGCCTTCTCCCCGTAACCCCCTAAATGCAATCTTGCCATTTTACAGGGGGCACAAGGCCACAGATGCTGGAATCTTGAGCAAAATGTAAAATGCTGGAGGAACTCAGCGGGTTCAGACTGTCTGATGTGCTGAATTTCTCCAGCACTTTGATTTTTGTCAATTTACTATTTCCACTCATTCAATAAGCAAGATGATATGATCTCTTCTATTTGGCCAACTTAATTATAATGCTAGTACTTCTTTCTCACATAATCAGCTCTAACCTATATCGGGCATCACCATGTGCTTTTACTTAATGGAGTTATATCCGATTCTATAATTCTATATATATCTGAATTGAGATATATCTGAAAAATAGTCTAAACCATTCAATCTTGTATTGGAGCAAGAACAACCAATTATAAGTAATAAAACATAAGTAATAAATTAAGAATTTATGAAAACCAGTTTAGAAAAATTGAGACACAGGGTCCCAATCCGAAACAATTTATTCATGGCCCGCTGAGTTAATCCATTTTTTATAGAAAAATGTTTTTTTTTCCTATCCCACTGATAAAATCCTGTGCCAAAATTAATTCAACCATTCAGAACGTGAAATGTCTATTTTTTTAAAGAATGCGGCACATCTTTTCGTTAAATGCGTGTATAGACCACTGATCAGTCTCATTCTTGGAATGCACTGATTAGTACAGTGATGGTATTGACCTAGTTAATGGTGGTCTCTTTTAATACAGTAATGTGACGTTGAGTATGAATGTATTATCATTAATTTCCATTGTGGCTGCATTTGATAGATACTAATGGGTCTTTGAACTGTAATAAATAATTCTACTGAAAACAAATCAAAACTGGAAAAAAGTAACTCCTGAACTGTACCAAAAATAGCATAGACCAGTGCAGCACAGGAAAGGGCCTTTCGGCCCACAATGTTTGCACTAAACATGATGCCAAGTGAAACTGATCTCACACACCCCTCTGTTCCTTGCACTTCCACGTGCCTATCCAAAAGCCTCTTAAATACCTTTATTTTTAATGAAAAATTCAAACTCTGTCAATACAAAGATGAGGAACATTATATTAACTTAAATTATTAATGTAATTATCAAGATGAACCAATTATGGAAGAAGGCCAATAATATGATATTCTCCCCTGTTTACTTTTGGCTTTTTCCGGCAATCTCAGTTTCTGTTTGAAAGCTAAAAATGTCTGCTTCCACCGCTACTGAAAAGCAAGGACAGGGCTTTTGGCAGCAGAGTCGAGTACAAGCCTTCTTTGTTCAAAAGGTGCCGTATTCGCCATGGGTCTTGTAGCTGTGGGATAATGGCACCGCCCATTCGAGAAGTTGCGTCCAAGATGACTAACTCTCTTTGGAAACTGAGAAACATAGTCAAATAATAGCTACATTAGCTCAAGTGCCTTGTTATTCAAAGTGCTTAATAATACTTAAAATTATCTCCTATTGAATATTTGTTTTACTGCTCGGCTACAGAGAAGAAGTGAGAATGATTAATGTTAAAGCTGAAGGCAGTGGCGAAGCAGTAGTTGGTGCCTTACAGCACCAGAGACGCAGGTTGGATCATGACTATGGGTGCTGTCTGTATGGAGTTGCACCTTCTCCCAGCAACCAGGTGGGTTTTCTCCAGGTTCACTGGTTTCCTCCCACATTCCAAAGACGTGCGGGTTTGCAGGCTAATTGGCTTCAGCAAATTGTCCCTAGTGTGTTGGGGAGAGCTAATATATGGGGTGGTCGTTGGTCCGTATGGACCCGGTGGGCAAAAGGGCCTGTTCCATGCTGTATCTCTAAACTAAACTAATAATGTGGATAATTGGATGATGTAGTGAGCAGATAGGCCGTTATTTGGGCTTAACCTGTTCTCCCAATCAACTTTCATTTTAACCTACATTTAATGTTCTGTAAATATCAAAAATAAATCTTTTTAGCTACTTTAATTTTTCTCTCACGTTTTTCTAGTATTCTCTCACTTCGCCCGGCATTCCCTCTCTCTCTATCCCTCCTCCACCCAAGTCGCACTAGCTTCTCATTTTCAACCTACAAACAGCTAACAATGGCCTGTTCTCTTTATCCTCATTACTTTTTTGCATATATTTAATTCATTTGTTCTTTATTTCTCCACATCACTGCCTATATCTCTCGTTCCCTTATCCCTAACCAGTCTCGACCTGAAACATTCCCATTCCTTCTCTCCAGGGATGCTGCCTGTCTCGCTGAGTTACTCCAGCTTTTTGTGTCTATCTTCGGTTTAAACCAGCATCTGCAGTTCCTTTTTACACTTTTATTTTGATGGCAGTCATAATATTTTTCCCCTAGGGCGAGTAGATGGGCATAGCTTTAAGGGAAGGGTGAGATATGGCTCACATGGTAGCAGAAGAGATTACTTTGGTTTGGCATTAAGTTCATATGAACATTGTGTGATGAAGGTCCTGTTCCTCTATTGTCCTGTTCTACGTTCTATGTTGTTCTACAGTAGGAGCGAGATTTCTTGAACATTTATTCCCTATTAATTTTCTGGAAGATGAACGTAGGAAATAAGAACAGGAGTAGGATCATTGGGTCTTCAAGCCTCCCCCCACAGACATTAAACAAGATCACGGCTGATCAACTCAATGTCATTTTCTAAATACTATACCCATATCCCTTGTCTCATTTAATGCTCAGAAATGCATTGACTTCTCTTTTAAATAAACACATAGATGGAGGGATAACAATTGTCCAAGGTAGAAATTTCCAGAAGTTCACCTTCTTGGGAGTGAAGATATTTCTCCTTATCTCAGTCCTAGACTCCTTGGTCAGGTCCCTCCGTGTATCCAGCTTGTAAAGCCCTTAACAAGGTTTCAGTAAGATAACTTTATTTTTAAACTTTGAAGAGACAAAAGCATTTCCAGTCTACTCAAATCACAAGATGCTGGAGGAACTTGGCAAGACAGGCAGCAAAAGTGGAGGGAATGGACAGATGGTTTTTCGGGTTGGGAGCCTACTTTAGACTAACGGAATAGGATGTATTTCAAGAGTTAAGAGTGTTTTATTGTCATATGTCCTGGATGGGACAATGAAATGCTTCAGTGCCGGGAACTATATTCGGCGCTATGTACCTTCCCTTTTGCTCTATCTATAATATTTGAGTTTGATTTGATTTATGTTTGGTATTATCTGATCTTTTTTGATGACATGGAAAGCAAAGCTTTTCACTGTACCTCGGTACACATGTCAATAATAAATCTAATGCCAAAAAACAGCAGCAAGAAAAGCTGACAAAAGGGTGTCAGATGAGGAAAGAAGAGGAAAAATGTTATGAAAAGCTGGAGGAAGGGGCGTGGGTGGGAGGGGACAGGGAGGGGTCAAGGCTCCTTGACATCTTCCAGTTATGCTGTTGTGCTTATACTCTTGTCTTAGCATTAATAAGTTGACTTAATGTTATCATCAAAATGGTTATTTAAGAACAAGTACTAAAATATCCCAAAGTCGGACACTAAAGTCTGGATTAACTTAGCGGGTCAGGTATCATCTCTGGAGAAACAGAATAGGTGACGTTTCAGGTCAAGACCTATCTTCAGACACCGGGTCTAAACCCAAAACATCACCTATTCCTTTTCTCCAGAGATGCTGCCTGACCAGCTGAGTTATCTGAGCATCTGCAGTTCCTCTCTACACTAAAATAGCCCAAGTGGCTAACTGAAGGAGTGTCCCCTACCCAAACGTTGCCTATCCATTCTCTTCACAGATGCTAGCTGCCTACAGACAGGAATCTGCCTACAGACAGGAAGTGTCACAGCTGGCGTCCTGGTGCCATCGCAACAACCTGGAGCTCAATGCTCTTAAGACAGTGGGATTGATTGTAGACTTTAGGAGAGCTCCCCCTCCCCTCACCCCACTCACCCCACTCACCATCAACAACAACAACAACAACAGTCACATCTATGGAGTCTTTTAAGTTGCTGGGAACCATCATCTCCAAGGACCTCAAGTGGGGGGGGGGGGGGGGGGGGGGGCAGCATCCACTCCACAGTCAAAAAGGCACAACAGAGGATGTACTTCCCACGGCAGCTGAGGAAGCACAATCTGCCACAGGCAATGATGGTCCAATTCTACACGTCCATCGTAGAGTCTGTCCTCACCTTCTCCATCATGGTCTGGTTTGGCTCAACCACCAAGCATGACACCCGGAGGCTGCAGCGAATCGTCCAATCTGCTGAGAAGATTATTGGCTGCAACCTTCCCTCCATTGATGAACTGTGCACTGCAAGGGCCAGGAGCGAGCGGGTAAGATCATCTCTGACCCCTCCCACCCTGGCCACAAACTCTTTGAATCACTTCCCTCTTGAAGGCGACTCCGGACTGTCAAAGCTGCCACAGCCAGACATAAAAACAGCTTTTTTCCACGAGTAGTAGCTCTACTCAAGAACTAAAAATCTGTAGCCTCCTTTTGCTCTGGTATTTTATTTAATTCACATATTTAATCAATAATGTTTTATTATTAATGTTTAATGTTTTATGTATCATTCTTAACTGTCATCATGTCATATTGTCACTTGCGGGCGGAGCACCAAGGCAGATTCCTTGTATGTGAATACTTGGCCAATAAACGTATTAATTCAGCTGACCATGTAATTTTTTCTGCACTGCGTCCAGTCAAGAGTCAAGAGTTTTATTGTCTTATGTCCCAGATAGAACAATGAAATTCATACTTGCTGCAGCACAACAGAATATGTAATCATAATAAATAATATAATAAAAACTTAGGAAAAAAAAGAACAAACCGTAACCGTGCAATAATATTAATAATAACAGTCCATTGTAGTTTGTAACTTATGGGGTTGTTGTGTTTAATAGCCTGATGGCTGTAGGGAAGAAGCTGCTCCTGAACCTGGGCGTCACAGTTCTCAGGCTCCTGTACCTTCTTCCCGATGGCAGTGGTGAAATGAGTGTGTGGCCAGGATGGTGTGGGTCTCTGATGATGTTGGCTGCGTTTTTGAGGCAGCGACTACGATAGATTCTTTCGATGGTGGGGAGGTCAGAGCCGGTAATGGACTGGGCAGTGGTCACAACTTTTTGCAGTCTTTTCCGCTCCTGGACATGCAAGTTGCCGAACCAGGCCACGATGCAACCAGTCAATATCTCATGCAAGATTCCAGCATCTGCTGTTCCTTCTGTCTCCAAAAGCCTAACTTGCAGTTATGCCTTTACATTCAGACATGCTTAACAAAGTGTGAAAATATCATTAGTTCAATAGCTTCTCATCAATATGAAACGGTTTTAAATGTCTCTGATGCTTTTATCTATTAATAGGCTGTTTATTATAGACGTCTCTGAACCCAATGACATTTCCTCTTGGAAAATCCACACGTATAACTAACTAGGCTTATTTAGCAATTTGTTATTTATCCCAAAATGTTGAGACAGAGCAATAATAAATATGCTGAAGGAATTCAGTGGATCGAGCAACATCTGTGTGGGGATGAGGGAAGGGAGGGTATAAGGAATTGTAGATGTTTCAGGTCAAAATCAAAATCTTAATCTAAAATCTTCCAGACCTTTCCTTTTCGCTCCACGGATGTTGCTCGACCCACTGAGTTTAATCACAGATTGTTTATTTCCCCAGCCACCAGCATTTGCAGTCTATTGTGTTGCCATGGAGGTTGCACATTGCAGTCTCCTATGTGTTTTACTATGTGCTATTTTGCGATTATTATTGATAATAGCATTGAATGTCATTTTCTCCATAATGATACATTATTGTTACGATTCAGGCAAACAAGAAAAGCGAGAAGTCTGAGGAAGGGCCTCGACTCGAAAAGTCACCTATTCCTTTTCTCCAGAGATGCTGGCTGACCCGCTGAGTTACTCCAGCATTGTGTGTCTGCTTTTGGTTTAAACCAAATACAAAAAAGAACAAACAATAACAGTGCAATAATATTAATAACAGTAGTTGTGGTTCATAGCTTATGAGGTTGTAGTGTTTAATAGCCTGATGGCTGTAGGGAAGTAGCTGTTCCTGAACCTGGACGTTACAGTTCTCAGGCTCCTGTACCTTCGAAGATAATGGGTGACGGTTTGGGTCGGGACCCTTCTTCAGACTGATTTTAGTGAGGGGGAGAAAGCTGGAGAGAGATGCGGATGGGACAAAGCCAAGCAAGTGATAGTTGAATCCAGGTGAGACAAGAGAGTTTGATTGGCAGATGGGTGAACAATGGCCAGAGATGAAAAGACAAGAGGCTGTGAGTTTAGGAGTGAAGAGGCGCGAGATGTGAAGCCAGAGTAAGGGATGTAGGTGGAAGGGAACAAGGGGTGGGGGGGGGGTGGGAGCAGGATTGTGGGAGCAATGGGTACACATTCCCGCCCCTCCTGTCCCTTTCCACGTACATCACTCCCTCCGGCTTTTCATTCAACTCCACATTCCCTCTCCTTATCCAACCACCTTTTTGTCTCCCTTCCACCTCTTATCTTTATCGCTTACTCCACCACCTGCCAATCAACCCCCCTCACCCTGCATCCACCCATCACTTGCCAAGTGGGGCACAGGGATGAGAATGGGTAAAAGGGGGAGGGCTGCTTGTTCATTATTTACCTAACACTGGAGAATTCAGTGTTGTAAGAATGACTCTATGATTATAAAGTTAAAAATAGGAAATGTAGGAATGTATAAATTAAGAGGAGGCTATAAGGAGGTAATGGTAAATGGTGACAATACATGAGTTTATTGTGGAAGCAAAGATTTAAACATATATTCCTTACACAGCCGCCATCGACATAAGCAGCAGAGCCAGGATGACTAACACGCAGCAGCAGCAAATCATCCATTGTCATGATACAGCATGTTAAATAATATTCTCCAACCATAATTGGGAGTGACAGAGGGTGCACTGAACTGTGATGCACCGAGAAACCAGCTGGAATGTTTATTCGTTGTCAGGCCTTCATTTCAGAGGAGTAAGTCATCCTCTGAAATGAGGCTTTCTTCCCGTAACTAGTGTAGCAGACGGGCAGGAGAAAATGCAACACGCAATCCAACATCGTCTTTGCCACACAACTGTAACACCCTCTTTCCCCACCCTCACTCCCTCCCCCCCCTTCCATGTGGATCTCTCCCTCCAGCTTTACATTTCACTGCTCTCCTTGTCTGACACCTATCAGCCTCATTGGAGACCCTAGGACTATCTTTGATCGGACCTCACTGGCTTTATCTTGCACTACACATTATTCACGTAATGCCTCTATCCTGTATCTGTACACAGTTGGTGGCTCGATTGTAATCCTGTATCATTTTTCCGATCACTGGTTAGCAGGCAACAAGAGCTTTTCACTGTACCTCGATTCACGTGACAATAAACGAAACTAAACTCTTTTGTCTCATTTCCTCCTCTAGCCTTTCTTGCTTACTACACCACCTGCTAATCATTCCCCCCGCTCTTCACTATCCACCTATCACTAGCCAGGCTTTGTCCTGCCTTCACCTTTCTTCCACCTTTTTATCCCCTAAACCACCTCCCCCCCACCCCCACCCCCACCCCCACCCATATCCCCAGCCCCCCTCAATTACAATTAGTCCGAAACATTGCCTGTCCATTCCCTCTGCCCCCAAAGGAAAGGATGTCACCCCAGGGGGCCAAATGAATGGCATGGGTGTTGTATGTAAAGACAGGAGCTCACATGTGTTTATGGACCAATCTAAATATCTCTTAAATGTAGTGATTGCATTTAATTCCACCACCTCTGGTAGTGTTCCAGATAGCAACCATTCTCCGTGTTTAAACAACCCCCCCCCCCCCCCCTCAAATCTATATTACTAAAAGTCTGATCTTGACCATTTCCTGTTGTTCTGTATATTGATTTTAGAAAAAACGCTGCCACTTACGGCTGTGATTTTATGGCCATCTTACTCAGAGTCCTCCCTCCGCTGTGCAGGTCGAGGATTTTTCCCATCGATGAAAATTAAAAGAGTTATTAGTGTTTAAAAAATGTTGAGATTTTCTCTCCTGAAGGTCACTCCCCTTCGGGAGGAACTATAAAAAACAGAAGTGTTGATTGTCTCAGTCAGTCTCTGCAAGATGGGGGAGTGTGAGGGTCACGTCTCTCAGTCTGAGCTGTGAATAACACTGAACGCATGTCTACTAAACTGTGAGTGTGGTTTTACTGACCTTGAGTGCCCTTAATGTGGTTTGAAAAATAAAATGGTGGTGGTTGGTATGAAGTGAAGCACAGCAAATGGCTGTTGGTGGTGGTTGGTATGAAGTGAAGCACAGCAAATGGCTGTTGGTGGTGGTTGGTTGGAAGTGAAGCACAGCAAATGGCTGTTGGTGGTGGTTGGTTTGTAGCAAAGATACTAGAGGAGCAAGATAGACTACTCCTACGAAATCCAATGGACTGACGTGTAGTACGCACCGGAACGCAACGGAACGTCACTTCCGCCATTTTAGGAATAAGACCCCGATCCCCGTTATGCCGCTCGCAGTTTAATCCACATCAGTCCATTGGATTTTGCAGTTTACCTTGGTCTCTTAGCCTTCTATGTTAGACCATTATTATCTTTGTTTATAATAAATAAGGTGCTTCTTTTTTCAAAAAAAATTAAAAAGGGAAACTGCGTATAAAATGAGCGACAATGCACAATGAAAGATCTCTGGACCATATGCATTCTATGATCTTTGGTTTAATCAGTGTTATGGGGGAAGAGTGTGTGTGTGTTTCTGTGTGTGAGAGGCAAGATAGGGATAATAGATTTCAAAGTCCCTCATGGATCAGAAGCAACTTTGATTTAAAGCAACTCATGATGTACATGAGCCATTCTCATGATGTACATAAGCCATAAAAGCAATTATATTTGCCTTTATTTTTTTGCCTAAAAGATATAAACATAAGCCATAAGCCAATATATTTGCCTATATTTATATATTATAAACACGCATATATATTATATATATGATACACACATATATAAATGTGATATTGATGTATATAATTATATAACACATACATATTTCTCTAGTTTCTTATATAAACACATATATTCATCATATAATAATGGTATTAATAATGTATATAAATATATACATATATATGATGCATACATATGTGCGACATATATGTATATAAATATATAACACACACATATGTATCTTTTTCTCTCTAGTTTCTCTCTTGTGATCTCGTCTAATTTTGTTAAAATTGTTTTCCTTTCATTTAACTTTTCTCTCTGAAATCCTAATAATGTGAATAAAATATAAGTGAACACATGCCAAGATATTTTCTCATTCTATATTAGTGTAAAGAAATATAGTGTATACTTACCTACATTGAAGCAGAAGTGCAAGCATTAGAGATGAATACTGTGCATTGCTACCATAGTTTATTTTTGAATTTAACATATATTTGAGGGAAATCTACATATATTTGAGGGAAATTAGTTACAGTATTTCCCGGCAATTAAGACGCACCACCATTTAAGTCGCTAAATTTTGAAAAAAGGATGGCGGGACAGGATCGAGGGTTTGGTTCAGTCCAGGGGTCCGCAGCCTTTTTTGCATAGGGGCCAGAACCCTCCAGGACTAGCTGCAGTTCCCAGGTCACCTGCGAGCCCCGGGTCTACCTGCGGTTCCGCTGTCCAGTCCCGGCGGCCGCTCGCAGCCACCACTGAATGAGTTTTTAAATGTGAATATCTCATAACTAAACATTTGTGGGTTAGCAGTATATTGCATCAATCCACTCAATTTTAAATCATTCTACATCAAAATTCATAAACAAGGATAACTGCAGAATGGATGATATGTCACTTAAATGCAATTGTTTTCAGGGGTGGGGAGAGACATGTATATTGAAGATGCATTTTTCCTCTAATAGGTCAATTTATGCCGACTGAATACATTCTGAAGTCATGCCTACTATATGCTGTTGTGCTGAAGCAAAGCAAGAATTTCATTGTCCTATCTGGGACCCATGACAATAAACTCTCTTGACTTGACTTGATTTATCGTAAATGTGGAAGAGCTTGCAATACGATGCATGCCTTACAACAAGAACAAAACCAAAAATGTATAGCAGTGTAAAAATTGATACCTTTATTATTGTTTAAGAAGGAACTGCGGGTGCTGCAAAATCGAAGGTAGACAAAAATGCTGGAGAAATTCTCCAGCATTTTTGTCTACCTTTATTATTGTGCTAAGTCTAGATCTATAAAAGAAGACTTTCTAATAACTTGCTCATGTACCAAAAAATGTCATATAATATAATACATTGTCGGGATCATAACAATAGAATTGTATATGTTACAGTCATCATACATTGAGAAGGAAACATAGAAACATAGACATAGAAATTAGGTGCAGGAGTAGGCCATTCGGCCCTTCGAGCCTGCACCGCCATTCAATATGATCATGGCTGATCATCCAACCCAGTATCCCGTACCTGCCTTCTCTCCATACCCTCTGATCCCCTTAGCCACAAGGGCCACATCTAACTCCCTCTTAAATATAGCCAATGAACTGGCCTCAACTACCCTCTGTGGCAGAGAGTTCCAGAGACCCACCAATCTCTGTGTGAAAAAATTCCTTCTCATCTCGGTCCTAAAGGATTTCCCCCTTATCCTTAAGCTGTGACCCCTTGTCCTGGACCTTCCCAACATCGGGAACAATCTTCCTGCATCTAGCCTGTCCAACCCCTTAAGAATCTTGTAAGTTTCTATAAGATCCCCAAAGTAAGGCATTAATGTGTGCTCCTCGTGGCATGTCATTGTTCCCTATAAATTTATCATGTATTTTGAACACCATTGATCCGTGTACATTGTGTATATTTAAAACCATTTATCATGTATTTTAAACACCGTTGATCCATGTACATTGTGTATATTTAAAACCATTTATCATGTATTTTAAACACCATTGATCCATGTACATTGGGTATATTTAAAACCATTTATCCTGTATTTTAAAAACTATTTCAAACCGGCTTAAATACAAGCCGATTCGGGATCTCCGCGGCTTGGAGGTCCCGAATCAGCCGCCTCCTACCGGAGACCGGGGCTTCATGATGTTATAGGCCGTGGGCCGGCGATCAGAGCTCTTCTCCAGCGAGGAATCCCAGACTCCATGAGGGAAAGTGCACGCTGCCCCCGCGACTTGAAGCTCCGCACACCACGGCTTCAGGGTGTTATAATCCATGGGCCAGCGATCAGAGCAATTCTTCTGGCGACCCTCGGCTCTGCGATCTGAGCTACAGGAACAGATCGGGCAGACCTAAAGACAGAAATTTATAATTTTTTTCTTACCTTTCGTCTTTAGTGGGGAATCTGAAGAAAGACTGCTATAAAGTGCTCGAATCGCTTACATTGGCGATTCGAGCACTATAGCAGAACGGCTCGCTACGCGTGTAGATGTGGATGCCATGACAGAAGCCCATTAAAAAAAAACCCCTCATATATTTGATTCCCAAAATGGCGCAAAAAAAAAATTACCCATGAGCCCATGACCATACTACGGCTTTTTCGTCGAGTGGTCTATCTTGCTCCTCTAGTATCTTTGGTTTGAAGTGAAGCACAGCAAATGGCTCTTGGTGGTGGTTACTTGACAACTTCCTGTTTGCACTGTATATTGATTTTAGATAAAATGCTACCATTTACGGCTGTGATTTTTGGCCATCTTACTCATTCCCCCTCCGCTCATCAGATGCAGAGAATTCTTCCCATCAATGAAAAATAAAAGTGTTATTAGTGTTTAAAAAGAGAATCTCTCTCCTGTCAATCAAGCCATGAACACCATGCCCCTTCCGGTGGGAGGGGGGAGGGATTACAAAACCCGGAAGTGTGGGTGTGACTCAGTCTCTGCAAGATGGGGGAGGGAGAGGTCATGACTCTGTCTGAGCTGTGAATCAAATGAACATACTGAATGTCTACTGAACTGTGAGTGTGGTGTTTATGTGGTGTTTTGTGTGGTTTTATGGTGGTTTCACCCTGCTTGAAATGGTATAAAACTGCATTTGAATGTGGTGGCCTTGCATCCTGCATGAAATGGTATGAAATTGCATTTGAATTTGGTGGCCTTGCACCCTGCTTGAAATGGTATGAAACCGCACTTGAATTTGGTGGCCTTGCACCCTGCTTGAAGTGGTATGAAACTGCACTTTAATTTGGTGGCCTTGCATGCTGCTTGAAGTGGTATGAAGCTGCACTTAAATTTGGTGGCCTTGCACCCTGCTTGAAATAGATTCAAAGAATAGCTGTTAGTGAGCTGCCAGCACATCAGGCTTGAGTGACTGAGCTGCCACCCCAAGAATCCATTTGGTCCACAATGTCCACACTAGCCACTATGAGCCACATGTCCACAAAGCACTATGAATTGCAGCTTGTATGAATGGTGCTATATAAATAAACTTGCCTTGCCTTGCCTAGCCCCCCGGAAACCACAACACCCATACTAGCGCTCCAGAAAGCAACCCCCCCTCGGTGGGCCGAAGGGCCTGTTTCCACGTTGTATCTCTAAAGTCAAAAGTCTAAAAGCTGTTCCCAAATCCAATCTGTTTAAAATCCTGGATTATCTGGATTAAAACTGGATTTAAGGTGGATTGGGACCATTGGACTTACTTCACGATTGTGAGCAGTGTCTGTCCCAGTGGGGCGCCAGCATTTCGGGAACATATCCCGCCTTCACTTGGGCAATATGGGATGGCCATTGAATGGTGACTGTCACCCTGAATAAAATAATGATGTATAGAAGAGTATTGACAGAATGTAGTGAAAATACACAGAAAAGGTAGGTGCATCTGAAGAAGGGCCACCACCCCAAAATGTCGTCTTTCCATTCCTTCCAAAGTTTCTGCCTGACCCGGTGAGTTACTCCAGCACTTTGTGTCTTTTATAAACCACCATCCATGTTTTCCAGAGATGCTGCCTGACCCGCTGAGTTGCTTCAGTATTTTGTGTCTGTCTACAATTTATAATAGTTACGTGATAATTCAATAAATGTAAAGTATTGAAAACAAATGATGAGAGGGTTTGGATAATAAAACTGCAAAGAGAAAGTACTATATGGGATTGTGAGGGTCATACCTGAAGTATTAGGTTGACACAAAAGTCAGTTAGTTGAGTTGCTACCTTACAACAAGACCCAGGTTCAATCGTGACTTCCGGTGCTGTCTATGTGGTGTTTGCACGTTTTTGCTGTGACAGCATGGGTGGGTCAATAATACTTTATTGTCAAGTGTACCGAAGTACTGAGAAATTCTGTTATTTGCATACACTACAGTGACAATCTTGCTATTCAGTAGGTGCAATCATACTAAGTACCAGAGGGTAAGACCGTAGAACACACTGAATCTGTACACGAGAATCACTTTGTCTTAGATGCTATCTTGTACTCTTCAAGTACAAAATTAAAAAATAAATTACGTCATAACTTGGCCATGAAGGTCTGTTGGCTTGGGGCAGCACTGGTTCAGAGCTGCAGGGGTCTGCCTGGCCCTCACACATACCATAGACCTGGGTTTTGAGGTTAATTGGCCACTGTAAATTGCTCCGTGTGTGTGTGTGTGGTGGTGAAGGGGGTGTTGGTTAATGGCAAAGTGAGAGAGAATAAAAGGGGGACACAGATGCTGGAAGCTTAAGCAAAACACAAAGTGCTGGAGGAACTCAGTGGGTCAGGCAGCATCTGCAGAAGGGAATGGACTGACAACGTTTCAGATTGCGACCATTCTTGCTGTGTAGATTAGAGTGGCTGGGTTCTTGATCGTGGGAAGAGAGACATATATTTATGGAGTAACTCAGCTGGTCAGGCAACATCTCCGGAGAAAAAGGATGGGTGGTGTTTCGGGTCTGGACCCTTCTTCTGACCTGAATCGTCTCCAGATATGCAGCCTGACCCGCTGTTACTCCAGCACTTTTTGTCTATCTATGGTGTAAACCAGCATCTGCAGTTCCCTGTTTCTATTCCTGATGGTCAGCAGGGACTTGATGGGCTGAATGAAACATGCATGACTATAAATGTGTAGGAAAGAACTGCAGATGCTTGTTTAATTCGAAGGTAGACACAAAATGCTGGAGTAACTCAGCGGGACAGGCAGCATCTCTGGGGAGTAGGAATGGGTGATGTTTATGCATGATTATAAAATTGTCTTACAATAAAGCAGTTCAATTATGCATTGTGGATGTAGAGAGGGTGTTTCCACTAGTGGGAGAGTCTAGGATCAGGGGCCATAGAATAAAAGGACATACCTTCAGAAAGAGATGAGGAGGAATTTCTATAATCATGGGGTGGTGAATCTGTGTAATTTATAGACACAGACAGGTGTGAAAGGTAAGTCAATGGATATTTTTATGGTGGAGATTGATAGGTTCTTGATTATTAAGGGTGTCAAGGTTTATGGGGAGAAGGCATGAGAATGGACTTGAGAGGGGAAGATAGATCAGCCGTGATTGAATGACGGAGTAGACTTGATGGGACGAATGACCTAATTCCGTTTCTACAAATTATGTAACAATTCATGGTGTAACAAATGTTAAAATTGCAACAAATCAGACGAGAGGTGTAGCAAATGGTACAAGGAAACAACTTAGACGGGCATTTGGACCATGTAGTGAACTGTCTCTATGTCTGTCTCTCAGGAACGAGTCATATGATTGGATTCAATGAGAAACCACTGGGAGAGTGTGAGAGGGAGAGGAATTTTGCAGCGTGGCGGCGATGATGCTGTTTGTGCGGGCGCGGCCGGGGAAGATGTTGCTGCTGCTTTTGCCGCGGCTGGTATTATTTCTCCGGCTGATCTAAAGGTTCAACCAGTCGTCCGTTCCTCCTGATACCTTGTAGCAGCGACAGACAGTGGTGGCGATGGCAGAGCGAGGAGCTGAGAGCCTGGCGGTGGCAGCTTCAGCTTCAGCGACACGGGCAGCGGCGGCGGCGGTAGCAGCAGCCGAGCCGCAGGAGCTGTCGCTGGAGCAGATCCTCCGGCTGTACAACCAGCCGCTGAACGAGGAGCAGGCGTGGGCCGTGTGTTACCAGTGTTGCCGAGCTCTCCGCCGCTGCCGGAGCCGCAGCCTGGCCGCTGACGGGCGCCCACCCTGGGGCAGGCTGAGCGGGGCTGGCGCCGTCCTCTTGCACCGGGACGGCAACATCAGCATCCAACGCGACTCGGGTAAGCACACCCCGCCTCGAGAATTATTATTATTGATAATAATAGGAGAGAGACTGAGACAAACAACCCATTTTTAAAAAATATCAATTTATTCCACTATATTTAATTATATTTACAAAACAAACATTAACAAATATTATTCACAAGCCTCGCATTTTAAAAATATTAAAACTCAATTTATTCCATTATATACAATAATATTTTTAAAAACAAACAATTAAAAACTATTAGTATTATGGTATGTCTTAAAATATTATTATGAAAAATCCCAAAACATTCCTGGAAATGTTTTATTAATGCACTGCTTCAGAACGCTGTAGATATTATTCACAATAAGATTATTTACAAAACAAACAGTAAAATGTATTAGAATAAAATATGATTAGTAAAAAAACCGGTTCTTGAAAGTGTTTTATTAATGTATTGTGTCAGTGCTGTAGTTATTGTTTACAATAATAATATTTTCAAATCAAACAATATTAAAAAATGTAAATATACAGTTTTCTGAAGCCATACATTGATAAAAACATTCCAGGAGCAGTCTGTTTTTTGTGTCAAAAGCAGAAATGGGCGACAGAAGTGGTGCAAGTTAATTTTGCCAATTTTAAATGGATTGGATCCTGCACGCACAGTGTTTTTGTTTCTGTTACCTGTGTTTCCATTTCTAAATGGCGAGCGGATGGCAGGATTTCTGCAAAAGCTGAGAGTCAGAGCGGTGAGGGCTTGTATGGCGTTGGTGGGGATAATGGGGAGGGGAGCAGGGTGTGAGGGTGACATTTCCAAGAACAAAAAATATTTTCCTTGTTTAAAAAGAAAAGTGAGATATTGAGGGTGAAAGCAGACCCAAAACATGGATAAACAATGCACAAAAACATGCAACGCACAAATGCAAGGCCGAAGGGAGAGTCGAGAGACAGTTTCATTGTGGCACCGAGATCACTAGTAAAACGAGCTCTGATGAAGGAGCTGGAAACGTGAGAGGGGAGGGTGCGAGACACCACAACAATTATCCCTAAAGATGGGCACATCACTAGCCCAATGATAACTATGGGGGGTGGGGGCAATGACATGAAGACAATTGTGGGGAAGGAGGGAGTGATTAATCTATATAAAAACACCATTCAGTTTATGAAACAAACAGACATTCATCAATTATCCTGCTGCCACATAACAGTGCCCTTGTGTATTGTGCACAAAGCCATTCATGTTCCTGAAGAGGAACGGCAGGATTCAAGCTTTGGTTTTCCTGGAAACGCAGGAATTCCCTTTTAATAAAATTAGAATTAGGCTTGTTTGGTTAATGACTGGTTATTGACAGTGGCCCACTGAGTGGAAATGAATCATTGTAGCCCATGATTTAATGGGCATTGACATTCTTACTTGCAGCAGCAGATAGAATAAACACAGTACTCTGTAAACAATATAATAAACAAGAAAAACATATATATTTGTGTGTATATATGTATATTGTGTGTGTGTGTGTGTATATATGTATATGCACGCACACACACTCGCACACATAAACAAACATAGTGCAAAAAGACAAAACCAATGTTTGATAATCTGATGGCTCTAGGGGAGAAGCTGTTCCTGAGCCTGGACGTCACAGTTTACCGGCTCCTATACCCTACTTCCCAATGTGTTAAAGAAGGAACTGCAGATGCTGGAGAATCGAGGGTTACACAAAAAGCTGGAGAAACTCAGCGGGTGCAGCAGCATCTAAGGAGTGAAGGAGATAGGCGACGTTTCGGGTCGAGACCCTTCTTCAGACTGGTTAGGGATCAGGGAAACGAGAGATATAGACGGTGAGGTGGAGAGATAAAGCACAATGAATGAAAGATATGCAAAAAAGTATCAATGATAAAGGAAACAGCCCATTGTAAGCTGTTTGTAGTGTGAAAATGAGAAGCTAGTGCAACTTGGGTGGGGGAGAGATAGAGAGAGAAGGAATGCCAGGGCCCGAGGGCTGAGGGAGAGGTGGGAAGGGGAGGAGACAGCCAGGGTTAACATAAATGAGAAAATTCAATGTTTAAGCCCAGAGGATGCAGACTCCCCAAGCGGAATATGAGGTGCTACTTCCCAATGGCAGGAGTGAAATGAGAGCGTGGCCAGGGTGATGTGGGTCCATCTCTCATAGCCCTGGAGAGGCTGAGCCCGTGTGTTGTGAGAACTCACTGTATCATTCGGACAGCCTCTTCCCACCCACTTCGTATCCTCGCCATCCTCCTATCTGTTTGTCTGTTGATCAGAGTTTGCAGGCTGTCAAATGGCACTCGTCCGATCGATAGTTCAGGACCCCAACACGTTATGATCAGAGTTTATGGACTGCCAAATTACAGATTTACGAGGATGGGTTGCCAGGACTCAAGGGCCTGAGCTGTAGGGAGGGAGAGGTTGTGTAGGCTGGGACTCTATTCCTTTGAGCACAGGAGAATGAGGGATGATATTATATAGGTGTGCAAGATCATGAGAGGAATAGATCTGGTAAATGCAGTCGCTTGCCCAGAGTAGGGAAATGGAGTACCAGAGGATGTAGATTTAAGTTGAGGGGGGAAAGATTTAATAGAAGTCCGTGGGGTAATCTTTTACACGAAGGGTGGTTTGTGTGTGGAACGAGCTGCAGGAGGAGGTAGTTGTGGAGGAGGTAGAGGGTCATGGGCAGGTGGGCAGGTGTGACTAGTGTAGATGGGGCATGTTAGTCGACATGGGTAAGTTGGGCCGAAGGGCCTGTTTCCATGTTGTATGGCCCTATCATGCATCTGGTGCACTACAATGCAGAGAACTATATCCTGCACTGTGTATCTTTCCCTTCACCCTATCTATTGTACTTAAATTTGCCTTAATTGTATTAATGTATAGTATTATTTGATTAGAGAATAGTGGATGTAACCCAGTCCATCACAAAGGCCTGACTTCCCACCATTGACTCCATCTAAATTTCGCACAGCCAAAATAATCAAAGTCTTGTCCCACCCTGGTTTAGTTTAGTGATACAGCGTGGAAACAGTCCCTTCGGCCCACCGAGTCCGCACTGACCAGTGATCCCCGCATATTAACACTATCCTACACACACCAGGGACAATTTGCATGTACACCGAGCTAATTATCCTACGGGAAGTCAGGTCTTTGGAGTGTGGGAGGAAATCAAAGTTCTCAGAGAAAACCCACATGGTCACGGGGGGAACGTACAAACTCCGTACAGACAGCACCCGCAGTCAGGATCGACCCCCGGTCTCTGGCGCTGCAACTCTACTGCAGCACCACCGTGCCGCCCCTCCTGGCCTGCCCTGCTCCCGTCCAGCGGAAGGAACAGAAGCTTGAAAGTGCACATCACCAGAGTCGGGAACAGTTTCTTACCTTCTGTTATCAGGCTTCTGAATGGTGCCCGAGTAATGTTCGATTCACCTCAACCCCATTGCGGGATGTTGGACTCTGTCCATGGAATTAATGCGCTACAATGCTGAGAACTATATTCTGTACTCTGTCTCTTCCCCTTTGCTCTACCTATTGTACTTGAGTTTAAACTGAGTCATAATCATACTGCGTGGAAACTGGCCCCTCGGCCCAACCTGCCCAAGCTGAGGTGATTGTATCTTTGTCTGGTATTTCTGATCTATTTGGATAGCATTCAGAACAAAGCTTCTCACTGTACCTTGGTGCACATGACAATAATAAACCTAAACTATATGACTGATTGTTCAGGAGCCCAACACTCTGATGTGCCACCAAGGGGGTCAAGCACAGTCAAAAGGTTCTTTATTTTGGGTGGACATGAAACTGAGGACCAGCCTGCCCTCTTAGTAAACCTGGATCATCTTGTTTTAGTGTTTGAGTGGACGTTTGAGACTTGTCTCAGTGTCGGCATCGATGCAACTCGCTCCACTAACGTCTTTGTAGATTATCTTGACCCTGTCGTGTTCTGTCTGTGGGAGCTTACTGTGCATAAATTGGCTGCCGTGTTGGCAATATTTCAATCACGGCTGTACTTCAGGAGCCCATCACTGGTTGTAAAAGATGTTGGAACTTTTCTGAAAAGTGCTCCAAAAATGTTGCCATGTTGGTGCAGTGGTAAAGTTGCTGCCTTAAGGGCCTGTCCTACCAGCATCCGACTCCATGCGATGAGTGCGATCAAACTAGAAGCGGGGGCTGCGCGGAGGTCGGGTGATCCCTGTACAGGGCCGTTCCCACCAGCATGCGCCTGCATGCGGCAAGCGCAACCAAACCGGCAGCGAGGGCCGCGCGGAGGTCGGGTGAATGGCGCAACGCGGCGCAAAGTGAGGCAAACATGGAGCGAAGTCTTAAGGTAAGTTCGCCAGGACAGAGAGGGGCACACAGAGAGGGGCACAGAGGCACACACACAGAGGGCCATGGAGCCACACATAGAGGGTCATGGAGGCACCTACAGAGAGGGTCACGGAGGCACGATGTCGGGGCGGTGTGTAATGCGTCGAGGCGACTGCGAGCCGACAAGCCGTTCCGCGTGGAATTTTTGAACATAGTCAGTTTTTCGGAGCCCCGCGCGATGTCGGGACAAACTCCGCACAATTCCGCACGGCTCCGGCGATCGAAGTGGGACTGGCCCCGCGACGCCGGACGGCTCAAGTGACCACGTTAGGTCGCGCTTATCGCATAGAGTTGCATGCTGGTAGGACAGGCCCTTTACAGCGCCAGGCACGTGTTTGATCCAGACTATGGGCGCTGTTTGTACGGAGTTTGTACCTTCTCCCTGTGACTGTGTGGGTTTCCTCCGGGTGTTCAGGTTTCCCCCCCACACTCCAAAGACGTGCAGGCTTGTAGGTAAATCGGCTTCTGTAAATTGTTCCCAGTGTGTAGAGTAGATCTAGTCTACAGGTGATAGCTGGTAGGCGTGGACTCTGTGGGCCGAAGAACCTGTTTCCACGCTGTATCACTAAACGAAACTAAATGTCAATCTTCCTTTTCTGTCTCATTAGCTAACTTGCAATCACAGTTTTCTCCAACAAGTAAAGTAACATTACCTGGTGTTTGGGGGTGTACCCCAATGCTGGGAGTTTTATCGGTAAACATCGGGTTGGATTTCTGCCTCGACAATGAGCTGGAATGTGCTGGTGAAACCTGGTAGATGCGCTGTATTCACATCGCAGGAGCTCTGTGTCAGCTGTGGTGTGACACTTGTAAACTCTGCCTTATGGGGAAACAACAAACTGCATGTGCTGGGAGGATCTGAAGAAGGGTCTTGAACCTCTTTCTCCTTTTCTCCAGAGTTGCTGCCTGACCTGCTGAGTTACTCCAGCTTTTATGTGTCCAACAAGGAACTGCAGTTGTTTGTTTACCAAAAAAAGATACAAAGTGCTGGAGTAACTTCGCAGGTCAGGCATCATCTCTGGAGAACATGGATAGGTGATGTTTTGAGTCAGGACCTTGTTTCAGACTCTGAATCCAACTGGAAATATCACCTATACATGTTCTCCAGAGTATCAGCCTTATGTTTGGAAGGTAGATAAAAATGCTGGAGAAACTGAGCGGGTGAGGCAGCATCTATGGTGCGAAGGAAAAGGTGACGTTTCGGGTCGAGACCATTCTTCAGCCCTATGTTTGGGGTGACTCAACTTGCATGCCTGAACAGGAGAGCCAATTGTACCTTCCGATCCTGGTGTCTTTGAATTTAGACTAGACTGTAGAGATACAGCATGGAAGCAGGCCCTTCGGCCCACTGAGTCTGCGCAGACCAGGGATCCCCACACACTAACACTATCCCACACACTAGGGACACCAAGCCAATTAACCCACAAACCTGTACGTCTTTGGAGTTTGGGAGGAAACTGGAGAAAGTCCACGCAGGTCATGGGGAGAACGTACAAATTCTGTACAGACAGCACCCGTAGTCAGGATCGAACCCGGATCTCTGGCGTTGAAGGCAGCAACTCTACAGCTACGCCAATGTCTTCAGACTGAACCCAACCCGAAATACCACCTATCCATGTTCTCAAGAAGGTCTGCCTTGGGTTTTGCTGTATCTCTATAGTCTGGTCTAAATGCACAGACTCGCCTTGCCCTACAGAGTGAGAGACAATTGTGCCTTCTGACCTCTGGTGTCTGTATTCCATTGTGAGATTTTAATTCGGGTTTACTGATGACCTCCTCTAAGGAAAGAGGGAAATAAATCATGTTGCAATTGTGCAGTGACTTTCGTGACCCTCTGGGGAATTTGCAGCCAATCAG
Source organism: Raja brachyura (assembly GCA_963514005.1). Next base: position 28,699,899 of record OY740784.1, on the reverse strand, counting down.
AACATAGAACATAGTTGGGAGGTCATGTTGCAGTCATGAAAGACATTGGTGAGACCGCTTCTAGAATATTGTGTTCAGTTCTGGGCACCGTGTTTTAGGAAAGATATTGTCAAGCTTGAAATGGGTCAGAAAAGATTTACGAGGATGTTGCCAGGACTAGAGGGTGTGAGCTATAGGGAGAGGTTGCGTAGGCTGGGCCTCTATTCCATGGTGCGCAGGAGGATGAGAGGTGAGGTGTACAAAATCATGGGAGGAATAGATCGGGTAGACACACAGAGTCTCTTTCCTAGAGTAGGGGAATCGAGGACCAGAGGACAGGTTCAGGGTGAGGGTGAAAAGATTTAATAGGAATCCAAGGGGTAACTTTTTCACACAAAGGGTGGAAGGTGTATGGAACAAGCTGCCAGAGGAGGTAGTTGAGGCTGGGGACTATCCCATTGTTTAAGAAACAGTTAGACAGGCACATGAATAGGACAGGTTTGGAGGGATAGGGACCAAGCGCAGGCAAATGGGATTAGTGTAGCTGGGACATTGTTAGCCGGTATGGGCACGTTGGGCCGAAGGGCATGTTTCCACACGGTATCACTCTATGACTAACAGTACAGCACAGGAACAGGCCCTTTGGCCAACAATGTCTGTGCTGAACATGAAGCCAAGATGAACAAATCTCTGCCTGCACGTGATCCATATCCCTCCATTCCCAGTACATCCAAGTGCTGTTTCATTAAATGCCCCAATCGTATCCGCCTCAACTATCGTCCTCGGTAGCACTTCCCTGGCACTCGCTGTGTGTGTGTGTGTGTGTGTAAAATAAATAAATAATAACATTCCCAGCACTCACTGTAAAATGTGCCCCTCTCACCTTAAAGATGTGCCCTCTAGTCTTTGATATTTCCACCCTGAGAAAAAGATTCTGTCTTCCCTCTCAATGCCCCTCATAATTTTATAAACAAAGGCCTTGAAACATATAGTGTAGGAAGGAACTGCAGATGCTGGTTTAAACTAAGGATAGACACAAAACTCTGGAGTAACTCAGTGGGTCAGACAGCATCTCTGGAGAAAAGGAATAGATGACGTTTTGGGTCGAGACCCCTCTTCAGACGCTTCCTGACCCGAAACGTCACCTATTGCTTTTCTCCAGAGATGCTGTCTGACCCGCTGAGTTACTCCAGCTTTTTGTGCTTATCTTCTGCGTTGAAACGTAGTTGTTTTGTGGGGGATTCTGAGGCCATTTTTTGTGCACTACAAAGTTTCAGCAAAAGGTTAGAAACATTCAGGTATATTTTTAGCTAGAAATGTAGAAATCCTTTATGGTAAATCTTGATTACAATTGAGCCATTCACAGTGCACGGATACAAAATAAAGGGAATAACGTTTAGTGCAAGATAAAGTTCAGTAAAGTCCGATCAAAGATAGTCCGAGGGTCTCCAATGAAGTTTTTAACTGCCCTAAATAGTTGCTTTCATTTTCCTCCTTCAACCAAGGAAATGATTCCAGCATTATGAGAGTAGATTAGACAAAAGTTAGCACACATCAGAAGAAGAAAATAAACAAAAAAATCTCTCAAAACATAATTTAACGATTGGACGAGATCAGTCTTGGAGGAAAAGAGAAAGATGTAGGAAGACTGAATTGTGTCGGAAGGGAATGCCAGTGTTTAGAGACTAGATTCCTTAATGCAGTCATCAATGCTTGGGGAATGCAAGTATAGGTTGCATAAGCCAAGAATGATGATGGGGCCATGGTGTCCTTGTTGTAATCCATGTTGGCTGCATGGATTTTAGTAAGGCATTTGGTAAAACTCCCCCATGGTAGGCTGATCCAAAAGGTTAAGATGCAACAGAGACTTGGTTGTTTGGATTCAGAACTGTCTAAGTGATAACGCTAACGGAATCAAGGGATATGGGAAAAAGCAGGAACAGGGTACTGATTTTGGATGATCAGCCATGATCATATTGAGTGACGGTGCTGGCTCTCAAAGGGCCAAATGGCCTTCTCCTGCATTGATTTTATTTGTTTCTATGTTAAAAGAGGGTTGTGGTGGAGGGACAATATTCAGGCTGGAGGTCTGTGGCCAGTGGAGTTCTGCAGAGATCTGTGCTGGAACCACTCCTGTTTGAGATTATATAAGCGACTTGGATGTAAAAGCAGACAGGTTGGTTCCTAAGTTTTCAGATGACACCAAGAACGCTAGGTTCATGGACTGTGAGGAAGGTTGTTAAGGTATGCAACGGGATATAGATCAGCTACAGGAATGGGTGGAGAATTGGAAGATTGAGTTTAATTCCAGCAAGTATGAGGTGTTGCACTGCGGGAGATCAAATGTGAGGGGAAGATGTACATTAATGGCAATATCCATAGTGTGCAGAGGGATCTTTGGGTCCGCTTCCATAACACCCTGAAATTGGCAAAGCAATGCAAAATGGTAAAGTAGGCATATGGTTGCTTTCATTGGTTAGGGCATTAAATGTAAAAGTCGGGGACAAAGTTTAAAGGAGATGGGAAGGATTTTTTTTCAGAGAGGGTAGGGAGTGCCTTGAATGCGCTGCCGGGGAGTGGTTGTGGCAGATAGGATAATGGCGTTTCAGATGCTTTTAGATAGGCACTTGGATATGCTGGGAATGGAGGGATATGGATTACGTGCAGGCAGATAAGACCTGGTTTTAGCATTATGTTCGGCACAGACATTGTGGGCCAAAGGGCCTGTTCCTATGCTGTACTGTTCTATGTGTAGGAAGGAACTGCAAATGCTGGTTTATACTGAAGATAGACACAAAGTTCTGGAGTAACTCAGCGGGTCTGGCAGCATCTCTGGAGTAAAAGGATGGGTGACTTTTCAGGTCAGAACCCTTTTTCAGACGTTCTGTTCTATGTTGTACTTGAAGAATTCTCTGAAGTGTGTCTATGGCTGGAGTGGGAGCAGAAGGGGAAAGGTGAAGAGTGACGTGCAGTGGGTGAGAATTTTAAGATGGCCTACAGGAATCGGAAATGTCCCAGGTTATGTCAACAGAGTTTCCTTCAAAGCCTCTCGTGGTGCTGTTTACAAACAACATGTTGCAGAGTTTATCTGCAGAATGAGCTGCAGATGCTGGTTTAAATCGAAGTTAGACACAAAATGCTGGAGTAACTCAGCGGGAACGGCAGCATCTCTGGAGAGAAGGAATGGGTGACATTTCGGGATGAGACCTTTCTTCAGACTTGGAAACTCTTGCTCTTGAAAAGTTTAGTTTAGAAACAGGCCCTTTGATGCACTGAGACCGCTGCGACCAGTGATCCCCACAGACCAACACTATCACACACTAGGGACAATTTTACAATTTTTCCCAAAGCCAATTAACCAGCAAACCTGTACATCTTTGGAACGTGGGAGGAAACCGGAGCACCGGGAGAAAACCCATGCGGTCATGGGGAGAACGTACAAACTCCCTACAGGCAGCACCGGTAGTCAGGATTGGATCCAGGTCTCTGGCGCTGTGAGGCAGCAACTCTACCGCTGCGCCACCGTGCTGCCCTGTTGCGGTTTAGGGTTGTAAGAGTGAAGAAGAATGCACAGGGGGAGGGCTCAGAGAGATTACAGCACAGGAATCTCAAAATCCTCAAAGGGGAAGGGGATTGTTTCATGAATAGCAGTAATTTCTGGGAAGGAACAAGTGCCAGAGTAGAAGATGAGTTGGAGTTTATTGTTGCGAGCTCAGCTCCTGAGTTAATGCAATAATTAAGGAATGGTACCTCTGTATATGGGCAACCAAAACCATCTTAACCTCTATCATTCCCAATGCACACCAAGATGCAATCAGGCAATGGATGGGCAGACCAGTGGCAAATGCAGTTTTTTAAATGAAACAATTTGTGTACTTCAGGTTAGTCATATAATCTGCTGTTGGTTATGTGGTAGCTTAAGTTGCAGCTGTATTTACTATTGCGAAGGAAGTTAATAATGTGAAAATGATGGTGTGGCAATGCATCGGTCTGTAAGCTGTTCAGACTTGATATGGTTCCATTTCATTAATTCCCTCTGACTTTCAACACATTGCCAATCTTTCCCCCGAGTACACACAAAATGCTGGAGTAGCTCAGCGGATGAGGCAGCATCTCTGGAGAGAAGGAATGGGCGACGTTTCGGGTCGAGACCCTTCTTCAGACTTCTCGACCCGGATCTTTGCCCATTCCTTCTCTCCAGAGATGCTGCCTCACCCACTGCGTTACTCCAGCATTTTGTGTCTACCTTTGATTTAAATCAGCATCTGCAGTTCTTTCTTACACATTTTCCCCTGAGTACCACGCGCAACTGCAACTTCTGTCAATTGATGTCCGGTGCTGCCTTAGTTAATCTCAGCCAAGCCGTTGTTTTTACAGCCACTTTGAGGTGTTGAACATTTAACAGTATAATGATGTTTAGCCGAGGCATTTTATTATCCCCTGCGGATTCAGGGACAGTGTCTACCCAGCTCTCATCAGGCAACTAGGGAGCAGTCCTGAGCTACCATCTACCTCATTCGAGACCCTCGGACTATCTGTAGTCGGACTTCACAGGATTTTACCTTGCACTAAACATTATTCCCTTCATCATATATCTGTGGAGGGCTCGATTGCAATCTTTCTGTATGCAATCTGTATAGTCTTTCCGCCTCGGTACACGTGATAATAAACTAAAATGAATTAAAATAAAGTGAATACAATTTTGACTTTTAAATGGCATTTACACAAATATATGTAGAAACTAAAATACCGTCCACACACGGAATTGACGGCAGTGATCACTGCGTGGTATCTCGGGTGGTGGTGGGGAGGAGGGGAGGTCAAGTCAAGTCATGGGTCGTTGAGAAGAGAGATGCCTGAACCTGGACTGTCCTGATGGAGCTCAGCAGCCCAACACCTCACACACGTTGCAGCCTCGGGCTCCACACACTGGGCACTGATTGAGTAAAGGGCAGCACGATGGCGCAGCAGTAGAGCTTCTGCCTCACAGCGCCAGAGACCTGGGTTCGATCCTGATCATGGATAGGTGATATTCTCACAGGGAAGATGCAGAGTGCAGCTTGTGTGAATGACTCATCCTGGTGGATTTTGGTGTGGCCTCTGGTATTTCCCTTCCTGCCCACATTACACCACGTTAGCTGAGGAATTTGCCCGGTGGACATTGACACACTGCCTTCCCATCACAATTGAGGCAGGCACAAGTTTTGACACGGCGTGTGGCACTGTGTCAAGTGAATGTGCTGGACCTTTCCATGTAGATGTGGGAAGTGCAGCTTGAATCACATGGATAGAATCATGAGGAATTCATCTGGTAGATGCACAGAGTCTCTTGCCCAGAGTAGAGGAATCGAGGACCAGAGGGCATTGGTTTAAGGTGAGGGAGAAAAGACAATAGGAATCTGAGGAGTTGCTCTTTCACACAAAGGGTGATGGGTGTATGGAACGAGCTGCCAGTGGAGGTAGTTGAGGGAGGGACTTTAAGAAACAATTGGACAGGTACATGGATATGACCGGTTTAGAAGGATATGGGTCAAATGCAGGTAGGTGGGACTAGTGGAGTTGGGGCATGTTGGCTGGCATAACCAAGTTGGTCCAAAGGGCCTGCTTCCACACTGTATTACTCTATGATATGGCTAATGGCTCTGGAGGTAACGTTTTACCTATTGTTAGAGAAAATCACTTCCAGAAGGTTTGGGACCTGCAATTTCTTGCAGTCTTGGATGGAGCTGTTCCCAAACCAAACTGTGATGCACATCTGCAGCGGTTGGTGAGGTTATTGGGAACATGCCAAGCTCCCTAAGCTTGTATGGAAGTAGAGGCGTGGATGTGCATTAGGGTGAATACACAGTCTTTGATGGGAGTAGGGAACCAGAGGATATAGATTTCAGGTGAGAGGGGAAAGATTTAATGGGAACATCAAAGGCAACTTTTACACTCCTAGGGTGTTGGGTATATGGAACAAGCTACTGGAGGAGATAGTTGTGGCAAGTACTATAACGATATTTAAAAGACACTTGGATAGGTACATGGATCGGAAAGGTTTAGTGGGATAGAGGTCAAACGTAGGTAGGTGGGACTAGTGTAGATGGAGCATCTTGGTCAGCAAAGGCAAGTTGTGTCAAAGGGCTTATTTCCGTGCTGAATGACTCTAAGACTGTGTATAATTTAATACTGCCAATATTTGATGCCTTGATTTATTAGATTAACTATAACTTCCATTTATTTTGTGCCATAGTGCAGATACTTCTACAGGTGTGACTTGCAATACATGCACCACAAAGTCATTGAATTATGCAGCATGCAAGCTGCTCCTTCGACCTACGCCAGCACGTATGTTTCTAACTCATCGATGCTGACCAAGTCCTAACTGTCAGTCCCATTTGCCTTTGTTTGGCTTAAATCCCTTAAACTTTCCGATCCATGTATCTGTCTAAATGTCTTTTAAATTTTGGACACAAAATGCTGGAGTAACTCAGCAGGTCAGACTTCAGTCTGAAGAAGGGTCACCTGTCCATTTTCTCCAGAGATACTACCTGACCCGTTGAGTTACTCCAACATTTAGTATCTATCTTTGGTGTAAACCAGCATCTGCAGTTCACTTTGTCTTTTAAATGTTGTTATTGTACCCGGCTCAATTACTTCCTATGGCAGGTCGTTCCATATGCCAACACTCTGTGTGTAAAAGGTCCTTATACACCTTTCCCCTCTCAGCATAAACACATGCACTGTAGTTTTTGTATTTCCTCTTCCCTGGGAAAGATTGTGTGCGTTTGTTTCATTATGTGCATAATTCAAAACATATTATCATATGGGTAAGCTGTTTAATTATTCAGCATTGTTCGTTGGCATAGACTTTTAAAGACCAGCTTTAGTAAGCCTTGTGCACTCAAGTGTGGAGGCATGATTGAGCAAGACGGCCTTCGGCTGGAGCAAATCGCTCTGCACGCTATTTCCGCAGCAGCCCGAGAGTATTTATGTGCTCCAATGATAAGTTTTGACTAATGAGAAGCAATGTGTAGGAAGGAACTGCAGATAGACACAAAAAGCTGGAGTAACTCAGTGGGTCAGACAGCATCCCTGGTAAAAAAGAATAGGTGACGTTTCAGTTCGAGACCCTTCTTCAGACCTATCGATTGTCTATCTAATGAGACACAAGTCTGTCCCACAATGATAACTGCAGAATTAAAACTGAATTAATCAAAAATCAAGACTGTTTAACTGTTATCTGTACCAACATGGGAGGTGGGGGGGGGGGGGGGTCCATTATTGCTGGTTGCACTCCATGACCAAGTAATGGATTTGCTGCAACTACACAGCGATCACTCAGACACGAGTTATTTTTAAACTGCTAAATATGTATTTTTGTTTCTGCAAGCTAAAAGTACTAAAGGCTGTTTGTTACATTGTTTAACAGAGTATCATTTCACAAGTGTTGATCAAAGCAATTGCTTGTCAATATCTAGGACCTCCCGCAGTGTAATCAGCAGCCTGTGTTCTTAAAGAAGCAGCGATGTCTGATTACTCTGTATGCTATCACCAAAAGCAGTTATAATGAGGTTTGTATCATGAGGTGAATAGACATGGTGAAAGATCAGCCATTTTCCCAACACACACAGACTCTGAAACGTAGATTTAAGGTGAAGGGTGAAAAAAATATAAAGTGGGCCTGAGAGATAGCTTTTCATCTTAGTGGCTGGTGGGTGCATGGAACAAGATGACAGAAGAACCTGGGGAGCAACGTTTAAAAGACATTTGGAACGGTATATGGATAGAAAGGATTTGGAGGGATATGGGCCAAACACAGGCAGGAAGGACTAGTTTGGATATACATCTTGGTTGGCAAGGATGAATTGGGCCGAAGGGCCTGTTTCCATGCTGTATGACTCTGGCTATAAATCTCTGTCCTTGTCCAGTAGGGCCTGCATGTGCTAAGCTCTTAGTTTAGTTTAGAGATACAGCATGGAAATACGCCCTACTGCCCACCGAGTCCTATGCCGAACAGCGATCACCCATACGCTAGTTCTATCCCTCACACGGGACAATTTAGCCAATTAACATACAATCCTGCGCATCTTTGGAATGTGGGATGAAACCAAAGTACCCGGAGGAAACCCACGCGGTCATGGGGAGAACGTACAAACTCCAAACAGACCGCACCCGTAGTCGGGAGTGAACCCGGGTCTCTGGTGCTGTGAGGAAGCAACTCTACCGCTGCTCCACCGTGTCGCCCTCTTTTTATTTTTTTAATTTTTAAATTTTTGTTAGAAGTAAGTACAATAGTGTGGTACTTGAGTACCTAATACCGTGTCGCCCTCTTGACTGTAATTTTAAATAAAACTTATCTGAATACATTTATCATGGTGTACGGGTCACTGAATAATTATTGAATAATAATTGTACTGGTTATTGCAAAATAATTGAGGCGATTAATATTTAAATAAGGAATACCATTGTACATGTGCAAAGTTGTAGAGTTATTTTGTGTAGCATTCTTTTATGTGGTGTCCAGTGTTACTGAAACATGAATTTATAGAAAAATCTATAATTGAATATTATTTTTAAAAGACTCTTCCTTTTTGTCCTCTAGATAAAGGAGAATCCATGCATTGTACAGAATTAGAGGTAAGCTTTTGATGAAATGCTTAAGCGGTCACTGGTCATCGCATAGTATTGTTCACCAAGTTCAATCGAGTTAAATCGAGTGTTAAAGAAGGAACTGCAGATGCTGGAGAATCGAGGGTACACAAAAGGCTGGAGAAACTCAGCGGGTGCAGCAGTATCTCGACACGAAACGTCGCCTATCTCCTTCGCTCCTTAGATGCTGCTGCACCCGCTGAGTTTCTCCAGCCTTTTGTGTACCCTTTGCAAGAGGACAGGAGTTGAACTGTTAGCTGCTGAAGCCTTTTCTTAACTTAATGGCTGATCTGATTACCTTGTCTGGTATTATACAGTCTCTTCACCTACTTTAGCATCGGTAGTCCTGATAATCCAGTGGATCTGTGGTGCAGTACATTCCTTCTCAGGGCGTGCAGCGGTAGAGTTGCTGCCATCAGGGACCCAGGTTCAATTCCGACTACGGGTGCTGTCTGTACAGAGTTTGTACGTTCTCCCCGTGCCCGCGTGGGTTTTCTCCGGGTGCTCCCGTTTCCTCCCACCTTGCTATGAATCTGTAGACCCGCATTCAAATCCTGCCTTGGCTGCTGTGGTATTTATGGTTGATTAATAGTCCCGGGCCTCCTCCACTGTCAGAGTGAGGCCACATGCAGATTGTTGGAACAGAACCTCATATTTTGCTTGGACAGTTTACAATCCAACAGTATAAGCATTGATCACTCAAGTAACCTCTGCATTCCCCCTCTCTCTCTCCGTTCCCCAACTTTGTTGTCCTGCTAATTTCAGTACTTGCACCCCATATCCTTACTTATCCCGTCCCCAGCCAACAATGGGCCATTGTGGACTCCACCCTTCCTTGGTGATCTCATCTGTTGCCAGCCCTAATTTGTTCTGGTCTTTTCCACCTTCCCCCCCCCCCCCCCCCCCCCCCCCCCCCCCCCCCAACGTTCAGTCTGAAGAAGGGTCCCAACCCGAAACATCACCTATCCCTTTTCTCCAGTGATGCTGACTGACCCGCTGAGTTACTCATTCTATGATTAATAGTTAAGGTGTTTGTAAAAAGGAAAAGCAGCTAGTCTTGGTTATAATGACCACGTTACTTTAAAAACCCTCAGCTGGTTCATTACCACTGCTGTAGGGCAGGCAGTTTATCATCCTGCCTTGATGTGACCTGCATGTGTCTCTGGAGAAGCGGCAGTCTGGTGGACTCTGACACAGCCAGCAAGTCCCTCTATTCAGACGCCGCTAGGGTTTGGATAATTAACGGTGGTCTTGTCAGCACTACCACATCTTAGGAGGAACGAATGCCCTATTTCCCCTCCCTGGGGCTTGTCTCTGACTACTGGTGGGAGGGTGAAGTGTCGAGGGTGTTGTATTGTCATACGTCTCGAAACACCACAATGAAATTCCAACCTGCAGCAGAGCAACAGACTATGTCATTGTCAACCGGAAACATCACCCACTCCTTCCATCCAGAGATATTGCCTGTCCTGCTCAGTTGCTCCAGCATTTTGTATCTATCTTTGGTGTAAACCAGCATTTGCAGGTCCTTCCTATGCATGTAAACATAGTACTGTGTAACATCGATCATAGAATGGTCCCGCAATGGAGCACTTGGAGTAACATGTGTAGTTCTGGTCGCCCCATTATAGGGCGGATGAGGAGGCTTTGTAAAGGGTGCAGGAGAGGTTTGCCAGGATATTACCACGTTTAGAGAATATTTGCTAGAAAGAGAGGTTGAACAAACTTGCATTGTTTTTTCAGGGGCTTTAGAAACTAAGGGGAGACCTGATAGAAGGTTGTAATGCAGTATAATGTGGATAAATTGCAGTATAATGTGGATAAATGTGAGGCTATCCACTTTGGTGGCAAAAACATGAGGGTAGACTATTATCTGAATGGTGGCAGATTAGGAAAAGGGGAGATGCAACGAGACCTGGGTGTCATGGTACACCAGTCATTGAAAGTAGGCATGCAGGTGCAGCAGGCAGTGAAGAAAGCAAATGGTATGTTAGCATTCATAGCGAAAGGATTTCAGTAGAGGAGCAGGGAGGTTCTACTGCAGTTGTACAGGGTTTTGGTGAGGCCACACCTGGAGTATTGCGTACAGTTTTGGTCTCCAAATCTGAGGAAAGACATCCTTGCCATAGAGGGGGTACAGAGAAGATTCACCAGACTGATTCCTGGGATGTCAGGACTTTCATATGAGGAAAGATTGGATAGACTCGGCTGATTGAGGGGGGATCTTATAGAAACGTACAAAATTCTTAAGGGGTTGGACAAGCTAGATGCTGGAAGATTGTTCCCGATGTTGGGGGAGGTCCAGAACAAGGGGTCACAGTCTAAGGATAAGGGGGAATTCCTTTAGGACCGAGATGAGGAAAACATTCTTTACACAGAGAGTGGTGAGTCTCTGGAATTCTCTGCCACAGAAGGTAGTTGAGGCCAGTTCATTGGCTATATTTAAGAGGACGTTAGATGTGGCACTTGTGGCTAAAGGGATCAGGGGGTATGGAGAGAAGGCAGGTACGGGATACTGAGTTGGATGATCAGCCATGATCACATTGAATGGCGGTGCAGGCTCGAAGGGCCGAATGGCCTACTCCTGCACCTATTTTTCTATGTTTCTATGTTTCTAATGTTATGAGAGGGATAGATTCAAAGCTGGTGCATGGGTGTGGAGATGGTGTGCAGACTTGCTGTGAAGCAAGAGACTTGCAGGAAGCTGCACAACATTGGAGAGAAAGATTCAGTCATTTGACAATAGGTGCTGGAGGAGGCCACTCGGCCCTTCGAGCCAGCAACGCCACTCACTGTGATCATGGCTGATCATCCCCAATCAGTACCCCGTTCCTGCCTTCTCCCCATATCCCCTGACTCCGCTATCTTTGTCCTATTTGTAGAGAACAGTGGGAGGCCCTCTGCACACTATTTAGTAATTGAGTCATAAGGCAGGAAAACAGGCCCTTCGGCCCAACTTGCCTATGCTGACCAAGATGCCCCATCTACATTAGAATTTAGAGATACAGCGCGGAAACAGGCCCTTCAGTCCACCGAGTCTGCGCCGACCGGCGATCACACTGATACTGTCCTACACACTAGGGGCAACTTATAATTTTACCAAAGCCAATTAGCCTACAGACCTACATGTCTTTGGAGCGTGGAAGGAAACTGGAGCACCCGGAGAAAACCACGTGGTCCCGTGGAGAATGTACAAACTCCGTACAAACAGCACCCGTGGTCAGGATTAAACCCATGTCTCTGGCGCTGTGAGGCAGCAACTCTACCGCTGCACCACTGTGCTGCCCACTAATCACTCCTTCCTATACTAGACCCATATCCCTCGATTTTTCCTGCCCATTTATCTGTCCGAATGCCTTTTAAATGTTTATAGTAGATGTTGTTATAGTTGTCTGGACACATGAACGAGCATCACTCCTTTCGCCTGGACGAGACACAACTTGATTCCACAGCCCATCTCCCAGACCAATCACTGCAGACCAATCAACCTTAGATAGAACGAGAAAATGTCTTGAATACTTCATAAGTCCTAGGAGCAAATTAGGCCATTCGGCCCATCAAGGCTACTCTGCCTGATCATGGCTGATCTATCTTTCCCTCTCAACCCCATTCTCCTGCCATCTCCCCATAACCCTGACACCGTTACTAATCAAGAACCTATCTCTGTCTTAAAAATACCCAATTACTTGGCCTCCACAGCCATCTGTGGCAATGTATTCCACAGATCCACCACCCTCTGACGAAAGAAATTCCTCCTCGTCTCCTTTCTAAAGGTACATCCTTTTATTCTGAGGCTGTGCCCTCTGGTCCTAGACTCTCCCACAAGAGGAAACATCCTCTCCACATCCACTCTATCCAGGCCTTTCACTATTCGGCAAGTTTCAATGAGGTCCCCCCCCCCCCCCCCCCCTCCCAACTCTTCTAAACTACTTGGATCGGACAGCATCTGTGAAGTGAGGAACTTTCAACAGGATTTGGGAATGCGAGAGAGCAAGTGTGGTTTAAATTGCAGAGAGTTGGAGGAGTGGAGGGACAAAGGGAAAGGTTTGTGGTGAAGGGGTGGTGGTGGCACTAGTGCTGCTCTAGAGAGGGTGGCGAATGCTGGTGGATAAAAAAATGTTCTATCTGGTGGGGCATAAATAATGAGAAATGAAGTCGAGAGAACGAGATAACGTGCTGGAACAGTGGGATGCAGATCACAGCAGCCGCTGGAAGTCTGAAGTGAAAGAGAAGGCTGGATATGTTCAGCAGATTGAGCACCATCTGTGGAGAGCGGGGGAGTCTCCACCTGAAATATCACCCAGCCATTTGTTTCTCCAGAGATGCTGCCTGACCTGCTGAGTCAAACCAGCACTTTGTGTCTATCTTTGGCATTAACCAGCATAAGGTCATATGTGATTGGAGCAGCATTAGGCCACTTGGTCCATTAAGTCTACTCTGCCATTCAATCATGGCTGATCTATCTCTCCCTCCTAAACCCATTCCCCTGCCTTCTCCCCAAAACCCCTGGCATCTGCAGGTCCTTGTTTCTATAACTCATTGGACATGCAGAATAAAACCATTTAAAGTCTTTCTCTACTCAGCAGCATAAATGGATTCTATGGCCTTGTGTATTTCTGTCATTATTGCCAGGACAGGCAGCATCTGTGTAGAAAAGGAATAGGTGACATTTTGGGTCAAGATATTTTGTTTATTGGCATGGTAACTGTGCTTGCATTAGCATGTAAGGTCTGGCCCATAGATCTGGTGACAGGAGACTGAATTCATTGTGCTCATTAGGGCGTTCAAATTCAGATTATTAAATCAGGACTAAAAATCTAAAAATGGAGATCATGATACAAATAGATAGTCGTAAATACCCATCTGGATGACTCGTTATTAGTGGAAAGTGAACTGGATTCCTTGTTCAGCCTGCATGTGATAACAGTTTGGGCTCTGAAGCTGAATGCAGCTGTCTCTGAACTGCTTCCTTAGTCTGGGAATGATTTTGTACTGTGAGATCCCGAGGGCCCCTCAAACTAAACCTGCTGAATCTCCCGGTTGCTAACCCATTTAACTCACCTTCTCGTTCCCACGTTGACCTTCTGTCCTGGGCCTCCTCCATTGCCAGAGTAAGGTTGCATTCAAGCTGGAGGAAACCTCATACTTCACTTGGGTAGTTTACAACCCAATGGTTTGAACACGGAACTACTAATTTTGGGAAAGAACCATCCCCCCCCCCTCCCCTCCCCCCGTTCCCCACCTGGGTGTGCACCCATTTCCCCTGCTTAATGGGTCTTCCTCCCCCCCCTCCCCCATCTTGCCCTTCCCCTTGACCCCCTTCAACCTCTATCCCTTCTCTGGCTTCACCTTTCACTCCTCTCCTTATTTTACATTGTTTTGTCTCCTTTGTGTAGTCTTTGTCTATCCATCTGCCATTCAAGCCCCCTTCACTAGCCAGGCTTTGTCCCACCCCCATCTCTCTCTTTTCCAGCCTCCCCCTCCCATCAACAATCGCACTGAAGAAGGGTCCCGACCCAAAACGTTGCTTGTCTGTTCCCTCCACAGATGCTGCAGACTCGCTGAGTTACTCCAGCATTTTGATTTACCCCCCCACACAAATAAGTAGTGTGATTTATTCCTTGTCTTTTCCTTTTATGAACTCGATTTTTTTGCAAGAAAAAGTCTGCATTTTCCTAGATCCATCCTGTCTGATATACTTAATGTTCTTATCTTTGTACCTTATAATTTGTCACTGCAGTGATAAAATATGCATGAGTGTGAATGTCTTATAATGGCCACTGTCAACAAACATGTGGTAGATATGGTATAATTGGGTTAATGAGTGTACAACATAGTTCTTCACATATGTTCTTCAAATATTTCTTCAGAATAACGTTTCTGTTGGGTGTTTGGAAATGTTATTGATCAGGCTGGGTAAATAGTATTATTCTTGGTTTATTATTGTCATGTGTGTGGGCCAAGATTACTCAGTGTAGTTTATTGGCACGTGCACCGAGGTACAGTGAAAAGCATTTGTTGAGTGCTATCCAGTCAGAGGAAAGACCCTATGCGTTGGAAGTAACTTCAGATGCTAGTTTACACCGAAGGTGGACACGAAATGCTGCAGTAGCTGTGGGTCAGACCGCATCTCTGGCGAAAAAGGAATGGGTGACGTTTTGGGTCAAGACTCTTCCTCAGATTGGAAATACATGATTACAATCGAGCTGCCCACAGTATACAGATGCATGATAACGGGAACAATGTTTAGCGCAAGATAAAGTAAAGGGCCTGTCCCACTTGGGCATCATTTGTGCGTCACGCAGATGGCGCGTGAAGATTTTGTACATCCCAAAATCCTGGGGCGCCGTGCGCGACCACGCGTCACTGTCTATGTCACCACGCACCATGCGCGCATAATGCGCACCATGCATGCATCACATGTGCGTCGTGATGTGAGTTGTGCGGCGTGACGCGTAAATGATGTCGCGTAAATGACGCCCAAGTGGGACAGGCCCTTAAAGCTTCTGTGTTGTTTGTCACTTGTTCTTGAGTAAGACCTTGACATCTAATTTATATTGTGTGCAGGTGGCTGATTAAGTTACTCATAAGTTACTTTTGGCCGGGTGACAAAGATGTTATGATGCTGTCGCATCAGTGGTTTTGATTTATGAACTTCTCTTTTCCTCATTGCTTCCTCCATTCTAAAAGCACCACTTTTTATGTGGGTAGGTCAATCAGGGTATCCAATTCTTGTACCCAGTGGTGGTCTAAGAGAAATATTGAATCTCTTTTCATTTCTCACATGAAATAAAGCAGTGGTGTTGGAAACTGTGTGACCAATGGTTCAATGGTGCGTTTATTGTCAATTGTGCAAACGCATTGTGAAATTAATTTCTTACATACAGACTAGTACAGTTTTGCCATCCCTGAGCACATCCTTGATTAGCAAGTGTGCAGGAAGGAACTGCAGATGCTGGTTTAAATCGAAGGTAGATACAAAATGCAGGAGTAACTCAACGGGACAGGCAGCATCTCTGGAGAGAAGGAATGGGCGATGTTTCGGGTTGAGACCCTTCTTCAGACCGATTAGCAAGTGTTCAGGAATAGACCACTGAGGCCGCATGCAAGAGATGTCATGATTTGGCGCCATTTTCATAGTCCAGTCCAGTCCACGCTGTAGGTCTTGTGAGCGATGCTTGATCCAGGCCAGGCCCAGGCTGCTGCGGGCCTCCAGCCATCGCCTCCCAAAGCCGTGACGGCCCCGTGTTCGCCCGTCCAACCTTATGTCCTGTGGTGGGGGAGAGGAGGGGGGCACCCGCAGCCGACCTGCTCTGCTGTAGCTTAGTTTAGAGATACATCGTGGAAACAGGCCCTTTGGCCCACCGAGTGTACTGACTAGCGATCCCCGCACACTAACACTATCCTACACACTAGCGACAATGTTTTTACAATTTTACTGTACAAACCTGCACGTCTTTGGAGTGTGGGAGGAAACTGGGGTTCTCGGAGATAAACCCACGCAGGTCACGGGGAGAACATGCAAACTCCGTTCAGACAGCACCCGTAGTCAGGATCGAACTTGGGTCTCTGGGGCTGTATCTGCATGCACAATCTGATTTGTGTATATGGGCATCGTGATTGTCACGGACCGTTGGGCTGAAGGGCCTGACGACGCACTGAATCGAAATGATCTTGTGGCATTACTGTTATAGTAACCGATTTTTCAACACAATAAATGTGGTTATTAATGGCTTATGTCTGACTCTGCACTCACTGCTTGCTCCACTAGCCTTTTGTGCAAGTTAATAATTATAGTTTAATTTAGTCTCTAAGAAGGCAGTTAATGCGGAGCTCACATATTTGCATAACCTTGCATCTACATTGCATCTTTAATGTTGGAAGGCACCTCAAGATGCTTCAGAATAGTGGGCGTGAATGTTTGTAAGATCACAAGGCTGTTTGAAGTTATCTTTTATACAACTACGTTGAGACTTGTTGCGATATGCATGCTAATGTAGGCGGACTATTTCTAACTGATCATTCTGGAGAGGATGTGGAATTTTAATAGTGCGCAAATATGATATGTGTGAGTGGATTGGACTTTAACACTTTCAGTCTCTGCTTCGCTTTAACCATGTCCTTTGTCTGCCTTTCCCTCCACAATTTCTTGTTCCTGTTCACATGAGCCGTACTGAGCAAAGCGAGGAACTTGGGACAAAATGTTACCTTGATCACGGGCTTTAACTCCCAAAATGCCCTTCCAAAGCTAATTTATTTAACAGTTTTATGATTTTTTAAAAAAGCCACGTGCTTAGTTAACTTATTTAAGGTATCAGTTACTCATTTAAGGTGTCTTTTACAACCACTTTGGTTTTCTTCCCGTTAACATTGACACGGGCATCCATTTGAAGGTCAGTCTTTAGGACGCGTTTGTATTGAAGGTATATTAGCATCTCTTGTTTAGCTGATGCCACTGTGGCAGTCCAATGTTATTGGACAGGATCCCCAGTACTCTGGAAATCCTGATGGTTCGGTATCTGACTCGTTCATTGGGAATCTACATTATCCACAGACTCTCATTCTCGTGAGGTCAGCCACACACTACTGGATGTGAGGGCCATAGTGTGTGGTCTGGGCCAGGCTTCAGACCCCAGACCCCAGAGCCTAGGCCTGGACTGCTTGTGTGGTTCATCTTCTCAAACAAAGACTTGCTTGACTGCATTTCCGTTCCCTTTAAACTCGCTGGCTTCACTAGAAATACTGAGGTTTTTTAAATTTAGTTTAGAGATACCGCATGGAAACAGGCCTTTCGGCCCACTGTGTCCGCGCCGGCCAGAGATCGCCACGTATACTAGCACACATGGGTCAATTTACAATTTTACTGAAGCCAAGTAACCCATAAACCCACGCGTTTTTGGAGTGTGGGAGGAAACCAGAGCACCGGGAGAAAACCTATGTGGTCACGGGGAGAACTTACAAATTCTGTACAGACAGCACCCGTAGATAGGATTGAACCTGGGTCTCTGGCGCTGCAAGGCAGCAACTCTACCGCTGTGCCACCGTACCGCCCTTTTGTGCCGTGTCAACTTGGCCAGTATTCTCTTTAGTATCACCCATGTGGGATTTTTGGACTTCACGCTGTATTCTCCGGAGTTTAGCAGAACAGGAGGGGGTCTCGTTAGAAAGGAACCAACATGCTGCGAGGAGCCGACTGTAACGATTGTAGAATACGGACTCGTCAGATGGGTGCGTCTAAAATGAGGGGTGGAGTAGTCTCCGTAAGCTAAATGGGAGGAAAAGTGTTGGGTCTTACAGTCTGAATGTTGACCGATTTATCCTATCATTTAACCATAGTCTGTGAGTAATATCATCTAATCACAGGGTTTATTTCTGTAGCCTGTGCACTTTCTGACATGCTTTCCATTGTGACTGAATTGACTGCAATTGCCTTTGAGGAGATGGGACATGTCTCCAGAGGTGTGGTTGGAAACCACTTATTGGGCTTCTGGCAGCCACCCTGCCTGTTTCTACACCATTGGTTTTGAAATTAATAATTTTCTCCTCCCTGTCTCAGTTGAATAGCATCATTTGAACGAGAACTCCGTTTTGCTGAATGCCAACGAGCTCGCCCCAACAAGTTCGCACTGACCAGCGATCACTGCGTACGCTAACACTATATAGGGACAATTTGCAATTTTTTTACTGGCTAATTAACCTACAAACCTGAATGTCCTTGGAGTGTGGGAGGAAACCTGAGCACCCGGAGAAAGCCCATGCAGTCACAGGGGCAAACATGTAAACCCTGTACTGACAGCATCTGAGGTCAGGATCGATCCTGGGCCTCTGGCGCTGTAAGGCAGCAGCTCTAGCGCTGTGCCACCGTGCCGCCCCTGACCCCGTCATAGATTAGATCAAAACAATGACTGTCGCAGGCTGAAGGGTCTGTTTATGTGCTGTTTGACTCCGTGCCTCTATCACGTCCTTGACAAATGCATTTTTCTCTGGTTAATAAATTACAGCATTCTCGTTGAAATTTTACATATCACATTCCACTGTACATTTTGAAATCATGTATTTAACTGTAATGCCAGCATGTGACGGATATCAACTGCTCTCTGTAAAAACCAAAACAAGATAATATAAAATCTCTGGTATTTGCATCTTATTGCTGTGTGTACCAAGCTACAGAGAAAATGTTGTTTTAGAGTCATACAGTGTGGAAACAAGCCCTTTGGCCCACCTTGCCCACACCGGCCAACATATCCCATCTACAATAGTCCCACCTGCCTGCCCTTGGCTCATATGCCTCTAAACCTGTCCTATCCATGTACCTTTCTAAATGTCTATTAAACATTACGATACACCCTGCCTCAACTACCTCCTCTGGCAGCTCTTTCCATACACCCACCACCCTTTGTGTAAAAACGATACCCATCGGTTCCTATTAACTCTTTCCCCCCTCACCTGAAACCTTTGTCCTCTAGTTGGCGATTCCCCTACTTTGGGCAAGAGACTCTGTGCCTCTTAACCCAATCTATTCCTCTCATGATTTTGTACATGGTTTGTGTGCTGTCCAGGTAAAAAAAAAAATTACAAATGGTTCCAATCAAAACCAGGCATGAGTGCGACAGGTAGTGAAAGAGAGAAAGAAAGCAGAGGGCAGAATATAGTGTTACAGCTGCAGAGAAAGTGCAGAAGCTGCAATGAGGTAGATTGGAAGATCGGGAATACTTCCTTATATGAACAGTCCGTTCAACAGTCTGATAACATCAGGGTAGGAGTTGTTCTTGTAAATGGTGGTCTGCCTGATGGGAGCGGGTAGATGAGTGAATGTTCGGCGTGTGAGTGGCCAATGATATGATGGTTGCTTTCCTGAGGTAGCGTGAAGTGTAGATAGTCATTTGGATGGGGGGGGGGGGGGGGGGGAGGGGGGAGGAGAGCGAGAGGCTGGGTGTGGAGGGGTTGGTTTGCTTGATTCTAACTTGTGTTCCAAAAACCAGATGATCCTGACCCTGAACCCTGTCATAGAGTGATACAGCATGGAAACAAGCATTTTGGCCCAACTTGCCCACACCAACCAACACACCCTATCTACACCATCCCACCTACCTGTATTTGGCCTATATCCCTCTAAGCCTGTTCCTATGAATGTACCTGTCTAAATGTTTTTTTAAATATTTTTGTCAATGGTTGGGAAACATCCACAGACCACTGGGTTGGAGCATTTTAAAGGTTTGCAGCCCTCTGAGTTTAGTTTGAATTTAGTTTAGTTTATTGTCATGCGTACTGAGGTACGGTGCACAGCTTTTGTTGCGTGCTAACCAATCAGCAGAAAGACTATGCATGATTACAATCGAGCCATCCACAGTGTACAGATACAGGATAAAGGGAATAACGTGAATAATAGTGCAAGATAAAGTCCGATCAAAGATAGTCCAAGTGTCTGAATAAAGTATCATATCCTCTTCTCAGCCATTAATGGAAGCTCTCTTATCTTGCGATGAATGTTAGACCCAGTGGCCTGTGGACACAGTCTCTCGCCGTCCATCTTGTCGATCCCTCTCAGTCTTGCCTGTTTCAGAGGTTGCTCGGTGAACTCCGCTTCAACCGGCTTATATTTTTGTTTGAACCCCGGTTGTTTCTTGTTGAGTGAGAATTCTTTTTGTGTGTGTGTGTTTTGAATCAGTGAGACTTTCACATGATCAAGGTGCACAGAGCACTCTCTGTCCCGACACTGTCAGCAGGCTCTCAGCAGGCTGGTGTGCAAACAGGCCAAAAAAACGTAATAAAAGACAAGGCCCAAAGTTTCCATTTCACCGTCTCTGGGCTAAAGAATCTGTGTTTAGATTGGTTTAGTTTAGAGATACATCTGATAAATTGACCCATTGGCCCACCGGGTCCACACCGGCCAACGATCACCTGCACACCAGTTCTATCCTGCACACTGGGGACAACTGCACAAAGGCCAATTAACCTACAAACCTGCATGACTTTGGAGCATGGGAGGAAACCGGAGCACCTGGAGAAAACCCACGCGGTCACGGGGAGAACGTTCAAACTCCGTACAGACCGTGCCCGCAGTCAGGAACCCGGGTCTGTGGCGCTGTAAGGCAGCAACTCTACCGCTGTTAATTATGGCATCTTTTTAAATGAAGCTGATTGTCCAAGGGTGTTTCACAGAAGCAATTTGTAAAGTAATGTTTTCAGGAATCAAGAGGCAAAAGCGTTTTGTCATTTCTACCGAAACAGAGCTTTGAAATTCTTACTTGCGGCAGCATAACTGGTCTGTAAATACAATAGATAACACAATAAACGAGCAAAAAAAAGCTCAATAAAACCCCTCCAATAATAGTGCAAAACGATTGTAAAAGCCTCGAGTCACTAGTGCAACAGTTACTGTTATAGTCGCACAGCGTAGAAATAGGCCCTTCAACACAACTTGCCCACACCGACAAACCTGCCCCATCTACACTAGTCCCATTTGACTGCGTTTGTCCCATACCCTCTGAATATGTTCTATCCATGTACCTGCCTAAATGTTTCTTAAACATTCTTATAGTGCCCTCATCAACCTCCTCCTCTGGCAGCTCGTTCCACATACTTATCACCCTTAGTGTAAAAATAAAAGGTCCCCCCTTCGGCCCAACTTGTTCACGCCGACCAAGATGCCCCTTGTAGCACAGGCGGGTGGCTAGTCACTGATCTGTGTTACTGATGCCTCTCCCTGTGAGACATTCAATTAATACCACCCCCTTGCAATGGTAAGCATTCTCGCTGACCCCAACATCAAGTCTCATCACAACCACAGTCAGGTGAAAGTGACATGCTTTAAAGGAGATGTTCGGACAAGTTCTTTAAAACGCAGGGTACTTGCTGCCAGAGATGGTGGTAGAGGCAGAAACAATAGTGGCATTTGGAGGGCTTTCAGATAGGCACGTGGAGAGATATGGATCACGTATAGGCAGAGATCAGAATCAGATTTTATTCGCCAAGTATGTTTTGCAACATACGAGGAATTTCACTGGCCAGGTCAGTCATACAATTAAAAAGCAACAGACGCAAAAACACATTTTAACATGAACGTCCACCACAGTGACTCCTACACATTCCTCACTGTGATGGAAGGCAAAATAAAGTTCAAGTCCTTCCTTTTGTTCTTCCTCGGCTGGGGGCCTCGAGCCCTCCGTTGACGGGATGATCGTGACTCCCGTAGCTGGTGGCGTTTGGGCCCTTCGCGTTGAGGCGTTCATCTCCTGCATCGGGGGGGTTGTCAGCTCCCCTGCGTCGGGCGATCGAACCTCGCGTCGGGGCTGGTTGAACCTTCTGCGGCGTTGGAGCTCCCGACTAGCCTCTCCCGAGACTGCGATCCCTTGTTGGTAATTCCGCAGGCTGCGGTGGGAGCGATCCCAGGCAAGGGATCCGCTCCGATGTTAAGTCCGCGTCCCGCGGTGGGGCTCACGACAGTCCGAGGCGGTTTCCAGCACCATCGAAGGTCGGCCGCAGAGCCCGGAGAATGTGATCCGAAAATTGATCACATCTCTGGGAAGGTAGGAACTTGAAAAGCAGTTTCCCCGATCCTCTCCCCCTCCCCCCTCCCCCCTCCCCCCACATAAAACAAACCAAAGTACATTAAAACAAACTTTTAACAAATGCTAAAAATAACAAAAAGATGAAAAAACTACCAGACTGCCGGCTGGGCTGCTTTCTCCCCGGCGCCCCTGGTGGTCTTAGTTTAACTTGCCGTCATCTTCAGTACGGGCTTTTTGGGCCGAAGGGCCTGATCCCATGCTGTACTGTTCTATGTTTGTGTAAGAATTTTCAAGGTCAGATTGGGAATGGGAGGGGGAGTTGAAGTACCATCAGGAGATCAGGTAGGTTAAGGCGGACTGAGCGGAGATGTTCAGCGAAATGACCACCACCCCCCCCCCCACCACCACCACCACCCCTCACCACCACCACCACCACCCCCCTCACCACCACCACCATCCCCCCCTCACCACCACCACCATCCCCCCCCTCACCGCCGCCATCCCCCCCTCACCACCACCACCACCCCCCCTCACCACCACCACCACCCCCCCTCACCACCACCACCACCCCCCCTCACCACCACCACCACCCCCCCTCACCACCACCACCATCCCCCCCCTCACCACCACCACCCCCCCCTCACCACCACCACCATCCCCCCCCTCACCACCACCACCATCCCCCCCCCTCACCACCACCACCATCCCCCCCCTCACCACCACCACCATCCCCCCCCCTCACCACCACCACCATCCCCCCCCTCACCACCACCATCCCCCCCTCACCACCACCACCATCCCCCCCTCACCACCACCACCATCCCCCCCTCACCACCACCACCATCCCCCCCTCACCACCACCACCATCCCCCCCTCACCACCACCACCATCCCCCCCTCACCACCACCATCCCCCCCCACCACCACCATCCCCCCCCACCACCACCATCCCCCCCCACCACCACCATCCCCCCCACCACCACCATCCCCCCCCCACCACCACCATCCCCCCCCACCACCACCATCCCCCCCCACCACCACCATCCCCCCCCACCACCACCATCCCCCCCCCACCACCACCATCCCCCCCTACCACCACCATACCCCCTCACCACCACCACCCCCCCCTCACCACCACCACCATCCCCCCCCCTCACCACCACCACCATCCCCCCCCCTCACCACCACCACCATCCCCCCCCTCACCACCACCGATCCCCCCCCCTCACCACCACCATCCCCCCCCTCACCACCACCATCCCCCCCCCTCACCGCCACCACCATCCCCCCCCTCACCGCCACCACCATCCCCCCCCCTCACCGCCACCACCATCCCCCCTCACCGCCACCACCATCCCCCCCCCCACCGCCACCACCATCCCCCCCCCACCGCCACCACCATCCCCCCTCACCGCCACCACCATCCCCCCTCACCGCCACCACCATCCCCCCCTCACCGCCACCACCATCCCCCCCTCACCGCTACCACCATCCCCCCTCACCGCCACCACCATCCCCCCCTCACCGCCACCACCATCCCCCCCTCACCGCCACCACCATCCCCCCCTCACCGCCACCACCATCCCGCCCTCACCGCCACCACCATCCCCCCCTCACCGCCACCACCATCCCCCCCTCACCGCCACCACCATCCCCCCCTCACCGCCACCACCATCCCCCCCTCACCGCCACCACCATCCCCCCCTCACCGCCACCACCATCCCCCCCTCACCGCCACCACCATCCCCCCCTCACCGCCACCACCATCCCCCCCTCACCGCCACCACCATCCCCCCCTCACCGCCACCACCATCCCCCCCTCACCGCCACCACCATCCCCCCCTCACCGCCACCACCATCCCCCCCTCACCGCCACCACCATCCCCCCCTCACCGCCACCACCATCCCCCCCTCACCGCCACCACCATCCCCCCCCTCACCGCCACCACCATCCCCCCCTCACCGCCACCACCATCCCCCCCTCACCGCCACCACCATCCCCCCCTCACCGCCACCACCATCCCCCCCTCACCGCCACCACCATCCCCCCCCTCACCGCCACCACCATCCCCCCCCTCACCGCCACCACCATCCCCCCCTCACCGCCACCACCATCCCCCCCCTCACCGCCACCACCATCCCCCCCTCACCGCCACCACCATCCCCCCCCTCACCGCCACCACCATCCCCCCCTCACCGCCACCACCATCCCCCCCTCACCGCCACCACCATCCCCCCCTCACCGCCACCACCATCCCCCCCTCACCGCCACCACCATCCCCCCCTCACCGCCACCACCATCCCCCCCTCACCGCCACCACCATCCCCCCCCTCACCGCCACCACCATCCCCCCCCTCACCGCCACCACCATCCCCCCCTCACCGCCACCACCATCCCCCCCCTCACCGCCACCACCATCCCCCCCTCACCGCCACCACCATCCCCCCCTCACCGCCACCACCATCCCCCCCTCCCCGCCACCACCATCCCCCCCTCACCGCCACCACCATCCCCCCCCTCACCGCCACCACCATCCCCCCCTCACCGCCACCACCATCCCCCCCTCACCGCCACCACCATCCCCCCCCCACCGCCACCACCATCCCCCCTCACCGCCACCACCATCCCCCCCTCACCGCCACCACCATCCCCCCCTCACCGCCACCACCATCCCCCCCTCACCGCCACCACCATCCCCCCCCTCACCGCCACCACCATCCCCCCCCTCACCGCCACCACCATCCCCCCCTCACCGCCACCACCATCCCCCCCTCACCGCCACCACCATCCCCCCCTCACCGCCACCACCATCCCCCCCTCACCGCCACCACCACCCCCCCCCTCACCGCCACCACCATCCCCCCCCTCACCGCCACCACCATCCCCCCTCACCGCCACCACCATCCCCCCCCTCACCGCCACCACCATCCCCCCCTCACCGCCACCACCATCCCCCCCCTCACCGCCACCACCATCCCCCCCTCACCGCCACCACCATCCCCCCCTCACCGCCACCACCACCCCCCCCTCACCGCCACCACCACCCCCCCTCACCGCCACCACCACCCCCCCCTCACCGCCACCACCACCCCCCCCTCACCGCCACCACCACCCCCCCCTCACCGCCACCACCACCCCCCCCTCACCGCCACCACCACCCCCCCCTCACCGCCACCACCACCCCCCCCTCACCGCCACCACCACCCCCCCCTCACCGCCACCACCACCCCCCCCTCACCGCCACCACCACCCCCCCCTCACCGCCACCACCACCCCCCCCTCACCGCCACCACCACCCCCCCCTCACCGCCACCACCACCCCCCCCTCACCGCCACCACCACCCCCCCCTCACCGCCACCACCACCCCCCCCTCACCGCCACCACCACCCCCCCCTCACCGCCACCACCACCCCCCCCTCACCGCCACCACCACCCCCCCCCTCACCGCCACCACCACCCCCCCCTCACCGCCACCACCACCCCCCCTCACCGCCACCACCACCCCCCCTCACCGCCACCACCACCCCCCCTCACCGCCACCACCACCCCCCCCTCACCGCCACCACCACCCCCCCCTCACCGCCACCACCACCCCCCCCCTCACCGCCACCACCACCCCCCCCCACCGCCACCACCATCCCCCCCTCACCGCCACCACCATCCCCCCCTCACCGCCACCACCATCCCCCCCTCACCGCCACCACCATCCCCCCCCTCACCGCCACCACCATCCCCCCCTCACCGCCACCACCATCCCCCCCTCACCGCCACCACCATCCCCCCCTCACCGCCACCACCATCCCCCCTCACCGCCACCACCACCCCCCCTCACCGCCACCACCACCCCCCCCTCACCGCCACCACCATCCCCCCCTCACCGCCACCACCATCCCCCCCTCACCGCCACCACCATCCCCCCCCTCACCGCCACCACCATCCCCCCCCTCACCGCCACCACCATCCCCCCCCTCACCGCCACCACCATCCCCCCCTCACCACCACCACCATCCCCCCCTCACCACCACCACCATCCCCCCCTCACCACCACCACCACCACCCCTCACCACCACCACCCCTCACCACCACCACCACCACCCCTCACCACCACCACCATCCCCCCCTCACCACCACCACCATCCCCCCCTCACCACCACCACCATCCCCCCCTCACCACCACCACCATCCCCCCCCTCACCACCACACCATCCCCGCCTCACCACCACCACCATCCCCGCCTCACCACCACCACCATCCCCGCCTCACCACCACCACCATCCCCTCACCACCACCACCATCCCCCCCTCACCACCACCCCCCCCTCACCACCACCATCCCCCCCTCACCACCACCATCCCCCCTCATCACCACCACCATCCCTCCCCCCCTCACCACCACCATCTCTCCCCCCCTCACCACCACCATCTCTCCCCCCCTCACCACCACCATCTCTCCCCCCCTCACCACCACCATCCCCCCCCTCACCACCACCATCCCCCCCCTCACCACCACCATCCCCCCCCTCACCACCACCATCCCCCATCATCACCACCACCATCTCTCCCCCCCTCACCACCACCATCTCTCCCCCCCTCACCACCACCATCCCCCCCCTCACCATCTCTCCCCCCTCACCACCATCTCACTCACCCCCAGCCCCCCCTCACCCCACCCCCCCCACCATCTCCCCCACCATCTCTCCCCCCCCCCCCCCCCCCCCACTGCCATACGACTCCTGTTGCCGTTCGCTGGAACAGGTGAGGGTTTTCTAAAGATCCCGTGAACTCGGGACTTGATGCGGTGGTTTCCATCAGTCAGCTGATTCTTTCAGACAGTGATCCCTGGGGTGGGGGGGGGGGGGATGGAGAGACGGCAAAGAGCATTCATCAGTTTGAGGCTGGCTGCCTGGATGTTGTTGTGCCTCTGAGCCAGCGAGATAAATCTGTGTCAAGAAACAAAATACCGCAAGCCCGAGAAACTGAAAATGTGAACCAATAAAACCTTTCACAGCTAAACCCGACAGAATACTTGTGAAGGGAAAACTGTTTCAGATCCATCACCTTGTATTTGATTGCTAGGTCTCTATTCTGCTGTGTGTCTATATGTGCATTTAAACGTTAAACATATGTGTTTGTAGGTGTGAATTTAATAAGCGGTTTCAATAATTCATCGTGGCGTGCTCTGTGAATTCAGGCAGGGGCAGGTTTTTCATGACTGACTGATTATTAGTGACGGGTATTATCCTGTGAATTAATGTGAGTAATTCACAAAGCCTGGAGACTGAACATGCAGTTGTTTGACCTCTAGGGAATGTCGTCTACATATCCTTCTCTTTCTTCCCAACCCCCACCACCCCCCCACGCACTTAATCCCCATCCCCACTCCCCAGAAAATCTTCAATCAAAAGTGTTTTTTTCCTTGACTGTCATTCTGCCTTTCGAAGAATGGAGGAATCAAATACCAGAGGATATGGGTTTCAGGTGAGAGGGGAGTTTTTTCCTGTAGTTTATTGGCAGGTGTGGCGAAAAGCGTTTTTGTTGCGTGCTGTCTAGTCAGCGGAAAGACTAATTTCTACATTTCTAGCTAAAAATATACCTGAATGTTTCTAACGTTTTACTGAAGCCTTGTCGTGTACAAAAAATGGCCTCGGAATCCCCCACAAAACAAGGCCGAAGATAAACACAAAAAGCTGGAGTAACTCAGCGGGTCAGACAGCATCTCTGGAGAAAAGCAATAGGTGACGTTTCGGGTCAAGAAGCGTCTGAAGAAGGGTCTCGACCCAAAACGTCATCTATTCCTTTTCTCCAGAGATGCTGTCTGACCCACTGAGTTACTCCAGAGTTTTGTGTCTATCCTCAGTTTAAGGCAGCATCTGCAGTTCCTTCCTACACTATACGTTTCAAGGCCTTTGTTTATAAAATTATGAGGGGCATTGGGAGGGAAGACAGAATCTTTTTCTCAGGATGGAAATATCAAAGACTAGTGGGCACAACTTTAAGGTGAGAGGGGCACATTTTAGAGTGAGTGAGTGCTGGGCATGTTGTTATTTATTTTACACACACACGGCGAGCGCCAGGGAAGTGCTGCCGAGGACGATAGTTGAGGCAGATACGATTGGGGCATTTAATGAAACAGCACTTGGATGTACTGGGAATGGAGGGATATGGATCACGTGCAGGCAGAGATTTGTTCATCTTGGCTTCATGTTCAGCACAGACATTGTTGGCCAAAGGGCTTATTCCTGTGCTGTACTGTTAGTCATAGAGTGATACTGTGTGGAAACAGGCCCTTTGGTCCGACTTGCCCATACCGGCTAACAATGTCCCAGCTACACTAGTCCCACTTGCCTGCGCTTGGTCCCTATCGCTCCAAACCTGTCCTATTCATGTGCCTGTCTAACTGTTTCTTAAACAATGGGATAGTCCCCAGCCTCAACTACCTCCTCTGACAGCTTGTTCCATACACCCACTACTCTTTGTGTGAAAAAGTTACCCCTCAGATTCCTATTAAATCTTCCCCCCCCCCCTCACCCTGAATCAATGTCCTCTGGTTCTCTATTCCCCTACTCTAGTCAAGAGACTCTGTGCGTCTACCCGATCTATTCCTCCCATGATTTTGTACACCTCTAGGAGATCACCTCTCATCCTCCTGCGCACCATGGAATAGAGACCCAGCCTACGCAACCTCTCCCTATAGCTCACACCCTCTAGTCCTGGCAACATCCTCATAAATCTTTTCTGAACCCTTTCAAGAGTGTTTTGTTGTCATATATCCCAGATAGAACAATGAAATTCTTACTTGCTGCAGCACAACAGAATATGTAAACATAGTACATAATGGGAGAAGGAAATAAAAGTTCAGTGTGTGTAAAAACACATGGACACATACTCTGTGAATAATAAATATAGTGCAATAATAATAATAGTCTGTTGTAGTTCAGAGCTGATTTGTTGTCGTGTTTAATAGCTTGATGGCTGTAGGGAAGAAGCTGCTCCTGAACCTGGACGTTACAGTTTTCAGGCTCCCGTACCTTCTTCCCGATGGCAATGGTGAAATGAGTGTGTGGCCAGGATGGTGTGGGTCCTTGATGATGTTGGCTGCCTTTTTGAGGCAGCGACTTTGATAAATCCCTTCGATGGTGGGGAGGTCAGAGCCGGTGATGGACTGGGCAGTGGTCACAACTTTTTGTAGTCTTTTCCGCTCCTGGACGTTCAAGTTGCCAAACCAAGCCACGATGCAAGCAGTCAGAATGCTCCCTACTGTGCACCTGTAGAAGTTCTAGAGAATCCTCTGTGACGTACCAAATCTCCATAATCTTCTCAAGAAGTAGAGGCGCTGATGTGCCTTCTTTATAATTGCATCAGTGTGCTGGGTCCAGGAAAGATCTTCTGAAATATGCACGCCCAAGAATTTGACGTTTTTGACCCTCTCCACCATCGTCCCATTGATATTAACAGGATTGTGGGTCCTCATCCTTCCTCTTCCGAAGTGCACTATGTCGGGCGACACAGTCATGAGTATAGAGTGAGTAAAGCAGGGGGCTGAGCACGCAGCCTTGAGGTGCTCCCTTACTGATTGTTACTCAGGATGAAGAAGGGTCTCGACCTGAAACGTCACCCATTCCTTCGCTCCATAGATGCTGCCTCACCCGCTGAGTTTCTCCAGCATTTACGTCTACCTTCAATTGTTGCAGCACCTGCAGTTCCTTCTTAAACGTTACTGAGGATGAAGTATTTCTGCCAATTCGAACAGACTGTGGTCTGTGAATGAGGAAGTCGAGGATCCAATTGCAGAGGGATGCGCAGAGACCCAGTTCCGTGAGCTTGGTAACCAGCTTGGAGGGGATGATGGTATTGAACGCCGAGCTGTAGTCTATAAACAACAGCCTGACGTAGGTGTTTTTGTTGTCCAGAGCGGAGTGGAGAGCCAGTGAAATTGCATCATCCGTTGACCTGTTGTGTCGGTATGTAAACCACAGTCATCACCACAGACTTTTGTGCCACAGGTCGATAGTCATTGAGGCACGTCACCTTGCTCTTCTTGGGCACCTGTATTATTGATGCCCTTTTAAAGCAGGTGGGAACCTCAGACCTCAGATTTGAGAGGTTGAAAATGTCTGCAAAAACTCCAGCCAGTTGGCTCTGCACGGGTTTTGAGAACTCGACCAGGTATACCATCAGGTCCAGGCGCTTTCCGAGGGTTCACCCCTCTGAAGGATCTTCTAACGTCGGCCTCTGTGACTGTAATACCATCACGGCGAATGGAGGCTCGGGAAGGCACATCACTGTTCTCCCTATCAAAGCGTGCGTAGAACGCATTGAGCTCGTCAGGGAGTGATGCTTCGCTGACATTTGAGCTGCCTTCTGATTTCGCCTTGTCGGAGGTGACAATATCTTTCCTATAACATCGTGCGCAGAACTGAACACAATATTCTAAATGTGGTCTCACCAACGTCTTTTACAGCTGCAACATGACCTCCCAACCTCTTACTCAATACTCTGACTGATGAAGGCTAATATGCCAAAATCTCTTGCATCTCAGGCCAATACCTCTTGCCGGATGGGAGAGGGGAGAAGAGGGGGTGTCTGGGGTAAGACTGGTTCTTGATTATGCTGGTGGCCTGGCTGAGGCAGCGTGAAATGTAGATGGAAGGGAGTCAATTGAAGGGAGGTTGGTTTGTGTGATGGTCTGGGCTGTGTCCACAAAAGATAAGGTTCCTATTAAATCTCTCTCCTCATCTTAAACCTATGTCCTCTGGTTCTAGATTCCCCTAATCTGGGCTAGAGATTTTAGATGTGAGAAGACCGAGATGATATTCGGGTACAGGCTGATGTGGCTGGTGACTGGCACACCACAACTCAGGCCATGGCAGACTCCAACCAGCTACCCTTGGTGATGACAATGTTGACGTTGTATTCCCCACTATAGTCAGCCAGGCCATCCAAAAACATAAGAGACAAGACTTGGGCAGCTTCCAACCCAGCGCTATGAATATTGACTTCTCTAACTTCAAGTAACCTTTGCTTTCCCTCACCCCACCCTAGTTCTCCGACTAGTTTCACCGTCCTCCTGATTAATTTTACTGTTTCGATGTCGCGTTGTCACCTTCCCCTCGGCCAACAATAAATCATTCTACATTTCCTTGATCATCGTCTGGTTTGACCTGTCCTTTTCACACCTTACATTCTCATTGTACCCGTCCATATCTTTAGTTTCCTTCTTGCCTCAGTCTGAAGAAGGGTCTTGACTCCTCCATTCCTTCTCTCCAGAGATGCTGCCTGTCCTGCTGAGTTACTCCAGCATTTTGTGTCTATCTTAAGTACAAGATGACATTGCAAACCAAAAGGCATGTGATATAAACTTTAAATTTGGCAATTTTAAGTAAATCTGCCCTCCCCCATCCCCTCCCTACCCCCATGCCCCCCCTCCTTCACTCTGGTTGTTTAACCAGTTCCACAATTTGCATCAAAGTATCCCTCTTGTGATCACGCCTTCCCAAGCTAACAATTGGCCGACCAGGGAACCACCCTGGTTGAGGTTATCAGTTGTCGGCCTTGATTATGCCTGGTCTGTTTTCGCCTCCAGTTCTCTCCCCTCCCTCACTATCTTCCCCCCTCACTTCCCCTCCTACTTTGTCTGAAGAAAGGTGCTGACCCAATGTCACCTATCCATTTTCTCCAGAGACACAGCCAGACCCGCTGAGTTACTCCAGTATTTTTTTTACAAACAAGTATCTGCAGTTCCTTGTAGAGTCATTCCTATCTCAAGCAGTTGGGGTGTTGCTGTGGAGATGCAGCTTTCGTCATTTCAGTTGCTGTGGAGGTTGTGGTTACCTTTGCTGGTATTACCATAATCATTTGTTCTAGGAACATTAGGCCATTCAAGTCTACTCTGCCATCCAATCCTGGCTTATCTATCTTTCCAACTCCATTCTCCTGCCTTCTCCCCATAACCCTCGACACCTGTACTAATCAAGAATCAAGGGGAAGTACAACGGGATCTGGGGGTCCTTGTACATCAGTCTATGAAAGTAAGCGTGCAGGTACAGCAGGCAGTGAAGAAAGCAAATGGCATGTTGGCCTTTATAACAAGCGGAATTGAATATAGGAACAAAGAGGTCCCTCTGCAGTTGTACAGAGCCCTAGTGAGACCATACCTGGAGTATTGTGTGCAGTTTTGGTCCCCGAATTTGAGGAAGGACATTCTTGCTATTGAGGGAGTGCAGCGTAAGTTTGCAAGGTTAATTCCCGGGATGGTGGGACTGTCATATGCTGAGAGAATGGAGCAGCTGGGCTTGTACACTCTGGAGTTTAGATGGATGAGAGGATATCTCATTGAAACATATTAGATTGTTAAGGGCTTGGACACACTAGAGGCAGGAACTTATTTCCGATGTTGGGGGAGTCCAGAACCAGGGGCCACAGTTTAAGAATAAGGAGTAAGCCATTTAGAACGGAGACGAGGAAACAATTTTTCTCACAGAGTGGTGAGTCTGTGGAATTCTCTGCCTCAGAGGGAGGTTCTTTGGATGCTTTCAAGAGAGAGCTAGATAAGGCTCTTTAAAACAGTGAAGTCAGGGGATATGGGGAAAAGGCAGGAACGGGGTAATGATTGGGGGTGATCAGCCATGATCACATTGAATGGTGGTGCTGGCTCGAAGGGCCTAATGGCCTGCTCCTGCACCTATTGTCTAATCTGTCAAACTCTACCTTAAAAAAATATCATTGACCTCCACAGCTAATCTATGGCAATGAATTCCACAGATTCACCACCCTCTGACTGGTGAAGGGTGTTGGTCCTAAACTCTGATCTCTAGACTCTCACATCAGTGGAAACATCCTCTCCACATTCACTCTGTCCAGGCCTTTCACTATTCAGTAAGTTTCAATGAGTTCCCCCTTAATTACCTACCTTTGCTCCTACAACGTATTAACGTGTAGTATTATCTGATGGTTAGCATGCAAAGCTTATCACTATACGTCGCTACATGTAACAATAAACCTAAACTGTCTGATTCACCTCTATCCCGTTACGGACATTGCACTTTATCTCTGGAACTTGGTCTCTGCATGTTGAAAACGATATTCTGCAATCTGTTTCTTCCCCTTTGCTCTACCTATTGTACTGCTGATCTGCTTGGATCGCATGCAAAACCAATCTTTTTACTGTACCTCGGCACAAGTGACAAGAACAAACCTAAACCCAAGCCTAACTCTTAACATTGGAAGATGGAAGTCAAAGTGTTTGGATTTGTGTTTCCATTTCATTGCATTAGAACCTTGGTAAATCCCCACAGGCCATCTCGATAAACACAGCATAAATATGTTGCAACATAACCATATAACCATATAACAATTACAGCACGGAAACAGGCCTTCTCGGCCCTTCCAGTCCGTGCCGACCATTTATTTTCCCCTAGTCCCATCTACCTGCACTCAGACCATACCCCTCCATTCCCTTCCCGTCCATATACCTATCCACTTTACTTTTAATTTACTCAACAGAGCGTGAGAGTAAATTGTTCACTTTCTGTGAATGTTCCCCCACTCTGCTTAGGAATTTGATAACACAGTGGCACAGCTGGTAGAGCTGCTGCCTCGCAGCGCCAGAGACCCAGGTTCGATCCTGACCTCGGGTGCTGTGTATGTGTGGAATTTTCATGTTCTTCCTGTGACTGTGCGGGTTTCCTCCGGGTGCTCTGGTTTCCTCCCACATCTTTAGACAGTGGCAAATCTGTGGAATTCATTGCCTCAGAAGGCTGTTGAGGTCAAGTCAATGGATGTTTTTATAGTGGAGGTTGATAGCTTCTTGATTAATTTGGGTGTCAAGGGTTATGGGGAGAAGGCAGGAGATTGGGTTTGAGAGGGAAAGGTGGATGAATGAATGAATAAGTTTAAGTTTATTGGTCAAGTAATCACATACAAGGAATTTACCCTGGTGCTCCGCCCGCAAGTGACAACATGACACACACAGTGACAGTTAGGAATGACACATAAAACATTAAACATTGATAATTAAACATTATTGATTAAACATGTGATCAGCCATAATTGAATGGGCCGAATGACCTACCCCTGCTCCTAAAACGTATGAACATCCCAAAGACGTGTGGGTTTGTAGATTAATTGGCCTCTGTAAATCGCCCCTAATGTGCAGGGAGCGGGTGTGAATGTGGGAGAACATTGAGCTAGTGTGAACCGGTGATCGATGGTTGGTTTAGACACGGTGGGCCGGTGGGCTTGATTCCATGCTGTATTTCTAAACCAAACTAAATTCTCTGGTGACATAAACATCACATCAAATAGTTAATATTGCCTGTTAACATTCGCCATAACAAGTTGCAACCTCTGTGCATGTTCTTCAATGCACTCCACCTTAAATCAAAATCGAGCTTATTCATTCAGAAGGTCATAAAGCAATTATGCTGAATTACGTAATTGATAATTATTTGTGGAATGCGGACATCCCTGGCAATAAATGGACTGTGCCTCGCCCCGACTATCCTTGATAAGATGGTGATGAAGACATCGGACGTGCTGTCACAGCGGATATGCGGTTACTACACTAATCCAATGATTCTGCTCATACTGCACTATCCTTTAACGCTAGATCTCGCGAAGGGGCTAGATAGCATGAATACACAGAGTAGGGGAATCAAGAACTAGAAGACATAGGGGTAAGATGAGAGGGGAAAGATTTAATAGGATATATAGAACGGTGCATTAGGGCACAAGAATAGGCCCTTTGGCCCACAATGTCTGTGCTGTACATGTTTGCCAAGACAATCATTATCCACCCCCACTACCTTCATTTTAGTAGAATTATTATTAAGCCTGAAAAAGGGTCCTGAGCCAAAATGTCACCTATCTACATTTTCCAGTGATGCAGTCTGACTGACTGAGTGACTCCAGTACTCTGTGTCTTTTTCTGTAAACCAGCATGTGCATCTAGAATTATCACTGTGTTGCCTTTATGTTTCCTCAGTGCGTAGCTAAGGTGGTGCAGGGGTTAAGTCACTGCGCCTGCAGCCGGTTGGATGTCTGGGCTTTAAATTCGACATAAGTTGGGGCTTCAAATTCGGGTCATTAAGCGGAATTAGGAAATGCCAGTCTCAGTAATGAAACCACTGGATTGTCATCAAAACCCATCTGGTTCACTCAACATCCCTCGGGGAATCAAATCAGCTTCTCTCCAGTGTAGTTTAGTTTCTCATCACGGGTACAGTGAAAAGCTTTTGTTGTGTGCTAACCAGTCAGCCAAAATACAATACATGATAACAATCGAGCCATCCACAGTGTACAGATACATGATAAAGGGAATAACGTTTAGTGCAAGATAAGATAAGTCTAATCAAAGATAGTCTGAGGGTCTCCAATGAGGTAGATAGCAGCTCAGCACAGCTCTCTAGTTGTTGATAGGATGGTTCAGTTGCCTGGTAACAGCTGGGAAGAAACTGTCCTTGAATCTGGAAGTAGACAAAAAATGCTGGAGAAACTCGACGGGTGAGGCAGCATCTATGGAGAGAAGGAATTGGTGACGTTTAGGGTTGAGACCCTTCTTCAGAGGGTCTCGACTCGAAATCTGGAGGTGTGCGTTTTCACACTTCTGTACCTCTTGGCTGATGGGAGAGGGGAGAAGAGGGAATGGCCGGGGCGAGACTTGTCCTTGATTGTGCTGGCGTATAGATGGAGTCCCGGTTGCAACTGAGGACCCACCACTGTGGTCGACTGTGATCTCCCCCCTCTTTGGTTTCGGGCACATGGGAATGGAGAATAGATGCTGGTGTCTTCAGCAACCCCTGTTTCCCACGAACAAATAAATCAAGAAAAATACAAACAAGTGATTTCTATAACAATTGCCTTTTACCGCTTGCCTGAATTTTCTCTGCAGGAGCCTGGCAAATTAGCTTCTTTATATAAAAAAAGACAAAATATACATAACAGCTTCTAAATGCCAAATACCCTGCATTAAAACTGGTGTCATGTAATCTCTAAGAGTTCATAAGTTCTATGAGCCGAATTAGACCATTCGGCCCATCAATTCTACTCCACCATTCGATCATAGCTGATCTATCTTTCCCACTCAAGCTCCTGCTTTCTCCCCATAATCCCTGACACCCTTATTAATCAAGAATCTGTCAATCTCCGCCTTAAAAATATCCATTGACTTGGCCTCCACAGCCGTCTGTGATAATGAATTCCACAGATTCACCACCCTCAGACGAAAGAAACTCCTCTTCTTCTTTTTAAAGGTGCATCCTTTTATTCTGAGGCTGTGGCCTCTGGTTGTAGACTCTCCCACTAGTGTAAACATCCTTCCACATCCTCTCTGTCCAGGCCATTCACAATTCGGTAAGTTTCAATGAGGTCACTCCTCATTCTTCTAAACGCCAGTGAGTACAGGCTCAGTGCCGTCAAACGTTCATCACATGTTAACCAAAGAGATGTAAACAATCTCTAGAGATTTGCATCTCTAACTGCGGGCGAGACATCAACTATCTAGACTTTTCCATTCCCGTGCCCACTCGAACGCCAAGCCGTCTGCTCACTTCATAACAGTTCTGACATTATCATCAAACCCGCTGACAAGGGAGGTAGTGTGGCCGACTGTCCATATGGTGCCAGCACAACAACCTGGCCCTCAACACCAGCAAAACCAAGGAACTGATTGTGGACTTTGGAAGGAGTAGGATGGGGACCCACAGTCCTGTTTATATCAACGGGTCGATGGTTGAAAGGGTCAAGAGCTTCAAATTCCTGGGCCTGCACATCTGTGAAGATCTTTCCTGGTCCGAGAACACAGATGCAATTATTAAGAAAGCTCATCAGCGCCTCTACTTCCTGAGAAGATTACAGAGAGTTGGTCTGTCAAGGAGGACTCTCTCTAACTTCTACAGGTGTACAGTAGAGAGCTTGCTGACTGGTTGCATCGTGGCTTGGTTCGGCAACTTGAGCGCCCTGGAGAGGAAAAGACTACAAAAAGTAGTAAACACTGCCCAGTCCATCATCGGCTCTGACCTTCCTTCCATCGAGGGGATTTATCACAGTCGCTGCCTCAAAAAGACTGGCAGCATCATCAAGGACCCACACCATCCTGGCCACACACTCATCTCCCTGCTACCTTCGGGTAGAAGGTACAGGAGCCTGAAGACTGCAACAACCCGGTTTAGGAATAGCTACTTCCCCACAGCCATCAGGCTATTAAACCTGGCTCGGAACTCTGAACATTAATATCCCTCCATCTGTTATTTGCACTTTATTAATTTATTAAGTCATGGGTGTATTTATGTATAGAATTGTAGTCAATGCCTTCTATGTTCTGTTGTGCTATGCAAAGAAAGATTTTCATTGTCCTGTCAGGGACACATGACAATAAACTCTTTTGACTTTGACTTTGACTTTGTAAGGATAAGCTAAGTAGCAGGCAGAAAAAAAACAATGCCCTGGAGATGTTGGTTGGCTTAGAGTGCGTGGTCCCCATTTCTAGGACCATTCCGATACCCACAGTGATACACAGGTCCACCACCAAATGTCCAGTACGCTTGGTTCCAGAGCCTTGCCGGATTATCCATTTTGCCAGATCACCCAAAGACACGGCCTCTGAAAGGAGCTCAATGGTCAGCCTAGGCTGCTGTGGGGCCGTGATACCACCCGCCTGGTAATCGGTTATGGGAGCGTATCTGCCGGCTCTGGCCAGGCTGGAGATCCAGGGTCCCGGACCCTGGCGGCAAATTTGACCCGCCAAATGGCTGAGCCACCAAAGTCCCAATGAGGTTGAGATCAGCCCCCTCATCCCACCCAGGCACCACATTTTTCGGGTGGACTCCGGGATTTAAAGCGCGCTCTTGTAATTTTGTCCAGATTAAAGGAGATGCCGGACCACCAGTTGCCAGAACATCGGTGGTGGACCTGTAGTTGCTTCTAATCCTGGCAGCTATATGGTGGTGCACAGATTCCAGACTGGCGTCAATAACCACAGTGTGAGAGAAATGCCCAGAGACTTTCCTGCCAGGGATGGGGAACCACACTGTGAGTGAACAGCTGTCTCTTTCGCAGTGAAAACAGAAGTAACGCAGCCCATTTTAATTGTGCCTTTTGTCAATTTGAAGTGTGGACATGTCACCTGCCTGGAGCCTCCTACAATGCTCTCAGACAAAAGCAATGTACAGGGAACTGACACAACAGGAAAAACTTGCAGGCTCTGTTGCAACCCTCTGGTGCTTGGAGATAAATGCCACGCATCCAATTAAGTACTTCACACGTCAATTGCATTCTTAACCAATTTTGCAATGCGGGCTAAAAACTGTGAACAGGAACCTTCTGTCCCTTGTGATAGATATTTGCAAGTTAAGGGCCTGTCCCACTTATCCAGGTCTCCGAAAATTTGCAACATGTTGAAAGTCCAGCGGCGCCCACAAAAAGGTACCACACTTTGGACAACTACTCACGACCATACAATTGAAAATTTTCGGAGACATGCTGCGACAATGACGGGTGCCGGCAAGCTGCCGAAAAATTCGTGTAAGTGGGACAGGCCCTTTACATCCTATGTAAACATGTCATTCTGTTCTGTTGACAGCACCTGAAAAAGTAAAGATATTGCTGATATGAGATGCTTCAAAGACTTGACATATCAGTCCTAACACAGAATAATGGTAATACTGATAATGTATTGCTATTAACAAAGGCTGGCTACAGAAATATTTTTGTATTACATTCCTATTTTATCTACTTGCCAAACAATACCAAAGAAACATTTCAAGAATGGCATTGGAAGGTCAAATGACTAATACATTTTTTTATCTTCAATTCAGATTCAAAGCATATGATCACAAGCAAAGAAGTGTTGTCAAGATAAATTAGCAATAATGAAAGAGTGGTGTGTGACTTCAAGCTCTGGGGAATTGGTTATGCTGCAACTTTACTCAAGAAGTCTCTCAGCTCTTTTTCCCATGTCTATGTGGTGATCTCTCACTGTGACAGAGGTTTGGGTGCAGAGCTACATTCTAGTGCTAGGCATGGAAACAACACGACCTCCATCAGAGGAGAATGAACACACAGGAACTGCAGATGCTGGTTTATAAAAGAAAATGAGATGGTGTACTGGAGGAACTGAGCAGGTCAGGCAAAATCTCTTCAGTAGATCTTCAGTGGGTGATGTTTTGGTTTGAGACCCTTCTTCAGACTGATAATGGGGGTCGTGGAGAAAGCTGGAAGAGAGGAGGTCAGGACAGAGTGTGGCAGATAATTGATGAAAGTGAGGAGGATTTTTTGTTAGGTGGAAAGACAAAAGGTGTGAGTTGACAGGATTGAAGAATTGTGAAGCTAGAGGAAGGAATGTAGGTGGAAGGGGAGGTGGAGGGGAGAAATAGATGCAGGTCAGATAGGTGATGCTTTGGGAAGCGACACTACAGGCTGATTGAGCCGGGGTGGGAAGAGAGCTGGAAGATAGGACTGCCAATACAAAGCCTTGCAGGCAATAGGTTTTATAGATCAGTGACATTATGGGTCAGGATCCTTCCAGAGAACATGGATAGCTGAGATTTCAGGTCAACCTGTAAACCTTTCAGGAGTGTATATTTCTGCCCAGCTGTCCACGAACTTTGTGCTGGCTTTGAAATCTTTATCTCCAAACACTCTTCATGCGACCAAAGACTGCTACATTTAGTTTATTGTTTCGTTTAGTGTCGCTTACCAAGATACAGTGAAAAGCTTTTGTTGCATGCTATCCCGTCAGTGGAAAGTCTATACATGATTACAACCAAGCCGTTTACAGTGTACAAGTCCAGGATAAAGGGAAGGACGTTTAGTACAAGGTAAAGTCCGATTAGTCCGAGGGTCTCCAATGAGGTAGATGTTAGGTCAGAACTGCTTTCTAGATGGTATTAGGACTCATCTCTCCGCTGCCTTCAGGTAGAAGGTATAGAAGCCTGAAATCTGCAACATCCAGGTTCAGGAATAACTGCTTCCCCACACCCATCAGAACCATCAGATTATTAAACTCAACTCAAACAAAAATCTGAACTTTAATAGCCTATTGCACTTTATATGCTTATTTATGTGTGTATCTATATATTCAATGGCATATAGACACACTGATCTGTTCTGTATTTATTTAAGCCTACAATATTCTGTTGTGCTGAAGCAAAGCAAGAATTTCATTGTCCTATCTGGGACATGACAATAAACACTCTTGTATCGTGGTTCAGAAGCCGACAAAAGAAGGGAACAAACTGGCCCTGAATCTGAAGGTGTGTGCTTTCACATTTCTGTACCTTTTGCCTGATTGTGCTGCACTAGTAATGTTGCTCTAGCAGTGATGGTGATCTCAACACTGATGGCTATCTTTTGTTGAGCGATGGCTTCCAAGATGTGACAACAATTCATTGTTTTGCAGTGTCTCATTAATGGACCTTTGTTAACGGTGGACAAGTTTTGTAAAGCAGCATTGGAAGAGGACGTTTATTTTTTTTAATGCTTGCTGTAAGGGTTTTGAGATCCGTTGACCAAGTCATTGTAAACTTGGATCTCGGCTACCTTTACTCCTCACACTCCTCCTCCAGCCCAAGCTGCTCCTCATCACCAACCTTCTCCTCCACAACCTTTCCATTGCTCGTCATGGGCCTCCTCTGGTCCAACCCTTCCATTACGCATCACCCTCATCCACCTTAGTCCATTCCTCATTGCCGCCCTCCTCCACTTCAACCCCTCCATTCCCCATCACTCCCCTCCACCATCTCCATCCCTCCAATCCGCATTGTCCTCCTCTTCCCCAGTCCCTCCATTCCTCATCACGCTCTTCCTTCACCCCAAACCCTCCATTTCTCATCGCCATCCACCTCAAACCTCCCCCATTGCACCTCACTGACCCTTTCCCGACCCCTACTCCTGCACCTATTGTCTATTGCTCTGCTTTAGAATTCACTTCCTCGTTTCCAAGTCCGCCACAACCTTGCATGTCCCTCTTGCTCATCTTCTCTGCCTTTCTCTCCTCTCCCCCCCCCCCCCCCCAACACCTGAGTGTAAATATTTTACCCCTGTCAAACTCATGATGAGCCTCCTCCTCCTAAGGCTCTTAAACTCTTAAAATTCTCTTTCCTAAATCTTGCTGCCTCTCACCATTCCTTTAAGACGCTCCATTTAAAATCTACTCCTTAATGCCTAAGACCATCTGCCACGTCTCCTTATATGGTTTGTCAAATTTTGTATGCCAAGGTGAATTTTTTTTCTCATGTTAAAGCTCTATAAATACAAGTTACTGCTGTCAATGCTGCTGATATCTGCCTGCTCTTTTTGACATCCCTCCCCGCATGTTTGTATTGGAAATGTTCAGTGCTGCCTGGTGTCACTGATCTCAAAACATCAATGAGTCTGCTATAGTCAGACAGCGTGGAAACAGGTCCTTGGGCACAACTCACCTACACTGACCAAGATGCCCCATCCACCCTAATCCCACCTGCCGGCGTTTGGCCCAAACCTATGGTTCTATCCATGTACCTCTCCAACAGTTTTTTAAATGTTGCGATAGTCCCTGCCTCAACATTTTGGGCGATACGGTGGCGCAGCGGTAGAGTTGCTGCCTTACATCGAATGCAGCGCCGGAGACCCAGGTTCGTTCCCGACTACGTGTGCTGTCTGTACAGAGTTTGTACGTTTTCCCCGTGATCTGCGTGGGTTTTCTCCGAGATCTTTGGTTTCTTCCCACACTCCAAAGACGTAGAGGTTTGTAGGTTAATTGGCTTGGAAAATGTAAGAATTGTCCCTAGTGGGTGTAGGATAGTGTTAATGTGTGGGGGTCGCTGGTCGGTGCGGACTCGGTGTGCTGAAGGGCATGTTTCCACGCTGTATCTCTGAAACTAAAAACGATATAAACTAATTGCATCCTCTGGGAGCTTGTTCCATATACACACCACCCTATCTGTGAAAAGGTTACCCCTCAGATTCTTATTAAATCTTCTCCCCTTCACCTTAAACCTATGCCCTCTGGTTCTTGATTCCCCTACATTGATCTATTCCTCTCATTATTTATATACGTTAAGGTCACCCTTTATTCTCCGATCAAGGAATAGAGTTCCAACCAACTCAACCTCTCCCTGTAGCTCTTGAGACCTGGCAACATTCGCGCAATTCTTTTCTGTAGCCTTTCCATCTTGACAACGTTCCCACAACGTGGCGGCCAATGCACAATACTGAACGCAATAAAGATGCTCCTCGACTTACGATGCTTTGACTTTACGATGGTCCAAAAGCGATACACATTCAGCGGAAACCGTACTTTGAATTTTGAATTTTGATCTTGTCCCGGGCTAGGGACATGCTTTACGATACTCTCTCGTGATGCTGGGCAACGCCAGCAAGCCGCAGCTCCCAGTCAGCCACGCCATCACGAGTGTAAAGAACCGATACTCTACAGTGTACTGTGTTGCCAGCGTTATTTGGATACAGCGTTTTGTGTTTCTGCATCCCGTCAAGCCAACAAAACGCCCATCTGTGTCCCATGCTCCTGCTTCTGGTGAGAAGGAGACGAGGGAGGCAATTGCTCTTGAGATGAAAGTCAAGATAATTGCCTGCCGTGAAAGCGGCAAGCCAGTAATGGCCATCGCACGTGAGGTAAGACTTTCGCAATCGACGATCTCGACCGTCTGAAAGGATAGGAAGCCAATCAGTGATGCGGTGAAATCGTCAGCATCGGTTCAATCCACGGTCATCACGAAGAGAAGAGCTGGGCCGAGTGATGATCGTGGAGAGATTACTTGTCACGTGGATGGAAGACCAGATACAGAAGTGCATACCGCTTAGCCTACTGACGATCCAGGCTAAGGCAAGAAGTCTTTTCGATACGCTAAAAGAGCGTGCCGATGATCCTACGTATACGCAAGTGTTTACAGCAAGTCATGGATGGTTCCAACGCTTCAAAAGGTGTCATCATTTTCGTAATGTGAAGGTGCCGTTACTGAAGGTGCTGAAGCTTTTAAGGACGAGCTGCATAATTGTGGATGAGAAATATTTGCCAGAACAAATATTCAATGTTGATGAAACGGGCTTGTTTTGGAAGCGTATGCCTGAGCGTACATACATTTATCAAGAGTCCAAGACAATGCCCGTATTCAAGGCATGCAAAGACCGTGTAATGCTGCTTTGGGGTGGAAATGTTGCAGGGTTCAAATTAAAGCCTTTACTAATCTACCACTCAGAGAACCTTAGAACATTGAAGAATGTGAGCAAGCATGCTCTTCCCATTTATTATCGCCATAACAAGAGAGCCTGGATGACATGAGCATTGTTTGAAGACTGGTTTGTAAACAGTTTTGTTCCGCAGGCAAGAGAATATTGTAGGCAAAACAACATCCCAGTCAGAATTCTTCTGATCTTGGATAATGCTCCAGTCCATCCGCAGCGACATGCATCCCGATGTAAAGGTTATGTATTAGCTGCCGAACACAACCGCACTCGTTCAACCAATGGGCCAAGGCGCAATAGCTGCGTTCAAAGCCTACTCTTTATGCCAAACGCAGGTTGCACAGGCTGTCGAAGCGACTGAATCTGGCTGAACTCTCCAGGTTTTGGA
Source organism: Raja brachyura (assembly GCA_963514005.1). Next base: position 28,656,210 of record OY740784.1, on the reverse strand, counting down.
AAGGTTTTAACATTTAAAATGCTATCCGGAACATCGCTGCAGCATGGGAAGAAGTTACACAGCAATGCATGAACGGTGTTTGGAAGAAAGTTATGAAGACATATGTGAACACATTCAAAGGCTTTAACAAAGATTCTGCTGTTGATGACATAACAAGTAACAAGATATTAGTGCTTGAGAAACAGCTAGAATTGGACATTGACGAAGAAGATTTTCATGAGCTTGTTAGCATTGAGGCGGAAGAGCCTTCCAATGAGGCGCTGATCGAACAGGAGGAAGAAAGAAGTAAAGAAGCTGAGGCAGAAGAAGAAGAAGTTATATCCAAGGCACCGAAAACGTTCACAACAAAGAAACTGGCGGAGGCGTTTGCTGCTATCAGCAGTGTACGGATGTTGGAATAAATGGATGTCAATTTCGAGAGATTGGCAAAAACGGCCAGGCAGATACAGGATGCTCTTGCCTGCTAGAGGGAAATATATAATGAAAAGAAGAAACAAATTTCATATCTTCCTGAAGAACACGGTGCCTGCTAAACAATCAACAAGTGTCGATGCACCACTGCCTTCTCCCACTATTCTCCAGCCTTATCAGGAGAGAATGTTTGGCAGGTTAGGTGTATTAAATGAATTGTCAACTTGCGATCTTTTTGATTTACAATGGGTTTATCAGAACGTAGCCCCATCGTAAGGTGAGGAGCACCTAAATGCTGCCTTACCAATGTCTTATTATAGAACTGCAACATGACCTCCCAACTTCTGTGTTTGTTTTTAATTATATTTTTACTTGTTCCTCATGAGTGAGGATGTCGTATATAATACTCAATTATGTATATGTGTATATGTGTGTGTGTGTGTGTATATATGTATATGTGTATATATATATATATGTGTGTGTGTATATGTATAGATATATGTGTGTGTGTGTATGAATATGTATGAATAAATGTGTATATGAATATACATCACACAGACAGAATTTTTGGTTTAGTTTATTGCTACATTCAACATCAACATAAGTGTGTAGGAAGTAACTGCAGATGCTGGTTTAAACCAAAGATGGACACAAAAAGCTGGAATAACTCAGCGGGACAGGCAGCATCTCTGGAGAGAAGGAATGGGTGAAACTTCAGGTCGAGACCCTTCTTCAGACTGAAAGGCACGGGGAAGAGAATCGAGAGATATAGATGGTGATGTAGGTATAAAGAACAATGAATGTAAGATATACAAAAAAGTAACAGTTAAAGGAAACGGACCATTGTTAGCTCTTTATTGGGTGAAAACGAGAAGCTTGTGTGACTTGGGTGGGGGAGGGATAGACAGAGGAAATGCTGGGGTTATTTGAAGTTAGAGAAATCAATATTCATATCACTGGGCGGTAAGCTGCCCAAGCGAAATATGAGACGCTGTTCCTCCAATTTGCATTTAGCCTCACTCTGACAATGGAGGAGACCTAGGACAGAAAGTCTGTGTGGGAATGGGATGGGGAATTAAAGTGTTTAGCAACAGAGAGATCAGGTAGGTTCAGGCAGACGGAGCATAGGTGTTCAGCAAAACGATCGCCCAGTCCGCATTTGGCCTCGCCGGTTTATTATAGTGTTTACAGGGTATCATGTTTACATATCATTTCATTGTTCTGTTTTGGAACATATGACAATAAAACACTCTTGACTCCCAGTACCTGTTAGCGACCCAGCATGTAAATACTACCAAGGGATACTACCAAGTCGGAGTTGAACTTGACCCTACTTGCTGTGTGATTATCAAGCAAACTAGGGGCCTTCTGCGCAATTCTCCTTGAGTTTCAGCAGCTGCTCCCGCATTACGATGGGACTGATCTGCTTTGGAGGGAGAGAGGGAGGGAGTGAGGTGGTGATCAAGCATTGATAATTCCAGCTGATTCTTGTCATCACAATTATGTTCATGAAGGGAATATAAGAATAATGACCACAGATGTTGGTTTATAACAAAAAACCCCACAAATGTCGGTGTAGCTGAGTGGGTCATGCAGCATCCCTGGAGAACATGGGTAGATGACATTTCAGGTCTGCACCAATCTTCATACTGATTGCAGGGGAGTGGGATATATAGTTCCCTTTCAGAATTCACGAGGGGAACAGATAAGGTGAATGCACAGTGTCTTTTACCCAAGATAGGGGAATCAACAACCAGAGGACCTAGGTGAAAGGGGAAAGATTTAATAGGAACCTGAGGGGCACCCTTTTCACATAGTTGATGGTGGGTGTATGGAACAAGCTGCTGGAGGAGGAGGTTGAAGCAGATACTGCAATGACACCTAAAAGACACTTAGAAAGGTACATGGACAGGGAAAGGTTTAGAGGGATATGGGCCAAATGCAGGCAAATGGGAAGAGCTTAGATGGGGCATCTTGGTCAGCATGGACGAGTTAGGCTAAAGGGCCTGTTTCCGTCCTTTGTGATGACTCCAACATGACTCTAAGACGACGAGTATCTGTGTGCACAGAAGAAATGGGTTTGATCTTTTAATCTGCAGCCTAATTACCTGGAGAATAATGACATTCCAGCAAAATAACCTCGCAGAAGGTTTGATGTAAATTACTGAAGCGGTTCATTCTGGACTGATAGTTATCTTTCGTAGCTTCTGATCTCAATATCTGGCACCCCAGGGGGCTTTAGAAATTACGCAGTGGTGTGATTTGTAATCCCAGTGGATTGAATTGAAAGATAGAGCATGAAAACAAGACCTTCGGCCCACGCTGACCGCCAAACGCCTGTTCACGCTCTTTAAATATGTTATAACACTTTCACATCCACTCCCTACACACTAGGGACAATTTACAGTGGCCAATTGGGGCAGCACAGTGGTGCAGCTGCTGCCTCAGAGACCCGGGCTCCATCCTGGCCTTGGGTGTTGTCTGTGTGAAGTTTCCACGTTCTCCCTGTGTCCGTGTGGATTTGCTCCAGTTTCCTCCCACAAAGCAAGGACGTGGGGATTTGTAGGTTCATTGGCCTATGTAAATGTGTAGGGAGTGGATGCGTGAGGGTTAACATAGAATTAGTGTGTATGGGTGATCAATGGTCCGCGTGAACTCCTTCTGCTGCGACCCCTGTTTCCGTGCTGCTTCTCCAAAATAAACCTACAAAACCCACGCCGTTACAGAGAGAACCTGTAAACTCCATAACGGCAGCACCCGAGCTGAGGAACGGGCCTGGATCTTTGGCGCTGTGAATCGGCAGCTTCACCAGCTGAGTCGCTCTTATTGATAGGGGTGGGTCCCACGACTGATTTTGGCTGGCAGACAGCAGCACTCAATTGACATGGAAATAATGTTAGATACACAATGCTCAACGGGTCAGGCAGCATCTCTGGAGAAAAGGAACCGGTGACGGTTCGGGCCGACACCCATCTTCAGACGTAGACATGCGGGATGAGAGGTAGGTATGAAAAGGTGCAGGACAAATCAGAACTGGCATTGATGACCTTGGAAAGGTGGAGCCCCCAATGGTCCATTGTTGGCTGTGGACGAGATGATGACAAAGGAATATATGGATGTGAACAGTGGAACTGGCAGGACAACTAGGGTGGCAAATGGAAATTGTGTTTCTAAATAAATTTCAACTTTCAGAGACAAGTGTTGAAAAAAATCAATGGCAACAAATGCTTCATTTCAAAGGGAAATTATGCTGGCTATGAAATATAAAAAAACAATGGAGGTGAATGTGTGATGTATTTACTTATCAAAGCATTACGGTAGTTCAAAAAATTAATTTTAAAGTTTGCCTTTGTTCTGCATTAATAATAGTGAGCAGAGCAATGGGGCAGCAGTTCAACAACTTTATACTACTTTTAATAGGTTGCATGGAGTTAAAGAGCATTGCCGAGGGAACAAATGGCCCTGCAGTAAAACCTTGCGCCGTGCAAGGTTGGGAAATGGAATCCAAGTTCAGTCAATGAAGAATGTTATCCGAGCGCGTCAGAAATCAGCTGTGCACGGTGTGACTCACCGCTGCAATAATTAGTTTTGTGCCGGAGGAAATGGTTGCTCGGAGCTGCTGCCCAGCACCCAGCCTGGTGTTTTGTAAAGATCTCTCCGCCCACTGTGAATGTTGTTGTTGTTGGTTCCCCACAATGTGAACGAGCTGCAGCTAGTGAGTCACCCCCACTGTCCCGCAGCCTTGTGTGTTCACTCTAAATTTCAAACACGAAAAGAGAGTGCGGCGATTTTTGCTTTCGCGAAAGGGTTCGTGAAGGCGGTGATCGCTTGTTCCTGGATGTGTAATATTTTGTGCATTTGATGTCCGTCTCGAACAGTGGATTAGTTGCAGGGCCTTTTCCCACTTATCTCTGCCCAACAATACACCTCCATTTCAGAACCACCAGTTACTGACCCAGACCTAGACCTGGCACGGTGGTACAGTGGTACCAGCGCCAGAGACCTGGATTCGATCCTGATTACGAGTGCTGTCTATACGGAGTTTGTACCTTCTCCCTATGATCTGTGTTGGGGTTTGTACGGGTGCTTCGGTTTCCTCCCGCATTCCAAAGATGTACAGGTTTGTTGGTTAATTGGCTTGGTATAATAATTGTACATTGTCCCTAGTGTGTGAATGATAGTGTAGGTTTGCAGGGATTGCTGGTCTGGGCAGACTCGGTGCGCCGAAGGTCCGATTTTCGCGCTGTATCTCTAAACTAAACTAAGCTGAACCTAGACATAGACCTAGATCAGCACAGGAACAGGTCTTTTGGCCCACTATATCTGTGCCAAACATGATGCCGAGACCAATTCTTATCTGCCTGCAACAATCCATATCCCTCCATTTCCTGCACTTCCATGTGCCTATCCAAGTCTCAAATGACTATCCTATCTGCCTTCCTCTATGCTTTATAAAAAAAGCTTGCACTGAATATCTCCTTAAAATTTTGCCCCTCTCACCTTTGATATTTCCATCCCCTGAAAAAGGTTCTGATGATCAGTCTGTGCCTCTCATAATTTTACATACTCCCCTCAACCTTGGGCATTCCAGAGAAAAGAGACCGAGTCTTTGGACTTTACTTTAGACCTTAGAGATACAGCATTGAAGGCCCTTCGGCCCACTGAGTCTGCGCCAACCAGCGATCATCCCGTACACTAACACTATCCTGCACACTAGGGACAATTTCCAATTTTACCGAAGCCAATTAACCTACAAACCTCTACGTCTTTGGAGTGTGGGGGGAAAATGGAGATCGCGGAGAAATCCCACGTGGTCACAGGGAGAACGTACAAACTCTGTACAGACTGCTCCCCTCGTCAAGATCGAACCTGAGTCTCTGGCACTGTAAGGCAGCAACTCCACTCCTGAGGCACCGTGCTGCCCTATTCAACCTCTCCCTGCATCTCTAATCTAGGCAGCAGCATTCTGGTCAGCCTTCTCTGCACCTCCTTAACACAACACTTTTCAGTTTCTCATTCTACTGTCTCTCAGGCGCTTTGAGCATCATTGCCAATTTAAGATCAAGGCAGTGAAGCTGAAGGCTCAATACAGTAACATCTCTGTGTTGCAGCTGTTTACGTAATTCGGTTTAATTGAGATGCACGGCACCATAGCTTGGAATTTCAACACGGCTGCATTAACATGGTGTGTTTACTGACATTGGGCAAAATTGAATCTCCTCTCCCTATGTGTACCAGAACACCATGTATACTATTTAGACTTTAGAGATACAGCATGGACCCAGACCCTTCATCCCACTGAGTCTGTGCCGACCAGCGATCACCCGCACCCTAGCACTATCCTACACACGAGGGACCATTTACAAATTATAAAAATTGTCTAAATAAATTCGATAAGTAAAGTGTTTCATCGAATCACAGTTGCAAAATAAGAATGGCACTAGGTGGGGTAGAGTAGGAATACATGAATGGAACTTTATGCGAGCGTGTGCTTACTGCAATGGTGAGATTTGCATCAAATTTATCAGTGGTAGTTAGTTATTACACTTAACTACTGGACATTTGGTAATGGCAACACAGTAAATAGTAGTAAAGTGGTGTATGGTATGCTTACTTTCACTGGTCGATGGTCATTTGGTGAGTGTAAGAATAATGGCGACATGGAGATAGACACAAATGCTGGCGTAACTGCGGGTCAGGCAGCATCTCTGGAGAAAAAGGAAGGATGACATTTTGGGTTGTAACCCTTCTTTAGACAGAAGAAGTTCTACCCCCCTCTCTGCTCGGGATGACATAATGCCGCTCTAGAGATCTTTGGTCAGGCTGCATTTGGAGTGCTGCTTGCAGTTCTGGTTGTCCCATTATATGAAGGATGTGGATCCTCTGGAGAGGGTGTAGAAAAGGTTTACTAGACTCTGAAGATGGGTCCTGACCTGAAATGTCACCTATCCAGGGATGCTTCCTCACCCACTGAATTACTCGGCAAATTGTGTGTTTTTTTTTGTTAAACCAGCACCTGCAGTTCCTTGTTTCTACAGGCCAGAATGATGCGTGGATTAGAGATTATAAGATACAGGGAGATAATGGGCAGGTTTGGATTGTTTTCACTGGAACGCCAGAGATTGAGGAGAAATCTGATAGAAGCGTATATTGAGAGGCATAGATAAGGTAGGCAGTCAAAACTTTTTTTTCCGCGGGGTGGAAAGTCAGAATAGAGGGCATAGCTTTAAAGTGAAAGTGGCAAAGCTTAAAGGAGATGTACGGGCTTGTTTTTTTACACAGAAGGTGGTGGATTCCTGGACCATGCTGCTGGGGTGGTGGAGGAAGTGGATACGATGGCAATGTTCACGAGGCTTTTAGATTGGCACATGCATAGAGTCATACAATGATACAGTCCTTTCGGCCCAACTCGCCCACACCGGCCAACAATGTCCCAGCAACACTAGTCCCACTTGCCTGCGTTTTATCAATAACCCTCCAAACCTGTCCGATCCATGTACCTGTCCAACTGTTTCTTAAACGATGGGATAGTCCCTGCCTCAACTACCTCCTCTGGCAGCTTGTTCCATTCACCCACCACCGTCTGTGTGAAAAAGTTACCCCTCGGATTCCTATTAATCTTTTCCCCTTCACCTTGAACCTATGTCCTCTGGTCCTCGATTCCCCTAGTCTGGATAAAATACTCTGTGCATCTACCCGATCTATTCCTCTTATGATTTTGTACACCTCTATAGGATCTGCCCTCATCCTCCTGCGCTCCATGTAATAGGGACCCAGACTACTCCACCTCTCCTTATAGAGCACATCCGCTAGTCCTAGCAACTTTCTCGTAAATCTTTTCTGAACCTTTCAAGCTTATGCAGGGAATGGAAGGACGGGGATCCCGTGCAGGCAGAGGAGGTCTGTTTAACTTCACAACAGGTTTGCTATGGATATTATGGGCTGAAGGGCCTATTTCCTGTGCAGTACTGTTCTGTGTTCTATGACAGGGCTGAACTGCAGGAGAATCTGTCTGGGGAAAAGTTCTGGGAATTTGCTAAGTGAATTTATGCAACTGCCTCTCGAGATGCTGTTCTCTGGCGTCTGTTTTTAAAATGTTAAACATCGAGGAAGTGGGCAGAATTCCTCATTGGCAGAATAGAGAAGGCAGTCAGGGACCATTCGTGGATCTTTGAAATGATGAGGAACTTTGATAGATTGGCTGTTTTTTCTGTTGAAGACACACCAGTCCCTGTGGCCCAACAGGGTACACGCCGACCATCGATCTGAAATCCGATCACCCGTTCACGCTAGTTCTATATTATTCCACTTTCCCGTCCACTCCCTATACAGTAGGAGGCTGAATAACCTACAATCTGCACGGTTTTGGGATGTGGGAGGAAACTATGAACAGTGGCACAGCAATTCTGCCGTGCATAGATCACCCTTCTGGGAACTTGCTTTCTTCGTAGCTACCTTTTTGTTTCTATGTATACCTGTAATTTTTTTTGTAGGTTTCTACTTTATCCTTCCTACCAAGAACATTTCTTGGCCACTTTTTGTATACATTCTTTTCCTGTTTTCTCCCATGTCCCCTACAGGAGCGAGCTGGTTAAATCTAGGGAAGAATGTTTGTAAGTTCTTGAAGCTGAATTAGGCCATTCGGCCCATCAGGTTTACTCAGCCATTCAATCATGGCTGATCTATCGTTCCCTCTCAACCCCATTTTCCCCATTACCCCTGACACCTTTGCTAATCGGGAATCTGTCAATCTCCACCTTAAAATATCCACTGGCCTCCACAGCCGTCTGTGGCAATAAATTCCACAGATTCACCACCCTCTGACTGAAGAAATTCCTCCTCATCTCCTTTCTAAAGGTACATCCTTTTATTCTGAGGCTATGGCCTCTAGTCCTGGAATCTCCCACTAGTGGAAACATCCTCTCCAGAGAGGGTGGCACAGCGGTAGAGTTGCTGCCTTACAGCACTTGCAGCACTGGAGAGCCGGATTTGATCCCGACTAGAGGTGTTGGATGTATGGAGTTTGGACGTTCTCCCCGTGACTGCGTGGATTTTCTCCGAGATCTTCGGTTTTCTCCCACACTAAAGACATACAGGTTTGTAGATAAATTGGCCTGGTAAAAGCAAAAACACAATTGTCCCTAGTGTGCATAGGATGGTGTTAATATGCGGGGATCACTGGTCGATGCAATCCCGGTGGGCTGAAGGACCTGTTTCCGTGCTGCATCTCTAGACTAAACTTCCACTCTATCCAGGCCTTACACTATTCGGTAAGTTTCAATGAGGTCCCGTCATCCTTCTAAACTCCAGCAAGTACATGTCCAGTGCTGTCAAACGATCATCATATGTTAACGCAATCGTTCCTGGGATCATTCTCGTAAACCTCTTCCGGACCCTCTCCAAAGCCAGAACATCTGTAGATATGGGGTCTAAAACTGCTCACAGTGGTAAGACTGGTGCCTTTCAGCACCAGAGACCGGGGTTCGATCCTGACTATAGGTGCTGTCTGTAGGGAGTTTATACATTTTCCCTGTGACCGCATGGGTTTTCTCCGGGCGCTCCGGTTTCCTCCCCACGCTCCAAACAGGCACAGGTTTGATGGTTAATCGGCTTCAGTAAAATTGTAAATTGTCCCCAGTGTGGAGGATAGAGCTAGTGTACGGAGTGATCGCTGGTCAGTGGGCCGAAGGGCCTGTCTCCGCACTGTATCTCTGTATCTCTAAAGGTAGTTTCAAGTCCCACCATAACCACTGGGGGACCCACCATAACCACTGGGGGGACCCACCATTACCACTGGGGGGGACCCACCATTACCACTGGGGGGGACCCACCATAACCACTGGGGGGACCCACCATAACCGCTGGGGACCCACCATAACCGCCGGGGACCCACCATAACCACGGGGAACCCACCATAACCACTGGGGGGACCCACCATAACCACTGGGGGGGACCCACCATAACCACTGGGGGGACCCACCATAACCACTGGGGGGACCCACCATAACCACTGGGGGGACCCACCATAACCACTGGGGGGACCCACCATAACCGCCGGGGACCCACCATAACCGCCGGGGATTGAAGTGAACCAAAAGAAGTTTAGAATAATGTTGATCATATCACAAGGAACTGCAGATGCTGGTTTACAAAAATTAGACACAAAGTGCTGGGGTACCTCAGCTGGTCTGGTAGCATCTGTGGAGAACATTGACAGGCAACTTTTTGGATCGGGCCACTTCCGACCCAAAACATCGCCTATCCGTGTCCTTCAGAGAGGCTACCTGACCCGCTGCATTACTCCAGCATTTTGTGTTTCTAGAATAACATAATTTGCTTCATTTATATCTTAGCTGATGTGGTTGTTTGTCTATGGAGCCACGTGCATCGCCTTGAACAGTTTCCTCAGTGCATGGTTGGTTAACGATGAACAATAAAAATGCTGTCATCTTCAGTCCGAAGAAGGGTCTTGACCCAAATCGCCACCTACCCATGTTCTCCAAGGATGCTGCCTGACCGGCTGAGTTACTCCAGCACTTTGTGTCGTCTTTTGTTGTAAACCAGCATGTGTAGTTCCTTGTTTCTACAATAAAAATACTGACATTGTTGGATCCATTGAATGGAGAAACAAATGTGTTTCATGGGGATTTGTTGCTTATCTCTTACACTTGCCAACTCTTGCTGTTCTGTGCTCCGAATGTAACGCGGAAACAAGGACAGTATTTCAAGTTAGTCCTCAATCGTTCGCTCCAGAGTTGCTGGCGTTTCTTCATAAATATACTGCCAATGAAAGGCCGAGGTAGAGTGGACATTGAAAGGATTTCCAGTAAGGAGACGGTCTAGGACCAGAGGGCACAGCCTCAGAATAAAATGATGTACCTTTAGAATGGAGATGAGGGGGAATTTCTTTAGCCAGAGGGTGGTGAATCTGTGGAATTCATTGCGACTGATGGCGGTGGAGGCCAAGTCATCGGGTACTTTTAAAGCGGAGAATTGACATTCGTGATTAATAAGAGTGTCAGGGGTCATGGGGAGAAGGCAAGGAGACTGGGGTTGAGAGGGAAAGATAGATCAGTCATGATTGAATGGCAGATTGGAATTATTGGGCTGAATGGCCTAATTCTGCTCCAATGTCTTACGGCCTGACATGGTGGGTGTATGGAACGAGCTGCCGGAGGCGGTAGTTGAGACGGGTACTATCGCAACGTTTAAGAAGCATTTGGACAGGTACATGGATCGAACAGGTTTAGAGGGATATGAGACAAATGCAGGCAGGTAGGACTAGTGTAAATGGAACATGTTGGCCGGTGTGGGCAAGTTGAGCTGATGACTCGATGACTCTGAGTTAAAGGGTGTGAAGACATGAAGGAGACAGAATCAGCTGGATTGCTGACCTGTTTCACTGCTGTTAATTTGATGTAATTCTGTGCGGCATTTCATTTTCCCTAGAGCTGCGTGGAACAGAATGATCTCAAAGAAAGCTGACTTTAACTTTGTTCCTAATGGAAGGAATGCTCCCTCCAGCCCCCACAGACAATGCTGCCAGTGTAAATCTACTCACACAAGTATCTTGGGCTGATTATTCCCTCCATTAATGAGGTCCAATGGACAAATGTTTCTCGTTTCCCCTCAAGGGGGAAGCCAATGAATAAAATTTCAGTATTATCTGTCATTATCTTCCCATGTACCAGGATTAATAAAATTCCCTGCAGCAGTCGACAGTGAATCTTGTGCCCTAACTACACAGCTGCAAGAACGCGGTGGCTCAGCAGTAGAGTTGCTGTCTTACAGCGCCAGAGACCCAGGTCCAATCTTGACTCTGGGTGCTCTCTGTGTGGAGTTTGTATGTTCTCCCTGTGACCGTGTGGGTTTTCTCCGGGTGCTCTGGTTTCCTCTCACAATCCAAAGACGTTTATAGCTCTATAGGTTTATCGGCTTCAGTAAAATTGTAAATTGTCCCGAGTGTGTGCAGGATCGTGTTAGTGTGCGGGAATTGATGGTTGGTGCGGACTCCTTCGTCCGAGGGGCTTGTTTCCCTGCTGTATCTCTAAACTGAACTAAACAGGAAAACAGGATTTTTCCTTGATTTAGGTTCATAGATTCAAAGGGTATATGATATGGAATGGGCCCTTTGGCCCAACTCATCAACCAAGATGTCTAACCATGCTAATCCCATTTGCGTGCATATTCCCATATTGGGACCCATATTCCCCTAAACCTTTCCTATCTGTGTATCTGTTCAAATGTATTTTTAAACATTGTAATTGTATCTGCCTCTACCACTTTTACTGGCACCGTACCCTGTGAGGCAAATGTTGCTCCTCAGATCATTTTTAAATCTCCCCCCCTGCCCCCCTCCCCTCCCCCCCCCCCCCCCCCCCCCCGCAACCTCAAATTGAGGCCAGTTAATTAGCTATATTTAAGAGGGAGTTAGATGTGGCTCTTGTAGCTAAGGGGATCAGGGGGTATGGAGAGAAGGCAGGTACAGGACACTGAGTTGGATGATCAGCCATGATCGTATTGAATGGCTATGCAGGCTCGAAGGGCCGAATGGCCTACTCCTGCACCTGTTTTCTATGTTTCTATGCCCTCTGTTTTTGGACTCCCCTACCATGGGAAAAAGACTGTTGCTATCTACGTCGCTCTAAATTTTATAAACCTCTGTAAAGTTATCCCTCTGCCTCCTTTGCTCCAGAGGAAACGATCCTAGCCTGTCCAATCTCTCCCAGGCCTCCAGTCCAGGCAAAACCTTATGGTGCTGGCGTACATAAAAAAAAAAGATGCCCAGTGCTGGAGTAACTCAGCAGGTCAGGCATCGTCTCGGAAGATCATGGATGAGTGACGTTTCAAGTTCGCGCCCTTCTTCAGACTGATTAGTCACACTAATCGAAAGCCATCTGCAAGAATATTGGAAATAGATACAAAATGCTGGAGTAACTCGGTGGGATATTGGTATCAATATCAATTGGATGCTAATATCAATATCAAGAATATTGGTATTGGCTTGTTATTGTTAATTATATCAAGATACAGTGCAAAACTTGGTTTTGCATGCAATCCAATCATATTAAACCATACATTAGTGTTATAATACCAAGTCAATAACTGCGAGACTATTAGTATTGAGGGGCATCACAGTGACGCAGCGGTAGAGTTGCTGCCTTGCAGCGCCAGAGATCTGGTTTCCTTCCTGACTAGGGGTGCTGTCTATACTGAGTTTACACGTTTTCCCTGTGACTACGTGGGCTTTCTTCGGACGCTCTGGTTTTCTCGTGCAGATTTGTAGGGTAATTGGCTTTGATCTTTTTTAAATGTTAAGTATCCCTAGTGGCTAGTGAACGGGGTGATCACGGCTTGGCATGGGCTCGGTGGGCCGAAGGGCCTGTTTCCTTGCTGTGTCACTAAAGTCTGACTATTGTCAGGTACTGAGATACAATGAAAAGCCTTATTTTGTGTGCTATCTATTGTCATACGTGTGTGCAATAATACCAGATTTCAGTTAAGGCCAACGGCAGGAAGCTAGATCACTAGATTTAGTTTTTTAGAGACACAGAGTGGAAGCAGGCCTTTTAGCACACTGAGTCCACAACAACCAACGATTTCCCATACACTAGTTCTACATGCCAAGAACAATTTTTACCAAGGCCAATTAATCTACAACTTTGGAGTGTAGGAGGAAACCAGAGCACCCGAAGAAAACCCACGCGGTCACGGGGAGAATGTACAAACTCCGTACAGACAGCACCCGAACCTCGAGTCTCTGGTGCTGTATGTGGACTTTGGAAGGGGTAGGATGGGGACCCACAGTCCCGTTTATATCAACGGGTCGATGATGGAGAGGGTCAAGAACTTCAAATTCTTGGGCGTGCACTTTCTGAAGATCTCTCCTGGTCCAAGAACACTGGTGCAATAATTAAGAAAGCACATCAGCGCCTCTACTTCCTGAGAAGATTACGGAGAGTCGGTCTGTCAAGGAGGACTCTCTCTCACTTCTACAGGTGCACAGTAGAGAGCTTGCTGACCGGTTGCATCGTGGCTTGGTTCGGCAACTTGAACGCCCAGGAGCGGAAAAGACTACAAAAAGTAATAAGCACTGCCCAGTCCATCATCGGCTCTGACCTCCTACCATCGAGGGGATCTATAGCAGTCGCTGCCTCAAAAAGGATGGCAGTATCATCAAGGACCCACACCATCCTGGCCACACACTCATCTCTCCGCTGCCATCAGGTAGGTACAGGAGCCTGAAATCTGCAACAACCAGGTTCAGGAATAGCTGCTTCCCCACAGCCATCAGGCTATTAAACTCAACTCAAACAAATCTCTGAACACTAATCGACCATTATCTGTTTATTTGCACTTTATCTGCTTATTCATTGATGTGTGTATATATTTATATAATGTTATATGGACTCACTAATATGATATGTTCCGTATTCGTGCCTACTATATTCTGTTGTGCTGCAGCAAGCAAGAATTTCATTGTCCTATCTGGGACACATGACAATAAACTCTCTTGACTTGACACTACTGCTGCGCCGCTGTCCTGTCCCACCCCACCACTACTTGTTCATCCCACTAGATCTGTGTTGATCCAGTGGGAATCATCCAACTGGATGAGGTAGATCATCAACAGAAGTCCAGCAGTGAAAGGCCTGGATAGAGTGGATGTGGAGAGAATGTTTCCACTAGTAGGAGATCTAGGACCAGAGGCCATAGGATTAACGGACGTACCTGTAGAAAGGAGATGAGTAAGGGTGTGATGGTGTTAAGGAGAAAAGGCGGGAGAATGGGGTTGGGGGGAAAGAATGTATCAGTCATGGTTGAATGATGGAGTAGATTTGACTGGCCGAATAGATAAATTCTGCTCCTAGAACGTACAAACTTATGAACTGAAAGCTCAAGGAAGTGTTGTAGACCTTTAGTACGAGCAGACTTCTATTAGCCAAGGAATGAGGCCCATTTAAATGTGAAGTGCAGAAGCATCACTCGGCCCACCTGAAAAATGACCAGATGCCAACGTGATGGATCTGCAAAACAGGATGCATGTGCCGGGTATAGCAGCAAGCCGCAGATAGAATCAAGCCACCCCTCAGCAGTGGATCAGGTTGAAGCCCTGCATTCCTGTCACGCCCAGTCCTGAACGCTAGTGGTCAATGAAGCATCTCAACGGTGCAGGAGGCTCCACAGACATCCCCTTGGAGACGGGAGAAGGCAGGAAAATGGGGTTGAGAGGGAAAGACTGATCAGCCATGGTTGAATGGCAGAGTAGACTTGATGGTCCGAATGGCCTAATTCTGCTCCCTCTGAAGTTTATAGCAGCTGTCCGATCCCTCCAAAGCATTGAGGGTGACGTGTTCCTCTCCAACGACTGAGGTGACCAATGAGGCCAGTGTGGGAGTGCATGGTCTTCCACAGATGGTGCGGACAGGCCGGGTAGTTTGCGAGCTGGTCAGTTGCACAGGGCATCTGCCCGCCCGTGATGCCTGCACCCGAACTTCGCATTGCCCTCTTGACAGCTCCCTCCCAACTTTATGCAGTCTGGAGTTGTGAGTCCACTGAATGTTCTCATCTCGGTCATACAGCGTGGAAACAGGCCCTTCGACCCAACTTGCCCACATCGACCAATATGCATCTACACTAGTCCCACCTGCTTGCTTTTGGCCCATATCCAGGCTAATAGGTTCATACCTTGGCTAATAGCTCCAGGTAATGGGTTTAAGGTGAGGGGGAAAGATTTAATAGGAATTTGAGGGGTATCTTTTTCACACAAAGGGTGGTGGGTGTATAGAACGAGCGGACGGAGGAAGTAATTAAGGCAGGTACTATCTAAAGGTTCAAGAAACATATAGACAGATACATGGACAGGACTGGTTTAGAGGAATATGGGCCGAATGCAGACAGGTGGGATTGTGTAGCTGGAATGTGTTGGTCGGTGTGGGTAAGTTGGGCCGAAGGGCCTGTTTCCATGGTGAATAAACCTTTCCTATCAATGTACCTGTTCAAATGTATTTTAAATGCTATAAGAGTGCCAAACCAAACCCGTGTTATTTGATAAAACATTGCAGGTGAACCAGTTTTTTAAATCGGCTTGTCTACAAAACAAGCTGGTTTTTCAGGTTTGCTTTTCATTAATTTTTGCATCACTGAATTTTCTAACTTTTTTATCGGAGCGATCTATGGTATGCCACCATTATGATACACTCCCCTTCCATTATTTTGAGTTTATTTTATCTACAATTTATTCCCAGGCAAACTGGCCTTCCCTCCATTCATTTTGGTGCCTTGCTCTTTTGGTGAACTTCTATCGTCCCTTCATCACATTCCTTCCAAACCTGCAGGAGCTGAGGGAAAAGCCTTCAGGCAGCTCCGAAATTCAGTGCAGTTGGAAAAGGTGTCCTGGATGGGCATTGGGATGCAGTGGGATCAGGAGGACTGCTGGGCCTTTGGGACTAGGAAGGTGAGGCAGTTGGGACCTGCTGTGGGGCATTGGGCAGGACATCGGTCAGGGAAGGTACGTGGGTCAGGGTCCATTGTGGGACTGGGGTGGGGTGGAAGACTATTGCCCAAGGGGAATACCAATCCAGTTTTGCATTGAGCAGAGAAAACGATTCACAAGTTCTGGAGTAACTCGGCGGGTCAAGCAGCATCTCTGAAGCAAATGTATGGCTGACATTTCCGATCGGGATACAAGAAGGGTCCCGACCCCAAACGTCACCTCTCCATGTTCTCCAGAGATGCTGCCTGACCCGCTGAGTTACTCCAGCACTTTGTGTCTATTTTTGTAAACCAGCAGCTGCAGTTCCATGAATCTACTTTGCACTGGGAAGACCTGTTTTTTTTTTCTCTGTGAACAACCAGTAATTGTGGGTACCAGGGCTATTTAGTTTGTTGGTTACACAAAAAGCTGGAGAAACTCAGCGGGTGCAGCAGCATCTAAGGAGCGAAGGAGTCTGAAGAAGGGTCTCGACCCGAAACATCGCCTATCTCCTTCGCTCCTTAGATGCTGCTGCACCCGCTGAGTTTCTCCAGCTTTTTGTGTAACCCTCGATTCTCCAGCATCTGCAGTTCCTTCTTTAACTATTTAGTTTGTTACCTGTCAAAAGAGGTGGCGCAGCGGTAGAGTTGCTGCCTCGCAGTGCCAGAGACCCGGGTTGGGATGCTGTCTTTTCGGAGTTTGCACGTTCTCACTGTGACCGAGTGGGCTTTCTCAGAGAGCTCCGGTTTCCACCCATATTCCAAAGTTGTGCGGGTTTGTTGGTTAATTGGCTGCTGTAAATTGTTCCTGCAGTGTGGTGCTTTTGCTTATCGGTGCGGACTCGGTGGGCCGAAGGGCAGGTTTCTGCCCTGCAGCTCTAAGTAATGCAATGCGCAGGTTAAAGTTAGCCAGAGAGAAATCCCACGGTGGTTGCAGGACTAACCTACTGCAGCATGTCTGCATTAATATCTCTAGAATGGGGCAAAATAATTTGAAATACATAGACATTCTTGCCTTATGCTTTGAGGAAAATAAATCCATCTTCAACATAGTAGCACTGAAGAAAATATAGTCAACGTATGATGCCATACCTCGCCCCTCCTTTGTTCTCTGTGGTAGATGGTCTCCATTTCCCCATGTGGAGATGCAGCTGATTCACCCACTCCATTAATCTATCAATGTCTCCTTGGAATTTTATATTCTCATCTCCAGGGTTTACAGGGACATCAATCTTTGTGTTCACGACAAATCTGGTTACTTGGTGATCCTTTGTGTTATTGTGTCCATTGAGTGTCATTGATAAATATAGTGAACGGGCGAGTCCCCAAAGACACCAGCTCGTTGCACACACCATTGTTCATACCCCCCCCCTAATCAGGCTTCTGAATGGCCCTTCATACGCTAGGGTACTGTCTGAGTCACCACTTTCTACTCCGTTGGATACATTGGACTTTGTCTCTGGAACTGGTGCACTACAATGCTGAGAACTATATTCTGCACTCGGTATCTTCCCCTTTGCTCTACCTATTGTACTTGAGTTTGGAGTGATTGTATGTATATACAGTATAATACAGTCTGGTTTGATTGGGTAACATGCAAAACAATATTTTCACTGTACCTCTTTACTAGTGACAATAATAAACCTAAACCTAATTCATTTAGATACCCTATTCTGCTCACTGTCTTTCGTTTAGTTTGGAGATACAGTATGGAAATGGGCCCTTTGGTCCATCGGGTCGGCGCTGACCAACAATCTCTCATACACTAACTAGATCTATCCTACACACTAGGGACAATTTAAAAAAGCCAAACCTGTACATCATTGGAACGTGGAAGAAACCCAGTCAGAGCATCTGGAAAAAAACCTATGCGTTCACAGGGAGAATGTACAAACTCCGTACAGACTGCACTTGTAGTCAGGATGGGGCCCTGGGCCCTGGCGCTGTGAGGCAGCAACTCTACCGCTGCACCACTGTGTCATACATCTTCTACCACCTAATTAATCTGCTAACTAGTTGTGTCTTGGATTCAACCAACAGTCCTAAACATGGAACTTTATCAACAAGCGATCTGCTGGGGGATCTCAGCGGGTCAGGCAGCATCTATAGATTGGGAAATTGTCAGTCGGACTCTTCACCTGGGCTGGATTTCAACATCTGCTGTCTCGTGTGTCTCCACAGAACTTTATATCATGTACTTTGTGGGAGTTACGTAATGTGGTTGTCACTGAACTGCCTTGGACTGTTCTGTTGTCATTCAATGCTTTACACAATTACAAATTTTTTCTTTCACCTTAAAGAGCTACAAATAGTGATATCGATATTCCCAGAAAGGGAAGTGGCTATTGATTAATTGCAGGCATTCAAAACTAATGACTGCAATGTTGCAAATTATTGAGATAGAATGAAAGCATATTAGTTGCAAATGACCATCCTCCACGCACAACTCCCTTGTGGCAAACTTGCTCTCCTCTCCCTGAATCATAGAATTGGTCAGTACAGAAACGGCCACATTTGACCTAACTCGTCTATGCTAACTGTGCTGCCTATCTATGCTAATCCCATTTACCTGCATTAGGCCTGTAACCCTCCCTGTCCTGTCCAGATGCCTTTTTAATATTGAAGTTGGATCTGCTTAAATTACTTCCTCTGGCAACTCATTCCAGGGAACCATCACCCTGTGTGTGCGGGAAAAAAACCTTACACCTCACATCTTCTTTACATTTCATCCCCCTCACCTTAAACTTGGCCCTCTGCATTCCAGAATCACGTGCCCTGGGAGAAAGACGGTGTTTGTCTATCCTGTCTGAGCTCCTCATAATTTTATAAACCTGTATAAGATCATCCTCTCAGCTTCCTGTACTCTAGTGAGAATAATGCCAGCCTATCTAGTTATGATGACAATCCATTCCAGGAAACATCCCAGAGTTATGAGGCAATTTTGGAGTAGACAGTAGACATTTTTTTCTCAGGGTAGAAATGTCAAAGTCTAGAGTCGGGTGAGCGGGCGTTTGGAAGGGCAATGGGATATATCTCCGCTTCTTTCACTTCTTCGTTAGTTCTGGGGTTTTTCTTTTTTCTTTTTCGTGTCTTTCTCGAAATTCTTTCTTTTCTTTTTCTTTTCTTTCTTTCCCTTTTTTCTTTTTTCCAATTTAGTTATTCGTTTATAAAATGTTAAAATCGAAGCAGTACGAAAATTGTGTAACTGTTATGTCGATTACTTTCTCTTTGTACAATTGCTTCTAATAAAATAAACATTAAAAAAAAAGAAATGTCAAAGTCTAGAGGGCAACAGCTTTAAGACGAGAGGGGCAACATATATAAAGGATATGGGTGGGGTAATTGCTTACAATGAGAGTGGTGGTGCCTGGAACGTGGTAGAGACAGATACGATAGTGGCATTTAAAAGGCTTTTGTATGGGTACATGGATATGTAGGGAGTAGAGGGACATGGATCATGTGCAGGCAAAGGAGATTAGTTTAACTTGACATCATGTTCAACACCGACATTGTGGGCCAAAGGGCCTTTTCCTGACCTGCCCCCTTCCATGTTCTATAAGGATTTTTAACAACACAATTTTCCTGCACTAGCCCTGTATTTTATTATTCCCTTAATCAATATCTAAAGATCTATCGATCTTCATCTTGAATGCACTGAGCCACTGAACCTCAGCAGTACTCTTAGATAACACATCCCTAAGACTCGCCACCTTCTGATGAATCGGCTTCCTCCCATCTCTCTCCTGACGCTTGTTGTCAGACTCTTGAACAGACCTCTCGTATGCTAATGATGTATTCCTGATCTTCCAATCTACCACGTTGTAGCCCTCGAACTTTTAAAAAATCTGCACTTTCTCTATATCTGTAACATCGGTATTATATGAACCGTTTAGTTTATTCTTTTCCATTACTTGTTGTAATTATACGATTACTTCTTATAAGATACGATTTCTCCAGATGGCGCGTAAGGCAGAATTTTACAGTATTTCAGTAAAGGCGATAATATTATACCAATACGAATGAGTGGCCCACACCAATTCTAAGATACTGACCCTTGGTTCTAACAGCCAGGGGAAAAACATCATCCCTGGCAAACTCTGTTAGAATGTGTTTGTTTTAATGAGATCACCACTTATTATTCTATCAAGACCAACTCTGGGTTAAATAGACTCCAAGAACATAGAGCATCACAGGAACAGGCCCATTGGCCCACAATATCTGTGGTGAACGTGATGCCAAGATAACTAATTCCACCAGTCTAAATATGATCTATATCCCTCCAGTCTCTACATAGCCATATGCATGCCTTAAAATGCCACTATTGTATCTGCCTCCACCCCTTGCAGCATGTTCCACACTGAAGTCTCTGGAATTCTCTGCCACAGAAGGTCGTTGAGGCCAGTTCATTGGCTATATTCAAGAGGGAGTTGGATGTGGCTCTTGTGGCTAAAGGGATCAGGGGGTATGGAGAGAAGGCAGGTACGGGATACTGAGTTGGATGATCAGCCATGATCATATTGAATGGCGGTGCAGGCTCGATGGGCCGAATGGCCTACTCCTGCACCTATGTTTCTATCCCACTCCTCCTAACCCCTCTTTTTGTGAAAATAAAACGTGTCTTACACATCTTTAAACTTAGCGCCTTTCACCTTTGCCTCTCTTGTGACCCCTGCGTGATTCGTGACTCTGATGCTAACCAATCCAGTTTCTGGACCACTGCTCTTTTTGCAAATCAACATAATTTGCTGGGCAGTTGACTTATTTGCCATTAGTACAACGCATTCCCATCTAACTGACTAAAACTTTCCCGGCAACAGAGAATCTGAATGTTTCTGTGATCTGGGGAGAATTCATAATCTATTGTCCCTCCTAATGTTATAAATTTAGTTTATTCGGATTAGATTTATTATTGTCACATGTACCGAGGTACAGTGAAAAGCTTTTCTCTGCACGCTGTCTAAACAGTCTAAATATACCATATATAGATACGATCAGTTCAAATTCAAGTACTGTAGGTAGAGCAAAGGGGAAAAAAACAGAATATAGCTCTCAGCATTTAGCACAACAGTTCCAGAGACAATGTCCAATGTCCGCAATGGGTTAGAGGTGAATCGGACACGACCCTAACTTATGGAAGGACTGTTCAGGAGCCAGAGGGAAAGATGTTTGTTCCTGAGTCTAGTGGAGCGCGCTTTCAGGTTTTATACCTTTTGGCTGACGGGAGAGGGGTTCTGCCCCAATGAAAGAGGGGAGAAGACGGAATGACCGGGGTGGGACAAGTCTTTGATTATGTTTATAATGATTTCTCTGATTATTGTCATGGTGAGGTACAGGTACATTGAAGTCTTGCTTCTGACAGCATCACAGGTACATCGACAACACATAAGAACATACATTATGCAAAATTTCCAACAGAAAGAAGACTACAAAAAACAAGACATTAGTGGAAAAACATGAATAGAAAATATAACAAGGACAAGAGGTGGGCAGTACATTTCTGGTAAATGATCCTTGTAGTATTTGAATGTGTGCTGGATAGCTGAAAAATGAACCTCCTGCAGGCAGAGGAGAAAGGTCTGGCGTGTCGGTGGGAAGGTGATGCAGGTAGTATAGTGCGACCATCGTACAAATGAGTTGTTTCACACAGAAATCAACAGTTAATAACATCTAAGGATGTCAGGAATAAAAAATAAAGTGTTGGAGGAATTTGATGGGTTATGTTCGTGTCATAGTAGCAGAATTATGCCATTTGGCCCATCATGTCTACTCCGTTCTTCAATCGTGGCTGATCTATTTTTCCCTCTCAACCGCGTTCTCTTGCCTTCTCCCCATAACCCTTGACACCCTTACTAGCCAAGAACCTGTCAATCTTGCCCTCCACAGCCATCAGTTGCAATGAATGACACATATCACCAACCTCTAGCTAAAGAAATTGCCCCATATCTCGTAACTAAAGGTATGTCCTTTTATTCTGAGGCTGTGCCCTCTGGTCCTAGACTCTCCCACTAGTGGAAACATCCTCGCCACATCCACTGGAATTTAGAAGCATGAGAGGGGATCTTATTGAAGCATATAAGATCATTAAGGGATTGGACAAGCTAGAGGCAGGAAATATGTTCCCGATGTTGGGGGAGTCCAGAACTAGGAGCCTCCGTTTAAGAATATTGGGTAGGCTTCGAACTTTTAAAAAATCTGCACTTTCTCTGTATCTGTAACATCGATATTATATGAACCGTTTCGTTTATTCTTTTACATTACTTGTACTCTTATGATACGACTTTTCCAGATGGTGCATAAGACAAAGATTTTCACAGTATTTCAGTAAAGATGATAATATTATAACAATACCAATGAGTTGCCCACACCAATTCGAAGGACCCCCCTCCCCCTCCCACCCCCACAGAGAATGTTTGTTAGGTCAGAGGAGTCGCAGGCAATATATTTTGACCAGGCTCCGGTGAATGGATGACCATACAATCATTCTGAAGCAGTAGAACAGTAGCCTGCTTTGTACTGAACACGTCCATTCAACCCCACGTGTCATTCAGTCTATTTTTAGATTTTAAAACATTTTTATACAGAGTCCCTCAAGGAAATTGTTAAGATAATGTTAAAAATAATCTGCAAATTTCTAATCTTCACAAGCAATACAGTGTGTTGATTCACCCACTTTAAACATTTCAGTCTGTTATGAAATGTCTGAAAGGTTCAAGTCATGAGTGTTTTATTGTCATAAGTTCATGTTACAGGAGCAGGATTAGGCCATCCGGTCCATCAAATCTACTCCGTCATTCAATCATGGCTGATGTATTTTTCCCTCTCAATCCCATTCTCCTGCCTTGTCCCCATAACCCCTGACATCCTTACCAATCAAGAATCTATCAATTACCATCAAAAATATCCATTAACTTGGCCATATGTCCAGAAATGGAACAATGGAATCCTTACTTACAGCAGCACAACATATATGTAAGATTAGTACTATGTAAATACTATAATAGACAACGAAAAATGTTCAGTATATGTAAAAAACAAACATAAACAGTGCAAAGACAAGAACATTGGCTCAAGTCTATGTGGTTCAGAGCACATTTGGAACTTGTAATGTTTACTAGCCTGCTGGTTGTTGGGAAGAAGGTGCTCCTGAACCTGACCGTTTCAGACCTCCTTCATACAGGGTAGAAACCGACCCCTCATTTAACTTATCCATGCCAACCAAATACCTTCCTGAGTTAAGTCCCATTTTCCTGCATAAGCCCATATCCCTCTTAGCGAAGCATTATAAAACCAAGGTAGGCAGGTAGAATTGAGCTACAGATTGGCAATGATCTTATTGAAGGACAGTAGAGGCAGGAGATTGCGAGCAGCCTCTTCCCAACCACCTTTGCATGGCCACAGTTTGGTGGTGCTGACGCCAAGTGCTGGATTAACTCAGAGGGGCCTGCCTTGCCATGCCTGGCAAACATAGATAGGTTGCGTGTCAGGTCGGGACCCTTCTTCAGACTGATTCTGAAGAACGGTCCCAACCCGAAACGTCACCTATTCATGTTCTCTGCTTGATCTGCTGAGTTACTACAGCACTTAGTAAACCAACATGTGCCATTCCTTGGCTCTACAGTGTGGTCGTGTTGTCATAGAGTGATACTGTGTGGAAACAGGCTCTTCGGCCCAACTTGCCCACATCGGCCAACGATGTCCCAGCTACGGTGTCCCAGCATATTGAACTCTGTGAGGTAAGGGAAAAAAGTAGAGTAGCTATGGAAACTATGAGACTCAAAGAGGAGGAAGTACTGACACTTTTGAAAAATATAAAAGTGGATAAGTCTCCAGGTCCTGACAGGATATTGCCTAGGACATTGAGGGAATTTAGTGTAGAAATAGCAGGAGCTATGACAGAAATATTTCAAATGTCATTAGAAATGGGAATAGTGCCGGAGGATTGGCGTACTGCGCATGTTGTTCCATTGTTTAATAAGGGTTCAAAGAATAAACCTAGCAATTATAGACCGGTTAGTTTGACGTCAGTGGTGGGCAAATTAATGGAAAGGATACTTAGAGATAATATATATAAGCATCTGGATAAACAGGGTCTGATCAGGAACAGTCAACATGGATTTGTGCCTGGAAGGTCATGTTTGACAAACCTCCTTGAATTTTTTGAAGAGGTTACTAGGGAAATTGATGAGGGTAAAGCAGTGGATGGTGTCTATATGGATTTCAGTAAGGCCTTTGACAAGGTTCCCCATGGAAGGTTGGCTAAGAAGGTTCAATCTTTGGGTGTTAATGGCGGAGTAGCAAGATGGATTCAACAGTGGCTAAATGGGAGATGTCAGAGAGTAATGGTGGATGGCTGTTTATCAGGTTGGAAGCCAGTGACCAGTGGGGTGCCTCGGGGATCTGTGTTGAGTCCACTGTTGTTTGTCATGTACATCAATGATCTGGATGATGGGGTGGAAAATTGGATAAGTAAGTATGCAGATGATACTAAGATAGGTGGTGTTGTGGATAATGAAGTAAATTTTCAAAGTCTACAGAGAGATTTGGGCCATTTGGAAAAGTGGGTTGAAAGATGGCAGATGGAGTTTAATGCTGATAAGTGTGAAGTGCTACATCTTGGCAGGATAAATCAAATTAGGACGTACATGGTAAATGGTGGGGAATAGTAAGATTGAACGAGAACTTACCAGTTCGAAGGTTGATCTTTATTTCATGAGGAGTCGAAGTGAGGGATTTCGTGAAGAACCCGCCGGCGCGCATGCTCGACATACTTCAAAGTAGCGGCGTGGAATCACAGAAACCAATCAAAAGAAATGACTTCACATAGTAAGAATGAAAACGACTAAGATTACCAGATGAAGGTGATTGAGGGTTGGGCGAGGAGGGCACGAAATCCCTCACTTCGACTCCTCATGAAATAAAGATCAACCTTCGAACTGGTAAGTTCTCGTTCAATCTTACTATTTCATTTCGGAGTCACGTGAGTGACTTCGTGAAGACTTCAAAGCTTCTGTGATGACACGCCCTGGACCACGTCCATGCTGTCACACCACTACCAGGGATGGATGGGAGGAATAACGTGCTGACTAGTCCATACTGCAAAACAAATCATATTTATTAACAACAAATCAAAAAACCCTTATTCGGGGACATCTCCACGTTCTTGCCCCGCATCTAGTACGGCTTCTGCGAACTGTAGAGGCGCAGCGACGGGCCGGTTGTAGAAACGCTGGAACACCGCTTCATTAGCCCATCCTGCTGTGGCGAGAATATGGTCCATGGGCACCTCCATGACCCTCGCCGCCGACGTCGATGCAGCCCTGGTGGAATGAGATTTGAACACATTAGTGTCGATACCTGACTTACCCAAGACGACTCGAAGCCACCTGGATATCGTCTGTGTTGTCACTCGATGGTGAGGTCTCTTATGAGTGACAAGCAGGTATCTCTCCTTTCCTCTGATGCTTGCCGTCACCTTGACGTAGTAACGGATGTGGGAGGCTAAACATAGCCTAGCATCTGCGGGATATGCCGGGAACTTCAGCTGCAGCCCTGTGCACCCAGGTCTATGCTGCTTTAGTAGCTCGTCAACAAAGAAAACTACTTCTGTGGGGGTAGACATCATTCTGTCGACACGTAGTTTATGGAGTGTCTGTACCCTCTGTGCTGAAGTCAGCGCTAGTAACATCACCAGCTTCATGGTGAGTTTGTCCAGCTGGAGCCCTTCCATGGGGGACCACGTCCTGAGCAGAGCTAAAACTACCCTGACATCCCAGGTGATATTGTAGCGTGGTGTAGGCGGATTCATATTGAAAATACCCCGCATGAGCCTGGACACTAGCTTGTTTGATCCCACCTCAATATTGAGGTAGAATGATAGAGCGCTCCTGGCGCCGTTGATGGCACTGTAGCTTAAGTGTTCATCATGGTGCAACCCCGCGAGGAATTCCAGGACGTCGGTTATAGTCACGGCATCGTACGTGATGCGAGAGCGGCTGCAGAAGGCTTCCCACTTCCTGATGTGAGAGCGGTATCTTCGCCTTGTAGACTCTCGGCACGACGCTGCAATGGTATCCATGGTCCGGGTAGAAAGGCCGTATCCAACTAAAGGCCGATTCAGAATCTGCAAGCCAACAAATTTAAATAGCCATGGCAGGGATGTGGCTCCCCTGAAACAGGGTGAGTAACTAATTCTGGGCTACCCTGCAAACGGACCCAAGGTTCACTGAGCGTGTCAAAGACCATCGGATACCACGGCTGTGTAGGCCAGTCGGGTATGATAAGGATGCCCTTGGCACCATCCATCTGAATTTTTTGTAATACCCGACTGATGAGGCAAAACGGAGGGAATGCATAGAAAAAGCAATTCCCCCAGTCTAGCGAGAATGCATCTAACGCTATAGCCCCAGGATCTGGTTCCCACGAGACGTAGGTTGGTACCTGATGGTTCAACCGGGACGCAAAAAGGTCAATGTCCGGTTTCTCAAATTTGGCTGTGATTTTTGCAAAAATTTCAGGATGTAACATCCATTCAATATTATCATTGAACTTGCGTGACCTGGCGTCCGCCACAAAATTAAGGTCACCTGGCAAATAGGTGGCTGAAATCCAAATGTCTCTCTTGACACACCAGAGCCAAATTGAATTAGCCAATTTATCACATGAAACTGACCTGGTACCGCCCATGTGATTTAAATACGCCACCGCTGTGGTGTTGTCTATTTGGAGCCGGACATGTGCTCCAAAGATCTTGGAACAATATGCACGAAGTCCGTGAAACGCTGCAAGCAGCTCCAAATAGTTGATCCCTTGTGATACCAACATTGTATTCTCAAGGGTATCCCATCGGCCCCCACAACTAGAATGTTGATTCGTAGCTCCCCAGCCATCAGAGCTCGCATCAGTTTGTAAGTATATCATCGGTTTCGCCTCAATAATAGTTTTAAACGAGTTACTAATGTGGCAAACCCACCATCGTAACTCATCCAATGCTGCAGGCGGCAGCTGCATTGATCAGTCATAATGACCAGCATGCCGTCGCAGCGCAGCAATCTTGGCTCTCTGCAAGTTTTGATAATGCAGAGGTCCATACCGGGCTGCCGGAAACAAAGCCACAATCTTGCCAATGACAGTAGCTGTGTGACGAATCGATGGTATACGAGTATTGAGTAAATCTGTACACACCTGTGTTACCTCCTCAATTTTGTTAATTGGTATGGTGACTCTCATGCTAATGGAATTCACCTGGAACCCCAGATAATTAATTACCTGGGTGGGGCAGAACTTAGATTTTTCTGGATGAACAATGAACCCAAGCTGTTGGAACAAATTGACCGCAGCTGCAACCCCTTGTTGAGCTGATTCCAAGGTGTGTCCGATAATTAAAATATCATCTAAATAGGCCATAACGATATGATGTCGTTGTCTTAAATAAGCCATAATTGGCTTCACCAATTTAGTAAATAATCGAGGGGCTGTGGTGAGCCCATTAGGCAACGCCCTATATTGCCACAGCTGGTCCATCCAGATAAATTTTAAGAACCTTCTGTAATATTTTTGCATGGGTACGGTATAGTACGCATCCTGTAAATCAATACATGCCATAAAGCACCCTTGTGAGATTGATGATTTGGCCGTTTCAAACGTGTCCATTTTAAAATGAGTATATGTTACAAAGTTATTCAGAGTGGTCAGATCAATAATGACTCTACAGCCTCCATCTTTCTTAGGTCGGGTAAAAATATTGGAAACAAATTCAACGGGCTCATGAACCGTTTTCTCTATGACCCCTTTCTGTTCCAACCTTAAAATTTCCTTATAGCCTACGGACTGTTCCGCAGCCGTTAGTTTAAACATACGACCCGGTCTATGCTGAGACGGAGGGATGTCCCCATTAATAAACTCAATGCTATGGCCCTGAATATTCCGTAACACATACTCATCACTGGTAATATCACCCCATGCACCCGCAAACAACCGCAAACGCCCACCAACATGTGAGGTTAAACAAAGAGAAAAAAGTGAACCAGACCGCCTCACCTCTGTGGTTACCGGCGGTCCCTGACACGAGTGGGTGGACGTAGAGGTGCTGGGTTGGTTTGAGGTCGTGGCGTCCTCATTTTCCATCTCGGCTTCTGCCGAGCCTGTCCTAAAAAAGACCCCTGTGGTTGGGGTGGTTGATATCGGTTTGGAGCTGGAGGGTAATTCCTGGTAGACGTGCTGGCAGACCCTCGTGAGCAGCCAAGCGGAGCTTTGGAGCTCGATGGCGTGGGGGCACTCTGAGAGCGCATGAGCCCCACGGTCTTGGCTTGTTCATCAAGCTCTCTGACCCTTTTGGCAAGGTCTTCGCCAAAGAGCTGACGGGGCGGCGGTGGTTTGCACAACCCTGCAAATTTGGGGTTGAGCGCTGGGCGGATGCTATTTTTCCGAAAGCCGTTGATTTCATTTTGAGTAGCGCATAGAAGCGCCAGAGCATCCTCCTGGTCCAAATTAAGCTCCTCTCCGTCGACCGACCGCACAAAAGCAGTAATCCCGGCCGTGAGGAGTTTCAGGATCCGCTGAATCTTTAGTTCCTGCTGACGGATAGCCGCACTGATGTTGCCCCAGATTGGCGTATTGACCACAGGCACGTTGAGGGAGTTGCAGTTTGATCGAGCCTTGTGACGGCTCATGGCTTGTAGTAGAACTTCCTCCTGAAGCTGGTGATTATTTAGGAAGTCCACAGTGGCTGCCAGTTTTGTATTGATAGGAAGCCCCAAGGAATGAGGGGCTGCAAACTTGGTGGCCACATCGAGGAGGTCCTCCGCCGGTAACTCAGGCGGGGGTGGGATGGGATCGACCACTGCCTCCTCGTCCTGCTGCTCCAGGCTGGTGTATGAAGCTGGTGATGAAGCCCTGTGCCTGTCGCTGCTGGATGCCTGTTGTTGTTGAAGGAGACGTTCCAGCAGCCGCTCTATACGGTCAATACGCCCTTCACCCTGAACACTCAGGTGGTCGGAGTCCTCCAGCTCTGAAAATTGGTCGGGGCTCCTGTCATCGGCCCGCACCTCGTCGAGGCCCTGCCGGTGCCGGTAGTTGTCGTCTACAGCCGCCGAGGCGAAACTGCGCGATTCCTGCACGGGCGTGTTCAACCGCCTCCGTGTAGCGGGAGCGGAAGCCGTTGCCTCTAAGGACAGATGCGGCATGGTGTCGGCACCAGCCGAAGCCTGGATACCTTGGGCCCGTGCAGGCTTGCCAGCTGCCCACATCGTGGACCTTGCCGACGCATGGTCTCGCCCACCCATCCATGGGGGGCTCGGCGACCGTGACGGGACCCCCAACTGACTCGTCCCGGCGTCGGAAGTTGGGGGGCGACGGCTGGACCTCACAGCTGCCCCGGGTCCCGTCCTGGAACCTGACCGCTCCTTGGCGACAGGCAGAGCCTTAGCCCCGACAGGGTTAGGCTTTTGGGCTCCTGCCCTTCCCCTCCACAGGGGGCTTCGTGAAGCGGGCCGTGCAGCCGCACGGACCCTTCTGCTCGAGGCCGTCAGCAAGCCTGCTGACGACCTGACTGCCACGGCAGGGTCGTCCTGCTCTGGCGGCACACCACACTCCTCCTCGTCGAACTCCTCCGAGCTGTGGTGTGCGGGCGGGTCCGGACCTGAAAAAACAGAGCTCACCGACATCTCCGCCCTCGTTCCGGTCTGCGTTGCAGGTACCCCCGACAACTCTCGCTCCGGAACTGCTGGCCGGCGACTTCTCCTCGAACTCCGGCCTTTTAAACTCCCATCCATGTTCTTGCTGTGAAGCAAACACAACAAGAACCACCAACTTAAGGTAGCATACTTACCTGCGTGGTTCCCTTATGAAGGGCTGGCGAGGAGCACGCTCCTCCGTCAGCCGTCGCAGCAACGCGGTACGACGATATGTCGAGCATGCGCGCCGGCGGGCTCTTCACGAAGTCACTCACGTGACTCCGAAATGAAATTGAGGAATGCTGTGGAACAGAGGGATCTAGGAATAACTGTGCATATTTGATCACCATATCTACCTGCGACTCGACCTTCAAGGAACCATACACTTGTACTCCTAGAGCCCTCTGCTCTACAACACTACCCAGAGGCCTACCATTTACTGTGTAGGTCCTGCCCTTGTTCCACGTCCCAAAATGCAACACCTCACACTTCTCTGTATTAAAGTCCATCAACCATTCCTCCGCCCACCTGGCCAATCGATCCAGATCCTGCTGTAATCGTTCACAACCATCTTCACTATCTGCAAAACCAATACCTTTTTTTAAAAAAATATATATATTTTTATTAGAGTAGGTAAGCAGTGAATTAGCAAACACATATTATGATAGCAATATTTTGTGTACAACAATCATACATTATTAATATTATCAAATGAATCATTTAGTCTCTAATAATTTTTTTTTATAAAGAGAGAAAAACAGAGAGAAAAATAAAATAAAAATCAAAAAGAAATCATAAAGAATGGAATAATTTACCATTAATACATCATTGGAGATAAGATCAAGGAACATAGAATATAACTTTTCATCTAATCCTGAGTCCACGTTTCAGTTAGGGTTCCCTGCCGAACCGATCTACCCTTTTAAATAATCAATGAAAGAAGACCATATTCTAACGAAAACCTTCTTGTTTGTCCATTAAGGCAAATCTGATTCTTTCCAGGTGTAGGGTCTCCGACATTTCCATAATCAACATTTTAATTGTGGGGGATATAGGGCCTTTCCAAAATTTTAATATTAATTTCTTCCCAATTATTATACTGTAACCTAGGAAATTTATTTGACTTGTTGTAAGTGATAAACTTTGTTCTGATATTCCAAGTATTATTAATTTTGAGTCCAGATCCAACTTTAGAAGTTATTCTAAAAATCTCAATTCAGAAATTCTTAATT
Source organism: Raja brachyura (assembly GCA_963514005.1). The sequence goes on along the minus strand of OY740784.1, from coordinate 28,625,423 downwards.
TTTACACAATTTGCAAAAGTATGTATTAAATTAGCCTCTGGATATTGACATTTATCGCAGATAGAGGAGACTTGTGGGTAGATTCTATTCCATTTAACTTTTGAGTAATGTAATCTATGTAATACTTTAAATTGTATTAAAGCATGTCTGGTATTTAACGAGCATTGGCGTATATATTGTAAACTTTTGTCCCAAATATCTTTCGTTATGGGTTGGTTTATTTCATTTTCCCATGTATGTCTATATGATTCCGTCGATGGGACCTCGCTATCTAAAAGGGTATTATAAATATAAGTTGTTAGTTTTTCTGTATTAGGATGCTCATTCAAACATTCATCAAGGATTTCTGGTTCCTTATTCCTATAATCTTGTGTATTTGATTTAACATAATCTCTGAGTTATAGATATCGAAACAAACTATTTGAGTGTAATCCATAAATCTGTTGTAATTCCTGAAATAAAAGAAAAGTGCCTTTCTTATAAAGGTGTTCCATCTTTTTGATTCCATAGTTTTTCCATTGTGGAAGGTTTGAATAAGGGATTGTTTACAATAGGGAGACAGAGTGGTATATTATCCAATTTTAAAGCCTTTTTTAGTTGTTTCCAGATTCGTGTACTACTATATATTATAGGGTTTTCCCTATAGGTTTTTTTGTGCAATTTTATCGGTGCAAATATATTCGAACCGACTTCAAAAGGTAACCAGTCCTCCTTTTCCATCCTTAGCCAGTCTGGTTGTTGATCCATTTCTTCCAGCCAAAAATTCATGTTTTTAATATGGACTGCGCAAAAATAAAACAGAAAATTTGGTAGAGCTAAACCTCCTTTAATCTTTGATTTACATAAATGTTTTTTATTTATTCTATGATTCTTGTAATCCCAGATGAAACTTGTAACAGTAGAGTCTACTTTTTAAAAGAAAGATTTTGGAATATATATCGGGATTGACTGAAATAAGTACAATAATTGAGGCAGAAAGATCATTTTTATAGCATTAATTCTACCGAACATTGAAATAGGAAGTGTTTTCCAGTATTGAATATTCTTATTTAGTTTATTCAGTAAAGGTGGGAAATTTGATTTAAATAAAGAACTATACGCCTTTGTTACATAAATACCTAGATATTTAATTTTTTCCTCAACTATTTTAAAAGGTGATTGTTCTAGTATATGTAAATTGAGTTCCGTTATTGGCATGATTTCGCTTTTATCCCAATTAATTCTATATCCTGAGAACTGACCGAATTGAGTTATAAGATTTAGTAAATTTGGAATACTAATTCTGGCTTTGTAATATATATTAATACATCATCTGCAAATAGAGAAATTTTATTCATTGTATCTTTAGTATTATACCCATGTATTTCTGGATGAGATCTGACATTTTCTGTGAGTGGTTCAATTGCTAAAGCGAATAATAATGGAGATAACCGGCAATCCTTGTCTACAACCTCTAGAAAGATTAAATTTAGTTGATAACATTTGGTTTGTTAGTATTCTAGCTAGGGTTAGAGTATAAAAGTTTAACCCATGCACAGTACTTCTCTCCCAGTTGAAATTTTTCCATCACTGAAAATAAATGTGACCATTCTACTTGATCGAAGGCTTTTTCAGCATCTAGCGAAATAATTGCTAGATCTGCATTAGCAATTCTATTTGAGTATATATTATTAAATAATCGTCTCAGATTGTAAAATGAGTGACGTTTTGGGATAAAACCTGTTTGGTCGGGGTGTATTAATTTGTTAATCACTAAGCTCAATCTATAAAATAGGATTTTAGTTAATATTTTCTGATCAGTATTTAATAGAGCTATTGCTCTATATGAGGCCGGGTCTTCCAGATCCTTATCAGTTTTAGGTATAAGTATTATTGTAGATTTGTTTAAAGTTTCCGGGAGTTGCTGTTGAGTATAAACGTGTTTATATAGTGTTTGTAAGTGTGGAGAAATCAGATCATAAAATGTTTTATAAAATTCAGAGCTTAGGCCATCAGGGCCTACGGCCTTTCCATTTTTTAAAGATCTAATTGACTCTTCGTTTTTTTTTGTCGTTATTTCAGCTCCTAATAATTCTTGCTCTTGCAAATCTAAGCCTTTTAGGTTACATTTCTGTAAAAATGCTTCCATTCCTGTTGATTGTTCTGTCACTTTAGTTGAAAAAAGATTTTGATAGTATTGTGAAAATCTGTCATATCTTTGGGGAGTGTTAGTATTTCTCCCTTATCTGATCTAATCTTATGAATCGTTTTCCCCCCGTCCAATTTACGAAGCTGGCGTGCTAATAGTTTTTGTGGTTTATCACCAAATTCAAAATTTAATTGTTTTGTGTGTTGATAAAGTTTTATTACTTCATCAGAGTATATTTTATTTAACTTTTATTTCAGTGCTGCAATTTTATTATGTTTTGCCAATGAAGGTGCTCCTGCATTTTCTATGTCTAATTGCCTTATTTCCATTTCCAATGTCTGTTGTTTAGCTCTATTCTCTTTATTAAGAAATGCCTGAGAGGAAATTAATGCCCCTCGTATAAATATTTAAAGCCTTTATACAAGTTAAATCTAACCCCTTTAAACATATAAAAAATTAGTTTCCCAGAGAAGGGAAGCAGAGATTTCAGGCTGGTCATTGACCTCGAAAAATATATTAATCTGTTTTACAAGATATTCACAACATACCTGTTCATTTAAGATTTGAGGATTAAGTCTCCATTGTGTCTGTTTCTTGTCCATTCCATTTAGTTTAATCATAAACGTTAATGGAGCATGATTCAAAATTATAATGTTATGATATTGTGACTTGTAAGTTCCAATAGCTTCTAACCTAGACCTTTGCACCCGTTCCTCAACAGGTGATCGAATCGATGGGGATCCTTGTTTACAAAGCCCTGGACTGGGGCCTGAAGGACAATGAGGAACGGGAGCTCAGTCCACCGCTGGAGCACTTGATAGACCGCATGACAAATATCCTAGACGAGGGTGTGGGAGCCGAGGGGAGCCTGGATGAGGGGTATGATGGTCAGGACGAAGAGGACGAGGAGAAGGAAATCATCACAATAAAACGGATCACCACAATAAGAAACTTCAGGCACGTGATGATGGTGAGTCTTCTTCGCTTGGAATGTTGTGTGATGGATATTTATTTGTGGACAAACACAGGGCAGCTCTCATCCCACAACACTGATCTGTTTACCATCACGACTAACCTTTAGGCCTTACTTTTAGACTTTAGTGATACAGCGCGGAAACAGGCCCTTCGACCCACCGAGTCTGCCAAGACCAGTGATCACCCCGTGTACTAACACTATCATACACTCTAGGGACAATTTGCAATTTGTACCAAAGCCAATTAACCTAGAAACCTGGTAGACACAAAATGCTGGAGTAACTCAGTGGGTGAGGCAGCATCTCTGGAGAGAAGGAATGGGTTGAGACCCTTCTTCAGACCCGGAAACCTGTATGTCTTTCGAGTATGGGAGGAAACTGGAGCACCCAAGAAAACCCACGGCAGCAGGGAAAACGTTCTAACTGCATACAGATAGCATTCGTAGTCAGGATTGAACCCCCGGTCTCAGGCGCTGTGAGGTAGCAGCTCTATGCTGTTCTACACCACTCTGCTGCCCTAAGGGGAAGACTCTGATCCTGAGCACCACAAAGCTAAGCTGTTCTCTGTAACTCAGCAAGTATGACAATATCAAACCAATACCAGTACCTTTGCCGCTGAGGCTCGTTCCATAATATACTACTCTGCTACACTATGTGTCGATTTCTGCATATGCCGAATCATCGATCATTTAGAACATTTAGAATCATTTTTCAAGAGAGAGTTTAGAACAATTAGAATCACTTTTAATCACTTAGAATCACAGAGTTTAGAACATTTAGAATCACTTTTCAAGAGGGAGTTAGATTTAGCTCTTGGTGCTAACGGAATCAAGGGATATGGTGAGAAATCTGGAACGGGGCACTGATTTTAGATGGTCAGCCATGATCAGATTGAATGGCGGTGCTGACTCGAAGGGCGGAATGGCCTACTCCTGCACCTGTTTTCTATGTTTTTCACATAGAACAGCACAACAACAGGCCCTTCGGTGCACAATGTCTGCTTCAAACATGATGTCAAGATAAACTAATCTCATTTGCCTTCACATGATTTACACCACATGAGGTGTACTTTTTTACACAAAGGGTGGCAGGTGTCTGGAGCTCTCTGCCGGAGGAGATAGCTGAGGCAGGTATTGTAATGTTTAAGAGTCATTCAGACAGGTTACATGGATAGGAAAGGTTTAGAGGAATGTGGGCAGGTGGGACTAGCATCGATGGGGCCTGTTTTTATGCTGTTTGACTCAATTACTCCAGCATATCCATGTGTCTTATCTAAAAGCCTCATAAAGGCCACCATTGTATCTGCTTCCTCCACCACCCCTGACAGTGTGTTCCAGGAACCCAATGTTTACTCTGGAGAATTGCAGCATTAGTCACGCAAAAATCCATTTGATTTCTTGCGTATGTCAATGACTTCCACACAGACTGTTTTGCATAAATAAGCATATATTGTGTCGGTGAGATCGGATGATGATTGATGTTCGTTAAGTATCCCTGCTTAAGCTGGGCAAAGATAGCAAGTTCCTACATCCAGCTGTGTCACCGACAGCTGTCATTCTGGTTTGCCATTTGTTATTTAAACTACTGTTTTTTTTAGTTGTCTAATTTCAAGAATATTCTGCTGAAACTAATTTTGCTCCACCTTTTCGATTTCAATTTTTTATAAGATAAAATCTAGTGCAATACCTCTTTCAGTATGAAGCTGCTATTCGGTAAAAGCAGGGCTGATTTTAGATTCAGTTTGGGTTTAGTTTATCACGTGAACCAGTCAACGGAAAGACTATAGGTGATTACAGTCCGGTCGTCCACAGTGTACAGTTACTTCAGCTTTTTGTGTCTACTTTTGATTTTTCACCAGCATCTGCAGTTCTTTCTTATACAATAGACAATAGGTGCAGGAGTAGGCCATTCGGACCTTTGAGCCAGCACTGCCATTCAATGTGATCATGGCTGATCATCCACAGTCAGCGCACAGATGCACGATAAAGAGAATAATGTTTAGAGCAAGATAAGGTCCAATTAAGAATAGTTTTAAGGTCTCCCACGGGGTAGAGGGGAGGTCAGGACTGCTCTCTAGTTGGGAGCGAAGTTTTAGTTGCCTGGGTCAATGGGTGCAACATGGTAAATGTGGCAACCATGTTGTGCACAGAAACCCCCCCACAAATAACAAAGTGATGAGGACAAAGTAATCCGTCTTTTAATGATTGATGGAAGGATAAGAGTAGTCCTGGATGTGTAGCGTGGCACGATGGTGCAGCTGGTCGAGTTGCTGCCTCGCTGTGCCAGAGATCCTGGATCGATCTGACTACGGCGGCTGTCTGTGTGGACTTTCTACATTCTCCCTGTGACCAGGTGGCTTTCCTCTGGGTTTCCTCCCACGCTCCAAAGTCGTGCAAGTTTGTCGGTTAATTGGCTTGTGTAAAATTGCCACTAGTGTGGAGGGAGTGGATGAGAAAGTGTGATAATATGGAACTAGTGTGAGTGGGTGATTAATGCTAGCCCTGGAGTCGGTGGGGTGAAGGGCCTGTTTCCATGCTGTATGACTAAACTATACTAGGATGCCGGCCAAACTTGCTTTGACGTGTTCCAGTGGATCCTTTTGCACCACTTGCGAGCTTGTGAATTTACAGCCGGGTCGAAATCTGAAAGGGTGGCATTCTCTCGGCACTGGCCAGAAGTGTCTGCCAAGGATCAGTTTTGATCACCATGTTACAGGACAGATGTTGTCAAGCAAGAAAGGGTACAGAGATTTAAGGGCCTGTCCCATTTAGGCAATATTTTCAACGACTGTCGTAACAGGTCACCGAAAAAGCGGCAACTGAACCCCCCCCCCTCCCTACGACAATGTCTGCGACAACCTACCACCTAGTTGACATCAAGGTACCGACAACCGATGACCCATTAGGACGTCCACGTATGACCACACCTATGTCCGCCTAAGACCACACGGGCGATATCCAAAGTCAACCTACGTCCACCCGCGACAAGCTACGACAAGCTACGACCCTGTCGGCGACAACTGAAGACAATTTGGTCACCGGTACCTGTTGGCGTACGTAGTCGCCAATGGAATTCACCAAAGTCAGCACCCGGCAACAACCAACAACAACTGGCGACAACCCGCCTCATCCTGGCGACAACCTATGACAGACCTACGACAGCAGAAGACAAAGCTGCGACAAGCCCACAGCCGCCGAAAAGTTTTGAACATTTCAAATTCCAGCGGCGACCAGAAAAATGTTACGATTCTTTAGGCGACCATACAGGCGACACCCCGGCGACCATGTGGCGACAGTCTAATCGCCACAAAAATTGCCTAAGTGGGACAGGGGCTTTACGAGGATGTTGCTGGGAGACGAGGCGCTGAGCTATAGGGAGAGGTTGAGCAGGCTGGGACTCTATTCCTTAAAGCGAAGGAGGATGAGGGATGACCTTGTAAAGGTGTACAAGATCATGAGAGGAATAGGTCAGGTAAACGCACAGAGTCTTTTGTCCAGTGTAGAGTAGTCGAGAACCAGAATACAGGTTTAAGGTGAGGGGGGAAAAATTTAATCGGAACGTGAGGGGTAACGTTTTGATATAAAGGGTGGTGGGTGTATGGAACAAGCTGCCGGAGAAGGTAGTTGAGGCAGGTACAATTAAGAAGCATTTAGACAGGTACAAGGATAGGACCGGTTTAGAGGGATATGGGCCAAATGCAGGCCAGTGGGACTAATGTAGATGGGACATGTTGGTTGGTGTGGGCAAGTTGGTGGCGAAGGGCCTGTTTCCACACTGTACAACTCTATGAGCCTGGCTTCTCTCTCTGCTTTCACTCTGTTCAATGTTACCTCGCTCTACTGGGCAAGTACAGGGGCAGCTGCCTGAAGCTGCCGGGGCTTGTCGTTAAGTACGGGGACAATGACTACTATTTTCCAACGCGGATGTCAATGTGTGACATCCTGCCAAGTGTAAAGAAGAGCCGTGGCTTGAGGAGTCCCAACCAGGTGGTGTTATATTTCAGCTGGAAGAAATGATTAAATGCTGGAAATACTCAGCAGGTCAGGCCATGTCTTTGCCAAAAGAAACAGAGTTAACGTTTCAGGTCAAAGATCCTTGGCCTGTATTTATTTAAAGCTGTTTCCCCATTCCAGAACACAAAGGGATTCATCAACCCCTCCCACCCAAATCACCCGCACCCCAGGCACTTCCCCTTGCAATTGCAGGAAATGCTACACTTATCGTTTTACCTCTCCCCTTGACTCCATCCAAGGAGCCAAGCAGTCTTTCCAGGTGCGGCAGAGGTTCACCTGCACCTCCTCCAACCTCATCTATTGCATCCGCTGCTCTCGGTGTCAATTGCTCTACATCGGTGAGACCAAGCGCAGGTTTGGTGATCGCTTTGCCCAACACCTCAGCGCAGTTTTCCTTAACCAACCTGATCTTCCGGTGGCTCAGCAGTTCAACCCCCTCCCATTCCGAATCCGACCCTTCTGTTCTGGGCCTCCTCCATGGCCAGAGTGAGTCCCACTGCAAAATGCAGGAGGAGCACCTCCTATTTTGCTTGGGTAGTTTACACCTCAGTGGTATGAACATTGACTTCTCCAATTTCAGGTAGTCCTTGCTTTCTCCCTCCTAACCCATCCCTTCCCAGCTCTCCCACAGCCCACTGTCTCCACATCTTCCTTTTTACCTCCGCCCCCCAACCCCCCAACATCAGTCTGAAGAAGGGTCTCGTCCCGGAACGTCGCCTATTTCACCTCTCAATAGATGCTGCCTCACTTGCTGATTTCCTCCAGCATTTTTGTCTACCTTCAACCCCCCTCAGATGGTTTAGGTTTAGATTTGTCATGTGTACCAAGGTACAGTGAAACGCTTTGTTTTGCATGCTATCCAAACAGATCAGATAATACTATACATTCAGTCCAAACAAGTACACTAGGTAGAGCAAGCCTCATAATTCTCCCCCTCTCACCTTAATCCTATACCCTCCAGTTTTAGGCTTCACCCCTGTGAGGGAAAACAGACTGTTCATTTTATCCATGCCCCTCATATTCTTGTACATCTGAGGTTAAAGTTTACTATTGTCATGTGCACTGTGGTACAGTGAAAGGCTTTGTTTTGCATGCCATCCAGTGAAGTAAGATAGTACTATGCATAAATACATCCAGTTGAAACTTGAGTACTAGAGGTAGAGCTAGGGGGAAGATACAGAGTGCAGAATATAGTTCTCAGCATTGTAGTGCATCAGTTCCACAGATAAAGTCTAGATTCAAGAGTATTGTGATGTGTCCCAGATAGGACAATTAAATTCTTGCTTTGCTTCAACACAACAGAATATGGTAGGCATAAATAAATACAGAACAGATCAGTGTGACCATTTACTATTGAATATATATACACACACATAAATAATCAGATAAAGTGCAATGGGCTATTAATGTTCAGTTTTGTTTGAGTTGAGTTTAAAAGCCTGATGGCTGTGGGGAAGTAGCTATTCCTGAACTTGGATGTTGCAGATTTCAGGCTCCTGAATCTGCTACCTGAAGGTAGCAGGGAGATGAGTGTGTGGCCAGAATGGTGTGGATCCTTGATGATGTTGGCAGCCTTTTGAGGCAGCGACTGCGATAGATCCCCTCGATGGTAGGGAGGTCAGAGCTGATGATGGACTGGGCAGTGTTTACGACTTTTTGCAGTCTTTTCCGCTCCAGGGTGCTCAAGTTGCCGAACCAAGCCACGATGCAACCGGTCAGCAAGCTCTCTCCTGTGCACCTGTAGAAGTTAGAGAGAGTCCTCCTTGACAAACTGACTCTCCATAATCTTCTCAGAAAGTAGAGGCGCTGATGTGCTTTCTTTATAATTGCATCCGTGTTCTCGGTCTAATGTCCACATTGGGGTAGAGGTGAATCGGACAGTACCCTAGCTTATGGAAGGAGTGTTCAGAAGCCTGATAACAGGGAGGGAAGAAGCTGTTCTTGAGTCGGGTGGTGTGTGCTTTCAAGTACTTGATTTTCTCCTCTGCAGTTATTGGTCCACTAATTTCTCTTCCAAGTAGAGAAAGCAGAAGAATAAATTTCATCAATGGACAAAAGGCTAGAGCAATTCATCAGGTCAGGTTTTGTATTGGACCCTTTTTCAGACTCAACATGGATGGGTGATATTTTGGATCAAGACCCTTCTTCATGCTACCTGAGTCTGAAGAAGGGTCTCGTCCCACAACATCACCTCTCCACGTTCTCCAGACATGTTGCCTGACCTGCTGAGTTACCCCAGCACTTTGTGTCCTTTTGGGTATTAAGCAGCATCTCCAGTTCTTTGTTTCTACAGTTTTCATCAACGAGTTGCCAACTTTGGTTTGTGAGTTAATCACATGAACTCCCACTTGCCCTCTCCCCACTGGCCACGTAACCTGCCCATTACTCGTTGCTTGCAGCCTCCCCCACCAGTTAGAACATGAACAGCATCTGACTGGGACGGTCCTCGTCAAACATCCTTTGCTTTTTAACATTTTCAATTATTACTAGATGAAGGAGCCACATGAAATAAATATATTGCACATTTTTAATGCCCTGCATCAATTTTCGCCCGTGAGTTGCATGCAGCAATTCCTGGTGATTAATTTTTGATGCTTTAAAGGCTCTACAAACCTTCCTGAGGATTTGGCAGCTTCAGCCTTCGAGCTCAGCAGGTGACCCGGAAGACCAATGCCTGAATTATTAGAGTAATGATCTGTGAGGCTAATTTAATTTTACAGTCATTGAAGCCCGTTTTCAAACTTCAGCAAATAATGCTCGATTTACTGCCAGCTGTTCCTTCAGGTCACTGAATAAATAAACTTCATGCTCAATGTTTTTATGTTGCCATGTACGCTGGGTTCTCAATGAACAAGGCGGGATACATTGAAGCCTTTCATGCTAGGCCTCAGTTGAAGTAATCCCCGTTTCCACGGATGGCCGAAGAAGCTAAAGGTCGCGGCCACGGGAGGAGGAGGAGGAGGAGGAGGAGAGCCCAGCCTGGTTGCCATGGCAACGCTGAACGCTTGTTACATGAGGCGTAGAGGCACAGAAACCCCTTCATTAACATCAGTAAAACACTGCAAGATTTAATTTATTAAGTACAGTTACATTTTGACTCCTTGAAGCGCCAAGAGCCCCCATTTAATAGTTCTGGTTTAGATATAACAATCAGTAGGCCGGTATCTGATTGCCAGAGGAGGTAGTTGAGGAAGGTACAATAACAGTATTTAACAGACATTTGGACAGGTAGTTTAGTTTATTATTGTCATGTGTACTGAGGTATAGTGAAAAGCTTTATGTTGTTGTCGTGGGAACTGACGTATTTAAGTGTTACTTTGAGTCAGAAAGGTCAGCGGACACATGTTGCTGGGAAATAACGGATGGGGGAATAAAACACCACGTTTGTATTCGTTGTTATAATCGGATCGAGGTGAGGATCCGACATTGGCGACGAGGACGAACTACGCAGTTCAACTTTTGAAGCAGGTTTGGCGTTTAATGGAGTTGATGCAGCTGGGATGAGAGGTTTGAATCCATTCGACCCGAGTGGGGAAGTGAGTGTGGTGAGTGAACTTTGGGAGACGTGACCAGAGGAATCGGATAGCCTGAGACTGTTTGTCGATGGGGCCGCCGCGCTGGTGCAGCTCGCATGATGGAGAGCGTTGCTGTTGTACAGTGCTCGAGCTTCCGTCCGGGAGACTTTCAGGGAGCTTCGAGAGACAGGAGGCCAAGTGGATTATACGATGTTTGTTGCTTCTTTGAAGAAGCATTATGTGGGACGAACAAATGCTACATTTCAACGACATGTATTCCGCCACAGATGACAGGAGAGAGGGGGAAGCATTGCTCAGCTGGTCACAAGATGGCTTCACGTTTCTGAAGGCTGCAACTATGGAGCTGAGTTGGAGAATCAAATCGGAGATCAGGTTGTACAAAGATGTATATCAAATGGCTTGGAACGCAAGTTGCTGGAGAAGGTTGACACGCTAACATTAACGAAAACACTGACAACTGCCTCTACATTTGAAGCCGTGGAAACCCAGTTTCAGATTATGAGATTGGATGGCGGAAGCCACATTAAGAAGATGACATCTACTGACACTCACAGGGACATGGAGATGGCAAGGATCATTCCAAAACTGTAGGTGACTGTGAGTGCTTTAGATGTGAGAATTTTGGATACTTTGGCAAAGTTTCATGCTGCCCTGCCAGTGGTCAAATATGCGGAAAGCGTGGGGGGGGGGGGAGAGACCATTTTGCAACAATATGGCGAGCCCCTGGCAAACCAAAGAGAGGCAGATACTATCAACATTGACGCCAAGTTGATGAAAGTTTGTGTGAATGGAAATGTGATGAAACATGGATGGATGCAGGATATCGCCAACAAGCACGCAAAGGTGCCAGTGAGATTTGGAGGTGCGGACGTAGACATCATAGTGGACTGAAAGTGATAGCAATGTTATCAATAGAGCATAGTGGGAAGACTTAAAATGGAATAAGATGAAATGCACCTCAAGGAAGTGTGGGAGGAAATTGTATCCTTATACGTCATCCGAACCACTCCAGATGGTTGGATGTTACAAGGCAGTCCAAGCAGTTGATAAGCACACTATGGCTGAATTTGTGGTCATCGAGGAGAAAGGAGAGCTGCTCATGAGTAGAGAGGATGCTCAGCATTAGGTGTGCTACACCTTAGGATAAATGTGAACTCACTGGTCATTTGCAGACTTAAAGGAGAAGCTAGGGTGGAAGATTGCAACCTTCATGTGGTCCGCCCTGTTTCGACGAATGCAATCAACCCGGCGTGCACAATCAAATAAGATCAAATAGTACAAGTTGTTCTCCAACTTTAGACTGTGCACGCCATACGCAAGAAGGAGAAATGAGAAGCTCAAGCCAGTATTTGAAGGCATTGGAAAACTGTGTGATTGTCGAGCAGACTCAAGATAATCCGAAATATTAAACCTGTAGCACAACGAAAGAACAGAACTCTGTTTGTATTAAGGGAAAAGGTTGAGGCCAAGATCCAAGAGCTCATTGAACAGGATATCATTGAACCTGTTGAACAATCGATGCCGTGGGTCAGTCCAGTTGTAATAGTACCAAAACCATACAGAGAGATGTGTAAACGAGGCAATAATATGAGAGACACCCCATACCTACTGTCGATGAGGTCCAATATGAGCTATCTACAAGCAAAGTATTGTCAAAGCTAGACCTAAAGTGGGGTTATCATCAGTTGGAGTTAGACCCAGAGTCAAGGAAGATAACTGCTTTTGTCACACATTTGCGGACTATACCGATATAAGGGATTGTTTTGGGGGGGTCAGTGCAGCAACAGTGATTTACCAATATGAAATTCACAATGTAATTCAAGGGATTCCTGGAACTGCAAACTTCTGGGATATCATGATTCATGGTCGCACTCTGAGGAACACGAGGTGAGATTCTGGCAGGCACTAACTCACTTGAAGGCTGATGGATTGACAGTGAATGTGGATAAATATTTAGTTCAGTCTGAAGAAGGGTTTCGGCCCGAAACGTTCCCCATCTCCTTCGTTCCTGCACCCGCTGAGTTTCTCCAGCCTTTTGTGTACAGTGGATAAATATTTGCTTGGTGTCTCAGAATTGGTGTTTATGGGCCACAAGTTGACAAATAATGGCATCATTGCAGCTGAGGGCAAGATTTAGGCTGTGGCAGAAGTTCGAGAACCAAGAGATGCAACTTGAGGAAGGAGTTTTCTTGGTTTGGTGTATTTTAGCGCAAGGTTTATTCCAAACTTGGCTACTGTGGCAGAGCAACTGAGGAGGTTGACAAGGATGAATGTGCGCTTTGTGTTTGGACCAGAACAAAGAGCTGCATTTTAAATGTTAAAACAGAGTTTGATGAGTCCCCATATGTTGGGATACTATGATCCAAAGGCACCAACCTAAGATATTGCAGATGCAAGTCCAGTGGGGCTAGGAGCAGCACTTGTACAGAAGCATGCAGGACAATTGAGATTAATAGCAGGCAGGTCATTGACGGAAGTAGAAACAGGATACTCCCGGACAGAAAAGGAGACTTTCGCTTTGTGTGGGCGCGTTCACGCATTGAGTTTGAGTTGTGGACAGACCACAAACCGCACAGACGATCTCTCCCCTCCAAACAGTGCGCCCAGATTGAAAGATGGGTGGTCAGACTCCAACGGTATAGATACAGAGTGATGTACATCGCTGGAAAGAACAACGTAGCTGGCTCATTATCCAGATAGCTGAAGGTAGACAAGGCACAAGGGTCTACACTGGGGACAGAAGCAGAATCATTCGTATGATTTGTTCCAGTTCACTCCACACCAAGAGCAACGAGAACAAGGGAAAAAGAGTGGGACAAGGATTCAGAAGGACAAGATGTTAGAGAGAGGATCCAAAGAGGTGACTGGGAGGAATGTCCACACTGGACATATGCAGCTATCAGAGATTAATTATGCACAATAGGAAGGGGTGTTCTGCGAGGAAACAGGATCATAGTGCAAACAAAGCTGAGGTCAAGCATGATCGCATTGGCTCATGAGGGTCATTTAGGAGTTGTTGGAACTGAACAAAATCTCCGTACTAACGTATGGTGGCCAGGGATGGGAAAAGACTTGGAATGACATGTGAGGCCATGCCACGGATGTTGGATGGTAAGCAGATCCAATCAACCGGTGCCAATATGAAGTATGTTGTCACCGACTTTTCCATGGGATGATGTTGCTGTAGAAAATCTAGGCCCACTCCCATCTTATTATATTATGAGTATGCGATAATGAAGTCACCAACATCGGAAAAGACTGTGGCAGTTTAGATGGAAATCTTTGTAGGATACCGTCTACCAGTGACATATTGAGACAATGGCCTTCAATTCATCTCTCTGAAGTTTGCTGACTACCTGAGGATCTTCACAAAGTCGCACCAAAGTGGCCGCAAGCTAATGAGAAAATGGAACGTCAGAACCAGTCTCCAGAGAAGAGAATGAGAAATGCCCAAGCAGAAGGCAAAATTGGAAGGAGATGCTCTTATCACATGTAGCAGCATACAGAGCTCAACCTCACAGCACAGCAGGGAAGAGTCAGTCCGGCAGAATGGCTGTTTGGAAGTAAAATCTAGACAAAGAAACCATGAGATGATGACATGGTGAATGATCAAGGTGAGAGATCATGATGCAGAAAATAAAGGGGCATCAAAGCTCTATGCAGACAGGAGACGAGGTGGCAAACCATCAGATGTGATGCCAGGAGACGAGGTGCTGGTGAGGGGAGAAAGTTCAAGCAAAATGGACACACCCTCCTCTCCACAACCATAAACAGTGGTGTCCAGACAAGGGAATACGGTGACGGCCCAGTCGCCAGAAGGAGGCGCACATGATAGAAACACATCGTATGTGAAAAAGTATCATAGTTGTGATAGTCCGGGGCTGCTGCAGACTGAAGTTGAGACTGAGGGACCAGGCCTGTGACTACCAAATTGATGAGCCAAGAATGCACGAGTTTGAGGTGAAGACGAGACAATAGGTGCAAGAGTAGGCCATTCGGCCCTTCGAGCCAGCACCAACTATGTGAAGTCATAATGGAGATGATGATCTGGTGGACATGACAGATCAGAACCCAATACCAGCGCAGACAGAGGCAGTGGCCAGATCAAAACGTTAGAGAAGACCTCCTAGGAGATACGAGGATTATGAGATGTATTGACGTGTGAAAGTGATGCATTATCAATGTAACGAATGCCATATCCTAAATGGCGTTGCAATGTTCACTTTACAATACGATGATGGGGAAATCCTTTTTGTTCGATAATGGAGGGATGTCATGGAAACTGACATTGTATTTCAGTGTTACTCTGAGTTACAAAGGTCAGAGGACACATGTTGGTGGGATATAATGGATGGAGGAATAAAGCAGCACATTTGTATTCAGTGTGCCTTATTCTAATCGGAACAAGGTGAGGATCTGACGTTAGTTGTCTGCTATCCAGTCATTGAAAATACATGATCACAATCAATCCACCCACAGTGTCCAGATATAGAATGAAGGATATAATGTTTAGTGCAAGATGGAGTCCGATAAAGTCAGATTATACATAGAATTAAAGATGGAGGAAGTTTAGAGGAATATATATGGGCCAAAGGTGGGCAAATGGGACTAGCATAGTTGGGGCATCTTGGTCGGCATGGACAAATTGGGCTCAAGGGCCTGTTTCTGTGCTGAAGGCCTCTCTATATTTGACACTCTAGCAATTGGGTAATGCAATGTATCGTTTATAGAATATTTACTGCGTTGGATCTGTTGGTTGGAGTGAAGATTTCATCCAGCTGTGAGGTAAATGATTATTCAAAATTATGGTCATATTTAGTCTAAGCCATGATGCTGTGAGCTAGATTTAAATTTAATACCTTAAAAGCACACAAATTTGAACCAGGACAAGGCCACGTTGTCCATTCAACCTTGTCCACCATTCGGCACCATCGTGGCTGATCCTCCACCTTGTCCACTTCCCCCATCCGATCCCCACCTGGAGTCAAAGTCATACAGCGTGGAAACAGGCCCCTCAGCTCAACTTGCTCACACCGACCAACATGCACCATCTACACTAGTTCCACCTGCCTGCTTTTGGCCCATATCCCTCTATACCTATCCTATCCATGTACCTGTCTAAATGTTACTTTAACATTGCGATAGTCTCTGCCTCAACTACCTCCTCTGGCAGCGCGTTCCATACATCCGCCACCCTTTGTGTGAAAAAGTTACCGTTCAGGTTCATATTAAAAATTCCCCCCTTCACTGTAAACCTGTGTCCTCTGGTTCTCAATTCCCCTACTCTGGGCACGAGACTGTGCCCTTACCCAATCTATTCCTCACATGATCTTATACACTTCTGTAAAATCACCCCTCATCCTCCTGCTCTCTAAGTCATAGTCCTAGCCTGCTCGACCTCCCCCTACAGCTCAGGTCCTCTTCTGATCTCCCAACTATTCAAATTTCTAAAGATTTTTGGCGGCACAGTGTGGCAGCTGGTTGAGCCACTGACAGACTGCAGGAGTAGGTGCTGAGGGACACGCTGAGGCTTAGGTGCAGCCAACGCCAGGACACTGCGGGGGAGAACCACAGTCTAGGGTCCTTCCATTGCTGGACATTGAGGGGCAGAGTCCAGTGGGGACACCCCTCAAACAAGACCAGGGATATCACTCCAGGGGGCCACATGGGCGGCAAGGGTTTTTTTGTATAAAGAATAATGGAGGAGATAACACTGCCGAGTATGACACCAGCAATACTGAAGATTGTAAAAAGAGGTCTTGCACAGTATTTTGAGTTTTTTATATATCTTTATAATAAGCGAGTTCGCTATTCCGACTGTGCATGCCCAGGTCATAGGTCATTCGCGATAAACAGCTGAGCTGCTGTGTGTATACATACCTGCGTTTCATCCGAGGTCAGGATCGAACCCGGGTCTCCGGCGCTGCAAGAGCTGTTCAATTGCTGAACAAGAGCAAACGGGTGATCTCTCCACCGACCCCTTCCCCCTCCCCCCGAGTGTCCCATCCCTGTCCAGGGGCGGCCGGAGATGTCCGGGATGACGAGACACTGGCCCGAATCAATAGCTTACAGCCAGCACTAACTCCAGCTCAACCCTGCTCTAACTCCTGAGGAACCCGTTCCCCGATGGCTGGGGACCGTCAGCTGCACTTCTCACCTTATCCAGTGGCTGTCGGTTAACCCCCTCGGTGCCGGCGAAAGCCGAGCGCCAGTCATCAACGGAGATGCACACAAAATGCTGCAGTAACTCAGCGGGTCAGGCAACATCTCTGGAGAAGGGTCTCGACCCGAAACGTCACCTCTTCCTTTTCTCCAAAGATACTGCCTGTCGGGCTGAGTTACTCCAACACGTGTCTACCTTCGGTGTAAACCAGCGTCTGCAGTTCCTTCCTACAGAGCGACGCCTGTCCGCGGGTAAAGGCACGGCTGGGTCTGGGGGCGGCGGCGTTGCTGCTCCGGGCCCGCTGGGAAGCAGAGGAGCGGGACTCGGGACAAGGACTAGGCCGCAGCCTCGGCCACGCCCTTCCCCTTCCACTGCTCCAGGCCGCTTGGCCCATCCACCAACCTCCCGCCCCCCCAGACAGCCCCCGCCTCAAGTACAATTTCATCGTCGGCGGTGGAGAAAATGGGGCCGACGGTGGTTTACATCGAGATCCTGGGTGGGGGGTAGTGGAGGAGGGAGGGACTGGGGGGATAGAGGGAGAGGCGGTGGGGAGAGGGATGGGAAGAGAGAAGGGGAGAGAGGAACTCGCTATCGCAGCTTCACTGCCGGTCCCGGACACCCCATCTCCGCAAGAACTCCCCGGCACTAGGACAATCCCTCCACCCATCCCCCCCACCCCGGACTGGAGGGAGGGAGGGACTGGGGGACATTGCCCGCCGCTACAACCAACGTGCAAACCCCAGCACTCCCCGCTGAATGTTAAATTAAACATTAAACATTCTGTGAGCAAAACAAAACCCTCCCCCTTCTCTCACCTGCACTTCTCGCCGTCTCTCCGCCGGTCCAGTCTCTCCCCACCTCCCACTCGCATCTGCCCCCCTTCTCTCTCTCGCTGTAACATTTCGCTCTCCTGCTTCCTGGCACTCCCGCTCGCTATTTGTTTTCGCGAAAGACCTTTGACAAATCCCATGATTCCTTGCGTTTTTCAGAATACTGAACTCGTTTATTCTGCATAGTTTATTTTTTTAAAAGAGCCATTGCATCACAGCACTGGAGACCTGGGTTCAATCTCGACCTTCAGTGCTGTCTGCGAGGTGTTTGCATGTCCTTCCTATGACCATGTGGATCATCCCCAGATATTTCTGAATTTCTCCCTTGTCCCAAAGAACTTGCTGATTGCTGGGTTCAATGGCTGCTGTAAATGACTCTCTAGTTGTGGGTGTGTGGAGGGAGGATTAGTGATGAGCGTTGTGAGAGAGAATAGGTCAAGGGGAAATAGATTGGGAATTGGAGTGTGCGCTGAGATCCAGCAAAAACACAATGGACCAAATGGCGGCCTTCTATATTTAAAGAAAACAAAATATGAAGGGTGTGGGATCTACATTTTACTAGCAACTTTTACAGCCCATGATCTTCCCGACTTCAGGGACCATGTACATTTTAGATAGCTCAGGCAGGTACTATCACAACATTTAAAATACATTTAGACAAGTGCGTGGATGGGAAAGGTTTAGAAGGATATGGACCAAATGCTGGCAAGTGGGACTAGTGAAAATGTGGCATTTTGGTCAGTGTGGACAAGTTGGAGCCAGTTTCCATGCTATCTGCCCATCCCACGTCAGTATTACAGGTGACTGCTGACAAATGACACACAACCTCACGCAAACAGAGGTGTGATAATCAGCAGATGACCTTTACAAAGTCATGTTGGTTGAGCTATAAACATTGAGCAAGGTGAGTATACACAATAAGTTCTCTGAAGGGGAGGGGACCGGGAGAGGTTAAATGTCAAAGTCAATGGTGGGAGAAATGAGCTGGTTCTGGGCGAAGTCAACTCAAAACGGGTCGGAGGAGGGGAGCAGAAACAAGGAACTGCAGATACTGGTTCACAGAATAAGTCACCAATTCCCTGTGCCCCCTCTGGACCTATTTCTCCCTTCCTTCTGCCTTCCTCCTCCCCCTCTACCCATATTCCTTCCTCTAGCTTCACAACGCGCAACACTTCAATCCTTTCTGTCTCACACCTTCTGTCTCTCATCTCAGCCCTTTGTCCACCATCTGCCTATTAACCCCCCGCGCCCTGCGTTCACTTATTACCTGTGTTGGAAGGAACTGCAGATGCTGGTCTAAATCCAAGATGAACACAAAATGCTGGGCAGGCAGCTCTGCGGGACAGGCAATTTCTCTGGAGCGAAGGGATGGGTGACATTTCGGGTCGAGATCCTTCTTCAGACTGATCAGTGGAAGAAGGAGCTGCAGATGCTGGTTTTGTATCTATTCACTTATTACTGACCAGCTTTTGCCCTGCCCGGCCCTGCCCCTCCCATCTCCGCCCCCCCTCACAATCCGTCTGAAGAAGTGTCTTGACATGACACATCACCTATCCATGTTCTCAGCAATGCTGACTGACCCAATTGAGTTACTCCAACAATGTATCATTTTGGGAATAAAGATGGTACCGATGAGAACCGCACAGCAGAGGAATGCTGGGAACGTTTGGTGATAGCAGAAGGATTTTTTTTGGGAGCAGAAATAATGAGCCTGGCTCCAAGCCCCCTTCCCTATTCCCCCCCAAATAACACAGAGACCAAGGAACAATGAATGCGTTTTGTGATCCACCTGTCACCGGCTCCCTCTCACCAACCCAACAGTTTAAATGAAGTGAGTTATCAAGAAACAAACAGGAAATATCAGGATTCAAGGGCCCAAGGGAGAGGTTAAGCAGATGTCTAACCCACTGCAGCATTTAGTTTTTTTGCTAAAGATTCATTGGTATGTGGTAAACATTGGCCGCTTCATGCAAATGTTCTTGCCTGTTGTAGGTAGAGGCCAGGTTGTTGTTCGAGAGGCTCTGGTATCTTTTGCTGCTGAAGAGGTTTCCCTGTCTTTTCTGAATGATTTGGTTCTTTACAATCTATATACTTATTAAAAGTCTCATCTTGTAAGTATGTATACAAGTGTGTTTGCGTGTGTGTGTGTGTTTTTCTACCTTCGTCAAAACGCCACGCGCTGGAGTTGAAATTTTTACAGATTATCACTCGCATTATCCTGGTCGACGCAATAAACAGATTTCCTTCACATTTCATGCTATGTCTTAAAAGTTATTCATCATTAAAGTTTAAAAAAAAACAAAACGGCCTTTCAAACAACTCGCAGATTCTTCAAGCAGCTTCGAATGATGTCACAATGCCCCGGCAAGGGGAGGGGGTATCTGCCCTCCCCACCTCCCCAACGGTTTTAACTTCATAAACCACTGATTCTTTCCAATGTGGGGTGGGGGGCTCCACGCTGGAATGTTCTGGAACCCCCCCCCCCCCCCCCGTTGCCTGGCCCGCATGGCCCAGTCGCACTGAAGATGGGGCCTCGCTCGGGTCGGCCCGTGGCTTCGCTTGGGTCAGCGCCAGCCCGCCACCTCGCTTGGGTCCGCGCCCACTCAGTTACATACGTTTATATCTTAATGCACTTAGATTTAAATTAGATATGTTGGTGGGGCAGAATTCATTTACAATCACTCTCGCACCCTCTCACATAGAACATAAGTTCTAGGAGCAGAATTAGGTCATTCGGCCCATCAAGTCTACTCCGCCATTCTCCTGCCTGATCTAATCCTCCAATACTAATCAAGAATCTATCTATCACTGCCTTCAAAACACCCATTGACGGCTTCCACAGCTGTCAGTGGCAATGAATTTCACAGATTCACCATCCTCTGACTAAAGAGATTCCTCCTCATCTCCTTTCTAAAGAAGCATACTTTTAATCTGAGGCTATGGCCTCTGGTCCTAGACTCTCCCACTAGTGCAAACATCCTCTCCGCATCCACTCTATCCAGGCCTTTCCCTATTCGATAAGTTTCAATGAGGTCTCCTCATCCTTCTAAGCTCCAGTGAGTAGAGGTCCAGTGCCTGCACTGTATCTGCGCTGCTGGATCCCCCTGCTCTACATTGTTGCTGTGTCGTGGATGGTGGTGAACTTCATGAAGCATTGTTGGAGCTGTGCTCTCCTGGCAAGTGGGAAGTTGTCACACTCCTGACATGCCTTGTTAACGATGGAAAGGCTTTGGGCTGTCAGAGGAGTGACTTGGTCTGCCTGAGCATCTCCAACATCCTTGTCTCTGTAACATTTAGTTTATGAATTACTTTTAATACATTGATACCTGTGAAGAGGCCAGGGAACACTTGACGGCTCCAACAAACCTGGTCTAATATTAAAACAGCAATGTGCTGCTCGACGGCGCCCCCACATGCTCACCTGCAGTAAATGAAGTAAATGTCATGGTTTACCAGAATGACAGACACAAAGTGCTGGAGTAACTCAGCGGTTCAGGCAACATCTCTGGAGAAAAAGGATGAGTGACGTTTCGGGCCGGGACCCTTCTTCGGACTGCTGGAGACTTAAGGTCAGACTGAAGAAGGGTCCCGACCTCCTTTCTCCAGAGATGCTGCCTGAGCTGCTGAGTTACACCAGCACTTTGCGTCTATCTTTAGTACTAACCAGCAGCTGCAGTTCTTTGTTTCTACATTTTACCAGAATGATGTCTGGATTAGCGGGTATTAACTTCAGGGAGAGGTTGGACAGACTTGGATTGTTTTCACTGGAAGGCCAGAGGTCGCGGGGAGACCTGAAAAACAAATAAAATTATGACAGGGGCAGCCAGTGGGAATCTATTTCCCAGGATGGAAATATCAAATACTAGAGGGCGTAGCTTTAAGGTGAGAGTGGCAGTGTTTAATGGACGTGTAAGAAGGAACTGCAGATGCTGGTTTACACTGAAAATAACACAAAATGCTGGAGTAACAGCGTTGAGGCACCATCTCTGGAGAAAATTAGGTGACGTTTTGGGTTGGGACCTTCTTCAGACTGATAAATGTAAGTGTTCCGACCCAAAACATAATCAACTTTTCTCCGTAGACGCTACCTGACCCGTTGCGTTACTCCAGTATTTTGTGTCTATCTAAGGTTTAAAGGGGATGTGTGGGGCAGGATTTATTTTACACAGAGGGTGGTGAATGTCAGGAAAGCATTGCCAAGGTTGGAGTCTGAGACAGAAACGATAGTCGCATTTAAGAGGCTTTTGGATAGGCACATGGATATGCAGGGAATGGATTATGTGCAGGCAGATAAGAGGTGGTCTCTGCATCATGTTCGGCACAGATATTGTGGGCCGAAGGGCCTGTTCATGCGCTGTACTGTTCTATGGTCCCCAGAAACCGACAGGACAGGGAGTGAACTTGCCTCCATGGCCAATGTAATGATCGTCCATTTTGCTACAGAATGAAGTGGGGTCAAAGTGTTGTTGTCTCCATGAGTACACAAGAGCTCTTGTCACATGTACTTTCAGAGTGACCCAGCAAGATGCACAGGAGTATAACACAAAGTGCTGGAGGAACTTAGCGGGTCGGGTTTGTCGAGGACATGGATAGGTGACGTTTCAGATCAGGACCCTTCTTCTGACTGATGGTAGTAAGGGGAAGAAAGCGGGAAGAAAGATGTTTAGAGATACATCGTGGAAACCAATGATCACCCATAGACTAACAGTATCCTACACACTAGGGACAATTTACAATAGGTGACGTTTCGAATCATGACCTTCTTCAGACTGAGGCTTGATCTGGAGAAGGGTCTTAACCTGAAACGTCACCTATTCCTTTTCTCCTGAGATACTGCCTGACCTGCTGAGTTACTCCAGCATTTTGTGTTTATCGTACATGCAGCTAATGTTGGGTCTTAACAATGCGCAAACTGGAAACGCACAGAGTGATTTTATTTTATTGATGCCAGGGCAGAATTGTTTCCAGGAACACACTCCATTGCCAAGTCAGTCCAGACAAACCCTACTTTATGTAGTAAGAACGGCTTAGGAGGGTCCTGACCCGAAAGGTCACCTATCCTTGTCTCCAGAGATGCTGCCTGACCTGCTGAGTTACTCCAGCACTTTGTGTCTTTCTGTAGGATTGTGTTTATTTGCGTGTTATGTTGAATGGTCATAGCCCTCACTACATACGTGATCACGTTTAACAAAATAATTTTACACAAAGCGCCATCATGCCAGGTGGAGTGTGAATGTTCATTTGTTAACTAGAACGTTCCCATTCTTGATCAAAATGTAAACTATGGAAGGAACTGACCCGCGGAGTAACTCCAGCACTTTGTGTCTATCTTCAGTATAAACCAGCATCTGCAGCTCCTTCTTACACAATGTAGGCCGCCATGCGGGAGAAATAATAACAAGTGTATAACTCAAGTGTCCCTTTTTATCAGCTGTGTGCTACACACCTAACGACGCCATCAGAAGCTCCGAACCATTACCAGGCCGTGTGCCGGGCGCTGTTCGCCGAATCCATGGAGTTACAAACCTTCCTGGCCAAAATAAAAGCTGCTAAAGAGGTAAGAGCATCAGTTTGCATGAGACAAACCAGTCCGGTTGCAACTCATTGGTCAAGCTACTGAAATCACGTAAAGGGCGGCTCAGTGGCCTAGCTAGTTGAATTGTTGCTTCTCAGCGACAGAGACCCGGGTTTGACCCTGACCTTGGATGCTTTCTGTGTGGGGTATGCACGTTCTCCTTGTGACACGCTGGGTTTCCTCCGGGTTCTTCGGTTTTGTCCAACACACGCCAAAGCTGCGTGGGTTTGTATGTTAATGGCCTCTGTAAAATTGCCCCTAATGTGTTGGGAGTTGGTGAGAAAGTAGGATAACATAGAACTAGTGGCAATGGGTGATAGAAGATCGGCAGGGACTTGGTGGGCTGAAGGGCCTGTTTCCAGGCTGTATCTCCAAACTAAAATAAAACTACATGGTAGCTTCCTGTTGCAAGAAATAAGTTAACATGTATGACATACTAATTATTTGTTCTGGTTAATTTCTACATTGCATATAATCTCACACTTGATATCCCAATATGCAAGATCATATAGTCATGCTTGCCCATGCTGGCCAACATGTCCCATCTACGCTCCTCCCATCTTCTTGCGTTTGGCCCATATCCCTCTAAACCTGTCCTATCCATGTACCTGTCTAAATGTTTCTTGCACATTATGATAGTACCTGCCTCAATTACATCCTCCGGCAGCTCGTTCCAAACATCAACCACCCTTTGTGTACAAAACAGTTACCCCTCGGGTTCCTATTAAATATTTTCCCCCCTCACCTTAAACCTATGTCCTCGATTCCCCTAATCTAGCTAAAAGTCTCTGTGCATTTACCTGATCTATTCCTCTCATGATCCTGTACATCTCAACCTGTAGAAGATCAAGTGGACAAGTGAATGTACAATATTTTACCCTATCTATTCACCTCATGATTTTATACATTTCTGTAAGATCACCCATCAGCTTCCTGCGCTCCAAGGAAACACATCTAGCCAGCTCCAGCTCTCTCTCTAGCTCAGGCCCTTGCGTCATGGCAACGTTCTCTATTGTGCACCTTTTCAAGCTTCACGACATCTTCCCCATAACAGAGTGATCAAAACACCTAAAGTAAAGATGGCTATTTGACTGTCAGCATGGATATGTGGCTGAGGGCCTGTGTTATTTGGGATCTGAGACTTACATGCAGAGGAACACACCACAAATCAACCTTCAGAGTTAAAATTAATACTTTAAAGTATTCCCAAAATAGAGATTGCTGATTCTCCCATCCAATTGTTGAGTAATTACAGGTTTCTCTGCTGAACTGTCAGCTTCTGATGAAATGTTATAATTTGAGTCATTAAATCTACTCTGGTATTAAAATCAGACATCATTGCTTTTTCAATGAAGCTAATAAGAATGTCAACGTAACGGGAGGGTCTAGAACCAGAGGGCACAGCCTTAGAATAAAAGGACGTACCGTTAGAAAGGAGATGTGGAGGAATTTCTTTAGTCAGTGGTTGGTGAATCTGTGGAATTAATTGCAGACAGCTGTGGAGGCCAAGTCGTTGGTTATTTTTAAAGCAAAGATTGATAGGATCTTGATTAATAACGGACTTCAAAAGTTACAGGGTGAATGCAATAATGGGGTTGAGAAGGAACAATAGATCAGCCATGATGGAATGATGAGCAGACCTGATGGGGCCGAATGGCCTAATTCTGCTTGATTGTCTCATGATCTTATGATAAAGAAACATCTGTATTTCTGTAGCACCTTTCATATCCCTATTTAGGAAGTTGCAAAGCATATGATGAGGGTCAGTACCTCAGTTCAACGACCCTTCATTGGAGCTGGGGCAATACTAAGACTACTTGTCCCACCTGCCTACGTTTGGCCCAGATTCCTCTCAATGGGCGAAAAAGCATTCAGAAAATGGCACCCAAGACAGGTGACTCTCTGCATGCTGGTCCTGAAATGGACCTGCTATCACCCATTACAATCACGCCACTCTTTTAAACCTCTACTCCAACAACAGATTCCCTTTATCCTGTATCTGTACACTGTGATTATAATCATGTCTAGTCTTTCCGCTGACTGGATCGCACGTTACGAAATAATATTATTCCTCTGTGCCTCAGTACATGTTACAATAAACTGAATTAAACAAGAAAGCTTTAAGTTCCAGGAAGGGGTAGGAGTGGGGAGAAAAGAGGGAATGTCTGTGATAGATTGCAACATAAAGTTGCATTCCGCTTCCCTCCACATTCAGTGTTCCCCAGGGATCATCCACACTGTGACTCTCTGGTTTCCGTGTCCGTCCCCACCATCTCTCCCTGTCTCACAGGTGCCCTTGTGACACCTGCCCTTTAACCTCTTTCATTCCCATCGTCCCAGGACTTAAACAGTCCTTCCGGATGAAGCAGAGATTCCTCTACTTTACCTTGCTCCTTTACTTTAGACTTTCCTTTACTTTATTGTCATGTGTACTGAGGTACAGTGAAAAGCTTTTGTTGCATGCCAAGCAGTTAGTCGAAAGACAATACATGATTTTGATCGAGCCATTCACAGTGTACAGATACATGATAAGTGAATAATATTTAATGCAAGTTAATGCCAGTAAACCCTGATCAAAGATAGTCCGAGGTTCTCCAATGAGGTAGATAATAGTTCAGGACTGCTCTCTAGTTGTGGTAGGATGGTTCAGTTGTCTGATAACAGCTGGGAAGAACTGTCCCTGAATCTGGAGGTGTGTGTTTTCACACTTCTATATCTTTTGCCCGATAGGAAAGGGGAGAAAGAAGGAGTGACCGGGATAACTTGTCCTTGATTATGCTGGTGGTCTTGCCGAGGCAGCGTGAGGTGTAAATGGAGTCAGTGGGAGGTTGGTTTGTGTGATGGTCTGGGCTGTGTCCACAATTCTCTGCAATTTCTTGCAGGCTTGGATAGAGCTGCTCCCAAACCAAGCAGTGATGCATCCCGATAAAATACTTTGTAGTGATACAGAGCGGAAACGGGCTCTTCGCCTCACCGAGTTCGCATTTACCAGTGATCACCCCATACACTTGCACTATCCTACATAATGGGAACAATTTACAATTTTTAACGAAGCCAATTAACTTACAAACCTGCACGTCTTTGAAGTGTGGGAGAAAACTGGAGCACCCGGCGAAAACCCACGCAGTCAGAGGGAGAACGTACAAACTCCGCACAGACAGCACCAGAACTCAGGATTGAACCTGGGTCTCTGGCACTGTAAGGCAGCGACTCTACCCGCTGTGCCACTCTGCCATCTTCCCATCTACTGTACTGGCCACCTTGTTGACTTCTAAATGTTGGTGACACCAGACGCATCGGATGTCCATTAGAGGAACATGTCTACTCAGGGTTGGTCATAACGTTGCCCGTAACGTTAATTCCCACTCCCACTCTAATCTCTCTCTCTCTCTCTCTCTCTCTCTCTCTCTCTCTCTCTCTCTCTCTCTCTCTCTCTCTCTCTCTCTCTCTCTCTCTCTCTCTGCCTTTAGCCTCCCACCCTGTTCAGAAGAATCCCAATATAAATTGGGGCAACAGCACCAAAGGCTTCAACTGGTTACTAATTGTATCTAATGTGTGGTACATCTGATTAGTTTGGATAGGCTGCAAAATAAACATCATTGCGCCTCGGTGCAGGTCATACGCCGTGTAAACAGGCCCTTCGGCCCAACTTACCCACACTGACCAACATGTCCCAGCTATACTAGTCCCACACGCCTGTGTTTGGCCCATATCCCTCCAAACCTATACTACCCATGTAGGGACAGGTTTTTAAGGACAGCAGGCAATAATAAACCTAAATCTTGGGAATCAATATTGACTTCACCAATTGCAGGTAACCAGACGTTTTCTTGATGTTGGATGTTGGTATCAGTTTCAATTTGTAGATTGTTCCCCCCCCCTCCCTCCTCCATCGTTACTGCTGGTTTATAAAGCAATTGTTGCCATGGCAATCTTGGTCCACACTCTATCCCATTCCTTCTGACCTCTCCACCCCTCCTTTCTCTGCAACTTGTTTCTTGACTTTTCCAGTTCGAATGAGCCGTCACGATTCCTATGTTTCTCTCTCCACAGAAGCTATCTGTTCTGTAAGCATTTTCAGCATTATTTCTATCTAAAATCTACCGTGTTCTGTTCCAAAGAGAATTCTCTGATAGAGTCGATCTCACATATGCACATATGTTATTAATAGAACAAGAAAGTACTGGTGGATTAAGACCATAGGACATAGGAGCAGAATTACGCCGCTTGCCCATCGAGTCTACTCCGTCATTCGATCATGGCTGATCTATCTTTTGCCTTCTCCCCATTATCCTTACTAATAATCCCCATAACCCTTACTAATCAAGAACATCAATCTCCGCTTTAAAAATATCCATTGACATGGCCTCCACAGGGCAATGAATTCCACAGATTCACCATCTTTTGACCAAAGAAATTCCTCCTCATCTCCTTTCTGAATGTGTGTCCTTTTATTCTAAGACTGCCTTCTGGTCCTGGACCATCCCACCAGTGGAAACATCCTTTCCTCAACCACTCACTCTAGGCCTGATCTAACTGTGTAGCTCTTTCAAAGAGCTGACATAGGTGCGATGGGCAGAACAGCCTCCTCCAGTACTGTGCCATTGTATGGTTTGATGGTCCTAATATGTTGGTGTTAATTGGCAGAATCTGAAGAGGATGCAGGCACTGAACAAGGACGTGAGCTGCCAACCCAACATGGAGCTGGATGAGCTCAACAACTTTGACTGGGTAAGTTGCCACCATCAGGCACTCAGCATCTGATGTCTTTATACCATAAGCCCTTGTTGTTACGGACCTCTTCATAATGAATTTTGGTTATAGCGGACAAATCTACCGACCTTCACCGCCACCCGCAGCTCGCAC
The DNA here is from genome assembly GCA_963514005.1 of Raja brachyura. The sequence continues at coordinate 28,597,338 of OY740784.1, read as the reverse complement.
CGCCTCCCTCGGTCACATCCAGGCCGTGCCTGCTGTCGCCACTGCCATGGCCAACCGGTACCTGCACTTCAGCTGCCCGCGGGCCGCGACCATCGCCACCTCTCCCCCGTCCGCCAGCAGGCCCGAGCTGTCAACTCGCATGGATTCCATGCCCAGTTCCAGACTGAGAGTCTGAAGAAGGGTTTCGACCTGTAACGTCACCTATCCATGTTCTCCAGGGATGCTGCCTGACCCGCTGAGTGACTCCTCCACTTGTGTCCTTGTGTGTATTAACCAACATCTGCAGTTCTTTGTCTAGGCTACATACAATATTACTCGCTAATCCCTATTCGATTATTGTGGACAAACACCCCCTTCCCCCCCCACAATGGTCAGTTACATGCGTTTGAGGGAATGAATGAGGGAGCAGTGCCGAAGGGACTACTCTACTGAGTGGCACAATTCGGGGGTACTATATCTAGAGGCCTTATGGATAAATCTCCTTGAGATGGGCCGTTTGGGGACCTCTAGCTCATGTTAATGCGCAGATCCTGACCTCTCTGCTTGTTCCATTGGCGGTTGGTTCCTGTTGAGTGGTGAATCTGTGGAATCACACAGAGAGTGGTGAATCTGTGGAATTCTCTGCCACAGAAGGTAGTTGAGGCCAGTTCATTGGCTATATTTAAGAGGGAGTTAGATGTGGCCCTTGTGGCTAAAGGGATCAGGGGGTATGGAGAGAAGGCAGGTACAGGATACTGAGTTGGATGATCAGCCAGGAGCATATTGAATGGCGGTGCAGGTTCGAAGGGCCGAATGGTCTACTCCTGCACCTATTTTCTATGTTTCTATGAGTGTCTACTAACGACAACTAACGCCTGTTCATCTCCAGGCATGCTTCTGGGTCCAAGTGATGAGGGATTTGCGGAACGGCGTGAAGCTGAAGAAGGTGCAGGAGAGACAGTACAACCCGCTACCCATTGAGTACCAGCTCACGCCCTACGAGATGCTGATGGACGACATCCGATCCAGAAGGTACACCCTACGGAAAGTCATGGTGAGTTCTCATCACCCGCCTGTTCCTGTCTGGTGGAGAGCAGCGGCGCCGTGGTGCAGCCGGCTGATCCACTGTCTCACAGCGCCGGAGACACGGGGTTTGATCCTGGCCTCGGGTGCTGTTTGTGTGGAGTTTGCACGTTCTCCCCGTGATTGCGTGGGTTTTCTCTGACGGCTCCATTTTCCTTCCACATCCCACAGACGTGCGGGTTTGTAGGTTAATTGGCCTCTGTAAATTGTCCCTAGTGTGTAAGATAGAACTGACGATTGGCGCGGACTCAGTGGGCCAAAAGGGGCTGTTTCCACGCTGTATCTCTGATCTAAACTAAACGTTGCCAAATATAGAACATAGAATAGTTCAGCACAGGAACGGGCTCTCCAGCCCACAATGTCTGTGCCCACCGTGATGCCATCTAGTGCTATAAGGCGGTAACTTCATCACTGCTGCCCCTCTGAAGCTCGGAAAAGTGTGCGCTTACCGTTCCACTGGACAAAACCTCAGTGACAGCCCTTCGATAACTGGACGTCCAAAGTTAAATTCTTCGGGGTACTGAGAGGAACAGTAAGGTGTAGAAGCACCAGACCAGGTGTGTCTACTTATGCAGTTGGGTACTTGACGGTCGGCATGGATGTGGTGGACCGAAGGGCCTGTATCTTTGCAGCCTTGACTACGTCTCTCTGACATCAACTTGCAATCATGTGTTATTGGCTGGGGATCAAAAAAGGCCATAAAACTCTTATTGCCTTGTTTGTGTTCATCATGTGCACTGATTGTTCAAGGATTGCCTGAAGCGGCTTATTTCTTGTCTTACCCTTTGGAAGGATGAGAGGGAATCTTATTGAAACATATAAGATTGTTAAGGGTTTAGACACGCTAGAGGCAGGAAACATGTTCCCGATGTTGGGGGAGACCAGAACCAGGGGCCACAGTTTAAGAATAAGGAGGAAGCCATTTAGAACAGAGATGAGGAAACACTTTTTCACACAGAGAGTTGTGAGTGTGACATTCTCTGCCGCAGAGGGCGGTGGAGACCGGTTCTCTGGATACGTTCAAGAGAGAGCTTGATAGGGCTCTTGAAGGTAACGGAGGCAGGGGATATGGGGAGAAGGCAGGAACGGGGTACTGATTGGGGATGATCAGCCATGATCACATTGAATGCCAGTGCTGGCTCGAAGGGCTGAATGGCCTACTCCTGCACCTATTGTCTATTGTCTAAAAGCTTTTGTTTGTGTGCTATCCAGTTAAAGAAAATACTATAAATGAATACATTCAAGCCGTACACGGTGCACAGATAAGGGTGCAATATTTAGTGCAAGACATAGCTTTGAACATGGAAGAGTACAACACAGGAACGGGGCTTATGGCTCACAAGGTTTGTGCCAGACATGATGCTATGCGGGTTTATGGGAGTTGAAGGAAATGTGAGGAGAATTAAAATGTCGTTAACATTGGGTTCATGGTAATGGGCGGTCGATAGTTAGTGTAGACTCTGTGGGCTGAAGGCCTGTTGTACCATGTCCATGACTATCATAAACTCCAGTGACTAGACGGTACAGCCAAACGGAGCATGGACTCTTTAAGGGAGCATATTTAGTTACAGGATACAAAGAGTCTCTTGCCCAGAGTGAGGCAATCGCGAGCCAGGGGACATAGGTTTAAGGTGAGGGGCGAAAGATTTAATACGAACCTGAGGGGTAACTTTTCCACACAAAGGATGGTGAGTGTGTGGAACAAGCTGCCGGAGGAGGTAGTTGAGCCAGGGACTATCACAATGTTTAGGAAACATTTAGACAGGTAAATGGATAGGATTGGTTTAGAGGGATATATTAGCCAAACTAGCAAATGTGACTAGTGTAGATGGGACATGTTGGTCAGTGTGGCCAAGTTGGGTGAAGGGCCTGTTTCCACACTGTATGACTATGATATAAATGATATGACTATAGGGGCAAGGTCAGTATTTATTGTTCATCTCTACTTGCCCCTGCACTGAGGAGGTCATTAAGAGTCAACCACATCGATGGGATTGAAGACATATTGGTCACAGTGGGAAAGGGCAGCAGAATAAGTTGCCCCCCTCTGTCCACCCCCCCCCTCTTTCCCCCCTCACTCTCTCTCTCTCCCTCCCCCTCTCTCCCCCCTCCCTCCCCCTCCCCCTCTCCCCCCGCTCTCTCCCCCTCTCTCCCCGCTCTCTCTCTCCCCCTCTCCCCCTCCCCTCCCACTGATAAATGCCATTTTGTCAATTTAATTAGAACGGGAACAAACTACTAACTCATTGTCAGCTCATGTTTGTTTTCTATCATTGCAGTTTCCTTTATAATGGACTGAAGGTGTTCCCTCTTGGATTGGATTTATCGTAGTTTGATTGAGGCATAAATGTTTGAGACTTAACTGCACATTGAAAGGGAAAGCAAGGACAAGCAGAGCCTTTGTATTGATCTGCAGTTGAACGTTAGCAGCAGGCTAACGTAGTGTAGTGTAGCATGCCTGCTGTCCATAGATTACAGGCATGTTGCATTGAATCTGACCCAATTGGAAGAAAAGTATTATTCGACACTTGTAGCCATGGGCAGTAGGAAGTGTGATGTCTCTTATGATGTTGAGAAGTTGGACGGCGGTCAAAAGATGATTCACGTTGTTTACCAGCGGGTTGTGTTGATGTCTGAGATCTCTCCATGCCGGTGACTGGGTTGTTCATCCCTTGGAGTAAATGTAAGGTCCAGGTGTATGCAGAACTAAGCAGTCTTGAGGCAGTAAACCATATGAAAGGACTTTAATAATGGTGCTAAGAATGGCGACGCTGGCAGGTGTAAAGGGCCTGTCCCACTTTCACGACCTAATTCACAACCTCTGCCGAGTTTGCCCTTGACTCATACTCGCAGCATGGTCGTCACGAGGTCGTAGGAGGTAGGTCGTAGCAGGTCGTAGGTACTCGTGGCATCAAGTAGGTCAGGGAATTTTCTAGCATGATGAAAAATGTTCACGAGTAAAAAAGGTTGTGAAAGTGGGACAGGCCCTTAAATATGCAAAAAACAATGTCACTGTGCAGTCGCGTATGTGACAAATAAAGCAGCATTGACCATTTGAAAAAACAGGGAACATTTTATTTTGCTGCACTGGTTAAAATAGGATATTGTCTCCGGTTAGCTCAGACGGCACGTAGAGTTGCTGCCTTACAGCACCAGAGACCCAGATTTCATCCTGACTACGGGTGGTGTCTGTACAGGTTTTCATCAGGTGCTCACGTTTCATCCCACATTCCAAAGACATATGGGTTTGTACATTAATTGGCTTCTGTAAATTGTCCCGAGATTGTAGGATAGTGCTAGCGTACGGGGTGATCACTGGTCAGCGCGGACTCGGTGGGACGAAGTGCCTGTTTCCGCACTATCTCTAAAGTCTAATGTTCTCAGCAGTTCCTCGCTTGGTGTACACACTGGGGATTAATCCACACTCCCCAACACTGTCTGGAGTGGGTGGTTAAATAGGGCAGCACAGCGGTAGAGTTGCTGCCTTACAACGCCAGGGACCCAGATTTCATCCTGACTACGGGTGGGATCTGTTCAGAGTTTATACATTCTCCCTGTGACCGCATGGGTTTTTGCCGGGTGCTCGCATTTCCTCCCACATTGAGAACCATATGATGTAGGTTTAAGGTGGGGGGGGGGGGAATATTTAACAGGAACCTGAATGGTGGGTGTATGGAACGAGATGCAGGAGAAGGTATTTGAGGCAGGTGCTATCACGACATTTAAGAAGCATTTAGACAGGTATATGGATAGGACAAGTTTAGGGGGATATGGGCCAAATGCAGGCATGTGGGATTAGTGTAGATGGGACACGTTGGTCGGCGTGGGCAAATTGGACTGAAGGGTCTGTTTCCATGCTGTATGACTCTGTCTCTAACAAATAAGCTTTTTGCTGTACCTCGGTACACGTAACAATAATAAACTAAACCACCAGGGGCGCCGGGGAGAAGGCAGCCCTGCCGGCAGTCTGTTCGTTTTTTCATCTTTTTGCTATTTTTAGCATTTGTTAAAAGTTTGTTTTAATATATTTCAGTTTGGTTTTGTGGGGGGAGGGGATCGGGGAAACTTTTTTTCAAGTTCCTACCTTCCCGGACATGTGATCACATTCTCCGGGCTCTGCGGCCGACCCACGCTGGAGCTGGAGGCCTCCTCGGACTGTCGTGAGCCCCACCACAGACTTAATGCGGGCGTGGACCTAACATCGGAGCGGATCCCTTGCCTGTGACCGCTCCCACCGCGGCCTGCGGAATTACCATTAAGGGATCGCAGTCTCGGGAGAGGCTAGTCGGGAGCTCCAACGCAGCAGAAGGTTCGACCAGCCCCGACGCGAGGTTTGATCGCCCGGCGCGGGGAGCTGACAACACCCCGACGCCTCGACGCGGAGGGACCGAACGCCACCGGCTACGGGAGTCAAGATCGTCCTGTCATCGGAGGGCTCGAGGACCCTGGCCGAGGAAGAACAAAAGGAACGGCTTGAACCTTATTTTGCCTTCCATCATAGTGAGGAATGTGTAGGAGTCACTGTGGTGGATGTTCATGTTAAAATGTGTTTTTGAGTCTGATGTTTTTTAATTGTATGACTGACCTGGCCAGTGAAATTCCTGGTATGTTGCAAAACATACTTGGTGAATAAAATCTGATTCTGAAACTGATAGAAGTTAAAAAGTTAAAGACCCAAGAACATGTGGGGATGTTTCATAAGTTATGTCCCCATGTTTCAACAGCAGGAAAATTGATTGTTTTTGCACCTCTGGTAGATAGTCTTTGCCCCGACATTGAGTAATGTCATGATGAAAGTCAACTTTGTCAAGTCATTGGCACATTATGATTTTTGTTTTGGTCCTTGGTGAATGAGGCAATACTTTGGCATTGCTAATCAGGGAAAACCAGCTTCTGAATCACACCGTGTTTACTGTGTTTTATGTAGGAAGATATGAAGTAAGCTAGCTGCCTTTATTACACCGTGACATTTTTGGAATGTATATTGACATTATGGGAAATTCTTCAACAGCGTAAAATATACTCGAGACACTTTTTATGCAATGGGGAATTTTGTTCAGTTTGCCTCCTGGTGAACAGGTGGCACGGTGGCACAGCGGTAGAGTTGCTGCCGTATAGTGCTAGAGACCCGTGGTGGGTGCTGCGTGTACGGAGTCTGCACGTTCTCCCTGTGGCCGCGTGGTCTTTCCGGGTGTTCTGGTTTCCTCCCACACTCCAAAGACGTATAGTTTGTGGGCTAATTGGCTTTGGTAAAATTATAAATTTGTGTGTAGGATAGTGTTAGTGTTGTGGGATGGTTGATCGGCGTGGACTCAGTGGGCCCCCGAAGCGCCTGATTCCAAGTTGTATTTCTAAAGTCTATAGTAAATCAGATTTGTGTCTTATCTCTTATAGCGGTGTTTTGCGGTGCATCATGAGGGGAAAATATAGGGTGAATGCACTGAATGTTTTACCCAGAGGAGTGTAATTGAGAACCAGACGACATAGTAGGTTTAAGGTGAGCGGGGAAAGATTTAATAGGAACCTGAGGGGCAACATTTTCACTCAGAGGGTGGTGGGAACATGGAACGAACTGCCAGAGGAGGTAGTTGAGGTAGGTATTATAACACCATTCAGAAATCACCTGGACAGGTACATGGATAAGAAATGTTCAGAGGGATATGTGCCAGGCACGGGTAATTGGGACCATGGGAAGGCAGTGTGTCAATGTCCACCGGGCAAATTCCTCAGCTAATGTGGTGTAATGTGGGCAGGAAGGGAAATACCAGAGGTCACACCAAAATCCACCTGGATGAGTCATTCACACAAGCTGCACTCTGCACTCTGCATCTTCCCTTTGAGAATATCACCTATCCATGATCAGGATCGAACCCGGGTCTCTGGCGCTGTGAGGTAGAAGCTCTACTGCTGCGCCATCGTGCTGCCCTTTACTCATTCAGTGCCCAGTGTGTGGAGCCCGAGGCTGCAACGTGCGTGAGGTGTTGGTTTGCTGAGCTCCATCAGGACAGTCCAGGTTCAGGCATCTCTCTTCTCAACGACCCATGACTTAACAACCCCACCCCCACCCAACCTGAGATACCACGCAGTGATCACTGCCGTCAATTCCATGCGTGGACAGTAATTTAGTTTCTATATATTTGTGCAAATGTCTTTTAAAAGTCAAAATTGTATTCACTTTATTTTAGTTCAGTTTAGTTTATTGTCATATTGTCCTCTTCATTACAAGAGGATTTCAGTACAGGAGTAAAGAGGTTCTTCTGCAGTTGTATAGGGCTCTGGTGAGACCACATCTGGAGAATTGTGTACAGTTTTTGTCTCCTAATTTGAGGAAGGACATCCTTGTGATTGTGCAGCTTAGGTTCATGAGATTGATCCCTGGGATGGCGGAACTGTCATATGAGGAAATATTGAAAAGACTAGGCTTGTATTCACTGGAATTTAGAAGGATGAGGGGCAATCTTATAGAAACATATGGACAAACTAGGTGCAGGAAAAATGTTCCCAATGTTGGTCGAGTCCAGAACTAGGGGCCACAGTCTTAGAATAAAAGGGAAGCCATTTAAGACTGAGGTGAGAAAAAAAATTTCACCCAGAGAGTTGTGAATTTGTGGGATTCCCTGCCACAGAGAGCAGTGGAGGCCAAATCACTGGATGGATTTAAGAGAGAGTTAGATACTCTAGGGGCTAGTAGAATCAAGGGATTTGGGGAGAAGGCAGGCACGGGTTATTGATTGGGGACGATCAGCCATGATCACAATGAATGGCGGTGCTGGCTCGAAGGGCCGAATGGCCTCCTCCTGCACCTATTTTCTATGTTTCTATGTACTGAGGTACATTGAAAAACTTTTTTGTTGCGTGCTAGCCAGTCAATGGAAAGACAATACATGATAACAATCGAGCCGCCCACAGTGTACAGATACATGATAAAGGGAATAATGTGAATAGCGTTTAGTGCAAGCCTCCTTTTGCCCTGGTATTTTATTGAATTTGAATGTTTAATCGATAATGTTTCATTATTAATGTTTAATGTTTTATGTGCCATTCCTAACTGTCACTATACGTCATGTTGTCACTTGCGGGCGGAGCACGAAGGCAAATTCCTTGTATGTGATTACTTGGCCAATAAACTTATTCATAAACTTATTCATTCATAAAGTCCAGTAAACCCGATCAAAGATAGTCCGAGGGCCTCCAATGAGGTAGATAGCAGCTCAGGGCTGCTCCCTAATTGTTGGTAATTGCCTGATAACAGCCGGGAAGAAACTGTCCCTGAATCTGGAGGTGTGGGTTTTCGCATTTCTATACCTTTTGCCCGATGGGAGAGGGGAGAAGAGGGAGTGGCTGGGGTGCAACTCGTCCTTGATTGTGCTGGTGACATTGCTGAGGCAGTGCGAGGAATAAGTGGAGCTATTGGAAGGGCGGTTGGTTTTTTTTGATGGTCTGGGCTGCGTCCACAATTCTGTGCAATTTCTTGCAGTCTTGGATGGAGCTGTTCTCAAGCCATGTAACGATGTATCCTGATAAAATGCATCTGTAGAAGGTGGTGAGAGTTGCTGGGGACGTGCCCAACTTCCTCAGCCTTGCAGTCTTTTTCTTTGCAGTCATGTAGAATTAAAGCGCAATTTCTGTATTTGAGTCTTTGTGATGCAAGCAGATTCTTCATTGTACCTATACCTCAGGTAAACTTGACTTGACATGCATGTTCTCCATATGTCTAGGTGTTCCATTCTGATGTTCCTTCACCGCTCTTTGTTACAGCCTTGCTTCAATTCCAAGATCTCGATGTAACTTGTCCTTATTCCTCTGCTGCAGGTCAATGGGAGCGTTCCTCCCAAATTGAAGAAAAGTGCTCACGAAATGATCCTGGATTTTATCCGCTCTCGTCCGCCGTTAAACCCTGTAAGTACAGTGGATTTCCAGAATTCCCAAAACCTCTGGCAACCTTATAAAGCAGCCTGATAGCTCTGTCAGTCGTGAGTGCGGATCGAGGAGTCTGAAGATTTGCTCAAAGTGCTGGAGTAACTCAATGGGACAGGCAGCATTGCTGGAGAGAAGGAACGGGCGACGTTTCGGGTTGAGACCCTTCTTCATACTGCAGAGTCGGGAGAGGGAGACTAGAGGTATGGCAAGGTTCAGAAAGAGGGGTATGGACGTGACGGCACTTTATTCATGGCTCCTGGTTTTGGATGTTTTCCGCAGGTTTACTCTGTCTGTTTCATCCACAACTTCACCTCTGAGGTTCCAAGATCTTTAAAGCAAAAGGCCTACCCTGCTTTGATTAGACCTGAGAGGTACAGTGCGGAAATAGGCCCTACAGCAAACCCGTGTCCGCGCTGACCAGCGATCACCCTGTACACTACCACTATCCAATACCCTAGGGACAATTTACAATGTTACTAAAGCCAATTAACTAACGAACAAGCTTTGGAGTGTAGAAAGAAACGGAGCACCCGGAGAAAACCCACACGGTCACAGGAAGAATGTACAAACTCCACACGGACAACACTCGCAGTCATGATCGAACCCAGGACGTAAGGCAGCAGTCTGAAGAAGGGTTCCAACCCAGGGACTCGCCCATCCTTATCCTGCAGAGATGCTACCTGACCCGCTGAGCTAGTCCAGCACTTTGTGTCTATCTTCGCTGTCAGACAGCAACTCCACCGCTGCTGCACTGTGCTGATCTTTTCCAGTCAGTGTTTTAACAGATTGTTATGTGTTATTTTGGCCAAAGGCATCTGCCCGGAAACTGAAGCCCACCCCTCCTCGGCCCCGAAGTCTTCACGAAAGGATATTAGAGGAGATCAAGTCCGAGCGGAAGCTACGGCCCGTGTCGCCTGATGAGATCAGGCGGAGTCGATTCGGTGAGTCCGCTCAGCGTGGGTTTCCATGGTTACAAGTGTTTATGCATCTGCTTCTCGTGTTGCAGCTTCATTAAATACTTTGCTTATTCTGCATTTTGGAGTATTGCAGGAAGTTGTGGTCGCCCCATTACAGGAAGGTTGTGGAGATTATAAGTCATACAGTGTGGAAACAGGCCCTTCGGCCCAACATCCACACATCGACCAACATGCTCCACCTACACTAGTCCCACCTGCCTGCGTTTGCCCCTTATCCCTCTAAACCTATCTGATCCATGTCCCTGTCTAAGGTAGACACAAAATGCTGGAGTAAGTCTGCGGGACAAGCAGCATCTCTGGAGAGAAGGAATTATTTATCTCCAGAGATGCTGCCTGTCCCGCTGAGCTACTCCTGCATTTTTTGTCTACCTTCGATTTAAACCAGCATCTGCAGTTATTTCCTACACATGTACATATCTAAATGATTCTTAAAAGTTGCAGTAGTACCTGCCTCAGCTACCTCCTTCAGCAGCTTGTTTCATACTCCCACCACCCTCTGTGTAAAAATGTTACCCCTCAGGTTCCTATTAAATCTTTCCCACTCACCTTAAATATATTTCTTCTGGTTCCTGATGTGGGAGGAAGCCCACGCGGTCACAGGGAGAACGTGCAAACTCCCCACAGACAGAGACAGAGGTCAGGATCGAACCTGGGTCTCTGGTGCTGTGAGGCGGCTGCAGCACTTTGTTGTCCTCCAGAGCATCAGAGTCTATGGAGAGACCTGATAGGAGTTTATAAACCCCTGAGAGGGGTAGATAGGGTAGATAGAGCCTTTTTCCTGGGATGGAGATGTCAAGAGCTATGCGGCACAAGGTTAAAGTGAGAGCGGGAGAGTTTAATGAAGATTTACGAGGCATGGCTTTTTGTGCAGAGATGGAGGTGCCTGGAAAGTGCTCCCAATGCAGACGGTAGAAGCAGATACAACTGCAATGTTTTAAAAGCTATTAGCCAAGCTTTTACCAGAATGCTGCCTGGATTAGAGGGTTTCAGCTACAGGGAGAGGATGGAGAGACTTGGATTGTTTTCTCTGGAACTACAATGGTTGAGGGGAGACCTGATAGAAGTATGTAAAAATTATGAGTGGCATTGGTAGGATAGACTGTCAGGACCTTTAACCCCATGGTGGAAACGTCCAACACTTGAGGGCATAGCTATATGGTGAGAGGGCAAAGGTTTAGTGGGGCAAGTTTTTTACAGAGTGGTGGGGGCCTGATATGCATCGGCAGGGATGGTTTGGTTCAGGATTGGGCATACATCATGGAAACAGTATGGTACACCAGTTCAATGTTATCCCACACGATGGGGCAATTTACAGATGCCAATTGACCTACAAACCTGCACGTCTTTGGGGAATGTGGGAGGAAACTGGAGCACCTGGAGAAAACCCACGTGGTCATAGGGAGAACATACAGACAGCACGTGTAGTCTGGATCGAACTGGGTCTCTGGCGCTGTAAGGCAGCAACTCTGCCGCTGCGCCACCTGTGGAGGCAGATACGACAGTGGGGTTGAAGAGGCTTTTGGAAAGCCTCATGGAAGTGCATGGAATGGGCAGGCCGATGAGATCAATCTACTGGAGCTTGGCAGCGTGTTTGGCACAAACATTGTGAGCTAAAGGGCTCGTTCCTGAACTGTTCTGTGTTCAACTGGCACGCAGGGAATGGAGGCAAATGGATGATGTGCAGCCGGATGGGGTTAATTTAGATCGGGATAGTGGTCGGCTCAGAAATGATGGGCCGAAGGGGCTGTTCCTGCGCAGACTGTTCTATATTCTAATTGCTCAGCTGTAACAGTAACCTGTGTGCGTAGAGTGACTGAATTACCACCCACTTAAAAGTCAACTACTCATGGAAGTCAACTATTCTTTAGATCAAATGAAAATCAAAAAAACTGCAGGTGCTGCAAATCTAAAATAAAAACAGAAAGTGCTAGAAGCATTCAGCTGATCGAGGAAGCTTCTTAACTCTATTTCTCATTCCACTAATGCAGTTTGATCTGCTCCGTGTTTACAGCACTTTCTATTCTTTATATGATTTCCAGTTGATTTTAATAAGCGATATGAGACCCATAGCCCAAGGCAACAAGTTAAAAATTCGCATGGCTGTCAAGCCCAGTTTGAAACATCCTCCTGTGGTCTGTCTGCAGATGTTTGTCGCTTAACACGTCAAGATGAGGTCTGTAAATAATTGTTGTTTAGTTAAATGTGGGTCAGGTTCCTGGCCATCAAGTCTAGTCCTTCCCCTGGCAGTATGCTCCAGTGTGACAATGAGCAGTATCCATGGGAACTCGAGGACAACGAAGGGGAAGTGACTCCGCTGAGAAATTCTTTCACTGAACAGAATGTTTTTGTGCTGCCTAAGAGACCTGTATCGTGAAGTACAGCTGGATGTGAGCTGCATGCCACTGTGCAGATTGCTAACTTTCTTCCTCTGAGTGTTGGTGACTCTGTGTGTCTGTGTGTGTGTGTGTATGTGTGCGTGTGCATGAAAATATGTTATTGTTTTACTGCTACTTTATTTTCACATGTGACGTGTCACAGTGAAGTTCTTAGTTTTGTGTGCCATACACAAGGTATGCAAATAGTCTCCATGTATAGTGTGCCCACAAAGATGCACAGTGTTCAATGTAGTCCCCAATGGTCCATCTTTGTTCTCGGCGGTAAATGTGCTTCGCTGTACGTGTGTGCGTGTGTGGATATAAGTGTGTGGAAACTTTTCACTTTAACTCAGAACATGTGATAATAAACTAAACTGTAACTGTGTGCATGTGTGTACATGTGAGTGAGTGCCTGCAGGTATGCGAGTTTGTGCGAGTGTGTGTGCGCGCGCGAGCGAGCGTGTGTGCACATGTGAGTGAGCACCTGCAAGTATGCGAGTTTGTGCAAGCGTGTGTGTGCGCGAGCGTATGTACTTGCGAGTGCTTGTGTACGTGCTAGTGTGTCTGAGTCGATGACTGTTCAGGATTTCATAAAACATAGAACAGTACAGCACAGGAACAGGCCCGTTGGCCCACAATGTATGTGCCGAACATGATGCCAAGTTAAACTAATTGCCTGATTAAAACCCATTGCTGGCATTTAACAAATGATTGGAGGTTGTGACACACTTTAATCTTCTGTAAAAACCATTTTTCAAATGTTGTCTGAAAAAGGATCCCAACCCCAAAATGTCACCTGTCCATGTTTTTTCCGGAGTTGTTCCCTGACCCGCTGAGTTACTTCACCACTTTGTGTCCTTTTTTCAAATATTGTCCGCAGATTGTGGTGACCTTTAGACTTTAGAGAGACAACACGGAAACAGGCCCTTCGGCCCACCAAACCTGCACCGTCCGGCAATCACGCCGTACACTAACACTATCCTACTCACTAGGTACAATTTACACAGCACCTGTAGTCGGGATCAAACCTGGGTCTCTGGCAATGTAAGGCAGCAACTCTACCGCTGCACCACTGTGCTGACCCTAATGACCTAGGGTGCAGTCTGGGGAAGAATGGATGCTTGTTTTAGTTTCCTTGCTATCTCTGGTCCTATCTATGCCTGCCTGCTTGTCTCTGTGTACATTTTGTGCCAGCCTCAATATTTGAGTGTTTTCATACACATACCATATTTTTTTTCTCTGTTCCTTTATTCCCATTAGTACAGTTCACCTGCAACCACATGTCAACCGGTAATAATAAACTCCTGCTAGTGACTATAAGACATAGGAGCAGAATTAGGCCATCGAGTTTATCCTGCCATTCGATCATGGCTGATCTATTATTCCCCCTCAACCCCATTCTCCTGCCTTCTCCCCATAACCCCAGACACCAGTACTAATCAAGAACCTCTCAACCTCCACTGTAAAAATACCCATTGACTTGGCCTCCATAGCCATTTGTGGCAATGAATTCCACAAATTCACCACCCCCAGGCTAAATAAATTCCTCTTTATTTCCATTCTAAAGATATGTACCTTTTATTCTGTGGCCGTGCCCTCTGTTTTTAAACTCTCCTATTACTGGAGCACTTGGACAACAAAAACTCAAATGTCAGGCTGTTATTCATCAATTACAGCTCGGCATTTAATACTATCATCCCCTCCAAGCTGGTTACCAAACTCGTAGAACTGGGTCTCTGCGCGTCCCTCTGCAATTGGATCCTCTACTTCCTCATTCACAGACCACAGTCTGTTCGTATTGGTGGAAATGTGTCAGACTCAATAACAATCAACACGGGAGCACCTCAAGACTGCGTGCTCAGCCCCCTGCTGTACTCACTCTATACTCATGACTGCGTAGCTGGTCATAGTGCGAACTCCATCATCAAGTTCGCTGACGACACCACTGTTGTGGGACGTATCACTGATGGGGATGAGTCGGAGTACAGAAGAGAGATCGAGCAACTGTCCATATGGTGCCAGCACAATAACCTGGCACTCAACCCCAGCAAAACCAAGGAACTGAATGTGGACTTTGAAAGGAGTAGGATGGGGACCCACAATCCCGTTTATATCAACGGGTCGATGGTTGAAAGGGTCAAGAGCTTCAAATTCCTGGGCGTGCACATCTCTGAAGATCTTTCCTGGTCCGAGAACACTGATGCAATTATTAAGAAAGCACATTAGCGTCTCTACTTCCTGAGAAGATTACGGAGAGTCGGTTTGTCAAGGAGGACTCTCTCTAACTTCTACAGGTGCACAGTAGAGAGCATGCTGACCGGTTGCATCATGGCTTGGTTCGGCACCTGGAGAGGAAAAGACTACAAAAAGTAGTAAACACTGCCCAGTCCATCATCGGCTCTGACTTTCCTTCCATCGAGGGGATTTATCACTGTCGCTGCCTCAAAAAGGCTGGCAGTATCATCAAAGACCCACACCATCCTGGCCACACACTCATCTCCCTGCTACCTTCAGGTAGAAGGTACAGGAGCCCGAAGACTGCAACGACCAGGTTCAGGAATAGCTACTTCCCACAGCCATCAGGTTATTAAACCTGGCTCGGACAAAACTCTGAACATTAATAATCCATTATCTGATATTTGCATTTTATCAATTTATTTATTCATGTGTGTATTTACGTATATAATGGTATATGGACACACTGATCTGTCTTGTAGTCAATGTCTACTATGTTCTGTTGTGCTGAAGCTAAGCAAGAATTTCATTGTCCTATCAGGGACACATGACAATAAACTCACTTGAACTTGAAACATCCTCTCCAAACCCACTCTATCCAGGTCTTTGATTACTTGGCAGATTTCAATGAGATTTCCCTCTCATCCATCTAAACTCCAGCGAGAAAGGCTCAATGCTGTTAAATGCTCATCATTTATTAACCCAATTGTTCCTGGGATCATTCTTGTAAACCTCCTCTGGACCCTCTCCAACGCCAGCAGATTTGGGGCCCAAACCGCTCACACTGCGGCCCCACCAGCTCCTTATAAAGCCTCAGCATTACCACATTGCTTTCATATTCCCGTCCCCTGGAAATGAATGGTAGCTTTGCATTTGACATTCTTACCTCCAACTCGACCAGCAAATTAACCTTTTGGGAATCCTGCACCAGCACATCCAAGTCCATCTGTACCTCCGATTTCTGATTCCTCTCCATATTTAGAAAGTTGTCTATGCATTTATCGCTATTATATAAATCCTCAATGGCAAGTTAACCTGCCTATCATACTAATAAGCAAAAATGTCTGAGCACTGGGATTATTGTGGTGGGTACGTTAAGGACTAGCAGCCATCCCAGTTCACTAACCTTTGTATGTTCATATAGCCGTGGGTGACACTACATTATATGGCTGGCAAACATCGAGCGTAGTCCCTGAACTGGAAGCTCAGAGTGTACATTGTTTCTCTCACAAAGAAAGGCATAAGTAATGTCCCATGAATGTTAGGAAGCCCGTGGTAGTAGTGAGAGGGAAGGACTGATTGAATTTGGTATTTGTACGGAGATGGTATTAGGGAATGGGCAGAAAAAGCAATCGTGCTAAAACAAATCTAGTTATAGGGTCCATACAGCACGGAAACAGGCCCGCTCAGCCCAGCTTGCCCACGCCGACCAAGGTGCCCCATCTACACAAGTCCCATCTGCCCGCGTTGGCCCATATCCCTCCAAACCTTCCCTATCCATGTACCTGTCCAAATGTCTTTTAAATGTTGGTATAGTTTCTGCCTCAGCCATCTCATCGGGCAGCTTGTTCCATACACCTACCACTGAAATCTACTGAAACGTTATGAAGATGTAACAAACAGAGTAGAGGAGGGTGAACGAGCAGGTGTGATGTAGTTGGATTCGAGAAGGCTTTTGATAAGGTCCTGACAACAGATACAAGACCATACGATACGATACAACATTATTTATCCCAGGAAGGAAATTGATCTGCCAACAGTCATAAAAAACACAAAATACATGAAGCATGAAATTAAAGTGACGAGTGGAAAGGATTGGGGATGTGCAAAGATTGGGGAGGGTGGGGGGGGGGGGGGGGGGAGTTAGTCTACCCCACGACAGAAGGGGGAGGAGTTGGACAGTTTGATAGCCTGTGACGTTCTGTGCTGCATGTTGGTGGAACCAGTCTGTTGGTGAAGGTGCTCCTCAGGTTGCCAGTGGGTCATGGAGGGGGTGAGCTGTATTGTCCAGGATGCTCCGCAGTTTGAGGAGTATCCTCCCCTCCATGACCACCTCCCATGAATCCAACTCCACCCTCAGGATGGAGCCAGCCTTCCTGATGAGTTTGTTAATCCTATTGGCGTCCGCAGCCTTTGCCCTGCTATCCCAGCACACGGCAGCCAAGAAGATGGCACTGGCTACCATCTCACTGCAGACGTTGAAGGAGAGGAGCCTTCTCAAAAAGTACAGCTGGCTCTGTCCCGTCTTGTACAGGATCTCAGCGTTCCTGGACCAGTCCAGTTTACTGTCCAGGTACACTCCAAAGTATTTGTAGTCTGTGGGAAACTGCACATCCACACCATTGATGAAGACAGGGGTGTTCCTCTCCTCCTAAAGTCCACCACTAACTCCTTAGTCTTGTCGGTGTTGAGCTGCAGGTGATTCAGCCCACACCACTCAACAAAATCGTTGGCTACACCCCTGTATTCAGCAGAAGCATGCAGAATTCACCGCATAGCCATGTGCCTATTTAAAAGCCTCTTAAACGCCACTATCGTATCAACCTCCACCACCACCCGAACAATGCATTCCAGACATCCACCACCCTCTATGTAAATAAAAACTAACTTGACCTGCACATCTCCTTTAAACTTTGCCCGTCTCACATTAAAGTGTTACTCGCTGGTCTTTGACATTTCCACCCTGGGAAGCCGATTCCAACTGTCTTCTCCATCTGCACCTCTCGTCATTTTCATCGATTAGTACGGGTGTCAGGGGTTATGGGGAGAAGGCAGGAGAATGGGGTTGAGAGGAAAAGATAGATCAGCCATAATTGAATGGCAGATTAGATTTGCTGGGCCCAATGGTCCAATTCTGCTCCTATAATATGAATTCATGATGTCTTCCCTCAGCCTCCAGATAAAATAATGCATGTTTTTCCAATCTCTCCTTGTAGCAAATCCCCTCAGACCTGAATTTCCCTGCACTCCCCTGCAAATGTGGAAGTCCAGAACTTGTCTGCAACTGGTCCTTAGTGTTGAACTCACCAGTGTCCAATTGGAAGGGTGAAATTGGGAATTAGGGTTATGAGTTCTCCACAACCTCCGGCGGTGAATCTGCTGGAAGAACCTGGGCCAGATTAGATCTCAGTGTCAGCAGATCCTCTGCACTGCTTCCCAATAATTGGGCCCCATTTCTGAGGAAGGATGTGCTGGCTTTGGAGAGTGTCCAGAGGATGTTTACAAGAATGATCCCAGGGATGATTTTGGGGGGGGAGGGGGAGGGGTTAATATATGATGAGCGTCTGGCGAATAGTGAAAGGCTTGGATGGAGTGGATGTGGGGAGTCTACTAGAGGGAGAGTCTAGGACCCGTGGCCATATCCGCAGAATAAAAGGAAGTACCTTTAGAAAGGAGATGAGGAGGAATTCCTTCAGTCAGAGGGTGGTGAATTTGTGGAATTCATTGCCACATACGGCTGTGGAGGCCTTCAATGGATATGTTTGAGGTGGAGACTGATAGATTCTTCATTCATATGGGTGTCGGGTTATCGGGAGAAGGCAGGAGAATGGGATTAAGAGGGAAAGATAGATCAGCCACAATTGAATGGCGGAGTAGACTTGATGGGCCGAGTGGCCTAATTCTGTTCCTATCACTTATGAACATAAATATGAAGACTTGGTCCTGACTTTCTGCACATTATTGCAAGTGTGAAGTGTTAATGACGATGATGACCTCTAATGTTGCTGTTCTTCCTAACCCTCTGGTTGTTTTTCTTACAGTAAGGAGGCCAATTAGCTTTTCTCACAGTTTTGACTGGTCAGGTAAAGGCAGTTCTCCCCGTACCTGACATGTGCGGCCTGTTGTCACGTCTTGCTTCTGCTTTTTGCAACTCACACTTCATCGTTGTGTTGGTCATTCTCGGCTACGTGGACTAGTCTCTGTGCCGTGTTGCCGTGTGACATGCTTGGTGCAGGGGCTGCGGTGGTGTCATATCAATATCCGTGATGTTGGGGGGCTTTCATCTGGCTCTTAGCGAACTGAGTCAAAAGCCACTGAGCGTGGCCAAAAGTAACATTGATATTTATGTATGTCATAGGTTCCAGGAACAGAAATAGGCCCTTGCGTCCATTCAGTCTACTCCCCCATTCAATCATGCCTGATCTATATTTCCCTCTCAACCCCATTCCCCTGCCTTCTCCAGACACCAATACGAATCAAGAATCTATCTATTAATCTCAGCCTTAAAAATACCCAAATGACATGGTCTCCACAGCCTTCTATGGCAATGAATTCCACAAATTCACCACTCTCTGACTGAAGAAATTCCTCCTCATCTCCTTTCTGAATGTATGTCCTCTTATTCTGAGACTATGACCTCTGGTCCTAGACTCTCCCATTAGTGGAAACATCCTCTCCACATCCACTCTAGCCAGGCCTTTCACCATTCTGCCTTTCAGTTTCAATGAGGTCACCCCTCATCCTTCTAAACTCCTATGAGTACAGGCCTAGTGGGGTCAAACGCTAATCATATGTTAACCTAATCATTCCTGGGATCATTCTCGTAAACCTCCTCTGGGAGGTTCATTCATCTATCGTGACGTGGGCCAGTCCAGTATTTATCATCCATCACATACTGGGTTTGAGAAGGTTGTGATGAGCATGGGCCCTTCACATGGCAGCTCTTCAGGTGAAAATGCCCCCCACAGTACATTATCTGTGTTTCCATTACACAGTACGTGTATTTCCATTACACAGATTGGATACAACACAAACAATGAATTAGGGGATAGTATAGAGACAGCACGGAAACAGGCCCCTCGGCTCCCCGAGTCCGTGCCGACCAGCGACCACCCCGGACACTACCACTGTCCTATACACTGGGCACAATTTACAATTTTACCAAGGCCAATTATCCTGCAAACCTGTGCATCTTTGGAATGTGGGAGGAAACCAGAGATCTCAGAGAAAATCCAGGCAGGTCACGGGTAGAACGTACAAACTCCATGCAGACAGCACCTGTAGACAGGATTGAACCTGTGTCCCTGGCGCTGTGAGGCATTAACTCTACCTCTGCGCCACTGTAAGCTACAGGGAAAGTTTGGGCAGGCTATTTCTTGGTGTTCAGGAAGCTGAGTGCTGATGTTATGGAGATGTATAAAATCATCTGGGAAATAGATAGGGTGAATGCCTTTGGAGTAGTCTTTTTCTCAGGGTAGGGGAATTAAGAACTAGAGGGCATAGATTTAAAGTGCGAGGGGAAAGATTTAATGAGAACACATTATCTGATTATCTGAATGGTGGCAGATTAGGAAATATTATCTGAATGGTGGCAGATTAGGAAAGGGGGAGATGCAACGAGACCTGGGTGTCATGGTACACCAGTCATTGAAAGTAGGCATGCAGGTGCAGCAGGCAGTGAAGAAAGCAAATGGTATGTTAGCATTCATAGCGAAAGGATTTGAGTATAGGAGCAGGGAGGTTCTACTGCAGTTGTACAGGGTTTTGGTGAGGCCACACCTGGAGTATTGCGTACAGTTTTGGTCTCCAAATCTGAGGAAAGACATCCTTGCCATAGAGGGGGTACAGAGAAGATTCACCAGACTGATTCCTGGGATGTCAGGACTTTCATATGAGGAAAGATTGGATAGACTCGGCTTGTACTCGCTGGAATTTAGAAGATTGAGGGGGGATCTTATAGAAACTTACAAAATTCTTAAGGGGTTGGACAAGCTAGATGCTGGAAGATTGTTCCCGATGTTGGGGGAGTCCAGAACAAGGGGTCACAGTCTAAGGATAAGGGGGAATTCCTTTAGGACCGAAATGAGGAAAACATTCTTTACACAGAGAGTCGTGAGTCTCTGGAATTCTCTGCCACAGAAGGTAGTTGAGGCCAGTTCATTGGCTATATTTAAGAGGGCGTTAGATGTGGCACTTGTGGCTAAAGGGATCAGGGGGTATGGAGAGAAGGCAGGTACGGGATACTGAGTTGGATGATCAGCCATGATCACATTGAATGGCGGTGCAGGCTCGAAGGGCCGAATGGCCTACTCCTGCACCTATTTTCTATGTTTCTAACACGAAGGGCAACGTTTTCACACAGAGGGGCGGGAATACAAAACGAGCTGCCAGAGGAAGTAGTTGAGGCAGGTCCACTAACAACATTGAAAAGACATTTAGTCAGGTCCATGCATAAGAAAAGTCCAGAGGGACATTGGCTAAAGATGGGCATAGGGGACCATCTTAGACAGGGCGTCTTGATCGGCACAGACAACTTCAGGGCCTATTTCTGTGTTCTATGAAAAATAACTGTGATCTCGCCCCCAATCCCTTTCCCCCATTGACACAATTACTTTCATAACACGATTCTCTATAACATGAGGTTTCTTAGGGATGCAAGTATTACTTTACAGTAGAACAACCTGTATTACCATCCCCATCCTCACCTGCATCTCCTGCTCCCCCATGACCCCTGTCCCACCTCACTCCTCTCCATCCTCCTCCTTCCTCTCCCTCTTCCTCTCCCCTTTTTGTGAAATCCAGTTTCCGGGGGCGGGAAGGGGGAGGGGTAGGGAAGCTTGTAAAAGAGCTGGAATGTTGTAACTAACTAATGAGTTGTAGGATAAACAATGTGGGAAAAGCCATTGGAGTCTGCTCTCTCTCCAATCAGGTTTGACCCACTGCTTAATGTGGGGCTAAGCTGCATTGATGCATTGGCTAAGCAATGGCTCTGGTGACAGTGTTGATGTTTTACTAACATGTAAAATAGAGGTGTTTTAACAACATTGAGATCAGTGAATTCCGTGGAGTTTGGTGTTAGTCACGATTAGTATTGCCTCCTTGCCAGGTTTCTACATTGATCAGAACTTCACCATTCCCAAGACTTGACCCATTACAAAGGTCAAGTCCACTTTACCCGTCCCAAAGGTCAAGTCCGCTTGACCCGTTCCAAAGGTCAAGTCCGCTTGGCCCTTCCCAAAGGTCAAGTCCGCTTGGCCCTTCCCAAAGGTCAAGTCCGCTTGGCCCTTCCCAAAGGTCAAGTCCGCTTGGCCCTTCCCAAAGGTCAAGTCCGCTTGGCCCTTCCCAAAGGTCAAGTCCGCTTGACCCTTCCCAAAGGTCAAGTCCGCTTGACCCTTCCCAAAGGTCAAGTCCACTTGACCCTTCCCAAAGGTCAAGTCCACTTGGCCCTTCCCAAAGGTCAAGTCCACTTGGCCCTTCCCAAAGGTCAAGTCCACTTGGCCCTTCCCAAAGGTCAAGTCCACTTGACCCTTCCCAAAGGTCGTCCATGTGACCCTTCCCAAAGGTCAAGTCCCCTTGACCCGTCCCAAAGGTCAAGTCCCCTTGACCCGTCCCAAAGGTCGTCCACTTGACCCTTCCCAAAGGTCAAGTCCACTTGACCCTTCCCAAAGGTCGTCCACGTGACCCATCCCAAAGGTCAAGTCCACTTGACCCATCCCAAAGGTCAAGTCTACTTGACCCTCCCCAAAGGTCGTCCACTTTACCCTTCCCAAAGGTCGTCCACTTTACCCTTCCCAAAGGTCGTCCACTTGACCCTTCCCAAAGGTCGACTTGACCCTTCCCAAAGGTCAAGTCCACTTGACCCTTCCCAAAGGTCAAGTCTACTTGGCCTATTCCAAAGGTCAAGTCCACTTGACCTATTCCAAAGGTCTTTAGTTTACTTTAAAGATATAGCACAGAAACAGGCCCTTCCGCCCATCAGGTCTGCGCCGACCAGCGATCATCCCATACATTAATACTTAACTATACACTAAGGACAATTTATAACTTTACCACAGCCAATTAACCTACAAACCTGTACGGCTTTGGAGTGTGGGAGGAAACCAGAGCACCTGGAGAAAACCCACATGGTCACAGGGAAAACATACAAACTCTGTACAGACAGCACCCAGTCAGGATCGAACCTGGGTCTCTAGTGCTGTAAGGCTACTCTACCGCTGTGCCAGCCCATTCCTAAGGTTGTCAACTTGACCCATTCCAAAGGTCAAGTTTCAAAACTGCTGTTCATCAATCATAGACCAAGAACACCTTAAGAAATGCTTTATGCACAAGATGACAAAAGAATACATCAGATGTATACACTATACGCCAGATGGTCAGGGGGCCACCATGGTGCAGCGGTAGAGTTGCTGCCTTATAGCGCCTGAGACCCGGGTTCGATTCTGACTACAGTTGCGGTCTGTACGGAGTTTGTACATTCTCCCCGTGACCTGTGTGGGTTTTCTCCAGGATCGCCGGTTTCCTCCCACGCTCCAAAGACATTAATTGGTTAATTAGCTTGGTATAATTGTAAATTGTCCCCTGTGTGTGTGTAGAATAGGGTTAATGTGCGGGGCTTGCTGGTCGGCACTGACTCGGTGGCCTGTTTCCGTGTTGTATTTCTAAAATACTCTAAAATAAATAGAAAAGGTGCACTTTAAACCTGGCCGAATGGTGTTGGGTTTGCCGTTGGGTTTGGGTTTGCCGATTGCTGTTGGGTTTGCCATTTCACCATTCCCAGTAATTCACTCAAAACCAAACTGTTGTGAAACCAGCCAGGTGGCAACTCTAACCTCGATGTCTTGGGTCTGGCCACCGTATGCTGCGCAGGAGGTCTCCGGCTAACCGGTGACAGAGCCGGACCTCTCAACCTCTCCTTCTGTCCTTGCAGACGTGTCGACCCCGGAGAGGAGCAGAAAGGACCTGTCCCCCCTTGTGGCCAACGGCGTGGTGATGTCTCAGACTACGGAACACGACCATTGCGCTGTGCACGTCCAGAGGAAGAAGTTGCTGAAGGCGCCGACGCTGGCTGAGATCGACAGCTCTGACTCCGAGGTAAAAGCAAAGTTCTTGCTCAACCCGATCCTTGCCGTTGCGGTTTATGTCCAGAATAGTTTATTTGGTTTGTTATTGTCACGAGGGCCAAGGTGCAGAGAAAACCTTTTTTTGTTGTGTGCTGTCCAGTCAGGAAAGGGACTGTACATGGTCACAATCGTGCCGTGCACAGATGCAGGATAAAGGGAATAACGTTTAGTGGAAGTTGGGTTAAAAATAGTTTGAAGGTCTCCAATGAGGTAGATGGGAGATCAAAACCACTCTCTAGTTGGTGAGAGGATGGTTCAGTTGCCTGATTGCAACTGGGAAGAAACTCTCCCTGAATCTGGAGGTGTGCGTTTTCAAAATTCTGTTCCTCTTGCCTGATACCTTGCATTCTTGGATGGAACTGTTCCTAAAAGATGCTGCGATGCATCCCAATAAAATGCTTTCTGTGGTGCATCTGAAGAAGTTGGTGAGATTTGATTTCGATACACTGAGATGATTATCTAATATGTATCGCGATACTTGTACTAAACTGTATACAGAAATTAATTTCACTCTACCGAGGTACACGTGGCAAATAAATGACCATACCATACCAAAAAAAAAAGACATTCCCGAATTTCCAAAGCCTTAAAAGGAAGTGGAAGAGTTGCCGTACTTTCTTGGTTGCTTGTAAGGGTCACTAAAGATTAGTAAGGGTGTCGGGAGTTATGGGGCAAAGGCAGGAGAATGGGTTGAGAGGGAAAGAAGGATCAGCCATGATTGAATGATGGAGTAGACTTGAAGGGCCTATAATTTATGAACTGAATGTATCTGTGTGTTTAGTGTAGTTTAGAGATACAGAATCCATCCAATTCACGCCAACCATCGATCACCCGTTTACACGAGTTCTATGTTATCCCACTTTCTCATCCACTCTCTGTACACTATTCACTATTCCTTGCACGTTGTAATATTCTGATCCCCTATCTCCCATCCAATACAGGGAATCCGGCACCATTTATATGGATTGGAAGCAGGTTACTGAGTAGAATTCTATCCAATTGGAGATATGAAGATGGCCTCATTTTTAGCAGCTTATGATTTTCAAGTTTAATTTAGAGATACAGAGTGGGATCAGGCCCTTCCACCCACCGACTCCACGCTAACCAGCGATTAGCCTGTACATCAACACGATGCTACACTGCAAGGACAATTTACAATTTGCAGAAGTCCATTAACCTACAAACCCATATGTCTTTGGAGTGTGGGAGGAAACTGGAGCACCCAGGGAAAACCCACGCGGTCACAGGGAGAATGTGCAAACTCCACCCAAGGTCAGGCTATAGACAGCACCCGTAGTCAGGATCGAACCCAGGTCTCTGGCACTGAAAGGCAGCAACTCTACCCAGTGGCGGACTGGGTCTAAAAATATTGGTTGCCAGGAACAAAGGGGGCCCACTTGATTCAGGGGCCCACTTGATACAGGGGCCCACTTGATACAGGGGCCCACTTGATACAGGGGCCCACTTGATACAGGGGCCCACTTGATACAGGGGCCCACTTGATACAGGGGCCCACTTGATACAGGGGCCCACTTGATACAGGGGCCCACTTGATACAGGGGCCCACTTGATACAGGGGCCCACTTGATTCAGGGGCCCACTTGATTCAGGGGCCCACTTGATTCAGGGGCCCACTTGATTCAGGGGCCCACTTGATTCAGGGGCCCACTTGATACAGGGGCCCACTTGATACAGGGGCCCACTTCATCAGGGGCCCACTTGTCATCGGGCAAGCTGACACCCTGGCCAGTCCGCCACCGTTCTGTTGTTGACTAAATGTTTACATTCCAGAGTGGGCTGTTCATAGTGGTTGGACATGCAACAGCTCATCAACGACACGCTGCCTGCAATACATTGAACAGTGGTGCTCACACCTCGGGGCGTCTCATGTCTGCTTTCAGTGAAAGGTTGCACGCATTTTTAATTAACTAGTGCTTCGATCATCTGATGACGATTCCTGGAATGCGCAGTATTTTGGTGACACTGATGCTGCGCCTTCCAGGAATTGTCATCAGATGATCGAAGCACGTTAATTAAAAATGAAAGAGTTTTAGTGCTTCCCCCCCCCCTCTCCTGCCACCCCCCCCCAAACTGCTGGCCTCAGCAGTTCGACATTTTCCATACGGAGGGGCCAAGAGGTGCCAGCTAAAACTGGGGATGAGGGGTAACCGGTGACTAGACACTCCTGACCGTTGATATTGGCATTGGTTTAATATTGTCACGTGTACCAAGATACCGTGTAATACTGTGTGCGTGTGTGCACAGACGTGCTATCCAGTTAGACCATACTATGCGTGAGAGCAATTGAGCGTTACGCAGGTACAGCAGGTAATACAAAGAGAAACACACCAGAGTGCAGGATATAGTGTTACAGCATTATGGCATTACAATTATAGAGAATATGTCCAATTATGTGGTTCACTGATACTATATTGTCACATGTAGTTAGGTGTAATAAAATTCCTTTTTTGTGTACGGTTCAGTAAAAATCTTACAATACATAGGGCATAGGAGCCCATCGAGCTACTCCACCATTCAATGATCTGATCTATTTTCCCCTCTCAACCCCATTCTCCTGCCTTCTCCCTGTAACCTTTCACGCCCGTGCTAATCAGGAACCTGTCAATCTCTGCTTTAAAAATCCCCAATGTCTTGTTTGCGACATTGAATGCCACAGGTTCAACAGCCTCTGACTAAAGAAATCCCCCCCCCTTTTCCATTTTACAGGTACGCCCTTTTATTCTGAGACTTGTGTCTTCCGGTTCTAGGTTCTCCCATTGCTGGAAACCCTCTTTCCACGTCCACTCTATCTCGGCCTTTCATTCTATGAAATGTTTCAATGAGATCCCTCCCTCATCCTGCTAAACTCCAGCGAGTATAGGCCCAGAATTCCTCATACATTAACTCACTTATCCCTGGGATCGGGCACCATCATACTCAAGTACAAAAGTGTAACAATAGTAGATTACACTGAGGCAGTACACATGAGTCTCCGAGCTTCCGTCACCATCTTGCACCTTCCAGCTTCAAATTTGTTAAGAATATTAGAGCCTTAACTTGGCCATAAAGGCCCAATGTCCTGGCAATGCCATTGGGATGTTGTCGGTGTTTTCCACGACCACTCCATGCCACTGCAGGCTGAGCCCGATCCACTGGAGTGCTGGGTTGCAGCAGGGCCTCCAGCGACCCACTCCACCGATGTCTCGTTCCGGACATGTCAACCCTCGCCTCACACGGCCACCACTCGGCCTCCGTGCCCTGGGCCGCCTCCTGCAGCTGACCTCAGAACACCCAGAGGCGAGCCCCAGCCCGTATGCTTTCCTCCGGATGCCGCCATAGTAATTTTGAGGGTCATGCTCCCGCCATTTTGAGGATCATGCTCCCACCATTTTGGAGGTCATAGTCCCGCCATTTTGCAGGTCACACTCTCGCCATCTCAAGGTCATAGTCCACCATTTTGAAGGTCATATAACTGGACAGGTGCCAGCAAAATAATCTGGCCCTCAACACCAGCAAAACCAAGGAACTGATTGTGGAAGGGGTGGAAAGGGTCAAGAACTTAAAATAAAAGATCTTTCCTGGTCCCAGTCCACTGATGCAATTATAAAGAAGGCACATCAGCGCCTCTACTTCCTGAGAAGATTACAGAGTATGTCAAAGAGGACTCTCTCGAACTTCTACAGGTGCACAGTATAGAGCATGCTGACCGGCTGCATCGTGGCTTGGTTCGGCAACTTGAACGTCCAGGAGCGGAATAGAATGCAGAAAGTTGTGACCACTGCCCAGTCCATCATCGGCTCTGACCTCCCCACTATCCCACTTATAAATGACCCCACACATCTCCATCACGGACTGTTCACTCTGCTGCCCTTGGGCAAAATATATCGTAGCATAAGGAGCAGAACATCGAGGTTCTGCAACAGCTTCTTCCCACGAGCCATCAGACTCCTGAATGCAATGTAATGGGCTGCCACCATTGTCTATTTATCCTTTTTTATCCATTTTTTCCATGTTTATCCTTCTGTTAATTATCGTGTTGCACAGGGAGCCAAATGCAACGGAATTTCGTTTGGAACTGCATATATCAATGTATTTCTAAATGACAATAAAGTTTGTTTGACTTGACTATCGAAGGGTTCTATCGCAGTCGCTGCCTCAAAAAGGCAGCTAGCATCATCAAAGACCCACACCATCCTGGCCACACACTCATTTCTCCGCTGCCATCATGAAGAAGGTATAGGAGCTTGAAATCGGGAACATCCAGGTTCAGGAACAGCTTCTTCCCCACAGCCATCAGACTATTAAACACAACATCAAACATGCTCTGAACAATAACAACCTATTGCACTTTATCTGTTTATTTATTGTGTATATATATGGTCTATGGTATATAGACACACTGCACGTTTATCTTCTGTTCGGTATTATGTTTACATATTCTGTTGTGCTGCAGCAAGCAAGAATTTCATTGTCCTATCTGGGACACATGACAATAAAACTCTCTTGACTTGACTTGACCTTTGACAGAACTCCAGCCTCCCAGATAATAAATTTGGGCATCTGACCTGTCCGTGGTAATGTGCTGGAGCAAATGCACCAGGAGCATTTGAGGTTTACCTCAGACGGCACAGTTGTGCACCAGAGTATGCACACAGTCAAACAGGTACACGGATAGGATACGTTTAGAGAGAGATGGGCCAAACACGGTCAGGTGGGACTAGTCTAGATGAGGCCTCTTGGTCAGCATATGCAAGTAGGCCCTGCCACGTGACTCTGTTGCTAAATACTCAGTGCTGTGAAGTTCTATTTATTTACACGAGCTGCAATCTGTTTAGCAGGAGGATCGAATTAAGATGGTGAGAAGCAGTTCCAGCGGATCAACGTTCAAGGTGGAAGAGAGCTCGCCTGAGACGCCGAATGGCAAGAAAAGTAAGTAGGGTGGGTGAAGACCCCTGTCCCCAAACGTTATATGTTGGAGCCTGCACCTGAACTCTGAAGAAGGGTTCTGACCCAAAACGCCACCTGTTCATTTTTTCCCCAGGCGCCGGCTGAGTTCCTCCAGCACTTTGTGTGTTTTGTTAATTAAATTTATCTCTCTGGATTATTAGTCCTAATCCCTGGATTTTTAGTCGTGCAACATAACCACTGTCTATAACCAAAATACTGCAGATGCTGGAAGTCTGAAAGTAAAAGAAAGGTTGTGATCTGTAACGTCACCTTATCCACGTTCTCCAGAGATGCTTCCTGACCCACAGAGAAACTTTTTGTTTTAACATGGTGCAGGCCCTCTAATCTCCGAGGAATTATATCTGCTGAACAGACCAAGAGCTCGGTAACCTTCTGAGTGAGGAGCATGAGGCCAACGTGCAGATGTCGAGCTGGAGATGGTGCAGAGAAGATTTACTGAGATTGCTGCCAGCGGGAGGAGGGATGGGCAGCGGTGTGGGGTGGGGGGGAGGGGGGAGAGTGAGGGGGGGGAGGTGGCTGAGCTATAGGGAGAGGTTGAGTTTGCTAGGACTTTATTCCTTGGAGCACTGGAGGATGAGGGTTGGTCTTATAGAGGTGTACAATAGTGAGATTAAACGAGAACTTACCTGTTCGAAGTTTGATCTTTATTTTATGAGGAGTTACGATGAGGGATTACGTGAAGAAGCCCCGCCTGGCGCTGGATCGGCATACTTCAAAGCAGCGGCATGAAAAACACAGAACCAATAGCCGAAGTAAAATAGTAAGGCTCAAAATAGACTAGAACTACCAGATGATCATTTACATTATGAGGGTTGGGAGTGGAGGGCACGTAATCCCTCATCGTAACTCCTCATAAAATAAAGATCAAACTTCGAACAGGTAAGTTCTCGTTTATCTCACAATTTTACTTCGGAGTCACGTGAGTGACTACGTGAAGATTTTAAAGCTCTGTTTTTTATGTCGTAAATTCATTTCATACGACTCTCTGTTTAGTCAAAACAGTAGTGAGTAAATAGTATTTTAAGACATTGTTACAATTTATGTAATAAGTCCTTTAATCATAAAAAGAACAACTTTTTAATAATAACCCTATCGCAGGGGAAAATTACAAAATAAATTGATAAATGATGTCAATGGTAACATAAATCGATAATATAAATCGATAATATTAAACAAAGCAAGCATTTAAAGAGAACCCAGTACTGCGTGTCCAAATCCTGGCACCGTGACAACAGGTTATTGTAGAACTTTGAAAAAATCTCTTCTCTAGACCACCCTGCGGCCTTTAAAATTTTATCGAGTGGTACGTCCTGTACCTTTGCCACGGACGTAGCTGCCACCCTAGTGGAGTGAGATTTAAACACATCAGTGTCTATTCCTGCTAGACCCAAAACCTGTTTTAACCATCTAGAAATGGTTTGAACTGAAACTTTTGTATGTGGCTTTTTGTGTGTTATCAATAACGCTTTCTCAGAACCTCTGAGATTTTTGGTTACCTCATGTGCTTAACTACACACAATGTTTCATCAATAGGATATGCTTTAAACATTACCTTCATTCCAGTTCTTCCTGGTCTGCTTTGTTTGATCAAGTCATAAACATAAAACACAATGTTATCTGTAGTCACATGCATGCAATTCAACCGTAACAATTGCAAAGTTTGTACTCTTTGAGCTGATACCAATGCCATTAACATTACCACCTTGAATGTTAATTTCTACAAGACATTGAATTAATTGGAGTCCATCGTTTAAGCAAAGTGAGAACAATGCTAACATCCCAAATTTCTGTATATCTGGGCTTGGGAGGATTTTTATTGAAATTCCTTTCATGAATCGGGTTACTAATGGGTGAGACCCAACTGAATCCCGATCCGAAATTTGTCCTAAATAGGATGACAATGCACTACGAGCGCAATTAATGGCACTATAACTCAAATGCTCATCAAAGTGTAACCCAGCAAGGAACTCCAATACGTTTGAAATGTTTGCAGTATGATAAGATATCTTTGACAGTGTACAAAAACTTCCCATTTTCTTATATGCGACATATATTGTTTTTTAGTGCTATTCCTCCAAGCTGCATCTATAACATCCATGGTCCTGTCCGACAGTTCAAACTCTTGCAACGGTCTGGTCAGAACCTGCAGATTTACAAATTCATATGATCATGCAATGGATGAATTTCTTTTGTTACTGGTTGTGTCAACAGATTGTCGCAACTGGGAATTGTCATACATGGTTCAAAATCATTTTAGCATCAATGGGAACCATGACTGCGTGGGCCAATTTGGCACCACCAAAATGCCTTTGGCAGCGTCTTGCGCTATTTTCTTGAGACATTGCCCAATGAGACAGAATGGGGAAAAGCATAAAAGAACATATTGCCCCAGTGTAGCGAGAAAGCATCCACCACTACTGCCCCTGGATCGTGTTCCCAAGACACGTATTTGGGCAATTGGTGATTCAATCTAGATGCAAACAGATCAATGTCCGGTACTCCATACCGACTGACAATATTTTTGAAATTTGTGGATTTAACATCCATTCTGTACTGTCTTTAAATATTCGTGA
Organism: Raja brachyura; assembly: GCA_963514005.1. Next base: position 28,566,391 of record OY740784.1, on the reverse strand, counting down.
TCTTTTGTCTGCCACAACATTGTCTCTCCCCGAGAGATAAATAGCTGAAAGCCAAAATTTTATTTTTATTTATTTATTTATTTATTTTTGCCATACACCATTGCCACATCTGGTTTACCAGATGATCACATGATATTGATCTGACACCACCCATGTGATTGATATATACCACAGCTGTGGTATTATCTATTTGTACTTGGACATGCAAATCTTTAATGAAGATCAATAAGCTTTTAATCCATCAATGCTCCCAGTAGCTCCAATATTTAATACCATAAGTTTGGAGCAAAAATCCTCTTGGACAGCCCATCTGCCTCCACAGCTGGTCTCATTATCCGTAGCCCCCCCATCCGGGAGAACTTGCATCTTTTTTAGTTTGCAAAAACACTGCTGGCTGATGAACTAAATGTTCTTAGCAGCTTATGGAACATACTCAATCCACCAATGTAATTCTGATAAGCTTCCTTAGGCAATTGCATTGGCCTATCAAAATGGCCTGCTCGCTGAATAAGCGCTTGAATTTTTGCCCTTTGAAGATTTTGGTAATGTAGACGACCAACTCTTCTGCTGGAAATGCTGCTACCAATTTACCAATAACCTTGGCAATCTCTCGGATGGAGGGATAAGGTTTGTTAATCAGGTTCTGACACACATTTGTCAAATCCAACACCTTATCCATTGGTAAAGTTACCAACATGGTAACTGAGTTAATCACAAACCCCAGATATTCAATGGTTTGGGATGGCTGTAACTTAGATTTGTTGGATGGATCAGGAACCCAACTTCTCAAACAAACTTGTAGTTGCTAAGACTGATTTTCCAGCTGACTCCTGATTAGCATTGACAATTAAAATGTCATCTAGATAAGCCATAACGATGTGTTTATTTTTTGTGCCCTTAGCAGTGCAAGTGCTGGCTTAATCCATTAGGCAAAGCTTTGTATTGCCACAGCTGTCCCATCCATAACTTTAATTACCTGCGAAACTATGGTGAATTGGGACCAAAAATATGCATCCTTCAATCTATTGTAGCCATATAACAACCTGTTGATACCAGCTGCATTGCCGTGTTGAATGTGTCCATTTTAAAATGTTTATACTGGATAAATGTATTCAATTATGTGAGATCTAAATTGATTCTACAACCCCCATCTTTCTTCAGTCTGGGGAAATTTGATACAATTGTTGTGGATCCTCTCCTGTTTTCTCAATAACTCCTTTCTCACACAAATACTTAACCTCTTTTGTCAATTTTAATACTTTCAAGACTGAACATCAAAGAATGATTAGGCTTATTGTGTCCCAATGGATCCATACCTCCCTTTCATTATAAACATTCGGAGTCTACCACCAATCAAAACATCCTTCTTTAATAGGATAAAGTTTTTGTACCTCTCCAACTGTGACAAAATGATCTCCTTTCCCAATAAATGGGTGTACATTCGGCTGTGCTGGCTGGTAATTCTTCCTTATCATACTCTCCTCGGCTCGTTCAAGCTCCAAAATCAAATCCCCTTCTCATATGACCAGCCTTTCTGGCCAAACTGAAGGGTTTCACAAGGCCAACAGTTTTTGCCTCTTCATCCATTTCTTTAATTTGTTTAGACTTCCTCTGAACAAATAACCAAGAGCTTGAACATTGCTTGCCCTGCACAACTCTGAAAAAACTTGGATCTAAAAGAGGCCGAATGGTAATCTTCCATTTTATATATTTTATCTCAAAATGAGTTGCAGAATAAGCCCAACATATGTTTTTTATTCTGAACTTTGGTCATTCCACAACCTTCCAGCTTGTCTTCCAAAAGACAGTGATGCCAAAATTAGCTTGAGGATTCTTTGAATCGTAATTCCTGCGCCCGCATTTTTGCTGACATTGGCGCCCAAAAAAGCCGGATTCACCATAGGTACCTTCTTTGAGGTACAATAATAGGTGTTTTAATCCGATCTGCTGTCTTAATCATAACAGCTTTTTTGAGGCAGGTGAGAGACCATATAATTAACATTGGCCGCCAGGTTTCATTCCATGGCCTCACCGCCTCCTCCAGGTATAGTAACTTTGTGCCCCATCAGACACACCTGGATTTGTATTGTGGTGGGTACTTCTGACCACAATAAATAGGTGTTTAAATCCAAATTTGTTGTCTCAACCATAACAGCTTTTTTGAGGCAGGTGAGAGGCCATATAATTAGCATTGGCCGCCAGGTTTCCTTCCATGGCCTCACCGCCTCCTCCAGGTATAGTAAACTTTGTGCCGCATCAGACACACCTGGATTTGTATTGTGGTGGGTACTTCTGATCACAAACACCACTTTCAGGGTCAGTCTCATACAGCCCTGGTACTCCTGAAACTTGTTCAAGGAGACTTCCTCCAGCCCAATCCCAGGCACTGGAGTTTTAATTCCCAATTCAAACTGGCACCATATTCATGTATATGGAACCCCCTCAGGGGCTGCCTGGGAATATTCTGGGTACTTAGACCCTTGGTTGATATTGTTTGGAGTATTTTCTCCATTAGATCCATACTTAGCCAAAGGCTTTCCTTCCAGGATCTTTCAGAACCTCAGGCCTTTCAAGCTTCTTTCTTTACTTTTTAGGCACTGGGTTTTCAAAGTTTTGTTTGTGGAGCAACCAAAGGCTCACTAACGGGTATTTCAATCGGCCACTGGTATCGGAACCGGCTCCGCAATAATCTGCTGTCCCGACTTTTCTACACCCCGGGACGCACGTTTTACCCGCGATTTTTTAAAACATTTTTATTTTTATTTTAACTCCTCCTGGTTTACCCACCAGCCTACGGAGTTTTTAGAAAACGCCCTGGAAGTAAAATAATTTTACTTACCTGCGGGCCGTTTCCTTACCGCTGTGTTGGAGCTGCGCTCTGCAGCACTTCCTCTGCCGATAGCGTCGACGTAATGCCGATCCAGCGCCAGGCGGGGCTTCTTCACGTAGTCACTCACGTGACTCCGAAGTAAAATATCAAGAGAGGGATAGGTAAATGAACAAAGCCTTTTTTCCCCAGAGTAGGGGAATCAAGAGCCAGAGGAAATAGATTTGAGGTGAAGGGAGGGGAAAGTTTTAATAGGGAGCTGAATGGCAACTTTTACTCAAAGGGTGGTAGGTACATGGAATGAGCTGCCAGATGAGGTAGTTGGGGCAGGTATTATCATACGTTTAATAAACCATTTGCAAAGGTGCCTGGATAGAACAGGTTTTGAAGTATACATTGTGGGCCAAATGCGGGCAGGTAGGACTAGTGCAAATGGGACATGTTGGTGGTGTGGGCAAGTTGGGCAGATGGACCTGTTTCTACGCTGGGTGGCTCTATGACTCTATTTCAATGAGACTTGAGTTACCATTGTGCTGATTAAGATTCCCACCCTCCGGTCCTGCCCAGGGATTCACAAGTTTGGTTTGGTTCAGTTTGGTTTGGTTTATTGTCCCGTGTACAGTGAAAAGCTTTTTTGTTGCGTACTAACCAGGCAGCGGAAAGACTATACATGATCACAATCGAGTCTAAGTTGGGAAACCAGGCAGTGGCCGGCATTTTCACTCTGCTTTTCCTCCCCAGCTCCACCAATGTTCCTGCCCATCTCCTCCACTCCGCAGCCCGAGCGACGGAAAGCACCGCAGAGGCGGCACTCCATCGAGAAGGAGACGCCGACCAACGTGCGCCAGTTCCTTCCTCCCACCAGGCAGAGCTCCAAGTCTCTGGTAAGCCGGCGGTGATCGTGATGGGTGTCCCACAGGCCCACTGTACTCGGGGAGTTCTACGTAAACTTCAGCAGGTTTCAAAGCAGGAGATCCGGGAATCTTCCATGGCGCAGCGGTAGTTGCTGCCTCACTGCGCCAGAGACCCGGGTTCGATCCTGACCAAAGGTGCTGTCCGTACAGAGTTTGTACGGTCTCCCTGCGTCCGCGTGGGTTTTCCCCGGGTGCTCCGGTTTCCTTCCACACTCTAAGATGTAGCAGTTTGTAGGTTAATTGGCTTTGGTTAGTTGTAAAATTGTCCCTAGTGTGTGGGTTAGTGTACGGGGTGATCACTGGTCGGCGCGGACTCTGGGCTGAAGGGCCTGTTCCCACGTTGTATCCCTAAAGTCTTAAATCTCTAAAGTCTGAAGCCTCATTTCTGTCAAGTTGCTTTGGTATCAAATGATTCAGACCTCCAGTGTCCAAGGTACTTTGGACAATGATTAAACATTGCAACTGACTGCATAGGACCAATACATTGTATCCTGCATTGCAGGCTAATGGGACATTGGAATTATGGCACCAGGGGGATTTGCCTTATTGCATCTGTCTTGCTGCTGGATCCACTGAAAATCATTTAGTCCGACTCTCTTTCCCTTTGTTATTTCCATTTTGTGCTTTTCCTGGTGAAAATCTCTGCAAATCTCTTGTTAAGTCCCGTCGACAAAGTTTGCAATGTGATGTAACTCAATGGTCAAACCTGTCCTTTTAATATAGATTATCTGGATTAATTATCTTGAATTATGACACGACCATTTTAAATCCATCCACCCAGTGTAAACTGCGTGAGAGAGATACATAGAACATCGATCAGTGCAGCGCAGGAACAGGTCCTTTGTATCGAACATGATGCCAAGTTAAACTGATCTCATCTGCCCGTACATGATCCATATCCCTCTATTCCCTGCACTTCCATGTGCCTGTCCAAAAGCCTCTTAAATATCACTGTCATAGTTGCCCCCACATGTGGTACAGTAGTGCAGCAGTGGAGATGCTGCCTTACTGACCAACATGCCCCATCTACATTAGTCTTAACTACCTGTATTTGTACCTTATCATTCTAAACCTATCCTATCCATGTACCTGTCCAAATGTCTCTTAAATGTTATGATAGCACCTGCCTCAACTACCACCCTTTGTGTAAAAAAAAAAGTCACCCCTCGGGTTCCTAGTAAATCTTGCACCTTAAACCTCTGCCCTCTGGTTCTCGATTCACCTACTCTGGACAAAAACGATTGTGCATTTACCTGATCTATTCCTCTCATGATCTTGTACACCTCTATAAGATCACCCCTGCGCTCCAAGAAATAAAGCCCCAGGCTGCTCAACCTCTCCCGGTAGCTCAGCCCCCCCCCCCCCCCCCCCCCGAGTCCTAGCAACGTCCTTGTAAATCTTCCTTGTACCATTTCCAGATTAACAACATCATTCCTATACCATGGTGCCCAAAACTGAACACAATGCTCCAAATGCAACCGCATCAATTTGTCTTGTACAACTGTGACATGACCTCCCAACGTCTATACTCAGTAGATTGATACAAAATGCTGGGGTAACTTAACGGGTAAGGCAGCATCTCTGGAGAAAAGGAATAGGTGATGTTTCGGACCGAGACCCTTCTTCAGACTCCGTCTGGGTATGAAGATGGATCTCTACCTGAAACGTCAGCTATTCCTTTTCTCCAGAGATGCTGCCTGTCCCACTGAGTTACTCCAGCATTTTGTGCCTATCTTCGGTGTAAACCAGCAACTGCAGTTCCATCCTACACATTCTACAGTCAGTATGTGCACCGGTTGCTAAACACTTTAATTCCCCTCCCATTCCCACACTGACCTTCTGTCCTGGGCCTCCTCCACTGTCAGAGTGGGGCCACATGCAAATTGGAGGAACAGCACCTCATATTTTGCTTGGGCAGCTTACAACCCAGCGGTGTGAACATTGATTTCTCTAACTTCAAGTAACCCAGCTTCCTCTCTCCCCATCCATCCCCCTAGTTAATTCCAGCAATTTGTGTCTATCATCTATACTCAGTACTCTGACTGATGAAGGCCAATGTGCCATAAGTCTTTTTTGACCGCCCTGTCGGCCTGTGACGCCACTGTGAGATATGCAGGTTCCCATTGTAACCATCTATCTGTTGTCCAGGTGTCCAGGACAAGTGGTTTTTTGCCCCAGAGGAACCTCCAACCGCTTTTCCCAGCCATGCAAGCTAACTCCATGCTTAACTCTCACCCCGTGGAAGCTGTGATGTTTGGCATCATGGGAGCTGTGTGTTTACTCTGTGAGGGAGTCTTTCTCAACAGGTGGAGGAGAACAAAGGTTTGCAGCTTTGCTCCCTTTTAAAGTGCTTTCGCCAGCAAAGACAATCCTCCTTGCTTTCAATGCAGGCCACAGTAAATTGCACTGTGAGATCCTTGCTCTCTCTGTTGTGGGGCTTGCAGTATCTGATTAATCTTTCTGCTTCTCTTTCTTGACAATGTCTATTCAAATCACTTGTTTCACCATATAGGCAAGAAGACATCACCCAGCAATGTCCTGTCTATAGTTAACATCTTGGGTTCAGGGTCGCACTGTGTGCTCCGGTTTCCTCCCACACTCCAAAGACGTTCAGGTCCATAGGTTAATTGGCTGCTGTAAATTGTCCCTACAGTAGGATAGAACTAATGATTGGGTGATTATTGGTCGACATGGACTCGGTGGGCCAAAGGGCCTGTTTCTGTGCGGTATGTAAACTAAACGAATTTATGTAAAATTGGAATTATTATTGCCGTTTCTTTTTCCGATTTTGTTTTCCTCAAATTCTTTGTACCTTCATTTGAGAAGGTGAACAGAGAAGTTTTGGTTTAAAACTTTTTCTTTTTAAAAAAAAGTTAAGCATAACTCGCCCAAAGAAGTAGGAGCAAGCACCAGAACCTGGCGACTCTTGCACATAGATTCAATGGGCTGTTTCTATACATTCTGTACTTAACCGGGATTGTACTTATGTATGGCAGTAAGCTTACTGATCTGTGTGCAAGAAAAGTTGTCACTGTACCTTGGTCCAAGTGATAATGAAAAACCATTGAACCAGGAGTAGCTGATGTGGCCTGTTCACCACTTGCGTTCTCTGACCATGACTTTCTGATCCCAGAAACAGGCCTGGCAGAGCATCACCAGAGAAGACACCCAAAAACTGGTGATGTCCATGAATCGCTGATTTCAAGCACTCATTGCATGCAAAGGATATGCAACAATTAATATACTAAACATTAATACTTTCATTTACATGACATTGCTGTGTCCCAAACATTATGGTGCCCTGAAATTGGGGGGGGGGGGGGGGGGGGGGACCATGTATAAACACTGCCGTAATTTCTACATGGTGAAACCAAAATGTATAAAAATGGCCTTTATTCAAATCTGACAATGTGCACTTTAACCACGTGATTTTTTTTCTATTACATATCTCAAATTGTGGAGTACAGATGCAAATAAATAAATGATGGGTCTTTGTCCCAGACATTATGGAGGGCACTGTATGTTTTGGAGGCCTCCATGAAGACTGAGAATTTAGAATGTATTTCTCACCCAGTTGATTGGGGTAAAGAAATTAAATGCAAATCATGCCTTGCGATCTCATTTAAAAATGTTGTCCCTGCATGATTGAAGAGTGATTCCTCAACTTGTGTTGTTTTCTGACATTCCTGTGCATTTCTGTGCTTAAAATATCCCATGTTCGAACATTTGCTCAGTGGATTTCCGTACAGCAATGTGTCGTGTTCAAGCATTGGAGAGATCTCAATGGAAACAAGGTTGTGGATTGGGGCAAAAGTGCACAGGATGTGTCCTATTCCCAACAAACTGCCTGAACCTGAAGGAAGGTGGATGCAAGCATTCTTGTGTTGGTTACACAGGGACCACACAGCACCCGGTCTGATGAAACATCCTAACATAGATACATAGAAAAATAGGTGCAGGAGTAGGCCATTCGGCCCTTCGAGCCTGCACCGCCATTCAATATGATCATGGCTGATCATCCAACTCAGTATCCCGTACCTGCGTTCTCTCCATACCTCCTGATCCCTTTAGCCACAAGAGCCACATCCAACTCCCTCTTGAATATAGCCAATGAACTGGCCTCAACGACCTTCTGTGGCAGAGAATTCCAGAGACTCACCACTCTCTGTGTAAAGAATGTTTTCCTCATCTCGTTCCTAAAGGAATTCCCCCTTAACCTTAGACTGTGACCCCTTGTTCTGGACTCCCCCAACATCGGGAGCAATCTTCCTGCATCTAGCTTGTCCAACCCCTTAAGAATTTTGTAAATTTCTATAAGATCCCCCCTCAATCTTCTAAATTCCAGTGAGTACAAGCCGAGTCTATCCAGTCTTTCTTCATATGAAAGTCCCGACATCCCAGGAATCAGTCTGGTGAACCTTCTCTGAACTCCCTCTATGGCAAGAATGTCTTTCCTCAGATTTGGAGACCAAAAATGTACGCAATACTCCAGGTGTGGTCTCACCAAAACCCTGTACAACTGCAGTAGAACCTCCCTGCTCCTATACTCAAATCCTTTCGCTATGAATGCTAACATACCATTTCCTTTCTTCACTGCCTGCTGCACCTGCATGCCTACTTTCAATGACTGGTGTACCATGACACCTAGGTCTCGTTGCATCTCCCCTTTTCCTAATCTGCCACCATTCAGATAATAGTCTACCCTCATGTTTTTGCCACCAAAGTGGATAACCTCACATTTATCCACATTATACTGCATCTGCCATGCATCTTCCCATTCACTCAGCCTATCCAAATCACCCTGCAGCCTCCTAGCATCCTCCTCAAGCCTCACTCTCACCCCAACCCTCACTCGTCCCTCTTCTCCATGGACGTGACGTGACCTGCTGAGTTACTCCAGCATTTTGTGTCTAATACTCAGTCAATACTGTCCCATTCTCACCCACCGAGGGAGAGGGAGAGGATTAGCTCAGTATAAATGGGTGCCGGATGGCTAATGTGGACCAGTTGTACTGAAGGGCAAGAAGCAGTGCTGCGTAGTGGGAGACACAGTGTCGCAGAGGTAGAGTTGCTGCCTCACAGCGCCAGAGACCCGGGTTAGATCCTGTCTACGGGTGCTGTCCCATGACCTGTGTGGGATTTCTCTGGGTCCTCCGGTTTCTTTGAAGACGGACAGGTCTGTAGGCTAATTGGCTTGGTAATATTATAAATTATTCCTGGTGTGGGTAGGATCGTGATAATGTGCAGGGATCAATGGTCGGTGTGGACTCGGTGGGCCGAAGGGCTTGTTTCCGCGCTGTATCTCTAAACTGAACTAAGCTAAATCCATAAGCCAATTCTTGAGTGTGCTATTCTCTGGGAGGTAATGTGTGGTGCTAGTGTATTCTTCATCCACCTTCCCTGATTGTTATGTGCATTGATTTTGCATCGGCAACAAAAATGAGTGCAAATTGGAATTAAAATGGAGTGATTGAATACATTGCACTGCAAAGGCTGGCACTGAAAGCGACTGATATGTTCCAGGAGGAGTTTTGTTACCCGGTCGAGTGCCTGGCCCTGACCGTGGAGGAGGTGATGCACATCCGACAAGTCCTGGTGAAAGCGGAACTGGAGAAATACCAGCAGTACAAAGAAGTCTACACGGCCCTGAAGAAGGGGAAGGTTTGTGTCGGCCTCACCGTGATAGAAAAGCAAAACAACCTGCAGATGTATGAGTTCTGACAAAAAAAACAGAACAAAAGCAACATTTCAATATGCAGGAAGAAGCAAATAGTGCAGTTTTATGCCCCATATCTGAGGAAGGATGTGCTGGCATTCGAAAGGGTTCAGAAGATGTTTACAAGAATGATCACAGGGATGATTGGGTTAACATATGATGAGCGTTTGATGGCACTGGGTCTGTACTCGCTGGAGTTTAGAAGGATGAGGGGCGACCTCATTGAAATTTACCGAATAGTGAAAGGCCTGGATAGAGTGAATGTGGATAGGATGTTTCCACTAGTGGGAGAGTCTAGGACCCGAAGGTACAGCCTCGGAATAAAATGACTTTAGAAAGGAGATGAGGAGGATTTTCCTTAGCCAGAGGGTGGTGAATCTGGAATTCATTGCCACAGACAGCTGTGGAGGCCAAGTCATTGGATGTTTTTGAGGCGGAAATTGAGACATTCATGATTAGTTTGGGTGTCAGGAGTTTTGCGGAGAAGGCAGGATAAGGTTGGCCGAAGGCCCTCTTTCATGCTGTGTAACTGTGTGACCCAGCGACTATTTAATGATCTTATGCCTTGAAATATATTGGTTTATAGTGATATAAACCAATGTAAGTCTGTTTTTTTAGTAATGTTCTTGCGAATTGAGAAAAAAAGTCATCATATAGGCTTTGTTTTCCATACGCCAGTGAGATGGATGTTAAAATGGTCAATGAGTTTTATATTCTGGATTCCAAATCGTCTTTACATTTATTTTGTCTCTGGTTTAAAATGTTGTTTTTGTCTGTGTGGTTTGCAAGGCAGTTGATTGATCAGGAGGTTTCAGATGAAGGCTCCGACTGAAAAAAAATGCTTGTCATGGGAATTTTGAGTCATTGTCATATGCTCATTGCCCCAAAATAGAAATTGAAAACAGTTTAGTTCTCCAAAGTCTCATGTTATTGACCAGAGCCAATAACACCCTGACACACTTAAAAACACTTATTTTTTTATCTGATTTCTGATCCAACATCCAAAAGCTGGTCTATTTACGATAGATGCAAGTTGATCCTCACCATCACAGCTAATTAAAACAAAGTTAATTCATTTTAAAATCTTGCATGTTGTTCATAAGTTCAAGGAGCAGAATAGGACCATTCGGTCCATCAAGTCCACTCCGCCATTCAATCATGGCTGACCTATCTTTCCCTCTCATCCCCATTCTGCCTTCTCCCCACAACCCCTGACAACTGTACTAATCAAGAATCTATCAATCTCTGCCTTAAAAATATCCATTGATGGCCTCCTCAGTGGTGATGATTCCACAGATTCACCACCCCTCGGATGAAAATAATTCCTCCTCATCTCTTTTGTAAAGGTACATCCTTTTATTCTGAGGCTGTGCCCTCTGGTTCTAGACTCTTCCACTAGTGGAAATGTTACGGGTCCCAAGGTTGGGCACCGTAAAGCAGATAGATAACCTGTATAAAAGCAGGTGTGAGAAGGCAAATGAGGACACAGTGCATCTTAATTCATCCCCAGATTGCTTCTGCTGGTTGTTTTATTCAATAATCATGTAAACACAAAACATTGCTCTTATCATTGGTTCAGTCATCCATTTTGTCTCTCCCTAACACACCCATTTTGTTACAGTTTCACTCACAGCCCATTCTTTCCTGTGTTTCCCTTGTACTCAATACACTCTCTGTGCGATTTACACACTTGTATTTTTGATTTTACACTTCAATAAATATTATTAGGCACTTAATTAACCTTCACTGTACATTTCCAGCAACATGCTAAAAGTTGACATTTGGCCTTTTTTTCCTATGCCATATCCTCATTGCAACGTCTGCAACCACCACAGGTTATGGAATGACCTAATAAGAAACATGCCCATGCTACACATTATTATATCTTCCAACCCAGCACACAGAAACATTAACAACCAGTAACCCACTAACTTCAACTTTCTTAACACCCAAAACAACACAGAAAGTTCACCCAACCATATTCAAACCCCAAAAGTGCATATTTGTGTGGTCCTGACAGTCTACCAACCTGTATAAAAGCAGGTGTGAGAAGGCAAATGAGGACACAGTGCATCTTAATTCATCCCCAGATTGCTTCTGCTGAGATGGGGGGGGAGTGCCTTGCTGTTTCCAGTCCCCGCAGCAACTGGAGTAACACAGAGGTTCCCCCTCACTGCTGCACCTTATAAACTGCCAATACACCATCACATAAATTAAATCAATGTGGGCACACCGTCTTAGATGCGCCACACGCTCCCCAACAACAAAAGTGGCTCCTGACACTTATTTCAAATCGCAAGTGTCCATTGAAAATAATCAACAATCTTTCACAGACTCAAAAATATTTACAATATTCAAAATCTTCAACTATAAAAAAATATATGACTCTAGTTTGATTACATCACCACTGTTCATTCTCAATAACCCTGTACCGTACATGGCAAGTATGAATATTGGACCATGGGTGCATACTGGAATGATGGCCTGTACAGTGGGTGAGTATAGGGCATGAGGTACGTGCCAATAGTGTTCACAGCAGGAAATGGTTGATAGGTCGGATGACCAAGAGATGAGTAGGTGAGCCTTTGGACTGGCCGTCTTTCCCTTGTGGACCGTCTCAGTGTAACAGGGGATCCAGGTTCAGAAGGTGAGAGAGAGCGATGCTCGAGATCTGCAACAATCTTCTCATCTTGTTCAGTGTCATGGGGAATGTCCTGATCATCCTCCTGTTGTGGTTCGCCTTCATCTGTTGAGTGTCTTTTCCATTGATCCTGTGGCTGTATTTCAGCTTCTGGTGGCCTCAAGTCCATTTCAGGTGATATTTGGACCACCATCCGTTCTTGACTTCTTTCATGTTTTCCGACTGATATGAATGAATCTTTATCCCTTTGTCGGGTCACTCGAGTGGGTGTTCTTTGTGCTTGCTCATGTTGGATTCTGGCAGGTTTACTAGGAGTCTGAGCCGGCATTCTCTCAGGCGTAGCTGCTGTCCTTGGCTCAGCCCGACTTAGGGGTATCCTCAACCAATAACCTCCTCCTGACTCATCATCCGAGTCAGATGTCTCTGCATTCTCGGTTCTGTCTCTTATGTCACTCCTTCTCAGCTGAGGTTTCCTTTTCGTCTGTGGCTTTGAAGTTGGTTTGGTCTGCTGCGATGGGAATTCCACTGGTAAATCATTGACCAGTAAAAGCAGGTTTCTATGCAGCGTCCTCAGTCTCCCTTTGCCATCGTTTTCTGGATGAATAACATACACTGGGTTGTCTGAGACTTGCTCTTTCACTACATATATCCTCTTTTCCCAGTAGGAACGTAGTTTCCCAGGCCCACCTCGCTCTCCCAGATTTCTAACCAACACTCTATCCCCAGACTTCAGGACCACTCCTCTAACCTTCTGATCATAGAAGGACTTTCCTTTTGCACTTGAAGCCAGACTGTTGTTGTTAGCAATGCGGTATGCTTCCGCCATCCCTTTTTGCCACTTCTCAGCATAACCTTTGTGCGTCACTGGATCTATTTCTTCAGCCAACCCAAACAAGAGATCCACAGGAAGGCGAGGGTGTCGACCATAGAGAAGATAGTGAGGGGAATAGCCAGTGGACTCATGACGTGTGCAGTTATACGCATGTACAACCTGTGGGAGATGTTCTTTCCATATCTCCTTTTCTATGTCTGTCAGAGTTCGCAGCATCTGCAGCAAGGTTCGATTGAATCGCTCTGCTGGATTACTTTGCGGGTGATATGGAGATGTTCGGGAATGTCCTACTCCAGAGAGCTGGCCAAGGGTTCGAAACAGTTCATTCTCGAATTCACGTCCTTGGTCATGATGGAGCTTGTTTGGGAATCCGAAACGTGGTACAAAGTCATTGTAAATCCGTTCTGCTGCCGTCCGGCCAGACTTGTTTTTTGTAGGGTAGGCCTGAGCAAACCTTGTAAAATGGTCAATTACTACTAGGATGTACTCATAACCCCCTTTGCTCTTTTCCAGGTGTAAGAAGTCGATACAAACCATTTCTAGGGGTGAGTTAGACTTCAGACCGCTCATTGGTGCACGCACATGCACTGTAGGCTTCTTCTGTTTGATGCAACTGCACTTCTTTGTTACATAGTCCTCGATACACCTTTTCATGTAGGGCCAGTAAAACCTCTCCCTGGCGAGGTGAAGAACTCTCTCCATGCCCACATGTCCCATGTTGTCGTGGAGGTGCTTTAATACCACAGGGTGGTATTTCAGAGGTAGTACTAATTGTTTCCTACTTGTTGTTCTTCGGTACAGCAACCCATCCTCGATGTGCAACCTGCTCCACTCATGCAGAAGCTTGCATGCGCTTCCTCTCACAGTCCTTCTGATGTCGTCTGTCAATTTACTGTTCATCTCTTTGAGCTTTAAGATCTTTCCTATCTCGGGATCCTCTCTTTGAGCTTGGACCAAGTCGTCATGACTAATGCTGTGTAGAGGGGCGCGGGGCTGTAGGACAACATCTTGAGAGGAGACAGCGAGAGCGGCTATCCATGCCACATCTTTCCTCTGGGCTGCTTGACTTCCTTCCCAAGCTGCATTCACTACATCCTGCGACAACTCCTCTGTGCATGTTGACATGTACTGGTCAATATCAAGAGGGACTCGGGACAGAGTATCTGCGTCCGTGTTGACTCTTCCTGGTCTGTACCTGATGTCAAAATGGAAGTCTGACAGTTCTCCCACCCACCGGTGACCAACCGCATTGAGTTTGGCAGTGCTCATGATGTAAGTAAGTGGGTTGTTGTCAGTGAAGATGGTAAAGTGTGGAGCATAATAGAGGTAGTCCCTAAATTTCTCGCACACTGCCCACTTAAGTGCAAGGAACTCCAACTTGCCACTATGCATATGGTAGTTCCTCTCTGCAGCTGTCAAAGTCCGTGACCCATACCCAATGACTCGTAGCTTTCCCTCCTGTTGCTGGTAGAGAACAGCTCCTAGACCTTGCTCTGATGCATCGGTATGCAAGACGAAAGGCCTGTCGAAGTTTGGGTATGCCAAAACCGGTGGATGTGTCAACATGTCAATCAGTCTCTCGAGTACACTTTGATGTTCAGCAGTCCACTGTATGGGTGCCCTGGATGACAGTTGGGGTCCCTTGGCTTTACCTTGTCGCGACTGGACTTGAATTGAGGATTTCCCTTGGAGCATCTCATACAATGGCTTTGCTATCTTTGAGAAGTTTTGAACGTATGTCCTGTAGTAACTGAGAAAACCGAGAACCCTTCTCAAATCACCTACCGTCTGTGGTGTTTTGTCTTTCAAAGCCAGCACAGCATTCAGGTCCTTGGGATCAACTCGAATACCGTTAGCAGAGACAAGGCGGCCAACATAGCGAACCTCTTGCTTGAACAACTCACACTTTTCAGATCGGAGCTTTACCCCTTGATGTTGCAAAGCTTGGAGAACCTTGCGGACCACTTCCACATGATCTTCAAATGACCGCGAGTAGCAGAGGATGTCATCGAGGTAGGGTATACAGCACTCATCCCTCAGCGAACTCAACATCTCCTCCATACTTCTCTGGAATGCTGCTGGCGCGTTTGATAGGCCAAACGGGATCCTTACCCACTCATAAAACCCCCAGGGTGTGATGAAAGCAGTGAGATGACGTGAACTTTCAGCCACGAAACCCTGGTGGTAGGCCTTACCCTGGTCAAGGATGCTAAACCACGAGTAACCGCCCAAGGTGTCCAGCAAGTCTCGTATTCGAGGCAGTGGGTGTCTATCCGGCACCGTTTTCTGATTCAATAGACGATAATCTATGCAGAGGCGCAGCGTACCGTCTTTCTTCCGCACACACACAACTGGAGCGGCATAGGAGGACCTAGATTTCACAATCCATCCCTTGACAAGGAGGTCTTGAACATATTCCTTTACTTCTCTCAACAGCGGTTTTGGGATGGATGTGTACGCTCTCTGCACAGGAATGTCATCTTTCAGATTTATCACCATTTGCAGGCTTGGGTTGCATCCAATATCATTTTCATCTCTGGCAAAGGCTTTTGACTCCTCAAATAACATTTTCCTGACAACCTCTTGCTGATTTTCCTCCAGGTGATCAAGGTTCACGAGCGGATGCCACAGTGATGGAGTTGGTTGATGAAGTTGAGAGGTGACCTCGTTGACTGTTGTCATGGATGCCACTTTTCTTGGAGGGTCAGCTTCCACAACCCTTTCAATATGCTGTAAGGTGCCCAGGGCTGTCTTACGTGGCAAGATAATGTCATGGCTGGTGTTGTTGCCAACAGCAATGGTGACATACGGTTTTAAAGGATTCTGCATTTCAACCAAACCTGCTCCTAGATCTAGCTGATCCAAAGGCTGACTGCCTTCGTCTGATTCGAACAATACCAGACGGCCATAGGAGTTCATGGTTGGGGGAACCCGGCATCTCACCCAGCTGACTTGTCCAGCTGGAACGACCACGTCCTTTGCACCAGTTCTTAGGCATCCTTGTGGCATACTTGGCTCCACTGTCTGAATAAAACTCACCACTGCTTCGGCTTTCTCACTTGAAACACCAATGGCATTCTGAAACAACTGTATCAGAGTAGGTACTAACCTTTCTGGCTGTCCCTCAACAAGCTGCTCAAGAACATTAAAACCAATCAACGGTCTTTCCATGGTCAAGCTGCTAACTAAGAATGGGACACTGATGGCAAGACTTGGGTCCTCATTCCCAGGTAGGTTGGTCATTATAGGAACCCATCCATCAAAAGGAATGAGCTCTCCATTGACTGCATAAACCTTTAGCTCATCCAGTTCCTCAACGATCTCAGACATTGGTCGAATGTTTAGATCAGGCAGGTGTAGATCTTTCCAGGCACGGCTGATAATACTAACTTGTGCGCCCGAGTCAAGCAATGCAGTTACCGCCAAACCACTTAGATTACATTGTATCAGAGCCTTCTTTCCTATCATGTTGGCGACAGCTTTACGTTTGGTACATTGTGGTTCAAAAGAGAACTGAGAAGATGATTTGCTTTGTTTGTCATTGTACTGTGTGCTCGCTACTTCTGAAGTGGTGGACAAGGGAAGATCTGTATTGTTGTCATCACAATCAGTTTGAGTTTGGGGACGTTTCTCAGATCCGATCACTGGGCGCCCCCCCTGCAGTGACCGGTGCAAGTTTCCCTGACTCTTCTGTTTCTTTAAGCAGCCAACAGCTCTGTGGCCTTCCTCCCCACACGAGAAACAATGGTTACAGTCTGGGCGGTTTTGTTCAAAACATTTTGGACAACCGTATGATTTATCTCTCCTGGGTCTCATTTTATTTTGAGAATATTGGTTCCTCACATCTGTTGGTTGTGGCTTAATTTGTCGTTTCATGGCCTCAATCATACTTGTGAGCTCATCTACCTTGGCTGTAAGCTCTTTAATTGGGTCTGTCTTTACTTTTGGCGCCACACTCTCTTGCTTGCTACCCTGCTCTTTTGCTGTATTCGGCTCAAACTGTGCACCATGTGCATGAACTGCAGCCTGCCGACGAAAAGGACCTATCCTCTTTTGTCTCTCACTT
The DNA here is from genome assembly GCA_963514005.1 of Raja brachyura. The sequence goes on along the minus strand of OY740784.1, from coordinate 28,549,395 downwards.
TCTTCACTGGTGATTTTCATTACCTGGCGCAATATTGTCTCATCACTTACTTCACCACTGGACAAGAGAGGTTTTATTTCTCTGCGTAGCTCACTGTGTTTGTAGCCCAATCCCTGGTAAACTGTATGTAGGAAGCCATCTTGAACAGTGGCTGCACTGTATTTTATACCTGCGTCTGACAGTTTTGATGTGAATAGGACACGTTGCTTCAAACCTATGACACGATAGAGGAATTGTTGTGGTGTCTCGTTCTCCTCCTGCTTGGCACATATTAACTCTTGAAATAACTCTGCACTGCTTTTTTCTCTTAGGTGAGCCTGGAGAAATCCCTTGAGTTCCATCACAGTCAAGTCATCCTTGTTCATTAGCATCTCTTTAAATATTCCAGGTTTCATTATCCGGAGCACACCACGAACTATCTCTGCATCATGGAAGCCTTCTTTGATCCCTTCTTCTATTTGCTTACAGACATTGCTATAACTGATGTCTGACGAATGATCACCAACCTGGCCCCCTTGTACCTTAAACTCCCTTCTCTGGAGATAGGCGAGATCTCTTATGGAAATCATCCCCTCTCGATTGGGTTGAACAACTGTCGGGTTGTGGTATGATAAGTCACTTCGAGACTTATTAGCCTGTGCTGCTACTGGCGGACAGTCTTCTGGTGACTGAGTTGTCGGTACCATAATGCTTTGTTTCAGCCTTTTACCAAGCTCCTCATAGCTAGTGAGCATTTCGAGTAACTCTACGTTTGTGGAGTCAGATACAGCAGTAGGTAGTACTGGGTCAGTGGTGAAAGCATCACTGTTTGGCAAAGTAGAACTGACTTGGAACATTTGGTTAGTAGTATCTCCATGAGCACCTATGGGTTGTGTTTCTAGCTCTGGCAAACACAATACTTTTCGGGTCTTTACAATATCATCAATAGCATCTTTCAGACCCCACAATTCAGACATTCCACTGTCTTCTGACTTTAACAAATGCTTACTGTACATGAATGAACTGATTTTGTCGAAGCAGCCTTCATGGTCTCCTTCATGGAGTTCAGACAGGTCCCAATCTGACGTTGAACCCATCTCTTTGGCGATGTGAAAAAGCTCTGCAGCTGACAAGGTGAGCAGTGACTTCCGAATGTCCCACACTAGGCTCTTCCTCCCACTCTCTGACATGGCAGCAGCTTTTCACCGTCTTTCACGATGGATCACAGTTCAGCAATGGCACAGTCTCTGCTCTGACTCACCGCTCTCGGCACTCAGCTCGAATCAGCCCTGTCTCGGTCTCGGTCTCAGGTGTCATTAGTTGATCAGCTCCACTCCAACCACGAAGTGGCGCCGATCCCGGACGAGCCCCCACGATCTGTTACGGGTCCCAAGGTTGGGCACCGTAAAGCAGATAGATAACCTGTATAAAAGCAGGTGTGAGAAGGCAAATGAGGACACAGTGCATCTTAATTCATCCCCAGATTGCTTCTGCTGGTTGTTTTATTCAATAATCATGTAAACACAAAACATTGCTCTTATCATTGGTTCAGTCATCCATTTTGTCTCTCCCTAACACACCCATTTTGTTACAGTTTCACTCACAGCCCATTCTTTCCTGTGTTTCCCTTGTACTCAATACACTCTCTGTGCGATTTACACACTTGTATTTTTGATTTTACACTTCAATAAATATTATTAGGCACTTAATTAACCTTCACTGTACATTTCCAGCAACATGCTAAAAGTTGACATTTGGCCTTTTTTTCCTATGCCATATCCTCATTGCAACGTCTGCAACCACCACAGGTTATGGAATGACCTAATAAGAAACATGCCCATGCTACACATTATTATATCTTCCAACCCAGCACACAGAAACATTAACAACCAGTAACCCACTAACTTCAACTTTCTTAACACCCAAAACAACACAGAAAGTTCACCCAACCATATTCAAACCCCAAAAGTGCATATTTGTGTGGTCCTGACAGTCTACCAACCTGTATAAAAGCAGGTGTGAGAAGGCAAATGAGGACACAGTGCATCTTAATTCATCCCCAGATTGCTTCTGCTGAGATGGGGGGGGAGTGCCTTGCTGTTTCCAGTCCCCGCAGCAACTGGAGTAACACAGAGGTTCCCCCTCACTGCTGCACCTTATAAACTGCCAATACACCATCACATAAATTAAATCAATGTGGGCACACCGTCTTAGATGCGCCACAGAAACATCCTCTCCACATTCACTCTATCCAGGCCTTTCACTATTTGGTAAGTTTCAATGAGGTTCCCCCTCGTCCTTCTAAACGCCAGCAAGTACAAGCCCAGTGCCATCAAATGCTCATCATATGTTAACCCAATGATTCCTGGGATCATTCTCGTCAACCTCCTCTGGACCCTCTCCAATCCCAACACATTCTTCCTCAGATATGGGGCCAAAACTGCTCACATTACTCCAAATACTCCACGCCCTATATAGTCAACAAAAACAACCCTCGGATTATTTAAAAACCATGTTGTGTTTTCCATTGTCCATCAGGGAAGGACATTGGCCCTTTCCTTGACTAGCCCATACGTCTCAGTTGTTCAGCACAGAAATGGGTCCCTTGGCCCACGGTGTACAGATCTGTTTGCACATCTACACTGACCCCATTTATCCACATTCGATCTATATCCTTCTGTGCCTTGCCTGTTCAAATGCCTGTCTAAACATTTCTTAACACATAGTGATTGAGTTAAGAGAGTCATACAGCATGGAAACAGGCCCTTCGGCCCAACTTGTGCGTGCTGACCAAGATACGCCATCTAAGCTACTCACCTACATTGAAGGAGGTTGAGGGGTGATCAAATAGAAGTGTAGAGGATCATGTGGAGAATAGATAGGGTTTTACCAGAACAGGGAAATCAAAAATCTCTCTCTCTCTCGGTCTCTCCCCCTCTCGGTCTCTCCCCCTCTCGGTCTCTCCCCCTCTCGGTCTCTCCCCCTCTCGGTCTCTCCCCCTCTCGGCCTCTCCCCCTCTCCCCCTCTCCCCCTCTCCCCCTCCTCCCCCCCCCCCCCCCATCTCTCTCCCCCTCTCTCCCTCCTTGTTGTTTATTATAGGTTTTATAGAGTAATACGTTTACATATCTGCTGTGTTGCTGTAAGTGAGAATTTAATTGTTCTGTTTCGGGCCACATGACAATAATCCACTCTAGACTGGCTTGTTCTGATGACACACATGACACGGTGCTAAGTGTGACTCTTGATCTCTCTCTACAGCTGTGTTTCTGCTGCCGGACAAAGAGGTTCTCTATTTTCACCTGGTCGTACACCTGCCAATTCTGCAAAAGGTTTGCCTCTCACCTTCATGCATCCGCTATCACCTTGTCTTGTAGCTGCTTTGCTTCTGCTTTCAATCAGGTGTGAACTAAAGGTTACCGACCTGTGCGGCAGCACAGTGGCGCAGCAGTATAGCTGCTGCCTTACAGCGCCAGAGACCCATATAGTTCCTGACCTCTGGTGCTGTCTGTGTGGAGTTTGTACGTTCTCCCTGTGACTGCGTGGGTTTCCTCAGGTTGCTTCGGTTTCCACCCACATCCCAAACATGTGTGGGTTTGTAGGTGAATTGATTTTTGTACATTTCCCCTGGCGTTCAGGACATCAAACTACTCGATGGGCCAAAGAGCCTGTTTCCACACTGTATCTCTAAACTAAACTAAACTAAACTACGGGAAATATTTGACAGCTATTACATTGCCAGGACTCGAGGGACTGAGTTACAGGGAGAGGTTGGGCAGGCTAGGATTTTATCCCTTCGAGAGCAGGAGAATGAGGGCAGGCTAGGACTTTGTAGAGTCGAGATCTTGTGGAGGTGTATAAAATCATGACGGGAATAGATAGGGTGAATGTACAATCTTTTTCCCAGGGAAGGGAAATTATAAAGTGGAGGGCATAGGTTTAAGGTGAGAGGCGAAAGGTTTAATGAAAACGTGAAGGGCAACTTTTCACACAGAGGGTGGTAAACCAGATCAACAGGATGAGTGGGGATGTGTGCTGTCAAATATTGTCACCAGGGCCTAACAGGTTGAAAGTTGATGTCTTTGTTCTACACTTCCTCTGATGAGAATGTATCCCTCACAAGCCAAGGTATTGGCCTTTCCCCAAGCCTTCACCATTCTCAGCCAGGCCCAGGCCCAAGTGCCAGCCCCCAGTGCCAGCCCCAGCCCCCAGCGCCACAGCCCCAGTGCCAGCCCCAGCCCCACAGCCCCCAGCGCCACAGCCCCAGACCCAGTGCCAGCCCCAGCCCCACACACCCAGCCCCCAGCGCCACCGCCCCAGCCTGCTGCCACAACCCATTGGCAGCACTCAAGGGGAGATTGTGGCTTCCACCTGGTCCCTCCTCTGTCAGAAGGAGGGACCCCAATAAAAACAATGGGGGAGACTTTGTCCTGTCTCTCTCCACTCCAACCAAGCCAGTAATATTAACAGTTTGTGGTAGGTCAAGACCTTATTGACTCTGTTAGTTTAGTTTAGTGAGTTAGTTCTACCAACACTTTGTGTTTTGCTCAGGATTCCAGCATCTGCAGTGTCTACCTTCGGTTTAAACCAGCATCTGCAGTTCCTTTTTACACAGCTGCAGTCTCTTGTGCCTTCTAAGTAGGGTGGGATCAGTTTACACAAATCATAGCAATGTTACAAAATTTTGAGCAATTTATCCCATCGGATAAAGCATAAAAAGAAGTTTAATTTGACACCTAATTCTCTTTCATATCTTCAGTATTAAGAAAGTTATGGCCATTTTCATACTCGGAAATTAGCATCTTGTTCCCCATAGCCTTTCAATTGACTTAACTCAAAAGCTGTGATCTGGAACAGTTAAAAGCCCATAACTTTCTTAAAAATTAAGAGAACTGAATGAAATTTTCAGTTATTATAGATTAAAGCATTCTGAAACAAATATGAAACAATCTTACTTGGATGACCTGAAATTAAAGCATATAATTAGTTAGTTATCTAATTGTACCTAATTACAAAATTCAATGAGTAGATCTAAACATCTATCCATTTCTTAAGAAAAGATAAACTTTTTTTAAATTGCCTAAGTGTCCAAATAACATTCACACAATAATCCACAATATAACATATTTTTTAAATCTAATTTTCATGAATTTCTGGGCCAAATGGAAGGAATTTAGTGTTTGATTCTTGTAAATTAATGGCCATTTAAATCAACTAGCTAGTGGGTTTTAGTGGAATGCGGTGGATTGGAACGTTGCGGTTAGCGGTGAAGTCGGGAGGAAAAATACGGTTTGTTCATACATTTTTTTGGACCCCATTTCGCAACATGAAAATGTTATTAAAGCCTCCCGAAAAAACAACTTTTAATATAAAAATAAACTATTTACCTTTTTTTCTCCCCTACGCAAAATCCTTCCAGTTGTCGGCGCTCACGGCTTTTGAAGGTGATTTTTAAATTACTCTAGTTAATAAATAATTTAGAGTAATTTAAAAATACCTTCATTCATGAAATGTCAGAGCGATTTTTCTTCCGCAACTAAATCGCCCGACATTGATCGATTTTCCCTGCCTGTGGAAAAACGGCACTTTAAGCCCGCCCCCCTCTGAAAGGTGCCAAAGTCGCGCACACGGGGAGCGGCAGAACTGCAGCGCTGCTCAAGGTAAGTTTTGTAACATACCTACAAATGATGAGTCCTCTTTGTAAGCAAACTGAAGTTTAGTTTAGTTTAGAGATACAGGATGGAAACAGGCTCCTCAACCCACCAAGACCGTGCTGACCAGCAATCAGCCGGACGCTAGTTCTATGTTATCCCAGTTTTGCATCCTACACATGAGGGGGCAATTTACAGAAACCAATTAACCTGTAAACCTGCAAATATTTGGAGTGTGGGAGGAAACCAGAGCACCTGAAAAAAACTCACAGTCAGAGGGTCTCTGGCGCTGTAAGGCAGCAACTCTACCGCTACGCCACCCCACACTATTCCCACAATTGCCACCACTAGGATGTGGTGTGTGGAGCCAGCATGGTTCTCCCCACAATGCTCAATAATTGGTGGACCACAAAGATCTCAAATTTCAGCTCTGTGGTTTCATTTTGTGTAAAGACAAAATATTGCACGGCAGCAGTTTAGAGATACAGCGTAGAAACAGGCCCTTTGAACATCTGAGTCTACGTCAACCACTGAGTCTGCACTCTAGGGATAACTTTTATAGAAGCCAATTAATCAACAAACCCGTACGTCTTTAGAATGTGGGATGAAACTGGAGCATCCGGACAAAGCCCACACAGTCAGAGGGAGAATGTGCAAGCTCCGTACAGGCAGCACCCGTAGTCCTGATTGAACCCAGATTTCTGCCGCTGTAAGGCAGCAACTCTACTGCTGCGCCACCCACTAGTTTAATTTAGTTTAGAGATACAACTTGGAAACAAAGTCAATGCCCCACCGAGTCAACGCCGACCATCGATCACTCGTTCACACTAGTTCTGTGCTGCATCCACTTCATCCACACCAGGACAATTTACAGAGGCCAAATGACCAATAAAACCTGCCCGCCTTTGGGATGTGGGCGAAAACTGGAGCACCCGGAGAAAACCCACGCGGTCACAGGGAGAACCTGCAAACTCCGTACGGACAGCACCCGAGGTCAGGACTGAGTTTGAGGCTGTGCGGCAGCAGCTGTGTCTCTGTGTGGCCCTGCTCTTTGAGGTCACATTCCAAATGGTTAAGAGTTTGCGTTAATCTTTCTGAAGTTTTGTCATCATGAGGTTTCTGTGCGGATAGTTTCTAAGGAGAAAAATGCACTTTAGTATTTGTAGCATTGCTGGTTTATGACTTGAATGGCCCAAATCAATGATGCAACGTTACTCTCAGTTTCAGTATGAGGTGGTTGTTTGGCACTGCATGCGATGCATCACTGGCTGAAAATCTGATCTTTCCTGTTCATGAAAGATGTCAAATTTAATGCCAGCTAGCACTCTCAATTATTGCTCACATCAACACCAAAATAGTGGCTGGATAATCTTGTTGGCACAGTGACTAGGACGCTGGAAGAATACTTTGAGGTTTAATTGAATTGAAATAAACCCCTTCGGCCCACTGAGTCCATGCCGACCGCATCGATCACCGGTTCACACTGCCATCCACTCCCTACACACTGGGGGGGGCCAATTAACCTACAAACCTGCATATCTTTGGGATAGTCCCATTAAATCTTTTACGTCACTGGGAGGTTGATTGAAACCAAGGATTGCATCCAGGGCATCATCCCAGGTTTTGCATTCATATTTTGGGAATGGAACTTGTCACCTCTGATTCATAAGTGAGTATGCAACCTGTAAACCCCAGCTAGCACTAAACTGACCCACTACCCCTCCATTTAATCAATAGTTGAATGTTAAAACCTTTATAACCCTCCACCCCTTTCTTTTCCCTTCCCCCTTGCTCCCCTCCCCTGAGCCTTGGCACAACATTTAAGAAACATTTGGACAGGTTCATGGATAGGACAGGTTTAAAGGGATATTAGCCAAACAGAGGCAGGCGGGACTATTGTAAATGGGACATGTTGTTCGGCATGGGAAAGTTGGGCCAAAGGGCCTGTTTCCATGTTCTATGACTCCGTTAATGCAAATCGGAGGTCCATTTAGTATATAACATTAAAATTGCTAAATCTGATATTAATTGCTTGCTTTTGGTTGGGGTAATCAACTACCTCTTATAATTGTGGGTAACTGGTGATGGGAACTGTAAACGTAACACCGCATTAAAATCCCCGATAACATCGGCAGCATTGCCACTGCAGTAGGTTGCTATAGTCAGGAAGGACAGTATGATTATTGACCTGTTTTTAAAACTTGGTTATCTCTCCACAGACCGGTGTGTTCACAGTGCTGTAAGAAGGTACGTTTATTTGCTGAGATTTATGTCCAAATTAATTTCTGTGCCTATTAATAACTGGGCTGCTCTTTTAAGAAGATGTAATAATCTCAACGGCCTTTTGTGTCCGTGATGCAGATGCGGTTGCCGTCCAAACCCTACAGCAACCTCCCCATCTTTTCCCTGGGACCGTCGACCTTGCCGAAAGAGAGCAAAGTACCGAAAGCGGAGAAGGCTCCGAGCAGCCGACGTCGGCACGAGGGGCAGCACAAGGGTCTCGTCAGGTATTGCACGCCACCCCCCCTCCCACAGACACACACACACACAAAGCCCCACGGTTCCGTTAGGTGGCAGGGACAGTTTCTTCCTAGCTGTTATCAGGCAACTGAACTATCCGATCACAACTACAGAGCAGTCCTGAGCTACTACCTCACCGGAGACTCTCAGACTATCTTTGATCGGACTTGGCTGGACCTTATCTCGTACTAAATGCTATTCCCTTTATCATGTGTCTGTGCACTGTGGACGGGTCGATTGTAATCATGTATTGTGTCTTTCCGCTGACTGGTTAGCGCGCAACAAAAGCTTTTCACTGTACCTCGGTACACATGACAATAAACTAAACTCAAATGTGCCCTGTGACAACCGAGGCAAAATACCTGGAATGTCTGAAATAAAGTCGCTGGAAAAGCTTGGCAGATCAAGCAGCACCAAAGAGGTGAAAGGGGGAAGGAATCACGGGAATTTGAATCTAAGTTCATCCGAACATTTACCCTGTGTCTGTCTCCATTTAAAAGACACTTGGACAGATACATGGATATGAAAGGTTTAGAGGGATGTGGGCCAAAGACGGGCAACTGGGACTAGTGTAGATGGGGCACTCTGCTCGGCATGGGCAAGTTGGGCCGAAGGGCCAGTTTCTGTGCTGTATGACTCTGACTCTCCATTGATGCTTCCTGACCTTCTGAGTGTTTTGAGCATTCTCTGATCTTATAGTTTATTTGGTTATTTTACTTCAGTGCAGTTATTGCAGTTAATGTGGAATAAAGAGGGATGTGGGCCAAACGCAAGCAGGTGGGACTAGTGTAGATGGGGCATGTTGGCCGGCCAGTATGGGCAAGATGGTCCGACAGGTCTGTTTCTGCTCTAGATGACTCTATGATTCTAAATGCAGACAAATAGGATGGGAGGTAGATATTACTGTGGTCTAGTTAAGTGGCAGAACTAGCTCCAAGAATAGTAGCCGCCTCCTGCTGGGAACATTAACTGGAATTTGGAATACAAATGATGACGTTAACAAATTATAGCTGGAGATATTTTGTAAAATGGACGGAATTTGGCCATTCCTAGAGTACTGATTGCAGGGGTGCTTATAGTTGGAGTAAATGGATATGTAGGCAAGTAAGGCTTTACCTGCAGGTTGATGGAAAAAAGCTCAGAAGTGCTCTCAGAAATCAAGTTATGTCAAGTTGAGTTTATTGCCGTTTGTATAATTACAATGAAAATCTTGCTTGCAGCAGCATCACAGGAACCTACACTCAGACAACACTCAAAAGCATAAATTATATATAAATTAGTTTTGTTGACTTTATTGTCACGAGTGCCCAAGTAGAGTGGAAAAACCTTTGTTGACTGCTCACCAGTCAGCGGAAAGACGGTACGCATTACACACAAGACATTTAAAAAAAAGACAACGCAAATAAAAGACATTAATGCTTTAGAGTTGGATGAATTTCCTGACAGTTTTATTTTGGTGGTTTGTGGTTGTGCCTCTCAACCTGTTTACAAAGTTTACAGATGATGTGAGGTTTTCCAGAGAGAAGACATTGGTTATTGTGACCACTGTTTGGATTAAGAAACGTTGCATGTATTGATCAAGCATGAGGAAGAGATTGCCCACATAACTTCATAACGCATAGGAACATTTGGCCCATTGAGTCTACTCCATCATTCAATCATGGCTGATCTATCTTTCCCTCTCAACCTCAATCTCCTGCCTTCTCCCCATAACCCCTGACTGACACCCTTACGAATCACGAATCCTCCGCCTTAAAAACCCAATGTTGTCCTCCACAGACATCTGTGGCAATGAATTCCACAGATTCACCACCCTCTGACTAAAGAAATTCCACCTCATCATCTTTTCTAAAGGTGCGTCCTTTTATTCTGTGGCCGTGCCCTCTGGTCCTGGAATCTCCCACTAGTGGAAACATCCTCCTACCCTCTCCACATCCACTCTGTCCAATTATTTCACTCTTCGGTAAGTATTAATCAGGTGCCCCCTCATCCTTCCAAATTCTAGCGAGTGCAGGCCTCGTCAAGATGTCATCATACCTACATGATCATCCTCAATCAAATGATGGGTTCAGATTTAGATTAGCAGTTGAAAATTGGCAACTTTTATATTTCATCAGTACAGTGCATGCACATGGAGTCTTACCCCTGCAATATAACACTACATCCCCTCTTACACTACTATAGATTTGCTTCTTCTCATTGTCCTTTCTACTAATGTTTTTAGGTTAGTCTAGTTTAGAGATGCAGCATGGAAACTGGCCCTTAGTCCCACCGAGTCCACACCGATCAGCGATCCCCATATGCTAGCGCTATCCTACAGTGGAAAGTGTATACATGATTACAATCGAGCGGTTCAGTATGCACATACATGATGAAGGGAATAACGTTTAGTGCAAGGTAAAGTCCGATTAAGGGGTGTCTGGGATTATGGGAAGAGAATTGAGTCAAAAGGTAGACCAGCCGTGATTGAATAACGTAGTAGACGATGGGCCGAACGGCTTAACTCTACTCCTAAAACTTATGAACTAATAAAAGATATTCCATGAGTCTCCAATGAGGCAGGTGGTAGGTCAGGACTGTTCTCTAGTTGTTGATAGGATGTGTCGGAAAGAAGTGCTGATGCTGGTTTAAATTGAAGATAGACACAAAATACTGGAGTAACTCAGCAGGACAGGCAGCGTCTCTGGAGAGAAGGAATGCAGGACGTTTTGGGTGGAGACCTTTCTTCTGACTGAATCTGGAGGTGTGTTTTCCAAACTTTTGTACTGCTTGCCTGATGGGAGAGGGGAGAAGAGGGAGTGACTGGGGGGTACATGTGCATATACTTGACTTGAGTCGGGCATGGAATGAGATGTCTGTGGTGTTGTCTGTCCTTTCTCTTGTCTGATGCTCAATAGTAAAGCGTGCCTCTGAACTTGGTCTCGGACAACCAACGGGGAGGTTGTAAGCTGGAGTGGCCTCAAGATTCACTGACGCTCTAACGCTCGATCTTTCACAGGTTCCCCTACGTATCCAAACCCTCGGAGAAGTCGGCCGATAACATGGAGTTTCCCAAAGAGCTGATGGAGGACTGGAGCACGATGGAAGTTTGTGTTGACTGTAAGAAATTCATTTCGGAAATCATCAGCTCCAGCCGGCGCAGCCTGGTCTTGGCCAACAAGCGTGCACGTTTAAAACGGAAAACCCAGTCCTTTTATATGTCCCCCACCAGCACGCTGGAGTTCCGATTGGCAACACCAAAGGAGCGAACTATAAAAGAGGTTTAGACTTGTGCCTTTTTAATTTCTCCCCTCTTCCTGAAGTTTTGTTTTGGACTGCCATCGCCGAAAGAAATAATTGTGCACATAAAATACAAGAACGTGAAGTGACCGTGCTAAAATGCCCACGTGTGTGACTTTCACCTGTTAACAAAAGGATTTCTCTATGGACATATCTTTGTGAAGGGGTCTTATTGAAGATGAAGTAATGTAAGTTACCTGTATATAATTGTAATATATTTTATTAATAGTCGATTTGGGCCCCACTGACATTGTAGTGGGCATCTTATTCCCACTTACCGCAGTTGAAAATTGATAATGTATGATATTTAATCTGTGCAGTGTAATTCTGCAATATACCACAGATGGACATAGATTAACGTGCAACATCTTCTGAATAATCTTATGCGATTGTGTTTTTAAAGTATGGTTCGTGTCTCTCGACTAGTGAGGAAGATTGTTTTTGGATCTGATGGACACTGGGGGCTCACTTTTCTACGAATTGAAGAAGTCATTTTACGTTTAACGTGGACAATGTCGGGATTATCACGTTGATCACTGGTAATGCTCCAAAAAATTGTCAGTATTTGTCAGACTGGCGGTGGACGCTTGCTAAATGCCATCTTACACAAGACAAGTTTTGCACTTAGATGAAGTATTTGCTTCATGCTCTTTTTAAAAAAACAACTAATTTTGATTTTCTTCCTGACTGTAGCATTGTGAGCAGTTACCAATACAGCTAATCAGGCACGATGCAACAGACCCATTACCGACCCAAGTATTGCCTTTCCGCACTGTCTCCGTGGTTCCCAGCCTGAGCACTTAAGGAATAGGTTGCCACAATCTCCTTACTCTTTCATTCCTTCCTCCTAACGCTCACCCAGTTTCCCCTCCGCTCCCCAACTTGTGCGCCTGGATGTGTTGCAATATATAGTTTCTAAATTATATTATAGAGCTGATGTGAACAAGATTGCCATTCAGTTCACTTGTACCATCGAGACTCCTGTGTGTAGACACGAGGCACTGCAGATGCTGGTTTATTGCCGGCTTCTGTGGCTCCTGTTTGTTCCTTGTAAATGCATTGACTGTTCAAGTGTTCATTAAAAAAAACACTGTAATCTTTATTGAGCCTATTGTCTCTCATTTAGCAGTTCACAAGTTCTAGGAGCAGAATTAGGCCATTCGGTCCATCAGCTCTACTCTCCCATTCAATCATGGCCGATCTATCTTTCCATCTCAACCCCATTCTCCTGCCTTCGTGGTGAAGGGATTCTCACTGTGTGCGCGGGCCTGCGTACAACTTTTCCAACCTGGGTGTAGGGAGGTCAGCCTCCAGGTACACATGAACGTGTGACAAATGCTGGAGTTTATTAACAACATAGTTGATGTTCGAATTGCAAGCTATTAAATTTCCTTATTAAAAATCTCCTATTGGTATTGGTTATTTATTATTGACATGTGCACTGAGAAACCGCGCTAAACTTTTCTTTGCGTGCTGTCCTGGGAAAACACCAAACCTAAATTACAACTGGTGTTTTTGTGTGTTTGATTGCTTAACTTTCAACGGCATTGTTAGTCCCAGGAGTCAATAACTGTCTGCTCAGCATCTTATCATGCATTATGCAATATCTTTACAAATTCAACACTTGTTCACTTATTACATTAGAATTACTTAATGTGTTTTAAACTCTCGCCAGTTTTATCTTCTCATCGCTTCAGCTTATATTTAATCATTTATGTCTCTGTATATCTTTACAAAATAATCGCCCAAGGTCTTCATTTGAAGCTCATCTTACTTTTCTTCGTGGAAATCTGTTCCATTGGTTTTTTAATAAAAATTGGAAATAAATTATTCTGTTCTCCTGTGCCCCCAGACCTTCAGTGGGGCACCACGGTGGTGAGGTGTTAAGTGTTGCTGCCTTGCGAGCCAGAGACCTGGGTTTGATCCTGACTACCAGTGCTGTCTGTAAGGAGTCTGTACGTTCTCCTTGTGACCTCATGGGTTCATTCAACCCCTCAGATATTGTACACACTCTGCATGTATTGGATTGTGTTTACAGAGGGTGTCTCCTTTCACAGGAGAATCTGGACCAAAGAAGACATGTCACAATAAGGGACTGCATATCTAGGGCGACAAAGAGCATCTTCGAGGCTGTGAATCTTAATAATTCTCTGTACCACAGGTATGAAGGAGCCTAGTCATTGATTAAATTGTCGAAACAAGGAACTGAAGATGTTGATTTACAAAAATAGTGCTGGAGTAACTCAGCGGGTCAGGTAACATTTCTGGAGAACAAGGATAGGTGAAGTTTCGGGTAGTTAAACCATCTACTTCCTAACCAGCCGGTCCCCCTGTGGCTGAACTCGACCCGGTGGACTGCGGCCTAGAGGGGGAGCCACAGAGCTGGCCCCTGCTCGTCCCTCGAAGACCAGACGACTGGAGGATGGAGCCAGTGATGATGATGGACGCGACAGGCAAGGAGCGAGGCCAGTGGGAGAGGAGAGGGGACCAGGGTCTGGCCAACCACGGTCGGCTGCAGGAGGCGCCCCCGGGGAACAAAGGTGGCCGGGCGAGGAGAGGGACATCAGTTTGTGGTCGATCCAGAAATTGATGGAAGGCGATGGCTGGAGGCCCGCAGCAGCTCGGGGCTCTCCCGGATCAGGCACCGTTCATAACAACTAGAGCGCGGACTGCACTTTGAAAACGGTGCCAAAACACGGCGCCACTTGCATGGGGCATCAGTGGACAAGTTCTGTCACATTGCCAATCAGGTTTGCGTGTGGATATGGCAAAATAATTTCACTGTGTATTTGCACTTGGCACATGTGTCAATACAGCACCAGTGAATACCTGGCTATCGCGCTTTGCAGCTGTGTCAGGGTATCTGGGACAAATGTTCAACTATCTGACTTCAGTGGTCAGTGGAGCATGTGGAAAGAAGGATAGCCTTTCTATACCAAAGCATTAGCTTTTATAAAAGATATCAGAGAAAACTAATTCATTCACTGCCCCTGTTGATACGGAGTTACCCCACGGTTGTGATTTAACGTAGCTTTAGCATTGCCAAATTAATGTGGTAACGGATCAGAATATTAAACACTTTTATTTTTGCAGGCTGACTGTTTTGTACATGTATTCAAATAACAATGAAGCAATACCACTCTGGCATAACAGATTATAAACCCCACATCCTGCGTGAAGGAATGAACAAACGAATAAATAAATAAATAAATAGATAAACAGACAGACAGACAGACAGACAGGCAAGCCTTGTGATGCTGAACAGAGCAAACCCTGGTTAGAAGTGATATCATCTGCTCATTGCAATGATTTTGCAGATCTTATCTTAAAAACATACGCAATAAGTTCAGGAACAGATCATCGAGCCGTTATTCAGATTCATCTCCTATCCCAAGTCTACCTTTCCACCCACCCTATCAATGGACATTAAGTGCTGGAGTAACTCAGTAGATCAGGCAGCATCTCTGTTGAAACACAAAAAGTACTGGAGTCGCTCAGCATGTCAGACGGCATCTCTGGAGAAAAAGGATAGGTGACTTTTCTAGCCCGGATCCTTCAGACTGAAAGTAAGGGGGGGGGGGGGGGGGGGGGAGACTGGAGGTGGGAAAAAGCCAGAGCAAAGTGGGGCCGGCAACAGATGACCAAGGAAGGGTGGAGCCCATAATGGCCCATGGGACATTGGGTAGGTGACGTTTTGGGGCAGAGACCCTTCTTATCCATGATCTCCAAAGAGGCTGCCTGACCTGCTCAGTTACTCCAGCACTTTGTGTCCTTTTGTGGATTAATCTGCAGTTAATCACTCTACATCCTTGCGCCCAAATATGCATCAACTTTAGTTAGCGATTAATATACTTCTTAACTGTAACCGTCTGGGATAGAGAATTGGCTGTTTGAGTAAGATCAGTTTACTAGCAACACTCTGAAAAGTCTTGCAAAGATAAGAGATTTTGAGAAATAATAGAAAATCACTTTTCACCGAGCGGGTTATAATAAGATTGAATTGTGAAGATAAACAAGCCGAGATTGCTAGATTGCTGAGCTCTCTGTACTGTTCCCACCAAACGGTGGCATTCACATGACCTGCCCCCATCCAGCATTTCACTCTCCCATGGAAATACATCCTGGAAAACAAAAAGGGTCGGCAATTGAGCATCATTCTTTAATGGCATGACAAACGTCAATGTTTTAGACCAACAAGTTTCACAATCATATGTTTCAAACTAGCATTCAGAACAGCTGAGGCCCTAGTACTGAGCATTGCAAGGCCTGGATAGAGTGGATGTAGAGAGGATGTTTCCACCAGTGGGAGAGTCTAGGACCAGAGGCCACAGCTTCAGCACAAAAGGACGCACCTTCACAATGCAGATGAGGAGGAATTTATTTTGCCAGAGGGTGGTGAATCTGTGGAATTCATTGATGCAGATGGCGACAGAGGCCAAATCGTGTATTTTTAAAGCGGAGATTGATGGTGCTTGATGAGTAAAGGCATCAAAGGTTACGGGGAGAAGGCAGGAGAATGGTGTTGAGAGGGAAAAATAGATCAGCCATGGTTGAATGGTGGAACAAACTCAATGGGCCGAATGGCCTAATTCTTCTCCTATGCCTTATGAAGTTATGAACGATACCCAACTCTTTTTTTCTGTTTGTTAACTAACTTTCAACCTATGCCAGCATATGACCCCAATTCCATGTGCTCTAACTGTACTCACCCTCTTTATGTGTGTGACTTTATTGAAGCCTTCTTGAAAACTAAAAAAGAAACTTGTTCACTTGTTCCTTTTCATCCACTCTACTCAGCAACTGCTTCGCTGAACACTGATGCTCGGTCAGCCAAGGCCTACTGGATCTCCCAGATACAATATTGTTACTGCGAAGAGGGCAAACTGGATTATCCCTGGATTTGGCTCTAGACAAAGTGCACCTCTCCTTCAGGGGCTAACTGTACACTGATAGTGAACCTCCAGCTCATTAGTCATAGATTCATACAGATTATAAACAGACCCAACTTGCCCACACTGACCATCATGTCCCATCAACACCAGTCCCACCTGCCTGCATTTGGTCCATATCTTTCTAAACCTGTCCCATTCATGCACCTATCTAAAGGTTTCTTAAAAGTTACAATAATACATACCACAATGACCTTCTCCGGCAATTCGTTCCAAACACCCATCATCCTTTGTTTAAAAAAAAAAAATCACCATTCGGATTCCTATTAAATCTTTCCCTCCTCACATTAAACTTAGGTCCTCGGGTTCTCGATTCCCCTACTCTGGGCAAGGGATTGTGAGTCTACCCGATCTATTCCTCTCATGATTTTGTACAAATCTATAGTTCCACCCCTCATCCTCCTGCGCTCCAAGAAATAAAGTCCTAACCTGCTCAACCTCTCCCTGTAGCTCAGACCCATTTTGATTAATTAAATCTTTCTCATGATCATGCCAAAACCAAATTGCCTTGAGTGGCAAAATTGGATATAAGGGTATGATTCTTCCATTTTACTAATGGATATCTTTCCACAATGCTCATAATGCATAAGTCACTTGTTTTGATTTAGTTTATTATTATCATGTGTACCAAGGTACAGTGAAATAGTTTTCAGTAAAAGAAAACAACATCATGATGGTCAGTGGTAGAGTTGCTACCTTTTAGCGCCAGAGACCTGGGTTCAATCCTGACTACAGGCTGTCTGTACAGAGTTTGTACGTTCTCCCCATGAACGGTGAACGGTGCGGACTCAGTGGGCTAAAGGTTTCCGGTTTAGAGGGATATGGGCCAAATGCAGGCAGATGGGACTAGTGTAGATGGGACAATGTTGGTCTTAAAACTCAAAAAAGGATAAAGGGTGCAACGTTTAGTGCAAAGATATAACATTGAACTTACCTGCTGTATTCAATTTTGTACACCACATTTAGCTTCCGGTGTCTTTATCGATTGTTCATTGTGTACATTCTCCTTGCAGTCATGTTCTTCCAACTCTCCTTCCAATTCCTTCTCACTATCCTCTTCATTGCTGAGTTCCTCCACCATTGTAAGCACATTACTTTCTCCAACAGTTACGTTTGTTAACCTGGAGCTGACAATTGCTATGTCGGTCTGGATGGTAGCTGTGCTGTTTGTGTCCGTGTCTTCGGCAACACTGCACATGTGGGACTCGGATGCTGTATCATCGCAATTCCCTAATCAGATAATCCATGGAGGTCAATGATTAGATACAGAGCCAAGAAATATGCACGAGCCAAATCAGGTTGACAAAATTAGACAGATGGCTCAAAGGAAAATAAATCAGAGATGGATTTACTCTAAGGTAAGACATTGCAGCAGAATTAGGGCCATTCGGCCCATCGAGTCTTCTCCATCATTCAATCATGGCTGACCTATTTTCCCCTCTCAACCCCATTGTCCTGCCTTCTCCCTGTATCCTTTGACACCCTTACTCAACAAGAACCTATCAACCTCCACTTTAAAAATACCGAATGACTTGGCCTCCACCACCATCTCTGGCAATGAATTCCACAGATTCACTACACTCTGACTAGGGTATATTGGGAGACCTGATACTTGCTAGCTTAACATTTCCCCATAGTCTAATCATCCTCATCTCCACTCGAAAGGTCGGTCTTTTGCCCTCTGGTTCTAGACTCTCGCGTTACTGGAAAAATCCTTTCCACATACACACTATCTAGGCTTTCATCATCGGTTTCAAAACAGAGGTTGCAGAGTGATGTAGACTGAATGTAAAAGATGCTATGTGTAATTTATGTGTCGTGATGTGTGTGTTGTCTCAGTCTGTGCCTGTGATGCTGCCGCAAGCAAGCTTTTCATTGTACCTGTACCTCACCTACATAAGGTCATAAGTGATAGGAGAAGAATTAGCCCATTCGGCCCATCAAGTCTACTCCACCATTCAATAATGGCTGAGCAATCTCTCCCTCCTAGCCCGTACTAATCAAGAATTTATCTATCTCTGTTTTAAAAATATTCATTGACTTGGCCTCCAAAGCCTTCTGTGGCAAAGAATTCCA
Organism: Raja brachyura; assembly: GCA_963514005.1. The sequence continues at coordinate 28,530,944 of OY740784.1, read as the reverse complement.
GAGATTCATCACAGGAACATCCTTTAATTCTGAGGCTATGATCTCTAGTCCTAGACTCTTGCCCTCGGGGAAACATCCTCTCCACATCCAGTCTATCCAGGCCTTTCAACAAGCCACAGGTGCATATTGTCAAATAACTTGACTTGTAGACAGCCATTGGAATAGACTGTGGTGAAATGTTAAGCTAGCAAGTATCAGGTCTCCCATTATACCTTTTGATTGTTTTTTGCAGACCAGTATGCTCCATCTAGTCCCACTAGTCCTACCTGCCTGGGTTTGGCCCATATCTCTCTAAACTTCCCCTATTCAACAATCCAACATTTTGGTTCTAAAACAACATTTAAAAGACCCATGGACAGGTACTTGGATGGGAAAGATTTAGAGGGAAAGGTTTGGGGGGGGACATGGGCCAAATGCGGGTAAATGGTACTAACTTAGTGGTCGGCACGGACGAGTTTGACCAAAGGGCCTGTTTTCAAGCTGTATGACCCATTGACTCTAAATAGCAGAGGCAATGTTCAGCAAGGAGTCCCACATACCATATTCCTCATCTGACTTCATGGGTGGCTCCTCGATGTGGTTGAGGTTGGATAAAGGCATAGTCGTTGTAACGGACACATTGTTACCAGATCCAAATGTGCAGTTGTTCAGATGTGAGTTGCAGATGCTGATGTTGCACACAACTGGGGTGGGTGCTGTTGGGGCAAGATAAGACAATGTTAAATGTCTACTCACCACCTCGTATTTGACAACAGATTATCTCATCTTCAGAGGCTGAAAGGACAAGCCAGAGGCATCTCAAGGACAGATATGGAGGAGACAAAATAAACTATTTTAGTGATTGGTGAGATAATGTTGCAGAGTAAAGCCTTTCATGCCATTTTTCTGAAATCCTCTGCCAAACTCATGGAAGATGATTGGGGTAGATGTCCCAGCAAGTCTCTCTCAATATTCCTGACAAGGGCAGCACGGTGGCACAGCGGTAGAGTTGCTGCCTTACAGCACCTGAGACCCAGGTTTGATCCTGACTGTATGCTGTCAGGGTGCTGTCAGTATGGAGTTTGATCCATGGCTGGGTGCTGTCAGTATGGAGTTTGATCCATGGCTGGGTGCTGTCTGTATGGAGTTTGATCCACGGCTGGGTGCTGTCTGTATGGAGTTTGATCCATGGCTGGGTGCTGTCAGTATGGAGTTTGATCCATGGCTGGGTGCTGTCTGTATGGAGTTTGATCCACGGCTGGGTGCTGTCTGTATGGAGTTTGATCCACGGCTGGGTGCTGTCTGTATGGAGTTTGATCCATGGCTGGGTGCTGTCTGTATGGAGTTTGATCCATGGCTGGGTGCTGTCTGTATGGAGTTTGATCCATGGCTGGGTGCTGTCAGTATGGAGTTTGATCCATGGCTGGGTGCTGTCTGTATGGAGTTTGATCCATGGCTGGGTGCTGTCAGTATGGAGTTTGATCCATGGCTGGGTGCTGTCTGTATGGAGTTTGATCCATGGCTGGGTGCTGTCAGTATGGAGTTTGATCCATGGCTGGGTGCTGTCTGTATGGAGTTTGATCCACGGCTGGGTGCTGTCTGTATGGAGTTTGATCCACGGCTGGGTGCTGTCTGTATGGAGTTTGATCCATGGCTGGGTGCTGTCTGTATGGAGTTTGATCCATGGCTGGGTGCTGTCTGTATGGAGTTTGATCCATGGCTGGGTGCTGTCAGTATGGAGTTTGATCCATGGCTGGGTGCTGTCTGTATGGAGTTTGATCCATGGCTGGGTGCTGTCAGTATGGAGTTTGATCCATGGCTGGGTGCTGTCTGTATGGAGTTTGATCCATGGCTGGGTGCTGTCAGTATGGAGTTTGATCCACGGCTGGGTGCTGTCTGTATGGAGTTTGATCCATGGCTGGGTGCTGTCAGTATGGAGTTTGATCCACGGCTGGGTGCTGTCTGTATGGAGTTTGATCCATGGCTGGATGCTGTCTGTATGGAGTTTGCACTTTCTCCCTGTGATCATGTGGGTTTTCTCCGGGTGCTCCGGTTTCTTCCCACACTCCAAAGACTTACAGGTTTGAAGGTTAATTGGCTTTGGTAAGTTGTCCTTAGTGTGTGTAGATTAGTGTAAGGAGTGATCGCTGGTTGGCACGGACTCGGTGGGCTGAAGGGCTTATTTCTGCACGGTAAATCTAAAGTCTAAATCATTCATAGCGAAAGGATTTGAGTATAGGAGCAGGGAGGTTCTACTGCAGTTGTACAGGGTTTTGGTGAGGCCACACCTGGAGTATTGCATACAGTTTTGGTCTCCAAATCTGAGGAAAGACATCCTTGCCATAGAGGGGGTACAGAGAAGATTCACCAGACTGATTCCTGGGATGTCAGGACTTTCATATGAGGAAAGATTGGATAGACTCGGTTTGTACTCGATGGAATTTAGAAGATTGAGGGGGGATCTTATAGAAACCTACAAAATTCTTAAGGGGTTGGACAAGCTAGATGCTGGAAGATTGTTCCCGATGTTGGGGGAGTCCAGAACAAGGGGTCACAGTCTAAGGATAAGGGGGAATTCCTTTAGGACCGAAATGAGGAAAACATTCTTTACACAGAGAGTGGTGAGTCTCTGGAATTCTCTGCCACAGAAGGTAGTTGAGGCCAGTTCATTGGCTATATTTAAGAGGGCGTTAGATGTGGCACTTGTGGCTAAAGGGATCAGGGGGTATGGAGAGAAGGCAGGTACGGGATACTGAGTTGGATGATCAGCCATGATCACATTGAATGGCGGTGCAGGCTCGAAGGGCCGAATGGCCTACTCCTGCACCTATTTTCTATGTTTCTATGTTTCTATGTTTCTATTTCCAAATGGCAATGGATGTTCCTTTTTATATTTCCACTAAACTCCAGCAAGGTAAGTTCTCAGCTATAAACTGAGTGCATACCATGCTGTTCCATGCAGCAGGCTAGATGCTTGCAGACCCTACTAAGCTAAGTGCCAGCCCAGGTTGGACTTTATTCCCCGTAGCGCAGGGAAATGAGGAGCTTTTTACCCCGAGTCGGGGAATCAAGGACCAGAGGACATACCGGAAATCAACTTTTTCATACAGAGGGTGGTGGGTGTATGGAACAAGCTGCCTGAGCAGGTAGTTGAGGCAGATACTATAACAACATTTAAATGACGTTTGAACAGGTACATGGATAGAAAAGGTTTAGAGGGATATGGGCCAAACGCGGGCAGGTGGGACTAGTGTAGATACAGCATCTTGGGTGGCGTGGGCAAGTTGGGCTGAAGGGCCTGTTTCCATGCTGTATGACTAAAAATAAGGCTAAGATTCTGATGAAGATTAATTGAAACCTGAATCGCATTCTCTGCAGATATTAATGGCAACATTTGAGTTGTTTGAATTTTGATTTCATGTTGTATTTTAATTTCCAAATCTCCTGAATGCAGATTGTTGGAGCTACTTAAAGATAATTAAATTCCAATTCTGATGCATCTTGATATATTAATAAGTACTTACTTTGTGGAGATAGGCATAAAGTGCTGGAGTAACTCAGCGGTTCAGGCAGCATCTCTGGAGAAAATGGATCGGTGACGTTTCGGGTTGGGACCCTTCTGCAGACCTCAGAGACGTCACTCATGTATTCTTTTTCTCCAGAGCTGCTGCCCGACTGCTCAGTTACTCCACCAATTTGCGTCCAGCTTTGGTTAAAAAAAAAAACCATCTGGAGTTCTTTGTTTCTACTTACTGTGTGAAGGTGGCTTCAGTAATGAGACTGGTGACATTTTGCTGGAAGAATTAGCTGCAAAGAACCAGTGGAGAGGTTAGACAAGCCCAGCATCAATATTCTATCATTTAATCATCAGACCATTCTTCCTACATAAATTAACTAAACGTGATATCAAATTATTAAAATTAAGATGGCTGTTTTTCATCGTTGAAATTTCATAAGAACAAGAACCTGAATTTAATTAGTATCCTTGAATTAGTAAAATAATTCTTGAGCATACTACAGGGGAATATTCAAAGAAAATGCCATGATTTTGGTAAGCAGATGTATTGATCATAGTATTAGATGAAGAAAAGAATCTAAGTGCAAAAATGTTTAAGAAGGAACTGCAGATGCTGGAAAATCGAAGGTAGACAAAAATGCTGGAGAAACTCAGCGGGTGAGGCAGCATCTATGGAGGAGCGAAGGAAATAGGCAACGTTTCAGGCCGAAACGGTTGATGAAGGGTTTCGACCTGAAACGTAGCCTATTTCCTTCGCTCCATAGATGCTGCCTCAACCGCTGAGTTTCTCCAGCATTTTTGTCTACTCAAGTGCAAAAATATTAGTTTTCTTATTAGACGGGTGCAGCACGGTGGCGCAGCAGTAGAGTTGCTGCCTTGCAGTGCTTGGAATGCGCTGCCAGAGCTGCGTGGTGAAAACAGGTATGACAGTGGTATTCAAGAGGCTCTTAGATGCCAAGCAAGTGGATATGCAGGGGATGGATTACGTGCAGGCGATTAACTTGCATGTTTGGCACAGACATTGTGGGCTGAAGGGCCTGTTCCTGTGCTGCACTGTTCTATACCAAAGGTAGACACGAAAAGCTGGCATAACTCAGCAGGTCAGGCAGCTTCCCTGGAGAAAAAGGATAGGCAATATTTTGGGTCAAGACCCTTCTATGAGTCTAAAGAAAGGTCCCGACTCAAAAAACATCGCCCATCCATTTTCTCCAGAGATGCTGCCTGACCTGCTGAGTAACTCCAGCACTTTGTATCTAACTTTGGTATAAACCAGCATCTGCAGTTCTTTGTTTCTACGCTCTACACTATTCCATGTTCTATCTTCAACACTCCCACGTTCTCAGAAGGAGGAACGACAGCAAGCTTCCGATAACTCGATTCCTACAGATGCACCACAGCGAGCATCTTACCGGGATGCATCACACCTTGATTTGGCATCAGCTCTGCCCAAGACTGCTGAGAGGTGTCGATGCAGCCCAGTCCATCACATGAATTAGGCTGCACCCCACACCACAACGTCTCCTTCTAAACTTAGGGAAAGCTGCCAACATTATCAAGGACCGCTCACACCATGGCCATTCCCTCTTCTCTCTTCTCCCATCCGGCAGAAGTTACAAAAGCTTGAAAGCACATATGACCAGGTTCAAGAACCACATCTTTCCCATTGCCTTCAGCTTACAGGATTCTCGTATGATAAGGATGTTTCCCCAATCTGCCTCGTTGCACCCCTTGCTCTTTTTTTCTCTGTAGCTGTAACACTCTATTCTGCATTCTGTTTCACTTCTCTTTATGCATTACCTGTTTTACTAATGCATGATATAATTTACAGGGATAACACGCTAATTTAAGTTTCTCACTGTATCTCGGTATACGTGACAATAACAAACCAGTACCACTGCCATTAGACACGCATATTCACTCATCTCATTTTATCCTCCCTACATTACCATCAACTCAAAGATGGCGGCATGGTGGCGCAACGGTAGAGCTACAGCCTTACAATGCCAGAGACCCGGGTTCGATCCTAACTACAGGTGCTGTTTGTACATTCTCCCCATGATCTATGTGGGTTTGTCTCCGAGATCTTTGGTGTCCTTCCACACTCCAAAGACGTACAGGTTTGTAGGTTAATTGGCTAGGTATAAAAAAGTAAATTGTCCCCAGTGTGTAGGATAGTGTGAGTGTGCGGGGATGGCTGGTTGGCACAGACTCGTAGGGCCGAAGGGCCTGTTTCCCTGCTGTATCTCTAAACTAAACTAAACAAATCTCCGCCCAAATTCTATCACTCAATAACACGCTTAGCACACCAACCCTCCCTGGGATGTGGGACGATGTGGCTTGAAGGTCCTCCTGCACCTATTCTCTATTAAGACTAGAGGGGGTGGAAGATTGCAACCTTCACCTGGTCCGCCCTGTTTCGACGAATGCAATCAACCCGGCGTGCACAATCAAATAAGATCAAATAGAACAAGTTGTCCTACAACTTTAGGCTGTGCACGCCACACGCAAGAAGAATAAACTAGAGCACACAGAGCAAGCCCGCATGTTCACAGGGAGAACATGCAAACTCCATACAGTATGCTGGGCACATCTTCCCCAGCCAACAATGGGCCATTAAGAACTCCACCCTTCATGAGGCCATCTGGTGCCGGCCTTCTGCCTTTTCTCACTGAAATGAATGCAAGGATTTTTATCATTGTTAGATGGCAAATTCATTAGAAGTCCCCACCAAGGTGATCCCTCATTACTTATCCATTCATAATACTTTCAATTCATTATGTTAACATCCCATGTTACATTATAATCCCAGAGACAGCAGAGGGATACATAGATTCATTACCAAGATATATCGATATCCAGCTGCATTGGACTCTTGGCTGCTTGCCAAATATATACCACCAGCTTTGTAATTAACTTGCAGAAAGTGTTTAACATCTCTCCCCTGAAGATATCATTAAATCCATTCATCTCTGTCAATTTAACACTGCAACTTAAATTTCTGATGCTGTTGATTCTGGATACTGTCAAATTTTTTTCGTATAACAATAATAGGTAGAAAAAAAAGGTTTTATTTCCAAAAAATCACAAATAGTGTCCGATTGGATTAGATCAGAGATACAGCACGGAAACAGGCCCTTCAGCCCACCGGGGCTGCGCCAACCAGCGATCGCCGCACAGTAACACTATCCCTACACACACACACACACAATGGAGGAGGCCCTGGACAGAAGCATCAGTACGAGAATGCGAAGGCGAGTTAAAATGTTTAGCAACTGGAAGATCTAGTGGGCCTTTGTATTTTGTTTGTGTCCTTTGCTTGGAAAGGATTGCAGAAAAGGCAGCATAATAGTGCAGTGGTAGTTGCTGCCTTAAAGTGCGTTCCTGAGGTTCGATCGTGATCACGTGTGCTACCTGTATGGAGTTTGCATGCTCTCCCTGAGACCACGTGGGTTTTCTCCGGGTGCTCTGGTTTCCTCCCACACTTAAAAGGTATACAGATTTGTAGGTTGATTGGCTTTTGTAGAATTGTAAATTGGGCCTGTTTCCATGTTGTATCTCTAGACTAAATCAAACTAAAGATTCACAAGGATCTTGCCAGGACTGGTGGACGACTTATGTGGGGCCACTGGATAGGCTGGGATTTTTGTTTTCCATGAGTGCAGGAACCCCTGTCAAATCATACTCTTCAGGAGTACAATCAAGCCATGCACAGATAGCATAGGTAGCGCAAAGACAAATATGCCTAAGTGCAAACGATTGGCCAGGTGGGCTGAGGAATGGTTGATGGAATTTAATACAGAGAAATGTGAGGTGTTGCATTTTGGGAAGTCTAATATGGGTAGAATCCTCACACCGAATGGTAGGGGCCTGGGTAGTGTTGTAGAGCAGACGGATCTAGGAGGGCAGGTGCATGGTTCATTGAAGGTGGAGTTGCAGGTTAACCAGATAGTGGTCAAAAAGGTTTTTGGCACATTGGCCTTCAACAGTCAGAGTATTGAGTATAGTAGTTGGGAGGTCATGTTGCAGTTGTATAAGATGTTGGTGAGGCCGCATATAGAGTAATGTGTTCAGTTCTGGACACCATGTTATAGGAAAGATGTTGTCAAGCTGGAAAGGGTACAGGGAAGATTTAGAAGGATGTTGCCAGGGCTATAGGGAGAGGTTGAGTAGGCTGGGTCTCTATTCCATGGAGCGCAGGATGATGAGGGGTGATCTTATTGAGGTGTATAAAATCATGAGAGGAATAGATTGGGTAGATGCACAGAGTCTCTTACCCAGAGTAGATGATTTGAGGACCAGAGGACATAAGTTTAAGATGAGGGGAAAAAGATTTAATAGGAATCTGAGAGGTAACCTTTCCACACAAAGGATGATGGGTGTATGGAACAAGCTGCCAGAGGAGGTGGTTGAGGCAGGGACTATTCCAACATTTAAGAAACAGTTGGACAGGTACATGGATAAGACAATCTATGACTATGCAGAATATAGTGTTTGAGCGTTACAGTTACAGAGAAAGTGCAGATAAAAAATGTGCAAGGGCCTCAATAATGTTGGTTGGAAGATCAGAATTACACTCCCATGGCTTACAAGCGGACCGTTTTGTAGGTTTATATCAGTGGGTAAGAATCTGGTTGTAAAATAAAGGGAAATAACTAGGCAAAATAACAGGCTTCAATCATTGCTAAGGAACAACAGAGGAATAAAAAGATTGATGTCAGTTGCAAACAGGCTGGAAAAGCTGATAGCAAAATTGTTAGAGACAAAATGCTAGAGTAACTCAGCAGGTCAGGCAGCATCTCTGGAGAACATGGTAGATGACGATTCGGGTTGGGACCCTTCTTAAGACCCGCTGAGATACTCCAGCATTTTGTGTCTTTCGTTGGTAAACCAGCATCTGCAGTCCCTTGGTAGTAAATAAGCACCATTGTTGTGCTTTAATTTGGGCGGCACAGCGGTAGAGTTAGTACATTACAGCGGCAGAGACCCTGACTATGGGTGCTGTCTGCACGGAGTTTGTATGTTCTCCCCGGGACCGCATGGGATTTTCTCCGGGTGCTCCAGTTTCCTACCACACTCCAAAGACGTACAGGTTTGTAGGTTAACTGGCTTCAGTACAAAAATTATAAATTGTCGCCAATGTGTAGTGTGGTGTGCTGGTGTATGGGGTGATCGCTGGTCAGTGCGGACTCGCGCTGTATCTCTAAATGAAACTAAATTGTTACCTGGTTGTAGGCCGAGTTGTTCACTGAGATGCGGGTCACACGTTTTAAGGGCCTGGAGAAAGATGCCACAGGCTTTTTGTCCTTTCCGGATGACAGCGGAAAGTAGCTCAGACGCCTTGGAAAGCATTTCTGTCCGAGAGAGGATGACATTGAGTTCATGCTGGCTGAGAATCTGCGCACTGTAGAGGAGGTAGGCGATCTGTTCCACCACGGCAGCGGACATGGACGTACTGATCGTGTAGTAATGCCTGCGCAAATCTAGTAACCACACATGTTGTTAGTTTAGTTTCGAGGTACATTGCGGAAACAGGCCCTTCGGCCCGCGCCAACCAGCGATCACCCCGTACACTAACACAATCCTACAGACTAGGGACAATTTACAATTTTACCGAATAGGGAGGTTTCACGGCAGTCGGGTCACGACCCATGACCCGTACTGTTGGTACACTACGCCAAGTGGAGTACACGCGATGAACTGCAGGTAAGCACTGACCATTGTTTCCAGTGTAGCGGGCCCATTAAAACCCGCCGGAATTGTCCATTTTTGCGCTGTAAATAATTCTGGAAATCGGGATAAGCGTGAGAGACATTTAGCCTACATCAGAATTCCAAAAATGAGAAGAAATGACGGTAGATAGAAGCGAGAGCTGAAGGGACAACAACAGCCAGAGTGCTTGGTGAACATTGGCCGTTTGCTCACTACATTTCATCAACTAAGGCATTATTTGTGTTTTTTCTTGATTCCTTTGGCATCTAAAAAGTTTCAGATAAATGTGGCTGTAAAACTTTAAAATCGCCCATGGTTCTCAAGTGGGTTTTTACATACAAAAAGAAAACGCCTCTGAAGCAAAATTTACAGCCAGATTTATCACTTCTGAGACTTTTTAGATACCAAAGGAATCAAGAAAAACCACAAATAATGCCTTACTGTTGATGAAATGCAGTGAGCAAACGCTATCATTCCCAATGTTTTCAATTCCGATATCTGCACGGCCAATGTTCGCCAAGCACTTTAGCTGTTGTTGTCCCTTCAGCTCTCGCTTCTCTTTACCTTCATTTTGCTTCACTTTTGGAATTCTAAAGTTGGGTACATGTCTCTCACGCTTACCCCGACTTCCACAATTTTTTACAGCGCAAAAATTCAACACTTTGCCGTTTTTTAACAGGTAGGAAAGTACTCGTTTCTTGCATTAATAACATATACCGGAAGTTACGGATGTCCTCCAGATGGATTGAGCGGCTCCGTGCGTCTAGCCCTATGATCCAGTGACCTTACATGCACACCCCCTATACAATTAACCTACAAACCTGTAAGTGTGGGAGGAAACTGGAGCAGCTGAAGGAAACCCACACAGGTCACATGCGGTAAATGGTAGTCTAACGGCTGACCTCATCCCAACTATTGAAACATTGCAGACTCAATGATTCATCAAAAAAACTTCATCCACACTGTTTTCACTGAACAAACCACTTAAAAATTAAGTTATCGCAAATGAGGTTGAATTAAATTTTAAGTCCATTAAGACATATTGAATCTTTTCTCTGACCATTAATAAACAAACTTTGCTCGGAAGATAGTAACAAAAAGCTGGAGTAACTCAGCGGGTCAGGCAGCAACTCTGGAGAAAAGGAATAGGTGACGTTTCGGGTCAAGACCCTTCTTCAGACGGATCCTCCGTCTTTGTGCTCCCTCAGAGTAATGTATACAACAAAAAACAATAATTTCACTGTACCTCCCTACATGTAACAACAAAGAGCCATTGAACAGGGCCATAGAATGTCTATACACTTTAAGCCAGAAACAGCATCGGCATAACTTTCAGATCCCTCTCAGCTCAACTAACAAATAACACCGGAATGAGAATTCTTACCAGACTGTATTGTGCCTGATGGCACATCATTAACGGACGGCTGGGACTTTAGATGTCCAATGTGGCAAGCCCTTGATTTTTCACTCAGGCTCATTTTCTCTGTGCGTGTGTTATAGAGAAAACGCTGCTGCTTCCTCCTTTAAACCCCAGGCAGTGTGGAGGGTGCAGTCCCTGTCAGGGGCGGCGGCTGCTTGTTCCTCCCACATTATGCCACAAGGGAATCTCCCAGATCTGCAGTGCACTAAACAACAAGAGCGGAACTCGCTATCAAAACATGGAGGGGACGGGGGGGGGGACATTTTTTGGCAGCCACGCGTGCATGTGCACACTCACACTCACATGCACGAGTCTTCGGAGGCTCAATCCAGCGCTAAATGCAGCACAACTCTGCCTGCCTCACCGGGTTAACCTACAGCCCCTGGACTGACAGGATACCAGCGCTGCTTCTCCGCGCTGCCCATATTTCCCGCAAGCCCAAGCAGGTTAACTAGGCAGAGTTGAGCTGGGTTTAGTGCTGCTTCTCTACGCTGGCTATGGGCCTGGGGGTACAGCTCGCGTCTGATTCCCGACCTCTCTGGCCACCCGTGGGGGCAGGGGGGACGGACACTCGAGTAGGGACGGGACAGCCGGGATCGATCCTGGCTGCGGATGAGACGCAGGTCTGTGCCACGTCTCCCTCCTCCAATCATCGCGCTCTATCCTCAGTCCCACCCCCCCACTCCCCCCCTCCAATCATTGCGCTTAATCATCATGTCCCGCCCCCATTGACTGCTGACCAACGTCTCTCTCGTCCAATTGGCGCCCTTGATCAGCAGTCCCACCTCCACTGTCTCGCGAAAAGCGGCGATTTTAAAATCCGGATTACAAAAACTTGGGGGGGGGGGGGGGGGGGGGATGTCCCCCCCTCTCAAAACATGGGGGGGACGTGGGGGGGACCCTGTTTTCCGCCCCTGCTAAACAACGCTATGTGCTTCAATCACTCTACCTCCTAATCCCATTTTCCTGCCTTCTCCCCATAACCCTTGACACCCATTCCAATCAAGAATGTGTCTATCTCTGCCTTAAAGATATCCACTGAAACACAGGTCTTCAATGAATACCTTTCATCCCTATTCATTACAGAGACGGACTTGCCAGTTGGAGAAATCATGGAGAAGCACATTGGAAATCTGGTCTATGCTGACCATGGTTCAGCCGTCAACACTATATTGGCTATATTTAAGAGGGAGTTAGATGTGGCCCTTGTGGCTAAAGGGATCAGGGGGTATGGAGAGAAGGCAGGTACAGGATACTGAGTTGGATGATCAGCCATGATCATATTGAATGGCGGTGCAGGCTCGAAGTGCCGAATGGCCTACTCCTGCACCTAATTTCTATGTTTCTATGTAACACACGTTCTATTTTACTTCGGAGTCACGTGAGTGACTACGTGAAGAAGCCCCGCCAGGCGCATATTCGGCATTACGTCGACGCATGTGCCACCGACAGGGTGGAGAGCGCAGCTCCCACCAGCGGTAAGTTTAACCTGCAGGTAAGTCAGTGCTGAACTTCTTGTGAGTGTTTTTAAACTCTGTAAGTCTGCTAGAGTGTTTATGTATTTTGGAAAAATTAAAAAAAAATACGGAGCCAGCTAGAGTATAAGTATTTTTAAAACTGCGGTAATTTAATGGAACGCGCTGAAACCGCAGTTTCCGATTTAGATCGGATCGTGAGATAAGGCTGATTTAAAAGCCGGTTCCCGCTATTTAGATCGGGTATGGAGATAACGGCTGTGCTAAATGCCGGCTCCAAATACCCACAATTTGTAAAATAAAATCTGCTCTGAGTATATGTTACCAGATGCAGTTTTCCTTTATGGAAATGTATATAACCCTGTGTGATACTGAGGCTAATACAAATATTCTGCAAGCGGAATGTGCCTGTCAGAATTATAATTTTAAACATATATGAATTTATGCACAAATACAAAACAGTAAAGAAAGTAACTCTCCTACAAGGAAAGACAAGAATGTGGGGAAGGCTGGAAATGGAGAAAATGCTCCACACTTGACTTAGTCAAGGGTTCTAAGACCCATGTATATCTTCCTGTAAGGCAGGCTTCAAAGGAGTTTCCATACGCTGAGTATGGTGCCTATGAAAATGGAATTCTGATTCTCCAGTACCTTGGTTAGGTCTGGATGAGGTCCTTAGAGCAAGATAAAATGCTCCAAACTCTAATCAGTCAAGGGTTCTAAAGACCCATGAGATTCTAAGGCAGGCTCCGTGGGAGTTTCCATACACTAAGTATGGTGCCTATGAAGAATGAGAATCTCATTCACCAGTGCCTTGCATGGGTCTGGATGAAGTCTCCCTAGAGCAAGACTCGGGAGTACCAGGGCAGGATGAAACTGACCCTGAAGCTGGTGTCCCTACTTATGTGTATACACCAGAGCACAATAGAAATGCTCCGGGTGTTCCCGATGTAGCACCAAGTTTGCTATATCGGAATGGACTGGTGAGGCTATGGATGAACCTGGCGGCCAACATTATTTGGTTTCTCACCTACTCCCAGATACTGTTATGACTGAAACAGTAAATAATATATAAAAATATATAAAACACCCGTGTATTGTGCCTCGCTCAGGGTGCCAACAGTAATTGGGCACTCATGAGTGTAACGATGCGAGGACAGGAAATGTGTTCCAGCATGTCCTCTAGCTGATATTCAGTTGGCATCACTGCATTTGGGGAAGACATACATGGGTTGATTATGTCCAATACCTTTAAGACATGCTTGCTTTACTCTGCAAAGCATATTCGAACCCAATTGTATGATGAAAATTGCCATTGGCTAACATTATACCCCAAAAATGCAGGATTATGTGGACAAGCTATAACCAGATTTATGATTGATGAATACGAACCCCTATAGTAAGAGAAGGAGATTTACTGGTTCATTTACGGAAGTACAGAAACATCATTCCATTACACATGGAAGTTCTGGGGAAAAATCCTCTGGTTGGTTAAGATTACAATTGTTTTGTAATTCTGCATTAAATCTGATCGGCTTGGTGTTTGAATGTACCAGGAACTCATCAGGTAGAGATAATATATCCTAGACACAAGTATGGGGGTTGCAGAGTAATTCTAGGACTCACAAACTTAAATTTATAGTTTTAAAAAAAGTACACTTCAGCACTATAACGAAGTTGTTATCACAATGCTGCTATGCGGCTATTTTTTAGACTTAAAAAAAGCCTTATTATTCAGGTACTTCAATTAATTGGATGGGTCAGCTGAAGGAATTACCTAATGGGTTAAATTCAGCCCTCAGATTGCTCACACAATTATTGAAACCAGCACTGGTGTTAATGAGAGCTCAGAATCACATTGAAATGACTTATCTAGAGGACATGTTAATTGTAAATGGGAGACAGCTGAAGAACTGAGTTCAGCAACCATAAGCCTATTGAAAGGCTAAGGTTCTGTAATCCAAACAACATGTAAGTTACAGGCATCCCAAACAATTGATTATTTGGGGTTTGTCTTTAATACAGTTGATATGTGAGTAACTTTATCAACAATTAAGGTTGGGGATGTTCCAAATGCCTGTATTTGTCTTGGTAAAAAAACCCCAAAAAACATTATCCCACCATCTAAGAAGTAGCTACAGTTACTGGTAAAGTGATAGCAGCATTCATGCTGTCAAATTGGGACCTCTGCATGATCAAAGTCTGCAAAGACCAGAGTATAAGCGTAAAAAGCGTGCAGGTTATTGATTAGGTCCATGCAGTTACCAACTAAAAAGGGTTGAGCTGAATTCAATGATGGATTCTCAATGTTGCACAAGTTACTAGAAGTAAAAATGTGCTTGTACAGAAGTCTTCAGTGTTATTACAGACTGATGAGAGTGCTCTCGGATGGGGAGCTTAGGACAGTGACACCAGTTGTGGTGGTCGATGGACTGTCCAAGACGATTAATTCTCTAAATACATGGTTGAATTATTTGGGATTATTGGGGTCATTTTATGCATTGATAGCTGTTGTTCTACAATTAAGAACTTACATGTTCAATTACGAGTAGACAATACCACAACTGCGGGAGAATACAATATTGTGGTAAGACAACAGATCACGAAAGTGCAATGACAATACAGAATGAATGTTAAAATTCAAAAAGTTTCAAAAAGATTGTCAGACAGTATGTGTACCAAATGTTGATCTGTTGTGTCTGGATTAAATCTCCAGTGGTCTAAATGTGTCTCGTGGAAGTCAGACCCGGGAGCATTAGCGGTGGATGCATTCTCGCTACATTGGGGAAGTGTAGTCTTTTATGTTTTCCCCATTTTGTCTGATTAGACAATGTGTCACCAAAATAGAGCAAGTCTCCGCCGCAGGCGTTTGGTGGTTCCAAATTGGTATTGTTTCTCGGCCTTTTGGCTAAGATCAAGTGTAGTATCTGTTCTTATCAGTTAATATCTGATACGTCCCTTATCTAGGGACCATTACTACACAGCCAGTTCCCATTGGTGCTCAGAATGATGATTCAGACATTCATGACAAATCCCAGGTGCAGTAATTGTTGGTACATCCACTAACAGCAGAAGTCAGCAGGTCAGGCACCATCTTTGGAGGGAATTATATGCCTCGGTATACTGATGAGTGGATGTGGAAACAATATTTCCAGTAGTGGTTTCCAGGAGTCTAGAACCAGAGAGCATAGCCTCAGAAATAAAGAGATGTACCTTCAAAATGGAGGTGAGGAGGAATTGCTTTAGTCAGAGGGTGGTAAATCTATAGAATTTATTGCCACTGACCGCTGAGAATGCCAAGACATTTTTTAAAGGCAGAAATGATAGGTTATTGATTAGAAAGGGCGTCAAAGGTTGCAGGAAGAAGGCAGGAGAATGGGGTTGAGCAGCCAAGATTGAATGGCAGAGAGGACTCAATGGGCTGAATAGCCTAATTCTGCTTCTATGTCTTATGGTCTAATGGGAAAAGACAGACAACGTTTTGGGTTGGGACTCCTCCAGAAACATTGTCTGTCCATTCACTGCACCAATGCTGCCTGACTGGCTGAGTTACTCCAGTACTTTGTGTTTTGATAGAGCAAGTGAAGCCTGTTTTTGATATTTCAAAGATCAGGAATGTATCCGAGTCAAAAATATGTCTTCACTGGTATGTCAGTTTCACTGCAGATCTCTTTGAAAGTGGAAGGAAAACTCCAAGTCGATCTCTGGTTTCAGAATTGCAGCTGTAAAACTTCTTCTGAACAATGAGTTGGTATGATGTATTTAACAACACTCTCTCCCTGTCCCATAACAACTGCAAAATTTGCATGCTATCCAGTCAGCAGACTGTACGTGATTACAATCAAGCCATCCACAGTGTGAAGATACACGATAAATGGAATAAAGTTTGGCGCAAGATAAAGTCTAGTCAAGTCCGATTGAAGATAGTCTGAGGGTCTCCAATGCGGTAGATGGTAGCTCAAGATCACTCTCAAGTTGTTGGTTGGATGGTTCAGTTGACTAGCGACAGCTGGGAAGAAACTGGCCGACTAACCTTCCCAGTTCTTCTATCACCCACCCACAGTTGGGGCTACCTACAAAAGCTAATTAACTTATCTTCATATGTTTGGGACACAGGAGGCAATTGGAGTGCAGCCACATGAAGAAAGTCCAAACTCCACATAGGACACTTGACATCAGGAATGAACTGTGCCGTGACACTGTCACCGTTAAAAGCTATGGGCTTAGATGGTATGAGGTGGGTGGTAGATCAGGACCGCTCTGTATTTGGTGGTAGGATGGTTTAGTTGCCCGATAACAGCTGGGAAGAAACTGTCCCTGAATCTGGAGGTGTGCGTTTTCACACTTCTGTACTTGATGGGAGAGAAGAGAAAGGGTAAGACTGGTCCTTGATTATGCTGGTGGCCTTGCCGAGGCAGCATGAAGTGTAGATGGAGGGTTTATTGTAAGGTTTTACATGTATTCATATTGTATTGAACATATTGTATTGAGTGAAGCACAATGTAAGTGTTCCACCATGTCCTTTTGTTCTAACTTAATCTCCCGGAGAAATTACTGAACCTACACATATCTATGATCCACAATAACTTCTAATTATTTCTCAATTGTAGGCAAATCCAATTATTCATTTCTATCAGTTTGTTTCTGCATACAAGTTTATTTTTGCGAGCCAGTGAATGAGAATGGGGAAAGAGGTTTCATTCTGCAGATTTGTCAGCAAGAGCGAGGTGATGCAATAAGAAATCATTTTGAGGAAGGAAATTTAAACAGCAGTGTTATAAAATTAAATGGGAAGTAAAATAGCTCAAGCTGGAAATTATGATGAGCTAAACGAAAATAACTGTAATGATCTAAGATTTACACAGGATAGTGCATTCAGAAAATATTTAGACCCTTTCACTTTTTCCACATTTTGTTACATTACAGCCTTATTTTAAAATGGATTACATTCATTTTTTTAATCATCAATCTACACACAATACCCCAGGAATGAAGAAGCAAAAACAGGTGTTTAGAAATATTTGCAAAGTAATTAAAAGGAAATAACTGAAATATCACATTCACATCAGTATTCAGGCTCTTTGCTATGACAGTCAACATTGAGCTTAGGTTCATCCGGTTTCCATTGAGTATCCTTGATATGTTACTGCAACTTGTTTGTGGAGTCCACCAGTGGTAAATTAAATTGATTGGACATGATTTGGAAAGGCACACACCTGTCTATATACGGTCCCACAGTTGACAGTGCATGTCAGAGCACAAACCAAGCCACGAAGAGAAAGGAATTGTCCGTAGACCTCCGAGACAGGATTGTGTCGAGACGCAGAACTGGGGAAGTGTATGAAGCAATTTCTGCAGCATTGCAGGTCCCGAAGAGCACAGTGGCCTCAGTCACTCTTAAATGTAAGAACTTTGGAACCACCAGGACTCTTCATAGTGCAAAGTCCAAGATTCCCTGGTCTGAGGAAACCAAAATTTAACTCTTTGGCCTGAATGCCAGGCATCACGTCCGGAGGAAACCAGGCACTGCTCATCACCTGGCCAATACCATACCTAAGGTGAAACATGGCGGTGGCAGCATCATGCTGTGGGGATGTTTTTCAGCGGCAGGAACTGGGAGACTAGTCAGGATCGATGGAGAGATGAACGGAGCACAGAGAGATCCTTGATGAAAACCTGCTCCAGAGCGTTCTGGACCCCAGACTGGGGCAGAGGTTCACCTTCCAACAGGACAACCACCCTAAGCACACAGCCAAGACAACGCAGGAGTGGCTTCGTGAGAAGTCTGTGAATGTCCTTGAGTGGCCCAGCCAAAGCCCGGACTTGAACCCGATCGAACATCTCTGGAGGGATCTGAAAACAGCTGTGCATCGACGCTCCCCATCCAACCTGACAGAGCTTGAGAGGATCTGCAGAGAATGGGAGAAATTACCCAAATACAGGTGTGCCAAGCTTGTAGCATCACACCCAAGAATACTTGAGGCTGTAATCGCTGCCAAAGGTGCCTCAACAAAGTACCGAGTAAAGGGTCTGAATATTTATGCAAATGTGATATTTCAGTTATCTCTTTTTAATTACTTGGCAAAAAATTTTAGAAGTCTATTTTTGCTTTTTTTTTAATGGGGTATTGTGTGTAGACTGATGCTAACAATTTTTTTAAATCCATTTTAGAATAAGGCTGTAACATAACAAAATGTGGAAAGAGTGAGGGGGTGTGAATACTTTCTGAATGCACCGCATGCAATGCCTTTAATTAAGAATGGTTGCAAGAGAAACTTGTGAACTATAGATCAGTGACTGACATCTACACTGGGAAAGTTACAGGGGAGGATTCTGGGGAATAAGATTTAAGTGCATTTGGATAGACGGGTATTGATTCGGAATAGCCAGCATTGTGTAGGATATCATGTTTTGTGTTTGACTGAGTTTTAAAGAGGAAATACCCAAAAAGGACACTTACGGCCAAGTCCATCCTTGCCTGCGCAATCTCCCAGTCACCAAACATTTTAATTCCCCTACCTATTCCCATACTGACCTTTCTGTCCTGGGCCTCCTCCACTGTCAGTGTGAGGCCACACGCAAATTGGAGCAACAGCACCTCATATTTCACTTGGGCAGCTTACAATCCAGCGGTGCGAGCGTTGATTTCTAGAACTTCACGTAACTCCTGCATTTCTTTCCCTCCCTCCCTCACCCTAGTCGTTCTACCAGTTCCACTGTGTGCATCCTTGTATTCCTGTCATTTGCACATCTTCCCCAGCCGACATTGGGCCATTATGGACTTCACCCGTTCCGAGGTCATCTGTTGCTGGCCCTGCTTTGTTCTGGCCTTATCTTTCAATCTGGAGAAGGTATCTGACCCGAATTGTCACCTATTCCATTTCCCCTTTAGATGCTGCTTGACCCGCTGAGTTAGTCATATAACACCAAACTTGCCCACCGACCAACATGTCCCACCTACACTGGTCCCACCGGCCTGCATTTGGTCCATATCCCTCTAAACGCGTCCTATCCATGTGCCTGTCTAATTGTTTCTTAAACATAATAGTCCTTGCATCAATGACCTCTTCAGGCAGCTCATTCCATACACCCACTGTAGATTGATGTTGCATGTTAACCATTCACACACCAGCCAGCATCTCTAACTCCACCCCACTGTAATACTTATACTAACACTTGTTTCCCAGCACCGACAGTTGGAGCAGCCAGGATGTCCTGACAACTAATCATCCTTCATGCTGTTAAGTTTCAGTGCTGATTAAAGATGTATTTGAATCATGCACCGAGTACAGAAGTCATTTACACCCACCACCATTGCAGGATTTTGCATCTAATCAAAAAAGCTGATGTGTGCAGGGTGGTAGATGTAGTCTAAATGTCCTTCAGCAAGGCATTTGATAATGTTCCACAGGATGACATGCTTTGAAAGGTAAAATCACATGATATCCAGAGAGGGCTGGCTAATACATACAGTGTGCTTGAGTAACTCAGCGGGTCAGGTAGCACCTCTGGAGTAAAATGATCTGTGACGTTTCGGGTCAGAACCCTTCTGACTGAAAGTAGGGGGTGGGGAGATAAAGAACTGGCTTCATGGTAGAAAGCAGAGGGTAATGGTGGAAGGTTTTTTTTTGACTGGAGGACTGTGATTAGTGGTGTGCATCTGGAGTCACCATGAATGTCCTGCCTTCTTGTCTCTATCACAATACTGGTGCGCCTCAGGAATCGATGTTGGGGCCTTTGTTGTTTGTCATCTATAAATGATTTTGATGGTAAGACAATAGACAATAGGTGCAGGAGTAGGCCATTTGGCCCTTCGAGCCAGCACTGCCTGTAAGTAAGTTAACATATGAAACTTTAGACTACGACCAAACAATGGCAACAAAGTAGATGCGAATTGGTGTCATTGCTGAAATAGTTTTAACTCTGAAGGGGAATTTTGCATCCTCTTTAATTTTATAGATCTGGATTACAGATCCTGAATCTTTAGACTTGGGGATACATCACAGAAACAGGCCCTTTGACCCACGCCGACCAGCGATCCCTGCATACTAACACTATCCTAACACACTAGGGACAATTTACAAATTTTACTAGAGCCAATTAACCTACAGACTTGTATGCCGCTGGAGTGTGGGAGGAAGCCATCTATAGTGCACAGATAAAGTAGCGATGTTACAATACTTACCTTCAGCGGCGCTGCAGTTCTGCCACTGGCCATGTGCGCGACTTTGGTGCCTTTGAGGGGGGGGGGGGGGATTAAAATGCCGTTTTCTCCTGCCTGTCAGAAGCGAACTTCCTCAGTCTGTAAACTGCTGCAGATAAATCGTTCCGACTTCCGTTCTCAGAAGTTTTTTTTTAATTTCATCGCTGGAGTAAAATAAAAAGCTACTTCTAATGCCGTCAACGCCTACAACAGTACGGATCTCAAGGGACAAAACAAAATGTAAGTAGTTTATTTTACATATAAACTTGCTTCTTAGGATGACTTTAATCAAAGTTTCCTTGGCAAAAATGTGATTTTGGCCCCATACGACCCGGCAGTGTTTTTCCTGCCGATATGCGGATCAAATTCACCACAAATGCAACGTTCCAATCGATCGCATTCCACAAAAACCCACTCGCAAGATGATTAAAATGCCCATTAATTTACTGGAATTAAACTTTAAATTCCTTCCATTTGGCCTATAAATTCATGACAATGAGATTTAAAAATCATGTTATATTGTGAATTATTGTGTGAATGTTATTTGTTCACTTATGCTATTTAAAAATGTTAACCTTTTCTTAAGAAATGGATAGATGTTTAGATCTAGTAATTGAATTTTGTAATTAGCTACAATTAGGTAACTAACTAATTATATGCTTAAATTTCAGGTCATTCAAGTAAGATTGTTTCATATTTGTTTCAGAATGCTTCAATCTATAATAATTGAAAATTTCATTCAGTTCTCTTAATTTTTAAGAATGTTATGGGCTTTTGACTGTCCTCGATCACAGCTTTTGAGTTAAGTCAATGGAAAAGCAATAGCGAACAAGATGCTATTATACTTGAGTTTGAAGTGCCTATGTATGGTATATCTGATCTATTTAGATAACATGCAAAACAAAGCTTTTCACTGCACCTCAGTACATGTGACAATAATAGCAAACATAAACATGTTCACAAGGGCGGCACAGCGATAGAGTTGCTGCTTTACAGCGCCAGATCCCCAGGTTCAATCCTGACTTCAGCTGCTGCCTGTACAGCGTTCCACTTTCTCTCTGACCATGTGGGTTTTCTCCTGGTGCTGCGGTTGCCTCCCACACTCTAAAGACGTACAGTTTGTAAATTGTCCCTAGTGTGTGTCGGATGGTGTTCGTGCGCAGGGATTGTTTGTCGGCACAGATTCTGTGGGCCAAAGGGCCCGTTTCCTTGCTGGATCTCTAAACCAAACCACTGAAAGCTTCTCCCCATAAGTTTGAATTACCTCTACCACAATGTGGACACTGGGTTTGGTCTATGGAACTAATGCACTACAATGTCGAGAATTATATTCTGCATGCAGTACCTTCCACTTTTCTCAATGTATTGTATTTGAGTTTGACTCGTTGTAATTATGTACGGTGTATCTGTCATAAGGAATAGGAGTAGAATTAGGCCATTCGGCCCATCAAGTCTACTCCACCATTCAATCATGGCTGCTCTCTCTCCCTCCTAACCCCATTCTCCTGCCTTCAGTTCAAGTTCAAGTGAGTTTATTGTCTTGTGTCCCTGATAGGACAATGAAATTCTTGCTTTGCTTCAGCACAACAGGACATAGTAGGCATTGACTACAAAACAGATCAGTGTGTCCATATACCATTATATAAAAATATACACACATGAATAAATAAACAGTACAGGTACAATAACCTTTGACACCTGTACTAATCAAAAATCTATCTATCTCTGCCTTAGAAATATCCACTGACGTCCTCCACAGCCTTCAAATGGCAAATAATTCCACAAATTCACCACCCTCTGACTAAATAAATGTTTCATCATCTCCTTCCTAAAAGAATGTCCTTTAATTCTAATCTGATTGAACAGCAGGCAAAACAAAGCTCTAGGGTACATATTATACATCAGTCATACAGCACAGAAATAAGACCTTCGGCTCAACATGCCCATGTCAAACCAAGATAATCACATTTGCATGCAGTTGGCCATTATCCCTCTAAACCTTTCCTATCCAGGAACCTATCCAATAATAATCTAACCTAACAATGGCGTCAAGAATTTGTGAATAAGATGTTCTCCACTGAACTACAAGAGCAAGGTACCAGAATGCATGTAGATTTAGTGCCAGAAGTTAAACAATGATTGCTACTTGCACATATGCACAAACTATTTGTAGGAAGCAGTGCAATTAATTTCAGAGCAACTTGGATGCTGCAATCTGGAGCAAAATGTATATTGGTATGCTGTTCTGAAGAATTTGCAAGAGTGATTTTTGTTTTTAAACACCTAATAATCTTGGGGGAAAAAACACACAAACGTCTTCAGAAAATAGCCTGTATTTTAAACATAAGTATTTAAATACATAAATATTTATAAGACAATCTAAACTCTTAAATTTTAAAAAAATATTTGCATTAAAACAAAATGATACAAGAAGCAATTATGCAAAAAGTAGTCTTCATGACAAGCTAAAGAATATCAAAAGCTGATTGGTACAGCAATTCTTTCAACAAAACATTGTCAACTTTTCCACCGTGATAGGAAATTAATCGAGAACTGAAATGAGAGTGTCTTTCGCCAAAACACATTATATTTTCACAGTAAGAATTCTGTGCTGAAGTGATTGAATTACTGGTCAAAGATAATATACTTAAGTTCAATCAAAATTACTTCCAAGTTTAGCACCAAGACACAATGGATTTTACCCTGGCCAAGCTCCAACGATCTGCCAAGAATAATTCACAATCAAATTCCAAGTTAATGACACAAATAAAACCCATGTTACTTATGCGATTGTAACAATGTTTCAAAATGTACACGTTTTATTTATTCAGCGCTGTAAGGCATTGTCACTATCCATTCCGCCTTCAAATGTTAATCGAATGCAATGCACCAGATGCCGATCAAAATAGTTTTTAAGACCATGTGTTTGTCCAATGTCTCTGGTTCTATTTTCAGGAGACGCCCTTTGTTTAAAAAGTGCATGTACCAAGTGACATCCCTTTGCAGACTGCTGTTGAATGGATGTTTGTCAAGTAAAGGACACTACACAAACACATATCTTTCTATAAATAATCCCAAACACAGCATCTCACATCCAAGCTGGCTGCATACTTTCATGATCCGAATATTTGATACATTCCAAGTCAATTTTGTAGCTTATAATTCCACTCCCCCCCCCACCCCCGCCAAGAAAAAAGCACAACATTCACTTTAAAATAATACAGAACATGTTACTGTGAGTTTCCTGAATACAAGTCAAAGTGTAGCACAACCATGGGCTAAACTGTCAAGTGTTCAGCCGTGCTACAGCTAGCAGTGACTTCATACTCTCCTGGTCAGATGCCGCTAGTTCTTCAGTTTCATCTTACTTATTACCCACTCCATTGCTTTGCAGCCCTGAATGAAAACATATTGAAAGGAATTAGGACCAAAAGGTGTTAATAAAGTAGATGTGAATTGGTGTCATTGCTGAAACTCTGAGGGGGAATTTTGCATCCTCTTCTCATTTTATAGACCTGGATTGTAAATCTTGAATACAGTGCATTCAGAAAGTATTCAGACCCCTTCACTTTTTCGACATTTTGTTACGTTACAGCCCTATTTTAAAATGGACTAAATTCTTTTTTTTTTACCATCAATCTACACACAATACCCCAGAACGAAGAAGTGAAAACAGGCGTTTAGAATTTTTTGTAAAGTAATTAAAATGAAATAACTGAAATATCACGTTTACATAAGTATTCAGACCCTTTGCTAAGATACCCAAAATTGAGCTTCCTGTTTCCATTGATTATCCTCGAGAACTTGACTGGAGTCCACCAGTGGTAAATTAAATTGATTGTACATGATTTGGAAAGGCACACACCCATCTATGTAAGGTCCCACAGTTGACAGTGCATGTCAGAGCAAAAGCCAAGCCATGAAGGCGAATGAATTGTCCGTAGACCTCCAAGACAGGATTGTTTCGAGACACAGATCTAGGGAAGGGTATAAAACAATTTACGCAGCATTTCAGGTCCTGAAGAGCACAGTGGCCTCTGACATTCTTAAATGGAAGAACTTTGGAACCACCAGGACTCTTCATAGAGCTGTCCGCCCGGCCAAACTGAGCAATCGGGGAAGAAGGACCTTTGTCAGGGAGTTCACCAAGAACCCGATGGTCACTCTGAAAGAGCTCCAGAGTTCCTCTGTGGAGATGGGAGAACTTTCCAGAAGGACAACTATAACTGCAGCACTCCACCAATCAGGCCTTCATGGTAGAGTGGCCAGACAGAAGCCACTCATCAGTAAAAGGCACATGACAGCCCGCTTGGAGTTTGCCAAAAGGCACCCTAAAGGACTCACAGGCCATGAGAAACAAGATTCTCTGGTCTGATGAAACCATGACTGAACTTTGGCCTGAATGCCAAGCGTCACGTTTGGAGGAAACCAGGCACCGCTCATCACCTGGTGGAGATTGACAGATTCTTGATTACTAAGAGTGTTAGGGGTTATAGGGAGAAGGCAGGAAAATGGGGTTGAGGGGGAAAGGTAGATCAGCCATAATTGAATGGTAGAGTAGACTTGATGGGCTGAAAGGCCAAATTCTGCTCCTAGAACTCGTGTATATAGCACTGTTTTTTTGTCAATCAATGCCTAATTTACATGCAACATGATCACTTTTCAGTGCCATGACATAAAGGCTCTGCAATTGACATCAGGTGCACAAATGAGTTAAATACAAGGCTTCTTTCAACTATTTGTGGCCATTGTGCACAAAATCCTGTGGAAAAGCTAACACCTCTACACCTCAATATTTAACTTCCCTAACAACTGATTTGGAACAAAAGGTGGGAACATGGAACGAGTTGCCAGAGGAGATAGTTGAGGTAGGTGTTATAATAATATTTACAAGACATTTGACAGCTACATGAATAGGAAAGGTTTAGAGGGATATGGGCCAAATGTAGATTTAGATGTGGCTTCTTGATCGGCATGGGCAAGTTGGGCCGAAGGGCCCCGTTTCCAAACTGTACGACTCTATAACTGATGAAATAAACTAATCCCAGAAATATTTCAGATTACACACCTAGATAAAAAACCCAGAAAACAAAGGTGGAATTGCAACTATTAAAACAAGATGGACACGAATCAGGTTTCACAATCAAATAGCAGTGCAGACAATATTTCCACAGAACAGAGAAATATCAAATAATATTTCCACCATGCATCCACAGAACAGAGAAATATCATATCATATTTCCACCATGCATCCAGAACAGAGAAATATTGAATCACTTACAAAATTCTATCTTCAATGCATCCATTCAATTTGCTTCCAAAAATACATTTGTATTATTTATGTGTTGCTTCCCACAAAATGCAAAGATCAGTACGTTTTAACATGTGCAAGGATCAGTCCACGGACGACTAAAAAAAAAATGGATATTCAGATCATCCAGCCATTTTCATACAGCTGCAACATTTAATCTCCTTCAATAAATATTGAATTTCAATGAGCAAAACAGTTAAATATATCTAGTCATTGCCAAACCCCATCTATTATCTGCATGTCATGGGCCGAGTGCCTTAACTGGCAGTACAAGAACCAACAATTTCAAAAGTGTGTGCAAGAATCAGATATGCATCAGTCAGCATAGACAAGGTGGGCTGAAAGGACCATATCTGTGCCGTACGAGTCTATAAAACGCATTATGCTGATGTTGCAGTCATTTCACGTACAGGAGTCAACGTAGACAAGGTAAAATAAGATAAATAAGGCATGGCTGTTAAGATTAGAGCCCTCCTTTCAAAATTATGAAACAAAGGAAATTAAGGTGTCTAAATTTGAAAGTCATCTGCCAAAAGAGATTGATGCCAATGCCTAACAGATAAATTATCCAATGTGTGCTCGAGAATCACTTTTGCAAAGTTTAATTGATGTTAAATCTAAGATTTAACCACTGTTAAAGTATATATAGAATGTAGCAGTTACTAATCACCTATCATCTCAATGGATGGCAAATCAGTCTACAGGACCTAGTGGTCTGCTCCTGAAAGTTATCCAAGTTCAGATCAAATTAAATAAATGGTATCCTTTACAAGAAGGGTGGCACGGTGGCACAGCGGTGGAGTTTCTGCCTTACCGAGTTGGATCCTGACTATGGGTGCTGTCTGTACGTAGTTTGTATGTTCTCCCCGTGACCTGCATTGGTTTTCACCTGGTACGCCACTTTCCTACCACGCTCAAAAGCTGTACAGGTTTGTAGGCTAATTGGCTTGGTAAAATTGTACAAATTGTCCCTAGTGCATGCAGGATAGTGTTCAGTGTGTGGGGATTGCTGGTCGGCGCGATCTCGGTGGGCCGAAGGGCCTGTTTCTGTGTTGTATCTCAAAACTAAACAGTGTGGACCCTCCACCCCAGATTAATAAAATAACCCTTAG
This sequence comes from Raja brachyura, assembly GCA_963514005.1. Next base: position 28,504,218 of record OY740784.1, on the reverse strand, counting down.
GTTGCCAAACTCCATGATACAGATGATAGAACCGTGTAGGCTCATTAACAATTTAAACCAAACTAAGACCTGCTTTTTATATTTTAAAGATCTTAACTTTTATGGCAACGTATCACAGGAAAATACATCCATTGTTTCAAATAGTTGAATGGGCTCCTCTCTGTTCCTCTCCTATCTTATACCAAAGATAGACACTATGTGCGGGAGTAACTAAGCGGGTCACTCAGCATCTCTGGAACAAAAGGATGGGTGAAGTTTCGGATTGGGATCCTTCTTCAGACTCAATACCCCCACCCCCAAGGATAAGTAGGTGTCCACGAGCTGGCGCCTGAACTTAGCACGGTAGAGGTAATCTCGCCAGACTACCAGGGCACCTCCCTTGTCGGCAGGTTTGGTGATAATGTCGGAGTTGCTGCAGAGCGAGCGGAGGGCTGTACGTTCAGAGGGGGCGAGATTAGAGTAGGTAAGGGGAGTGGAAAAGTTTAGACGATTGATGTCATGCCGGCAGTTAGAAATTAAGAAGTCTAAAATGGGCAGAAGGCCGTCCAGGGGGAGGAGGTCCAAGAGGACGGGGACCGGTGGAGAAGGGACTTAACCCGAAACGTCACCTATTCCTTTTCTACAGAGCTTTTTGTGTTCTATCTTCAATACCTCCAAGTGTGGCAACTAATAATTACCACTCAACAACCCAAAATGCTGGCACAATTCAACTTTGCTACCCAAAATCCAAAGACGACTGAAAACACATTTTTATACAACCAGAGGATAGATAGTATAATCGATGCATGTTTGGGAAAGATGCAACATATATCAGAAAGATTGTACCTTTTTTTTTTAATACAGCAAACCCTCGCAATAACGGATCATGCGGGGGGCGAGGGGATGGAGTCCGTTATTGCCAATTGTTTGCTATAACAAGTGAGGGGAGGTAAAGTTTAACCCAAGGCCAGGAGGGAAGAAATGTGATGTTGGGGGTAAACAAGCGTGAATTCACAGAGCTCCCAGCCTCATGGTGCACCAGGGACAGGCCCGGTACTCACACCGTCGTCATGCTGCTCGCACTCTCCGCTCCCGCAACCATAGCCCCTGCCACACAGTGCCAGCTCGATTGGGTAAGAAGCGGAAGTGTGGGAGGCTCGCGAAGCTTCGGCCCACTATAACAGAAATACGCTGTGTGGAGGTCCATTATTGCAAGGGTTTACTGGATTTTAAGATAGATGCATTCAAAATTTAAAATTTAATCTACTTATAAACAAGCATGCAGTCTATGCCACACAAACAAGAGCCCATTCCATGCAATAAAATATTAGATGATTGGGTATTTCAATCAATAGTTACCACTAGTTAGAGCAAAATGCAGAAGTGAAAGCTGTTAGAGTTTCAGAGTTTCAGAGTTTTGAATTATCCACTCAATAGCATCCCACCCCTAGAGCAACACAGAAAAGGCATGTCACAGGGGTGTAAGAAGTTTGCAGTATTTTTACCATAAAATGAAAATTTGTTTTTGTATCAGCAATAGAATAAAAACTAAAACGCTTCAAGCAAACCTTGAACGACATATTTAATCTTCACACAAGGCATTCAGACAATGATTGCATTCTTTATATAGTTGCTGTACAAGGAAAGGTTGGGCAGATAACGCTTGCAGTCCCAGGAGTTTATAAAAGCGAGGGGAGACTTCATTGAAATGTACAGGATCCTGAAAGGTCTTGATAATTTAGTTTACTTTAGAGATACAGCTTGGAAAGAGGCCCATCGGCCTAACAAGTCCACACCGACCATCGATCACCCGTTCACATTTCTCCCACATTGGCATCCACTCCAGACACACTAGGGGCAATTTACGGAGGCCGATTAACCTACATGTCTTTGGTATGTGGGAGGAAACCGGAGCACCCGGAGGAAACGCGTGCGGTCCCAGGGAGAATGTGCAAACTCAGCACGGACAGCACCCGAGGTCAGGATTGAAAGCGGGTCTCTGGGGCTGTAAGGCAGCGACTCTACCAACTGCGCCAGTGTACCGCCCAAGGTTCGATGTGGAGACCCGGATAGTCTGAAGAAGGGTCTCCAACCCAAAACATCATCTATCCATGTTGAGTCTGAAGAAGTGCCTTGACCCAAAACGTTACCTATCCATGTTCTCCAGTGATGCTACCTGACCTACTGAGTTACTCCAGCACTTTGTGTTCTTTTCAGAAATAACTGAGGATCTTTCATCCGATTTGCTTTACAGGCAAGTGGAAACTGCCACAATTCTCAGTCTCAAGATCCATGGCATTTAATATCTGAACCTGTTGAGGTTTCCAGATTTTCAGTACTTTTGTAAATGGTAGAAGTTAATAAACCACAACGTTGAATTCCTATGAGTAGTAGTTATGGCATTGTAAAAAGCAAAAAAAGGCAAATGTATTTAAAATGCATCTTTATACATACCTTCCCTGCATTAGCAGAAATGGTGTTGGCCATTAATCCTTCCAGATAGTTGCTTAAGATAACTCCTTTCACAGTAATAATAGCTTCTTGGGTTAAAATGGTTCTAAAATAAAACAAATATATTTACTTCAAACTTGGTCAAGTAAACTAATCTTTGGTTATATAATTCTGATTAAATTGAAACATTCACGCTTTTAAATAATTTGGCTGAATAAACTGTAAAACGTGTTTCAGCTTATCAATGATAAATTCCAAAGTCTTGTTTTTCTAGAGGGTACAACACAATAGCACCGACAGATTAAACACTGAACATTCTTATGGTTATGAAGTTCTGGCAAATATCCATTAATCAGCTATTTAAAGCAACCAAAAAAAAGCGTGGTCACTCCGATGTCCATTAGTTAAGTTTAGAGATACGGCGTGGAAACAGGCCATTCGACACACTGAGTCCATGCCGACCAGCAATCACCCTTGCACAGGTTCTATCCTATACACCAAGAATAATTTTTAGAATTAACTTACAAACCTGCACGTTTTTGGAATGTGGGAGAAGACCAGAGCACCCAGAGAAAACCCTATTTGGTCGCAGGGAGAACGTACAAACTCAATAAAGACAGTCACCGCAGTCAGGATCGAACCCGAGCCTCCGGCATTGTTAAGGCAGCAACTCTACCGCTGCGCCACTGTGCCACACTTATACTGTGATAGTTAAAGTAAATGCCAAACAACCTCTATGGCTGAGAAAACTTACAAATATGGCGTTTCATTCTTGCACAGAATCATTTATATTGGGGTGTTGGAGGTTTTGTTTTAAGTTGTGCAAATTCAATTTGAATTTAAATTGTCTGAATTCCCATACCTTTTTCAATCCCATTTCCCTCGTCTTATTATGCTTTCTAGTGCATAATCTAAATTTAATATACACTTCCTATTCTCTGTGTTCCATGACTAAGAAATTGTGAATTCCAATGAAGATTCTCGAATCTGATGAATTGAAGAACATCATTTTTGCTTTCCAGCTGATGTATATCATGCATTCCACCGAGGGTGCTGATGTGGATCACGCATCTTCTCGACCCAAAATATCACCTATTCCTTTTCTCCAGAGATACTATCAGACCCGCTGATTTACTCCAGCTTTGTGTCTATCTAAACATCTGATGAATCTTTGTTCAAAGCTTCACAATAAAGGAGGATGCCATGGCTCCACTTAGCCAGGCCAACCCTGCAACACCGCTAGGACAATGGGCCTAATGGATCAGATCAAGAACCATGCACTGACAACAACTGGGATCTGAAAATGGCGCCAAATCTGGCGACTCTGTATATCGTCTCAGTGTATTATTGCTATACACTTGTACTGTATCTAACTGCTTATGTATAGTGTAGAAAGGAACTGCAGATGCTGGTTTACACCAAAGATAGACACAAAACATTGGAGTAACTCAGTGGGAATGGCATCTCTGGATAGAAGGAATGGGTGACATTTTGGGTCGAGACCCTTCTTCAGACATATATAGTGATAGTTGTACTGAACTGTATATAAAAATGAATTTCACTGTACTTCAGTATATGTGACAACAAAGTACCATTGAAACTTTGAACGTATATGAGCAGTTGTCAGTAGAATGAACAATGATTGCTGTTCTTTTGCTGCTGACAGCAAATTCTGGGCCAATAACTAATATAAATTGCTTCACATAAATCGTTAAATTATAGGGACATCACTTTTGCGCAACGGCAGAGTTGTTGTCTTACAGCGCCAGGGACCTGGGTTCGATCCTGACTGCGGGTGCTGTCTGCATGGAATTTGTATGTTCTCCCCGTGACCAAGTGGGTTTTCTCCAGGTGCTCCGGTATCCTCCCACATTAAAAAAGACATAGTGGTTTGTAGGTTAATTGGCTTTGGTAAATTGTCCCTAGTGTGTACGATAGTATTAGTGTGCGGGGATCGCTGGTCGGCGCAGAATCGATGGGCGAAGGGGCTGTTTCCCACGCTGTATCTCTAAACTAAACAACATGTTGTTTCATTAGATTGGCAAAATACCAATAGTCATCCAAAAATAATAATTAAAATGTAATTATATCGCAAAAATATATGTAAAATCCTTAATTCAGCTCACTTTTCTGGATTCTCAGGATGTGGTCGATAGATCAGTCTTTCATCTACTGACACCAAATTAGTAAGAGTTATCTGCAAAAAGATACATTGGATTAACATTGTATATTCTCAATCACAGAATCTAAACTTTTTTTTCAGCGTCAAATGTAAAAGTTGTAACAGCAAAACAAGTTTTGTTCAAACAACAAAGTACCTAGTGCTCAATAAAATCAGTTAGTGAGAAACGTACTCCTGGCATGATTTTCCACCAGTATTGGGAAGGAGTATTTGGTGTAAATGATCACTATGGTGAAGAAAGAAGAGGCATTCATACCTTCCATCTTCTTAGAATTACTGGGCAAGAGGAACTGCACAGGAGATCCTAACCACTTTATAGTTTTAGACACATTGATACAATGAGCTATGGGTAATCAAATGGTTTTTGAAGCTTTCTACAATGCGGGCAAATGGGACTAACTTAGATGGGCAACTTGATCCTCATGAACATGTTGGGCCAACGAACCTGTTTTCACGCTATCACACTCTATGACAACACGATTAAAGAATGGAATTGTTCTATGTCCTCCTTAATCAGGGCTAAAGCAAGGTGGGTAATAGCCAATAAAAATTCTCCTCCCTCGTAAAATAAGTTTTGGAATCTGTATTAAAATTAGGGGTGGCGCAGCGGTAGAGTTATTTCCTTACAGCGCCGGAGACCCGGGTTCGATCCTGACTATGGGCGCTATTGGTACGGAGTTTGTACGTTCTCCCAGTGACCGTGTGGGCTTTCTCCGGGTGCTGCGGTTTGCTCCCACATTCCAAAAAACATGCAGTTTGTTAATTAATTGGGTTCTGTAAATTGTCCCTAGTGTGTAGGATGGAATTAGTGTGAACGGGTGATCATAGGTCAGCGCAGACCTGCAGGACCAAAGGCCATTTACATGCTGTATCTCTAAACTAAAATACAATTGGGAACAACTGTGTACCGTGTTTGAACTCCATAAGGGTGCAGGAGATTAATTGTGAAGGAGTGGTTTTTAAAAAAAAATAATCTTAAGTATCACCCAATTTGTTTTTTTGCCAAATACATAACCCAGTCTAAACTATAATTACAGGGTTCAGATGGATTGAGTTCTAACCAATGCAATTAAAAACAAGCTTTTAGTGTTGTAACACATTAATCGGAACCCAAGGGCATTGTTTCACATGCTCCCTTGGGAAGGATCCTTGGCAGAACCATCTTCAGCCCTTTCAAAATAACATTTCACTACTTGAGTGTGGAATTTTAACTGAAGATTTTACAGGGAATAGTTCAATTTCATAACGTCCAATGTTATTTAAGCCTCCAACTCCCTGCCCCATCTGACTTGCCTACTGTTCCAATCTGTCCTCACTTTTATCCACCCATCCTTTGCTAGCTCTTGTCCCTTCCCTCCCTAACCTCTGCACGAGCTACCTTCCCTCTACTCTTTCATTCTAGGTTAAGTCTCTACCTGAAACCTAGACTGGCCATTTTCCCTCCACAGATGCTGCCTGACCAGTTGAGGTCCTCCATTCCCCCCCCCCCCCATAGGCTGCCTGACCTGCTGAGTTCCTCCTTTGTCCCCTCCACAGAGGCTGCCTGTCTGCTGTGTTCATTCAGCTAGTCTCCCTTTTTTGCCACTGATTCCAGCATCTGCACTCATGCACCTCCAGTCTACAAATTGATTAAATTGAGGCTTGGATTGATAACTGGCTGATAACACTCATAGCCATCTTCATTAGGTGTGACCATAGATAATCAATAGCTGTTTCAGATTAAGTTACTTACATTAGAAGAACAGAGTTCCATAGTACGTTCAATTGGATCAACAACAGAATTTTCTTTAATATACGTTGTGGTCCTGTTTGTTCCCAGAATCTAACAAAAACATAGCATGAGGTTAATCATGTGAAGACACTTCACTGTGGCACTGTTGTTTAAATTCTATAAAATGTCAAATGACATTGAATCCTAACTCAGAATGCAATGAAAGCATCGAAAGCAAACTGTAATTGACTCCACACCAATGCTATGCGGTTATTTAAAATCCCAAATAATCAAGAACCAGAGAACATAGATTTTAACTGAGAGGGAAAGGAGATAGTTGACACAGGTACTAGAACAACATTTAAAATACATTTGGACAGGTACATGGACACAAACGTATTTGAGGGATACGGGCCTAATGTGGGCAGGTGAGACTAGTGTAGATGGGGCATTATGGTCAGTGTGGGCAAGTTGAGTCAAATGTTGTCTGACTATGACACTAAATGCAATTCTTAGGGCAATGTGCGTGTGCAGAACTAATATATGGGGTAAGTTCTCTTCAGCACACACTGACATTTCCAATGGAAATAGATGCTAGAAATCCCCAGCTGGACAGACAGCTTCCAGAGGGGAAGAGTAAAGTTAACTGCAAAGCAGTTTAGTATAGTTTAGAGATAAAGTGTGAAAACAGGTCCTTGAGCCAATTGAGTCTATGCCAATTATGAACGGCAGTGGCGCAGCGGTAGAGTTGCTGCCTTACAGGCTTATTTTATTCATTTAAAAAAAATATTCATAAGTTATATAAGCAGAATTATGCCATTCGGCCCATTGTCTACTTTGCCATTCAATCATGGCTGATCTATCTATCCCTCTCAAAATCATTCTCCTGCCTTCTCCCCATAACCCCTGACATCCCTACTAATAAAGAACATGACAATCTCCACCTCCAGTCTGTGGCAATGAATTCCACAGATTCATCATCCTCTTGACTAAATACATTTTTCTTCATCTCCTTGCTAAAAGGTACATCCTTTTATTTTTGTTTATTATATTATCTATTGAGAACTATGTTTACAAATCTATTATGCTGCTGCAAGTAAGAATTTCATTGTTAAGTTTTGGGACATATGAAAAAAAAACACTCCTGACTTGACCCTATTGTCAAAATAACAACTTTTGTGAAGTATGCATATTTACGAAAATGAAAATTTAAATGAATAATTTTGGACAAACAATACTAATAAAGGTGTTAAAATGAAAGCAAGATACAAAATATTGCTCACATACAGTCATAACAATGCTAGGGATTCCCCACTCTGCACAAAGCAGACGCTGGCTATGTAATCTCCCTCGTGTATCGAGATTTCTCTCCAGTACATCCACTCCCACCACATTGGGGTTCATGGGGTTAGGATATTTTCGCATAGCGGCTTTGATGACTGTTTCCCATGGATGGCTAAAAAAAAAATCAAACATTAAGTTTTACAAAAATCAGATATTAATAAATCTATCATATAACTGACATCGCTGCACGCTGGAAAAAAATAGGCGTAAAAGAATTGAATGTCATAGAAGACAATGGGTTTAATGATTAAAAACGTTCAAAACTATTGCACAAACCAATAACAACCTAAAATGCACAAACCCTATAAAGTACTTATAATTTTTATATTCTCGGAAAAGGGATGTTTAATGCAATACTGCAGAGTAAATAACTCCATAAAGTTCAGAGTTTAGTTTATTGCCCCCTGCTATTTGTTGTGTGCTAACCAGTCAGCGGAAAGATACATGATTACAATAGAGCTATCTGCAGTGTACAGGTGCACAACAAATGAAATAGTATGAATAACGTTTAGGGCAAGAAAAAATGTATACCTCCTTTTGCTATACCAAAACCTAATCTTCATATCAATTTATTATATTATATTTATATAATAAATTATATTTTCTCCACAATTTACATCAACGTTGAGTGCCACATTATTAAGAATGGTGCCTCATCACATCAAAGGTCATTCATAAGGTTGTAAACTGACAACAATAAATAAAAAGAAAATAACACAAAATGCTGGAATAAGAGTGGGTCAAGCAGCATCTCTGGAGAACATGGATAGGTGAGGTTTCAGGTCGGGACTCTTGTTCTGAAAATAATTATTGGACTGGAAGTCAAGAATGAAGATGGTGGACTGAAGAAGGGTCGCGACTCGAAACGTCACCCATTCCTTCTCTCCAGAGATGCTGCCTGAACGCTGAGTTGCTCTAGCATTTTGTGTCTACCTGAAGATAATGGACACGTGTGACCAGTATTTGGTGAATTAGGGCAAAGGTAATGTAATTTTGGAGATGATCAATTTGGTGGAAGATTGGAGGCTTGGAGAGTTGGACCAGTCAATCCTAAAGGCAATGGATGCATGGATGAACAGAGAGGGATACAGCCAGCTGAGATTACAGATATTGTAGGTAATCTTGGTGATGAACCAAACCACATTTTGACATCAAATACAGTTCCATATAGTCCAATTCAACTGCAACAAACACCAGGCTCCCAAGACGATAGCTCTGTCTACTAAATATTTATCTGCTCTTGTTCAAGGCATTCTGTATAATACTAGGGGAGGCAATAACGTCGCAATAAGTGGCAATAACGTAGCAATAAAATATGGCATCAAGTTTCTCATTATTTCAAGGAACATACTTAAAATGATAAAACAAAAATAGAGGACTGATCTTCATTTAGGCACTGCAGCCTGAATTTATTATAAAAACACATTAAAAGGCTCATTAATACAGCTATTTCCCAAATGAATTGGTTGCAGCTGGGAAAGAAATACACCCAACAATTAAAATGCTTTTCAAAACGAGTTGTTGTTTTCCACCCACGTAAACGCATTCAGTCCTTTCTCAACACAAAATCTACTGTAGCAGATATCATGTCTCGCACTTTATTCAAAATAGATCAACCCCGAGACATCTATACAATATGGTCTAGAGAACTATAGGATCATTCCAACCCTTGCTCGATGGGCTAACACATGTCTTAACCCAATTCACACCAAAGAGACTGTAGACTCAGCAGCTCAAGCAGCATCTGTGGAGGCAGGTGTAAGTTGACATTTCTTGTGCAGATCATGCACCAGTCCATACCAGATGCTGCTTGACCCAATGACTTCTTGTAGCGTGGTCTCCATGCACCAAGGTGAGGGCAGGATATTGGTACCGCTATCCCAGACTGTGGCTGAGACAGAACCATCGCCCTGCACCATTGTCCTCGTGCTCCGGGACCCTCACCCCTGCGGGCCGCTCACCCCTCGCGTTGCCTTCACCTGAACGAGTGCTCCGAGCTCCATACCCTCATGGCGCCGTTACGCTCATGGAGCCAGGGATCCTTGCTTACGCCGCTGGCAGGCCGCGGCAGCGCGGCACGGCCGTTACTGTGGCCCCGCCCACAGAGCCGCCCGTCAATCACAGGACACGCCCCCCCCCGCGGCACGACCGTTACTGGGGCCCCGCCCACAGAGCCGCCCGTCAATCACAGGACACGCCCCCACCGCACGACCGTTACTGGGGCCCCGCCCGTCAATCACAAGACACGCCCCCGCGGCACTGGACCTGCCCATATACGTCATCGCTTCGCCCCGTCCACATATGTCAATCCCCGCAGGTCCCGCCCATAACGTCACTCCCCCGCATCGCCCCGCCCCCAGGTATGTCCCCAGCCTCTCCCCCGTACACCTGTCAATTATCCACACGACCCGCCCACCAGCCCGTCCTTCAACCTCCAGAGCGCACGCGCTGACCATGCACCCGCCTCGAGTCCAGCTGACAACAGACCCTTCCTCTCCAGAGATGCCGCCTGTTCCGCTGCGTTGCTCCAGCATCCGCGGTTTGAACCAGCATCTGCAGCTCCTTCCTACACATTTCGTCCAGCTGACAATTGTCGGTGATCTCTGTCAATGCTCCACCACGGCTACCGCGATTGCTCCAGTTACAGCTGAACACTAATCTTTAAACGTATGGCAATGGACCAGCAGCTAGTGCAGCTGTTGTGACAATATTGAGGCAATCGTGCATCAGATCACCACCCCCAATGCTGGAACAATGACATCCTTGTAAAGCTGCAGCAAGTAAGAATGTCATTATTTCGGTGCAAATGAGAATGTAACATCGAAACATAGAAAATAGGTGCTGGAGTAGGCCATTCGGCCCTTCGAGCCAGTACCGCCATTCAATATGATCATGGCTGATCACCCAAAATTAGTACCACTTTCCGGCTTTTCCCTCATATCCCTTGATTCCCTTAGCCCTAAGAGCTAAATCTAACTCTCTCTTGAAAACATTCTTGCCTCCACCTGACCCTGCTCTAAATTCCTAGAATTTGCTATTTTAACTCAAGATTTCCCGTGTTATTCGGATATGCAAAGACAAACCGAAGGCCCCAGTTTGTCTTTGGACAGGTACACGGATCGCAAAGGTTTCGAGGGATGTGGGCCCTACTAGGTAGGACTAATGTAAATGGGAAATGGTGAGGCAAGGTTGGACCGAAGGGCCTGTTTCCATGCTGTATGAATCGACGACTCAGCGAATCGGGCGGCATCTGAAGAAGTAGAGGGATGATTCTGATGCAGGTTTGCGACCCGAAAACACCCACAGATGCTGCCTGACTCGCCGGGTTCCTTCGGGAGTTTGGAGATATAAGAGATATGGAGATATGTTGGAATCTGGAGCAAATCAACTACTGGGGGAACTCTGCAGAGAGAAATAGTCAGTCTACGTTTGTCTGCCCGCAAGTACCTCCAGCAGTTTGCCTTTTTGTCCTCGAGCAGTTTGTTTCTAGGTTCTTCAGCTGTTCGATTTTTGTTCCAGATCCCAGCATCTGCAGTTTCTTGCGTCTCCATGTCGTTCGCATATTCCCTATGCAAAAACAAAACGTGATATTTGTATCGTTGGCATTAAAGAAATCTTGACCCTTGGACATGTTGTTTCCGAACTCAGTAAACATCCATCATTTTAAGTTTACTTATTTCAAACGATTATTGTCACTGTCATGAGGACGCGTTAGTAAAACGTATTCGTACAAAAGAATAGACTTGAAATCCGTGAACGATTTGCGACCCAACCTCGTACTTGGTTAACTTCTGACTTGTTTGGGTGAAAGGAGCAGCTCAAATGACGAGGCCCACCAGAAGGTAACTGATGTTTCATATCTGGTGATTAGTCTGCGCAATTTGTTTTAAATAGTGTTGATGTTTATTACCGTATTGTATTCACGGTTTCTTTGTTCTTCATTCTGTGTAAACGAATCTGATTCACAAGCGTTCAATGCGTGATAATTATTTGGTACCCTGTAAAACGTTTCTGCAAAATAACCCACTGACACTCTTTACGATTTATTAAGTATGCTGCTTAAAGATCTTGCAAAAACTTATTTTCAGTCAGGAAAATCCTATTTTTTTCTTTAACAAGACGAGTGCATTGAACGAGCTGCCCGGATTTGATGGTTGATATGATAATGGCATTTAAAAGATTTAGGGGTAAACATATGGATATATAGGGAATGGAGGGGTATGGATTGTGTGCAGGCAGATAAGAGTTGATCTTGGCATCAATGATCCAAAAAAGGGTTAAACTAAATTGACTCGAATTTAGATGCGTTTGTAATTTGCCTTACCTTATATCTCATTCCACAATTTCTAGGCGTGAAGTTGGCAGCCTGACCACGCACAACGTATAAACGATCGACAGGTGGCAGCCCTAGCTGTGACAAATAGCCACTAAAATATTTGGTAGTCGGGCAAGTGGGATTCTAAGTCAAAAACAAACAGGAGAGCCAAAACAAAAATGAAAACAAACACCATCACACAAAAAGTAAAATGCCGGCAGAAACGGTAGAACAGAGAAGCAAGAAAGGTCATTTCAGGGTTTGGGTAGGGATCAAAATGACTTTGTTGAGCTGGAGATGAGGTTTATGATGAATTAACTAATTAAGGTAGGGGCGTTGACGTAATGACGCCATACGCACAAACGATGTGTCAATGTGCAGATCAGCTGGGTTGGTTATAGGTATAAGGAAACTTGTTGGAGGTACTGCTAAAGACTCCCCGTGTTTTGCACTCTGAATGCAATTTGTGTTCTTTACAAGATCGCTAATAAAAAATGTAATGAAGCATTGCGCTTAGCTATATCCTACTTTATTTTAAAACAGCAACAGAGGGTGGAGAATGGTTGGAGTGAAATAAGTCGCAGTCGTTCCCTCCCCCCCCCCCCCCCGTCGATTATCCCCGTCGGTCATACACCTCCCACTCAGACTCATAATCGCATAGACTTCATTGGAAAATATTCTCCCCCAGTAACAAACGTGTTATTAACTCAATGATTGAGTCAATCCATCCAAATAGAGACACAAGACTCTGCAGATGCTGGAATCTTGAGGAAAATACTAATTAATCGGATCGGGCAGCATCTGGGGAAGGGAAAGATCAGACAACGTTTCAAAAATAAGGGCCCCGAGCCGAAACGTCTATTCCCTCCCCAGATGCTGCCTGACCCACTGAGTTCCTCCAGCAGTTTGAGTTTTATTTTATTTCAATCCAAATGGAATTTGGAATGCAACATTCTAATTTATTTGTCCAATTGAAATGGTCTGCTTAGTTTCAAAGTTTCAAATCACATTAGATTGTACTTTGAGGTTTTTGTTTACTGACCTAAATGTTTTACATTAGAATAGTGTTATACTGCTAATCCAATCACGTTATACTATCCGCTGGCCTCGACTGTTTATGTAAAAAAAAGGAAGATCTCATCTTTTATCCCTTTCTCGACGCAATCCCAACTTGTAAATATGGTTTTCTAATCTCTACCTTGTAAAACAGTTTGTGTGCGTGTGCGCGTGCGCGTGTGTGTGCGTGTGTGTGTTCAAAATCTTTTGTAGGAGCCAAGAAAAAGTTTGAACAAAATTACAATCTTCCAGAGTGTTTCCTAATCATCTATGAAGGATTTATTTGAATTTTGCATTTCAAATAACTCAGAGCTGATCCACTGACATAGTTACAATACAATACAATATAATACAACATCAGACAATCAAAATAGATAGTATGAATTACTTTTCATTGAAAGTCATGGACCTTTGGAATAAGTTGCCAGCAGGTTTGAATTCATTGTACGTGTTGGAACAGGAGATTAATTCGTTTCTGAAAGTGGAAGGAATCACAGGTTAGGTGGGATAGTATTGTCTGTATTATGATCTCATTGGGGATATATACCAATGTTAAGACTTATTCCCTTTGAATCTATAGTCCACTCAGTCTGATGAGCGGGGTGCACATGAGAACATGTTGAACGTAACTATTTTAGATAGTGATTCTCAATATTTTGTCCATCCTTTTGACTTTGCATCGTCTTCTATTACATCATTTGATCTCCCCTGCATTGCACTCCATCTCGAAGCTTCAATTTTGAATCTCCACCAACCCCCCCCCCCCCCCCCTTCCCGACACTTGTTTTCCCCTATATCTCTTTATATCTAACTTTTTATTGATTTGGGATGCTAGGTCTGTTTTTCTCTCCATAGATGTTGCCTAAACCTGAGTATTTCCAACAGCACATTCTGCATTTATTTAGTAAATTGATATCAGGTTTCATCTTGTGATAGAAAAAACTGTAGATGCTGGTTTAAATCGAAGATAGACATAAAATGGTGTAACTCGGCGGGACAGGCAGCATCTCTGGAGTCAAGAAATGGGTGACGTTTCGGATCGAGAACCTTCTTCAGACTGAAACATCTAGCTACATTACATTGGCCTGTTACCTTTATCATGGTTACTTTTATGCACATCTTTCATTCATGTGTTCTATATCTCTCTGCATCATCGTCTATATCTCCCGTTTCCCTTCCCCGTGACTTTCAGTCGGAAGAAGGGTCGCGATCCGAGACATCACCCATTTCTTCACTCCAGAGATGCTGCCTGTCCCGCTGAGTTACTCCAGCATTTTGTGTCTCTCAGATTTCATCTTGTTCTTTTTCGATGATTGCATGACGGCAGGGTTGCCTGATCGATGCTATGGTGGGAGCTGCTTCACCATGTCAGCACAGGACTGGTACATCAACGATCTGACCTGTCCCTACCTCTTCCAGATGTCACTGTAACATCGGGCTGGTGTTGGACAGGCCTGATGGTTATCGCCCTTGTGTCCGCCGTTTGGCTCACCATTTGAGGATTTCTCAGCCCGTCGAGAGTGAATGGGGCGGGGGTCAGCGCATTTCCTCAGGCGGCAGGTTTATGAAATCGTAGGAGTCGAGCAGATAAATGACAAAGAAAATAATCGTGAAGAAGACGAAGAGGCAAAGGGAGGGGCAGAGCATGCAGCAGCGACACAGACAGAAGAGGATCAGGGACATGGTGGGAGGGAGCAGCGGCCGGCTCGGACCGCGCTTTGCCCGGGACTTGGGCGAGCCCGTGACGTAACTGTGTCCGCGGGCGACGTCACCGCAGGAGCGGCTGCGGCATGACGTCACCGAGGACGGAGCTGTTGTGTGACGTCAGCGCGGGATGCCGTACGCTGTGACGTCTCCGTGGGCGGGACAACGGCGTGACGTCAGCTCGGGAGGAACAGCTGCCTGACTGAAGCCTGAAACGTCACGTGTCCGGGGATGAGTCGCCGGTTGCTCCAGTAACCCCGTGTCCCAACTGCCCGACACCGCCGTGGGAGGGGCGACCGTGGCACGTCACCGCATGACGTAACACGTCGCAGCGTCGGTCAGCGCTGACGCCGCCGTGGGCCGCGGGCCGGTCGCTGTCATGTCCTCGCCTCAACCCGCCGCCCAGTAACCGCCGCCTGGAGCCGCAGAGGGGCGAGTCATGGCGTACCGTTACCTGCTGGCTGCCCGCTGTTGCCGCGGCTTGTGTAAGAGCCCGGGCCCTCGGCGCTGTCGGCCGCCCTGGAGACCGGTAAGTGGTCGCTCAGCCCCATCCTCTCCATCCCCTCCCCCCCCCCGTGCCCATTGCCCTGTGCCCTCCACCCCCCCCCCGTGCCCATTGCCCTGTACGCCCCGTGCCCTCCCCCTGTGCCCTCCATCCCCCCTGTGCCCTCCACCCCCCCATGCCCATTGCCCTCCACCCCCCCCGTGCCCATTGCCCTGTGCCCTCCATCCCCCCCGTGCCCATTGCCCTGTGCCCTCCATCCCCCCCATGCCCTCCACCCCCCCGTGCCCATTGCCCTCCACCCCCCCCCGTGCCCATTGCCCTGTGCCCTCCACCCCCCCCGTGCCCATTGCCCTGTGCCCTCCATCCCCCCCATGCCCTCCACCCCCCCGTGCCCATTGCCCTCCACCCCCCCCCGTGCCCATTGCCCTGTGCCCTCCACCCCCCCCGTGCCCATTGCCCTGTGCCCTCCATCCCCCCCATGCCCTCCACCCCCCCCGTGCCCATTGCCCTGTACGCCCCGTGCCCTCCCCCCGTGCCCTCCATCCCCCCGTGCCCTCCATCCCCCTGTGCCCTCCATCCTCCCATGCCCTCCATCCCCCTTCCCCTCCCCATGCCCTCCACCCCCCCATGCCCTCCCCCGTGCCCTCCATCACCCCCATGCCCTCCATCACCCCCTCCCCCCGTGCCCTCCATCCCCCCCATGCCCTCCACTCCCCCCTCCCCCCGGGCCCACCACCCTTCCCCCCCCGTGCCCTCCATCCCCCCTCAGCCCCTCCCCCATACCCCCATGCCCTCCATCCCCCTCCCAACCTTCCCCCTGTACCCTCCATTAACCCTCCTCCCATGCCCTCCACCCCCCTCCTCCCATGCCCTCCATCCTCCCCGTGCCCACAGCCTTTCACCCATCATGCCCTCCATCCCCAACCCTGTGCCCTCCATCCCCCCCGTGCCCACTGCCCTGCATCCCCGTGCCCTGTGCCCCAGTCCCCTTTACCCCCAGATACCCTATATCACCCCAGCGCTCTGTGCCAACTGGTGCTCTGCACTCAGCTGCCTAATGCCCTGTGCTGCCCTACTCCAACCCATGCCCCGTATTCCCTGTGTCATGCTCCATCGTTGCTCTGCCGTACCCGTGCCCTGCGCTTGTTCCAGCCCAACCCTCCTAGTGTCATGTGTAACCCCTCCACTTGTGCCCCATGCCCAAACTCCACCCCGTGGTCCACATTCCTTTCCCCCTTGTGCCTCTGTCTCTGAGCCCCTCACCCCCCACCATTCTGTCAGTGCCCCAAGCCTCTGAGCCGCTCTGGCTAGGGTCATATTCAGTGTGATTTGGATTGAATTCCTGGCGGAGTTGTGGCCTCCACACATGGTTTGTGATATTTACATATTGTGTAACTCCTCAACTTCTCCACATGATAAGTAGCTTAAATAAAACCTGAGAATATTTACTTTGATCTTTTCAGAATAAGATAGTTTAATCTGCTGGTGTGAGGTTATTTCAATGGCTGGGAATCATTTCTTGCAAAGTATGAAGGGTAACTTGATTAAAGTTATGATGGTTGCCTTTTACTGGTTGTTAAATACCTTGTTGACATTTTAGTACTAGCAGATTATATATTTGTATATCAGGTAGTATCTTGATATAAAATTTTCACTTTGATGAAAATTGTTTTAATATAGTGAGCAGTTTTCAAGTACCAATTTGAAAGTGTAGGCTAACTTAATAAAATGATTTTAAAGAACTAGGAACAGTTCTGTTTTAATTGTGCTTTTTAAGGGAACAATTACAAGGAAGTTCTTTGCTTTGGTAGTCTCTAGTGATCAAGCATAACTTTGACGCCAGTTTTGAGGTGATTGTTGGGGCCAATGCGGGATGTAGAGATTTTTCCCGATTATGGAAACAAGGAACTGCAGATGCTGATTCAAAATGCTGGAGTCAGTGGGTCAGGCAGCATCTGTGGACAAGATTCAAGAGAGTTTATTGTCATGTGTCCAAGATAGGACAATGAAATTCTTGCGTCGCTTCAGCATAATAGAATATAGTAGGCATAGATAAATATGGATAGTGACATTTTGGGTCGGGACCCTTCTTTAGGTTGATGCAGACTAATGTCACAGGAAGGGTCCCAACCCAAGATATCACCTTTCTTTTTTCTCCAGGGATGCTGGATGACCTGCAGAGTTACTGCATAATTTTGTGTCTTTCCGTTTTCCAGGTGTGAAGTAGCTGATGCTCAGAAATGTCAGCTGATGGATGGGTAATTTATGAGATGATGCTCCCTTCCTGTCATTTACACTGATCTTCTATGTGCATCTGATGCAGGGACCTGACGTGCTTAGTGCCACCTTGAGTGTTCCTCCTCTATTTTGAGGGGCCATACCCAGGGATCCCCAGTAGCCGGTGGGGATATTGCACCTTTTTCAAGATGCTTTTGTAACCATGTTTGATTCTTTTCTCTCATCTGCGAGATAATCTGTGCCTGTGAAAGTTCACAATAACATTTCTGTTTTAGGATTGTGGTTTGGGGATTGTGACTGCTGTGGCCTGTCAAGACTTGGGTCTGGATCCTGAGGATCCGTTCAGTTTAATTTATTGTCGCGTGTACTGAGGTACAGTGAAAAGCTTTTGTTGCGTTTACATCGAGCCATTCATAGTGTATAGAAAGAGCCCCCTCCATAATGTTTGGGACAAAGTCCTATCATTTATTTATTTGTCTCTGTACTCCGCAATTTGAGATTTGTAATAGGAAAAAAAATCATATGTGGTTAATGCGCACATTGTCAGATTTTATTAAAGGTTATATTTATACATTTTGGTTTCAACATGTAGAAATTACAGCTGTGTTTATACATAGTCCCCCCATTTCAGGGCACCATAATGTGTTTAAATGCCTCCTTAATGCAGGTATAAGAGAGCTCTCAGCACCTAGTCTTTCCTCCAGTCTTTCCATCACCTTTGGGAAATTTTAATGCTGTTTATCAACATGAGGACCAAAGTTGTGCCAGTGAAAGTCAAATAAGCCATTATGAGACTGAGAAACAAGAATAAAACTGTTAGAGACATCAGCCAAACCTTAGGCTGACCAAAATCAACTGTTTGGCAAGAGCAAAGTATGGAGGAGAGAGGAACTAAGCATACCACCTCATCTGTAACAGATCAGAAACACTCAGGTGTGGATTTGTTAATGACCACTGTCCGCAGAAGACTTCATGAACAGAAATACAGAGGCTACACTGCAAGATGCAAACCACTGGTTAGCAGCAAAAATAGATGGCCAGGTTACAGTTTGCCAAGAAGTAGTTAAAAGAGCAACCACAGTTCTGGAAAAGGGTCTTGGGGACAGATGAGATTAAGGTTAACTTATATCAGAGTGCTGGCAAGAGCAAAGTATGGAGGAGAGAAGGAACTGCCCAAGATACAAAGCATAACACCTCATCTGTGAAACACGGTGACGGGGATGTTCTGGCCTGGGCATGTATGGCTGCTGAAGGTACTGACTCACTAATCTTCATTGATGATACAACTGCTGATGGTAGTAGCATAATGAATTCTGAAGTGTATAGGCACATCCTATCTGCTCAAATTCAAACAAATGCCTCAAAACTCATTGGCCGACGGTTCATTCTACAGCAAGACAATGACCCCAAACATACTGCTAAAGCAACAAAGGAGGTTTTCAAAGTTAAAATAATGGTCAATTATTGAGTGGCCAAGTCAATCACCCAATCTGAACCCAATTGAGCATGCCACTTATACGCTGAAGAAAAAACTGAAGGGGACTAGCCCCCAAAACAAGCATAAGCTAAAGATGGCTGCAATACAGGCCTGGCAGAGCATCACCAGAGAAGACACCCAGCAACTGGTGATGTCCATGAATCGCAGACTTCAAACAGTCGTTGCATGCTAAAGATATGCAACAAAATACTAAACACGACTACTTTCATTTACATGACATTGCTGTGTCCCTAACATGATGGTGCCCTAAAATGAGGAGACTATGTATAAACACTGCTGTAATTTCTACATGGTGAAACCAAAATGTCTAAAAATGGCCTTTATTAAAATCTGACAATGCGAACTTTAACCACATGTGATTTTTTCTATTACGAATCTTAATGTGGAGTACAGAGGCAAATAAATAAACGATGGGTTTTTGTCCCAAACATTATGGAGGGCACTGTACCTTCATTCTCACCAATCATAACCCGTGTGCAGATATGGCCAATTAGTGCGTTTGACCTTGGAGTTGTTATTGAGCTCTCGTGGCTGGACTTTCTCGTGAGACTGCTGGCGAGTCGCCAGCGGTGACAGGTTGTATGCAAAACCAACGTGGGTATGAAGGCCTAACAGCTCCCTCCTCAGCCACTGAGTCATACAAGGTGGCGACTGCCTGGCTTTGTCGTGCCCCGTACCGGTGTGGCGGGTTGATTTTACAGCCTGATCTTGTTTGGTACTACAGTGTGGGTGGTCTTTGACAGGAAGTGTTGAGGCCTTGTGACTTCGCCGGTTCGGTGGGTAGTCAGTTGGCTGTCGACGTATGCTGGCTTTAACCAGTCGACGGATACGGTGTCAGTTTTTCCGTTCCAATAGATCACAAAATATTTGGGTAGGCGTTGGATGACTTTGTAAGGGCTTGCTGAAGAGGTCAGCGGACGCCGTCGTAGCTGCATAGTTCGCCTTAATCGATCGACATACCTGCTTGGGTCATAGGATCTGTCTGTGGGGATTGGTTCGACAAATTCACCGGGCAGCCTCAGAGTTGTGCCGTAAACCATTTCTGCCGACGAAAATCCTAGGTCGGTTTTCACCGCTGTATGAATGCCACGCAGAACCAGAGGCAACCATTCACTACAGTTCGACACGTCTACTCTGGCTGCCAGAGCAGCTTTCAACTGCCTATTGAGCCGTTCAATCAGGCCATTCACGTGTGGATGATACGCAGTCGTTTTAATCTGGTTCGAGCCCACGAGGTCGGCTCATGTTTGAAACAGAGCAGACTCGAATTGCGGCCCTCGGTCTGTTGTGATCATACTTGGGACCCTAAAGACCAAAGTCCATCGGTCAACAAATTGTTTCCACTGAAATATTGATGACTGGGATAGCATCCTGCCATCTTGTGAGCCGGTCTTCACAAGTGAGCAGATATGTGTAGTTATTTGACAGTGGGTGTGGGCCGACCGAGTCACGTGCTCGAAATGTGTGTTCGGTACAGGAAACTCTCTGAAAGGGGTCCTAGTGTGCCTGGAGATCTTGGATTGTTGACACGATAGACAAGTCTTCGCCCATAATCCAACGTCATGCTTGATGAAAGGCCAGATGAAACGTTCAGAGATTAGTTTTATCGTAGCCTTCTTGCCCGGATGTGATAAGTTGTGCAGCGCACTGAAAACTTCTCGACGCATCATCTTAGGTACGAACGGCATTGGTTTGCCAGTGGAATTGCCACATATGATGATTCTCTCGTGTCACCTATAGGTTCATCTTCCAATTTACGGGCTTTATGCGTCCGGTGGTAATAGATAAGACGGGATCGGTATGCTGCATGCGGGCCATGGCATAAAAATCGAGCGTGGCCGCATTCGGAGCATCCACCTCCAGTCTTGATATTGCATCGGCAACTGGATTTGCTTTTCCTTGAATGTGCTTGATGTCACTCGAGAATTGCAGAACAAAGTCCAAGTGGCAGATTTCCCGCGGTGAATAGCTCCCACAATTGTACGAGTCGTTGGTGATCCGTAGAAATGGTGAAGGGACGGCCTCCCAACAGATGCCGGAAATGCTTGACGGCGAGATACATAGCCAAAAGTTCTCACCCGAAAGTACTGTACCTCATCGGAGTGGGTGATAACTTTGCCGAAAAGAATGCCAGGCGCTCCCACCTGCCATTGCCTCGCTGCACCACGACAACTCCCATGGCGTTGACAGAGGAATCAGTGGTGAGTGAAAATAAGGCATTGGGCCTCTGATGGACCAGCATAGTTACGTCGGCAAGGGTCTTCTTTATGGCTTTGAAGGCTTACACGGCATCCTTGGGTAAACACAACGGTTTCTTTGAAGATGATTTGACTGAACCTTTGAGTAAATTGGTCATGGGTAATGGGGAACCTGCGGCGTTCGGTAGAAAGCATCATCATCATCATCATCGTTGAAAACATCAACGGGCACGGTGCCTTACAATGCTATGTACGACAGTGATCGCAACTTCTGCTGAAGTATAGATGGCCGTTGGCTTGCTAGGAGCTCATCCACCCTTTGACAGGTCTTGTTTTTGGTCCTGCTGGGGGTCCACAGCCCCCACCTCACCAGGCAAACCAGGTGGGGGAACCGGTTTAATCGCCGACTATCCGACCATGGAGCAGGTAGCACGGGATTACATGGTAACCATGGCGGGGGAAACTCCCCCCGACCTGACCTGAAAGCGGCGGTAGAAATTCATCATCCCCAAAAATCGCCGTAATTCATTTAACAAATTTGGCACGGTGTAGTTTCCGATTTCCTGTACCTTTGATTCACCGGGCAGGATGCCGTTCTCCATCACGCGATGCCTGAGGAAAGCGAATTCGCGAACGCCGAACATGCATTTGTTCATGTTAATGACAATACCATATTCGTCGATACACTGGAACAGTAATCCGAGGTGTTTCTTGAGTTTGTCTTCGCTAGAGCTCACTACCAACACATCGTCGATGTATGCGTAGACGAAATCAAGGCCGGAGAGTACGTGGTCCATGAAACGCTGGAACGATTGTACTGCATTCTGTAAACCAAATAGCATCCATAGAAATTCGAATGTCCCTAGCGGAGTGACCATTGCTATCTTTGGAATATCGGCAGGCTCGATAAACGCACGAGATATTGGGAATGTCGGCAGGCGCGCAGGAGATCGATGCTTGCTTTTTCTGTCGGCTTGTGGAGAAATCCTGCAAATGTGGGATGCTGTATCGATCTGGAATAGTGGCATTGTTTAGTGAACAGTAGTCACCGCAGGATCACCAATCTCCGGAGGACATCTTCGGGACCATGTGATAACCAGCAGCTACTAGACCTGCAGATTATCCTGAACTCCAACATATTGTCAAATTTGGCCTTTGCAACTTTGTGGCGTTCTACGGATAACCTGCGCGTTCTTGCCGAAACTGGAGGGCCGCGGGTCTGAATATGATGCGTGACAGTGTTTGATATCATTGTGCCGGTAAAATAGAGTTATTAGTCATGGAAATTGTTTAGGTAACTCCTGATATGGGCCGGTGCTGGGTTGGAGGCTGGTAAGGTGAGTGATAGTCATTGCCGGACGGCAGATGCAGTTCCCCTGTGTGCGGGTGCAGTAATCACTTGAGCGGTGATTTCTTAAATCCACCAGCAAAGAAAATCCTCTCTGTTAATGGGTTTTGATACGTCGGCGACTGTGAAAATCCAGCTAAACGTTTTCTGCAGACCGAAGTCGAGCATGACTGATTTCTGACTGAATATCTGTCTGCTAGAAATGTTCGCAGCGGTTAAAACACATCCGGGATTAGGGTGTAAACACTCTTGGGAACTAGGAGGAACGGCCGATAACTCGGCGCCGGAGTCAATGAGATAGTGCATACCCGAAAGACAGTCGCTGAGAAAAAGGCGGTGGCTAGTTTGCCCACGGGCAGCAGTCGCCTCTACTGCCAGGCCTTGTCGTTTCCCCGGGTGTTGATGTTTGTAGAAGGAGCAAGAAGGTTGACACGACCGGGCCGCTACATCATATTATCGCATCCGGGCAAGAAGACTACGATAAAACGAATCTCCGAATGTTTCATCTAGCCTTTCATCAAGCGTGATGTTGGATTACGGGTGAAAACCTGTCTACCGTGTCACCTTTATCGTCATACATTTTGTGAGTAAGTGGAAGGTAGCGTGTAGCAACGGGGTGACCAGTTGTCGGATCCACTGAATCCCATGACAGAAAGCAAAGAACAAACGACATTTAGCTGAGCCAGACACCTTGTGTCCCGTTTATTCCAGAATCCCCTTTTACCTACATTCTCGCCAATCATAACCCGTGTGCACATAAGAGCAATTAGTGCGTCTGACCTTGGAGTTGTTATTCAGCTCTTGTGGCTGGACCTTCTCTTGAGGCGGCTGGTGAGTCGCCAGCGGTGACAGGTATGCAAAACGTGCCACAGAATAACCCAGTTGGTCAGGCAGCATCTCTGGAGAAAATGGGCAGGTGACTTGAAGTGGCACAGTGTTGCTGCCTTACAGTGCCAGAGAACCGGGTGCTGTTTGTACAGAGTTTGCATGTTCTCCCTGTGACCGCGTGGGTTTTCTCCGGGTGCTACGGTTTCTTCCCACGTTCCGACGACGTATAAGTTTGTAGGTTAATTATCTTTGGTAAGTTTAAAACTGTCCTTATTGTGCAGGATAGTGTTAGAGTAGGGGGTGATCACAGATCGGCGCACAATTACACCAGCACTTTGTGTCTGTCATTGGAATAAACCAGAATCTGCCTCTGCTTTTTATTACATTGAAAATTAGAGCTGGAGTAGACCACTCATTCCCTCAAGCCACACTGATCTGCTCAAGGCCTCCTCTCATCTTTTGTACCATTTCCCTGTAGCCCATTTGTCTGATCTTTCGAAATATTATAAACTTCTATAAATGCCAACAATGATCTCGCCACTGCAACACACCGTGACGGAGAATTCCAGAGATTCACCACCCACTGTATGAATTTTCCATGCACCTGAATTTCAAAATGACTGCCCACTAATCTTGTGTAAAACTTTGATGATCTGAATTTTGCGGGACGCACAGATCTTCAGGCTGGCGTTATTCCTATTCAATCCCCAACACAATTTTTACATTGTAGAGGCTCCAAACATGGTGAACAAATGGGTTACTATATTCAGGCATAAAAGGTTTGTTATACATGCACATTGGTCCTCTAACATAAAGTTGTTGTTGCTGCTGCGAGGTTGTTCCCTCGTGGGCTCGAGCTGAGCCCCTGCTGAGGTGGAAGGACACTCATCACTAGAGAGAAGAGAGCTGGTCAGCTCAATGTAAGAGAGAGAGAGAGAGAGGGTTGTCCCAGGGTTCGTTATATATCACAGGACACACCCCTGTACCCCGTGACAACTCCTCCCTGCCATTGCCCAGTCACGTGATCGACTGCGGAGGGTTCGTGTAGCTAGTGGCCCAACCACCGGGTGCCGCCATAACATCCTTTTTGTCAGATTGTTAAACAGTATTATAATAGATTTCCCATTAATCCTAGTATGTTTAAAAGGAGCTTGAGTAATGGACCCCTGCTCATAAAACATCGACAGTACAGCACAGAACAGTCCCTTTGTCCCACGATGTCCGTGCCGGGCATGATGCCTAGACCAACTCTTATCTGCCTGCACACAATCCATATACTGTACCTCCATTTCCTTGCACATCCGCAAGCCTATCCAAACATCTCTGAAATGCCACTATCATATCTGTTTAGAGACAGCATGGAAGCTGGCCCCCAGGTGAGTTAGAGTGGGAGCTGAGACCGGGACCATGATATTTCAAAAATATGTGAGGTAATCATTGCTTGGTGCTCCAGATGCCAAGGCATCAGCATTTCTGAGTCTTCAAATGGGTGATTATTAGAGTTTACCTCATTTGGGATTCACCCTCAAATGGAAACGTCTCCACATGTACCCTGTCATGACCCCTCAGAATCTTGTACGTTTCTTAAAGATTACCCCTCATTTTTCTAAACTGCAAACAATATAGTACATAGCTAGGACAGGACAGATAGCTAGAGGGATATGGGACAAATGCAGGCAGGTTGGACTAGTGCAGCTGAGACATGTTGGTCGATGTGGGAACGTTGGGCCGAAGGGTCTGTTTCCACACTGTATGACGAATATATATCTTGCTGCTATAACTGCTCATGATAGGCCACCCAGAAGAAACCCACTGTCTGCGTGGAGATTGCACGTTCTCCCTGTGTCCACGAGGGGGTTCCTCTGGTTTCCTCCCACTTCTAAAAAAAGAGTGCAGGCTTGAAGGTTAACTGGCCTCTGTAAAATTGCCCCAGTGTGTAGGGAGTGGATAAGAAAGTGAGATAACACAGCTCGTGTGACCAATTCAGCCTACAAATAGTGATCCCCAATTCATCAATTGTGTAATATTCGAGTTGCATTGTGAAAACACGTTTTAGCAGAACTACCTGTGTTGTACAATGGTTGGATGCAAGCAAGACCATACCTGGAGTATTTTACCTAGTTTTAAGCCATTTAAGGTCAGGATCGAACCCAGGTCTCTGTCTTGTCCCACTTAGGCGACTTTTTAGGCGACTGCAGGAGACTCTGTGATCACCATATGGTCGCCACATGTCCGCGGGTGGTTGCCGGGGAGTCGCCTTCATGGTCGTGAGGAGTTCCCACATTCTGGGAACTAGATGCGGCCTCATGGTCACCGCAAATTTTTCAACTTGTTGAAAAATTAGCTGCGACCAACATGAAGCTGGCATGGAGAGTAACTAGAATTCACGTGCCGTAGGTGGATTGCCAGGAGGTCCTAGTGGGTTGCCAGGAGGTCGAAGGTTCTTGTAGGTTGTAACCGGTGAATTTCATTGGCTCATTGTGAAAACAAACGTAAGCAGTAGTTTTCTGAACCAAGGATAACCGACCGGTAATGTTAAATGTCCGACGAGCTTCACAGCCGTGTATCTCTGGCTCCTTAAAAGTTGTCTCCACTATTTCTCCCCCATTACCGTACACTATGCTTTAGCCGTCTTAATTACAGCGGCAACCTTCCTGTTCATCGCGGTGTGTGTCTGTATCACCTTGGCTTTGGACTGTGTGAATTTCACTGGGACAGCGCTGCCCCTCTCTTGCCCTGTCCCACGCCTGCATAATGGGCTGCTAGGAAGGGGTTGGGGGGGGTGTGTGTGTGTGTGTGTGTGTGTGTTCCACTCTGACAGTCGCCGTTCCAGTTGCCGGTTTTTCAGGTGACTGAAAAATCGCCTAAGTGGGACAGGCCCATGAGGCAGCAGCTCTACCATCTGCGCCACTGTGCTACCTTGCGTGCTACTGTAACAAAGTAACATACAGCCTTTAGATTTCTAGCTTGCAGTAACAAAAATAAACTTCTTTCTATAGAAAAGACCTTTATTGCAAGTCAGATTTTCTCTAGCACTAAACCCTTTCCCCCATTTACCCAATTGTCTTTATAATGTGATTTTCTATAACATAAGGTTTTTTAGGCAGGTAATTAAGTAAGTAAGTACGTTTATTGGCCAAGTATTCACATACAAGGAATTTGCCTTGGTCTACCGTGTTATAGCAGAACTACCTGTGCTGAGGTTAATTTTGGATGGTATCATTCCCTTTGGACTAAGTCCAACAATATAAATGATTAATGAAAAGTATTACTTTTTAACTTATAGCTTCAAATGTATTAGTTGCAGCACAGTGGCACTAAATTGGTTTTATTGTTAAAAAGCAAGCAAATATGAACAAGATAGTATAACATCGCAACAAGAACGTCACAAAAATTGAATGTCTAGTTGAAGGATTTATGCAATTCTTTTGCAGTCTTC
The DNA here is from genome assembly GCA_963514005.1 of Raja brachyura. The sequence continues at coordinate 28,477,422 of OY740784.1, read as the reverse complement.
TGGTTGTGCGTTTAACGGTGTGGATTTGGAAGGGAAAAGTCTGCTGACAAATGTGCTAGGTGCCTACCGACGCCTCTGCTCAAGACCCCCAAAAGGTGAGGTGCTTTATAATTCTAATTGTGTATCACAATCATTAAATACTGTTTTTCAAACATCCGAAACATTCATTTAGACATACGGTTTTAGCAATACAGCATGGAAACAGGCCCTTGGGCCCACTGAGTCCACGCCGACCAGCAATCACCCCCGTACACTGGCACTATCCCACACACTAGGGACAATTTACACTTTACAGAAGCCCAAAAACCTGTATGTCTTTGGAGTGCGGGAGGAAACCGGAGCACCCGGAGAAAACCCACACCCTCACAGGGAGAATGTACAAACTTCGTACAGACGGCACCCGTAGTCGGTATTGAACTTGGATTTTTGCCGTCATGCACCACTGTGCAGCCCAAATAAGAAAAGCAAATTGAGAATTATATATATTTTTAAATTATGCGTTTAGATATCTTTGTCTCAAATTCTAAGAATGTCATTGTTCTATCTGGCACATATGACAATAAATCACTCTTGACCCTTCATTTTAGTGATTGACCAAGTCATATTGTATCTATCTATTTTTTAACAGTAATGTGAACCTCATTCGGTTTTTATTTGAAGATAAGGAAGACTACAGATGCTGGAATCTAGAGCAAAAGATAAACTGATGGAGGAACTCATTAGGTCAAGTAACATCTGTGGAGACCATGGGGTGGCTGATGTTTTGGGTCATTCAAGACCCTTTATTTAACCTGAAATATTGACCATCCCTTTACCTGCACAGATGTTACTTGATCCACTAAGATCTTACAGCAGTTTATTTATTGTTACCAATATATACATTTTTTGGGGGGGGGGGGGGGAATTGGGTATCTGGGGTAGCTGGAGGTGGACCAGCATTCTGGCAGGCAGGTTTGCCACTGCTACAACGATGGGTTTAAACTAAACAGTGGAGGGGAGGAGACAAACTGGAGATATAAGGATGGAGTTAAAGGGAAAGAGAATTTAAGAAAAGTTAAGAAATATATCAGAATTAACGGGGCAGAAAGCTCAGGAAGGGATAGGAGACTATGGCCAAGTAAAATGGGAATCGATGTAAAGGGTGAGGGGAGTAATAATGGATTAAAAGTATTATATATGAATGCACGAAGTTTAAGAAATAAAAGTGGATGAGCTTGAGGCTCAGTTAGAAATTGGCAAGTATGATGTTGTGGGAATTACAGAGACATGGTTGCAAGAGGACCAGGGCTGGGAATTGAATATTCAAGATTATTCGTCCTATCGAAAAAACAGACAGGTGGGCAGCTCTGTTTGGGGGGTGACATAGAATCAGATGTAGAGTCAGTATGGATAGAACTGAGGAATTGTAAGGGTAAAAAGACCCTATTGGGAGTTATCTACAGGCCTCCAAACAGTAGCCTGGATATAAGGTGCAAGTTGAATCGAGAGTTAAAAGTTGTTATGGGAGATTTCAACATGGCAGATGGAGTTTAATCCAAGGAAAGCATTCACTTAATGCTAATGCTAAGACCTTTATCAGCATTGATGTACAGTGGGATCTTGGTGTCCAAGCCCATAATCCCTTGTAGATGGAGTGATGAAGAAGGCGTATATTAAGTATGCCTTCAATGATTGGGGCATCAAGAATAAGAGTCAGACTTGTTGCAGGTTTATAGGACATTGGTTAGGCCGCATTTGTTGTGTGAAGTTCTGGTTGCCCCATTACAGGAAGGATGTGGGTGCTTTGAAGAAGGTGCGGGAGAGGTTTACCAATGCCTGGATTAGAGACTGTTGGCTATAAGAAGCGATTGGACAAGCTTGGATTGTATTCTCTGGAATGTCGGAAGTTGAGGGGATGTATATAATAAGCATATTTTTATGAGCGGCAGAGATAGGGTAGACAGTCAAAACCTTTTTCAATTCTTTGATGGTAAGTGTGCGCTTGTTGGGCTGAAGGGCCTGATTCAATGCTCATACTCGCCAGCTCCCTGATGCATTTAGTTTTAATCGTCTGAAGAAGGGTCTCAACCCTGAACGTCACCCATTCTTTCTCTCCAGAGATGCTGCCTGTCCCGCTGAGTTACTCCAGCATTTTGTGTCTATCTTTGATTTAAACCAGCATCTGCAGTTCTTTCCTACGCATTTGGTTTTAACTTGGTTTTGTGAAGTAAGTGTGGGATTAGCAGCATGGAGTTCATCACCATGAACAAGTCTTCATCATTGGACCAGAATATGTGCACTTACCTTTTTACCTTACCATAGGAGATGTTACAAAGGCCGATACCACTCTGGGGGAAATAGAAACGGGGCAATTGTTTCGAGCAAAATGGATTTAATTCAAAATATGATTATTGTAACTTCTAATTCTTGAATTCACATTTTGATAAATAATGAGCTCTATTTAGTTCTATGCAATGGTGAATTATGGATTTGAAAGTCCATTATTTAAGAACATTTAATAATGCGTACACTGTATAGCATTTGAATTAACTTCATATTTCTGCAGGATTTGAAAAATATTTTCCAAACAAATCCAAAAGAGCAAGTGAATCCAAAGGATCGTCCAATGAGGCAAAAGGTATTGCAAGTAGTTAAATGCAAAGATATCCCAATTTATATGATTCTAATAATTTGTATGAATTTTTAGTGAGCCTAAATTAAGACACATGGATTATTGTGGGTAAATGGTCATAGCATGCCTTATGGATGGTAATTACACCTTTTGGAAGCGTTTTCGGACCAGATAAAGTGCATTCCATTAATCCGTGTAGAAATTCCATACAAAAAAAGACACAGTGTTGGAGTATGACAGCGAGTCAGGCAGCTTCACTAAAGAGAACATTGATAGGTGATGTTTTGGGTCGGGACCATTCAGCCTGATTGTAAAGGGGGGGAAAGAAATATGGAAGAGAGGAGGGACCGGACAAATTAGATTAGCAACTAGGAAATGCAGCAGGCCTTGGCAGATTAAGCGTAAGTGTTCAGCGAAAGGGTCACCGAGTTTGCGCTCAAGTTGTACTGTATGGCGACATAACAAATTAAAGATAGAGACTGACTTGCTCCTCTTTGATATCAATGTATTTTTCACAGAGACAAAATCGACAAATTCCCAGAGTCCAGGGCCAAATGGTTCAGGTGGTGGAAGCGGTGGAAAGAAAGGCGGGCGAAAGGATGATTCTACCTGGTGGGCCAGGTTGCAGAAGGTAACTGCAGAGGACTTTGCTTCCAACCAGCCCTGCAAGTTTCAGTTTCCAGAGTTCCTGACTTTTTAAAATTAAAAGTAAAACATCATTTTGGAAACATTTAGCAAGTCAGGCAGCATCAATGGAGAAACAAACAAGTTAACATTGGAATGAACGAGATTTAAACACGGTATCTCCATCGCAACCTTGGCTTCACTGACACAGAGCTTCCTGTTGTCCTATCCATTTCTCCCCATCCTTTCCACAACTTTCATATTTCTGATGGAGTGTTTTCAACCAGAAATGGTTTGTTTCTCTATCCTCAGAAGCTGTCTGACCTGCCAGTGTTTTCTGTATTTATTTAATATGAGGGACATTTATTATGATTAAAGGTTGTTGTTTTGCAACAGTGGCTTTTTAAAATTCTGTACTAGAATGTGTGTGCTGATGGTAAGACTAGCGTTTATTGCTCATTGCTGTTATTCCCAGAACAGAGGTACAGAAAATCAATTGAGTTCTTGCCCCTGATGACTAACTGAAAGTTTAACTTTGTTTTAATTTGTTTTCATTAGAATTGTCAATAGAATTTTCTGTTCTATGTTCATTTGCGGCATGTAAAAGACTTTTGGATAGGCACATGGATATGGATAATTTATTCTGCACTCAGTCCCTAGTGCAATCAAGGCACTTTGTAATTTCCACAACACTGTACGATCACTCGTTTACATCCGAAAAAAGCCGGCAATGGCGGCAGTGCTTACCCAGAAGGCCACGTGGCACTGAAAGTGTCCTGGATGCAGCCTGATGCTGCTTAACTGCCGCTCTGTGAACCCTTGCACAAATTCTGGCGTCACAGAAGATTCATACAACATAACCCTTATGCAAGTCAGGGAATGCGTGTAGGTGTAGTGTTCAGAATCAAAATTTACATTGTTAGTATTGTGCCATAATATTGGTTTATTGTTCTATATTTACAGCAGAGCATATATTTATTTCATAGAACTACTGCATCTTAATTTGTAATAACGAATGAACTATTTACATAATTTCATATTTAATAGCCTTTTAATTTCTAGGGTGATATTCCATGGGATGATAAAGAATTTCGGCTTTACTTCCTTGGAGGAGCAGCATTTTGGGCAACGGTTACTTATTATCTTTTCTTCAGGAATGTTGGTCGTGAGGTTACGTGGAAAGACTTTGTCAATAACTACCTATCGAAAGGAATAGTAAGTGTTGAATCACTGTATATGTCTCGCCATTGTAAAGCCTGTTGCACTTTTCTTTATGTAAAATTAATATATTGACATACTGTACTTCTGTCGAATGCAGTGTCAAAATGTATTCAATTTTCGTTATTTTGAGAGTTTGCTTTATAATAGGCAGCTGCATAATTACACAGGCAGGTTCTTCTAATCTCCACGACATCACTGTAGTTTTGGGAATCACATTCCCGATTCTTTATGTAAGTGTAAAATGTGTGACGAATATAGTTTTTTACTGTAATACTTTAAAAACATTATCAAGTATTTCAAGGATTCTATAAACAAACACAGCATTGACACATTTTGTTGGATGTAACGTTTCATAAACTTTAACAGATTTACTTAGGGTTGAAGATACTCATTTCATTGCCAGAGGATCGCTGCTGCTTCATATGTCTGTTCAAATGGCTGTCTAGGGTGATTACAAGCAATCCCCTCAAGTTAAAGCCATTTGGGTAATGGAAAATAACTTTTATTGGCTTCTTTAGTGTGGCATGGTGGCGCAGCTGGTAGAGCTGATGCAACAGTGTCAGAGACCCGGGTTTTATCCTTGCATCAGGTGCTGTCTGTGTGGAGTTTGGACATTCTCCCTTTGATGATGTAGGTTTCCCCGGGGTGCTCTGGTTTCCTCCGGGTGCTCTGGTTTCCTCCCATGTTCCAAAATCATGGGGGTTTATAGATAATTGTCGACTGTAAAATAGAATGCAGGTAGTCAAAAATGCTGGAGAAACTCAGCGGGTGAGGCAGCATCTATGGAGCGAAGGAATAAGGCGACATTTCGGGTCGAGACCCTTCTTCAGACTGATGGGGGCGGGAAGGAGAAAGGTAGAGGCGGAGACAGTAAGCTGTGGGAGAGGCTGGGAAGGGGAAGGAGGGAGAAAGCAACGACTACCTGAAATTGGAGAAGTCAATGTTCATAACGCTGGGGTGTAAACTACACAAGCAAAATATGAGATGCTACTCCTCCAGTTTGCGGTGGGACTCGCTCTGACCATGGAGGAGGCCCAGGATAGAAAGGTCGGATTCGGAATGGGAGGGGTTGAAGTGCTGAGCCACCGGGGCATCAGGTTGTTTAATGCGAACTGTGCGGAGATGTTGGGTGAAGGGGTCGCCAAGCCTGCGCTTGATCTCACCGATGTTGAGCAGTTCACACCTAGAGCAGCGGTTGCAATATATGAGGTTGGAGGAGGTGCAGGTGAACCTCTGCCTCACCTGGAAAGACTGCTTGGGTCCTTGGATGGAGTCACGGGGGGAGTTAAAGAGATAAGTGTAGCATTTCCTGCGGTTGCAAGGGAAAGTACCAGGGGACGGGATAGTTTGGGTGGGAAGTGACCAAGGAGTTACGGAGGGAGTGGTCTCTGCGGAAAGCCGAAAGGGGAGAAGATGGGAACATGTGGCCAGTGGTGGGATCCCGGTGGCAAAAATGTCAGAGGATTATCTGTTGTATGTGACGGTTGGTAGAGTGGAAGGTGAAGGCAAGGGGGACTCTTGCACTTGTTACGAGTGGGGTGATGGGGAGTGAGAGCGGAGCTACGGGATATAGAGGAGACCCTGGTGAAAGCCTCATCTATAGTCGAAGAGGGGAACCCCCGTTCCCTAATAAATGAGGACATCTCCGATGCCCTGGTGTGGAACACCTCGTCCAGGGTGCAGATTCGGCATAGACGGAGGAATTGGGAGTAGGGTTACAGGAAGCAGGGTTGGAAGAGGTGTAGTCCAGATAGCCATGGGAGTCAGTGGGTTTGCAGGGAGTGGATAAGAATGCAGGGAGAGGATAGGAAAGTGGGATAACATTGAACTAGTGTGAACAGGTGATCAATGGTCGGTGCGGACTTGGTGGCTGACGGGCCGGTTTCCATGCTCTATTTCTAAACTAAACTGAAACGTTATCTTTACTATTTGATGTATGGGAAATTTGGATTCTCAAGTGCCATGAAATGGGCTAATGGTTTGATTAACTTTAATTATGTGTAGGGTACACAAAAACTTTAATAATGTGTAGGTCATTTCAGTTTTTCTGGAAACCTGCAGAAATTTAAATGCAATTCCTTAGAAGGCCTAGAAAGTTTGGCATGTCCACAACAGCTCTCTACAACGTCTACAGATGTGCTGTAGAAAGTATTTTATTGGGATGCATCACAGCATGGTTTGGAAACGGCTCCATCCAAGACTGCAAGAAATTGCAGAGAATTGTGGACGAAGCCCAGTAATCACACAAACCAACCTCCCTTCCATTGACTTCATCTACACTTCACGCTGCCTTGGCAAGGCCAACAGCATAATCAAGGACCAGCCTCATCCCGGTCACTCCTTCTCCTACCCTCCCATCAGGCAAGAGGTGCAGAAGTGTGAAAACGCACACCTCCAAATTCAATAAACTAAACTAAACTGAACCATTGATAGGATGCATTTCAAATCTATGCAAATGCTGATGAGACAAACTATAAAAGTTTTATAACATTATCAAACTTGTGTGGGAATCATATTTGTGGAAGTATTTCATGTTAACAGCTGTTTCCGTAAATAAAGCCCCATTCTTAAATGCAAAGAACCAACATTATTTTATATATGTTATTTATTTTACCTTTATTATAAACATTTGTACTTGCATTTGAACATTTGATAACTATATGGAAGATGGATGCCTTGTACCACAGTTGGCCTGGTGAAATGAAGATGAGTTGAGTCAAAGAGTTTGTTATGAACTAAAACTTTTCTCCTTGCTAGGTGGACAGGCTGGAAGTCGTTAACAAACGCTATGTTAGAGTAGTTTTTTCTCCAGATAAATTAACCATGGATGGGGTAAGTTCATTTATGCCATATTCTACTCTGAAGATTGTTGTGAATTGAAATGTGCACTATTTAACAAAACTTAAGTTTACATGTCTATATGCCACCATTTTACAGTAATGAAATATTTTGAGATGCTTATCAAACTAAAAGTGTTACTGAGCCACGGAAGATAATAACAGCAAAGGATAGATTCTATAAATTATTCAGTCCTGGCAACATCCTCGTAAATCTTCTCTGTACCCTCTCCAGTTTAACAACATCTTTCCTGTAACATGGTGCACAGTACTGAACGCAATACTCTAAATGCGATCTCACCAATGTCTTATACAACTGCGACATGACCTCCCAACTTCAAAACTCAGATGATGGAGACAAATGTAATCAATGGCTTCATCTCCCTTATCCGGGAAGGACAGGCTATGAGAGCCCTTCTGTCATCCCAAGGGCCTTCCTCGACTGCCACCAGCCACGGAGTGTGGCTTTCACCGTGAGCCACAATACACATGAGCTTCACCGCATGGCAACTTCAAAGGGAATGGAAGCAATGCCATCAGTACATGTGGACTTCTTTGACCTTGCAAAACCCTTTGATAGTTGATTGCAAGGGATTTTGGAGCATTTTCTCTCAAATTGATTTGTCGCCTAAAATTCATTTACATCCAGTGTCTTCAATTCGATGGCATACGAGTCATGCTTAATCTTTTTCACCATATTACTGCAACGAAGCTTCCTGATGGAATTTAACTAATGTACAGGCCAAATGAAAAATTGTTCATCCTAATCACTTCCATTCTTGAAAAAAAGAGACAAATTGCTGGAGTAACTCAGTGGGCCAGGCAGCATTTCTGGAGAACATGGATAGGTGACATTTCGGGTCGGGACCCTTCTTCAGACTGATTGAGGTGGGGGCAAGAAAGCTGTAACTTAAGTTTTGTAACACGATAAAGGCTGGCCAGCGATGGTGGATACAGGCGAGGGGGATTTTTGGCAGGCAGATGATTTGACATAGGCTTAATATGAAAAGACAAGAAGTGTGAGATAAGGATAGAACAGGTACGAATTGTAAGGCCAGAGGAAGGAATATACGTGGAAGGGAAGAAATGGGTGTGTGTCCAGGAAGGGCAGGGCATAGTTTACCGAATAGTAGTTACCTAAAATAGAGAATCCACTGTTTATGCCATTGGGTTGTAAGCTAGTCAAGCTTACACTTACGCCCACAATTTGCACCTCTTCTATTAAGAAGGGTCTCGACCCGTAACGTCACCTGTCCGTTTTCTCCAGAGATGCTGCCTGAACAGCTGAGTTACCCCAGCATGTTGTGTCTATCTTTGATCTAATCTAGCAACAGCAGATCATTTTTATTACCTTTAATTAATTAAATCAATTTAATGTGCAGTATACACCTTCATTGTAAGAGAGTGTAATGAGTCTGTTGCTCATGTGCTTGCTTCTACAGCAGTATGTATGGTTTAATATTGGCAGTGTGGATACTTTTGAACGGAATCTGGAGTCAGCGCAGCAGGAACAGGGCATCGAAGGTGAAAGTAGGATACCTGTCGTATATTCCACCGAGAGCGATGGGTAAGCTTTTGGTTTCTTTGCTATTAATTTATCTTTGGAAATGTGTTCTGCGTAACAAAAGCAAAGTCAAAATTAATAACAGTGTAGTCCCGCACACGCAAGAATAAAGACATTGAGTAGTTTGAAGGACCATCACTTTTCTTTTTGTACCTGACAACCTGTGGAACCATATCCTATATACACCAGGATCTTTATGTAAGCTAACAGCGTACAACCCAGTGGTATGAATATTGTCTTCTCTAACATCAAGTAACTCGTGCATTCCCTCTCTCTCTGTCTCTCCCTCAACCTAGTTCTCCGACGCGTTTCACTGTCCTCTTGATTAATTTTACTGATTGTATGCCTCATTGTCACCTTCAGCCAACAATGAACCAATCTACATTTCCTTCATCATAAAGTAAAAAGTAAAAGTAAAGTATCCTTTATTATCATTCAGACCTTTCTGTCTGAACGAAATTTTGTTACCTTGCAGTCATAACATTTAATAAAAAACAAAACACACAATAAACACATATTTAACATCCACCACAGTGAGTTCCCCAGGCACCTCCTGACTGTGGTGGAAGGCAAAAGTCTTAAAGTCTTTGTCTTCTTCCCTCCTTCTTCTCCCTCTGCTCTGAGGCGATCCAGGCCTCGATGTTATCATCCACTAGGCCCGCGGCTGAGCCTCTGAAGCCGGGCTGCCGCCACTGCCATCGCTGGAATGCTGGAACACCGCCAAAACTGTGAAGCAGGGTCCGCCGCTGGAACGCTGGAGCCCCGCAGCTCTGAAGCCGGGTTGCCGCTGGAACGCTGGAGCCCCGCAGCTCTGAAGCCCGGTGGCCGCCGCCACTGGAACGCTGGAACTGTGTCTCCTCAGCACAGACGGTGACGGGGGACACAACAAGAAAAGTCGCATCCCCCCCCCGAAGGGAGAGACTAAAACCCTGTACACACACACACACACACACACACACACACACACACACACACACACACACACACACACACACACACACACACACACACACACACACACACCCACACCCACACCCCCACACCCACACCCACACCCACCCACCCACCCACCCACCACCCCCACCACCACCACCACCCCCCCCCCCCTTAATAAACCAAAATTCTAACTAAAACAGACACGAGAAGACAAAAAGAAAATAAAAAACAGGCGGACTGCAGGTGAGCCGCCACTTCCGGAATTGTCTGCTTTGATCTGCCGTTTTCACACATTACATTCTCATTGAAACAACACCCGTTACTTCTTTCCAGAGATACTGCCTGTCCCGCTGACTTATTCCAGCATTTTGTGTCTATAATCTACACTCAGTTCTGATGAAGGCCAATGTGCTGAAAGCCTTTTCTGACTACTCTCGGCCTGTGACGCCACTGTGAGATATGCAGGTTCCCATTATAACCATCTATCTGGTGTCCAGGACAAGTGGTTTATTGCCTAGGAGGAACCTCCACTAGCTTTCCCCAGCCATGCAAGCTAACTCCACGCTTAACTCTCACCCCATCGAAGCTGTGATATTTGGCATCATGGTATGCCGCCTGACCCGCTGAGTTACTACAGCCTTTTGTGTCTATCTTTGGTGTAAACATCTGCAGTTCCTTCATACCCTAATAGTGTATAATTCGGGGAACATTTAAGATTGTGATCTCAACCTGGGGCTGGAACTTTAACATTTTGTCCTGCCTCTCCCCCTTTCCAGTTTTCTTCTGCAATCAGTCTGAAGAAGGGTCACGACCAGAAATATCACCTATTCATGTTCCCCAAGCATGTTGCCCAACCCGCTGAGTTACTCCAGCACTTTGTAAATTGAGTACAGTCTCTCCAAGGGCTGTGGTGGGATTTGGACTCAGTTTCTGGATAACAAATCTAATAACAAATTGTCACGCTGTTGCATCCTCCCAGAGTGGTCCCATCATATTGGCTCCTTGGCCTTGATCCTGATATTCAATTAGATCTGTGCGGCAAGTCTTTCAGAGCCATTGTTCTGCATAATCTGAAATAAAAATAGTACATTTTGGAACTACCCACCAGGTTGGGCAGAATCAGTGTATGAGTAGCAGTTAGAGACCATTCGTTAAAACTGAAATGTTAACTATTTCTTTTTCACAGGTTCTCCTGACCTGCAAGAATTGTAGGCAATTTCTTAATTCCGAAATGCATAGATTAAAAAAAAAACTGGATCTAAAGATAACAATTGCACAATGATTTCCATTGCATAAATTTCCATTGAAATTAGAACTCCAACCTTTTAGATTGTGAATCTTGTGCCATTAAGTTTCAGCAATTCAACAATGGGCAATTTTTGTTAATTAGAAATGTCCATAAACCATTAGAAGAAGAAACAAGGAACTGCAGTCCCCCATCAGTCTGAAGAAGGGTTTTGTCCCTAAACTTTGCCTATCTCTTTCCCTCCATAAATGCTGCTGCACCCGCTGAGTTTCTCCAGCATTTTGTGTACCCTCGATTTTCGAGCACCTGCAGTTCCTTCTTTAACACAAGGAACTGCAGATGCTGGTTGACAAAAAAAACCGACACAAAGTGCTGGAGGAACTCTGTGAGTCAGGCAGCATCTCTGGAGAAAAGTAATGGGTGGCGTTTTGGGTCAGGACCCTTCCTCAGAAATGTCACCCATCATTTTTCTTTTCCCAGAGATGCTGCCTGACCTGTTAAGTTACTCCAGCAATTTGTGTCTTCTATAAAACATTGTATTGCCGTTTTATTCATTGCTTGCGTGTTTCAAAACATTGGATTTTGTGCATAAGATTTGATAATGAATTCGACCATGTTATATTTGAATTGTTTTGTTCATCACCTTTGCTCATCACCGATAAAAATATCTTTAATTTTGTGCTGCAATGACAAGTCAGATTTCACCACACCATTCTGTGCATGTGATAATAAATGTTCTTTGTCCTTTGTCCTCAGCTCGTTTCTGTTGAACATGCTACCGACTATGCTGATCATTGGCTTTCTGCTGTTTGCCCTGAGACGAGGATCAGCGGGCATCGGCCGATCGGGGCGCGGAATGGGTGGACTGTTCAGTGTGGGAGAAACAACAGCAAAGGTTCTCAAGGACGAAATTGATGTAAAGTTCAAGGATGTGGCGGGATGTGAGGAAGCAAAGTTGGAAATCATGGAATTTGTTAATTTTCTGAAGAATCCAAATCAGTATCAAGAACTTGGAGCAAAAATTCCAAAGGTGAGCTGCCTTGTTTTCAGGCAAAATCCATCCAAGCTGATTACGGTATAATTAACAGCTAGAAATAAGGAACTGCACATACTGGTTTACAAAAAAAGGACACAAAGTACTGGAGTAATTCAGCGGATCAGGCTGCATCTCTGAAGCCCATGGATAGTGACGGTTCGGGTGGGGACCTTTATTCAATCCAAGCCCGAAACGTCACCTATCCACGTTCTTCAGAGATGCTGCCTGACCCGCTGAGTTACTCCAGCACATTGTGTCCTTTTATGGTATAATTAAGGTTTACTAGTAGCTCGTTGAAAGTAGTGCCATTACCCAGTCCTGTAAGTTTTATTTTGGCATAGAGATATCTATTATACTGAGACTTGGAGGTTAAAAAATGTTAATATTCTGCAAATATGGGCAACCAGTACACTATATAAACATGGCTTTCTTGGACATTTACCAGAAATAATTAAAGTGGTCTGCAATATCTTCATGTCCCCACCACTTCCAGCCTTTCACTGATAATGTAGCGGCAACTGTTGTAACTATAAATTTGACTGACTTTTATGTCAGTTCCACAGCCCTTCTTTGGCAGTTAAAACTTTATTCAAAATGTCAAAAAATATATACAAAAGTTCAAAAACTCGTCTGACATTCTCAGCGTCTATATATTCATTATTGTCATATTCGGTCATGTTTGCAACTATATTTAAGCCGAGCACCGTTGCCACTCTTGTGGCCCCTGGAGTGATATATCTTTAGTTTGGCGAGTGTCACCACTGCACTCTGTCCCTCAATGTCTCGCAGCGACAGAATCATAGACTGAGGTCCTCCCCCACAGAGCCTTGGCGTTGGCTGCTCCGAGCTTCAGTGTTCACAAACCTTTTGAGTGAATTAAAATCGGATAATGTTTAGTCAGCATGCTAGGAAGGGAGCAGAGTTGATGTTTTAAAAAAGTATTATTTTAAGCTCGTTTGAATATGTGGGTCAATTTATATTCTTGCCTGCGTGAAAACATTTGTTTCGCAATTTGGTAAGGTAGTAAGTATGTATGAAAGGGTTACACAAAAAGCTGGAGAAACTCAGCGGGTGCAGCAGCATCTAAGGAGCGAAGGAGATATCTCCTTCGCTCCTTAGATGCTGCTGCACCCGCTGAGTTTCTCCAGCTTTTTGTGTAACCCTCGATTCTCCAGCATCTGCAGTTCCTTCTTTAACACAAGTATGTATGAAATATTTCCAGCATGTTACCTTTTGTGCTGATCTACACATTACACCTGTGATTTAGTAAATGAGCTTGATTTGGAGGCACCAGAGTGACGCAGCGGTAGAGTTATTGCCTTACTACGCCAGAGACTCAGGTTCGATCCTAACTACAGGTGCTATCGGTGTATACAGTTTGTACGTTCTCCCTGTGAACGCATGGGTTTCATCCAGGAGCTCTGGTTTCCTCCTACACTCTAAAGACGTACAGATTTGTAGGTTAATTGGCTTCGATAAAATCGTAAATTGCCCCGAGCATATAGGATAATGTTAGTGTACAGGGTGATCATTGGCTGGCATGGACAAGGCGGGCCAAAGGGCCTGCTTCAACGATTTTTACAGTCTAATGTCTTAAAAGATACTGTCTAATGAGGTTTACATCTTTCTCTTACAGGGTGCTATTCTCACGGGCCCCCCCGGCACTGGCAAAACACTGTTAGCCAAGGCCACTGCAGGAGAGGCCAATGTTCCATTCATCACTGTGAATGGTTCTGAATTCCTAGAAATGTTTGTCGGTGTCGGACCTGCCAGAGTAAGTATTTTTCCATTTGTAAAATAAACCAATATAGTAATTAAAAATAAAGTGCTGGAGCAACTCAGCGGCGGGTCAGACAGCAATTCTGGAGAACATGGATAGATCACATTTTGGGTCGGGACCATTCCTCACTGAATGTTGTTTGGGGGGTGGGGGTGGAGAAGCTGGAACAGAGGAGGAACAGGACAAAGCCTGGCGAGTGATAGGTTGATATAGATGGGGTTTTTGACAAGCAGATGGTTGTACAAAGGCCAGAGATGAAAAGACAATAGGTGTGAAATAAGGTAGAAGAGGTCCAAATATCTCTCCCTTGACTTTAAAGCACCATTGACTGCTGGAAACATAAACAAAACAAAACAAAGATTCAATGTAAATTATTTTTAGTGAAGCTTGCATTTCTAGCACGGGCAGCCAGGGCGCCATTTAATGCGTTGCGCTCGGATGTCCCGATGCAGGTCGTTTCGGCGACCGCGCATGGGGCCAAGATGCCGATTTCACGGCAGGACTACTGGGCTGACCCCCTCCGACCCGATATTTGCCAAATCTGCTGAAAAACTGGTAGTGACGCTGGCCTCCAAGAGGAGTTGAACACTGCCGGAACAGAGATACTGGCCTGCAAAGTCTGCCTCAGAAGTCGGCCATGGCTACGGATCTGCCTGGTCCAGCCGGGCTGGTGTTGCAGAGTTCGAGGCAAATTGGACCCATTGATTGGTCGCAGAAGTCCCGATGAAGTTAAGATCGGCCACCTCACCCGGCCAAGGCACCACATTTTTGTGTGGACTTGCATGTGTGAATTCAGTGCCCCCACGTAGTGTTGTCCAGATTAAAGGAGGTGCAGGACCATCGGTGGTGGACCTGTACCATGATTGCTCACAGGCAATTAGTTCAAACTTTGTGGCTCTGCAAATAACCAGCTAAATGCTAAAGCTTAAAACTATAGTTAGAAAATGCATTCTCTTCCAGAAGCAGGTTGCTATTTGGCTCTCCATTAAAATGTTTTAGTGCTGTATAGATTCCATTAGTTGCAAGATAGAGACAGACAAAATATAACACTAAATTAAGGCCTTTCCATTCTGGTATGAATCCCTATCTGAACAATGGTAATAAACACTGCCAATTTGCACCAGCTTTTATTCATTATTATCGTGTCAAATGTTGATGCTGAGGTGATATGCTATCTTGCACTTTGTGTTCAATGGTGCTTGATGACTTGGTGACTGGAGATGCCCAATGTTTTGCATTTCAAAAATAAACTTTATTCAGAATCAAGAGTATATACAAGACAAAAACTGTGCAAAAACTCTTCATACATTCACAGTGTCTATACATTCAATAGTGTTATTCTCCGTATAGTTTGCACCTACCTAAAGCACCTCTGCCACGTGTGGCCCCCTAGGGTGATATCCGTTGTTTAAGAAGGAACTGCAGATGCTGGAAACGCGAAGGTAGACAAAAGTACAGGAGAAACTCAACGGGTGTAGCAGCATCTATGGAGCGAATGAAATAGGCAACGTTTCGGGCCAAAACCTTTCTTCAGCCTTTCCCTTGTTTGAGGGGTGCCCCCACCAGACTCTGCCCCTCAATGTCTAACAGCAGAAAACATTAGACTGTGGATCTCCCCCACCAAGCTTCAGTGCATCCCTCAATGTATACTCCTGCAGTCTGGGATGGGCTAGGAAACGCATCATTCCCTGACGGACATCTCTCTGTGCTGGGAGACCTACAAGTTGCTTGTCCTATTTGCACAATACAAGACGGCCTGCAGAGGGTGCCAAGTCATTTGGATTCCTAACATGCGTTAATGCACTGTTGTGACAGAACATTCGTGTTTTTGGGTACTCCCTTATTTTGGTTTAATTTAGAGATACAGAATGGAAACGGGCCCTTCAGCCCACTGATCTCACTCTGACCCGTTCACACTAATTCTATGTTATCATCCACTCCATGCATACTTGGGGGGCAATTCAAATAAGCCATTTAACCTACAAACCCACACATCTTCGAAATGTGGGAGGAAACCCACGTAGTCACAGGAAAAACATGCAAACTTCGCAGAGACACAATCCAAGGTGAGGATCGAACCCGGGTCTCTAGCGCTGTGAGGCAGCAGCTCTATTAGCTGCACCACTGCCGGTACTTATTATTGTGGGTGACTTACAACCGCTAGTTTTGTGATTTGGGTCGTTTCTGCCAATGCAGAAATGCAGGTTCTTCCACAGAAGATGCAAGAGGCAGCTGTCAGGACAGGCGTGTATGTAGTTTGTGAGGTTATGTGCTGCTTATGTGTGCTCTCAATACCTGATCTCATTAACATCCAGGACACTCCTCTACTTTAAGCTGTCATAGGCCAGAGATTCGCAGAAGTCATAGCCCCCTGAAGGCAAGTCCATAACTCCCTGAAAGTGGCATCGCCACTAGATAGAATGGTAACGACGGCATATTGTATACTTGCCTTCATTGTTTTGTACATTGTGTATAAAAGTCGGGAAGCCATGATGCAAGAGTTGGTTAGGCTGCATTTGGAGTATTTGTGCAGTTCTGGTCACCACACTATCCGAAGGATGTTGAGGCTTTGAAAAGGGTGCAGGGGAGGTTTACCAGAATGATGCCTGGATTGCAGAGTATTAGCTACAGGAAGCAGTCCCCGGAAAACTTGGATTGTTTTCTCCAGAATGCTTGAGGTTGCAGGGAGACATGATAGAAACAGGTCCTTCGGCCCCACCAAGTCTGCGCCGACCAGCGATTCCCGCACATTAAGACTACACACACCAGGAACAATTTACAATTTTACCAAGTCAATTAATCTACAAACCTGCACGTCTTTGGAGTGTGGGAGGAAACCGGAGATCTCGGGGGGAAAACCCACAAACTGAGCAGACGGTACCCGTAATCAGGATCTAACCTAAGTCTCTGGTGCTGTGAGGCAGCAACTTTACCGCTGCACCACCTGTTCTGTTACTAGAAATTAGAAGCAGGTGATGGCCATTTGAACCTCAATATGATCTTTGCCAATTCTCCATTTCTATACTATATTCTTCCCGTGTTCCGTGGTGCTATTTTGTATCAAAAAATTTTATGTATCACAGAAGAGACCTTCACCTTACAATCAGGTCTTTTTTTAACTTTTGGGTGTCCAAAGACTATGAAGAGCATTGTTTAAATGCACGGGTTTTCTTATTTTACAAATTGATAAAGAAAAATAAAACACTGATTTTAGAACATTTTCATCCTGTGCCTTTCCCCTTTAGGTGCGAGATTTATTTGTAATGGCTCGTAAAAATGCTCCCTGTATCCTGTTCATTGATGAGATAGATGCAGTTGGAAGGAAAAGGGGTCGTGGTAATTTTGGAGGACAAAGTGAACAAGAGAACACTTTAAACCAGCTCCTGGTAGAAATGGATGGTAAGTAAAACCCACTGTCTGAGCTAGGTGTTGTTGAGGCTTTAAATAGTCATGTAGGCAAAGCCGCGAGACTTCTGTAGGTCCAAACACAAAGTGCTGGAGGAACTCCAGGTCAGGCAGCATGTGTGGAGGGCACGTTTCGGGTCCAGACTCTTCAGAAGGCCTTGAGTTTCTCAAGCACTTTGTGCTTTACTTGAGCTTCCAGCATCTGCAGTTTCTTGTCTCTCGACTTCTGTCGATGCCTTTTTGGTGGAATGTTGATGAAAAGCTTTTGTCCTTGAATATAATTCTGCACAGCTTCAACTGAAGCCACCTTTGTCATCATATAACTCTGCCACTATCATCTGTTCCACTCTTGGACTTCCCCAAATGGTAGTTTCTTATTTCAGCAGAATTGAGGAATTACTTAATATGTTGCATTATCAATCATTGCCCAATACTACAACTGACTTCTGGAATTCAAAATATTTTCTTAACTGCTTAACCTATCTATGATCAATCAGTCATAGAATCAGGGAAAGAGAGAGAACGCACAGAAATAGGCCATCCAGCCCATCAAGTCTGCGTAAACCATGAGGTGACACAAAATACTGGAGTAACTCAGCACGTCAGGCAACAGCGTTGAAGAACATGGATAGGTGATGTTTCAGGTCGGGACCCTTCTTCAGGGATCATTATATACCATTTATGCTTATAAAGCACTAATTCTATCTTTTATTTTTCCCACATTCTAATCATCCACCACTCACCTGCACACTAGAAGCAATTTATAAAGGTGTAGCGGCACCTAGTGGTGGGGTGAAGAGGGCAGAACCCTCTTCATTGGTCTGTACGGTCAAATGACCGTAGGGTGTTGGTTTTTGCGGGCTTTTGGGGTGTGCCGGTTAGTTAGTCAGCGCTCCTCCCAGCAACAGGAGCTATTATTGTTAGTGCAGTCAGACGTGGATTTCAGGGGTTTTTGTTTGTTTTTATTAAAAATAAAAAATCATTTCGCTCAACCTGTCTGTTCTCACTACAAGGGCCAATTAACCTACCAATGTCTTTAGAATCTGGGAGGAAACCACACATGGAATGGAGGGATATGGCTCTGTATTGATAGATAAGATTGATTTAGCTTGGCGTCATGTTCGGCACCAACATTATGGGCCAAAGGGCCTGGTACTATGTTGATTTTTTTTGTATTCTAAACCAGAACGTACAGAGCAAACCTACTCAGTCACAAGGCGAACATGCAGACTCCACAAAAACAGCACCGGAGGACAGGATTGAAGCGGGGTATCTGGCCCTATTAGAAACATAGAAACATAGAAACTTGCTGCACTAGCTGCCACCTTTTTAAAAAAAAAGTACTTGCACTACATCAGTAGTTGATAAACAGTAGCTTTCAATTCTAGCATTGTGTGACACTGGTACATAGTTTAAAGCTGCAAATGTAATATGATGGCCCATGATAAAGAATACCATGTGAGCACGGAATCATCTCTCAGCATAAACAAATATTTACGCTTGAATATTGATGCACAAGAAATATGTAAAAATTATGACAGGCATAAATAATAAATTAACCCACAACGAGCACTTCGGTGGGCTGTGGGCAGAAAACAGAGCACCTGGAAGAAACCCACACTTATCTGTTATTTCAGAGGGGATTGGACAAAACATTATTGGTTGTAATGAGAATAATATGTTCATGTAGTAAAAACAAGAGTTGTGTAGTATACTGAATGGTTGTGCCAGATTGGGAGATGTTATTGGATCCTATGAAGAGGAAAAATTATGACAAAGATTGGGAAGCTTGATTGACAAGAGATATTGCACGTATAGTCAAAAACAAAAAGGAAGCATAGGAAGCTAAAATCTGGCAGGGCCTTATAAATGGCCTAATAGGATCTGTCCCAGGTTTTTGATGGAGATAAGAGAGATTGCTGGGCCATTGACAGATGTTTGTAGCCACAATCATGGTTCGAGTCAAGTATGAGGCATTGGACTTTGGAAGATCAAATGTAAGAGGAATATCTACAGTTAATGGTGAGACGCTAAGGAGCATTGATGTCCAGAAGGATCTTGGAATGAGGTCCATATCTCCCGGAAAGTGGTGAAGAAGGGATAGGGCATACTTCTCTTCATTGGTCAGGCACCAAATATAAAAGTTGGGAAGTCATGTTAAAGCTATATAAATATTTGACCAGGCCACATTTGGAGTAACAGTGTGCAGTTGGATTTATTGCTGCATTACTGGAAGAAGATGGTAACTTTGGAGAGAATATTAGCTGCATGGAAAGTAGGACAAACTTGGTTTGTTTTCTCTGGAGTGTTGTAGATCAAGGGGAGACCTGAGGAAAGTGTCTAAAGTTATGAGGGGCATAGATTGGGTAGAGAGTAAGTCTCTTTTACGAGGATAGAAATGCCAAATACCAGAGGGCATAGCTTTAAGATGACCGGAGGAAAGTTTAAAGACATTTTGAGGCAAGGTTTTTATTTTACACAGTGTGGTTGGTACCTGGGACTGTCAGCCAAGGTAAATGGTGGAATCAGATATGATAGAAACATTTGAGGTGCATTTAGGCAGATGCATGAATTTGGAAGAAATTGACCATATGCAGACAGATGAGATTAGTTTAAATTGGCATTATGGTTGGCGCTGTGGCTGAGTAGGTTTCCTCTGCACATTCTGGTTTAGAATACAAAAAAATCAACATAGTACCAGGCCCTTCGGCCCATAATGTTGGTGCCGAACATGACGCCAAGCTAAATTAATCTTACCTGCCTACACATGATCCATATCCCTCCATTCCATGTGTGGTTCCCCCCACCCCACAGATCCTAAAGACATGCAGATCTTGCCGTGAACTGTTCTGTTTAATAATTTTTAATTAATAGTAATAATGAGATAGCCCCCACAATAGAGCAGAATGTCAAATTCAGAACCACCCACCAGAACTGAATTCAATTTTGCAGAAACCGTTTGTTCGCCAAACAGTGGCAAGATTTATGTAAATAGCACTCTAATTTATAACACTATTTTACGAAAATGTATAAAATTAAAAGAAACTTGGAATTTTGTCTACCTGTTCAGACTATGTGATTGAGTGGCAACAGTATATTAATGTTATAACAGTGTTGCATTTGCATACTAAAAAGCAATAGTCAAATGTGAAAGTGAAGCTTGAAAGTAGCTGAGCCTCTGATCTGCCCGGCCTTCCTTTTGTATGCAAGTGTGTTTGTGATTATGACATGGAAAGAAATTGTGGTGATCTGCAGACTTACACGCTTTGTTTTTCTTGAATGCTAGTTTAGAACTACTGTTGTTTTTGACAGGATTCAACACTGCCATCAATGTGGTGGTGTTGGCAGGCACGAACCGGCCAGACATCCTGGACCCTGCACTGATGAGACCGGGTCGATTTGACAGGCAGATTTTCATTGGTAAGTCTGTTTATTTATTAAGTGCAAGCTGCAGCTGATGAAATGTGTAGCTGTTTGTGGCAGCGTGTGTAGTGGAGAGTGAAAATGGACATTGAAATTAATGAGGAGAAAGGAACTGCAGATGTTGGCATACACCGAAGATAGACACAAAGTGATGGATTAACTCAGTAGGTCAGGCAGCATCTCTGGAGAAAAAGGGACCCTTCAGAACCTGGGTGACATTTCGGGTCGGGACCCTTCTTCGGACTGAAGGACCCTTCATCAGTCTGAAGAAGGGTCCCGACCCAACACGTAACCCATCCTTTTTCTCCAGAGATGCTGTCAGACCCGCTGAGTTACTCCAGTACTTTGTGTCTGTCATTGAAATTAATGATGCATACTTCATTCACTGAAAGTTATCCGTCTCTATAGCTCTTCAGCACATCTCAGCAGTAATAATAATCTGTCCCTCCTAGGTACATTTATTGTAGAGTTGACACTAAATAATAGAACTAATTAGTGTGTAAAATCCCACATTTAGCTTCCATTCTGTACTGAGTTAGTTGATCTCTTTTGGGGCTGTAGTTGAAGTGTTTTTGTTGATTTTAAACCAAGCAATATTGGGACAGGGATAGAAGTGGAGCCAGTTGCCAAGATTTCTACCCAATGGCATGTTATACCAAGAGGTTTGTTCATGTAGAGATAAGGGTAAGGTCACAGTTGCCTGTCATCCCTTTCATGGCCAAATACTGCCATTTGCAAAAAAATCTATGCAAGAATAATAGTCACAAGAATTCTGGAAGGATGTTGTGGTTGTGTGTATTTCTGTGTGTATATATAAATAAATATTGCATATATACGAATTAAAAAAAAACACAATACACAATTGAGTTTAACATAAACATCTACCACAGTGGAATCAACTCACTGTGATGGAAGGCAATAAAGTTCAGTCATCTTCCTCTTTGTTCACCCGTGATCGGGGCCTTTGAACCCTCCGCAGTTGCCGCTACGGACGGCCCGATGTACAGGCCCTCTCGCCGGGATGATCAAAACTCTGATGTCACGATGGAGGAACACACTCTGCGGCTTGGAGTTCCTAAATTGTCCGTTTCTTAATGGAGACTGCGGCTTCCAAGACCGCAGGCCCCGCTGGACGGAGCTTCAATACTGGCGATCCCCGGCAAGGGATCTCCCCGCTCTCCGCGATGGCAATTCCATGCTGCACCCACTGCTGAAGCTCTGGGCCGGTCTCCGGCAGGAAAGGCCGCGCCAATCCAGTTGGTAGGCCACGAGGGGGGAGAGGGGGGTGCTGCGAAGATGCGACACAGAGACAAGACGCGTCTCCGTCCAGGTAAGTGACTGAGAAACGGTTTCCCCCCCCCCCCCACCCCCCTATTCCCCACCACCACCCCCCACTTAAGACATCCTAAGAAACATTAAAACATACATTTACCACATTTAAAATAACAAAAAGGGTGAAAGAACTAACAAACTGCGGTGGCGCCACCCAATGGACCTAATTGACTTTGGCTTTAGTTTACACTAAATCCAATAACTATGTAAGATGCAAGTTCTGGCCTGTTTGCATGGTTTATGTCATTCTGTAGAAATGGAATAACAAGTGGAGATCTATGGTCTTTTTATAGGAAGATAAATGTGCAACAACTCGAGCTGCTCGTCTCACATTGGGGAAAAGTGGAAGAGAGGTCATTTAGGAACGCTTCTACATTTAAAGAGAACCCATACTTAGAGTAGAAATCTTTATAGGAGGTATTAAAAAGCAGATAACACTGCAGATCCTGGCCATCTGAAATAGCATAATACTGGAAATACTTGGCAGACTTTTATGTTCTTCTTGCAAAAAATAAACAAACTGTTGGAGGGGCTCAGGATTGGGCAAATGGACTGCCGATGTTTCGGGTCACAAGTCTTGGTGCAGGGTCGCAACCCAAAAATAGACACAAAAAGCTGGAGTAACTCAGTGGGTCAGACAGCATCTCTGGAGAAAAGGGATTGGTGATGTTTCGGGTTGAGACCCTTCTTCAGACAGTCGGAGAAAGGGAAACGAGAGATATAGATGGTGACATAGGGAGATATAGAACAAATGAATGAAAGATATACAAAAAAGTAAGGACGATAAAGGCAACAGGCCATTGTTAACTGTGTGCTAGGTGAAAACGAGTTACAGACAATAAGACTCATCAAGACAACTTTGAATCTGGAATGACTTGGGTGGGGGAGGGATGGGGAGAGAGGGATGCAAGGTTTACTTGAATTTAGAGAAATCAATATTTTTACCGCTGGGTTGTAAGCTGCGCAAGCAAAATATGAGACGTTGTTCCTCCAATTTGAGTTTGGCCTCACTCTGACAATGGAGGAGGTCTAGAACAGAAAGGTCAGTGTGGGATCGTGAAGGGGAATTAAAGTGTTTGGCAACCGGGAGATCAGGTAGGTCCAGGTGGACTGAGCGAATGGGTTCAGCGAAACGATCGCCCAGTCTATGTTTGGCCTCTGAAAAGTCAACTAACCCTTTGCCTCTACAGATGCTGATTGACCTGCTGAGTTCCTCCAGCAATTTGCAATTTGCTGCAGATTACAGCAACAGCAGTCCCTTCTGCCTCTATTTCAGTTTCTATTACAGCAGTTTGTTGCCTGTTTTGCTTCTATGTGCCCTGTAATATTAATTGGCTTTAACTTTCTCCTTTATAAAGGGCCACCTGATATAAAAGGAAGGGCTTCGATTTTTAAAGTTCATCTTAATCCCTTAAAATTAAAATCTTCCATCAATCAAGACAATTTGGCAAGAAATCTAGCCGCTTTAACTCCAGGCTTCACAGGTATCTACACATCTTGTAAAATGAATATTGTGTAATGCAATTTGTATAAATATCATCTCCTGTCAGTTATTACATTTATGGTTATATCTGTGGTTTTAAACTCATATTTAATCTCATTTTTGTATAGTTATAACATGGATATGGGTAAAATGTTTCCTCTTTAAGAATTTGTTTGCTATGACATATTTAAGAATTGATAACTGGCAGTCTGCATAAAGTCCGACGTTGTTCTTAGACTTCCAAAAGAATTTTGACCGTTCTCACGAAATAATGCACATAGTTTAAACAGCAGAAATTCAGGGTAAATTATGGTAATTGATAAGAAATTTGCATGTCTAGAAAGCAAGGGGTAATGATTGAATAGGATCTACACAGGAATAAGTTACGATATATTTTACACCAAGAATTTATGTTCCAAAGCTTAATGAAATTGTGTCTGTTGTCTTAACAAGACCAAATGATTGCGTTTGCATTTATATGAGGATATCCTCAAAACAGCTCGCAACAACAATGAGTGTTTGAAGTATAATATGAGTAAAGTAGTAATAGTTACTTGTAACAATGAAGTCAGTACGGATTCTGGATTGAGGGGGTGGGGAAAATTGGTTCCCATCTACTGGAATGATACTTGTGTAAGGATAATTGTGGTTAGAGGCCCTTTTCCTAATGCTTGTTAGCTGCTGGTTTGTAACTTATCCTCCCTAATTTCAAAAATACATCATTGGTGCAATGCTGGCCATGTTTGCATGAAGCAGGTGCCAGCAAACATCCAAACTTCCAGTACTAGTGTGATGCAAATGATGGTGACACAAATAGGGCGTCACAGTGGAGCAGCAGTAGAGTTGCTGCCTTACAGCGCCAGAGACCCAGGTTTGATCCTGACTACAGGTGCTGTCTGTACGGAGTTTGTTTGTTCTCTCCGTAACCTGCGTGGGTTTTCTTCGGGTCCTCCGGTTTCCTCCCACACTCCAAAGGCGTGCAGATTTGTAGGTTAATTGGCTTGGTAAAATTGTAAATTGTCCCTAGCTTGTGTAAGATACTGTTAGTGTGCGAGGATCACTGGTCGGTGCGGCCTCGGGTGGCCGAAGGGCCTGTTTCCGCACGGTATCTGACATTTAAACCACGTTCAAGATGTTGGCCTTCTCCAACAAAAGATGGTCAGACTTCTTGCCATTCAGTGAAACTGCTGTTGCTGAATCGCTTAGCATTGGGATCCTGATGCTGGCCCGTTAAAAGGTGCTGGCTTGATATCACCACTGACAGAAACTCAGCTAATCCAGCCACATGTATAATGGTTATTGGACCAAGGGCAGAGGTGGGGTAAAATAGAGCAAGTGACCACTAGAGGGGCTGAAAGAGGAAACAAGAACCAGGAACCAGCAGAATGGCCCCTTTCTAAGTCATAAATATTATATTCTATGACAATGTTTTATAGAAGGGAATTCCATATTTTGGTTCCCATTGTACAGAATGATTACAACATGGAGGAAGGTCATTAATTCCTTTTGAATTAATTATAATTTCTGTAAAGCAATCAACTGTTCCAGTGCCAGCACACTTCACAATCCCACCATTCCATCCCATCCTATCCCATGAATTATTTTCATTTTGGTACTTATTCAATTTCCATGTTGCGGACCACAATTTAAATTTACCTTCACCACCACCATTATTAATATTCTACACCAGTCCTTAACCACTGGCTGTGCTTCTTTTTAAGTTCATTTGATTTGAAAATTGCCATTCTATGTCCCTTAGTTATTGACCACTACTTATTGATATTTTTCTCTGAGATTTCATGTTCGTAAGTTCTAGGAACAGAATTAGGCCATTCAGCCCATCAAGTCTACTCTGCCATTCAATCATGGCTGATCCATCTTTCCCTCTCAACTCCATTCTCCTGCCTTCTCCCCATAAGCCCTGCTACCCTTACCAATCAAGAATCTGTCAATCTATGCGTTAAAAATACCCAGTGACTTGGCCTCCACAGCCGTCTGTGGCAATGAAGTTCTTTGTGGTTTTATGCTCTTAAAATTCCCTTGCTGCTCCTTTTGTTCCGTCAGGCACAGCGCCAGCTTTTCCAGTCTGTCCACATAATTAGTTCCTTATTTCTGGAATCACTTTGCTAAAGCTCTTGAGCACACCCTCTGAAGCCGTTGACTATTTCCTAACTTGTGTTGCCCAGAGCTGGACAGAATATTGCAGATCGGGCTGAAGCAAGGATTTCTAAATGTTCATCATTGCTTCTTTCCTTGTACTCTCTGCCTTATTATCTTTATTACACTTGCAAATTCCATTGGAATGCCAAATAACGTTGTTCTCCATTTCCCTCCCCTTCCCTTGCACGAGAAAATGGTGTATCTGTGCCTGTAAATGGAGAAATTTGTAATGTTTGAATGTTTTGAATAACGTGGCAGTGAAACATTGTTTTCTGCTGCTGCTGACTCACTCTCTTGGAATGTGATGTTGGAAGTGAATCATATCAATTTTTTTGTTCTTGTTTGTTGTTCTTGCTTCAGGAGCAGACATTGCTAATGTATGCAATGAGGCTGCTTTAATAGCTGCCAGACATCTATCGGAGTCCATTGTACAGAAGCACTTTGAGCAGG
The DNA here is from genome assembly GCA_963514005.1 of Raja brachyura. Next base: position 28,451,314 of record OY740784.1, on the reverse strand, counting down.
CCATTGAACGGGTAATTGGAGGTAAGCGTTATTATTGTCATGTGTACTGAGATACAGCAAAAAAACTTTGTGTACTATCCAGTCAAATCATACAATACAAGAATATAGGGGCGGCACGGTGGTGCAGTGACAGAGTTGCTGCCTTACAGCGCCAGAGACACTTGTCCAATCTTGACTGCGGGTGCTGTCTGTACGGAGTTTGTACATTCTCCCGTGACAGTATGGAATTTCTCTGAGTGCTCCAGTTCCCTCCACATGCCAAAAACGTGCAGGATTGTAGGTTAATTGGCTTCTGTAAATTGTCCTCAGTGTGTAAGATAGAACTAATATACAGGGATCGCTAGTCGGCGCAGACTCACTGTTTCCACTCTGTTTCCACGTTGTGTCCCTAACCTAAACTAAACTAAACCATAGATGTTGTAAAAAGTGACAAATAGGGGAAGTATTTGGATAAAATGTATTCAGTCTAGTTTTTGAGTAATATAATCTATGTAAAATTTAAAATTGAATTAAATTATGTCTTACATTAATCGAGCATTTGTGTGTATATATATCAAATACTTTTCCCATGTTTCCTTCTTAATTTTTATCATTAATTCTGCGGATTGTGCAAAAATCTACAGAACAGAATAGAACAGAATCAGTATTTACATATTAGAAAAAAGCCCAGCAATTTTAAAAAGACACAACACAACAGTAAATTGGTACAGTTAATTAGTCCCTGGTGACATAAGAGTTTACAGTCCTAATGGCCTGTGGGAAGAAACTCCGTCTCATCCTGTCTGTTTTCACAGCGTGACAGCGGAGGCGTTTACCTGACCGTAGCAGCTGGAACAGTCCATTGCTGGGGTGGTAGGGGTCCCCCATAATGTTGCTGGCTCTGGATCTGCACCTTCTGATGTATAGGTCCTGCAAGGGGGGCAAGTGTAGTTCCCATAGTGCGTTCGGCCGAATGCACTACTCTCTGCAGAGCCTAAATGTCCTTGGCAGAGCAGTTCCCAAACCAGATTGTGATGTTGTCGAACAAGATGCTCTCTACAGCTGCTGAGTAGAAGCACTGAAGGATCCTCAGAGAGACTCTGAATTTCCTCAGCTGCCTGAGGTGGTAAAGGCGTTGCTTTGCCTTACTCACCAGTGCGGCAGCGTGTGATGTCCATGTCAGATCCTTTGTGATGTGGACTCCCAGGTATTTAAAGCAGCTCACCCTGTCCACAGTAGCCCTGTTTATCTCCAGTGGCGTGTACGTCCTCGGAAGATGTGCCCTCCTAAAGTCCACAATCAGCTCCTTAGTTTTTTTGATATTCAAGAGGAGGCTGTTGTCCTGACACCAGAGTGCCAGATCAGCCACCTCCTCCCGGTAGGCCTTCTCATTGTTATCGGAGATCAGGCCCACCACCACAGTGTCATCAGCAAACTTGATTATAATCAAGTTGGAGCTGAACCTGGCCACACAGTCATGTGTGTACAGGGAGTACAGTAGGGGGCTGAGGACGCAACCCTGGGGGGATCCTGCGTTCAGGGTGAGGGTGTTCGATTTATTTCCCCCTTCATGACTACCTGGGACCTGGCGATGAGAAAGTCCAGGACCCAGGCACACAGGGGAGTGTTAAGCCCCAGTTCCAGCAGCTTATCTGCAAGTCTGGTGGGGACTATTGTATTGAAGGCTGAACTGAAGTCAATGAACAGCATCCTCACATAGCCCCCCTTCTGGCTGTCAAGGTGAGTAAGAAAGGTGTGCAGAACCTGGGAGACCGCATCGTCCGTGGATCTGTTCGGACGGTATACAAACTCCATACATGCAGCACCCATGGTCAGGATCGAACCCGGGTCTCTTCTGCCTCTGTGAGGCAGCAGATCTAGCACTGCCGCCCCCTAAATATTGATCAAGAATTGATTTTTGTTATATTTATGTGCTTATTTTTTCAACGATAAAGCATTGCAAGTACAAATCTTGTTTCAAGCATATTGACCAAAAATGTATTTTGCTCTTATTTTTAAGAATTTATAAGAATGGCATTGTTGTGTTAGTATATATGACAATTAAACACTCTTGACTCTTAATTTTAATGAGAATGTGGGCCTAGTGGATATGGGAGTGAAGCTGATTTGACAGTTGCTATCTAGTTGTATTGTATAATAGTTGCAATTCATTTTTGTAATTATTTGATGTAACTGGATTTGAGTGCTGAGCTTTCCTTAATAATAAGCGGACTGGAAATCACGTGAAAATTAAATCTGCAAGTACTGCAGGACAGTCAACATTTTGTGACAGAGCAAACAAGCGTGAGGAGTCATTGCAACAGGAAGATCATTCTGGTAAACAGGATTCTAGAGGAAGCAGAATGAAGGAAAAAACACCATGCATTGAAACAAAAGAATCAAATGAACAGGAAAATAGTCTTTGAAATGTGTGTCACAGTGAGCTCATGATGACTGTGGAAATGGTGGGGCTCTCAGGAGGGGAAGTGGAAGCTCTAGGCTGATAAAGCAAAACAGGCTCCTGTGTCTCGTTGGCCGGCACAGCATCAAGCTGCAATCTCACTGCTCCAGCCACTCGCACCCGATGCTGATCCCTGCCGCTGTTTGTGTGGAGTTTATGCACGTTCGTCCTTTGACTGCATGTGTTTCTTCCCAGGTGCTCCAGTTTCCTACCCCTTCCCACAGAAGTGTGGGTTGATAGGTTAATTGGCTTATATAAATTGCCCCCCCAGTGAGAGGATGAGAGGTAGAATCTAGGAAAGTTGATGGAAATGTGGACAAAACATAATGCAAGGAAATCTAATGAGAGATTGGGATTGCTCTGTGCTGCAGATTTTCTCTGATACGTGTGTCAGAGTATTGAAGGGATGACAGGTCAGTTGGCCATTGGGTAAAGGGGTCGCTCGGTCTGCCAAGGCCCACTGGATATCCTGGTTGCTAACCATTTTAACGCCCCTTCACATTCACACACTGACCTTTCTGTCCTGGACCTCTTCCATTGCCAGAGTGAGGCCGCATGCAAACTGGAGGAACAGCACCTCATATTCTGCTTGGGCAGCTTACAAACCAACAATTTCAATATTTAATTTTCCAATCAACTAACATCCTAACACCCCCCCCCCCCTTCCCTGTGCCCCACCTAGACTCATACCAATTTCTTCCCTAACCCTCCAAGTGCATTACTTACTCTGACTTCACAATTCGTAAGTCTTCAATTCTTTTGTCTCATGCCAACCATCTGCCGAAACAACATACCCCTCGCCTGTGTTCACCCATTATTCCACCCTCCTCTCTTCCAGCTTTCATTTCCTCCTCTACCCCCCTTACAATCTGCCTGACCTGCTGAGTTATTCCAGCACTGGGCCGGATTCTGTTTCTTTGTTCACTCCCAGTTTCTGACCTACCTGCTGCACTTTTTTCCTGAAGCTCTCTTTGTTCCAAACGATATATGGATTTGTACGTTATTCCTTCATTGTGTTCTCTGCCCTTCTATACTTAATATTGAATAGCTTCAACTTGGTTCCCACATTAAAGAATGTTCCTTGTATTCGGAGGCAGTGCAATTTCTAATTCTTCACCTCGACCACATGTGCCATTGGTGTTCTAGGAGTTATACAATAACACGTAGAAACATATGAAGACATCTTGATGGCCAACAGCAGTTCATCTTTTATGTGCTAAAGGTGGAAACTTGTATTATTCTGACTAGAAGTCAATGTTTATTTTTCTTCAATACAAGTGATTTAATACTTTCTGGATTTAATGATCTTACAAGTGCAGTAAATTAAGCATTTTTCAAGGACAGTTGCATGTTTAATCTGTTTTTTTCTGGCAAAATGTTGCAGATGTTAGTGTGAAATTTTGTTTTCTTCCTGCTGCTTTAACGTAGGACTGGAAAAGAAAACTCAGATTCTACAGCCAGAAGAGAAGAAAACAGTTGCGTATCATGAGGCCGGCCATGCAGTTGCTGGCTGGTTCCTGGAGCACGCTGACCCTTTGCTGAAGGTCAGATAAACCAAGCTGCCCCATCTACACCTGCCAGCATCTGGCCCATATCCCTCTAAACCTTTCCTGTCCATGTATCTGTCCAAATGTCTTTTGAATGTTGTTTCTTGCACAGCTGTAAGAAAACATCCCAACGTCTTTACTCAATAGCCTGACTGATGAAGGCCAATGTGCCAAAAGACTTCTTGACCATGTTATCTATCTGTGGCACCACATTCAAGGAACTGTACACCTACACTCCTAGATCCACCTGCCCTACAACACTCCCCCAGAGCCCTGCCATTTATCGTGAAGATAGGAAGCTTATACAATGGATTGGACTATACTGATCACTAGTCAATGGTAATGTGGTGACACAAGAGGCTACAGATGCTGGAATCTGGAAATTAAACCACTGGAAAAACTCAGTGGGACAACAAGTGTCTGAAGAGTTTAAGGGGTTTGGAGGAGCAGTTGTTTCATCCAGAGACTGGTTGATATCTGAAATTTGCTACAGAGGCGGTAGTGGAATAGTAAAAGGATAGTTAATGTTTCGGGTTGAAAACTTGCAGCAAGATTGAGATTACAGAGGGGAGATAGTAATATAAACAGATGAGAGGGAGATGACTAGGTCACATAGTTCTCCACATAACCACTGCCAAGATAGCTATATGTGACCACTTTCTTTGTGATATGTGTCAACGACATGGATGTGAATGTAGGAGGAATGATTAGTAAGTTTGCAGATTACATGAAAACTGGTGGTGTCTGAAAATTGCCCCCATCAAAATTGTCCTGTTTGTTACACTGTTTTCATCCATATATCCCTTTGTTATCACCTCTTCCACAGCCAACAATGGACCATTGTGGGCTCCACCTTTCCTTGGTCACCGGTAACAGCTCTGATTTGTTCTGAACCTTTTCATATCTCTAGTTTCCCTCCCCCCGACTCTCGGTCTGAGGAAGGGTTTCGACCCGAAACGTCACCTATTCCTTTTCTCCAGAGATGCTGCTTGTCCCGCAGAGTTACTTCGGCATTTTGTATCTATCTTTAAGGCATTCGGCATGCTTGACCGGAGAATATAAAAGCTGGGAGGTTGTTTAGCAACTTTACAAAACGCTGTTTAGACCGCATGCATTGATGGGCGCCATACTATGGGAAGCATGTAGTTACGTTGGAGAGAGTGCAGGGGTGATTCACCAGGTTCTTGCCCGGATTAGAGCTCTTTAGTTATGGGAGGAGATTGCGTGGCCGGGTTTGTTTCCCTAGTGTGAAGGGAATGACCGTGGGTTATGGGGAGAAGGCAGGAACATGGGATTAGGAGGCAGAGATCAGCCATGATTGAATGGCGGAGTGGACTCAATGTGCCAAATGGCCTAATTCTACTCCTATAACTTGTGAACGTGACCTGAGAGGTATATAAAATTATGAGGCTTCTATAGGGTACCTGGTCAGAATATTTTATCCATGGTCGAGGTATCGAACCAAAGGGCATAGGCTTGAGATGAGAGGGAAGAATTTTAAAGGGAAATTGTTTTATATTGTGAGTGGTTGCTATCTGGAACCTGCAACCAGAGGAGGTAGTGAAATCGAGTCAAGTCACGTCACATTTATTTATATAGCACATTTAAAAAACAACTCTCGTTGACCAAAGTGCTTTACATTTGTTATAGAAGTAGTATACACAAGCAGGCTACATACATATATACAAATAGCCCTCGCTCATGGGATGTCAGGAAAGGCTTGGGAGAACAGATACGGTTTTAGACTAGACTTAAAGGAGTTGATTGAGGGGGCAGTTCTAATGGGGAGGGGGATGCTGTTCCACAGTCTAGGAGCTGCGACTGCAAAGGTGCGGTCGCCCCTGAGCTTTAGGATGCCTAGACTGTGGGACATTCAGCAACCCCAAGCCGGCCGATCTGAGGGACCTGGAGGTGGTGTAGTGAGTGAGAAGACTTTTAATGTAGGTGGGGGCAAGCCCATTGAGGGCTTTATAGACAAAGAGGAGGGTCTTGAAATTTATTCGGAACCACACAGAGAGCCAGTGGAGAGAGGCCAGGATCGGGGTGATGAGGTCCCTTTTTCGGGTGCCCATCAGGAGTCTCGCTGCGGCGTTTTGGACCAGTTGCAGGTGGGACAGGGAAGATTGGCTGATGCCAGTGTAAAGGGAGTTGCAGTAATCTAGGCGGGAGGAGATACAATCAGATACAAAAACTATGTTTAAGAGACATTTATACCAGCATATGAACAGGCGAGGATCGGAGGATATTCACCTAATACAGGCAAATGGCGTCAGTGTAGATGAGCAGAAAAAGAGTTGCTGAAGGTAACATTCGAGTCGGGATCCTCTTTCAGACTGAAGAAGAATATTGACCCAAATTGTCATTGCCCACTCCTCCACAGCTGCTGCTTGACATCCAGAGTTCATCCAGTAATTTGTTTTTTGCTCAAGATTCCAGCATCTGCAGTCTCTTGTGCTTCCTGTAACATTTGATGACTGTTGAGTGTTATTTTGGTTCAGTATTCCTACTCGAAACAATAATTTAAAAAACAATGTGAATAGTGTAAACCAGCATTTGCAGTTCCTTCCTACACATTGAAAAATCGACCATGTTTTTGACCATTAGAGGTGTTGCATTAATGTAAGCTGTTAATACACAGCCCTCCATAATGTTTGGGACAAAGACCCATGATTTATTTATTTGTCTCTGTACTCCACAATTTGAGATTTGTAATAGGAAAAAATCACATGTGGTTAAAATGCACATTGTCATATTTTAATAAAGGGTATTTTTATACAACCATGTAGAAATTACAGCAGTGTTTATACATAGACCCACCATTTCAGGGCACCATAATGTTTGGGACACAAGGCTTCACAGGTATTTGTAATTGCTCAGGTGTGTTTAATTGCCTCCCCAATGCAGGTATAAGAGATCTCTCAGCACCTAGTCTTTCCTCCAGTCTTTCCATCACATTTGGCAACTTTTATTGCTGTTTATCACCATGAGGACCAAAGTTGTGCCATTGAAAGTCAAAGAAGCCATTATGAGACTGAGAAACAAGAATAAAACTGTTAGAGACATCAGCCAAACCGTAGGCCTACCAAAAACAACTGTTCGGAACATCATTAAGAAGAAAGAGAGCACCCTTCCGAAAGATCAGAAACACTCTTCAGGAGTCAGGCGGGGATTTGTCAATGACCACTGTCCACAGAAGACTTCATGAACAGAAATACAGAGGCTACACTGCAAGATGCAAACCACTGGTTAGCTGCAAAAATAGGATGGCCTGGTCACAGTTTGCCAAGTACTTAAAAGAGCATCCACAGGTCTGGAAAAAGGTCTTGTGGACAGATGAGACGAAGATTAACTTATATCAGAATGATGGCAAGAGCAAAGTATGGAGAGAAGGAAATGCCCAAGATCCAAAGCATACCACCTCATCTGTGAAACACAGTGGTGGGGGTGTTATGCCCTGGGCATGTATGGCTGCTGAAGGTACTGGCTCACTTATCTTCATTGTTGATACAACTGCTGATGGTAGTAGCATAATGAATTCTGAAGTGTATAGACACATCCTATCTGCTCAAGTTCAAACAAATGCCTCAAAACACATTGGCTGGCGGTTCATTCTACAGCAAGACAATGATCCCAAACACACTGCTAAAGCAACAAAGGAGTTTTTCAAAGCTAAAAAAATGGTCAATTATTAAGTGGCCAAATCAATCACCCAATCTGAACCCAATTGAGCATGCCTCTTATATGCTGAAGAGAAAAATGAAGGGGACTAGCCCCCAAAACATGCATAAGCTGAAGATGGCTGCAATACAGGCCTGGCAGAGCATCACCAGAGAAGACACCCAACAACTGGTGATGTCCATGAATCACAGACTTCAAGTATGCAAAGGATATGCAACAAAATACTGAACATCACTACTTTCATTTACATGACATTGCTGTGTCCCAAACATTATGGTGCCCTGAAATGGGGGGGGCTATGTATAAGCACTGCTGTAATTTCTACATGGTGCAACCAAAATGTACAAAAATGGCCTTTATTAAAATCTGACAATATGCACTTTAACCACATGTGATTTTTTTTTAAAATTACAAATCTCAAATTGTGGAGTAAAGAGGCAAATAAATAAATGATGGGTCTTTGTCCCAAACACTATGGAGGGCACTGTATATTTTTGAGTGCATGTTTAATTTTAGAAAACAGCATGACTGTTGATTAAATACGTTATCCTAGGCTGCAAGGAGATACTGTAATTATTGACCTTGTAATATGCAATTCCTTCTGCGTAGCGGCACTTGAATTATTGCATGGAATCCCGATAAATCAATCCTATTATGTTTCATAATCTCTACTCCTTGGGAGACATTGGGATACTATCCCACCGTGACCAAATAAAGAAAAGGAAGGAATAAGCCTAACCTTTACATTGCATCTCTTATGATTCAAAGGCATAAAGGTGCCACATTTATGGGGGTGGCACCTGAGTGCAGAAGTATTACCACCATTGCCTACAGCACGCCTTTCAGCAAATGGAAGGAGGATCTTGCATTTATTTGGTGTCTTTTAAAACATACTAGTGTTTTATCAGAGACTTGGCAGAAGACCTGTGATTCTACCCATTGAGGTCACCAGGAACCTTTGTCCAATATGGGAACCCAATGGTATGCAGAATGAATTCCCCAGTTTTAAGCAACAGAACCGCCGTCCTCTTTTGTGAGACCGGTGCACACCCATTTCTCCCACTATCCCATACACCCCCTCCTCCCCCATCCCTTTCCACCTATATCCCTCCCTCTGGCTTTACATTTCACTTCTCTCCTTTATGTAACACCCTTTTGTCTCATTTTCATCTCTACCCTTTATCTACCCATCTGTCAATCATTAGATTATTGTCACGTGTAGCGAGGTACAGTGAAAAGCTTTTGTTCCGCTAACCAGTCAGCGGAAAGACAAAACATGATTACAATCGACCCATACACCCTGGACAGATGCAAGATAAAGGGAATACCGTGAATAACATTTAGTGCAAGATAAAGCCAGTAAAGTCCAACCAAAGATAGTCCGTGGGTCTCCAATGAGGTCGATAGTAGTTCAGGACTGTTCTCTAGTTGTTGGTGGGATGGTTCAGCTGCCTGATAGGATGGTCAAGGATTTGTCCCACCCCCACCTCTTTCCCAGCTTTTTCCCCACCCCCCACTGCAATCAGCCTGAAAAGAGTCCCAACTTGAAAAGTCACCAATCCATTTTGTCCACAGATGCTGCCTGACCCACTGAGTTACTCCAGCATTTTGTGTTGTGCTTAGGACTCTTGGCTGCCTGTGCACGATGCCTACTCATGTATTGCCGTACAGCAACATCTCAGTAGTGTTTCGCATTGTTTACGGAGGTAGCACCTGAGTGTAGAAGTATTTCCACCATTGCCTACAGCACATCTCTTGAGCAAATGAAAGAAGAATCTTGCATTTATTTGGTGCCTTTTAGCCACAGACCCTCATCTATAGAATATCAGGCCCATGATCGTTTAAGTCTCGACTCTAGTTTTTGCAGGGCAGTAAATCTACACGATGAATTCTGAGTTTCTCTTCTTGGATTATTTTAAGGTATCCATCATCCCTCGTGGTAAGGGGCTGGGTTATGCCCATTATTTACCCAAAGAGCAGTACCTCTACAGCAAGGAGCAGCTTCATGATCGCATGTGTATGACACTGGGAGGACGTGTTTCAGAGCAAATATTTTTTGGTAAGATTACCACAGGAGCACAAGATGATTTAAAGAAAGTTACCCAAAGTGCCTACGCCCAGGTATGTTGATGCTTTAACCATTTTTATGAGATATTATTAATCAACTTCAGTTTACTCCAGTGATAGTGCTAAATAACAATGAATGTATCTGAATGGATTAAATAGGTTGAATAGTGGAGAGCAGTTGCTCAGCGGTAGAGTTGCTGCCTTAGAGACACGGACGGGTTCGATCCTGACTACGGTAACTGTCTGTACGGAGTTTGTACGTTCTCTTTATGTCCTCGTGGGTTTTCTTCAGGTGCTCCGGTTCCAACCAACACTCCAAAGACGTACAGGTTTGTAGGTTAATTGGCTTTGGTAAAAATTGTAAATTATAATTCGTCACCAGTGTGTAGGTTAGGGCTAGTGTACGGGGTGATCGCTGGTCAACGTGGACTCAGTGAGCTGAAGGGCCTGTTTCTGCACTTTATCTCTAAAGTCTAAAACCTGAAATCTGTTCCTTAACTTCTCTCCTCTACTTTCTTCAACCCAACTTTAGTTCCGCTGGGTATGATAGAACAGTACAGAGCAAGAACAGGCCCTTCTGCTTATGATGTCGGTGCCGTATATCTTGAAGCATGTTTTTTTTACACAGGGGGTGGTGAATGAATGGAACCCGCTGCCAGGGATGGTGGTGGAGGCAGATACAATAATGGCATTCAATGTGTTTTAGATAGGCAGATGGTCAACGCGGACTCAGTGAGCCGAAGAGCCTGTTTCCGTGCTGAATCTCTAAAGTCTAAGGCCTCCTTTGTAACATTCTGTCCTCTGCTGCAGATTGACTGCCATTATTTTTTAATTCAGTGCTTGTCCAACAACAAGGTCATAATTAAGATTATAATGACAAATGTCAGATTGTTCAATAAAGCAAAGATATAATAATTCTTTATGCCTGGGATCTCAGAATCTTTTTCCAATGAATGGCCCAACCAGGGAGAGGAATTAATTCCTTTCTCTCTGATGATCCTTGAAATCTTTCACGAGGTTTACACAAAAGATAGATGCAAAATGCTGGAGTAATGTGGGTCAGGCACCATATCTGGAGAAAAAGAATAGGTGACGTTTCCGGTCGAGACCCTTCTACAGACTGAGAAGGGTCTCAACCTGAAACGTCACATATTCCTTTTCTCCAGAGATGGTGCCTGACCCACTGAGTAATTCCAGCATTTTGTGTCTAATATCTTTGGTGAAAACCAGCATCTGCTGTTCCTTCCTGCACTTGAGTTTTGCACAGACACCTGGAATAATCAGGTTCTTGCCCGCCACAGAACCCACTGCGTGTCCAACTTGCCTTCTCCTTTCATGTTCACTTGACCCATTGTATACTGATTTATTATTATTGCCATGTATGCTGAAGTAGAGTGAACAGGAGTATAATACTACAAAAGAATTAATACTACGTGTTTTACACAACCTGTTTTTCATCCTTTAAACCAAGGATCGGCAAATTACAGCCCCCGGGCCGAATACAGCCTGTAACTCAAAATAACCCGGCCGCCGAGCGCCCGCTCTGGCTGTACCGTATCCTGTGCAAAGCTGCCGGCATGGCCGCGCATCTTCTGTAAACGTGTTTAAGAAAGAACTGCAGATGCTGGAAAAATCGAAGGTAGACAAAAATGCTGGAGAAACCTGTGGGTGAGATTGCATGAGGCTGCCTCACCCGCTTTTTTTTTCCAGCATTTTTGCCCACCTTCTGTTCACACGTGATTTGATGCCTGCCATCCAGGGCGGGATCCATGTGTACACGTGATAGATGTGGTCCACCATCCTCTCACAGACATGCGTCCCGGCCCCTATGCAGAACAAGGTTGTCGACCCCCGCTTTAAATCTTATGTACAGCACATTATACTGAGAGTCATTGTACTTAAAATATAGTAATTTTGGTCATAATTTTGCTTCCTTATGCATTCGCATATTGAAAATACCTTCCCTGTAAATATTCATGTTACCTTGAAAATGCTTTCCTTAAAAATATTTTCCCTGGAAGCATGAAGAAAAACCTGATGATGAAGCACTAGTAATCTCCACGCGGTATACGGCTGTATTGGATTGATGCTTGTTATTTATGAAATTGGTCAAGTCACAATTGTCCTGAAGCAATCATATTCTCATTTGGGCTCCAAGATAAATTTTTTGGAAGGGGAACAATGAAGAATAAAACTGTGATCAGTCAGCACGGTGTTGAAAGGTCCCGGAGATGAGTCGGTCAATGCTCCATCTGCAGTAAGATGCCCCATCTACACTAGTCCCACCTGCCTGCATTTGGCCCATAACCCAAAAAACCCACGCCCATGTTAACTTATCCGTTGGTGAGGTGAGGTGCATCAGCATGAGACTCGGTTAACTTTGCATTATTTTTTCCCCTACATAGATCGTTCAGTTTGGTATGAATGAAAAGGTGGGGCAGGTATCCTTTGACTTTCCACGACAAGGTGAGCTTACTTTGGAAAAACCGTACAGTGAGAAGACTGCCCAGCTAATAGATGAAGAAGTCCGATCACTCATCAATTCTGCCTACGAGAAGACTCTGAAACTTCTGACGGAAAAGAGAGAAGAAATTGAGAAGGTTAAAAAATATCCCTATGTCCATTAAATAACCGAGAGTCATAGTGACACAACGAGGAGGCAGGCCCTTTGGCCCAACCTGCCCATGCCGACCAAGATGCTCCATATACACTAGTCCCATTTTGCCCACATTTCTATGTGCTGCCATCTTGATCCTTAGCTGTAGCACAGATCTCTGAAATGGGAGGGGACATAAAATGAGTTGTTCTACGTGCATTTCCCCAATATCCATTGGGTCTTTGCGTCAACCCAGGCATAAAACCATTTGAGTTTCCCATGTGGACCTGCATAAGATGTGTTCAAACTGAAATATTCTCGCACAGAAATGTCAGCACTCACACTACATATGTTGCAGAGTATGATGCCCTTTGTTAGCTGTCACAACTTCAGATGAGACATGGCCTAGTGCGCTTCCTCACACACGGCAAAGATGTCCAGGTTTGCAGGTTAATTGGCTTTGGCTGGCGTGTAGGATAGTTTTAGTGTACGGGGTGACCACTGGTCGGCGCGGACAAGGTGAGCCGAAGAGCCTGTTTCCACGCTGTATCTCAAAAATCTAAAGGAAGCATTTTCTCAAGCCCTGTCCCTACCTTAAGCAAAACCTCTATTGATTCATGCCTTCATACTTTATGAAGAGTGCAGTACGTTCTACTGAGGCGTCCTCCTTCTTTGTGTCTAGCTGTCATTTTGTGTTTCGTTGGACTTTTCAGGTGGCCCAGCGATTGTTGGAGAAGGAAGTTCTCGACAAGGCAGACATGGTTGAGCTGTTGGGACCGCGACCCTTTGCTGAAAAATCAACGTATGAGGAGTTTGTAGAAGGGACGGGAAGCCTCGATGAAGACACGTCGCTACCTGAGGGCCTAAAGGACTGGAACAAGGAAAGTGAAAACGGGGGGAAAAAATCACAGAAGGACAAATTGCAAAACACATCACTAGAAGGGTGCGATACTAAATGAGAGCCATTATTCGGCTATGTGCTTTTAAAATTACAATCCCACACTGGAAAATGACGCTGCCTTGTCTCTGTTCAGACCTGTTGGTTAATCATTTTAACATCTTTATATGGTTCGCCAACTAAGCTGTACACGTCCAGTGTACTTTGTGGGTAATTAATTTCTGTTGGTCTGACTGATGTCAAAATGAATATGAAGCTAAAATAGCCATGTTTCCCATATGTATTTTAACAAAGATTGATTAACTCCAACACTGAAAGATTCCTGCCTCTGCCTCTGCAGGCTATGTCGGAGTGAATGTTTTATTTACGAAACAGCTTTGCTTTGGTTTTCAAGAGGAAATGTGTGTCTACTGATGGCCAGGACCAGGGTGGTAGTGAAATGTTAACGTGCACAGTTTTCAGTACCCTGTGATGGTGATCCTGCTTACAGTTCAGATCTAAGCTGTTGGAGGCATGAATGTAATTAATTTATGTAAATAGTGTTTATTTTGAAATGAAAATAAACAGTAAAATATTGATTTATTTTTTAATCGGTCTTGGGCTGGTGCCCAGGGATAATTTAAAAGGAAATGCTGTAGTAACTCAGCAGGTCAGGCAACATCCCAGGAGAACATGCATAGACCACATTTTGGGTCGAGACCCTTCTTCAAACCGAGTCTGAAGAAGGGTCTCTGGGTGGCACAGCTGTAGAGTTGGTGCCTTACAGCGCCAGAGACCCCGGGTTCGATTCTGACTACGGGTGCTGTCTGTACGGAGTTTGTACGTTCTCCCCATGACCTGCATGGATTTTACCCGGGAGCTCCGGTTTCCTCACACTCTCCAAAGACGTACAGGTTTGTAGCTTAATTGGCTTGGTATAATTGTAATTGTCCCTAGGGTGTGTTGGATAGTGTTAATGTGCGGGGATTGCTGGTCGGTGGGCCAAAGGACCTGTTTCCGTGCTGTATCTTTAAATTAATCCCTAAACTAAACTCAAAATGTCACCTTATCCATGTTCTCAAGAGATGCTGCCTGACATGTTGAGTTACTCCACCACTTTGTCTCCTTTTGTGTTTAAACAGAATTTGTATCTCCTTGTTTCTACTCTTGAATCTTCATAAAAGATTCCCACTATATCAATGCATGGTGCTCAATTCCATCCATAAAATGTAAACTTGAAATACCAATGGATATAATTCCTGAAGCAGATCTAACTTTCCTGAAAAGACCGTCAATGTTGGCTGATGATATTTTAAAAATAGATGTGGTCGGCTGTTGACGTGGTAGACAAGGACTGGTTGATCCTCCTGTTTTTCTCGCTAACACCCAAGTGTTTCCAAGATTTGCAGCTTTTATTTTCGATTATGCCAAAATAACAAGTTAATGGAGAGTTAGTCTGGTCTGTCCACTTGATAAGAGGATGATGAAGTTCATAGAATGGAGATTTAGGCATACGGGAAATTTGATGTTAACCATACGGTTGAACTCTATTGGGAATATTTTAGACCAAGATCAAAGTATTGTTTTGTTAGGAGTTCTGCCTGTCAGCAATAAATTATGGAATCTTGGGACTAAATCAAAGATAATCTCCAGGCAACCAAAGATACAAAAAACACATTTGGAATGCACCATAAAAATATTATTTAAATTGTTAGCTATTCTCTATTTTTTTGCAAAGGTAAAATGTAACAATGACATGCGGCTTGGTAGGCTGGGACTTTATTCCATGGATCGCAGGAGGATGAGGTGTATAAGACCATGAGAGGAATATATAAGGTAAATGCACAGAATCTTTTACCCAGAGTAGGGGAATCAAGAATTGGAGGTTTAAGGTGAGGGGGGAAAGATTTAAAGGGAACCTGGTGGGTAACGTTTTTTTACACAAAATGGTGGTGGGTGTATGGAACAAGCTGCCAGGGCAGGTAGTTGAGGCAGGGACTATCACAACTTTTAGACAGATACATTGGTAGGGTTAGAGGGGTATGGGCCAAGCACAGGCAGGTGGGACTAGTGTAGATGGTCGGCTCAGGCAAGTTGGGCCTAATAGACTGTCACCTTGCTGTATGACTGACCACTCGTATGGTTAGAAAAAAAGGGGGAGAACAGATGAGAATGTGTGGAGAATAGAATGGGATTAGTTTGAGTGAGTGGCCGGCACGAACTCGATGGACTGAGGGGAGAGTCTCGTTGCTCTGTCCGTGTTAGGTGCTTGCCGATTGTAGTTGAGGCAGGTACAATAACATTTAATACGCATTTAGACAGGTAAATGGATAAGAATAATTTAGACGAATATGAGTCAAATACAGGCAAATGGAACTAAGCTTGGTCCCTCAAGAAGGGTCTCGACCCGAAACGTCGCCTATCTCCTTCGCTCCTTAGATGCTGCTGCACCCGCTGAGTTTCTCCAGCTTTTTGTGTAACCCTTAGATTAGATTAGATTAGATTCTTTATTTGTCATTCAGACCTTTCGGTCTGAACAAAACATCGTTCCCCTGCAGTCATACATACAATCCTTTTAAAAATGACAGAACACACAACAAACACAAACCCAACATCCACAAACATCTCCCCACTGTGATGGAAGGCAAAGTCTTAAAGTCTCTGTCTCTTCCCTCTTTGTTTCCCTCTGCACCGAGGCGATCCATGCCTCAGTGTGACCCCACCGGGTGATGGTATTCCACTGGGCCCGTGGTCGCGGTCAGGCTGGAACTAAGCTTAGATGGGGCACTTTGGTCGGCTTGGGCAAGGTGGACTGAAGGGCATATTTCCATGTTGTATGACTGACTATTTATGTTAATTTATCTCATTTTAATGCCTCAATTTACACTCTTCAATAAAAGCTCCTCATTGATGCTACTCCCAGTTCATATTTTTCTAGTGTAGATTTTGTGATGAGGAATAAAACAGGAAATGCTGGAAATGCTCAGCTTTGGGTCTTTGTCCCTCCACAGGTGCTGCCTGTTTTTTTTAATTGAAGATTTGCAACCATTGCAGAATTTTCAATTGTCATTTCGAGTTGTTATAAGTGTCTTAATACCGAACCAGGAGGGGAAACACTTATACAGATCCAGTCAATTCTGAAGCAATGTGAGGGATTGTCATACATCATGGCAACAGACCCTTCGGCCCAACTTGACCATGCTCACCAAGATGCCCCATCTAAGCTAGCCCAATTCACCTATGTTTGGCCCATATCCCTCTAAACCTTTCCTATCCATGTACTGTCCAAATAATTTCTAAATGGTGTTTTATATTTGCCTAAACTACGTGCATATACCCATCGCCCTCTGTGTGGAAAAAAGTTGTCTCTCAGGATCCTATTAAATCTTTCCCCTCTCACTTTAAACCTATGCCCTCTAGTTCTTGACTCCCTCCCCCTCCCCCCCCCCCCTCACTCTTTGCACATCCTTTCCACTCGTCACTTTAATTTCTTGTTTCATCTATTTTGTGTTTTTACGACTGTTGGCAGATCAACTTCACTCCTGGGATAAATAAATGTTCCATCATATGGCATCGTATTCTCCTACTGGGAGGGGGAGGTTGTGCGCATGCAGCCCCTCTGTGCCCCTCAAGATTTTATACACCTCTTTAGGATTGCCCCTCAGCCTTCTGCTCTCCAAGGGATAAAGTCCTAGTCTGCCGAATCTCACCCTGCAGCTCAAGCTCTCGCCTCCTGATAACATCCTCTTTAATCTTCTCTGCACTCCTTCTGGCTTAATGGTGTCTTTCTTATAGAAGGCTAACCTGAAAAGAACACAATACTCCGTCACAATGACTACTCAGACAATAGCAGAATGACAGGTTGATTACACAAGGAAGTGAGAACTTGACTTCACCCCAGATGGGAATCGAACCCACAATCCCCGACTTAGGAGGCCAGTGCGTTATCCGTTCGGCCACCGGGGCTTTATAAGTACACAAACTGGGGGGCACTTCCTGTGACTTCAACATGCGCTGAAGTACCCAGTCATAGTTATGATATCTGGTGCACTCATATTTTGTAAAGCTTACATGCCTTTGAGTCGAATGTTGATCGCTGGCCAACTGATACTGATCCTCTGACCACCCAGCTTTCTGCTCTGTGCTGAAAGCTGTCTGCACTTCTGGAGCTAATTAAGCTGTAACTGGAACAATGCCAACTACGCCAAGCTGAATCTAATGGATGTTTCTTTCCAGCCACCACCTCCATACTTGTAACAAATGTAAATACGGCACAGTGGCGCAGCGGTAAAGTTGCTGCCTTACAGCGCCAGAGACCCAGGGTCGATCCTGACTACAGATACTGTCTCTATGGAGTTTGTACATTCTCCCTGTGACCATGTGCATTTTCTCCGAGTGCTCCAGTTTCCTCCCACACTCCAAAGACGTACAGGTTTGTAGGTTAATTGGCTTCGGAAAAAATAGTAGTGTGTGGGATAGTGCTGGTGTACGGGTGATCGCTGGTTGGCGCGGACTCGGTGGGCCGAAGGGCCTGTTATCGCCGTGTATCTCTAAAGTCTGAAATCTGTTCATTTTCTGTCCTCTGCTTTCTTAAACCACACTTCTGTTCCACTGGATATTATAGAACAATACAGAGCAAGAGCAGGCCCTTCTGCTTATGATATCTGTGCTGTACATCTTGAAGCAAGCTTTTTTTTTACTCAGAGAGTGGTGAATGCCTGGAACTCGCTGCCAGGGATGGTGGTGGAAGCAGATACAATAATGGCATTCAATAGGCTTTTAGATAGGCAGATATATGGGTCATGTACAGGCAGACAAGAAATTGTCTTGGTACCATGTTCAGCACCAACATTGTGGGCCGAAGGGCCTGATCCTGAGCTGTACTGTTCTATGTTGATGAGATTAGTTTAACTTGGCATCATGTTCAGCACATTCTCCACAGACATGCAGGTTGGTAGATTAATTGACCACTGCAGACTATTCAGTGTACAGTTGAGAGGTAGATTTTGGGAATGGACCAAGTGCAGGCAAAGGAGATTAGTTTAACTTGGCATCAAGTTTAGCACAGTTGTTTCGGGCTAAAGGGCCTGTTCCTATGTTGTACTGTTCTATGTTTAATACCAGGTGTAATGTTATAAGTGAGTGGTGGGCAAGCAATTTAATTGATTAATCTTGCAGAGCAGGTGCCTCATTATCTAAAGAGTCACCTCTTTACTGCGATTATTTAAAAATGATTGATGTACAGATATTACAACAGACTTGTTTGTTTACATGTAGCTCAAATTAATATTCCCTGTGCATTTCCAGGTAGATAATAAAGCTAATCACATTTTATTGAATGTAGAAACAAAGAACTGCAGATGCTGTTTAATACACAAAACGACACAAAATGCTGGGGTAACTCTGTGGGTGAGGCAGCATCTCTGGAGAACTTGGATATGCATGTCCTCGGACTGATCTGCTGAGTTACTCCAGTACTTTGTCCTTTTTGTGCCAGTTTTATTGAACTGCAAATTATTTCTATGATTGGACTTTTCACTTTCATGCACTTGGGAATTACAGCAAAGGCACTTCAAGCAGGTGATGGAGGATAAACAGCACAATGGGATTAGTTTCTCATAGTCCAGAGAACACTCGTGGACATTGACAATGGCGGATAGAGTCAAGTGTTCATCAAAGATAGACACAAAGTGCCGGAGTAATTGAGCGGGTCAGGCAGCATCTCTGGAGAGAATGGATAGGTGACGTTTCGGATTGAGACTCTTCAGTTGCTTAATTGAGTCTCATCTTGTTCCTCCTCATTCTCCTCAAAGTATTCGTTCTCGTCCGCTGTGGCGTCTTGGTACTGCTGGTACTCGGATACCAGGTCGTTCATGTTGCTCTCCGCCTCTGAGAACTCCATTTCATCCATCCCTTCCCCGGTGAACCAGTGCAGGAAGGCTTTCCTGCGGAACATGGCTGCGAACTGCTCCGATATCCGCTTGAAGAGTTCCTGGATGGCGGTGCTGTTGCCGATGAAGGTGGAGGACATTTTGAGTCCGCAGGGCGGGATGTCGCAGACGGCCACCTTCACGTTGTTGGGGATCCACTCCACGAAGTAGCTGCTGTTCTTGCTCTGGACGGCCAGCATCTGCTCGTCGATCTCCTTCATGGACATGGCCCCGCGGAAGATGGTGGCCACGGTCAGGTAGCGGCCGTGGCGAGGGTCGCAGGCGGCCATCATGTTCTTGGCGTCGAACATCTGCTGGGTGAGCTCGGAGACGGAGAGGGTGCGGTACTGTTGGCTTCCCCGGGCAGTGAGCGGGGCAAAGCCGGGCATGAAGAAGTGCAGCCTCGGGAAGGGCACCATGTTGACCGCCAGCTTCCTCAGGTCTGCGTTGAGCTGCCCGGGGAACCTCAAGGAAGTGGTCACGCCACTCATGGTGGACGAGACCAGGTGGTTCAAGTCCCCGTAGGTGGGTGTGGTCAGCTTGAGGGTGCGGAAGCAGATGTCGTAGAGGGCCTCGTTGTCGATGCAGTAGGTCTCGTCCGTGTTCTCCACCAGCTGGTGGACGGACAAGGTGGCGTTGTAGGGCTCCACCACCGTGTCCGACACTTTAGGGGACGGCATGACGCTGAAGGTGTTCATGATCCTGTCCGGGTACTCCTCGCGTATCTTGCTGATCAGCAGAGTCCCCATTCCCGAGCCTGTGCCTCCTCCCAGCGAGTGGGTGAGCTGAAACCCCTGTAGACAGTCACAGTTCTCGCATTCCTTCCTCACCACGTCCATCACCGAGTCCACGAGCTCAGCCCCTTCCGTGTAGTGTCCCTTGGCCCAGTTGTTCCCCGCACCTGTTTGTCCTGACAGCCAGAGAATGAAGAAAGGATTACAGGTCCACTCCGCACCAAGTGTGTGGGGGGGGGGGGGGGTTATTGAATGACTTAAAATAGCACGTGTAGTTTGTGCCTATCTTCGCTTTAAACCAGCATCTGTAGTTCCTTCCTACATTATCTTTAGTTTAGAGATACAGCACAGAAACAGGCCCTTCGGCCCACCGAGTATGCACTGACCCGTGATCACCCCCTACACTAGCTCTAATGGAAATACTGGGGATAATTTACAATTTTGTACCAAAGCCAATTAACTGACTGACCTGTATGTCTTTGGAGTGTGGGAGGAAACTGGACACCCGGAGAAAACCCACAAGGTTACGAGAGAACGTACAGACTCTGTACAAACAGCACCCGCAGTCAGGATCAAACCCGGGTCCCTGGCGCTGTAAAGCAGCAACTCTACCGCTGCGTCACTGTGCCATCCCTTCTGGAGTCCCAGTCTGAAGAAGGGTTCTGGCCCACAACGGTCGCCTACCCACGTTCTCCACAGATGCTGCCTGACCCGCTGAGTTATTCTAGCACTTTGTGTCCTTCACGTGTCTCCCCACCCCCCCCCCCCCTTCCCATTCCGAACTGCCACACAAAATTTCCAAGAGGATTTGGTCCCCACGCTAAAATTAATTGGACATCAAAACAAGTTTTAAAAGTTTTTAGGTAAGAACAAGGAATCGCAGATGCTGGTTTATACAAAAGTACATCAGTCACTGAAAGTAAGCATGCAGGTATAGCAGGCAGTGAAGAAAGCCAAGTTGGACTTTATTGCCAGAGGATTTGCGTTTAGGAGCAAGGAGGTCCTACTGCAGTTGTACAGGGCCTTGGTGAGACCGCACCTGGAGTATTGTGTGCAATTTTGGTCTCCTAATTTGAGGAAGGACATTATTGCTATTGAGGGAGTGCAGCGTAGGTTCACCAGGTTAATTCCCGGGATGGCGGGACTGTCATATGCTGAGAGAATGGAGCAGTTGGGCTTGTATACTCTGGAATTTAGAAGGATGAGAGGGGATCTCATTGAAGCATATAAGACATGTAAAATTCTTAGAAGATTGGACAGGGTAGATGCAGGATAATTGGTCCTGATGTTGGGGGGAGTCCAGAACAAGGGGTAGGCCATTTAGGACTGAGATGAGGAAAAACGTTTTCACCCAGTTGTGAATCTGTGGAATTCGCTGCCACAGAAGGCAGTGG
This sequence comes from Raja brachyura, assembly GCA_963514005.1. Next base: position 28,430,051 of record OY740784.1, on the reverse strand, counting down.
AAGCCAATTCACTGGATGTTTTCAAGAGAGTTTGATTTAGCTCTTAGGGCTAAGGGAATCAGGGGATATGGGGAGAAAGCAGGAATGGGGTACTGATTTTGGATGATCAGCCATGATCATATTGTATGGCGGTGCTGGCTCGAAGGGGCCGAAAAGCCTACTCCTGCACCTATTTTCTATGTTTCTCTGACACAAAGAGTTCGAGTAACTAAGTGGGTCAGGCAGCATCCCTGGAGAACATAAATAAGCGACATCTCGGGTCGGGACCCTACTTTAATACTTATTGGACAGAGTGGGGGGGGGGGAGAGGAGAAATAAATACAAGTCCAGGTGGGGCACTGGAGAGGGGGAGGAACCCAAGGAACTATTTTTTTCCCACACAAAGGGTGGTGGGTGTATGGAACGAGCTGCCGGAGGAGGTAGTTGAGGCACAATGTTTAAAAAAACATCTGGAAAGGTACATGGAGAGACGAGGTTTAGTTTAATTTAGTTTACGATAGTCATAATAGTCACGTTTACCGAGATAGTGTTGCGTGCCATCCAGTCATCGGATAGACTACACATGATTACAATCAAGCTGTCCACAGTGTATAGATACAGGATGAAGGGAATCTGTTGTTGGAGTGGAGGTTTAAAAGAGTGGAGTGTTTGCAGATCTATTTCTGGGACCAGCACACAGAGAGTCACCTGGTTTGGGCGCCATCTTGGCAAATGTATTTTCGCCATTTAGAGGGATATGGGCCAAACGCAGGCAGGTGGGACTAGTGTAGATGGGGCATGTTGGTTGGCGTGGGCACGTTGGGCCGAAGGGCCTGCTTTCTCATTATGTAACTCTATAACTCCATGACACTATCATACCCAGAGAAAACCCATGCGGTCACAAGGAGTACGTGCAAACTCCGTACAGAGAGCACCCACAGTCAGGATCAAACCGGGGTCTCTGTTGGTGTGAGGCAGCAACTCTACCACTGCGCAGCTGTGCCGCATTTGTAACGTGTCTCCTCAGCTCATCCCAGATTTATTTGTGGCGCAGACAAGGAACTGCAGAGTGAGCTGGACAAGGGCCTGACTGCTGACTAAGCTGTACAATTGTAAACTGCCTGCACTGCCTGTCTCTCTGTAGTCAGCAAGCCTGGCTTTTCAAAAGGGTAATCTACCGATGATAAAGGGTTGAGGTCACTCCTGCTGCATCATCTCAATGAATGGACAACTGCAGCCGAGAACAACATAGTCTGTGTAAACCTTCCAACACCATTTACAGAGGGCAGTAATGACAATGTGGGGGAGTGGGGCGCCAAGATTTAATATACGGGGGGGGGGGGGGGAAAGATACAAGAGAGAATGCTATAATCATTTTTATTCAGGGTAAGTAGCAAGGAACTGCTGGTGCTGGTTAATACAGAAGATAGACAGAAAAGAGAAGATAAATTGGGAGGTAGACAAAAATGCTGGAGAAACTCAGCGGGTGAGGCAGCATCCATGGAGCGAAGGAAATGGGCAACGTTTCGGGCCAAAACCCTTCTTCAGAAACGTTGCCCGAAACGTTGCCTATTTCCTTCGCTCCGTAGATGCTGCCTCACCCGCTGAGTTTCTGCAGCATTTTTGTCTACCTTCGATTTTCCAGCATCTGCAGTTCCTTCTTAAACAGAGACATTGGGAGGTCATGTTGCGGTTGTACAAGACGTTGGCAACGCACATTGAGAATATTGTGTTCAGTTCTGGCCACCATGTCGTAGGAAAGATGTTGTCGAGTTGGGATGAGTACAGAAAGGATTTACAAGGATGATGTCAGGACTCGAGCGTCTGAGCAACAGGGAGCGATTAAGCAGGGTGTTACTCTATTCCTTGGAGCACAGGAGGATGAGGGGTGATCTTATAGAGGTGTACACAAACATGAGAGGAACAGATCGGGTAATTGCACAGAGTGTCTTGTCCAGCGTAGGGGAATCGAGAAGCGGAGGGCATAGTTGGGGGAGAGAGAGAGAGAGACACACACACACACACACACACACACACACACACACACACACACACACACACACACACACACACACACACACACACACACACACACACACACACACACACACACACACACACACACACACACACACACACACACACACACACACACACACACACACACACACACACACACACACGAGATGTTAGAAATTCTTTGGGCTGAATGGTTTAATTCAGTGGGCGGTAGTGGTAGAGTTGCTGCATCCCAGCGCCAGGGACCCAGATTCGATCCTGACTGCCGGTGCTATCCAGTACAGAAAGTGTACATTCTCCCTGTAACTGCGTGGGTTTTCTCCGGGTGCTCCAGTTTCGCACGGCACTCCAAACACGTAGGTTACTTGGCCTAAATAAAATTGTACATTGTCCCTGGTGTGTAGGATAGTACCAGTGTACAGGGTGATAGCTGGTCAGAGTGGGCCGAAGGGCCTGTTTCCGCGCTATATCTCTAAACTAAACAACGCCACAACAATTTGGTGATGCTATCCGTAAGTTGTCTTCCGTGGGGATTTTCAGGGGGAACGGGGGAGGGGGTGGCAGGCGGGAGAAAGCTCTTACAATTAGACAGTTTACTGGCCATCTGGTTTGTGTAAGATAGAGACGATCCTAGGCCCCCCCCCTCAGAGTAATTCTGTGGTGAAGCAAAGAAATCTGCTGCAGCTGGATCCCTGGGGTCGGACAACCTTCAAAATTACATTCTCTGACAACTGGGCCAAGGCAGCAAAGTGCAAGCGCAAGCAACAATTTATCTTAACTGCATCATTCCTTTGCAATGGTGTAATCTTGTCCTCTTGCACAGATGTATTTGCTTGAAGGCACAGGAGGAGTTTAACTCTAACTCGGACTTCAATCCCAGGGGTAAACACACACACAGTCTCTTGCCCAGAGTAGGGGAATCAAGAATCAGAGGACATCGGTTTAAGCTGGGGGGGGGGGGGGGGGAGGGGGGGAAGATTTAATAGGAACCCTAGGAGTAACTTTTGTTTTACACAAAGGGTGCCGGGTGTATGGAATGGGCTGCCGTAGGAGGTAGTTGAGGAGGTATTATCACGTTTATAAGTTCTAGGAGCAGAATTAGGCCATTCGGCCCATCTAGTCTACTCCGCCATTCAATCAGGGCTGATCTATCTATCCCTCTCAACCCCATTCTCCTGCCTTCGCCCCATGGCCTCTCACACCCCTAATAATCAATAACCTTTCATCTCCACCTTTAAAAATATCTTGACCTCCTCTGCCATCTGTGGCAATGAATTGGCCACATATTTCCCACCCTATGACTCATCTCCTTTCCAAAGGTATTGCAAAGTTTAAGAAACACTTAGACAGGTACATGGATAGGACAGATTTAAAGGGATACGGGCCAAACGAATGCAGATGGGACTAGCATAGATGGGGCATGTTGGTCGGGATGAGCAAATTGGGCCAAAGGGCCTGTTTCCACACTGCATGACTCAAAGTTATAAATACTGTTCAGACTTTCTCCCCACAATCCTATAGCATTGGTTAAATCGCACCATGCAGAATTGTGGAGATGAATTTACATAATTTCTATTTGTTTTATTAAGAGTCATATTCAGCTTGGCTTCATGGTATTCAGTCAAATCTGTACGTACAAAATTGTCAGGGGCTCAGATTCTATTTGGGTAGATCGAACACTGCAGAACAGGCCCTTCGGCCCACAATGTCCGTGCCAAACATGATGCCAAGATAAACTAATGTCATCTGCTGGCACGTGATCCATATCTATCCATTCCCAACAATATCCAAATCTAGAACCTTCTGTGCACTGCAGACGACTTGATTGTAATCACGTATAGTTTCTCCACTGAATAGCACGCAACACAAAATCTTTTTACTGTCCGTCGATGCTCGTGACAATAATAAACCAAACTAAACTGCTGTATCTGGCTCCACCATGACTGCTTGTACCTGCCGAGTTCCTCCAGCAGTTTGTGTTCTGCTCTGGGTTCCACCTCAAGTCTTTATTTAAAACCGGACTTTATACAGCGGTGAAACAGGCCCTTCAGCCCACTGTGTCCGCACCGAGCAGTGATCACCCCGTACACACACCAGGGACAGTTTATGATTAATAGCACCCAATTAACCTACACGTCTTTGAAATGTGGGAGCAGCCGGTGAACGTACAAACTCCGTACAGACAGCACCTGTAGTCAGGATTGAACTCGGGTCTCTGGCGCTGCGAGGCAGCAACTCCCTTGCTAAGCCACCGTGATACTCCAAGTCCATCTGATCATCAACCACATGAAGTTCTATGCTCAGAATATTTGGTTAACCAGGACTTCTCATCGTTCCTCAGCTGTTGCTACACATAGTGCAAGTTAGGACACATGTCCAGAAACAGTTCTCCAGCCTAATCTCATCCAATGCCTGCCTCTTCTCAGTGTCCTCACTTATTTTCCCTGCAGTGGGCTCCACGCCAAAGAAACAGCGGCCTTTTGATATCCCAGCCCCCCTCATTCATCAGCAACTTTTTTTTTTTTTTTCCAAAGGGCTTATTGATGCCAAGCCTGTCCATTGTACACGCTGCGGGAATCAGTCCCTGGCCTGATCAGAGGGAAATCTCAACATTCCCCTTGCTCTGCTCATCTAGGAACAAAAGAAGCCGCCTCACATTTACCAGAATGCTGAAGATAGACACAAAATGCTGGAGTAACTCAGCGGGTCAGGCAGCAGCCCCAGAGAAAAGGAATAGGCGACGTTTCGGGTCGGAACCCTTCTTCAGACCAGAATGCTGCCTGGATTAGAGGCCTTCAGCTATAGGGAGAGGTTGGACAGACTTGGATTGTTTTCACTGGAATGTCAGAGGTTGAGAGGAGACTTATTTGAAGTATATAAAATTGTGAGCGGCATAGATAGGGTAGACAGTCAGAACCTTTTACCCTAGGGAATCTTCGAGTAACACACAAAGTACTGGAGTAACTCAGCGGGTTACGCAGCACCTCTGTTAGTTATTTAAGTTTGGTTTATTGCACATATGACATATTGGTGTATGTGACAATAAATGAACCTTATATGCACTGAGCTACAGTGAAAAGCTTTTACCAGTCAAGACTATACACCATTACAATTGAGCCATCCACAGTGTTACAGACACAGGATCAAGGGAATAACGTTTAGTGCAAGTTAAAGTCTGATTAAAGATAGTTCCAAGGTCTCCAATGAGGTAAATGGGAGGTCAGACTGCAGCTGGTGAGAGGGTGGTTCAGTTGCCTGATAACAGCTGGGAGAAACAGTCCTTGAACCTGGAGGTCATGGATAGGCAAAATTTCAGGTCGGGACCCTTCTTCAGACTGATTGAAGGGGGGCGGGGAGTTGGAAAAGAGAGGTGGGAACGGGATACAGCCTGGCAAGTGATAGGTGGATACAAGCAAGGGGGGTGGGGGGTGGGGGGGGTTGATTGGCAGATGGGTGGACAAAGGCTAGAGATGGAAAGGAGATAAAAGGGGGTCAGATGAGGAGTGAAATATATAACCAGAGAGGGAGAGGATATAGATGGAAGTGGGGGAGAGGAGAGGGGATAATATTAACCCATTGCTTCCTTCACCCGAGGGTTAGGTTTCAGCTGAGTGTAGATTGATCTGACGTCTGGAGCCAAAACAAATGAGAAACCAAACTGTAGAAAATAATAACTGAAGATGCTGATTTATACCAAAGATAGACATAAAGTGCCACAGTAACTCAGCGGGTCAGGCAGCATCTCTGGAGAAACAGAATGGGTGACATTTTGGGTTGGGACCCTTCTTCAGACTTGACTTTGCTACAGTCTGGGGCAGGGTCCCGAGCCGAAACATCACCTATCCCTTTTCTCCAGAGTTGCTGCCTGACCCGCTGAGGTCCTCCAGCACTTTGTGTCTATCATTAGATGAGAGGAAAGGCTGCAAACCTTCACCCTGTCACAGGGTCAAGAAAGCCCTTGAGTAGAGAAGTTGGGAGGTCATGTTGCAGTTATTTGGGACGTTGGCGAGGCTGCATTGAAATATGTTGTACAGTTCTGGGCATCATGTTAAAAGAAAGATGTTGTCAAGCTGGAAAAGGCACAGAGGAGATTTACAAGGATGTTGCCAGGACTAGAGGGCCTGAACTATAGGGAGAGGTTCATCAGGTTAGGGCTTTATTCCTTAGAGCGCAGGAGGATGAGGGGTGATCTTATAGATGTGTATAAAATCCTAAGAGGAATAGATCGGGTAGACACAAAGTCCAGAGTAAGAGAACCAGCAAACCAGAGAACACAGGTTCAAAGTGAGGGGGGAAAGATTTAATAGTTATCTGAAGGGTGACACAAAGGGTGCTGAGTGCATCAATAGAGATTGGGGTAGAATTAGGCCATTCGGCCCATCAAGTCTACACCGCCATTCAATCATGGCTGATCTATCGCTCCCTCCTAATCGCTGTATGGAACAAGTTGCCAGAGGAGGTAGTTGAGGCAGGGACTATGGCAAAGTTTAAGAAACAATTAGACAGGTACATGGATCGGACAGGTTTAGAGGGATATGGGCCAAATGCAGGCAGGTGGGACTAGTGTAGGTGGGACATGATGGTCAGTGTGGGCTGTTTGCACGCTGTGTCAATCGAGAGCACGGAGACTCACCGAATATGAAGTTGTCCGGTTTGAAGAGTTGTCCCAAGTTCCCCGAACGAACACTGTCCATTGTCCCGGGCTCCAGGTCCAGTAGGATGGCTCTGGGCACGTACTTCTGGGCTGCAGGGAGTGGGGGATTGGCAAAAGATGAGTGCAGAGTTGTAGATTGAAATGCAGCCCCTTCCCCTTCCCTTCCCTCCCGAGCCCGCCCGTCCCCAGTCACCCAGCGGGCACTCACACATCGCCTCGGTGTAGTACACATTGATCCGCTCCAGCTGTAGGTACGAGTCTCCAATGTAGTTTCCCGCGGGGTCAATGCCATGCTCCTCACTGATCACCTCCCAAAACTGTGGGGGCAGAGAGAGAGAGAGAGGGAGGGAGAGAGATTAAATGTGGGGGAGTCGAGCCTGATCACTCCCCGGCGACACATCCATGGAGCCACAGGGAGGGGTGGAGGGGAGGGGGAGATGGAAGGGAGATGTGGGGTGCGGAGCCGAGGAGGAAGGGTGGAGGGGAGTTGGGGGGGGGGGAAGGAAGGAGCGGAATGGGAGGAAGGGTTGAGGGGACAGGGAGGAGGGAAGGCAGAAGGCTGGAGGGCAGAGAGGAGGAAAGGCAGAGGGAAGGAGGGGTGTGGAGGTGGATGGGGCAAAGGTGTGGAGAGGAGGAGGGATGTGGAAGTGTGGGGGTGTAGGTGTGAGGGGGTGTAAGTGTGAGGGGGTGTAAGGGTATGGGCTGGGAGGGGTGGGAGTGGGGGTGTGAGGGGGTGGAAGGATATGGGGGGGTGGAAGGGTATGGGGGGGTGGAAGGGTGAGGGGGCGTGAGGGTATGGGCTGGGAGGGGTGGGAGTGGGGGTGTGAGGGGGTGAGACCGGCGTTTGGGGGAGTGGGGAAGTGGGGCTGGAGGGGGTCGGTCCCCGGGACACGAACGACCCAGCTCGTAATCGGGACGTGAAACTCGCCCGAAATGGGCAGCTGCAGCAAATGAGCGATGCAAGAGTGGAGGGCGGTGGGGCTGGGGCTGGGGGCTGGATAACCTTGGGCTGGGCTGGGCTGTGCAGCGCTACAGGGGGGGGGGGGGGAACAACTCTCCACCCAAGCTGTGCCCCAGCCGAGCCGGGCCGGGCTCCACCTCACCTTGCTGCCGATCTGGTTGCCGCACTGTCCGGCCTGGATGTGGACGATCTCCCGCATGCTGACTGGCTGCTGCTGACGGACTCCTGCACGGCTGTCGCCGGCCGCTGCCTCCCGCTGCCCCTTATATACGGGCCGGGCTGGGCTGGGCTGGGCGCATTCCTCCCTCCGCCCGCCCGCCCCACACAGCACAGAGGCGGGGCGGGGGGCGTCGGCTCCGTCTCCGCGACCCCTTACACGGGGAGACTGGCTGGGCAAAGGAGCAGGGCAGGAGATACAGAAACCACATGTGTGGAAGGACGTGCTGGCGTCGGGGAGGGTCCAGAGGAAGTTTACCAGAATGGTCCCAGGTCCTAACACAACTGGAGAGCGGTCCTGAACTACAGAAGAAGGGTCTCCACCCGAAATGTCCCCTATGTTAAGGGACAGAAGTTTAGGGGTAACATGAGGGGGAACTTCTTTACTCAGAGAGTGGTGGCTGTGTGGAATGATCTTCATGCAGAAGTGGTGGAGGCAGGATCGATTTTAACATTTAAAAGTAAAGTGGATAGGTATATGGACGGGAAGGGAATGGAGGGGTATGGTCTGAGTGCTGGTAGATGGGACTATTGGGAAAATGAATGGTCGGCATGGACTGGAAGGGCCGAGAAGGCCTGTTTCCATGCTGTAATTGTTATATGGTTATTCCTTCTCTCCAGAGATGCTGCCTGTCCCGCTGAGTTACTCCAGCATTTTGTGTCTATCTTTAGCTGAGCTACCATCTACTGAGCTACCATTACCTCATTGGGGATTACACAAAAAGCTGGAGAAACTCAGCGGGCGCAGCAGCATCCAAGGAGCGAAGGAGATAGGCGACGTTTCGGGTCAAGACCCTTCCTCAGACTCTTTGGGGATCCTTGGACTATCTTGATTGGACTTCACTGACTTTATCTTGCACTAAATGTTATTTCCTCCTGATCATGTATCTGTACACGGTGAATGGCTCGATTGTAATGATGGATTGTCTTTCCGCTGACTGGTAAGCTCACAGCAAAAGATTTTCACTGTACCTCGGCACACGTGACAATAAACTAACCTGAACTAAAATGATCGGGTTAACATATGATGAGCATTTGATGGCACTGGGCTTGTACTCACTGAAACCTCATTGAAACTTACTGAATAGTGAAACTTCTGGATGGAGTGGATGTAGAGAGAATGTTTCCACTAGTGGGAGAGTCTAGGACCAGAGGCCATAGCTTTAGAATAAAAGGACGTACCTTTAGAAAGAAGATGAGGATTTTTATTTTTAGCCAGAGAGTGGTGAATCTGTGGAATTCATTGCCACAAAAGGTGGTGGAAGCCAATTCATTGGGCATTTTTAAGACGGAGATTAACGGATACTTGATTAGCAAGGGTGTCAAGAGATATGGGGAGACGGCAGGAGCATGGGGTTGAGAGAAGAAGATAGACCAGCGATGATTGAATGGCGGAGTAGACTTGATGGGCTGAATGGCCTACTTTTTCTGCTATCACTTGTGAACTATGAAGACGCCTGAAGTCCCATACCACTAGGTTTAGCAGCAAGCAAAGGATGAGGCGTGTTCTCATATTTGAGCGCAGGAAGAGGATGAGAGGTGTATAAGATCATGAGAGGAATAGCTAAGGTGAAAGCAGTCTTTTACTCAGAGTAGGGGAATCGAGAACCAGAAGAACAGGCTTAAGGTGGGGGGGGGGGGAAAGACTTAATAGGAACCCGAGGGACTATTTTTTTTACACAAAGGGTGACTGGTGTATGGAACGAGCTGCCGGAGGAGGTAGTTGAGGCAGGTACTATCACAATGTTTAAGAAACATTTGGTCAGTTGCATGGGTAGGATAGTTTAGATGGATATGGGCCAAATGCAGGCAGGTGGGACTAGTGTAGATGGAGCATGTTGGTTGAGGTGGGCAAGTTGGGCCTCTCCTACATCCCTTCTCTGGCTTCACAATTTATAACAGCTTAGTTTAGTTTAAAGATATGGCACGGAAACAGGCCCTTTGGCCCACCAGTCCGCACCAACCAGCAATCCCCACACACTAACACTATCCTATACACACTCAACACAATTTACAATTTATCCAAAGCTAATTAAGCTACAAATTTGTATGTCTTTGGAGTGTGGGAGTAAACCGGGGATCCAGCAGAAAAGCCACACAGGTCGCGGGGAGAACGTACAAACTCAGACAGTACTTGTGGTCAGGTTTAAACCCGGGTCTCTGGCACTGTGAGGCAGCAGCTTTACCGCAACGCCACCGTGCCGCCCAACTTCAATCAGTCTGTCTCACACCTTCTGCTTTCATCTCTGGCCTTTGTTCCAACCTTTTGTCTATATAAAAAAAAACCTCACCTGTATCCACCTATCAGTCACCAAGCTTTATCCTGCTCCCACCTCCATCCCAGCTTTCCCCTCCCCCCACTGCACCCCCCACCACCATCAGTCTGAAGAGTTGGCCCGGCCCACAACGTCACCTATCCATGTTCTCCAGAGATGATGCATGACCCGCTGAGTTACTCCAGCACTTTGAGTCTTTTTTTCACTCATTCCACTGACCCACACACAGGCCTGAGGCTGAAAAATGGCTGAAGACTAAATCAGACAGTTAATGTTGGCATGAGCAAGGAGGCAAGTGTGTGAGGAATCAATGCAGACAGACTCTAGCCGTCTGATGCTGGCTCACATTCGAATGACTCAGTATCTTCCCCTGAGTGTGCACGACAGACTTGTAAGCAAATGTTTGCTGTTATCACTACAATAAAACTCCTCAAAGCTGATGGATGGATTGAGAACACTGAACAGCTTTGGTTTAGTTTAGAGAAACACCATAAAACAGGCCCTTCAGCCCACTCACCATGCTGACCATCGATCACCCGTTCACACTAGTTCTCAGTTAAATAGAATTTATAATCTTTTCATGGTTAAAGTAGCTAGTGTAAATAGACTATTTCCTCAGTCACAATAGAGAAACTTGCATTTCTATAGCACCCTTCACATCAATTTTAGCGTTCCAAAACTACCACCTAGCAGTGTTTAATTTGGTTTAGTTTAGTTTAGAGAAACAGCATTGGAACAGGCCCTTTGGCCCACTGAGTCTGCGCTGGCCAGTGATCACCCCTACACTAGTTCTATCCTACACACCAGGTACACTTTTACAGAAGCCAATTAACCTACAAACTTGTACCTCTTTAGAATGTGGGAGGAAACCAGAGCACCCAGAGAAAGCCCACACAGTCACAGGGAGAACGTACAAACTCCATACAGACATCAACCGTAGCCAGGATCAATCCCGGGTCTCTGGCACTGTGAGGCAGCAACTCTGCCACTAATGATAAGTTCATAAGTCATAGGAGCAGACAAAGGCCATTCATCCCATCAAGTCTACTCCGCCATTTAGTCATGGCTAATCTATCTTTCCCTTTCAACCCCATTCTCCTGCTTTCTCCCCATAACCCTTCACATCAGCGCCTCTACTTCCGGAGAGTCGGTTTGTCAAGGAGGACTCTCTCTAACTTCTATATGTGCACAGTAGAGAGCATGCTGACCGGTTGCATCATGGCTTGGTTCAGCAACATTGAGCTCCCTGGAAAGGAAAAGACTTCAAAAAGTAGTAAGCACTGCCCAGCCCATCATCGGCTCTGACCTTCCTTCCATCAAGGGGATTTATCGCAGTCACTGCCTCAAAAAGGCTGGCAGCATCATCAAAGACCCACACCATCCTGGCCACACACTCATCTCCCTGCTACCTTCAGGTAGAAGGTACAGGAGCCTGAAGACTGCAACAACCCGGTTCAGGAATAGCTACTTCCCCACAGCCATCAGGCTATTAAACCTGGCTCGGACAAAACTATGATAATTAATAACCCATTATCTGTTATCTGTTATTTGAACTTTATCAGTTTATTTATTCATGCGTATATGTATTTATATAATGATATATGGACACACTGATCTGTTTTGTAGTAAATGCCTACTAAGTTCTGTGTGCCGAAGCAAAGCAAGAATTTCATTGTCCTATCAAGGACACATGACAAGAAACTCACTTGAACTTGAACCCGTACCAATCAAGTATCTGTTAATCTCCACCTTAAAAATACCCAATGACCTGGCCTCTACCACCGTGTGTGGCAATGAATTCCATAGATTCACCACCCTCTGGCTAAAGAAATGTCTCCTCATTTCATTCAAAAGGCGCGTCCTTTTATTTTGAGGCTGTGCCCTCCGGTTCCAGACACTCCCACTAGTGGCAACATCCTCTCCACATCCACTCTATGATGAAAATAATGAAGTAAAATATATTTTAAATATAGAGTAAGAATATCTCTATGTGTATTAAAGGGCAAAACAAGAGTGCTTAGGTTTAGTTTGGTTTAGCTTAGTTTAGTTTAGAGATACAGTGTGGAAACAGCCCACTGAGTCCTCGCCGACCAGCGATCCCCGCATATTAACACTATCCTACGCACACTAGGGACAATTTATCTTTATACAAAGCCAACTAACCTACAAACCTGTATGTCTTTGGATTGTGGGAGGAAACTAAAAATCTCGAAGAAAACCCACATGGTCATGGGGAGAACGTACAAACTCCGTACAGACAGCACCCGTAGTTGGGATCGAACCCGTGTCTCTGGTGCTGCAAGAGCTGTAAGGCAGCGACTCTACTGCTGCACCATCGTGGCGCCCCAGGGGATTAGACGGTGAGACTTGGAAATGAATAATAGGAAGCAAGGAAACTGTGGAGGCTGAGAACAAATATTTTCTAACTATCTTGTAGGTCATACTGCCTCATACCTACTATCTCTGCTCAACCCTGAACCCATATGAGTGTCGTTAGTGAGTCAAGTCCCACAGAGCAACACAACTCAGACCTCATCTAATCTTTTATTGAAACATAATAACGCTGCTGTCAGTATAATATAAAATCTTGCCAACATATTACAAGAAACTTCAAAAAGACTTACTTACTCATGTAGTATTATATGTTATAAATCATATGATGTATGTGCGTGTGTGTATGTGTGTGGGGTGTGTCTGTGTGTGTCTGTGTGTGTGTGTGCGCGCGCGAGTGTGTGGAGGGGTGTGTGTGTATGTGTGGGGGGGCTGTGTCTATCTGTGTGTGTGTGCGTGTGTGGTGTGTGTGTGTGGTGTGTGTGTGTGAGTGTGTGAGTGAGTGGTGTGTGTGTGTGTGTGAGTGAGTGGTGTGTGTGTGTGTGTGTGTGTGAGTGTGTGTGAGTGTGTGTGCGTGTGTGGGTGAGTGTGTGGAGGGGTGTGTGTGTATGTGTGGGGGGGCTGTGTCTATCTGTGTGTGTGTGAGTGTGTGTGTGAGTGTGTGTGTGTGTGTGTGTGTGGTGTGTGTGGGGTGTGTGTGTGAGTGTGTGAGTGTGTGTGTGTGTGGGGTGTGTGTGTGGGGTGTGTGTGTGAGTGTGTGTGTGTGTGTGTGAGTGGTGTGTGTATGTGTGCATGGGGTGTGTGTGGGGGGTATGTGTGTGGGGGATGTGGGTGTGTATGTGTGTGTGTGTGAGAGAGTGTGTGGGTGTATGTGGGTGCGTGTGTGTGTGTGAGTGTGTGTGTGTGTGTGTGTGTGTGTGTGTGTGTGAGTGTGTGAGAGTGTGTGTGTGTGTGTGTGAGAGGTGTAACATAAACATCTACATATTTTTATACGTAACATATTTATTTATTGTGTGAGACAAACTTTAGAGATACAGTGCGGAAACAGGCCCTTCGTCCCACCGAGTGGTCCAACCAGCGATTACCCCGTACACTAGTTCTATCCTGCATCGTAGGGACAATTAATAGTAAGATTAAACGAGTACTTACCAGTTTGAAGTTTGATTTTGATTTCATGAGGAGTTGGTGATTACGTGAAGAAGGCCCGCCAGGCCGCATGCGCACCAAACTTCAAAGCAGCGGTATGAAATCACAAATAATGAACACCGAAGTACATAGTAAGATCAGTGACACGAGAACTACCATATGATCCTTTATGAGAGCGGGTTGGGCGTGGCGGGCACGTAATCACCAACATAACGCCTCATTAAATCAAGATCAAACTTCAAACTGGTAAGTTTTCGTTTAATCTTACTATTTTTTTCGGAGTCACGTGAGTGATTCCGTGAAGAGTTCAAAGCTTTGTGATTTCATGCTGCAGATTACAAATCGAGGCATCCCACTGCATTGATTAACTCGAAAGAGAAATAAATGCATTAGTAGTAACATTGCATTCAATGTAGAAATAGGGTTTATTTAACAATGTAAACAAACAACAGTACCCCTTAAATTTAGGTACTTAAAATGGCATAGGCAAACAGTCCTGGATTGACAATCGGCCGATGATAAAAATTCTGAAACATCAGCTCATTTGTCCATCTGGCGGCCGCCAAAACATCGCCGAAGGGCACGTCCCTCGCCTTGGCCGCCGACGTAGCTGCTGCCCTAGTGGAATGAGATGTAAACACACTATCTAAATGATACGCTGACGTTGATACTGACCTGGTGGAATGAGATATACAATTGTCAGTGTTAATATCTGTATAACCCAGAACCATCTGCAGCCACCATGAAAAAAGTCTGAACCGACCTTCATATGTGTAGTTGTTAACTAATAAACAATGCTGATTCCATACTTCTTAGTATTCTGGTGGCCTAGATAACATAGAAGTGAGACCGTGGGGTGTTCAAATGATCTTCAATCATGCTACCCCTAGTCTACTCTGGTTGTGTAGACCAGAATGTAAATGTAATGGCACCTGCAGCCAATTCCATCCTATCTAGCCACAACGTTTGCAATGTTTGCCGTCGTTGTGCTGATATAAGTGTCATAACTGAGGGTGTAGCTGGAACCCCTTGGTGAAGTAATGTTCACACATTTTCAATAACCAACTACATAATCTTGTAGTGGGAGAACGTGTGTCAGGATCTTTTAACAACTCGATATCCGGGTTGGACCCGAGAGCGTAGTTCCCTTATGTTGCAGCTGTAGTGTCTCTGAATTATTATCTCTGAATCAGTAACTGAATTATTGTCAATACCATTTAAAATGAGCTGGAAATGTCAGTAATCTGTACCGTATTAAATAACATTCACATTTAACAAAACACTTCTGATCCCCTCAATATGAATGTACTGCTTTTTTGGGTGCTATCCCTGCACACTGAAGTGAGCACCTTCATGGCTTGATGTGACAACCTGAGGAAAAGATCAATCCATTCAAAATGTGTAGGTCAATAATTGTTTTACTGTGCAAAAGCCAGTCTCCTGAACCACAGTTTGAAACAGCAAGTTCTTGTTTTTTGGCAGAACCATATACCGTTGTGCCATAATGCCTGATGAAGCAGGCAACATGGACGCTTGGCCAGTCCGACAGTACGAACACAAGCGAGGTCATGCTGACGGTTTTAAGACCCGGCTAATCAGGCAAAAAATGAGGAAGACATAAAGATCATTCCTCCTATTGACGGGTGAAAGTATTTCTCCGCACTGTTGTGCCACATATTTTTTGCAATGAGTGAAAAACATGCATTAACATGATGAATATTCGATGAAGTATTGAACCATGCTTTCATCATCATTCGAGATACAACACTTATTCTGTGTTAACATCGATCTGAACTGGATGATACACCAGTGGCAAGGAGATTAATTACAGGATATTTCTCCCTTGATTATCATGTGACTAACATATGTCACCATCGTAGAGTAGCAACTTGAATTTGAGCACATAGAATATGTATATTCGCTCAAAACCCCTTACTTATGGGTGCATTTAGTGTATATATTTATTTGATACCAACAACTGAAGAATTGGTAACTCATGCAATCTCCAATACCTTTGAGTAGGTGATGGTATTTGGAACTTCTCATCTTAGAGTTCTAAACATCAGTTTATAA
Source organism: Raja brachyura (assembly GCA_963514005.1). The sequence continues at coordinate 28,414,396 of OY740784.1, read as the reverse complement.
TAACTGAATTCAGCCGACCACACTACTGTAGCGAGTTTGAAGTTCAAGTTCAATGAGTTATTGTCATGTTCAGCAATACTGAATACTGTTCCTTCATCATTGTGGCTGAAGTAGCCTCAGCTGACAATAGCACAAGGTTGTTAGCAACAATCTAATTGCTACTTACACAATATCAATCCTTGATTTGCTCAGCTGCAACACAGCTGCTATATTGCCAATTACTCTTAATGAAAATAACTCAGTTTTGTAACAGATTGCTATAGCCCCAATCTCTTGCCACAAAGCCGAGACAAGGCTAATAATAATTAAAGGTAAATCCCAATGACCAACAAACAGTTTATCCTATACTGCAAAGCTTTACTGTTATAGTACAGTTATATTGTCTTTGATAACCTTTGTAATGGGATTTGTATAACATGTATCTCTTACCTTAAGAATCTGTTGTAGTCAGGAATAGGTTTTTACATTCGGAAAGTTCATATGCCCGATACTCTCCATTCTTCATAATAACATGCCAATCCTGCCTTATTGCATTTGTGGTTTGCATGAGAACTTTTGCCCAATTTCCAAACCCTGGCCATAATCCAAACTTACTTGGAATGCTCCGACTGTGCCTCAACCAAATATTTTTACCCCTTGTGTGTTGTACAAACAAATGTAAATATTACAACTTGTGAACGGTGCACTACCCAAATTTTGGAAGTGCTAGACCCATTTAGGTGAGCATGATTGGAAGGTGCATGGAATTTCTGAGCTATCATGCTGCCCCTAGCTCCAGTGAACCGGTACTGCCGATGAGCACCTATGGTGCATTCTGAACGATGACTTTTGCCCGTCGTTGGTCGAATTAATTTGTCTGCCAGGCTTCTTCCCCTGTAGAATAGACCTACCTGAATAACCGATTCAGCGGCTGGCTCTCACATCCCCCTGTTGCCGTTGTTCACTGCCGGCACATATGTGCTTGAGTATGTTCTATTAACATTTTTAGAGCCCGGAGTAATCTTGACCTTTTGCTCTTCCCTCCTCAGAGAGGGTGATTCGTAGGCAACCCTAACAGGTGCTGCCGCAGGCCGCAGGATACAAATACTGATACGAACCCATTGGCCTTAACCCTATAGAATATTCTACTGGGATGGCAAGTTTATTGTCAGGAAAGGTACCTCTGACACGTGCCCTTCATCCCCTTGGGTATGCCCCACGGCCATACACTGAGACTCAGTGTCAGCAGGATACTGACCCATCTTGGTCTCTGCCTCCGAGAGGGAGACCTTTGCAGCACTGTATACAACAGTTGTTGTATTTAGGATTACACAAAAAGCTGGAGAAACTCAGCGGGTGCAGCAGCATCTAAGGCAGGCACGTGCCGTGAGTAATTACTGAGGGTAGGCACTCAATCCGCTTTAAAAAAAATTAAACCGCGCATGCGGAGATTGTTCTCCCCGTTAAATAAATAAATAAATAAAAACCAGTGACATCTCAATTTGCCCAAGGCTTCCTAGTCCTAGACCAATTGGGGGGACAGTTCCTTTCACAGCATGTGGAGAGTCTGTGCCAGGGGTAAAGTTGTGGGGAGGGCACGAGTGTTGAGAAGGGGGGTGTCGGAGATACTGCCAGCGCTGGAAAGGACACAGAGAACATTTACGAGGAAGGTGCCAGTCAGGCACGTGCCGTCAGGGTAGGCAAGGTAGGCACTGCCTACCCTGACTAAAATTATGAAATGGGAATTATTAAATATAAATAGTAAAGGCATGGGAGAATTATGCCTATGTAAGAGACTGATCTCTTAGGTAGGCATAATTCCCTGTGCCTTTCACCCGCAGCGCTTGTAACATGGGAAGCTCTGGGCAGCCCCCGTGCCATCAGCGCTGCCTGAAGCCGTCAATTTTAATCGGGGCTGAAGGCAGCAGAAATCCTGCCTTTGTAGCACTGCGCATGCGCAGCATCATACTGCGCATGCGCATCAGTCTACCGCGCATGCGCAGCGCAAGTTTATTGGTGGGGTTTTCAGCCATGGTTTGTCGTGTCCCAATGATATGGTAAGTACATTTTGTGATTTATTTTTTTTAATACCGTATTTGCCGGGGTGTGGGAGTCGGAGTGGGGAGAGAGCTCCTTTCACAGCGTGTGGGGAGTCTGGCCCGGGGTAACGTTGCGGGGAGGGCACAAATGTTATGAATGAGGGGTCGGGGGCATCCACTTGCGACGTTCCTTGAAAGGGGGCATGAAATGACACTGCTCTGAGGCCGGGGGGGGGGGGGTGGGGGGGAGAGAGAGAGAGAAGTAGCTCGAGCGGCCGTCGGGCCGGACAGCGGAACCAGCCGCCACCTTAGCTCCAGAACCACCCGCCCACCTCTGGCAGCTCTCCATCTAAAAACCTCTCTCCTGCCGTTCGCTGGCCTCACTCATGTCCTTAAATTCCAACAGCGCGATTGAGGTTACTCGGCTGTGGGAATTTAAGGATTTGCAGGAAGCCGCTGACATGAGTGAAGTCGGCGAACGGCAGGTGACAGGTGTTCAGACAGAGAGCACTGCCAAAGGTGAGCGGGCCGGCAGAAGGCGCTGAAGTGGTGGCCAGTTCAGCGGTGGCCACTCTCCGAGCTGCTTCTATCCCCAGCTACAGTCCGTGGCTTCGCACCCGGAGAGCTGCGGCAGCGGTGAGGCAGTGAAGATTCAGCACTTTGTGATAAGTCACTGTTTTTATTTATTTATTTATTTAACGGGGAGAACAATCTGCGCATGCGCGGTTTACATTTTTTTTAAAGCGGACTGAGTGCCTACCCAGAGTAATTACTCACGGCACGTGCCTGGTGCCAGTACTAGAGGGTCTGAGCGATATATAGAGGTTGTAGGCTAACATGTGAGGAGCAATGGTGAAAATCGCAAGAAAGTACTTATCACAAAGTACTGAAATCTTCACTCACTCACCGCTGCTGCAGCTCTCCGGACGCGAAGCCACGCACTGTAGCTGGGGATAGAAGCAGCTCGGGGAGTGGCCACCGGGACCCGTCAGCTGAACTGGCCACCACTTCAGCGCCTTCTGCCGGCCCGCTCACCTTTGGCAGTGCTCTCCGTCTGAACACCTGTCACCTGCCGTTCACCGACTTCGCTCATGTCAGTGGCTTCCTGCAAATCCTTAAATTTCCACAGCCGAGTAATCTCACTCGCACTGTCGGAATTTAAGGACATGAGTGAGGCCAGCGAGCGGCAGGAGAGAGGTTTTTAGATGGAGAGCTGCCAGAGGTGGGCGGGTACCGGGAGAAGGAGCTAAGGTGGCGGCTGGTTCCGCTGTCCGGCCCGGCGGCTGCTCAGCCACCCGAGCTACTTCTCTATCTCTCCCCACCCCCCCACCCGGCTTCAGAGCGGTGTCATTGCACGCCCCCTTGCAAGGAGCATCGCAAGTGGATGCCCCCGACCCCTCATTCATAACATTCGTGCCCTCCCCGCAACTTTACCCCGGGCCAGACTCCCCAAACGCTGTGAAAGGAGCTCTCCCCTCCCTCCCCCCCACCCTCACACCCCGGGAAATACAGTATTAAAAAAAAATCACAAAATGTACTTACCACATCATTGGTACACGACAAACCATGGTTGAAAACCCCGCCAATAAACTTGCGCTGCGCATGCGCAGTAGACTGATGCGCATGTGCAGTATGATGCTGCGCATGCGCAATGCTGCAAAGGCAGAATTTCTGCTGCCTTCAGCCACGATTGAAACTGACGGTTTCAGGCAGCGCTGACGGCACGTGGGCTGCACAGAGCTTCCCGTGTCACAAGCGCTGCGGATGAAAGGCACGGAAAATTATGCCTACCTAAGAGACCGGTCTCTTGCATAGGCATAATTCTCCCATGCCTTTACAATTTATATTTAATAATTGCCATTTCATAATTTTAGTCAGGGTAGGCAGTGCCTACCTTGCCTACCCTGACGCATGTGCCTGATCTAAGGAGTGAAGGAGATAGGCGACGTTTCGGGTCGAGATCCTTCTTTAGGATAGTCGTTTCAACGCACTATCCAGCCCCTGTGAGGAATTCATCTCCCGACTCCATGTGCTTTGCTCTCTAGCCCCAGTGGAGAATCATCTCCCGACTCCGTGGGCGAGCAGATATGTGTGAATTTGAGCAACCCTGTCCCAGGCATTGTTGGCGCCGCCTTTCATAAAGGCCGGCACTTTTTGACATGAAACAGCCCTACATCAGGCGCTGCTGGCATGGCTCTCCTGTAGGCCGGCACTTCACACATGAAGCAGCCCTGTCAGGCACTGCTGGCACGGCTCTCCCATAGGCCGGTAATGTCACAAATGAAACAGCCCTGTATCAGGTGCTGCTGGCACGGCTCTCCCGTAGGCCGGCACTTTCATATATGAAGCAGCCGTGTCAGGCGCTGCTGGCGAGGCCTGTCCCATAGGCCCGCACATTTTACACATGAAGCAGCCCTGTCAGGCGCTGCTGGCATGGCCTGTCCCATAGGCACGCGCTATTGCTGTGTAAGCTCATTAAATCAGCATTTAGTGTACAGCTTTACCTGTGAAGGGGAAAACAAATTCATAGCAACTTGTGCTTAAACAATTATAACATTGTCAGAGCATATAACTAACTTTTTACTTTGCCTTTAGCTTTTACTTAAAGAACAAACACTATAAAATACATACTTTTTATTATAAGGAGAAACCCTTTATAGCCCGACTCACGTGAGTACAAATAGGGCTGAATGAGTCCCAGTAATTTCTTGACTGGGGACCAATGTCTGTGAGCCACTGAGCCCCCTGTCAGCGACTCTGCTTAAATTTATTGCCGTTGTTACGGCATCCCTGCAGGCTGGGGAGCCGCTAACTGCACTGTTAGAGGCTCTTTATCTCGCAACCCGATCAGTTTTGCTCGTTTATCCGCATTTGCGGTCGGACTGGAATTTCCACACAGTCCATAACCGGCAACTTGTCGGGCTGCAAAACTGCAGGAAAAACCTCTGTAAAAAGAGCTCCTGCATAAAAACCCCAGGTAAATAAAAAAACAAACTTACCTGTTAAGTTTAACTTACCACCAGCAGGAGCTCTGTCCTGCCTGACTGGTACTTGCGCCAATGCGGCTGACGTACTGGTGCGCATGCGGCCCAGCGGGCCTTCTTCACGGAATCACTCACGTGACTCCGAAGTAAAACCTACAAACCTGCAAGTCTTTGGAGTGTGAGAGGAAACCGAGGCACCCGGAGAAAACCCACGTGGTCACAGGGAGAAAGTGCAAACACTGTACAGACAGCACCCGGGTCGCTGTCGCTGTAGACAGGATCGAACCCGGGTCTCTGGCGCTGTAAGTGTTGTAGGGCAGCAACTCTGCCGCTGCGCCACCGTGCCGCCCTAGAAACCGTTACCTCTCTGGGGCAAAGGTTCTGACTGTCTACCCTATAACCATATAACCATATAACCATATAACAATTACCGCACGGAAACAAATCTTCTCGGCCCTTCCAGTCCGTGCCGACCATTTATTTTCCCCTAGTCCCATCTACCTGCACTCAGACCATACCCCTCCATTCCCTTCCCGTCCATATACCTATCCACTTTACTTTTAAATGTCAAAATCGATCCTGCCTCCACCACTTCTGCAGGAAGATCATTCGACACAGCAACCACTCTCTGAGTAAAGAAGTTCCCCCTAATGTTACCCCTAAACTTCTGTCCCTTAATTCTCATGTCATGCCCTCTTGTTTGAATCTTTCCTACCCTCAATGGGAAAAGCTTATCCACGTCAACTCTGTCTATCCCTTTCATCATTTTAAAGACCTCAATCAAGTCCCCCCTTAACCTTCTGCGCTCCAAAGAATAAAGACCTAACTTGTTCAATCTTTCTCTGTAACTTAGTTGCTGGAACCCAGGCAACATTCTAGTAAATTTCCTCTGTACTCTCTCTATTTTGTTGACATCCTTCCTATAATTAGGCAACCAAAATTGTAATATATACTCCAGAATTGGTCTTATCAATGCCTTGTACAATTTTAACATTACTTCCCTACTCCTATATCTATGGCTCTCATAATTTTATATACTTCTGTCAGGTTATGCAAGCTGTTTATTGGTGTTGGGAATTTTCTTGCCTCATGACTCATGAATAAGAGAAGAAGAAGCCTCAGAAGAATTTCTTCCTAACCATGAGTAATTAGATAAGCCCTGAGGACCATCCACATTATTTACTGTAATTGTTAGCAATTATGTTCCTATTTATCAACATACATCACCCTGAAGAACCTGTTGATGATTTTGTTTTGATCACCTTGTTATAGGTTTTGGTCAGGCTGTTATAGGTTTTGGTCAGGCTGTTATAGGTTTTGGTCAGGCTGTTATAGGTTTTGGTCAGGCTGTTATAGGAAAGATGTCGTCAAGTTGGAAAGTGCGCAGAGAAGATTTATGAGGATGTTGCAAGGACTTGAGGGCCTGAGCTATAGGGAGAGATTGAGCAGGCTAGGACTTTATTCCATGGAGCACAGGAGGATGAGGGGTAATCTTATAGAGGTGTATAAGATCATGAGAGGAATAGATTGGGTAAACGCACAACGATGGTTCAATGGTTCAATGATGCTTTCATTGTCACACGTGCGAAGTGCAAATGCACAGTGAAATTATTTCTTACATCAATCCAGTAGAGAATTGACATACAGCAAATTGTACAGAAATAGTTCACTAATCCCACGCGCAAAAGGTGCCATAGTTTGGTGCCATTTTCAGAGTCCAGTCCACACTGGTTCTCAGCCTTCTATCCAGGGCAGGGGGATCGAGAACAAGGGGGCATAGGTTTCAGGTGAGGGGGGAAAGAATTAATAGGAACCGGAAGGGCAACATTTTTACACAAAGGGTGGTGGATGTATGGAACGAGCTGCCGTAGGAGGGAGTTGGGGCAGGTACTATCACAACATTTGGACAGGTGCATGGAAAGGACAGGTTTAGAGGGATACGGGCCAAACACTGGCAGATGGGACCAGTGGAGATGGGACATGTTGGTTGGCATGGGCAAGTTGGACCTGTTTCCACGCTGTATCACTCCATGACGCTATGATTTCATACTGTGTTCAGGTGCACTAAGAAATAATGGAAAACAGCACATTACTCCTCATTCCCACACTCGTTGCATTTTCTTAAAAGCCCTGTCCCACTGTACGAGTTCATTCAAGTGCTCTTGCGAGTTTTAAAAAAAATCAAACTCGTGGTAAGCACGTAGAATGAACGTAGCGGGTACGTCGGAGCTCAGGGACGTCTCTTAACGGGTCGTAACGTTAATGGCGGGTACTCAGGAAACACGGTAAATTCGGGAAGACGTGTGAAGATTTTTCAACATGTTGAAAAATGTCCACGAGAGGCCCGAGTACCGACGAGCGGCCATTACCATAAATCTCCAAGTTCGAATCAGCGTAAACTCGGGAGAACTCTTTGAATAAACTCGTACAGTGGGACAGGGCTTCAAGCAATTGAAAGAAGCATTCGTTTTCCCTACTTCCCAATGTGCCATGACCACGGCCATGCCCGACAACAGGCTCGGTTCGCCAGGGGACGGGAGGCCAGCACGCCAGTCCCCTGCTTGCCCCGCGCACCGGGAGTCAGGGAGGAGGCAGCAACATTAGCAGAGGCTGGGCAAAGGGCCGGTAAGAAAAACCAGGGGGTCGGGGGGGGGGTCATACCTTCCGTGTCCTCAAGGTCGGCTGCGGGAGGCGCCCCACCCCCAAGGAACAAGGGCTCAAGAGGGCCGTATAAGAAGAGGGACAACAGTTCGCGGGACGACCGGGATGGAGGCCACGGCTGCAACGGGCCTAGTACACATGATAATAAATAAACCATTGAAGCACTCATCACATCCAATGTAAGGTGATTCTCAGAGCAATCCCACCAGTTCCATCCCTCCTACTTATTTCCCTCTAGCCTATTCTCTCTGATAAACCCGACAAATACCTTCTGATCTTCGTGAAACCTTTGCAAAATACCCCCCTGCTCAGGGTAGGCAGTTTCTAAAGAGGAACAACTTTAGGAAGCTTTACGTTCCTTCGTCAGGAGGAGATGTGATGAGATTTATATTTTCATGTGGGGGATAGAAAGGGTAAATATGCAGAGTCTTTTATCCAGAGTAGGGAATCAAAAATAAGAGGACACAGGTTTAAAGGTGAAAGGGACAAGATTCAATACAAAGCTGAGGGGCAATTGTTTTTTTACTCATAGGGTGGTGGGTGTAAGGAAGGAGCTGCCAGAGGAGATAGTTGAGGCAGGTTAAGAGCATGTAAAAGATATTTCAACTGGTACATGGATAGGAAAGGTTTAGAGGGATGTAATTACAAGGAACAGCAGATGATAGTTTACGAACGAAAGATGTAAAATGCTGGCGTAACTTAGCAGGTCAGGCAGTATCTCCAGAGAACATGCATAGGCGACGTTTCGGGTCCAGACTGGAAAAGGGCCCAAAACCAAGCTGTCACCTATCTATGTTCCGTGTTCTCTAGAGATTCTGTCTGACACAAGGAGTTACTCTAGCATTTTGTGTCTTTCTAAGGTTCAGAGGGATATAGGTCAAATGCGGGCAAGTGGGACGAGCTTGGTTGGATGGGGTATCTTGGTTGGTGTGGATGTGTTGGCCTGTTTCTGTACTCCCTGGCTGCATGACTTGAATAGGGACATCAATTCGGAAAGGGGTAGTGTTTCCGCCTTAGAGCTCCAGAGACCCAGGTTCGATCCTGACCATGGGTGCTGCCTGTGCAGAGTTTGTACGTTCTCCCTGTGACCGCGTGGGTTTTTTTCCTGGGTGCTCTGGTTTGCTCCCACACTCCAAAGATGGCCAGGGTTTGTAGGTTAATTGGCTTCGGTAAAATTGTAATTTGACCCTGGTGTGTAGGAGAGTGCTGATGTACGGGGATCACTGGTCAGTAAGGACTCGGTTGGCCGAAGGGCCTGTTTCCGTGCTGTATCTCTAAAGTCTAAAGACTGTTGTACTGCACAAGGTGGTTTAGTTTAGTGTAGAGATACAGCAGTGAGGAGTGAGCAGGGACTCTTGTTGAGTAATTATTGTTGAGAGCAGCAGCCGGGTGTGTGTGGAGACGTGAGGAGTGTGATCACACATGCACCGTAAGGCAGGGGTGGCTTCAGCTGCCCGCAAACAGTTGTTCTTTCACTCAGCGCTCGGCCACAGTGACATGTGCAGTGAGGACCATGTGGGCTGTGGGCTTTGTCAACAGGACAGTCTTGTTTCATGACGGGCGGGCGGACACTGTTATTAACACAGGGCAGCAGAAAGTCACACCTGCCCACAGCCAGCCTCATTGGATTCAACAATAACATTTACCGAGGTTTAGTTTAGTTTAGTTTAGTTTAGTTTAGTTTAGAGATACAGTGCGGAAATGGGCCCTTCGGCCCACTGAGTCTGCACCAACCAGCGATCCCCGCACATTAACACTATCCTACACACACTAGGGACAATTTACACTTACACCAAGCCAATTAACCTACTGTACATACCTGTACGTCTTTGGAGTGTGGGAGGAAACTGAGGATCTCAGAGAAAACCCACGCGGTCATGGGGAGAACGTACAAACTCCGTACAGGCAGCACCCGTATTCGGGATCGAACCTGGGTCTCTGGCGCCGCAAGCGCTGTAAGGCAGCAACTCTACCACTATCCAGAACATTGATTTAAAATAAATAGGTCTTATCTTTCATTCACTTTTGCTGTCAATTACAATTACAATTAGATTGTCAGGTTAGGGGAGTATTATAAAAATACAGCATGGAAACAGGTCCATCTGCCCACCCGTTCACACCAGTTCTACATGACCCCACTTTCTCATCCACTCTCTACACATGAGGGGCAAATTATAGAGGGCCAATGAACCTACAAACCCACATGTCTCTGGGATGTCGAAGGATGTCGAAGAAACCCACGCAGTCACAGGGAGAAGAGTCAAGTCAAGAGAGTTTTATTGTCATGTGTCCCAGATAGGACAATGACATTCTTGCTTGCTGCAGCACAACAGAATATGTAAACATAACACCGAACAGGAGATAAAAGTGCAGGGTGTCTACATACCATAGATCATATATATACACAATAAATAAACAGATAAAGTGCAATAGGCTGTTATTGTTCAGAGCATGTTTGATGTTGTGTTTAGTAGCCTAATGGCTGCGGGGAAGAAGCTGTTCTGACTGATTCCTGGGATGTCAGGACTGTCTTATGAACAAAGACTGCATAGACTCGGTTTATACTCTCTAGAATTTAGGAGATTGAGAGGGGATCTTATAGAAACTTACAAAATTCTTAAGGGGTTGGACAGGCTAGATGCAGGAAGATTGTTCCCGATGTTGGGGAGGTCCAGGACAAGGGGTCACAGCTTAAGGATAAGGGGGAAATCCTTTAGGACCAAGATGAGAAGGACCTTTTTCACACAGAGAGTGGTGGGTCTCTGGAACTCTCTGCCACAGAGGGTAGTTGAGGCCAGTTCATTGGCTATATTTAAGAGGGAGTTAGATGTGGCCCTTGTGGCTAAGGGGATCAGAGGGTATGGAGGGAAGGCAGGTACAGGATACTGAGTTGGATGATCAGCCATGATCATATTGAATGGCGGTGCAGGCTCGAAGGGCCGAATGGCCTACTCCTGCACCTAATTTCTATGTTTCTATGTTCTTGAACCTGGATGTTCCAGATTTCAAGCTTCTGTACCTTCTTCCCGATGGCAACGTGCAAACTCTACATGGTCAGAATCGAACCCAGGTCTCTGGCGCTGTGAGGCAGTAACTCTACCAGCTGCTGCCGTGAGGCTGGAAGTTGATAGAGAAGTCAATGATAGCACGTTCAATAGACAAGACAGGCAGGAGCACGGCAAGGAGCGAGGAAAGACTTGGATTAAATTGCATTTGTTTCCATGTAAGGCAACTGAAGATGCTGGTTTACCAAGAATAGACATAAAATGCTGGAGTAACTTGGTGGGTCAGGCTGCATCCCTGGAGAACATGGATAGATGATGCTTCGGGTCAAGGCTGAAGAAGGATCCCGACCCAAAACACATTCACAAGAGATGCTGCCTGATCCGCTGAGTTACTGACAGGTACGGTGGGTGAAGGCAGGGTACTGCTTTTACCGAAACATGGTTATGGGAGGGGCTGGGGAGTGTAAAGTGAGTCAGCAAAATCAATCCATCCTTACCTGCATCCACCTGGCACTTGCCAGTTCTTGCTCCACCCCCTTCCCCTCACCTCTACCTGCTATCTCCCCTCTACTCCAGCCATCTGAAGAAGGGTCCTGACGCAAAACGTAATCTGTCCATTTCCCTTCCTAGATGGCCTGCTGTGTACCTGCAGAGTTATTTTTGCACATTAGGAGAAAGAATCATGTTTCAGCAGGAATTAATGAATGTACACGCGCTATGAGGGGCCGCTTGCATGATGAAATCTTCTATCAAAGTGAAACACACCAAACACGCCATAAATGTTCTTTCTGAGGTTTTCCTCTCCACATTTCCTTCAACCTGCTACTGTGGTTTAGATTTTAGACTTTAGAGATACAGCAAGGAAATAGGCCCTTTGGCCCACCGAGTCCGTGCCGACCAGCGATCACCCCGTACACTAGCACTGTCCTACACACTAGGGACAATTTACAATTTTACCAAAGCCAATTAACCAACAAACATGTGGGAGGAAACTGGAGCACCCGGAGAAAACCCACGCGGTCACAGGGAGAACGTACAAACTCCGTACAGGCAGCACCTGTGGTCAGGATTGAACCCGGGTCTCTGAACACTGCACCACCGTGCCGCCCCTGTGCTAATGAACTTTGTTGTTCAAGTCAAGAGTGTGTAATTGTCACATGTACCCGACAACAGAACACAACACACTTGTCAACACAGTACTCATAGATAACAGAGAAACAACAACAATCAATTCACTTTGTTCGCTCGTGTGTCAGACGATGTAGCTCGCTGGTGGCTTCTGTCGTCGTCCAACACGTTGACAGAATTGTCGCCCAACGCGTCTCAGAGGGGCTTCTATTATGATCCCCATCAATTCACTAAAAACCACACAAACACACTTGAACCTCCACCGTCTCTCACACACACAAATACACACACGCGCAACTACATGCACGGTTACACACTTTATCCCCCACCGTCTCCATCTCACACACACACAGATCAATACACTTGAAACCCACCGCCTCTCTCTCTCATGCACACGCACACACACACACACACACGCAGATCAATATACTTGAACCCCCACTGCCTCCGTCTTGCATGCAGACACACAATCGAGCACACACACAAGTACACACACACATGTGCACACACACACACGTGCACACACACACACTCGTGCACACACACATGCACACACGCACGTGCACACACACACACACACACACACATGTATCAGAGGGTGCAGGATCTTTACAAGTGTTTTTCACACCTTCAGACTGGGAAGTTGCAGGAGGCTGATGAGGGGAATGGGCATGGTCCTGTTTAGTGAGGAGTGGAGTGGGTGGGAGACTGACAGGGACAGGGGCTTCACACTGACAGCCGTGTCCTGAGCTGGCGGTGAGTTATTTCCTCTCAGCTGGTGTCTGCAGTGAGAAAGCACAGCAAGGCTGTCCGCTCATTATCCCCAGCCACCTCAGAAAGGCAGCCAGCATCATTAGAGCCCCACACCACCCTGGCCACGCTGTCATTTCACTTCTGCCATCGGGGCGAAGATATAGTGGCCTGAGAACTGTAACGTCCAGGTTCAGGAACAGCTTCTTCCCAACAACCATTAGGCTATTGAACATTACGTACACTGGCCCTATCCTGCATACTAGGGGAAATGTATGGTTTTTACCAAAGCCAATTAGTGAATGCAGTGATCGCTGTGGCCTCGGTGGGTGTGATCACATAGAACTGGTGTATGGGTGATCGATGGTCGGCATGGTCTCAGATATGAATCTTGTGCCGGCAGAGAGAAGTTGATATCATGTTCGGCACAGACATTGAGGGCCGAGGGGCTGTTCCTGTGTTGTTGTATTTCATGTTCAATGTACAGGATCACACCAAACGCAACTTTGAAAGGAACTGTTGGTTCTTTGTTTCGAGTTTCCTGTCGATTTTATTTCAGCCAGTTGATAAGAGGCTGTGTTGTGTGGACCATTGCAGGCATGCAGAGAGCAGTGTTGTTTCTGATGTAAAGCTTCACAAATGCATGGAATGCAGAGCACAGCGAGAGACCTGGCCTCACCATGCCTCTCTGCCCACACCAAGCACCCACGCTCTGTGACTTGTTTGTTCAGATCCATGACTGGATTTAAAACTGGAGGCCAGCTGATCACACAGAAGGATTTATATTCAAGCAATATAATTGATATTAGATTTCGGGCAGCACAGTGGCGCAGCGGTAGAGCTGCTGATCACATAAGCTAGCATAAGTTGCAGGGCTAGAGGGAATAGGGCAAGGAGGGTGGTCTGATGGGCCGAATGGCCCTTTTATGTCTCATAGGACCATTCAACACCGGAACAGGCCCTTCGGCCCATTTTGTCCTTATCAACCATGCTGCCACATTGGATTAGTTACATTTGCTTGCATTTGGCCCATAGGCCCCTAAATACCTTCCTATCTATATATCTGAGCAAATGACTTTTAAAAGTCAAAATTGTATCCATTTTAGTTTAGTTTATTGTCATGTGTACCAAGGTACAGTGAAAAATATGATGTTGCGTGCTATCCAGTCAGCGGGCTGACATATACATGATTACAGTCAAGCCATCCACAGTGTACAGATAAAGGAATAATGTTTAGTGCAAGATAAAGTCCAATTAAAATTAGTCCAATGGTCTCCAATGAGGTAGATGGTAGGTCAAGACTACTCTAATTTTCTATAGCTCTCTCTGATCAATACAGATCATTCCAGATCTGTACAAAAGTCTTTTCAGAGGATTGAGACCGAAGGGAGGTGAGACGGTGCTGGAACGTGGCGACTCTTTATCAACCTGGTCCCAGGAGAAGATCTACCATCATTCATTACCGTACCACAGGGAGTCAAAGCGGGCTGGATGGCACGAATGGCCTCTTTCAGGGTTGGGCAAACTTGGATTGTTTGCTTTGGAGTGCTGGAGGCTGAGGAGGGACATTATAGAAATATATGAAAGGACATGTGGGGGGCAATGTTGTTTTACACAGATGGTGGTGGGTGCCTGGAACGCCAATATAGAAACATATATGCGAGGCATACATAGTGTAGACAGGGCCATTTTCCCAGCGTGGCAATGTCAAAGTCTAGAGGGCATATCTTTAAGGTGAGAGGGGAAAAGGTTAAAGGGGATGTGCGGGATAAGTTTCCTATACAGAAAGTGGTGGGTTCCTGGAACCATCCGCCAGTATTGGTGGAGGAGGCATTTAAGAGGCTTTTGGATAGACACGTGGATATTGAGGGGCATGGATCACGTGCAGGCAGGTGAGATTGGTTTAGAATCTAGGAAAAAAGGGATTGCAGATGCTGTTTTACAAAAAAAGACACAGAATGCTGGAGTAACACAGCAGGTCAGGCAGCATCTGTGGAGAACATTGATAGGTGACGTTTCAGGTCAGGACCATTCTTCACACTGATATCTTGGCATCATGTTCAATACGGATATTTTGATCCTAAGAGCCTGTTCCTGTCCTATAATCTATGTACAGTATCTATGATATGGTGTAGAAAGGAACTGTAGATGCTGGTATATACTGAAGAAAGACATAAAGTGCTCAGTGGGTCAGGCAGCTTCTGAAGAAGCTCTCCAGACCCAAAACGTCACCCATCCTTTTTATCCAGAGATGCTGCCTAACCCGCTGAGTTACTCCAGCACTTTGCGTCTATCTATGATCTATATACTATGGTGGAGCCTCAGTGATTTTGAACCATGCATTACCTGAAGGCGATGAATGTACTTGTGGGTGATTATTATTGTCATGCAATTGGCTTGCAAATAACACACAAGTTTCAGCGTAGCCAAGGCATGCTTCTATCATCTGCATTTATTTTATGCTTCTCTAAATAGGGAAGAATCTAAAGGAATAACTTATTTTTTACGTCTATAAACTGCAGCTAGTGCCCGAGGCTAAATTTAGAAGGTGCATGGAGCCTCCTGTTACTGGGTGTGTGCAGTGTGGCAGGTGTCAGAGGACCTCCACAGCCCATCAACAGCTGCAGCAGGATAGAGGGTGTGTGAAAGACTCTTCTCAGACCGGGATTTGAACCAGTCATTTGATGCTCTCAGCTGCCTGCCTCACAGGTCACCAGCCTGCAAACAGACCGCTTCCCCTGTAAACACACACACAGAGGGTGGCACAGTGGTGCAGCAATAGAGCTGCCGCCTCACAGCGCCAGGCACCCGACATCAATCCAGTCTTCTCTGGTCTTGAAAAGTCGTTCAATCTCCGACTGAAGATCAACATTTGCAGAATCGAATTTTCATTATCTGCGTTTTTAAAATGTTTCCTACCTATTTCCCCTGAAACTTTAGAACAAAAAGAGAGGCAAAGTACTGGAGTAACGGCATGGTGGTGCATCGGTAGAGCTGCTGCCTTACGGCACCAGAGACCCAGGATAGATCCTGACTACGGGTGCTGTCTGTATGGAGTTTGCACGTTCTCCCGGTGACCGCGTGGGTTTTCTCTGGGTGCCCTGGTTTCCTCCCACACTCCAAACACATACAGCTTTGTAAGTTAATTGGCTTCTGTAAAAAAAATATTGTCCCTAATGTGTGTAGGAAAGAACTAGTGTACGGGTAATCTCAGGTCAGCGCAGGCTCGGAGTGCCAAATGGCCTGATTCCGTGCTGTATCTCGAAACTAATCTGAACTCTGGGGAAACAAAGCAGAAACATTCAGACTTTCATTTAGACTAAAAATACAGCGCAGAAACAGCCGACCAGTGATCACTAGCACTATCCTACACTCTAGGGACAATTTACAAATTTACACAAGCCAATTAACCTACTAACCTGTACGTCTTTGGAGTGTGGGAGGAAACCGGAGCTCCCGCTGAAAACCCACACAGTCACGGGGAGAACGTGAAAAAGCTCCACACAGACAGCGCCCGTAGTCAGGATCGATCGCTGGTCTCTGGCGCTGTAAGGCAGCAACTCTACCGTTCTGCCGCCCAATCTGCCTCATCACTTTCATTCCAAGCAACAGGTCGCAGGTACAAATTCAGCGGGTCAGGCAGCGTCTCTGGAGAACGTGGATAGGTGACGTTTCGGTCGGGACCCGTCTCTTGAAGAGTGGGGGAGCAGCAGGAATCACAGAGAGACAGTTGCTGCCTGACTCCCTGAGTTACGTGCTTCTGCACATTGTCTTTTTCTGTAAATCAGCATCTGCAGCTCCTTGTGTCTCCTTATTTGTGTTCACCATTAACGCAAGCAACAGTATTAATCCCCTTTCCTTCACATCCATCTAATCCATGAAACACTGGTCATGTCTCACTTTCAATCACTAATTACATGGAATAGTGCAGCACAGGACCAAGCTCTCTCTCTCTCTCTCTCTCACTCTCTCTCTCTCTATCTCTCTCTCTCTCTCTCGCCCACATCAGTCTGTGTTGAATATGATGCCATGTCAAACTAACCTCTGTCCAATCAAATGATCCATATTCCTCCATTCTCTGCATGTGCCTATCAAAAATCCTTTAAAACACCGCTCTCGTATCTGCCTCACCCTCCACCCCAGGCACTCAACACTCTCCATGTAAAAACTTGCCCGCAAATCTTCTTTAAACTTTGCCCCTCTAAATGTAAAGCAATGCCCTCTAATATTTGACATTTCCACACGGGACATTTTTGGAATGCATTTAGTTTAGTTTAGTTTAGATTAGTTTAGTTTAGAGAAACAGTGTGGGAACAGGTCCTTTGGCTCTCTGAGTCCGTGCCAACCAGCGATCTCTGTACACTAACAATATCCTACACACTCGGGACAGTTTTACAATTTTATCAAAGCCGATTAAGCTACAAACCTTTGGGATGTGGGAGGAAACCAGAGCATCCGGAGAAAACCCACGCGGTTACAGGGAGAACGTGCAAACTCCACACAGACTGCATCTGAGGTCTGGATTAAACCCGGGTCTCTGGCAGCTGTAAGGCAGCAACTCCACCACTCCACCACTGTGCCACCCTCTTTTCACAACCATAAAACATTTCTTCTGCTTTGAGATTTAAAAACAGCCTTGGACTTGGTGTCAAATCTGGCTCCTTTTGCTGCCGTCTCCTCAGCCACTGGAAGCTCCACATTTTACTGTGTACCAGGCTCCTGTCATGCGATGGAGCTACCAAAGATGACGGAAAGTGGTGGTCACATCATCTTGCTCCACTCTTATGTCCATTCCAAGGTTAGGGATAGAGCATGGAAACAGGCCCTTCGGCCATTGTCCCCACCGACCATCCGCCCATCACCTGTTCACATGATGTTATCTCACTCTCACAGCCACTCCCCACACACCAATGGCAATTTACAGAGGCCAATTAACTACAGACCCGCACGTGGGAGATGTGGTAGGAAAACCGGAGCACCCAGAGGAAACCCACGTGATCACAGGGAGAGCGTTTAAACTCCATACACAGAGAGCACTCGAGGTCAGAATCGAACACGGGTCTCTGGTGCTGTGAGACAGCAACTACACCACTGCACTGCTGTGCCACCCTTAATATGTGATTAAAGTGACCTCTGGAAATGACTGATATAGTACGATAGAATTTTTTATATGGAGGTAAAATGGTTTTAAATCAGTCTGAGGGGGGAGTCTAGACTCGATGAAGTACAGATGCTGGAATCTGAACCCGGGTCTCAGGCACTGTGAGGCAGCAGCTGTACCAGCTGCTTCACTACGATGAAAGAACAGCTCCAGGAACAGTTTGCCTCTCTGTCCATGCTCGTAGTGCTGTACAGCACAGAAACAGGCCCTTCGGCCCACCCCATCCATGCCGACCAAGGTACCCCATCTATGCTGGTCCCATTTGATAAAGAGGTGGAATGGAGAAGAAGAGAACAGAGCAACCTCGTTCATCCTGCCCGCTGCTAAGTACAGCTTCTCTTGCCTTGCACCAACTGTTGTGGCTACAATAACTTGCCTGCTAATCTCAATCGAGTAAATGCTTGCGGTTACTGGGGGAAGGGAGAAATCTCTCCAACTGAAGAATGAGGAATTTCTAAAAATAAACATTGCTAATTGAAATTTCTTTCAAAGGGAGGCAGCAGAATACACATTCACTCTTCTTATAGTATTTTCTTAAAAGGGGATTTAAGTGAAAATAACCTGCACCCTCCTGTATTGTTTATTAAATGCAGTTTACAATCTCACCAGGGAACTGATGGGCGAATAGAGAAACTCCCACAGCTGGCAAATGAGGATTGGGTAATGTTTAAAGAGGATTTACGCAAGAGGATTGAGCAAGACGATTGGTTAATGTTTAAAGAGCAACAGAACATAACTAAAAAGGCAATACGGGGAGAAAATATGTGGTAAGAAGGTAAACTAGCCAAGAATATAAAGGAGGATAGTAAAAGGTTTTTTAGGTACGTGAAGAGGAAAAAAATAGTTGCTTAAGCCATTTAGAACGGAGACGAGGAAACACTTTTTCACACAGAGTTGTGAGTCTGTGGAATTCACTGCCTCAGAGGGTGGTGGAGGGTGGTGGAGGCTGGTTCTCTGGATACTTTCAAGAGAGAGCTAGATAGGATTCTTAAAGATAACGGAGTCAGGGAATATGGGGAGAAGGCAGGAACGGGGTACTGATTGGGGATGATCAGCCATGATCACATTGAATGGCAGTGCTGGCTCGATTTTCTATTGTCTATTGAGATCAGGATTAGGTGAAAATGGTTTTAAAGTTAGAGAAACAGGGAACTGCAGATGCTAGTTGAAGTAGGTTCACGGCCCGAAACATCGCCTATCAAGAGATGATACCTGACCCACTGAGTTAGTTTAGTTTACTTTAGAGGTGCAGAGTGGAAACAGGCCCTTCGGCCCACCGATTCCGTGCTGACCATCAATCAACCGCACACTAGTTCTACGTTATCCCAGGTTCACATCCTACACACTAGGGACAATTTACAGAAGGCAATTAACCTACAACCCCACACGACTTTGGAGTCTCTTTTATTTATTAAGTAAGAGCCAGGCTGCAGGGGAGAAATGTAAGAAAAATTTTGAAGCACAGAAAATTGTAATTCTATTCCACAAATTGTCAAGTGTTGATCTTTAATCAGAGATTGAAATACTTTTTAAGATCTGAGAGGAAGGGTCCTGACCCGAAGCGCTACCTATCCACATCCTCCAGTGATGCTGCCTGACCCGCTGAGATACTCCGGCACTTTGTGTTCTGCGAGAGTTTCCAGTTCCTAGTGTCTAGACTCCCGAAGGTGAGTGAAATATATAGAAGATGAGTCATGATACAATTCAGGGAGAGCACGGGGTGGGGGGAGTGTAATGCAGGGAACTAGAGCAACATTCAAGGTTTAATCATCTAAACATAAAACATATTTACAACATAACACATAAAACAGTACTGCACAGGGACAGGCCCTTCAGCCCACATTATCTGTGCTGAATGTGATGCCAGGATCAATCTCATCTGCCTGCACATGATCCGTACCACTATCCCCATCTAAAAGCCTCTTAAACACAAGTATCATAGGCGAGTGCGCAACTACAGGGCATAGGTTGCAGGTGAGAGGGGAAAGAATGACAAGAAATCTGATTTACTAGAGAACCCTGTTACTCAGAGGGCGGTGCATATATGGGACATAGGGCGGGTGCAATTACAGTCAATGAAACATTTGGACAGGTACATGGATAGCAAACATGGCTTGGAGAGTTATTGCCAAACGCAGGCAAATGAGATTAGCTTGGATGGACATCTTGGTCTGAAGAAGGATTCCAACCTGAACCATTACCTATCCATGTTCTCCAGTGATGCTGCCTGACCCGCTGAGTTACTCCAGCGCCTTGTGTTGCTCCTATATATGACTCGGTGGAGACTTTGTCGTTCCTGTTGCGACAATGTTGTCCACTAGAAGAATGTTGCTGACTATGGCGGTGCTGGTGTGTATCAGTTGGTGTTTGACCGTGGCGTTATCCCAGACGGGGGTTTCCCAGCCTACGACCAGCCCTCCGGTGGCCAGATCGATGCCCACCGGGAGGGTGGTCTCCTCCTCCGCCTCCAGAGCCTTGCCCACCGTCTCCTGGGGGTGGTAGCCCGCGTTCTGCGCCAGTGTCTTTGGAATGACGAGGATGGCGTCGGCGAAAGCGCGGAAGCCCAGCCTGGCCGCGCCCTTCACCTTGGGCTGGGCGTGGTTGGCCAGCCAGTTACCAATGCGTATCTCCACCGCCCCCGCCCCGGGCATGGCACACCCGTCCTCCAAGGTGTTCTTCACCGCCAACATGCCGCACCGCACGGCTTCGCGGAGCTGGCTGGTGGTGTGCTGGTTGGGGCCTCTGATCACCACCGTGACAGAGTGTGGGTTGCGGCATCCTTCGATGAAGGTGTACGTGCGCTCCCCCACGGTCTGCTGGTACACCAGGCCGGCATGGCCCAGGATGTCCGCGGTCAGGTCCAACACGGAGCTCACCGTCTGTCCACCGCAGGCCAGGGGCAACCTCTCCATGTCGCTCCTCTTGGTTCTCCTCAGAGCCACCACACCTTCCCTGGCAAGCGCCTCCAGTGCCAATGGGTCAATACCCTTCTGGTTGACCACCACAAAGCCCTTGCCCGAAGGGCCACACACCTCCCTCTTCAGCGTAAGGATCTTGTCCACCCTCTCTTGGACAGTGCGTCTCTCTGCCTTCTCGAAGCTCTCCCGCTCCTCCACGTCCTTGTAGAAGCAGCTGGCTTTGTCCCTCGGCCTCACGAGCTCCAACGCCACGTTGAGGCCCAGGATGAAGGCGTCCTCCACCCGCCTACTCATGCCAGGGTGACGGGCTCCGTGCTCCAGCACCAGCCCCTTGACCAGCGCTGTGTCCAACTCCTGCCTCATCTCCACCAGTCCCACCAGCCTCAGGTCCACGGGCTCCCTCCGGCGAGAGATGGCCATCACGGCCTCCACCACCAGCTCGGTCAGACCCTCGGCCAGCAATGGGCAGAGCTTGGTGCCAAGGGAGGTGCGTGCCACCTTCCTCATGATGGAGTTCTCCTGGTCCTCCCACAACTCATCCAGGCAACTGATGGCCTCCTCCTTGGCTGCCTCCAGCCCCTCCACTATGAGCCTTGGGTGGACACCCTCCGAGACGTGGAGCTCGGCCCGCCTCAGCATCTCGCCCACCAGCAGCACCACGGAGATGACGCCATCGCCCGCGGTGTCTCCCATGGCCACCGCCGCCTGGGCAACGAGGGAGGCGGTGGGATGTTGCAGCCGCATCTCCTGCAGGATGACCCCTCCACTCTTGGACATCCTCACCTCACCGGCCTCCGACACCAGCATCTTCACCGTGCCCCGCGGTCCCAGGCTGCCCTTCAGCAGCTCCTGCAAAGCTCTGGCCACCGTGACGTTGATGCCCAGAGCCTCTTCCGCCGCTCGTCTCTGCCACATCGCCATGGCTTCAGCACGGTGTCACTGACCCGTCACTTTGCCTGTGGCCAAGGCCAGGAGCTGGGGGAGTCATAGAGTCACAGAGACATAGGGTCATAGTGATAGAGACATAGTCATAGAGTCCTAGCATCATAGTTATTGATATACTTATAGAGTCACAGACTCACAGAGTTACAGTCATAGATTCATATAGCATGACCATGCTTCTGCCCAACTTGCCCACACCGAGCAACATGTCCCATCTACACTAGTCCCACCTGCCGACGTTTGGCCCATATCCCTCTAAACCTGTCCTATCCATGTAGCTGTCTAATTGTTTCTTAAACTTTGTGATAGTACCTACCTTAACTACCACCTCCGGCAGCTCGTTCCATACACCCGTCACCCTTCGTGTGAAAAAGTTACCCCTCGTGTTCCTATTAAACCTTTACCCCTTCACCTTAAACCTCTGGTTCTCAATTCCCCTACTCTGGGCAAGAGACTCTGTGCGTTTACCCGACCTATTCCTCTGATGATTTTGAACGTCTCAATAAGATCTCCCCTCATCTTCCTGCACTCCAAGGTATAAGGGCCTAGCCTGCTCAACCTCTCCCTGTAGTTCAGGCCCTCTAGTCCTGGCAACATCCTCGTAAATCATCTCTGCGCCTTTTCCAGCTTGACAATATCTTTTCTATAACATCTATAACACATTAGTCTAAATGCGGCCTCACCAACACGTGAGACCAGGTGCCGAGACACGCATCTCTCTCTCATCTGCTACTAGCCCTGTTTTAGTTCTGGCCTTTTCCTACCTCCTGTCTCCCCTTCTTCTTTCAACCTGATGATGGGTTCCATCCTGAAACATCACCTCTTCGTTTTCTCCAGAGGTGCTGCCTGACCTGCTGAGCAACCAGCACTTTGTGTCTATCTTCGATATAAACCAGCATCAGCACAACCTTTCCCTCAATGTCAGTAAGACAAAGGAGATGGTGATCGCCTTCAGGAAGCGAAGCGGTGCACATATCTTGGTTTGCATTGACGGTGTCGATGTAGAGATGGTTGCAAGCTTCAACTTGCCAGGTGTAAATATCACCAGCAACTTGTCCTGGATCACCCACATCAAAGCAATGGCCGAGAAAGCACAAACAATAATAAACTAAAGGTCCTGTCCTACAAGCATGCAACTCTATGCGATTAGCGCGACCTAATGTGGTCGCTTGAGCCGTCCGGCGTCGCGGGGCCGGTGCCACTTCGATCGCTGGAGCCGTGCGGAATTGTGCGGAGTTCGTCCCGAGTTCGTCCCAACACCGCGCAGGGCTCCGAAAAACTGACTATGTCCAAAAATTCCGCGCGGCAACGGCTTGTCGGCTCGCAGCCGCCTCGACATTTACACACCGCCCCGACATCGTGCCTCTGTGAACCTATCTGTAGGTGCCTCCGTGACCCTCTATGTGTGTGGCTCCGTGGCCCTCTGTGTGTGTGTGCCTCTGTGCCCCTCTCTGTGTGCTCCTCTCTGTCCTGGCGAACTTACCTTAGACTTCGCTCCATGTTCGCCTCACTTTGCACCGCGTTGCGCCACTCACCCGACCTCCACGCGGCCCCTACTGCCGGTTTGGTTGCGATTGCCGCATGCAGGCGCATGCTGGTGGGAACGGCCCTGTACAGGGGATCACCCGACCTCCGCACGGCCCCCGCTTCTAGTTTGATCGCGTTCATCGCATGCTTGTAGGACAGACCCTTAAGCTAAACTAAAAGTAAACTCAAGTTGGGGACTCCCACTAAATAGTTAGGAGGAAGGTTGTAGTCAGGGGAAATTTAGTTAGTTTAGAAGAAAGTACAGGACGATAGTGAAGGTTTAGTTTAGTTTAGTTAGTTTAGTATTTTGTCACGTGTACCGAGGTAGAGTGAAAAGCGTTTGTTGCTTGCTAACCAGTCAGCAGAAAGACAAAACATGATTACAATGCAGCCATCCACAGTGTACAGATACATGATATGGCAATAACATTTGGTGCAAGATAAAGCCAGCAGAGTCCGATCAAGGATAGTCCGAGGGTCATCAAAGAGGTAGATACTAGTTCAGGACTGCTCTCTATTGTGCTAGGCTGATTTAGTTGCCCGATGACAGCGGGAAAGAAACTGTTCCTGTATCTTGAGGTGTGCTTTTTCACTCTTCTATATAAACTAAAATAAAATAAAATAAACTTCTCCCGTCCAGTCCCGCGCAGTGTGAGCAAAGCCAGCTACATACAGAGCACTATCATCTTCTTATCTTGTCTCCTTGCACCAAAAACAATTTGTAATATTTTGCAGTTGCTTTGCCGGTGTACTCACTTGCTGCAATCCTGCCACAGCAGCAGCTCAAACTGTGCAACACAAGGAAGTAGTCTCAATGATGACTCACACCCTCACAAGCAGGATATCGAGCATTGTCGCTGGCAACAGCACTCATGGAGGCCGGGAATATGAATCAGAAGCAGAACATGCCACAAACACTCAGCGCATCAGGCAGCATGGTATCAGTTGATTTTGGTCACCTGTGCCAAGATGCAGTGAAAAAGGACCGGTCTCACCCTGGTCACTCCTCCCTCTTCTCCCCTCTCCTGTCCAGCAAGAGGTACTGCAGTTAGAAGACGCTCACCTCCAGATTTACCTACCTAATCTAATCGTGGTCTTGTACACCTGTATAATCAAGGACATCTCACCCTTTTCTCCCCCTCTCCCATCAGGCAACAGGTGCAGAAGTTTGAAAACACACACCTCCAGATTCAGGGACAGTTTCTCCCCAGCTGTCATCAGGCATCTGAAACATCAACTTCTTATTGAGTCCACATCACAAGATTAGAAATTGTTCAGCCGAAGCTGAACACACTTCTCGGCATCTGCATACAATGGTGTCTGTCTTGCGCTTCTTGTGCTTCTTGTGCGTGGTGGTGGAAAGATTGGTGGAAACAGGGCCGCAACGTCAACGCTCTTTCCTTGACCCCCCACTCACCAACTAAAGTGCAGTCATGACCTCCCATCTACCTCGTTGGAGACCTTTGAACTATCTGTAATCAAACTTTATTGGACTTCAATGTTATGTCTTGTACTAAATGCTGTAGCCTTTATCCTTTATCTGTGCACTGTGCACGGGTGGATTGTAATCATTCGTAGACTTTTCTTTGAATGGGTAGCACACAAACAAAAGGTTTTCATTGTACATTGGTACACATGACAATAATAAAATAAACTAATCTAAACTATCCAGGCAAATCATACCGTACATGGGTACATTCAAGCCATGCACAAGTACAACAGGTAGTGCAAAAAGTAAAACGCAAAATATTTTAAGTTTAGTTCAGTTTAGTTTACAGATACAGCTCTTCATCCCACTGAGTCTGCGCTGACCAGCGATCCCCATAGACTAGCACTATCCTACACACTAGGGACAATTTATAATTTTACCAAAACTAATTAAACTACAAATCTGTACATCTTTGGAGTGTGGGAGGAAACCAGGTCACGGGGAGAACTTACAAACTCCGTACAGACAGTGCTCGTGGTCAGGATCGAACCCCGTCTCTGGCACTGTAAGGCAGCAACTCCACTGCTGTGCCACTGTGCTGTCCTGGTAACATACAGTGCTACAGGATTATAGTTACAAACTAGACTAAGTGGGACCCGTTGGGTTCCAGCATCACACGGGAGGGCTGGTCCCCCAACACAATATTCCACCTCTCCACCAATTCCAATATTGGTGGCCAGTGGGGGGGGGCTGTCTGGAGCGCTAGTATGGGTATTGTGTGCTGAAAGGACTGGTTTCCAGAGGGCTAGTATGGACATTGAGGGTTAAATGGATTCTTGGGGTGACAACTCAGTCACTCAAGCCTGATGTGCTGGCAGTTGACTCACAGCTGGTGGGCGAGCAGTTGACTCACGGCTATTCCTTGAAATTCCATTTCAAGCAGGGGGCAAGGCCACCAAATTCAAATGCAGTTTCCTACCATTTCAAGCAGGGTGCAAGACCACCAAATTCAAGTGCAGTTTCTTACCACTTCAAGCAGGGTGCAAGGCCACCAAATTCAATTGCAGTTTCATACCATTTCAAGCAGTGTGCAAGGCCACCAAATTCAGGTACAGTTTCATGCTACTTCAAGCAGGGTGCAAGGCCACCAAACTCGTGCAGTTTCCTACCACTTCAAGCAGGGTGCAAGGCCACCAAACTCAAGTGCAGTTTCCTACCACTTCAAGCAGGGTGCAGGGCCACCAAACGCAAGTGCAGTTTCATGCCACTTCAAGCAGGGAGCAAGGCCACAAAATTCAAGTGTAGTTTCTTACCACTTCAAGCAGGGTGCAAGGCCACCAAATTAATTTACAGTTTGATACCACTTCAAATGGGTGCAAGGCCACCAGACTCAAGTGCAGTTTCCTACCACTTCAAGCAGGGTGCAGGGCTACCAAAAGCAAGTGCAGTTTCATGCCACTTCAAGCAGGGTGCAAGGCCACCAAATGCTAGTGCAGTTTCATACCATTTCATGCAGGGTGCAAGGCCACCACATTCAAATGCAGTTTCATACCACTTCAAGCAGGGTGCAAGACAACCAAATTGGATGCAGTTTTATACCATTTCAAGCAGGATGCAAGGCCACCAAATTCAAGTGCAGTTTCATACCATTTCATGCAGGGTGCAAGGCCACCACATTCAAATGCAGTTTCATACCATTTCAAGCAGGGTGAAATCACCATAAAACCACACAATACACCACATAAACACCACACTCACAGTTCAGTTGACATTCAGTGTGTTCAGTTGACTCACAGCTCAGGCAGAGTCGTGACCTCTCCCTCCCCCATCTGAGCCATACCCACACTTCCGGGTTTTATAATCCCTCCCCCCTCCCGCCGGAAGGGGTATGGCCTTCATGGCGTGATTGACAGAGAGAGATTCTCCACATTTTTTTTAACACTTTTATTTTTCATTGATGGGAAGAATCCTCTGCACCTCATGAGCGGCCTAAGATGGCCAAAAATCACAGCCGTAAGTGGTAGCGTTTTATCCAAAATCAATATATAGTACAATCAATATACAGTTGTCAAGTTACCACCACCAACAACCATTTGCACTGCAGCATTTCAAAGCAGTTACCACCACCAACAACCATTTGCAGTGCAGCATTTCACAGCAGTTACCACCACCAACAACCATTTGCAGTGCAGCATTTCAAAGCAGTTACCACCACCAACAACCATTTTCAGTGCAGCATTTCAAAGCAACCACATTTTCATTTTCAAACCACATTAAGGGCACTCACAGTTGAGTAGACATATGTTCAGTGTTATTCACAGCTCAGAGAGATGTGACCCTCTCGCTTCCTCCATCTTGCAGAGACTGAGTGAGGCACAACACTTCCGGGTTTTATAGTCCCTCCCCTCTCTCACCAGCAGGGGCAGCAGAGAGAATGTCAACATTTTTAAACATTAATAACTCTTTTATTTTTCATTGATGGGAAAAATCTTCTTGTTCTGCGCAGCGGAGCAGGACTCTTGAGTAAGATGGCCAAAAAAATCACAGCCGTAAGTGGCAGCATTTTTTCAAAAATCATGAAACAGAAAAACTGGAAGTGGTCAAGATCTTACTTTTAGTAATATAGATTACAGAGAAAGTGTAGACAAAAGGGCAGCACAGGAATGCATCTGGTGGAGCTGCTGCCTCACAGCGCCTGAGAACCAGGTTCAATCCTGGTCTTGAGTGCTGTCTATACAGAATTTGTACGTTTTCCCTGAGAACCTCTTGAGTTTTTTCCAGGTGCTCAGGGTTCATCCCAAAGACGTGCGGGTTTGTAGGTTACTTGGCCCTCTGTAAATTGCTCGTGCAGTAGTCAAAGGCCTAGATAAAGGGGATGTGGAGAGGATGTTCCCATTAGTGGGAGAGTCTAGGACTAGAGGCCACAGGCTCAGAATAAAAGGACGTACTTTAAGATAGGAAGGGTGGTGAATCTGTGGAATTATGTTCTTGATTAGTAAGGGTGTCAGGGGTTACAGGGAGAAGGCAGAAGAATGGGGTTGAGATTGAATGGTGGAGTAGAATTGATAAACAATAAACATTAGACCTTAGGTGCAGGAGTAGGCCTTACGTCCCTTCGAGCCAGCACCACCATGCAATGTGATTATGGCTGATCATCCACAATCAGTACCCCGTTCCTGCCTTCTCCCCATATCCCCTGACTCCACTATCTTTAAGAGCCCTATCTAGCTCTCTCTTGAAAGTATCCAGAGAACCTGCCTCCACCGCCCTCTGAGGCACAGAATTCCACAGACTAACAAGTCTCTGTGAGAAAGTGTTTCCTCGTCTCCGTTCTAAATGGCCTACCCCTTATTCTTAAACTGTGGCCCCTGGTTCTGGACTCCCCCAACATCGGGAACATGTTTCCTGCCTCTAGCGTGTCCAAACCCTTAACAATCGTATATGTTTCAATAAGATTCCCTCTCATCCTTCTAAACTCCAGAGTGTACAAGCCCAGCCGCTGGGCCAAACTGGGCCAATGGGCCAAAGGGCCAAACAGCCTAATTCTGCTCCTAGAACTAATGAACATAACTCTTCTGAACTGTAAGAATATTTCTGCCACTTGCTGTTTCTAAACTGAACTTACTTAATATTTGAAACAAAAATCCTTTCTCTACCCCACCGTTATTATCTGGGCAAACTGCTCATTTTCTATTTTACTTGTGCATTTTAAAGTATCCAGGAATATTTAATTCCCAGTGCTTACTGGATTTATTTCTATTTTGCCACTAATTCATCCATTAGTCTTGTTCCCAATGCCACATGTTCATATAGGAGCTTCTTCAACTGTGTCATATTACGGTTTTCCCGGCCCAGGTTTGAATTGGAAGTATACTTTTATTTGAGACGTTCTGTCCATTCCTGCCAGACTCTGGTTATTCTGATTGATTGGTTGAATACGTTATTGTCCCATGTGACAAGTCACAGTGAAATTCTTTGCTTGCGTACCCAAGGTATGCAAATGGTCTGCACGTAAAGGACGCTGACAACATTGCAAAGTACCCCCGTGTCGGGTCCATCCTCGGAAATCTTCTCTGCACCCTTTCAAGCTTTCCAGTTGATGGAAAAAATCAACTTTCTCAGACAGGGCTGTTAAATTTGAGGCAGATTGTTCATAGGTGATCAATCAGCAACTCTTCACGCAGCGCTCTGGGCAGGGACCCTCTCTGGGGGAAACAGACTCAAATGTTGATGACTTCATCCTGTTCCCGTGGTCTCAGGGAATGAACAGTTGCTATTCATTCTCCAGTTCCCGTTTGAGTAGGGAAGCAATTGTTACCCTTCACTATCGTCCTGTACTTTCTCCTTAACTAACTAACCTTGCCCTCACCACCACCTAACCAGATCTTCTTTGCACACACATGAGCAGAATGGCACATTTCTCTAAATAACATTTTAATTTATTGTAATAATTTGCACACTTAAACGCATAACAAAACCGGAGCTGAAATGGCGCAGTGCTGGAAGATGTGCTCGATGGTGGCAGCTAGTGGCTGAAGCTGTTAACTGCTCGCAGGCCTAAACCTCAAGCTGTTACGTCCAGACAAGGAACTGCAGATGCTGGTTTATAAAAGAAGACTCAAAGTGCTGGAGTAACTCAGCGGGTCATCTTGTACTAAACGTTATTCCCTTTATCCTGTGTCTGTACACTGTGCACGGCTTGATAGTAATCAGGTATAGTCTTTCAGTGACTGGATAGCACACAAGGATAAAGCTTTTCACTGTACCTCAGTACACATGACAATAATTAAACTAAACTAATCCTCTGGAGAACATCAATAGGAGACATTTTGGGTCAGGACCCTTCTTCAGACTGATTGTGGGGGAGAAGAAAGCTAGAAGGGAGGAAGAACAGGTCAAAGGTGGACACAAATTATGGAGTAACTCAGCGGGTCAGGCAGCTTCCCTGGAGAGAAGGAATGTGTGGTGTTTCGGGTCCAGACCCTTCTTCAGACTGATGTCAGTGGAGTCGGCGGGACAGAGATAGAATGTAGTCGGAGACAGTAAGGCTGGTGGGAGAACTGGGAAGGGGGAAGGGATG
Source organism: Raja brachyura (assembly GCA_963514005.1). The sequence goes on along the minus strand of OY740784.1, from coordinate 28,384,793 downwards.
GAGAAAGAGAGGGAAAGCAAGTTAGAGAAGTCAATGTTCATACCGCTGGGGTGTAAACTACCCAAGCAAAATATGAGGTGCGGTTCCTCCAATTTGCTCCGGGCCTCACTCTTATCAATGGAGGAGGCCCAGGACAGAGAGATCAGATTGGGAATGGGAGGGCAAAGGGGGAGTTAAAGTGCTGAGCAACTGGGAGATCAGGTTGGTTAAGGCAGACTGAGCGGAGGTGTTCAGCGAAATGATCGCCAAGCCTGCGCTTGGTCTCGTCGATGTAGAGAAGTCGACACTTGGAACAGCGGATACAGTAGATGAGGTTGGAGAAGGTGCAAGTGAACCTCTGCCTCATCTAGTAAGATTGTTGGGGTCCTTGGATGGAGTCGAGGGGGAGATAAAGGGACAGGTGTTGCATCTCCTGCGGTTGCAGGGGAAAGTACCTGGGGAGGGGGTGGTTTGGGTGGGAAGGGACGAGTTGACCAGGGAGTTGCGGAGGGAACGGTCTCCGCGGAAAGCAGAAAGGTGTGGAGATGGGAAGATGTGGCCAGTAGTGGGATCCCGTTGGAGGTGGTGAAAATGTTGGAGAATTGTATGCTGTATGAGACGGCTGATGGGGTGGAAGGCGAGGACAAGGGAGACTCTGCCCTTGTAACGAATGGGAGGAGGGGGAGCAAGAGTGGAGCTGCGGGATATCGCGGAGACTCTAGTGAGCGCCTCATCTATAATGGGAGAGGGAAACCCCAGTTTCCTAAAGAATGAGGACATCTCCGATGACCTGGTAGGATTTGAGGGGCAGGTAAGAGGTTGACAAAATGTTTAGGATGGAACTGCAGATGCTGGTCTGAACCGAAGATAGACACAAAATGCTGGAGTAACTCAGAGGGACAAGCAGCATCTCTGGGGAGAAGGAATGTGTGACGTTTCGGATCGAGGTCCTTCTTCAGACTCAAGAAGGGTCTCAACATGAAACGTCACCCATTTCTTCTCTCCAGAGATGCTGCCTGTCCCTCTGAGTTACACCAGCATTTTGTACATATCTTTGGTTATAGGTTGATACCGATGACAAAGGCCAGAGATTGAAAGACAGACTGTGTGAGAGATAGGGATTGAAGAGTTGCAAATTGTGAAGCTGTTTTGGACTGACACGTTAAAGCGGAAACCCTGATTACAGATAGGCACAAAATCCTGGAGTAACTCAATGGGTCAGGCAGCATCTCCAGAAAAAAATGGAATAGATGATGTTTCGGCTCAGACCCCTTCTTCAAGTACACTAATCACAGTCCAGGCCATGTTTCATTTAACGGAACCTTCATAGAGATAGTTAGATGGGAATTTTCAAAGGGTGATGTGACAGACCTGAAGTGTTCAATAGTATAATTGTTTTATGTGGAGTGGCGAGGAAGCTTTAATCGATTTCCCTAATTTCAAGTAACTCCTACATTCCCTCTCCACCCCCCCCCCCCCTCCCCCACCCTAGTCGTCCTACTAGTTCCACTGTTCACATCCTTGTATCACACCATCCCCAGCCAACAATGGGCCATTGTGGACTCTACCATTCCTGGGGTTATCTGTTGCTGGCTCTGATTTGTTCTGGCCTTTACTGAACTCCAGTTTACCCCCCCCCCCCCCGCCAACCTGGTCTTTCAGTCCGAAGAAGGGTTCTGGAAGGGTTCTGAAGAAAGGTTGGGAGGGATACGAGCCAAACACACGCAAATGGGGCCAGCTCACCTATAAAGGTGGGTCAGCATGGATGAGCTGGGCCAAAGGGTCTGTTTCTGTGCCACATAACTTGAGCAATACCTGCCAAAGTGTACCTCAATCATTGATCTCGTCACTTCCAAATGTGATCCATTCAGGTAACAAATAACCAAGACTGTCCCTGTAGGTTTCCAAAGGCAGTAAATGTGTCATACTGGACAAACTGTGCAGTGTCCCTGTCTCAGTAGTGTGTGTGCTCCACTATTCAAACAGTGTCCCCGTCTCAGTAGTGCGTGTGCTGCACTATTCAGTGTAGTGCATCACTGCTTCAATAGGACATTGTTAAATTCATCCACAGCTTTCATTCCCATTGTAAGGGGCTTTGATATTTTCTGCTGCAAGATCCTCGTTTTCATGGTACTGATTAAATACTTTGACATACTTTGTGTTCAATAGAAAATGGTGGAATCAAGAACCAGAGGACATAGGTTTAAGGTGAGGGGGGTGAGAGAGATTTAATAGGAGCCAGAAGGGTATCTTTTTCATGCAAATGGTGGGTGTATGGAATGAGTTGCCGGAGGAGATACTTGTAGCAGGTACTATCGCAACTTTTACAAAACATTTGTTCAGGTACATGGTTAGGACAGGGTTAGAGGAATAGGGGTCAAACGCAATCAAATGGGACTAGTGTAGATGGGACATGTTGGTCAGCGTGGGCAAGTTGGGCAGGAGGGCCTGTTTCCACGTCGTGCGACTCTAGGTTACATTTTGGACATAGGGATCTTTTCTTAACCTTCTCAACTTCTTTCTTTTCCATCTTGAATCATAATGTACCGCTGAGAAGAACGGTGTCCAAAAGAGTGAGAGATTTGAACTGCTACAAAAACATAAATCTGTTTATTAATGAACAATCAAATTAGATTTTATTTCAATTGTTTGTCACATTTTCAGTAAACCTGGTAAAACCCTGACACAAGATGATTCTCTTAAAAACTAGGATTTATTGTTAAAGTAGTCTGGAAATCCTTGTTTGCGTAGTTGACCTTGAAGGAAAAAAACTCCTGCAGTGAACAGAATGAAAATAAGGTGCAAAAATGGTTTGGCTTCAAACTATGTTCGTGAAGGTGGGGGGGGGGGGGGGGGGGGGGGGGGGTGACGGCGGCGACAATTTGCAATAAGCTGGAATTTATCTTCTAGTGGGAATCGATCAGTCAATAACAAATCAGGAGGGTAGTTCAGATCCAGCGCAATATTCATTACCATGCAGTAAGCTCACTGCCTCTCATCTCTTTCTTCACTGTCTTCCGTAGTTTTTGGCCTCTTCAGCATTAACACATACAATGACTTGGCAATACGTTTGCTGAATACCCAGGTTTGCGATCTCCTTCTCTTTAGTTTAGTGATACAGCATGCAAACAGGCCCCTTTGGTCCAGTGCTGACCATTGCACACCCATTCACAATAGCTCTGTGTTATCCCACTCTCTCAATCCACTCCCTACACACTAGAGGGCAATTTACAGAAGCCAATTAACCTACAAACTCACACGTCCAGAACCAGGGGTCACAGTTTAAGAATAAGGGGTAGGCCATTTAGGACTGAGATGAGGAAAAACCTTTTCACCCAGAGAGTTGCGAATGTGGAATTTTCTGCCACAGAAGGCAGTGGAGGCCAATTCACTGGATGTTTTCAAGAGAGAGTTAGATTTAGCTCTTAGGGCTAACAGAAGCAAGGGATATGGGGAGAAGGCAGGAAAGAGGGTACTGGCGGTGCTGGATCAAAGGGCCGAATGGCCTACTCCTGCACCTATTTTCGGTTTCTTCGGAGTGTGGGAAGAAAGCGGAGCACCCAGAGGAAAATCACGCGGTCACAAGGAGAACATGCAAACTCCACACTGACACCCAGGATTTCCTCCCACACGCCAAAGACGTGCAGGTTTGTAGGGTAATTGGCTTCTGTAACTTGTCGCTAGTGTGTAGGATAGCGCTAGTGTACAGGGTGATCGCCGTTCGGTGCGGACTCGGTGGGCCGAAGGGCCTGTTTACGTGCTGTAACTCTATTGCCCACAGTGGGGGGGGGATAGGTCTGATGGGAAGAATCATAGACCTGATGGGCCAAGTGGTCGCCCAGGTTGTAAAAAAACATATGAAAAGATATTAAATATTTAAGGATTCTTCAGATTTCTAGGTTATTGCAGCACCACATGACATCCTTAGCATAAATGTCCTGCCGTTGGCTGGAACTCGGCAGGCCGGGCAAATCACTAATTTTAAGCCCTTTTACAATTTTATGTTCACCAACAAACTGCCCAAGCCCCACTCCCCCCACCTCCCCCCCCTCCCCCCAACTTCACCCACCCTACCATGTTAAAATTACTCTTTCCCGTGAGAAGAAATCGATCGCCAGTCTCTGGTGCTAAAAACGTGCAGGTTAGACGGAGCTAAATGTGTAGGAGTGTGGGGCTTCCAGCCGACTCATGCCACCAAGCAAGGATGAACCTCTTCCCCATGTGATGGCCAATTAAACTAGTACAACCCTTATTACAGAAGTCGCCGGAGTCCGCAGGCTTGATTGACAGCGGCCGACCCATTAACCGGTCCATAGATTGCCCTCGGCAGCCGCCCGTCACCAGTGTGTTAGTTGGACGGTGGTTTCACTACCGACGCCATCGTCTTTATTTGGACCGGGAGTCGATCCCTTCCTCCGTGCTGTCATCCCGCTCGTAGGCCACCGTCTCCAGTTCCCGGGCAATCTGTTGTGCCAACTGGGGAGTGCCGGCTGCAACCACCCGACGGGACATGAGGTCCAGAGGTCCACCTGCAAGCAGGAGAGAGAGAGTGAGAGAGAGAAACACACAGCTGAGGGAAGCTCAGCCACCCAGCGGCCTGCACCCAGCACCGGCAGGTCCTTGTGTAATAAAAACAAACTGCACATGCTGGTTTACACCAAAGATAGTCACAGGACGCTGGAGTGTCTCAGCGGGTCAGGCAACATCTCTGGAGGACATGAATAGGAAACGTTTCGGGTCGGGACCCGAGACAGATCATAAAAGGGGTCGAAAAGCAGAAAAAGAGGGTGACAAAATCTATAAGATGGACACAACATACTGGAGTAACTCAATGGGTCAGGTAGCACCTCTGGAGGAACATAGGTGACATTTCGGGTCAGAACCCTTCCTTGCGTTCCAATCCGAAACGTCACCCATTCCTTTTCTCCAAAGATGCTGCCTGACCCTCTGAGTTATTCCAGCATTTTGTGTCTAACTTCAGTGTAAACCTGCATCTGCAGTTCCTTCCTATAGAAGTGATAGGTGGATACAGGTGAAGGTGGGAGGGGGTTGGTTGGCAGATGGGTGTACAAGGGCCAGAGATCAATAGAAGATAAAAGGGTGTCAGGTAAGGAGAGAAGAGGAATGAATCATAAAGCCAGGTGAGTGATACAGGTGGAAGGGGAGAGGTGTGGGGGGGGGGGGGGGGGGGGGAGATTGGGGGGAAGGATGGATGGGAAAGCCTGGATACAGTGGATGTGGAGAAGATATTTCCACTAGTGGGAGTGTCGAGGACCTGAGGCCATATCCTCAGAATAAAAGGGTGTATCTTTAGAAAGGAGATGAGGAGGATTTTCTTTAGTTGGAGGCTGATGAATCTGTGGAATTCATTGCCACAGGCGGCTGTGGAGGCCAAGTCAATAAATATGTATAAGGCGGAGATTGACAGATTCTTGATTAGTACCGGTGTCAGGGGGTTTGGGGAGGAGAGTGGGGTTGAGAAGGAAAGATAGATCAGCCATAATTGACTGGCGGAGTAGGCTTGATGGGCCGAATGGTCTAATTCTATTCCTAGAACTTTCGAACTGGGAGGTGGTATAGGAAAGCGAGCGGGGAGGGGGTGGGTGTTGATTAAAATAGGAGTATTTAGTTGCCAGCAATTCCTACCTGCTGTGTCGATCAGGATGCCGCCAGCCTCTCTGACTATCACTGCAGCAGCTGCCATATCCCAGCAGTGTAGGCCAAACTGGTAGAAGGCCTCCACATCCCCCGTGGCAACGTGGCACAGGTCGAGAGCAGCACTTCCTATGATCCTGATCCTGGAGGAAGTAACGGAGTAAAATCACTCAAGGTCCAGGGATCCTGGAGCCGTCCGGGATTGAGCCGACCACCTCGACGACATCCCATCCACCATCCCAACGTCTCAATCCTTGCACGGTGCACCATATGCACTTAGTTTAGTCTAGAGATAAAGCACGGAAACAGACACTTCGGCTCGCTGAGTCTGCGCCGACCAGCGATCACACGGTTGACTAGCACTACCCGACACACTAGGGACAATTTACAATTTTTACCGAAGACAATTGACCTACAAAACCTGTTCGTCTTTGGAATGTGGGGTTGATTAGTACGGGTGTCAGGGGTTATGGGGTTGAGAGGGAAAGATAGATCAGCCATGATTGAATGGCAGAATAGACTTGATGGGCCGAATGGCCTAATTCTGCTCCTAGAAGTTATGAACATAAACCTATGAACCCGGAGCACCCATGGAAAACCCATGCGGTCACAGGGAGAATGTACAGACTATGTACAGACAGCACCCGTAGTCAGGATCGAACCCGGGTCTCTGATGCCGTAAGGCAGCAACTCTACTGCTGTGCCACTATCGTTACTCACCTTAACTATTTCAATGGCATCTCCCAAACCCACAGCCTCTATCGCCAAGAACAAGCTCGTGGGTATATGCAAGCATTGCCACTTTCAAAGGTCATGCCATCCTAAAGCTTAACACAAAGTGCTAGAGTAACTCAGCGGGTCAGGCAGCAGCTGGTGGGGGAATGTACAGGCCATGTTACAGATCGGGATCCTGCAGACTGATTGCAGGGGGGGGGGGGAGAGAAAGCTGGAAGAGAGGTGGAGGCAGAACAAAGCCAGGCAAGTGATAAGTGGAGAAAGAAAGCTCTGCAGATGCTGGTTAATACACAAGAGGACACAAAGTGCTGGAGTGACATACGATGAGCGTTTAACGGCCCTGGGCCTCCACTCGCTGGAATTGAGCAGGGACCGCATCGAAACTTACCAAATAGTGAAAGTCCTGGACAGAGTGGATGTGGAGAGGATGTTTCCACTAGTGGGAGAGTCTAGGATCAGAGGCCACAGCCTCAGAATAAAAGGACGCACCTTTAGAAAGGAGATGAGGAGGAATTTCTTTAGTCAGAGGGTGGTGAATCTGTGGAATTCTTTGTCACAGAAGGCTGTGGAGGCCAAATCAATGGGCATTTTTAAGGTGGAGATTGATAGATTCTTGATTAGTATGGGTGTTAAGGTTTATGGGGAGAAGGCAGGAGAATGGAATTGAGAGGGAAAGGCAGATCAGTCATGAATGAATAGTGGGTAGACTTGATGGGCTGAAAGCCGTACTTCTGCTCCTATGACATGGATTAACTCAGCGGGTCAGGTAGCATCTCTGATGTACATGAATATGTGATCTTTCAGGTTGAGACCCTTTTTTAAACCAGTTCGGTGGATACAGATGAGGGGAGGATTTGCTCGGTAGATGGGTGGTCGAAGGATAGAGATGAAAAGGACGGACAAGGGAGTCAGATAATGAGAGGAATGAAATGTAAAACCTGAGGGACAGGGGAGGAAAAAAAGGGTGGGGTGGGGGCAGATATGGTGCACACCAGGGAGGAGGTGGGGGTACAACGGAAAAAAGAGAGCAGGCACGGGGCAGTAGGCGGATTACTTAAACTTATCGAATTTAAGTCCCTGGAACTCCCAACCCACCAGCATCGTGATTCAAGGCAGAAGCCATCATCACTTCCTCAAGGAGTGATTGAGGACAGGAAATTAGTTTAGTTTAGCTTTGTTTATTATTGTCACGTGTATCAAGGTACAGTGAAAAGCTTTTTATTGTGCACCAGCCAGTCAGTGAAACGACTATTGTGATTACAATCAAGCTGTCCACAGTGTACAGGTATAGGATGAGGGGAATAACATTTTGTGTAAGATAAAGTCCAAAAAAGGCAGATTAAAGATAGCACAAAGGTCTCCAATTATGTAGATGGGAGATCAGGACTGCTCTCCAGTTGGGGAGAGGATGGTTCAGTTGCCTGATAACAGCTGGGAAGAAACTGTCACTGAATCTGGAGGTGTGCGTTTTCACACTCCTGTACCTCTTGCGTGATGGGAGAGGGGAGAAGAGGGAGTGACCGGGGTGAGACTGGTCCTTGATTATGCTGGTGGCCTTGCCGAGGCAGCGTGAGGTACAGATGGAGTAAATGGAAGGAAGGCAGACACAAAAGGCTGGAGTAACTCTGCGGGACCGGCAACATATCTGGAGAGAAAGAAAAGGTGACGTTTCGGGTCGAGACCCTTCTTCAGGCAGAGGTTTGCGTGATGGTCTGTGCGCTTTTAAAAATTAATGTCAGCATCATCCGTAAATAACTGTATATTCAGTCAACATGAATATTCAGTCTTTGATACTTTAATAATGGTATTAAAGTCGGGAAGCTTCAGTCACAGAAGGTTTCGACCAGCCCCGACTCAGAGACCGATCTCCCGGCGCTAGGGAGCTGAGATTCTCCCCCCCCCCCGCCGATGCAGGAGCTTGACCGCCCCGACAGGGAGGGCCCGATGCCGGCTACGGAAGCCAAGATCGGAAGGCTCGAGGCCCCCATTTGAACTTTTTTTAGCTTTCCATCACAGTGAGGAATGTGGAGGAGTCACTGTGGTGGATGTTCATGATAAAATGTACTTTGTGTGTCTTGTTGCTTTTTATTGGTATGACCGTATGGCAAATCAAATTCCTCGTATGGTGCAAAACATACTTGGCTAATAAAGTATGATTATGATTATTATGATTAGCAGAGTTTAGCCCTCCTTACCCATGTGCCTGTACTGAGATCAGCCTCTCCATATTGTTGAACAGCATCCTTACTGCCGTTGGTTCTCGATTTGACCCAAGTTCAGTTAAAATCAGAGCTTTCGATATGTCTGGAACATAAAACAACATTCAGTGCATCAACACCAGTCCCAATCAGCAGCAGAATTGGCTGCAATGTGCCCCAAGGTTTCCCCACACCACAGTCATGGAATCGTACAGTTGCCATTAGTTTTAGAGATATAGCGTGCAAACAGGCCCTTTGGCCCACCGAGTCCTCGCCGACCATTGATCACCCCGTGCACTAGTTCTCTGTTATCCCACTTTCCCATCCTACAACACGAGGGGCAACTTACAGAGGGCCAATTAACCTACAAACCCGCACATCTTTGGGATGTGGGAGGAAACCGGAGCACCATGTTAAGACCTCCAATCCCTGAGGGGGAGGAGGAAAGGAAATCAGTCACATTGCATCAGTCTGAAGAAGGGTTTTGGCCCGAAACGTTACCTATTTCCTTCGCTCCATAGATGATGCCTCACCCGCTGAGTTTCTCCAGCATTTTTGTCTACCTTCGATTTTCCAGCATCTGCAGTTCCTTCTTAAACACATTACTAATGTAATGGGTTTTGTTTCAACACAGAAGGTGACGAGAGCCTGGAACACATTGCCAGGGGGCGGTGGGGGAGGCAGATACGATAGTGGTGTTTAAGAGACTTTTAAAGTTAACGGACCTTGTTGTTTGGATGCTTGAAGTTTCTGTCCATTACAGAATGCTCCGTGACCTCTTCTGCCCGTGTACATCTTCTCCTTGACGCAGTTGTAGATGATGCCCAGCTCAAGCTGTCCATGTACAGCGGAGGGAAATGAACAAAAAACAGATACAAGGTGAACAGAATACAGAACACATCTAAGCCCAGATAAGACGGGAGAACAACTAGACTTCAACAGTATAGCATCCTAATCTGAAATTTATTTTACTCAGCTTTCATTGACAAAATAAATTGGCCTCATTTGCTTTTTGTCTATTTTGCAGAGCACTGTAAACCAATTCCATCAAAAAGTGATTGCATGGAACATAGAAAAATAGATGCAGGAGTACGCCAGTTGGCCCTTCGAGCCAGCACCGCCATTCAATATGATCATGGCTGATCATCAAAAATCAGTACCCCGTTCCTGCTTTTTCCCCATATTTTTCCGAGCTAAATCAAACTCTCTTGTAAACATCCAGCGAATTGGCCTCCACTGCCTTCTGTGGCAGAGAATTCCACAGATTCACAACTCTCTGGGTGAAAACATTTTTCCTTATCTCAGTCCTAAATGGCCGACCCGTTATTCTTAAACTATGACCCCCTGGTTCTGGACTCCCCCAACATCAGGAATATTTTTCCTACATCTAGCCTGTCCAATTCTTTAAGAATTTTATATGTTTCTATAAGATAACCTCTCATCCTTCTAAATTCCTGTGAATACAAGCCCAGTTGACCCATTCTATCATCATATGTCAGTCCCGCCATCCCAGGAATTAACCTGGTGACCCTACGCTGCACTCCCTCAATAGCAATAATGTCCTTCCTCAAATTAGGTGCACATAATACTCCAAGTGCAGTCTCACCAGGACCCTGTACAACTGCAGTAGGACCTCCTTGTTCCTAAAGTTAAATCCTCTCGCAATGAAGGCCAACATGCCATTAGCTTTCTTCATTGCCTGCTGTACCTGCATGCTTACTTTCAGTAACTGATGCACAAGGACATCCAGGTCTCATTGCACCTCCCCTTTTCCTAATCTGACACCATTCAGATAATAACCTGACTACCTGTTCTTGCCACCAAAATGAATAACCTCACATTTATCCACATTGTACTGCATCTGCCATCTCACCCAACCTATCCAAGTCACCCTGCAGCCTCATAGCATCCGTCTCGCACCTCACACTGCCATACAGCTTTGTGTCATCCGCAAATGTGGAGATGTTACCTTTAATTCCCTCATCTAAATCGTTAATATATATTGTAAATAACTGGGGTCCCAGCACCGAGCCTTGCGGCACCCCACTAGTCACAGCAAATAGTCCCCATGCAAATCTGAAGGGTCTCGAACCGAAACATCACCTATTCCTTTTCTCCAGAGATGCTGCCTGACCCGCTGAGTCACTCCAGTCTTTTGTGTCTGCCTTCCTTCCATTGACTCCAACTACACCTCAGCTTTTTGTGTCTATCTTCACATGCAAGACCTCATTGGTTTTACCCCAACAGTTAAGGAAAATCAAGCTGATTCTCCCCCACAGTTGCTGAGTACTCAGTTCTCACCAACGCTGCCTCCACAAGGCCAGTGAGATTCTCTTTTCAGACCACCTCGTGGAGTTATACCTGTGCTGTACCTCCACTGTATGAGTACAACCATCATCGCACGTTCTCAGTGAGGGAACTAATGGTTCAATAATTCTTTTACTATCACATGTACCGAGGGACAGTGAAATTCATTTTTTACATACAGATCAATAAGATTATTGCCATTCATAAGTACAATCCACAATTAAGGACTGAATGCATAGAAACAACCTCCAAGTCCACATGCAGGAGTTACCAGGTCACCTTAAAGTCATAGAGTCATACAGCATGGGAACAGGCCCTTCGGCCCAACTTGCCCATGCTAACGAATGTGCCCCATCTATACTAGTCCCACATGCCTGCATTTGGCCCATATACATCTAAACCTGTCCTATCCATGTACGTCCAAATGTTTCTTAAATGTTATGATAGTACCTGCCTTAACTACCTCCTCTGGCGGCTTGTTCCACGCACACACCACCCTCTGTGTGAAAAAGTTACCCCTCATGTTAATATTAAATCTTGCCCATCTCACCTCTAACACGTGTCCTCTGGCTTCCAATTCCCCTACTCTGGGCAAAAGACTTTTACCCGATCTATTCCTCTCATGATTTTGTACACCTCTATAAGATCACTCATCCTCCTGCGCTCCAAGGAATAGAGTCCTAGCCTGCCCAATCTCTCCCTGTCGCTTAGTTCTTTGAATCCTGGCAACATCCTGGTAAATCTTCTCTGAACCTTTTCAAAGCTTGACAACATGTTTCGTACAACATGATGACCAAAACGGAACACAATATTCTAAATGTGGCCTCATCATCTAACTGCAACATGACCTCCCAACTTCTATACTCAGTTTTTTTTATCATTTTCAAAGACCTAGCTGCAGCCGGCCATAAAGGCCTGTTGCAGCTGTCCTCTACCTTCACATGGTCCACCCTGTTTCGACGAATGCAATCAACCTGACGTGCACAATCAAGTAAGATCAAATAGAACAAGTTGCCTACAACTTTAGGCTGTGCATGCCATACGCAAGAAGAAGAAGAAGAAACAGCTGTTCCCTCAACCCAGATCGGTCTCTCCTGCCCCAGCCTTCAGCCTTCTATGAGAAATGAGTGTGAATTCTTTAAACATTGATTTGCATTTAGTGGTTGGGAGTGAACAGTAATATGACTTGGTGTTTCCATATCTATATCTATTTCAAAGTGTGGTCGTCCTAACATGGGATTAGCTTCATTTAGTGGTGACTGCGATCATAATCCACCGTGACCTGTTCAGCACTTTCTCGGCTACCTGTAGAGATTTCATCCAAACAAGACTCTGAACTCAACTGAAGAGGTCTACGGGTGTTGGCACTCCATCTGGTGAATAGATGGTGAAATGGAAATGTGGGTTTGCCCAGAACCCCATCACCTGGACCACTGAGAACAAAGGGGGTCCCAGTGGGGGAGGGGGGCGTGGGGGCCACTAAGATGAAGGGGACCCAGTGAGAGGGGGGGTTCACCTGTAGCCATGTGTGGTGGCAGACCAGGTTCAACACTGCGAGCGGAAGATAAAGCTGTTCGATTTACTTTTTGTACCTTTGTCAGCACCAGAAAACACGGCGACTCTTGTGTACTGCCTTGGTGAAGTCTGCTGTATGATTTCACTGGGTTGTTCATAAGTTATAGGAGCAGAATTAGGCCATTCGGCCCTTCAAGTCCAGTCCGCCATTCAATCATGCCTGATCTATCTTTTTAACCCCATTCTCCTGCCTTCTCCCCACAAGCCCTGACACTCTGTCAATCTCAGTCTTGAAAATACCCATTGACAGTCTCCACAGCCGTCTGTGGCAAAAGATTCCACAGATTCGCCACCCTGTGACTAAAGAAATACCTCCTCATCTCCTTTCTAAAGGTGCGTCCTTTTATTCTGGTCCTAGTCTCTCCCACTAATGGAAACATCCTCTCAACATCCACTCTATCCAGGCCTTTCACTATTCAGTAAGTTTCAACAAGGCCCCCCTCAACCTTCTAAACTCCAGTGAGTACAGGCCCAGTGCACTCAAACGCTAATTACATGTTAACCCAATCATTCCTGGGATCATTCTCGTAAACCTCCTCTGGACTCTCTCAAACACCAGCACATCCTCCTCAGATATGGCGCCCAAAACTGCTCACAATACTCCAAATATGGTCTGACCAGTGGCTTGTAAAGCCTCAGCATTATATCCCTGTGTAAAAAGGGATAACCTTGCCAAAAAAAAAAATTCCCTGTATCCAGGTACATGTGACAATAAAGCATAGTTGCATCATCAAATCTTTGAGCTGTCAGGTGCCCAGTTCATGCCACCAAAAGTTCTATTAACCACCTTACCCACGAGGGCCTGTGCAACTGCAGTCTTACCTTCCATCTTAGCTATCCCCTGTTCTCCTTGAGTAAACCCTTGTGTCTAGTGCCGGTGGCCTGCTGGTGGCTACCATCTCCGGCAGGTACATCCTTGTCTACTCTTCTGAATTGCTCTAGGAGCTGCCACTTAGGTCTTATTCTTTGCTGCACTCTTGCCCTCGGCCCCAATGGCCACAAATTCATGAAGGGCCTTTGCTCCTTCCCGTGGGGCACCGGTGGGTCAGATGTTCCTCGGGCCTGGCGGTTCAAGGGACTCAACTGGTTAAGCAAAGAGACTCGATCTCGAACACGTTGCGGCACGATCTCGGCATGGTGGCGCAGCAGTAGAGTTGCTGCCTTACAGCGCCAGAGACCCAGGTTCGATCCTGACAACGAGTGCTGTCTGGACGGGGTTCGTACATTCTCCCTGTGACTACATGGGTTTTCCCTGGGTGCTCCGGTTTCCTCCCACATTAGAGAAACGCACAGGTTTGTAGGTTAATTGGCTTCAGTGAAAATTGTAAATTGCCCCTAGTGTGTAGGATCGTGCTATTGTTCAGGGTGAAAGCTGGTCATCGTGGACTCGGTGGGCCCAAAGGCCAGTTTCTGTGTTGTATCTCTGAACTAAACTAAAATACATAAATACAACCAAGTCAAACTCCTACAATAGTTAAAGGTAAAGGGAAGATACAGAGTGCAGAATATAGTTCTCAGTATAGAACTAATCGTATGTCTGTCCGCTGTAATGTGTGCTAGTATAACAGGGGTCGTTGGTCGGCGCGGACTATGTGGACAGAAGCTGTGTCTCACACACAGAAGTGGCCCACTTTCGCCACGTGGTAGACATTGTCAGAATAATGCTCGCAATTCATACGTGTGGCAAAGAAACTTGAGCTTTCGGTGTTGCGCCAGGGATTTTTTGTCGGCCATTTTCTCAACTCTAGAGACGTGTAGGACGGAAACAAGCCCTTCGGCCCAACTCATCCATGCTGACCAAGATGCCCCATCTAAGCTAGTCCAATTTATCTGCAGTTTGGCCCAAATCCCTCTAAACCTATTTTAGTACCCGTCGAAGGGTCTTTTAAATGCTGTCATGGTGCTTGCCTCAACTATCTCCTCCGGCAGCACGTTCCACACATCCACCACCCTCTGAACCATAAAGGTCTGAAAGCTCCAACTATACAACAGCCTTGAATTTAAAAAACTTGTGAAATCTCACACCAACACCAATTCCTGAAGCCTCAGTGTGTGCAGCCCCGTGGCCCAGTGGTGAGAGCAGCTGCCTCACAGCTCCAGGGTCTCCGGTTCTATCCCCATTCTGACACGACTCCCCAGCACAAGGGGCAAGAGTGTTCAGAGCGTTTCACTGTACCCAGGCACACGTGACACTAAAGTAAACTTAAAACTGTCTATTAGCTGATCTTGGGTAAGGTGGAAAGGTGGCAATTAATAGCTTGCAGGACCAACCAATGATTCCATGACCACTCCCCCAACCTCACCAAGTGAGATTAATAACGTGGACCGGAACAAGAGAAATCTGGGCAAGGGCACTGGAACCCAGGAAACGGTTAACTCTTCAGGACAGGGGTGGCACGGTGGTAGCGTTGCTGCCTTACAGCGCCAGAGACCCTGGTTCAATCCTGACTATGGGTGCTATCAGCACAGAGTTTGTACATTCACCCCTTGACCTGCATGGGTTATCTCTGGGAGCTCCAGTTTCCTCGCACACTCCAAAGACATACAGGTTTGTAGGCTAATTGGTTTGGTGAAATTGTAAGTTTTAGAGGTCAACGTGGTATTTGTTACCTCTTTGTTGACAGCCAGTCCAATCGAGACTGCCACCACTGGGGCTCTGAAAGAGAGAGACAAGTGTCAAACATTCCATTCTTCGACTTGCAGTGCAGTTAGAAACCAGAGGGCCACAAGGAACTGCATGTGCTAGCTTACAAAACAAAAGACACAAAAGTGATGGATTAACTCAACATCTCTGGACCGCATGAGTTTTGTCCGGGTGCTCTGGTTTCTTCCCACACTCCAAAGGACGTATAGGTTTGTAGGTTAATTGGCTCAGTAAAATTTTTAATTGTCCCTAATGTGTAGGATGGTGCTAGTGTGTACAGGGTGATCGTTGGTCAACTTGGACTGGATGGGCCGAAGGGCATATTTCCATGCTGCACCCCTAAACTCAACTTCCAGCCAGTAGGTTCCAGACACCCATTACTGTCTGGGTCAAGAAGTCCTTTCCTTCAAATCTCCTCGAAGATTTTCCCAAATTACTTCAGACTTTGAGGGGGAACCTCATTGAAACTTACCAAATAATGAAAGGCCTGAATAGAGCGTTGGTGGAGAGGATGTTTCCACTTGTGGGAGAGTCTAGAACCAGAGGCCACAGCCTCAGAATAAAATGATGTACCTTTAGAAAGGAGACGAGGTGGAATTTCTTTAGTCAGAGAGTGGTTAATCTCTGGAATTCATTGCCACAGACGGCTATGGAGGCCAAGTCTATGGATATTTCTCAGGCGGATATTGACAGATTCTTGATCAGTAAATGGCCTGTCCCACTTTCACAACCTAATTCACAACCTCTGCCGAGTTTGCCCTGGACTCATACTCGCAACATGGTTGTCACGAGGTCATAGGAGGTCGTAGGTAGGCCGTAGCAGGCCGTGATACTAGTCGTACGTACTCGTGGCATCAAGTAGGTCAGGGCGTTTTTCTAGCATGATGAAAAATGTCCACGAGTAAAAAAAGGTCATGAATTAGGTCGTGAAAGTGGGACAGGCCCTTAAGTGTGTCAGGGGTTATAGGGAGAAGGCAGGAGAATGCGGTTGATAGGGAAAGATAGATCAGCCATGATTGAATAGTGGAGTAGACTTGATGGGCCGAATAGCCAAATTCTGCTGCTATAACTTGTGAACTTTAGTTTCGAATGTTTCCATTTTCAAGGCTGACTAGAAATAGGTTTATTTTTCCACCTCTGAATATACAGTGTGAAATTCTCAGTTCAGAGTCTCATAGGTGTCAATAAATGACAGCCTTGTAGAATTTACACTTGAACGTAAGAAATTGAAGCAAGAGGTGTCTATTTGGCCCACTTCAGCCTGCTGTGCCACTCAATGAGATCATGGCCGATCTTGTACCTCAGAGTCACTTTCCTGCACTAATCCCTTATCCCCTGATTTCTTTAATTAAATCCTAAAATTCTCATTCCACCCCCAGTTCTTTAAGAATGTTGTACGTGGTGCTCAAAACCCACAGACTGAGCGCTGATCAATTTCTATTTGTGCGTGGGAAGGGCTGGTCAACATTGTGGGAGCTGGGGAAAATAAAGAGAGTAAAGGTGAGGGTGGAAAGAAAACAAAGTCAAAGAAAACAAAAAATGGGAGATGTGCTGAGTTACAAGAAGGCAAACAAAGATTTCCCAAAGTACTGGGTCTCCCGGTTACTCACCACTTTAACTCCCTCTCCCATTCCCACACTGGCCTTTCTGTCCTGGGCCTCCTCCATTGCCAGAGTGAGGCCACACGCAAATTGGAGGAAGAGCACCTCATATTTCGCTTGGGCAGCTTACAACCCAGCGGTATGAACATTGAATTCTCTAATTTAAGGTAACTTCTACTAAACACTCTCCTGCCCTCCCTTTCCTTCACTAAAAGTCAGCTAACCAGTTTCACAGTTCACGACAATGTCTCCCCCTTGGAATCACACTGTATCTAGCCATCAATCAGTCCATTAGGGAACGTCCTTGCCCGAGGTCATCTGTTGAAGCCCTGATTTGTCGTGTCTTTTCTTGCTTCCAGTTCCACCCCCGCCCCAACAATCAGTCTGAAGAAGGGTCCCTGCCCAAAATGTCACCTGTCCATTTTCTCCAGAGGTGCTGCCTGACCCAATGAATTACTCCAGCATTTTGTGTCTGTTTTGGTTAAAAACCAACATCTGCTGTTCCTTTTTATTACAATTTGCCAAAGTAGTTAGGCTAGAGTAGTTCATTGGGACAGCAACGTTTGGTAACAACTCCATCTAAGACCGAAAGAAGTTGCAGAGAATTGTGAATGCAAACTAACCTCCGATCCACTGACTCCATCTACACTACACGCTGCCTCAGCAAGGCCACCAGCATAATCAAGGACCAGTCTCACCCCGGTCACTCCCTCTTCTCCCCTCTTCCATCCGGCAAGAGGTACAGAAGCGTGAAAATGCACACCTCCAGATTCAGGAACAGTTTCTTCCCAGCTCTCATCAGGCAACTGAACCATTCTACCAACAACTAGAGAGCGGTCCTGAGCACCTATCTACCTAATAAAGAACCTTCAGACTATCTTGCACTAAACGTTATTCCCTTTATCCTGCATCTGCACACTGTGGACGGTTTGATTGTAATCATTATAGCCTTTTTGCTGACTGGATAGCGCCCAACAAAAAAGCGTTTCATGTACCTCAGTACATATGGCAATAAACTAAACTAGACTAGAGGGATTTCTCTCCACAGACTGTGTTGCCTGGATTCAAACAAGCAACTGACACCCTCAGTGAGGGAGAATCAGAGATCAACTGTGACATTTGGGATAAAACCCATTGCCTGGCAGTTTGCACAACAAGCTTGCTTCAGACCCATGCGTGCTTGAGTAATACCAACATCAATGATGAAATCCGCCACTCCCTCTTTAAAAGGACCAGAATTCAGGCCAACCTTCATCAGAGTTCCCTAAAATGTGGCTAAGGTCCCATCTGTGTTTTCCTCTCATGTCAGTGCACATTGTTTCCAAACCACAAAACAACATCGTCTTGGAGCTAGCAGAGACGATAGAGAATATTGCAGCACAGGAACAGGCCCTTCGGCCCACAATAAAAAAAATTGCTGCTGTGCCAATTAAAGCACGGGCAGCACAGTGGCGCAGTGGTAGAGTTGCTGCCTTACAGCACGAGAGACGCCCGTTTGATCCTGACCACGGGTGCTGTCTATGTGGAGTTTGTACGTTCTCTCTCTCTGGTCGCGTGGGTTTTAACCGTGTGCTCTGGTTTCCTCCCACACTCCAAAGACGTACAAGTTTGTAGGGTAATTGGCTTCAGTAAATTGTAAATTGTCCCGAGTGCTTAGGATCGCTGGTCAGCGTTTTCCCGCTGTATGTCCAAGCTAAACTAAAACCCCACCCAGCCATTCTTTCCCCATGACCACACTGCTCCCTCTCCGGCAACGTCACTATTATTATTATTGAGGCGGCACAGTTCACACTAGTTCTCTGTTACCTCACTTTCTCATCCACTCCCTGCACACTTGCAACAATTTACAGAGGCCCAGTAACCTACAAACCCGCATGTCTTTGGGATGTGGGAGGGACGTGCAAACTCCACATGGGCAGCACCCGAGGTGAGGATCGCACCCGGGTCTCTGGTGCTGTGAGGCAGCAGCTCTACCAGCTGCACCATTGTTTCTTGGAGGAGAACAGATTGAAATTAAACTACTGGAGGCATGACTTTTACCCATGCACAAAGTTGCACGTTCCGTCGATGGGGTCTATTATCCAGGTGGGATCGTCTGTCAGAATGCATTTGTCACCAGCTGCCACCGATTCTTCTCCAATGAACCTGCAACAAGAAGCAATGTGCAATTAAAGTTAGTTTTCGACACTGTGTGGCAGCAGCTCTACCAGCTGTGCCACCCCATGCACTCATTGTAAATGGGCTCATTCCCAGCCCAAATATTGAGGCAAAGAAACCCATTGTCAGCAGTGAAATTGTATTTGGTCATCTGTCCTTGTTTTTTAACCTAAAACGTTTTAAAACCTCAGCTTATTTGATTTTCAAGGAGATTCTTCCACTTGGTCCCATTTGCATTATTGCTGGTAATGAATAAGGTCCAGTTACCTCAGCAGTTTAATGTTAGAGATACAGCATGGAAACAGTCTCCTCGGCCCACTGAGCCCACGCCGACCAGCAAACACCTGTACACTAGTTCTATCCTACACACTAGTGACAATTTACATAGCCCAAGTAACCTGCAAATTTGCACGTCTTTGGGATGTGGGAGGAGCCCGGTGCACCCGGAGAAACCCACGAGGTCACGGGGAGAACGTACGAACTCCATACTGATAGCACCTATAGTTAGCATCAAAATCGTGTCTCTGGCACTGTAAGGCAATAACTCTACTGCTGTGCCGCCATTAAAGATACAGCGTGGAATCAGGCTGCGGACTCAGCCAGGGCTAAGCTTAACCATTGTACGGCCATAGTGTAACCCATTGTGGTCCTTATTGATCCACGTCCGATCATTCTTGTAGAGAAAAGGAACTGGTTGCTGGTTTAGAAAGAAAGACACAAAGTGTCTCAGCGGGTCAGGCGGCATCTCTAGAGAACACGGATAAGTGATGTTCTTCACACTCTGGTCATTACACGTCACCAAACCATGTTCTTCGGAGATGCTGCCTGAATCGCTGAGTTACTCCAGCACTTCGTGCCTAATCATTTTTCACTGGTAACCTTCATGTCAAGTGGGAAATGGTAGAAAATGAGAAGATATGTTTAGCTTATACATCCAGTTCAACAATCACTCACCTGTGTGAAGGAAACTTTGTGTGTAGAGTAGAGATGATCAGCTTTTCAACGAGTTGATCTGTTTCTGTGACAAGGTCTGCTGCCGAGGACTTTGTTTGCACTCGTTTTTCAATCCTTAATGCTTCTCTGATTATCTTAGAACAAAGATAGGTGAGTGTCGCGTCGGCCCTTCACTCTGCTACAACTGCAGAATCGTAGAGCGTTGGAACAGGCCCAACATGTCCCATCTACGCCAGTCCCACCTACCCGCGCTTCTATCACCTGCCCATATCCCTCTAAACCTATCCTATCCATGTACCCATCTAAATGTTTCTTAAATGTATTGATAGTACCTGCCTCAACCTCCTCCGGCAGCTCGTCCATACAACCATCAGCCTTTGTATAAAGAAGTCACCCCTCAGATTCGTATTAAATCTTTCCCCTTAAACCTATATCCTCTGGTTCTCGATTCCCCAACTCTTGGCAAGAGACTGTGCATTTACACGTTCTACTCCTCTCACGATTTTGTACACCTCTATAAGATCGCCTCCCTATCCTGCTGCATGCCAAGGAATAACGTCATAGCCTGCTCAACCTCTCCCTATAACTAAGGCCCCCAAGTCCTAACAACATCCTTGTAAATCTTCCCTGCACCCTTTCCAGCTTAACAACATCTTTCCTATAACATGGTGCCCAAAACTGAACTCAATACTCTAAACGCGGCCTCACCGGCATCCTATATAGCTGTAACAACACCTCCCAACTTCTTTACCCAATATTTTGACTGATGAAGGCCATTGGGACAAAAATCTTTTCGACCACTCTATCTACCAGTAACGCTACTTGCAAGGAAAATTGTCGCATTTACTTTCCTCCCTTCCACTTTGGAAATGCACCCAGAATCGTAGAATCACATTTCATAGCATGGTAGAGTCATACATCATGGACACAGGCCCTTTGGCCCATTGAGTCTTTGTTGACCATCAAGCATCCATTTTACACTCGTCCCATTTTATGCACAGCACATTCTACCATTTGTTCCACAAAATGGACAATCGACTGTGTGGTAAAGAGGTCATATAGCCTTTGTTGTTGTGCCCGATCTGTGTAGAACATTCAGTTAATCCAATTCCCCGGTTTCTCCGATTTTTAGCTTCAATTAATAATTATTAAAAATTCCTTTTGTAAGTTACAATCGGACAGGTACATGGATAGGAAATACTTTACTTTAGAGATACAGCACTGAAAACAGTTCCTTCTGCCCACCGGGTCCACGCCGGCCAGTGATCACCCTGCACACTAACACTCTCTACAATAGGGACAATTTTACCAAAGCCAATTAACCTACAAACCTGTCCATCTTTGGAGTGTGGGAGGAAACTGGAGCACCCGGAGAAAACCCACAGGGACAACGTACAAATTCCGTATAGACAGCATCGAACCCTGGTCTCCTGCGTTGTAAGGCAACAACTCTACCACTGCGCCACTGTGCTGCCCTAATGGTTTAGAGGGATTAGGGCCAAATGCAGGCAGGTGGGACTAGCGGAGATGGGACATCTCGGTTGGCATGTTTCTGTGCTGCATGGCTGCCAGCAATAAGGAGGGATCCGCACAAGGGCCGAAATGTTCCCATAGAGAGTCCTTCCAAGAAGACAATTCTTCATTGGGTTCAAAGCCTGACATTTAAGTAAAAAAGGAATCGTTTCTGATTGGAACCATGCCAATTATTTCAAGCCAAAACTACAAAGAATAACGATACAAATGTGAAATGCATATTATCTGAAAGGCCTGACGATATATGTCCCAACGTATGACCCTATTCCACAATCAGAGAGCCATGGAGTACAGAAACAGGCCCTTCCATCTAACTCGTCCATGCATCGTGTTGCATCGTGTGGAAGGACAAAGGCAGCAAAAATATGGGAAAACCATCACCTGGAAGCTGCCCCCCTCCAAGCCACAATTCCTCTTTACACCATCTTTCACCATCGCTGGTTCAAAATCCTGGACTCTCTGCCTCGCAGCATGGCGGCTATAGATATCTATACCTCAAGGTCTGCTGCTGTTCAACAAAGTAGCTCATCACCGCCTCCTCGTGGGCAGGTAAGTGCTGGCTCAGCACACGAAGCCCATATTCCCTCGATAAATAAACAAGAGCTGCACATTTGTAATTTGCGTAATGATTACACAAGGTCGGCCTCCCGCAGCCGACCTTGAGGGAGCTTAAGTTAAGGCCTTGGTTCACTTTCCTCCAGCACTTTATGTTCTGCTCAGGAAATAAACAGCGCAAGGACCGAGAAGGAAGTGTAAGTTGCAAACTCATCTAGGAAGTCATCAAGCCCGCGCTGGCTCTTTGCTAGAGCGATACAGCTAATCGCACTCTCCCAAAGCTCTGTAAATGTTCCTATCCATGTTCTCCAGAGATGCTGCCTAGCCCACTGAGTTACTCCAGCACTTTGTGTCCCTTCAAGACAATTGTGACCTATCCTGACCAGAAACCTTGGATAAACAGGGTGATTCAATCTCCGCTAAAGTCCACATACGAGGCTCTCAAGTAGGGAGATCTTGCACTGGACAAGGTGGTCAGTTATGATCTCCACAAATAAGTTTAGAACATTTTAATTTCCAGAGATATAGCTTGGAAACAGGCCCATGCTGATCACCCATATACTAGTGTTATGTGATCTAATTTTTGTATCCTACACACTTCATAGAATCATAGAAAATAGGTGCAGTAGGTCATTCGGCCCTTCGAGCCGGCACCGCCATTCAATATGATCATGGCTGATCATCCAACTCAGTATCCCGTACCTGCCTTATCTCCATACCCCCTGATCCCTTTAGCCACAAGGGCCACATCTAACTCCCTCTTAAATATAGCCAATGAACTGGCCTCAACTACCTTCTGTGGCAGAGAATTCCACGGACTCACCACTCTCTGTGTGAAAAATGATCTTCTCATCTCGGTCCTAAAAGACTTCCCCCTTACCTTTAAACTGTGACCCCTTGTTCTGGAGTTCCCCAACATCAGGAACAATCTTCCTGCATCTAGCCTGTCCAACCCTTAAGAATTTTGTAAGTCTCTATAAGATCCACCCTCAATCTCCTAAATTCCATGCAGCTCCATCTTACTTGGGGCAATTCAGTACAGACAGCACCCGTAGTCAGGATCGAACCCGGGTCTCTGGCGCTGTAAGGCAGCGACTTTACCTCCGCGCCACCGTGCAGCCCCATCTCAACAAGGCCAGCAGGGATGCCAAGAGAGGATGTCAAGTGGATGTCAGGAAGCTGTGGCAGGGCCTTAATACCATCACCTGAAAGCCAGGCTAAAACCTGAAGTCAGAGGCGATCTCTGGCAATGATGCATGTCAGTGCCTTTTACTTCCATTCTGCACAGAGCCAAATAAAATTCCCCCTGGGCAAGTTCCACCTCCCCCCACCCCCCCCATTTGGTCCATGCACCTTGATAGCAGAAGTCAGGTCTGCTTTCACGAGGGTAACCTCTCAGATGAAAGGCCTGGATGGAGTCCCTGGACCAGTTTGGAAATTGTGCGTCAATAATCCAGCCACAGTCTTCGCCGACATTTAGGGCAGCACGGTGGCACAGCAGTAGAGTTGCCGCCTTACAGCACCAGGTTCGATCTTGACTACGGGTGCTGTCTGTACGGAGTTTGTACGTTCTCCCTGCGACCGCGTGGGTTTTCGCCAGGTGGTCCGGTTTCCTCCCACACTCCAAAGACGTACACAGGGTTGAAGGTTAATTTGGCTTCAGTAAAAAAAAAATTGTAAATTGTCCCTAGTGTTTAGGATAGTGCAGTTTATGGGGATCGCTGGTCAGCGTGGACTCAGTGGGCCGAATGGCCTGTTTTCGCGCTGTTTCACTAAACCTCCCACTTCCACACTACCCAGCAGCTTCAAGGAAACCTCCATCGGTCCAGTCCCCAAGAAAAATAAAGAGATTGTTTCTCAATGACTGCCATCTAGTAACTCTAACATCGACCACAGAAGTCCTCTATACTCATGACTGCGTAGCCGGACATTGTGCAAACTCCATCATCAAGTTCGCTGATGATGCCACTGTTGTGGGACAAATCACTGATGGGTACGAGTCAGAGTATAGAAGTGAGATCGACCGATTGACCAAATAGTGCCAGCACAATAACCTGGCCCTCAACAACAGCAAAACCAAGGAACTGATTGTGGACGTTGGAAGGGGTAGCAGAGGGACCCACAATCCCGTTTATATTGATGGTGGAAAGGATCAAGAACTTCAAATTCCTGGGCATGCACATTTCCGAAGATCTTTCCTGGTCCCAGCACACTGATGCAATTATCAAGAAAGCACATCAGCGCCTCTACTTCCTGAGAAGACTATGGAGAGTCAGTTTGTCAAAGAGGACTCTCTCAAGCTTCTTCAGGTGCACAGTAGAGAGCATGCTGACTGGTTGCATCGTGGCTTGGTTCGGCAACTTGAGCTCCCTGGAGCGGAAAAGGATGCAGAAAGTTGTGACCACTGCCCAGTCCATCATTAGCTCTGACCTCCCCATCATCGAAGGGATCTATCGCAGTCGCTGCATCAAAAGGCTGCCAACATCATCAAGGACCCACACCATCCTGGCCACACACTCATCTCTCCACTACCAGTGGGCAGAAGGTACAAGAGCCCGAAACCCGTTACATCCAGGTTCATGAACAGCTTCTTCCCCACAGCCATCAGGCTATTAAACTCGCCAACAAACAGACTGTGAACTGTAACAGCCTATTGCACTCTATCTGTTTAGTTATGTGTATATTGAACTGAACCGTTCTGTATTTTTGCTTACAATATCCTGTTGTGCTGCAGCAAGCAAGAATGTCATTGTCCTATCTGGGACACATGACAATAAACTCTCTTGACTTGACTAATGGCCCACATTTTCCCCAACCTTTTGGATTATCCAAATCTCCTGCAATTCGCATACAGGAAAAATACGTTTTGTTTAGTTTGCAGACACATCATGGAAACAGGCCCTTTGGCCCACCGAGTCCGCGCTGACCGGCGATCACCCTGTACACTAACACTATCCTACACACTAGGGACAATTTACAATTTTGACTGTAGCTAAATTAACCTACAAACCTGTACATCTTTGGAGTGTGGGAGGAAAGCGGAGCACCCGTGGAAAACCCACGCAGTCACGGGGAGAACTATGTACAGGCAGCACCCATAGTCAGGATCAAACCTGAGCCTCTGGCACTGTAAGACAGCAACTCCACCGCCATGCCACCCTCTAGGTCAATGAAGGACGCCATCTCTCTGGCACTACATTCATTCTAAGAACCTACGTTAGAAAGCTATTCATTGATTATAGCTCAGCCTTCATCAACAAGTAGTAACGAGATATGAGTGTGGCCATGGTAACATATTATACATGGTTATACCTGGTTACATCTATAATCTTAGATTTATATTGGCTGCCTCCTATATATTCCTTCGACGGGAGGGAGGTCACGATCAGCTATGGACCAAGCAATGTCTACCACGTTCTCCAGTCTTCTCCATTTCTGGCCGTTGGAATTACTGAACCAGACCATGATGTAACCAGTCACTATGCTCCCTGTCCACCTGCAGGTGTCGGGTAGAGTATTTGGCAACATATCGAATCTGCTAAGTAAAGAGACGGGTGATGTGCTGGTCCCAGGATAGATCTTCAGAGATATGCACACCCAGAAGATGCAGGAAACTTGTTCCCCATGTTGGGGGAGTCCAGAACCAGTGGACACAGTTTAAGAATACGGGGTAGGCCATTTGGGACTGAGATGAGGAAAAACATTTTCACCCAGAGTTGTGAATATGTGGAATTCTCTGCCACAGAAGGCAGTGGAGGCCAATTCACTGGACGTTTTCAAGAGAGAGTTAGATTTGGCTCCTGGGGCTAATGGAATCAAAGGATATGGGGGAGAAAAAGCAGGAACGGGACACTGATTTAGGATGATCAGCCATGATCATATTGAATGGCAGTGCTGGCTCGAAGGGCCGAATGGCCTACTCCTGCACCTATTTTCTATGTTTCTATACTTTGTCATACTAAGAACAGACAAAAAGATAATGTGTTCTTAAACATTTTGTACCCGGCACCCATTTATCCAACTCTGATAATCATACCATACAATTAACATAGAACATAGAAGCACAGCACAGGAAAGGGGCTTTCGGCCTACAATTTCTATGTTGAACATTATGCCAAGATAAACTAATCCCATCTACCTTCATGTACTGAATATCCCTCCATTCCCTGCACATTCATGCCCTTATCCAGAAGCCACTCAAACGCCACTATGGTATCAGCCTTCACTACCACCCCACTACGCAGCACGTTCCGCGCTCCCACCACCCTCAGCAAAATAAAAAATACCCTGCACATCGCCTTTAAAACTTTGCGCCTTAAGATTATGCCCTCTAGTCTTTAACATGCCTTTCGCAAGGCGTCTGGACTCTCCTTAAATGGGCATGTATTATTTCTCAACTGCCCTGTGGGGCATGCAGCCTCACATTCAAACCAATACGAGTGCAGGCTTATTCCTGCATTATTCACTGTATTTTACTGGAAATTTTTGACTGCCTCCACATGAAAGCATGTACATCTTCTCTGTAAAATCTTAAAACCTCTACACCCCAGCCCCTATAGACAAAATGCTGGGGTAACTCAGCAGGCCAGGCAACATTCCTGGAGAAAAAGAATGGGTTACGTTCAGGGCGAGACCTTTCTTCAGAAAATCTTCAGAAGGGTCTCCTCACGAAAGGTCACCTATTGCTTTTCTCTAGAGATGCTGCCTGACCCGCTGCATTACTCCAGCACTTTGTATCTATCTTTGGTGTAAAGCAGCATCTGCAGTTCCTTCCTACACAACGTGTTGTTCTATGTTCTACAACTCCTGCTGTTTTCTTGCTAGGATGGGAAAGGTTTGGAGGAATATGGGCCAAACGCAGGCAGGTGGAACTGGTGTAGATCTTGGTGAGCACGGGCAAGTTGGGCCGAAGGGCCCGTTTCCACGCTGTATGACCCCGGGACGCTGACTAATAGTAAGATGAAACCACCACCGATGCGATTTGATTTCTGTCGAGGCGGAGACTCTATTGCGCGTCCCACATTGCAGTGTGTGGTCTCAAGGTCCTGATGACATTCAGAACGCGATCAAAGGCTCGCCCTGACTATACGAGCAACCAGCGTTTAAAGGCAGGCAGCTCACACTACTTCCTGCCATCATTTCCTGCATATGCACGGTGTAGGTTTGGAGGGAAGGGTCTTACAAGGAACAACAACACCCCACTTGGCTTATTGCAAATATTAATATGACACAGTCACGTAGGAACAGTAGCTTTTGCAAACTCCCCATCCCCCCTTTTTCCGGCCTAGTAACCAGTTAATGCAAAGCTAGCTTATGGCATTCGAATCAATTTGGTTTTTTTCTTTATTACGAAGCAAGCAACCGACGAGAGCATTGGATTATAGCCAGTTTAAATCCAGTATTTCTGTTTACAAAATGCAAGACAGACTCTTCTCTGCTGCAAACTAGCAGAAAGTGGGTGTGCTGCTGAATGCAAACTAATCCACGGATGTCATGAGTTGGATTAGAGGCGGGCTGCTTGTCCCATTGAGCTGCCGACCTTCCCGGGGCAACTGCACACTCACCTGGCCGGCGTCTAGTGCCACTTGCACGGCCGCTTGGAGACACTCCTGCAGCGGCAGCTCGCTGCCCTTCTCCCCCGAACCTGCCATGCCCCGGTCCGCTCCTCGACTGGGCTTGACTGATGGGTCGGTCGCCTGGCTCTCTCAACCAAACATACTAGATCTTTGCTCTCAACACACAGAGACACAAATCCACTCTCTGCTGCTCCCTAGTGCTTTCACTGTTCAGCAACACCGCTCAACAGCAGCAGCAGCGACAACAACCGCATTTGTAGGAAGGAACTGCAGATGCTGGTTTAAACCTGAGATAGACACAAAATGCTCGAGTAACTCAGCGGGCCAGGCAGCATCCCGGGAGAGAAAGAACCAGTGGCATTTTGGGACGAGACCCTTCTTCAGACTCAGGGGAAAGAGAAACGAGAGATATAGAACCATTGAATGAAAGACATGCCAAAAAGTAACAATGATAAAGGAAGCAGGTCACTGTTAGCTGTTTGCTAGGTGAGAACGAAAAGCTGGTGTGACTGGGGAGGAGGGATGAAGAGAGTGGGAATGCAGGGGTTACTTGCAGTTAGAGAAATTGGTACTTATACCACTGGGTTGTAAACTGCCTAAGCAAAATGTGAGACGCTGTTCTTTCAATTTGCCTTCAGCCTCAGGTCCAGCTCAGAAAGGTCAGTGTGGGAATGGGAAGGGGATTTTTTCTCACAGAGAGTTGTGAGTCTGTGGAATTCTCTGCCTCAGAGGGCGGTGGAGGCCAGTTCTCTGGATACTTTCAAGAGTGAGCTAGATAGGGCTCTTAAAGATAGCTGAGTCAGGAAATATGGGGAGAAGGCAGGAACGGGGTACTGATTGGGGATGATCAGCAATGATCACATTGAATCGTGGTGCTGGCTCGAAGGACCGAATGGCCTACTCCAGCACCTATAGTCTATTGTCTAATCGCTGGTTGGCGCAGACCCGGTGCGCCAAAGGGCCTGTTTCTGTGCTGTATCTCTAAATTAAACTAAACTAAACTAAATTGCAGATGTTATAATATTGGGCAAAACACAAAAGGTCAGGCAGCATCTGTGGAGGGGATGGATAGGTGATGTTTCAGGTTAGATGCTTCTTCAGAATGGAAGGTCAATTTTAAATGGTTGGCTGATTGTATGGTTGAGGAGATGTGGTTTGAGGTATTCTGCTGTAAGCTGTCAGTAGTCTTTGCAGGAGCATCGCTTGTATTCCTGGTGTCAGCAATGAGTTCTCCACTACCAAATGCCAAAGTGCTGGAGTATATCAGCGGGCAGGCACTGTGACAAGCATTTGTTGCATGCTAACCATGAATAAGCGACGTATCTGGTTAGGATCCATTTTCATGTCTTGACCCAAAATGTCACCTATCCATGTCCTCTAGAGAGTGCTGGAGTATATCAACAGGTCAGGCTAACATCTTGAAAGGACATGGATAGATGATATTTTGGGTAGGGATCCATCTTCAGACCCTTCTTTCTTCAGAGATGCTGCTTGACCCGTTGAGTTACTCCAGCACTTTGTGTTCTACAGAATATTCCAGCATCTGCAGTTCCTTGTGTCTACCACCAGGTACTAGATGTATTCCTAGCTCATGATCGCTGAAGTCCTTTTGTCAGCGAAATCTGTGTTCACCTTTGTAAGTGGCCATTCACCCTTGAGGTAGCCTGCAGCAGATTCACTTCAGCTACAGAAACTGCCCATCTGTACTGCCGGGAACTCTGCCATTTATTTTTGGCAGTGGGAATAACTGGCATGGTCAGTACTTACTGTGTCCCTTGGTTGCCCTTGAAAAGGTGATGATGAGTTTAGTTTAGTTTTTTGTTTAGAGATATGGTGCTGAAACAGGCCCTTCGGTCTATCGTGTCCATGCTGACCAGCGATCACACCGTACATTAGACTATCCTACACACTTGGGACAATTTACAGATTTACCAAAGCCAATTAACCTACAAACCTATACATTTTTGGAGTGTGGGAGGAAACCGAAGCTTGTTTTCCAATTGTGTATTTTTGCATTAATGTCTTTTTTCCCAGACTTTTTCTTTATACTGACTTGTAGAATTTGAGCAATTTATTTATAGTTTAATTTAATTTGGAGATACAGTGTGAAAACAGACCCATCGGCCCACCAAGTCTGCACCAACCTGCAATTATCCCGTACACTAGTTTTATCCTACACAATAGGGACAATTTGCTTAAGCCAATTAACCTAGAAACCTGTACGTCTTTGGGATGTGGGAAGAAACTGAAGCACTTGGAGAAAACCCACGGGAGAACATGCAAACTCAATACAGACAGCACCCGTCGCCATGATTGAACCCGGGTCTCTGGTGCTGCACCACCGTGCCACTGAAGTATAAGCCTGATGCTCGAACTGCTCCAGATAGGAAGCAACCTAATTACTGTGAGTGTGGAGTCACTCTCGTTCTGCATGTTTTTGCTGTCAGTCAATAGTCGTGGTTACAATAGACAATAGATGCAGGAGTAGGCCATTCGGCCCTTCGAGCCAGCACCGCCATTCAATGTGATCATGTGTGATCATCCCCAATCAGTACCCCGTTCCTGCCTTCCCGTTACCATTACTGAAGCCAGATAGCTGAACTACTTTGCACTGTCTCCACTCTGCCCCTGCCTGGAAGCGCGCACATTTCTCTCACCATCCCACACTCCCTTTCCGTTTTCCCCTGAGCCCTGCACTACAATGCAAACTATATTCTGTATCATCCTCTTTGCTCTACCTATTGTACCAACTTGAACTGATTATATTTATGTATGTTTAAGAAGGAACTGCAGATGCTGGAAAAATTGAAGGTAGACAAAAATGCTGGAGAAACTCAGCGGGTGAGGCCTCATCTATGGAGCGAAGGAATTGGAGACCCTTCCTCAGACCATATCTATGTATGGTATTAGATAGCATGCAAAACAAAGCTTTTTGACAATAATAAACCTAAACCTAATCTCCCACCTATATTGTGTAGGAAAGAACTGCAGATGCTGGTTTATACTGAAGTTAGACACAAAATGCTGGAATAACTCAGCGGGACAGGCGGCATCCCTGGAGAAAAGGAATAGGTAACGTTTAGTGTCGGAACCCTTCTTCAGAGTGAATGATAGAGAGAGAAGGCCAGAACAAAACAGGGCCGGCAGATGACCTCAGAAGAGTGGAGTCCATAATGGCCCATATTGGCTGGGGAAGATGTGGATAACAACAGGCAACGTCTTTACGCAAAGGATGATGGGTGAATGCAACGAGCTACAAGAGGAGGTAGATAAAGTTGACCTTGTTCCTATTCAGTATTTTAACTCGTAGGCCCTCCCTGTCTTTATCCATAACTATCTTAAAGCTAATAGCACATTGGCCGCTGGTTTCAAATGGCTGGCCACTGACACTTCAGTCACTTGCCCGTCCCAATTTCCTAAGAGTAGGTCAAGCTTTGTACTTTGTTGTGTAGGGCCCTCCACATATAGCCTGGGGAAACTTTCCTGAAAACATTCGATAAATGTCACCCCATCTCTGTCCTTGGCACTATGACAACCCAGTCTATATTAGGGAAACTTAAAATCCCTTACTATGACAACCTTATTAGCCTTGCAGCTGCCTGCAAACTCCTGGCAAATTTGTTCTTCTAATTCCCGTTGACTATTGGGGGCCTGTAGTGCATTCCCAACAAGATCATCATCCTCTTTCTATTTCTTAGCTCCACCTATATAGCCTCACTGGACGGACCATCAGTAATGTCATCTCGGACTATTCCCATGACATTCTCCTTAATTGATAAAGCAAAAACCTCTAATCTCTTACCCCCACCTCTCTCGCCTGTAGCCCCAGCACCCTGGCTACATTAAGCTGCCAGTCCTGCCTCTCTCTTAGCCAATAACCGTAATTGCAACAACATCCCAATCGCACTTACCTTTCCACGCTCTCAGTTCATTTGCCTTAACCGCCAGACCTCTTACATTAAAATACATGCATAGAAAAGAATTGCAGATGCTGGTTTACACCAGAGGTAGATACAAAATGCTGGAGTTTCAGCGGGGCAGGCAGCATCTCTGGAGAGAAGGAATGGGTGACATTTCGGGTCCAGACCCTTCTTCAGACTCAATTCAATCCGTCTGAAGAATGGTCCCAAACCGAAACGTTGCCAAACCATGTTGTCCAGAGATGCTGCTGATGATGGAGAAAGGAGATGCTCCAGCTCTTTGTGTCCTTTGGTGCAAACCAGCATCTGCACTTGTTTCTGCAATTCAATCCAACAGTCCTTCACCCAAGCGCTGTACAGCTCTCCCGCCGGCAGGGGGCGCAGCAGATACCTCTCTATTCCCTACTCACAACGCAGCCGCGGCGTGGCGCTCCCGCCAGCAGGGGGCGCAGCAGACACGTCCCCACGCAGGCGCGGTGTGGCGCTCCCGCCGGCAGGGGGCGCGCGTGTGGAGGCCTCCGTCGCCTGGCAACAGGAGGCCCGGGCGCTGCTGCTGCCGGAGCCGCCGCCGGCCATGGACGTCCCGCCCATCCACAGGTGTCTGTGGGTGAGTAGGTGCGAGCGGCCGGGACCCCCCACCTCCCGACCATGAGCCGACGATGCACCCGCGCCGCGTCAATCCCGATCGTACCAACCCAATCCATCCCAGTGATCCATCGCATCCCACCTATCCCAACCCATCCCAATAAACCAACACATTCCAACTCATCCCATTCCAACCCACCCAATGATCCATCCCAACCCATCCCATCCCAACCCAACCCATCCCATCCCAATGATCCATCCCAACCCATCCCAATGATCCATCCCAACCCACCCAATGATCCATCCCAACCCATCCCATCCCATCCCATCCCAACCCATCCCAATGATCCATCCCAACCCATCCCATCCCAACCCATCCCATCCCAACCCATCCCATCCCAACCCATCCCAATGGTCCATCCCATCCCACCCCAACCCGTCCCAACCCAACCCATCGCATCCCAACCCATCCCATCCCAACCTATGCCAATGATCCATCCCAGCCCATCCCAACACATCCCATCCCAATGATACATCCCATCCCAATGATCCATCCCACCCCATCCCATCCCAACCCATCCCAATGATCCATCCCAACCCATCCCGTCCCAACCCATCCCAACCCATCCCATCCCATCCCAACCCATCCCATCCCAACCCACCCCAACCCATCCAATCCCAACCCATCCAATCCCATCCCAACCCATCCCATCCCAACCCACCCAATGATCCATCCCAGCCCATCCCATCCCATCCCAACCCATCCCAATGATCCATCCAACACATCCCATCCCATCCCAATGATCCATCGCATCGCACCCAGCCCAACCCATCCTATCCCATCCCATCCCATCCCAACCCATTCCAACTCATCCCATCCCAATCCATCCCATCCCAATCCATCCCATCCCAATTATCCATCGCATCTCACCCAGCCCAACCCAACCCATCCCACCCCATTCCAACCCATCTCAACTCATCCCAACCCATCCCATCCCATCTCAACCCTGCCCAACCGTTCCTAACCCATCCTATCCCATCCCAACCCAACCCTACCCTGCCCAACTCTATCCAGCCCTAACCTAACCTAACCTGCCCAGCCCATTCCAACCCAACCCATCTCAAACCAATCCATCAAAGCCTAACCCATCCCAGGCCATCCCTACTTTGACCAGCCCAACCCTACCCTTCCCAAGTCGACTCCATCCGAAACTACCCTGTCCACCCTGCACAGTTCAACCCAGGGTAGCGTACAACCCTACGCTACCCTACCAGGCTCCACCCTGCCCAGCTCTTCCCTACCCAGCCAACACAACACAGCTCATCCCAACCCAACCCTTCCCTGCCCAACTCAACTCAACCCTTCTCTGCCCAACCTGCTTCTACCTTGCTCCTAACTCACCCTTTCCTCCAGCCTACCCTCTTCTCCCTGCACCAGCTCCATTCACTAGTGTTGACAGAAAGGGGAGCTGAGGTAATATACTGAAAGGAAGGTGTAGAAGGACAAGATTGAGCCAGTCCCAGCTGCAGCTGGCCATAAAGGTCTTTTGCAGTTGCCTCCATCCGGCCGTCCCGCGAACCGTTGTCCTTCCCCTTGCCTGGTCATCTTCAACCTTTGTGCCCTGGGGGTGTTTCCTGCAGCCAACCTTGAAGGCACGGAAGGTAAGATCCCCTCTCCCCTCCCCCCCCCCCCCCCCCAGTTCTTCCTACCATCCCTTGTTCAGCGTCCATTGGCTGACTCCCTCCACCTCATCTCCGGTTCCCATTCTTTGGGGCGAGCAGGGGCCAGGCTCAGCGGGTTCTCTCTCCTGGTTCCTCGGTGGGAGAGCCTGGACAGC
The DNA here is from genome assembly GCA_963514005.1 of Raja brachyura. Next base: position 28,350,981 of record OY740784.1, on the reverse strand, counting down.
CATCATGGTATACCCACGGCTCACCAGGACCTTCAGCCACGAGCATCTCGTTGATACATAAGACGAGTAAGGGTGTCAAAGCTTATGGTGAAAAGAAAAGAGAATGAAGTTGAGAGGGAAACATTGATCAGCCGCGATCGAATGGCAGAACAGATTCGTTGGGCCGAATGGCTTAATTCTGCTCCCACGTCTTATGGTTTTAACCCAGCTCCTGTATGTTTCTGTAGCTTTCTGCTGAGAATGATCACCTGCAGAGGAAAGTGAAGAAACTCCGTCAGAAGAATGAACTGCTGGAAAGTGACCTCTCAGAAATCCAGGAAAAGCATCGCCTGCAACAGATGATGAGGGATTTAGTAACCACCAGAGAGTGAGGGGCCTTAAGGCTATTTCTTCTACTTGTGTAAAGAGACAGCATTAATAGTTCTTTAGTATCATGTACATGTACAGTGACACTCCACAATTTTACCCAAGGGAAAGGAAAGTGTATAAATGCACCCCAATGTTATGGCAGTTCGGATAATGGAAGTTTGCCCAAACAGATTTAACAAATTGCCACCAATAAAATTGGGATACGGAATAAAACTTGTCCTTACCGATTTAATGTAAAGAAAAATAAATAAATGAACACAAAATGTGTACAGAGAACTGAACAAGTGTACAAGGACAAAGGTTGCATCTTGTCGGATTACAGCAGGGGGCATTAAGAGATTTGCTTTGGAAACTGACAAGGCAATCTCGGCAATTGATACTTGCACGATGATAGTTTCTCAAAGTAGGTACTATTAATTTCCAGCCAATTAAAACAAACATCCATTCTCTTCTGCCAACAATACAGTCCGTATTCCCTTGCCTGTAGACTGCATGTCTGTGGGGCTAATACAGAGAGGAAAACCCCCCAAAGGTAACTTTCAAATAACATGGGATTCAATCGGGGCGAGGGGAAGAAATTGCAATGCATTTTTCTAGGACCGCAACCGCTACTTAACGTGAGGTTTCACTGTACCATGTTATTAAACCTCTGTCCATCCAAATCTTCACACTTACTGTTGGCTCAGTCCACAAATATCACAGGTGACCTATCTCCACCTTCCCAACTCAAGATTTAAATAATTCTCATACTTGGTTCAACTGATGCTACTGTGCTAAGCCTTAAAACCCCTCGCTTTGTACCCTTTGTAAGGTATTGTTTCAACAGTAAATACATAACTTCATATATGTACATAATATATATGCGTGGGAAGGAACTGCAGATGCTGATTTAAATCAAAGATAGACACAAAATGCTGGAGTTAACTCAGTGGGACAGGCAGCATCTCTGGAGAGAAGGAATGGGTGACATTTCGGGTCGAGATCCTTCTTCAGACTGATTCTGCCTGTCCCAAAAAGGGTCTTGACCTGAAATGTCACCCATTCCTTCTCTCTCAAGATGCGGCCCGTCCTGCTAAGTTACTCCAGCATTTTATGTCTATCTTTAATATGAATGCTTAACATGTATATACATAACAATATATATATACAAATATATAACTGCAACTGGATATGCAGGGAATGGAGGGATATGGGTTATGTGCAGGTAGATGTGATAGTTGTGGCATCATGTTCAGCACAGACATTGTGGGCTGAAGGGCCTGTACCTGTGCTGTACCTATGTCATAACTGCCTTGTTGTGATAAGTTCTAAATTATTTCTCTGCTCTTGTACAGTTATTTCTTCCCATGCTCTCTGCTACTTTAATAGTATCATTTTTACCATCGATATCAATTATATCTACGCCTCTGAGGTAACGCAGCGGATCAGGCAGCATCTCTAAATGGATGTGACATTTTGGTCAGGATCCTTCTTCAGGTATGAAAAGAAGGGTCCCGACCTGAAACATCACCTATCCATTTTCTACAGAGATGCTGCCTGACCCGCTGAGTTAGTCCAATATTTTGTGTCTTTCTTTGGTATAAACCAGCATCTGCAGTTCCTTGTTATTACTATCTACACCTCAGCTCTTTACCCTCCTCCCCACCAGAATAGTCTGAATGCTCACTGTGTCTTTATCAAATGAAAGCCAAAACAGTTCCTGGCACCATTGGATTTCTGTGCCTCATTTAACCTTGAACATTATTTTCCTCTGATGGATTGATTGAAAGATACAGCATGGAAACAGGCCCTTCGGCCCACAGAGTCCACACCAACTATTGATCACCCATTCACAATAGGGCTATCTTATCCCACTTTTGCATCTACTCATTACACACTGGCCATAAGTTCACGAGGCCAATAACCGACAAACCTGCACGTCGTTACAATGTGGGAGGAAAGCAGAGGGCCCGGAGGAAACCCACGCGGTCACAGGGAGAACATGCAAACTCCACATAGACAACACCCGAGGTCAGGATCAAACCCGTATTTCTGGCACTTTGAGGCAGCAGCTCTACCAGCTGTGCCGCCCATAGAAAATATCCAGCAGGCAGCGGTGGGATTCGAACTCGCACCTCCAAAGAGACTGGAGCTATATCCAGCACCTAGACCTTACGACAATGGTACCAATACCAAAACCTGTGTTGCCAAGTGATTCCTCCAAATAAATGGTGTTGCTATGGGCCCCACATATCATTGGTATACTTGTCTTTTTATTCATTATGATCTGTTTACAAAATATGAATAGTAGAACTGTAATTTCAGGTTTATTCAGATTAGTTGAATTGATGTTGAAGACATTAAAGAATAATACAAAACTTCACAATTTTATACTCTTATAAAGTGCTCAGATGCAGACTGAACCTCAAGCATGGCTCAAAGCTGGGCTTAACGCTGCAAAGGCAGATGTAAAGCGGAAGTAAGTATTTATCCGAGCGCAATAAAGAATGTAATAGAAATATGTTCCATGGTACAAAACCACATGAAATAAAAATGATCCATAGGAGGCCAAGAATAGTTTCTTTAAAAATGTTGGCCAACGTTACTTTAATTTTTACATGTGACCCATGATTTCTTTTACTGTCATCTTTCCTGGAAATCTGTTGTCCTTTTTTAAGTAAACCATTTTAGACGATGGATGAATCTTCGAAATGAAACACCATTATTTTAAGGAATGAATGCAGAATAAATACAGATTTATGTGGCCATTGTCTCCAGAGCCAATGATTGGGAATGATTGCATGTTTTCAGAAAATAAGTGCATTTTGCAGTATTCAGATGTGTGAGTAGTGAAATCAGGAAGCACTTTTTCCACACAAAGGGTGATAGTAATCTTATGTTTGCTTCACCAAAGACTATGGGGTCAATTTAAATCGTCAAAACTGAAATTGATGGGTAAACGTGTCAATGTACAATGCATTCATGTAATTGAAATACAAGTTATCTTTTAACTAATTTAGTTTAGAGATACAGGGTGAAAACAGACCCTTCGGCCCACCGATTCTGCACAGACCAGCAATCACCTGTACACTAGTTCTATCCTACACACTAGGGACAATTTACAGAAGCCAAATAACCTACAAGCCTGCACATCTTTGGAATGTGGGAGGAAACCGGAGCACCCGGAGGAAATCCATGTAGTCACAGGAAGAACGTACAAACTCCGTACAGACAGCACCCAAGATCAGGATCGAGCCAGGGTCTCTGAGTTGCGCCACTGTGCCGCTCTAGTTGACTAGTGAAATAAACTATAAATTGTAATACCTTGCTCTTGATCTTACCAGCTCATGTTTTCTTTAAGTTGCCTGTTCTGGGAATCTTTATCTGTCAAGAAAAATGTTCATAACGTTTGGTCTGAATTATGTCTCAAACTACATGAGACATATTTATTATGAGACATAGAGCTTTACCACATGAAAACAGACCACATGGCCCAACTCATCCATGCCGACCAAGTTGCCTAACCATGCAAGTTCCACTTGTTTGGCCTGGTTAATATGCCTCCAAACCTTTTCTATCCATGTATCTGTCCAAATGTCATAATTGTACCCATCTCTATAATTTTCTCTGACAGCTCATTCCATATGCTCGCCATCCTATGTAAGAAAGATTTGCCTCTCAGAAGTTGCACCGTGCAAATATTTTGCACCTTAAACCTATGCTCTCTTATTTTAGATTCTTCGATTCTGAGGAAAACTGTGGTCATTTATGTTATCTATGCCTCTCATGATTTTATATAACTATAATGTTACCCCTCAACGTCCCACGTTCAAAAGAAAAGAGCCCCTCCTTATAACTCAATCCCTCCAGTTCCGATAACATTCTGATAAATATTTTCTTTATAACCTTTCATTTTTAATGACATCCTTCCTATAGCAGGGCGACCAGAATTGTACCTAGTATTCTAAATGTGGCCTTAGCAATGTCTTATATAGCAGTAACATGACATCCCAACAATGGGCGGCACGGTGGCGCAGCGATTTAGTTGCTGCCTTATAGCAAATGCAGCGCCGGAGATCAGGGTTCGATCCCAACTATGGGTGTTGTCTGTACGGAGTTTGTACATTCTCGCCATGACCTGTGTGGGTTTTCTCCGAGTTCTTCGGTTTCCTCCCACACGCCAAAGACATATAGGTATGTAGGTTAATTGGCTTGGTAAATGTAAAGAATTGGCCCTAGCGTGGTTAGATTAGTGTTAATGTGCGGGGATCGCTGGTCGGCGCGGACACGGTGGGCCTGAAGGGCCTGGCTCCGCGCTGTATCTCTAAAAAACACAAAAAAACTCCCGCACTCAATACGCTGAATGATGAAGGCAAGTGTGCTAAACACCTTTTTCATCTGCGTCAGCACCTTCAAGGAACTATGTAGCTCCATCTCTAAATCTTTCTGCTATAAAACATTTCGAAGAGCCCCCAGGTTTAGGTTTATTATTGTCACGTGTATCAAATTACAATGAAAGCTTTTTCTTGCAAACTATCAATCAGATTAGATAATACTATAAATACAGTACATACAACCAAGTCAAGCAAGTACAATAGACAATAGACAATAGGTGCAGGAGTAGGCCATTTGGCCCTTCGAGCCAGCACCGCCATTCAATGTGATCATGGCTGATCATCCCCAATCAGTACCCCGTTCCTGCCTTCTCCCCATATCCCCTGACTCCGCTATTTTTAAGAGCCCTATCTAGCTCTCTCTTGAAAGCACCCAGAGAACCTGCCTCCACCGCCCTCTGAGGCAGAGAATTCCACAGACTCACCACTCTCTGTGAGAAAAAGTGTTTCCTCGTCTCCTTCTAAATGGCCTACTCCTTATTCTCAAACTGTGGCCCCTGGTTCTGGACTCCCCTAACATCGGGAACATGTTTCCTGCCTCTAGTGTGTCCAAGGCCTTAACAATCTTATATGTTTCAAAGCCCTTAACAATCTTATATGTTTCTATAGATAGGGCAAAGGGAAAATAAAGAGTGCAGAATATAGTTCTCAGCATTGTAACACATCAGTTCCATAGATTATGTAAGTCCTGCCCTGGTTTGTGTTACCAAAATAGAAAATCTTTTATTTATCTGAGTTAAACTCCATCTGCCATTCTTTGTAATCTTTGTTAATCTTATTCACTGTCCACTATACCACTAATTTTTGTGTCAACAACAAAATCACTAACTGTGCCACCGACAATCCCTAAACAAATGTGTAAAGGCATTTTAGATTCTTATGTGGCATTGCGATTGGATTTCTTATTTAAACATTTAGCTTGTGTGTTTGTTAACACGCTGATAACTCATTACTGAATATGAAGTTAGTTATTGTCCTATAGCATAAGTGTGTATATGTAGTTTAGATACCAGTTTGGCATTGGGCTTGGTTCTCTTGGTTGAGTGCTTATCCTGGTGTTATAGCAGAAGTATGTTGTGTTTTAACAAATCATTAATATAAAGGGCAATAGTAACAAACAATAAACAATTAACGTGAACTCAATATTCTGCACAATTTAACATTATAGGAACAGCAGTAAGCTCAGTGGTCAATGGCCTACTTTTGGTACTGCTGGTTGGTCAGGATATCAAGTATTGAGCCATGGCACTTAGGGATAAACTGGGGACAGCTGAATTATGTGGTGGTTACCTTAATTAAGCACGTATTATTTTAGAAATATTCGATCTGCAACTAAAAATAATCCCATTAATTTTTCCAGCCGGTTGTTGCAAATGCACAATGCCCTGCAGAAGCGATACGAGGAAGAAATTAAAAGCAACAAAGAGCAAAGTGAAACCATTTCAAGAATCACTGTGAGTTATTCATTTTTTTAAGGTTTTTTAGTTCTGGAGAAACAGTATGGAAACAGGCCCTTTGGCCAACCGAAACCACACCGATTGACAATAGTACACAAGTTCTGTCCTACACACTAGGAACTATTTACAGAAGCCAATTGACCTACAAACTACTCTTTTAGTTCAGTGTGGGAGGAAACTGGAGCACCCGGACAAATCCCAGGGATAACGTACAAACTCCGTACTGGCAACACCAGTAGTTAGGCTCACACCTGGGTCTGTGGCTTCCACGACGCCACTGTGCCACAGTTATTCTCAATTTTGTTAGTATTTATGCATGCCAATACAATGATGGGCGTAAAATACACAGTACAGGAATTGCAAGAGTAGTCCAATTTGAATTTGATCTAAAACAGGAGTACAATTTTATTTATTTTGGTCAATGGTTTATCAGTTCTTCATTCCAAGAATCATTTGGATGTTACACATAGATTAAATTATTTATATTGGTAGCAGCAGTAAAATAAAAATAACATAAATGTCATAATTTCCTTCTGCAAAACATCTTTGCAGTGTTTATCATCCCATGATGCCGCATAAATGTCAGTTGCTGCTTGATATTTATGGGTATCGACGTTCCTGCTGCTCTTCATGCTATTTGGGGGATTTCTAAACATCCCATGTTAGATTAAAAACACTAAATCTGTGACCTAACTTCTTAGCTATTTAGTGCTGATATTGTATTTTGGCTAAGCGTTTTATTCTTCTGAGGTAATATAAATTCTCTGGTAATCATCTAAATATTCCTTTTTATCAGACTGCATTTAGTAAAAAGGCTGAAACCTTAGATCTATAGTGAGTTTACTTCTCTTTTGACAGAACTTTTCTATATTCTTGCTTGTCTACATTGTGTTATAGACAATAGACAGCACAGAAACAGGCTCCTCGGCCCAACTAATCCATACTGACTAAAATGACCATCGAAGATAATCCCATTTGTCTGCGTTTGATTGAAATTCATCTAAACCTTTGCTATCCATACATCTGTCCATATGTCATTTAAATGTTATTATAATACCTGCCTCTACTACTTCCTCATTCCATTTACCTACTTCTCTCTGTGTGAAAAAGTAGCCTCTCAGTTTCCTATAAAATGTTTCTACTTTCCAGTTAAATCTATGGTTTCTAGTTCTTGATTCCTTATATGTAGGAAAAAGATCCCTGGATCCCATGCGATCTAATCTTCCAGCTTACCATGCAGAACCTAATCAAAGTCCAAATAGACCACACCAACATCAACCTTCATGATTACTTAGAACCCTTTCCACTAACTGACCTACCACAAATGCTAGACTCACCGGTCTCAGGTTCTCTCCTTAAATAAAGGCACACCATTAGCCAACCTCCAATCATCCAACACTTTACTTGTAGTAAACCATGATGCAAATATCTCAGCCAGGGCCCCTGCATTCTCTAAATCATCCAACAATGTCATAGGATGTACCTGAACAGACCCTGGAAATGTATCTACGTTAATTTTTGGGGCAGTACAATGATGCAGCAATAGAGTTGCTGCCTTACAGCGCCAGAGACCTGGGTTTGATCCTGACTATGGGTGCTATCAGTGCAAAGCTCCCTGTGACTGTAGGTTTCCCCAGGTGCTCAGGTTTCTTCCCACATTCCAAAGACGTGCAGGTTTGAAATTAATTGCCTTCTCTAAATTGCCCCTGGTGTGTAGGATAGAACTGGTGTACGGGGATCGCTGTTCGGCACAAACTCGGTGGGCCGAAGGGCCTATTTCCACACTGTATCTCTCTCTCTCACACACACAAATGTTTTAAGACGTCTTCCACCTCCTCTACTGTAATGCAGACTATCTCCGAGACATCCCGTTAACTTTCCGGAGTTCCCTCATTGTAAGTATTTCGAATTTTATCTTTTTCCTGTGTAGTCAATTGACAATATTTGCACAGTTGAGTTTGGATATTTGTTTAACATTGCTGGCGATGATAAACAGTTTGACTGAAAAATATACCTGCTTGAATAACCTCTGGCTCGCAAGTAATATGTAATCCTACCTTTGCTAGTATCACTTTAATCTTTTCAGATTAGAATACTTCATTCAGGTACAGGATACTCAGCACCGGAATTTCATTGTAAAGTCTGTCAACTAGTGTCTTTGCAGATTGTATTAACAGCAGGGGTGTAATACTGATGCTTTAGTAGACACTTGTTTGGAGTCCTATTTGGAGTATGGTGAACAGTTTTGGGCCAGGGATTTTCTGAACAAGGATGTGCTGCCGTTGGAGAGGAGATTTATGAGAATGATCCCGGGGATGATTCGGTTAACGTATTTTAAGCGTTTGACGGCTCTAGGCCTGGAATTTAGAAGGATGAGGGGGGAATCTCATTGAAACTTGTAGAGAGGATGGCTCCACTAAAGGGAGAGTCTAGGACCAGAAGGCACAGCCTCAGAATAAAAGTATGTACCTTTAGAATGGAGATGGGGAGGAATTTCTTTAGCCAGAGGCGAAATCTGTGGAATTCATTGCCATAGATGACTGTGGAAGCCGTCTTTGTGTATTTTGGGAGACAGATTCTTGATTAGTAAGGTGTCAAAGGTTACAGGGAGAAGGCAGGAGAATGGAGTTGAGAGGGAAGGACAGATCGGCCAGGATTGAATGATGTAAAATAAAAGTCAAGTAAAGTCCGTTAATGCTTAGCCAGATTTTTTTAATTTAAACAACACCATTTGCTGTTTTAGAGATGTGGCGATATTTTGTGTCTTCCAGGTGACAATTCACGAGTTAGAACTACAGCTTGTGACAGCGAAGCAAAGAATTCGGCAGCTGGAGAACCTGCCCGTGGGCAGAAGGCGAAGCATGTTGACGCCAGAGACGCATGTCGACGCACCTGGCAAACGTGTGTCTGGTGATGTCACTGCTTGCTCACCTGGCTGCATTAACATCGGTGAGGCTTCAACTGGGTGTGTTGCCTTCTGGAGATCCTGACCTTTAATGCAACGCAGCAGTGCAGATGCTAGCACTAGTGTCCATTCCTCATCTGTAAATATAGGTGACGGCACAGTGGCTCAGTGGTAGAGTTGCTGCCTTACAGCGCCGGAAAACCAGATTTGATCCTGACTACAGGTGCTATCTGTACGGAATTTGTATGTTCTCCCTGTGATCGCGTTGGTTTTCCCCGGGTGCTCCAGTTTCCTCCCACACTCCAAAAACGTACAGGTTTGTAGGTTGACTTCAGTAAAGATTGAAAATTATCTCTAGTGTGTAGGATAGTGTTAGTGTATGGGATCGCTGGTCGGCACGGACATGATGGGCCAATGGGCCTGTTTCCACAATGAATCTAAACTAAATGGGAGTGATGCGTAACTATTTGGGCTGGGTGGTGGAGGAAATGCCATAGGGAAAGGCACCTTAATGCTTTCTGACTAGGGTCATGGTGATCAGGATTAGGTTTACTTGCTGAGAATGTTTTAAATGTCATAGAGGCCATTGAGGCTACCCAGGCATTGAAACGCACTCTCAGCATAAATTGAGCCTGTAGCTCAGTGGCATAAATAGTTAAACAAGAAAGGTCTGAAGAAGGGTCCCGACCCGAAAAGCCACCTATCCATTTTCTCCAGAGATGCTGTCTGACCTGCTAAATTACTCTAGAACTTTGTGTACATCTTAAGCACGAAAGGTGGTCATTCAACCTTCTGTGTCTGCTTCAGCTCTTTTGAAGAATGATCCAATTAGCCCTACTCCCTATATCACTGCAATTTTAGTTTTAGTGCAGTTTAGTGATACAGTGTGGAAACAGGCTCTTCAGCCCACCGAGTCCGTGCCATCCAGCGATCACCCGTGCACTAGTTATTCCCTAAATCGACCAAAGTAGATAACCTCACATTATACATTATACTCGTTATACTCCATCTGCTGTTATTTTACACACTCAACTCTCCTCTCTGTAAACCTTTGCTGATACATGTGTTCTGACATCCAAATCTTGCATATATTTCTGGAGTGAGTTGATGGTCCATTTGGTCCAAGCAGTATTGGCAAGACAAATTTCAATACACCAATTGGTGTATGTGATAATAAATGTCCTTTGTCCTTAGACCTTTGTCCTTTGTCCTATTTTAATCAATCTAACTTGTACAAAGTTGATGTACCAGCACTGGTCCCTGAGAAGCCCCATTATTTACAGCCCATATCTTAAAACAATTTAATTTTATGAGTACCACATCAAAACGCATTTCTCGTTGTCAACTGTGTAAGTTACATAATTGATTAACTTTTGTAAATGTTTGACATATGATTCATGTAATTGTGCGGACCTTGCCTAATCATGTTTTCTTAAGCGCCCTGTTATCACTTCATAAGTATGATATCCAGTGTTTTCCTAATGACTGATGTAAACTGGCATGTCGTTCCTGCTTTCTCTCTCCCTCTATTCTGATACTCTTTTACTTCTCCCTGATTCAATTCAACGATACTTTATTGTCACATGTACCTAGGTGCAGTGAAATTCGTTGTTTTTGCATACAATCCGGATAAAATCATACAGCAAATTTCACAATAGTACACAAAGAGTCGCCACGCTCAGGCGTCGACAAAGTTTCATAAGTTCTTAGAACAGTCCTTTCTTCGCGTAGCGTTGAAGCAGGATGTTGCTGCACATAGCCACAGGCGGCCCCCCTGCCGGGTCCCCCTTCTCTCTCAGCTGCCCCCGCCCCCCCGACGCCGGGTCCTCCTACGTTCCCTGCTGATCCAAATGCACGTCGATTTTCTCCCACGATATTTCTCGAAAACCATCCTCAGCACCGACATTAAATTAGCTGATCAGTAACTACTGGGTTTATCCTCCTGTCTTTTTTAAAGAAAGAAGCAATGTTTGCAATAATTCAGTCCTTTAGTCCCACGTCTCTACCTATGAAGGATTGTAAGATAGTCCAGTCAGGATGTAAGGATATGTGTGGAATTTTGTGGGGTTTTTTTGGTAGATGTGGTTTAACGCATTAAGAAAACCTCCCTCTGTAACTAATTGCAATAATTCCTCCAGATGATATTATAGCTCTGATATCCTTTATATTGCACAAAGTTTTCTCTTTTTTAAAAGGGGGAAAAAAGTTGTGTGATACAAATTAAATTTGACCTAGTTCTGAGGTCTTGATCTCAAAGATATTGTCATAGTAAAACACAAATGGGCACTGATTGTTTTCTTCCTGGAGGAATTAAAGGGAGGGAGGCCTTGACAGAGAAAGACCTTGAGAGAGAGCAGGGGCAGAGCGAGAGAGAGGGGGGGTTTCCAAGATGATCTGCCGTATTAGAGCTTTGGTTAGGTGGCGGCCACATTTGGAGTATTGTGTGCAGTTCTGATCGACCCATTGCAGGGAGGACGTGGAGGCTCTGGGGAGGGTGCAGAAGGGGTTTACCAGAATGCTGCCTGGATTGGAAGATATTACATGTAAAGAGAGGTTGGAGCCTTGGATTGCTCTCCGTAGCGCATTGAAGGCTGAAGAGAGACCTGATAGAGGTATATGGGAGGCATAGATATGGTAGATGGTCAGAATCGTTTACTCAGTGTGGCAATGTCAAAGATGAGAGAGCAGGGGGATTTTGGAGGCAGAAACAATAGTAGCATTTAAGAGGCTTTCAAATCTGTAGGAATGGTGAGATATGCACCACATGCAGGCAGAGGATATTACTTCAACGGCATCACATTAAGTGTGGGCTGAAGGGCCTATTTCTGCGCTGTTCTGTTCTATGTTCTAAATTACGGGATCAGTGTGGTGATTGGGTTGACAAATACTACAGAGAGAGAAAAAACAGGAAATTTGTTGCTAATATAATTAAATCCATTTTAAAAGTACTAAATAGCTTGCTTGCAGGCACAAGCAAAGCATTGCCAGATTTAAACCTCCTATGTTTGGAGCCTTGGATTTTTATTTCACTATTTGTGGTTTTCTTTAGAACTTCTCTCCAATATTGAAAAGCTGCAAAAGGAAAGAAACAAACTAACAAAGGAGAAAAACAACTTGAAGAATGAGCTGGCTGGATTGGATAAGGTATGTGTAGAAAGCAACTGCAGTGCTGGTTTGTTCTGAAGATAGACACAAAATGCTGGAGTAACTCAGCGGGTCAGACAGCATCTCTGGTGAGAAAGGATGGATGATGTTTCGGGTCGAGACCCTTCTTCAGACCCTTCTCCAGTCTGAAGAAGGGTCCCGACCCGAAACATCACCCATGCCTATTCTCCAGAGATGCTGCCTGACCCATTGAGTCGCTTCAGCGGTGTGTGTCCATCTTGGGTAAGATAATGACTTTTTACAACTTGTGTACAACTTTCAAACCTGTAATTTATGTTACTGACTCTGCCTTGCTTAGCCATCACGTCACTATCGTTCAACCCCCAAAAGTGTTGACTTTAACCATTCAGGTCTCCTGAGATGAACACTTCAATGGTGAAGTATATTCTATACCATGAAAAATTATATCCCATTGCTGGTATGATTGAGAACTAATGAAACTCAGTTTATGCTGGATAGTGTGGAGTAGACCCAATAAGTAACCCCTGCCTTCTCTCTCTCCCCGCCCCCCCCCCCCCCCCGCTCCCTCTCCCACACTAGTCATCCGACTAGTTCCACTGTTTGCATCCTTGTATCCCTTCGTTATCACCTCTTCCCAGCCAACAAAGTACTGTTAAGGGCTCCACCCTTCCTTGGTCACCTGTTGCCGGCCCTGCTTTATTCTGGCCTTTTCTTACCTCCGGCTCCTTCCTGCCTGTGTTCAGTGTGAAGAAGTGTCCCGACCTGAAATGTCACCCATCCTTTCTCCCCAGCGATGCTGCCTGACCCAACTTCAGCACTTTTGGAGTTTTACAATACAGGTGAAGAGATTGTGATGCAGCATATAGTTGGATTTTGGAATATTCCATGGAATAGAGTTAAGATGTATGGTGCCACTTGTGTTTATCTGTTACATTTCTGAAGTGGGCATTGCTTACTGCCATCATTAACCATTTCTCATGCATTTCATTTCAATAGCCTTTACTCCAAACTTTTACATTTAGCATGGAAACACATTTAACTGCAGATGCTAGAATCTTGAACAGACTGCTGGGGAAGGGGTCTCAACCCAAAACTTTGTCTGTCATTTCCCCCCACAGATGCTGCCTGATCCGCTAAGTTCCTCCAGCAATCTGTATTTTACTTTTAACACCCAAGCTTGTCATTGCTGATTGATTTATCCTTTTCATTTAATTTAGTTTAGTTTAGTTTAGAGATAAAGCGTGGGAACAGGCCCTTCGGCCCACTAAATTTGCGCTGACCAGCGATCCCTGATTCTAGTTCTATTCCTACACACTAGGGACATTTTACAGAAGCCAATTAACCTACAAACCTGCACGTCTTTGGAGTGTGGGAGGAAACCGGAATACCCGGAGAAACCTACGCGGTCACAGGGAGAAGGTACAAACTCTGCAGACATCACCAGTAGTCAGGATGGAACCTGTGTCTCGGGCGTAGTAAGGCAGCAACTCTACCGCTGCGCCACTGTGCCACCCCAAACTCTTCACTTATTTTTGAACCTAACTTTCTTAAACATTTTTTGTTTTAAGGAAATCTTTTTAAAGTAACGTGTACAATTGCAGTTAAAGAGGGATGTCATGAAATTAGCATACATAGAGTTCTCGTCTAAGCTGTGTCTAATATATAATCAGGAGTCACCTTATGGCTAAGGTGTTGCTGTAGTGTAAACATTGGCAGGTTATAAATTGCCTGGATTCCAATGCTCAGGAGGTGAATGTTTAGCACGGTTTGACTATTAGCTAGCTAATTATTGCATTCATTGCCCTTTGGTGTCAGTAGAATATAAATTACAATTCAGTTTGCTATGCAACAAGGACCAAGTAATATTAAGATACAATGTGTAGGAAGGAACTGCAGATGATGGTTTACACCGAAGATAGAACAAAATGCTGGAGTAACTCAGCAGGTCAGGCAGCATCTCTGGCTAGAAGGAATGAGTCTGAAGAAGGGTCTCGACCCGAAATGTCACCCATTCAATCTGCAAGCATTCCTTCTTCAACTATCAGGGCTCAAAATTAGTGGTTGCCCGGGTGCCAATGGCAACCTAAAGTGCCGTCAGGCAACCTAACAGCCGTGCTATTTTGCCCGGCTTGGCAAGTAACTCTGAGCGGCCCCCTCTCTATCTCTCTCTCTCTCTGTAACTCTCCGTGTCCAGGCTGCCGGGTCTCCGCTCTCCGCTCGCTCCTCATCCGCCAGCACGGCAGGCCGCCTTGCACATGCGCACTGCTATGGCCAGCAGATCCTCCCCCTGCACATGCGCACTGCCACGGTAACTGGTCGGTGCTAGGCACTTTCTCCCTCCCTTTGCATTGTGGGAGATCTGGCCGCCATTGCTGTCTGGTCACCGCGCCCGCTGAAAACCAACGCAGAATCACTCCCTGGAGCTGGAGTAACTCCCTGGAGTAACTCTTGCTTCTGGTTTCCTGGTCCTCCAAAAATATTCTAAATGGAATTTAACCCACCACCACCAAATTACAAACTCTGAAAAATAATAGCCTATTACACTTTATCTGTTTATTTATTGTGTATATATATATATGGTCTTGTGTATTATGGTGTATATATGGTCTTGGTATTGTATATATTATATATATATATAGTATTTTGACACACTGAACTTTTATCTCCTGTTCTGTATTATGTTTACATATTCAGTTGTGCTGCAGCAAGCAAGAATTTCATTGTCCTATCTGGGACACATGACAATAAAACTCTCTTGACTTGGACTTAAGCAAAAATGGGTTCTTGGGGAAAAAAGAGTTACCTTAAAGTTGCGTCTGGTTGGGTAACTATGTTGGGGTGAATATTATTCCATGCTTTAATTGTGCGGGGGAACTCCATGGAGCCCACCGAGTCCACGCCGACCACCGATCACCTGTACACTAGTTCCGTCTCATACCTTAGTGGCGTAAGTTAAGAGTGTTTTATTCTCTCACGTCCCAGTTAGAACAATGCAATCCTTACTTGCAGCAGCACAACAGAATATGTAAACATAGTATTCTGTAAACAATGTTATAAATGAGAAAACAAAACGGTGTATATTTGTATATAAATATATGTATATAAATATATATATATAGAATTTCCCTCCTGGGATTAATAAAGTTCTATCGTATAGTATTGTGTGTGTAAGAAGGAACTGCAGATGCTGGTTTAAACTGAAGATAGACACAAAAAACTGGAGTAACTCAACAGGTCAAACATAATCTCTGGACAAAAGGAAAATATTACGTTCTGAGCTGGGTCTGAAAAAAGTTCCTGCACACCTTTGGAATGTGGAAGGAAACGAGCACCCGGAGAAAACCCATGCGATCAAAGGGAAAAGGAGCAAACTACATACAGACAGCACCCATATTCAGGGTTAATTCTGGGTCTCTGGCAATTTTAGGCAGCAACTTTATGGCCAATGTACTGCCCCATAGTCTTGAACTGAATTAAAACATACAGTAGCTGTAAAGGGGGACCTAGCGTCACTTGGAGATTTAAGACTGAAAATGGATAGTTTCTTTTTTTTAGTAACCAAAGTTATCAACATATAATTTTGTGTGTTGGAAAATAAAATATAGCGGCACAGCTGGTGGACTTGCTGCCTCACACGCCAGAGATCTGTGTTCGATCCTGTCCTCGGGCACTGTCTGTGTTGAATTGGCACATTCTCCCTGCAAGCGTGTGGGTTTCCTCCCACATCCCAAAGACACATTGGCTTTGTAGGTTAACTTGTCTCTGTAAGATTGCCCCTAATGTGTAGGGAGTGGGTGAGGAAAGTGGAATAACCGAACTTGTGTGAATGGGTGGACAAAAATGCTGGAGAAACTCAGCGGGTGAGGCAACATCTATGGAGCAGAGGAAATAGGCGATGTTTCAGGTCAAGACCCTTCTTCAGACTGATGTCGGGAGGGGGGGGACGGGAAGAAGAAAGGAAGAGGCAGAGACAGTAGGCTGTGGGAGAGCAGGGAATGGGAGGGGAAGGAGGTAGAAAGCAAGGACTACCCGAAATTGGAGAAGTCAATGTTCACACCGCTGGGGTGAAAACTACCCAAGCGAAATATGAGGTGCTGTTCCTCCAATTTGCGGTGGGCCTCACCTTGGCCGTGGCGGAGGCCCAGGACAGAAAGGTCGGATTCGGAATGGGCGGGGGAGTTGAAGTGCTGAGCCACCGGGAGATCAGGTTGGTTATTGTGAACTGAGTGTAGGTGTTGGGTGAAGCGATCGTCAAGCCTGTACTTGGTCTCACCGAGGTTGATGATACGCTGAATAATCCAACCACATTTTTGTTTGGAAGTGGAAAGAAATAATAGAAATTGCATTCATTGCAACGTGTAAAAAGAGATGAGATACTGTATTATATTTTTGCTGCATGTCATTGTGGTATATATCATGTCTTGATTGGTGAATGTTTTTAGTTTGTGGTTTTATTTGAAGCAGAAATAATATGTGAATGCTTCATTGAGCATAATTCCGACTGGTAACTACGCACTTCGTCTGAGCACATTATCCCATGCGTCATGCAAACCGTCTTAAATGCCCACCTAAACTGTCATTTGGCAACCTAAAAAGCTGCCTAAATTACCCGGCTGGCAACAGGGGAAAAAAATTAAACGAGAGCCCTGACTATTGAAAAATTGAATAGGATATCCAGTTTATTGACTTTGTAAACTAATTGTACATTTTGCATGGGCATTGCAGGGATTCTTTGAAGAAATTGAAGATTTGAAGTATGCTCTGCAGGAGTCTGTCAAACTGAACAAAGAATATGAAAAGTGTTTGCAAAAATTGTGTGAAAAACATGGGCTTCCATTTCCCGTGGTCACAAAATAAAAGAAAACAAACTAACATTTAATCAATATAAAAGTATTTTTATATAGTAATAAAAAAAAGAAAAACAAAACAAAACTGTAATTGATGGAAAACTGATAAAACACGCAGGGCGCAAAATATTCAGTAGGAGCGGGCAGGTTGTGAGGGGTTACCTAAAATTGGAGAATTCACTGTTTATATTGTTGGGTCGTAAGCTACCAAAGCAGATTATGAGGTGCTGTTCCTCCAGAGTGTGGCCTCACTCTGACAGTGGAGGAGGCCCAGGCTAGAAAGGTCAGTATAGGAATGGGAATGGAAGCTAAAATGGTTAGCTACTGGGAGATCTGCTAGGTCTTGGTGGACAGTCACTGATTTATGAACACTGAATGCAGTAGATGAGTTTAGAGGACGTGAACGTCTGTCTCACCTGGGAGGACTGCTAACGTCCTGGATGGAGGCAAGTGAAAAGGCATAGGGACATACCTAGATCATCTCCTGTTACATCTCCCGCAGTTGCAGGGCAAAGTACCTGGAGAGGGCTTGGTTAGGTGGGAAGGGATGTGTGAACCAAGGAGCTGTGGATGGAGCAGCCTCTGTGGGTCGCAGGAATTGGCGGAGATGGGAAGATGTGACTGCTGGTGGGGTCACGTTGGAGGTGTCCGAGGATGTTGGATACAGAGGCTGGTGGGGGTGAAAGATGAGTACCAGAGGAACTGCTGCTGGGGTGATAGGTAACTTTAGTGGCCTCTTGACCTACTGTTGTGTGTAGTTCTGGTCGATTGTGTTGCAGCTGTGGTCACACTATTACAGGAAGGATGTGGAGGTTTTGGAGAGAGAGCAGAGAGGTTTACCAGAATGCTGCCTACATTAGAGGGTATAGGCAACAACGAGAGATTGGACAAATTGGATTGTTTTCTTTAGAATGTCAGAGGTTGAGGGGAGACTTGTTCGGAGTTTATGAAATTATGAGTCATAGATAGGGTAGACAGTCAGAACCAGGGTGGAAATGGCAAATATTAGAGGGCATAGCTTTAAAATCAGAAGGGGATTGTTTATACACAAAGAGAGGGGTGGGTTGCTGGAACACGCTACCTGGGATGGTGATGGAAGCAGATATGATAGTGGCATTTAAGAGGCTTTTAGATGGGCACATGAACAAGTAGGAAATGGAGGAATATGGATCAGTGCAGCCAGCAAGGATTAGTTTAATTTGGCATATCAGTGCAGACTTTGTGGGCTGAAGGGCCTGTTCTGTGTTGTACTGCTCCATGCTATGTTAAATAAAGTGCTTCATCCCTCTCATCCCTCTCAAGGTCCAGGTGTCTCAGTCCCCTGTTTAAAGCATTCTGGTGCCCTGAATTTTCCACACCACTGCGTCTAAGGACCAACCAGCGATTAACAAAGTTCTATTATGACCTGAGTTTATAATCTATGTTTCTTATACTTCCAACATTTGAGATTTAACCTCATGAACTTATCCTGATGCATTTAAGGATTTCTGTAAGGCAATATCTTGCTGCACGCAAAATCTTTCTAAATAAACATCCATTTAACATCCATTTATAGTGGGGTAGCTTTCTATATTCCACTTATCATTGTACCCTCCACACTTACAGTATGTGCGTTTAACTTGACCTGTCATTGTCGCATTCATTTTACTGTACTTCACGTATGTCTGCAATCTATACTCTATCAGCAACCTTTATATTGTGCTGATAAGATAGACAAAAATGCTGGAGAAACTCAGCGGGTGAGGCAATATCTTGGAGCGAAGGAAATAGGCAACGTATCGGGTTGAAACCCTTATTCAGACTGACGTGAGGGTGGGGGGGGGGGGGGTGGGAGGAAGAAAGGAAGAGGTGGAGCCAGAGGGCTGAGGGAGAGCTGAGAAGGGGAGGAGAAAGTAAGGACTACCTGAAATTAGAGAAGTCAATGTTCATGCCGCTGGGGTGCAAACTGCCCAAGTGAAATATGAGGTGCTGCTCCTCCAAATTACGCTGGTCCTTACTCTGGCCATGGAGGAGGCCCAGGACAGAAAGGTCGGATTCGGAATGGGAGGGGGAGTAGAAGTGCTGAGCCACGGGGATATCAGGTTGGTTATTGCGAACTGAGTGTAGGTGTTGGGTGAAGTGATCGTCAAGCCTGCACTTGGTCTCACCGAGGTTGATGATACGCTGAATAATCCAACCACATTTTTGTTTGGAAGTGGAAAGAAATAATAGAAATTGCATTCATTGCAACGTGTAAAAAGAGATGAGATACTGTATTATATTTTGGAGGTGTACGGCGAAGCGATCGCCAAGCCTCCGCTTGGTCTCACTGATGTAGAGCAACTGACATCTAGAGCAGCGGATGCAATAGATGAGGTTGGAGGAGGTGCAGGTGAACCTATGCCACACCTGGAAAGACTGCTTGGGTCATTGAATGGAGTTAAGGGGGGAGATAAAACGACAAGTGGAGCATTTCCTGCGGTTGCAAGGGAAAGTGCCCGGAGAGGGGGTGGTTCGGGTGGGAATACACGAATTGACCAGGGAGTTACGGAGGGAGCGGTCTCTGCGGAAAGCAGACAGGGGAGGAGATGGGAAGATGTGGCCAGTGGTGGGATCCCGTTGGAGGTGGCAAAAATGTTGGAGGATTATTTGTTGTATGTGAGGGTGGAAGGTGAGGACAAGGAGGACTCTGCCCTTGTTTCGAGGGGGGGGGATGGGGAGTGAGAGCAGATTCACGGGGCATAAAAGAGACCCGGGTGAGAGCCTCATCTATAGTAGAAGAGGGGAACCCCCGTTCCCTGAAGAATGAGGACATCTCCGATGCTCTGGTGTGGAACACCTCATCCTGGGTACAGATGCGGCGTAGACGGAGGAATTGGGAGTATGGGGATGGAGTCCTTACAGGAAGCAGGGTGGGAAGAAGTGTAGTCCAAATAGCCATGGGATTCAGTGGGTTTATAGTGGATGTCGGTCAGTAGTCTATCACCTGCGATGGAAATTGTGAGGTCAAGAAATGGTAGGGAAATGTCGGAAATGGTCCAGGTGTATTTGAGTGCCAGATGGAAGTTAGTGGTGAAATGGAAGTCAGTGAGTTGTGTGTGGTTGCAGGAGGTAGCACCAATGCAATAGTCGATGTATCGGAGGTAGAGGTTGGGGATGGGGCCCTGGTACGTCTCGAACAAGGATTGTTCGACGTACCCTACAAAGAGGCAGGCATAGCTATGGCCTATGCGCGTGCCCATAGCTACGCCTTGTATTTGGAGGAAATGGGAGGAGTCAAACAAAAAGTTATTAATGATAAGGACCAGCTTCACTAGGCGGAGGGGACTATCAGTAGACAGGGATTGGTTGATTCTCTGATCGAGGAAGAAACGGAGGGCTTTGAGACCCTC
The DNA here is from genome assembly GCA_963514005.1 of Raja brachyura. The sequence continues at coordinate 28,330,533 of OY740784.1, read as the reverse complement.
CTGGAGGGGGATGGAGGTGTAGAGTGACTGGACATCCATGGTGAAGATGAGAGAATGGGGGCCTAGAAAAGTGTGTGAGGTGTCTTGGACATAGGTAGGGAGGGATTTAACCAGGGGGGATAGGATGGTCAAGGTATGTGGAAATAAGTTTGGTAGGACACAAACAGGCAGAAGCAATGGGTCTACCAGGACAGTCAGGTTTGTGGATTTTGGGGAGAAGGTAAAATCGGGCCGTGCGGGGCTGGGGAACGATGAGGTTGGAGGCTTGGGAGGGCAGGGAGCGGGAGTTGATGAAGTCAGTGAGGGTGCTAGAGATAGTGGCCTGGGGGTCATGGTCCAAGGATAAGTAGGAGGTGTCTGAGAGTTGGCGTGTGGCCTCAGCTTTGTAGATATCAGCGCACCAGACCACCGCGGCACCTCCCATGTCGGCGGGTTTGATCACCCAGTCTGGATTGTTGCAGAGTGAGTGGAGGGCTGTATGTAGGGGGGGAGAGGTTAGAGTGAGACAGGGGAGGGTTCAAATTCCACTGTTGCAGCAATGGTACTTTATTTTACTTTAATGGCAGTGGAATTTAATCTCAGTTACTTATCAAGAATAATCTATGAATTTTAGTTTTGCATTTGACAAATTAACTTACAGCTTGTTGAAACGTGCTCCTAATTTGCACTGCGAGAAACAAAGTGCTGGAGGAACTCAGTGTAGCACTGTGGAAGGACATGCACAAGTTATGTTTGAGGTCAAGACCGAAGACACGTCACGATCCGTAACATCGTACCCTCCACAGTTGCTTCCTGACCTGCTGAGTTCCCCCAGCAGTATGTTTTTTGCTCATGATTCTAGCATCTGTTTCCTGATGTGAAGATCATTAACTTTTACTTTCATTTGTGTCACTGGTAATCTCACTTCCTTGTTCAGTATACGGAAGAGAATATATTGACAGGTTATGTCATGGCCTGGTTGAGCAGCTCATCTTCTTGCGTACGGCGTGCACAGCCTAAAGTTGTAGGCCAACTTGTTCTATTTGATTTTATTTGATATTTCACGCCGGGTTGATTGCATTCGTCGAAACAGAGCGGATCGCGTGAAGGTTGCAATCTTCCACCCCGTTGAGCAACTCGAATGCCAAGAATGAAGGAGATTACAAAAAGTGGGGGACACTTCATCATGGGTACTGTCCTCCCCACATCCAATAGGAGCTGATCTATAGGAGGCACTGCCTCAAAAACCTAGCCAGCATCATCAAGAACTCACACCCTCCTGGCTACGCTCTCATTTCACTCCTGCTATTGGGAAGAAGGTATAAGAGCCTGAAATCTGTATCGCCTAAGTTCAGAAACAGCTTCTTCCCCACAACCAACAGGCTCTTGAATGCTACAACCTACATTTCTCCGCCCATTTCCATAGTTTTTACCATTTTGTCCAGCTCTCTCTCAGCATTTGTCCGGCTCTCTCTCAGGTGTTAGATTTACAGTGCATGCTTGACCTACTGTGTAAACAGTTTTGGTCATTTGGTCACTTTAAAAATAGTTTTGGAAGGTGTTCATATCCCTATCCTTCTCAGACCGTTGCTAGGGATTGGCTTCTTTTTTGTGGTTACAGAGGTTTATGAATGTGGGGCCCCTAGACTCTGTCACCTGATTTGATGGGTATTCAAAGTGCATCATGCTTTAGTTTAGTTTAGAGATACAGGCCCCTTGGCACACCTGGTCCACGCCGACAGGCAATCCCCGCACACTAGCACTATCCTGCACACCAGGGACAATTTATATATTTTTTTTACCGAAGCCAATTAACCTACAAACCTGCACATCTTTGGAGTGTGTGAGGAAACCAGAGGACCCAGAGATTGTTAAGGGCTTGGACATGCTAGAGGCAGGAAACATGTTCCTGATGTTGGGGGAGTCCAGAACCAGGGGCCACAGTTTAAGAATAAGTAGTAAGTCATTTAAAACGGAGACGAGGAAACACATTTTCTCACAGAGAGTGGTGAGTCTGTGGAATTCTCTACCTCAGAGGGCGGTGGAGGCCGGTTCTCTGGATGCTTTCAAGATAAGCTAGATATCTTGATATCTTGAAAATAGCGGAGTCAGGGGATATGGGGTGAAGGCAGGAATAGGGTACTGATTGGGGATGATCAGCCATGATCACATTGAATGGTGGTGCTGGCTCGAAGGGCCAAATGGCCTACTCCTGCACCTATTGTCTATTGTCTATTGACTCGGAGAAAACCTGTGATCACAGGGAAAATGTACAATGAGACGGCATGGATGGAACCCAGGTCTCTGGTACAGTGAGGCAGCAACTTTACCGCTGCGCCACTGTGCTGTCCCTATGCCAAATAAAGCATTTCACTTGGCACTGTACATGTGACAATAAAGAATCATTGCATCATTGTGTTCTGCTCAAGTTCATGCTGTTTCTTTATCCACAGTCGCTGCCTGATCTGCTGAGGTTTTCCTTGCAATTTCTAAACAATTTGTTAGTTTGCACATGCTTCAGGATAGAGAGGGAGGTGATGAGTGAAAAGTTTGCAGAAAGCAAATAAAATGCAATTAAAATACAATGGTATGTTGCTCCGGAGCAGGATTGTTTGCGAAATTATTTGGGATGTGAGGAAGCGTCAGATGAAGATTTTTTTTATGGTGAGACACCGAATAACCGAATGTGCATCGCCATTTTTAAGTACGTGCATAGAAATGTTTTAATCCAAAAAGTTGAGTCAATGATGTGACGACTGCACATTGCGCTCTGTGCCGTTCAACGCGGGCGTAAGATATTTTAAAGTGAAATAATGGTTAAAAATGCGGAAATATAAGCGCTTATTAATTGCACCGCGTGAATTAATGAGGTGAGCCCACTGCAATAATCAGTGAAACGACACGCGTGAAAATAACCCAATATGACATTTTTTTTTGCAAATAAGAAAAAAAAGAGCAACTACGACCTCTAACGACGCAACATTCTGAATTGATTTTGCAAATGTGAAATTTTATTTGTTTTCGCCTTATTCCGTGCAATCACGTCAAATTTTACGAGGTTAATTTTCCCCTTGCTTTGCATTGATGTGATTTTTATTTTTCACCCTGACTTTGATCGGTGCATTTCGCTTGTCAATCGCTCCGTTGAGCTGCGGCGCGCAGTCCCGGTGGAAGGAGGAGGGCAGAGAGAGAGAGAGAGAGAGAGAAGGGGGTGGGGGGAGAGAGGCGAGGGAGAAAGAGTCGGAGGGAGGGAGGGAGGGAGGGAGAGAGAGAGAGAGAAAGCGAGAAAGCGCCGCACTGTATGTGAGAGTGAGTGAGTGCTGTGATGATGGGCAGGCGGTGGGCGCACCCCGAGCAGTTTCTACCCCTCTTGCTCAAGCTGCTGGCTCTGGGCTGCGGGGTGCTGTTGATCTGTGAGCTGGCCATTTACTACATGGTACTGCTGCGTTGTGGCTGGCCCCGGTTGAAAGCTCCGGCTGAGCCCGGCCAGGAGAGACCCTCAGCGCCAGCGCTCAGGACTTTGTTCCTCGCTGACACCCACCTCCTGGGAGCCATCAGGGGCCACTGGCTGGACAAACTCCGGAGGTAAGAGATTCATTGAATCAGTGCCTTGTTTCAGCACGTTGAGATCAACGCCTTCTGAATTCCTTTGCATATGACCAGAAAACACTGATTGATACCCGTTTTGCAGCAGAATATGCCTTTAAATTTTATTTTACTTTATTGTAAACGTTGACAAGAGAGAAGCGTGGATCCGGATTATAGGCACAACTTAGATATTATCAAATATGTCGACAGTTGCCGGTGACTGTCATCCGGCGAGTTAGCACCAGACATTTACAGTGAACATTTGGTTCGGTATAAATATATTGCTCAATGTATTTAATTAATCCAGAATTACATGACTAATTTATTTCATGGTGACCACGGAACTATTGGATTGTGTTTTTAAAACAAAGAGCATCTGATTCACAAATGCAATTGAGGGAAGGAAGTTTGTTTGTCAAATCTGGTCTCACACCAACTAAGTGATTGACTTAAACAGTCGCCATTGAAAGGATCAGGCATGGCATGTTTTCCATATCATGTTATTAAATCTGGTTCAACAAGTTGAGCAACTGAATGAAAGGGAACAACATATTTGGTTTTCACAAAACTATTCCATTAATCTAAATTGGAAAGATTAAGCTTCAAGAAATGAGCCTACATCTCTAACTTCAAGTAACCCACCCTAGCCGTCGTGCTAGTTTCAATTACATCCTGTCTGTAAACTCATTATCACCGAGCCCACAGCCAACACTGGACCATTATGGGCTCCACCTTTCCTTGATCATCGTTACTTTTTTTTGCATATCTTCCATTCTCTCTATATCACTGTCTATATCTCTTGTTTCCCTCTCATTTGACTCTCAGTCTGAAGAAGGGTCCTGACCCGAAATGTCACCTATTCCTTTTCTCCAGAGATACTACCTGACCTGTTGAGTTACTCCAGCTTTATGTGTCCATCTTTGGTTTAAACCAGCATCTGCAGTTCTTTCCCACTACACTGGGCAGTGTCCAGTGACAAATGATTTGTGAAGTTTATACTCTTTGGTAATGTTTTCTTCCTGCACTGTGCTCATCTGAACTTTGTTCATTTAACCCCTCAATGTCAGGGAGCCTAAGACTTGTACATATATGCCTTTTCCTCTGGGTGTCAATAGGTGCAGGAGTAGGCTATTCGGCCCTTCGAGCCAGCACCGCCATTCAACGTGATCATGTGTGATCGTCCACAATCAGTACCCTGTTCTTGCCTTCTCCCCATATCTTTAAGGGCCCCATCAAGCTCTCTCTTGAAAGTATCCAGAGAACCGACCTCCACCACCCTCTGAGCCAGAGAATTCCACAGACTCACAACTCTCTTTGTGAAAAAGTGTTTCCTCATCTCCGCTCTAAATGGCTTACCCCTTATGCTCCAGTTTCCTCCCACACTCCAAAGACCTACAGGTTTGTAGGTTAATTGGGTTCTGTAAATTCTCCCCTAAATGTGTCAGATAGCGCTAATGTATGTAGCGATCGGTGGTTGGCATGTACTCGGTGGGCCGAAGGGCCTGTTTCCACGCTGTACATCAAAAGTCTAAAGTCTTTATCTAATTTAACCTTTAATTTAACCAATCTTAATAGATAATGCAGGTTTAAAGGAGATTGGTTAGGCCATATTTGGAATATTGTGTGCAGTTCTAGTCGCCCCATTACACAAAGGATGTGGAGGCTTTGGAAAGGTGCAGAGGAGATTTGGCAGAATGTGTAGGAAAGAACTGCAGATGCTGGTTTAAATCAAAGGTGGACACAAAGCACTGGAGTAACTCAACGGGACCGGCAGCATCTCTGGAGAGAAGGAATGGGTGACGTTTCGGGTTGAGAACCTCTTTTGGACGGCGAGGTTTAGCAGAATGTTGCCAGGATTAGGGGGTATTAGCCACAGGGAGTGGGTAGATAGACAATTTGTTTTCTCTGGAATGCCAGAGGTTGAAGGGGGACCTGATAGAGGTATATAAAGGCACATATATAGTAGACAGTCAGAACCTTTTTCCCAGGATGGAACAATCAAATACTAGAGGGCATAACTTTAAGGTAAGAGGAGGCAAAGTTTAATGGAGATATATGCGATATATTGCACAACCTTGGAACTCGCTGCCAGGGTTGGTGGTTAAGGCCAACAATAACCTCGTCCTCAACTCCCAGAAGACGAAGGAAATCATTGTTGACTTTCGGAAGAACAGAGGGGGCAGACACACCCCCATCCATATAAAGGAGATTGAGGTGGAGCGGGTCTCCAACTACAAATTCCTCGGGGTACACATCTCGGAGGATCTGTCCTGGTCCCTCAACAACTCAAAGCTGATCAAAAAGGCACAGCAGCGCCTTTACTTTCTGAGGAGGCTCAAAAAAGCCCACCTGTCCCCCCAGATCGTGACGAACTTTTACCGCTGCACCATCAAAAGCATCCTGACCACCTGCTCTACGGTATGGTACAGCAGTTGCACCGTGGCAGATAGGAAGGCACTACAACGGGTGGTGAAAACCGCCCAGTACATCATTGGTGCCCCGCTCCCTGCCATGGATGCCCTCCATCGAAAACGGTGCCTGAAGCGGGCCGGGAAGATCATCAAGGACCCCTCACACCCTAACCATGGACTGTTTGCCCTCCTACCATCAGGGAGGCGGTACAGGAGCCTCAGGTCCCGCACCAGTAGGACGAAGAACAGCTTCTTCAACTACACCATCAGACTGCTGAACTCGGTGTCCCGCTGATAGATTTGTCTGCACCCTGTATTTATTTATTTTCCATATTGCTACCACTGCACTCTGTATTTATTTTTCTATATCGCTATCACTACGAACGACGCTAAACTGCATTTCGTTGTAACTATACTTGTATTTGTGCAATGACATTAAACTTGAATTGAATTGAATTAAGGCAGATATGATAGTGACACTTAAGAGGCGTTTGTATAGGGATACGGATATGCAGGGAATGGAGGGATATGGGTTATGTGCAGGCAGCTAAGAGATGGCATCATGTTTGGTACAGACATTGTGGGCTGAATGGCCTGTTTTTGTGCTGTACTGTTTTATGTTCTATGACAGCAGTCTTACCTGAAACGAGGTTTGAAAAGGGTGGATGTCGCCAGAGAAGACAATAATTTAACAAGGTCCTGTCGGTGTCAAAAATTACTTACATTTTGTGAAATTGTATTCAAAGCCTCTGTCACCCTTTCTAATAGAACCATACAGCATGGAAACAGGCCTATCAACTGTGTAGGAAGGAACTGCAGATGCTGGTTTAAACCGAAGATAGACACAAATTCGCCCTCAACCCAAATACTTACCCATTCCTTCTCTTCAGAGATGCTGCCTGTCCCTCTGAGTAACTCCAGCATTTGGTGTCTTATCTTCAGCCTTCCTACTGTGTCGTCCATACTGTCCATCAGATACTCACCGAGACTAATGTAGATGTTTAAGAGTGTTTGTTAACTCTACTCCCAAGGGGCCTAGCTTAAATTTTTGGTCCCAAGCTGCTTTCTCAGCTGAATCATTTCAGTTAGCATGTTAGTTAAAGGACTGTCCCACTTGGGCGACCTAATTGGCGAGTTTAGAAGAGTTTGAAAAAATGACATGTTGAAGACCTCATTCGACTATGTAGAAACCTCCTTCCACCTCCTTTGACTAAGTTGAAGACCAGCTTCGACTAGCTGCGACTAACTTCAGGAAAAGTGAAGACGACCTCCTTCGATCTCGTTCGACCTCCCGTCGACTATGATGAAGGCTATCTACGACTACCTTCGACTACCCTTGATCACCTCCGACTAACATGCCGGCCTACTACAACTAAACCTACGAGTAAAAAAAGTATTGATTTTGTTCCATGGCAACCTTGTTTTTACTCGCGGGCATTTTTTTAACATATTGAAAAAAACGCCACGACCTTGCTGAGGCCTCGAGTACGCATAGACCACTCTCGAGCATGAAGGAGAGTTACGAAGATCTCGTGTCGACCATGCTGTGAGTATGAGTCGAGGGCAAACTCGTCAGAACTCTCGGATTGGGTCGCCCAAGTAGGACAGGCCCTTTAGAGTCATAGGATCTATAGTTCCCAGCCTTTCCTTGCAGCCCTTCTGAAATAGAGGCACAACATTAGCCGCCCTCCAGTCTTCCGGCACCTCGCCTGTATCTAATGAAGATTCATATTTCTCAGCCGGGATGCCTGCAATTTCTTCTCTGGCTTCCCACAACGTCCTCGGATATATCTGATCATATCCAGGAGATTTATCTACCTTTATACATCTTATGACGCCTAGCACCTACTCGACCGTAATACTGACTGTCCTCAAGACTTTTTCCGTAACTGTCCCAACTTCCCCAATCTACATGTCTCTCCACAGTAAAAACAGAGGAGAAATACTCATTCAAGCCTGACACAGATGAACATACATTGAACAGTACAGTACAGTGTCTCAACCCAAAACGTCACCCATTCCTTCTCTCCAGAGATGCTGCCTGTCCCGCTGAGTTACTCCAGCATTTTGCGTCTATCTACAATACAGCACAGGAACAGGCCCTTTGGCCCACAATGTGCATCCGGAACATAATATCAAGTTAAACTAATCTCCTCTGCCTGCACGTAATCCATAACCCCCCATTCCCTACATATCCATGTGCCTATCTAAAAGCCTCTTAAATGCCAGTAGAGTATCTGTAACTAACCACACATTTCGTTCAGTCTATACTGATTAGCAAAAAGATGCTAGCTAGTTCCTGTTCATCAATCTCCCAGTCTCATCTTGCCTCACAGTTCCTTCTGCAGTGACCCAATGCTCTTGATAGATTCATAGAATCACAGCGCGGAAACAGATCATTTGGCCTAACTTGCCCACGCCAACCAACCTGCCCCATCTACACTAGTCCTATCTGCCCGTATCCCGCAAAACCTATCCTTTCCATGTACCTGTCCAAATGTCTCTTAAATGCTGGTACCTGCCTCAACTACCTACTCTGGGATCTCGTTCCATAACCCCATCACACTTTGTGTTTTAAAAAAAAGTCACCCCTCAGATTCCTATTAAATCTTTCCCCACTTACCTTAAACCTATATCCTCTGGTTTCTCGATTCCCCTACTCTGGGTAAAACACTGGTGCATTAGTTAAGTCCTTTGGTTTAGCAACATGACTCAACTTTTGCACAATCAGTGACAAAAATCGCAACAAATGGTTTGTGGGTTCTGTGTGTTCTAGTCAAAATACAAAAGAACAGCTGATGCTGCATATCTAATGGGCCTGTACCACTTAGGCGATTTTTTGGGCAACTACAGGCGACTGCCGCGCAATTTCTAACATGTTGAACATTTTTCGGCGACAATTTTTGCTGACGTAGGTTGACATAGGTGTTGTCGTAGGTGCTGTCGTAGGTTGTTGCCAGTTGTCTTAGGTGAATTCCATTAAAACTAGTCCCTGGCGGTCGCATAGTGGGACAGGCCCTTAAAGCAATCAGGGAAGAACGCTGAGGATACTCCAGCAGGCTAGGCTGCATCTAAGAGAGGATTAAAAGAACCAACCTTTCAGATTGAGGATTGGCAAGAACACAATGGAAGAGCCCGGAATCAAAATGTTGCCTATCCACGTTCTCCAGGGAAGTTGCCTGACCTGTTGAGTTACTCCAGCATCATGCCTTTGCCATCCAACTTCTGCAGTTTCCTGTGTCTAAAATCAAAGCTTGTTTGGCTGCAAGGAGAGTGAAGGGCCTGTCCCACTTGGCGAGTTTTGCTCCCTGTCCCGCTGAGTTACTCCAGCATTTCGTGTCTAGCTTCGATTTAAACCAGCGTCTGCAGTGCTTTCCAACACAAAAAAAAAGTAAAAGCAGGTGTGAGCAATGAGCCTGCCAGGGCTGTCGTGTTTGTGGATTTTGAGTAGGACATAGTAATGGGCAGTGTGGATCTGAAGAAGGGCCATTAACCACAGCTGCTGCCTGACCTGCCAAGTTCCTCCAACACTTTGTTGACTGAAACTTATTTAGCTTTTCGATCTAGATTCTTTTCACATGCTGTTGAGCAGGTCCTTTTTTTTGTGAATTTCAGAAGCTGGTTTACACCGAAGATAGACACAAAATGCTGGAGTAACTCAGCGGGCCAGGCAGCATCTCTGGAGAAAAGGAATAGGTGACATTCTTTGGACAGAGGGAGGCTAGAGATATGAAAATGTACAAAGAACAAATTAAGGAAAGGTATGAAAAGAACGAATCAAAGCCAGCATCGATGATCAAATAAAGGTGGAGCCCACAATGGTCCATTGTTGGCTGTAGAAAAGGTGATAACGAGTGGATACAAGCAGTGAGACTAAGCAGGACGACAGTGAAACTAGTATGACAACTAGGGTGGGGGAGAGGGAGGGAATGCAAGGCTTAGATGAAATTAGAGAAATCAATGTTGTAAGCAGCCCAAGGCTGTTCCTCCAATTTGCGTTTGGCCTCTGACAGTGGAGGAGGCCCAGGGCAGACAGGTCAGTGTGGGAATGGGAGGGTAGTGAAATTGTTTGCCAACATTTTTGTGTTTTTGTGCTTTGATATGCAAGATCCTCCATGTTTGTGCATGTTCAGATTATCACTACGACTTTAATTCTATAATATTCTTCTAATTTACGTTGTAGTTTGAAGAAATACCGCAGTTATCACAAAATCCAGGACACATTCCAGTATACAAGCTCTCTGTTCTTCTACGCTTCATTAAAAGGTCAAGGCTGACCTGGAGCACTGTAAACTATTCTGGTTGCTACACCTTAGGGTGTTTTGGAGTCAATACAGCATAAATGTGTCAGAATGATATCTGATCTTTAAAAGGGTCAATTCTGAGTGCTTACATGAACGCGTGCTATATTCCTTGGAATTTAATAGATCAAGGGATTATATGATTTTCAGATTTTATGGAGCCTAAGGTAGAGTGAGGCAGTATTTCGAGTATTGTGTTCAGCTTTGTCACCCCACTGTAGGAAGGATTGTGTTAAGCTGAAAAGAGTGCAGAGAAGATTTATGAAAACATTGCCAGGACTTGAGGGCCTGAGCTACAGGGAGAGGTTGGTCAGTCTAGGACTGTATTCCTTGGAGTACAGGAGGATAAGGGATGATGTTGTGGAGGTGTATAAAATCATGCTGGGAATAGATAGGGTGAACACACAGTCTTTTACCCAGAGCAGTGGAATAAAGAACCAGAGGACATTTGTTTTAAGATGATAGGGGAAATAATTAATAGGAACCCAGCAGGCTACTTTTTAACATGGGATGGGTATCCAGAATGGGCTGCCAGTGGAGGTTGTTGAGGCAGGTACCATAACATTGAAAAGTCACTTGGACAGGTACATGGATAGGAAAGGTTTAGAAGGATAGGGGCTAAATGTGGGCATGTGTAGATGGGGCATCCTGGCCAGCGTGGGCAGGTTGGGCCGAAAGGCCTGTTTCCGTGCTGTCTGACTCTGTAGGTGAGCAGGGCTCAGAGTTGTGAAAGATTAGGGCTCATTCTGGAATGGAGAAATCTTTATAACATCTACTCACCCGGTCCGTTATAGCGAGGGTTTACTGTGCATTGAAAGCGGAGATTCTTAATCAGTACGGGTGTCAGGGGTTATGGGGAGAAGGCAGGAGAATGCGGTTGAGAGTGAAAGATAGATCAGCCGTGATTGAATGGTGGAGTAAAGCTCGATGGGCTGAATGACCGATTTCTGCTCTATGAATTTATGAGTCGCTTTAAAGTATACTGGTCACAGATATCTAGTGACAGAAACAATGTGTTAAGCACAGGATGCTCCCAGCACACCGCCTGAGTAAGTGAGTGGCCCAGGTGTTTAATGCCCTGTTCTCTATCCCTAGGGAATGGCAAATGGAGCGGGCCTTTCAGACGGCTCTATGGCTCTTCGAACCAGATGCCGTGTTTGTTCTTGGTGACCTCTTTGACGAAGGGAAGTGGAGCTCCCCCAAGGTACAGTTTAATTTAGTTTAATTGGTCACGTGGGCCGAGGTACTGTGTACAGCTTTTTGTTGTGTACCACCCTGTCAGCGTAAAGGCTACACATGGTTACCATCGAGCCGACCACAGTGTACAGATACAGGATAAAGGGAATAACATTTAGTGCAAGATAGTCCAGTAAAGTCCCCTTAAGTGTGTAGGAATGAACCGCAGATGCTGGTTTATACCGAAGATAGACACAAATTGCTGGAATAACTCAGCGGGACAGGCAGCATCTGTGGAGAAAAGGAATAGGTGACGTTTTGGGTCGGAACGCATCTTCAGTCTTCAGTCTGCTGACCTGCGGAGTTACTCCAGCAGTTTGTGTGTCTCTGTCTAAAGTCCGATTAAAGACAGTTTGAAGGTCTCCGATGAGGTAGATAGGAGGTCAGGACCGCTCTCTAGTTGGTGACAGGATGGTTCAGTTGCCAGATAACAACTGTCCCTGAATCTGGAGGCGTGCGTTTTCAAACTTCTGTACCTCTTGCCTGATGGGAGAGGGGAGAAGAGGGAGTGACCGGGGCGAGACAGGTCCTTGATTATGCTGTTGGCCTTGCCGAGACAGCGTGAAGTGTGGATGGAGTCCGTGGAAGGGAGGATGTATAAACTCTGTACAAACAGCACCCGTAGTCGGGATGGAGCCTGGGCCTCTGGCTCTGTAAGGCAGCAACTCTACCGCTGCGCCACCGTTCGTGGAGAGTTACATTTGGGGTTGTTGCCCTGTACCCTGATGGATGTACTGCGTACTTCCTGAATTATTTTTATTTCAGATTTCCATCCATGGTGTTTTGTTTCTTTAAGACCAAAACTCTCAGGGCAAACTGAGAAGACGCCAGGAGATCTTGAAAGGCTGAGACTAATTATCCACCAACTAATGGACAGCAAAATGGAGACAAGGAAGTGCAGATGCTAGCTTTAAAAAAAATAAAAAAGGCACAAAGTACTGGAGTAAAGGGCCTGTCCCACTAGCGCGCGATTAGACGCGACAAGCGCGACAAATTCGGACGCGGGGGTCGCGTGGGGGTCAGGCGATCCCGGTGCGAGTGAAGGGCCTGTCCCACTAGCGCGCGATTACACGCGCGACGTCCGAAGGAAGGACGTTATTTTTCATCACGTGACGATGCGCATGAGCATGCGCGTTGCACGACGTCGGGCAGTGACGTCATCACGCAACGCCACGCTGAAGACGCACAACGTCAAAACGTCATCACGTTAATCACGTTCTGCGCGACAGGATTTTGCCGCGCGTAATTTTTTAAGCAGTGTCGGTTTTTGGACACTACGCGCGATGTCGACACCAGCTACACACAACTCGACGAGACTCCGGCGATCGCAGTGGGACAGGGTCACGCGAGGCCGGGCGACTAAAGCGACCACGGTAGGTCGCGCTTGTCGCGTCTAATCGCGCGCTAGTGGGACAGGCCCTTAACTCTGTGTGTCAGGCAGCATCTCAACATGGATAGGTGGCGTTTCCTAATGCCAGGGATGTGTTTATTCTGTAGCATGGATCGTTCAGTGCAAGAATGGATCTACAAGTCTAAGCCCCATTACATCTAAGGATGTTCCACGTTAATAAAATGTGAGGCTCTAATTATCTTTCTCCTTCAATGGATATTTAACAGGACTTTAAAGAAGACGTGAGGCGTTTCCGAATGATGTTCAGACATTCTGCCAGCACGGAGTTGTTTGTGGTTGTTGGGAATCATGACATTGGCTTCCATAATGAGTGAGTGGAACAATATCGCATAATCGCAGTCTCTGAAAGCTTCAGCTTGATTTCATCCCCATTTCTGTCTGTCCCTCCATCTGCTCTCTATCTTTAGTTTGGAGATGCAGCGTGGAAACTGGCCCTCTGGCCCAATGAGTCCATGCCGACCGACAATCACCCGTACAATATTTCTATGTTATCCCAGTTTTGCATCCTACACTCTTTAGACTATAGAGATACTGGCCCTCTGGCCCACTGAGTCCGTGCCGACCAGCGATCCCCGTACACTAGCACTATCCCACGCACTAGTGACAATTTGCAATTTACCAAAGCTGATTGACCTACAAACCTGAACATCTTTGTAGTGTGGGAGGAAACTGGAGCACCAAGGGAAAATGCAGGTGGTCACATGGAGAAGGTGCAAATTTCATACAGCCGGCACCCGTAGTCAGGATCGAATCCACGTCTGTGGCGCTGTGAAGCAGCAACTCTACCGCTGTGCCGCACATCAATAAAATCATTTCAGAAATACTTCTTCTGATTATGCCAAAGTTGGGAAACTTGGTACAAGGCATTTGCCAATCTCAAATGGGCGGTCCCATCAGCCCTGATGCAGGGTCTCGACCCAAAGCATCAACAGTCCCTTTCACATCACGCCCCTCGCCCCACCGCTCCAGTTGATGCCACTTGATCAGGTGCACTTCAGCTCACTGTAGTCCTGCATGTACTCAACTTCAATTTGGAAATGTTCAGTTTGTACAAAGAGCTTTAGTAATGCTGTGCTCCTCTGTATTTGACTTGCTTTCACAGGATGGATTGGTACAAACTGCATAGGTTTGACGATGCATTCAACTTCTCCTCCGCTAAAGTGGTGTCCAGGAAAGGAGTAAAGTAAGTGGACTCCTGTTGTTGTTATCTCGCTGTCAATGTGCCAAGATTCATTCAAAAGTAACTTGTATTCTGTCGGGATGTGGATAGAGTAAAAAAAAAACAGATTCAAGGGCAGTTTCTTCCCAGCTGTGATCAGGCAATTGAGCCATCCTACTACAACTAGAGAGCAGTCCTGAGCTACTATCTACCTGGTGACCCTCAGTCTATCATTGATCGCGCTTTACTGGCTTTATCTTGCACTAAACGTTATTCCCTTATCATGTATCTGTACACAGTGTATGGCTCGATTGTAATCATGCTTTGTCTTTCCACTGACTGGTTTGCACGCAACAAAAGCTTTTCACTGTACCTCGCTACACGTGACAATAAACTAAGCTGAACAATGATATAGCTTGGAAACAAAGTCTGGGTAGGTTTGGGTCTATTACTGCCACATGGACCAAGTACCGATCGGCAGAGTGGTGCAGCGGTAGAGTTGCTACCTTAGCGCCAGTGACCTGGGTTCGATCCTGATTACGGGTGCTGTCTGTGCGCATTTGTACGTTCTCCATGGCTTTTCTGTGGGTGCTCGGTTTCCTCCCATACTCCAAGGACGTACGGGTTTGTGGGTTAGTTGGTTTCCGTAAATTGTCCCGAGTGTGTAGGATAGTGGTAGTGTAAGGGGGGATCGCTGGCTGGCACTGACTCAATGGGACAACGAGCCTGTCTCCATGCTGTATCTCTAAACTAAATTACACTACACAAAAATAATAAATCAATAAGCAGTGCCAATCTGTTAATAACAAGCTCGGGTGCTATCTCTAAACTAAAACTCAGCTTTAATAAATGTGAGCCTGGAACAAGAATTGGCATGAACTGGGTTTAATTTGACTGCCTGTTGTCGACAGTTGGTACAGCAGTTGGCGATGCAGAGAGGCCACGCTTAAGCTGGCATTTTGTGTTTTCACTTGAACTCGACCTCGGTTAAGCGCTGACAAAATGGAACTCACTGGCATTCCGTATGAGCGTTTGAAAATACTGTATCAAAAAACAGAGCGATGGCACAGGGCACTACAGCTCCAGAGACCCGCGTCCGATCCTGACTACGGTTGCTGTCTGTACGGAGTCTGTACCTTCTCTCTGCGACCGTGTGGGTTTCCTCCGGGTGCTCCGGTTTCCTCCCACATTCCAAAGACGTCCAGGTTTGTAGGTTAATTGACCTCGGAGAAAATTGTAAATTGTCCCCAGTGGGTAGGATGGGGCTAGTGTATGGGGGTCGCTGGGTGGGGCAGACGCGGTGGACCGAAGAAGGGCCAGTTTCCACGCTATGTCTCTGACGTCTGAAGACAGGTACTATCACAATGTTTAAGAGACATTTAGACAGGTACATGGATAGGACGCGTTTAGAGGAATATGGGCCAAACGCAAGCAGGTGGGACTAGTGTTGATGGAACATTGTTGCTCCACGCTGTTTGTCTCTATGATTCTATGACAAGATTGACGCTGCCCTTTGTGTTTGCAGCTTTGTGCTGGTTAACAGCATTGCCTTGCAAGGGGACGGTTGTGCCATTTGTGAGAAAGTGGAAAAGGATCTCCATCAGCTCTCCCTGGCACTGAATTGCTCCCGACAGGTGGGTGGACACCATGTGTAGAGCTGGGGCGATGCCAGCAGACATTCATTGGAATGAACATGAAGCTAGTGGGTTGCCAGAGCGCTGCCTGTAAAAAAGCTGCAAGGAGATCCGATAATGGTTTTTGCAAGGGATTTGGATAAATGCGTCAAATTGGTCACCTTCCAGGATCTTTGGGAAAGAGCAGGTGAACTAATTAAAATGTTTATAAAAGACTAATTTTGTACAACTAATTAAAAAAAAATGGTTAAAGTAGCTTCCTTGCATTTTATACCACTTTGACCAAGTGAAATAGCACCAGTTAATATATCGTTTAATAGGACCTAATGTGATATGAACATTAAATACTACAATTTTGAATTAACTAACCTACTAATCGCCTCCTCATCTCTTCCACTTCACCCCCCCCCCCCCCCCCCCCCCCCGTCTCTTCCTTGTCCTCAACATGGACTCGCATCCATTTCTCCCACTTCCACCTACATTCCTTCCTCTGGCTTAACTACTTGGACCTCTTCTGTCCTTATCTAACACCTTTTGGCTTTTCATCCAACACTCTGCCTGCCAAAAACCACCCTCTCCTGTATCCACCTCTCTCTCGCCAGGCTTTGTCTCTTCCAGCTTTCTGCCCTCCCTTACAATCAGAATGAAAAGGCCCCAATCTGAAACGTCACCTCTCCATGTTCTCCAGAGATGCTGCCTGACCAACTGAGTTGCTCCAACACAGTGTGTCTTTTTTTTGTAAACCAACGTCTGCAGTTTCTTGCTTCTCCTCTTACATTTGTTTCTACTCGTATAAGTAATTAAAGCTTGATGCACACTTTGTGGTCAATTATGTTATTGATCTATGGCAGTGAGGTTTATTCAAAAAAGAAATGTAAGAAATCTTCATTTCAAAAGGAAAACCTAAGACTACATGTGGTATAATTGTGATGGCCATGCTTTAACCCTTGAACTCTGCATTCTCTTTGACCTCATCTTTCCTTTGCTGCTTCCTGCCCTCACCTCCGGCCTAGTTTTAGCCCACTCCATCCTCTGCCCCTGCACTCCTCAGCCATTCACTGTGGTGAATTCCTATTGCCTTGGGCTTGTGGGAACCTTTTTACTTAACTTGCCCATCCCATTCCCTACGAGTCTTTGTCAGTTACGTTAATTGTTGCTTTAGAATTGTCTTTCTAGTGTCCCCTCTTGCCCACAGTCTGGCCCACTTTGGCAATCTCCTCCTTGTGCCACCATCCTGCCCACTGCTGTCCCCATGGACTCTGCAGGGCGACCAGCAACCTCCATTTCCTTAGTTTAGTTTAGAGGTACAGCGCGGAAATAGGCCCTTCGGCCCACTGTGTCCGCACCGACCAGCGTTCCTCACACGTTAACACTATCTACATACACTTGGGACAATTTTACATTTTTATACCAAACCAATCATAGAAACATAGAAAATAGGTGCAGGAGTAGGCCATTCTACTCAGTATCCCGTACCTGCCTTCTCTCCATACCCCTTGATCCCTTTAGCCACAAGGGCCACATCTAACTCCCTCTTAAATATAGCTGGTTTAAGGCCAGTTCAATTTTATTGAACTGGCCTCAACTACCTTCTGTGGCAGAGAATAGTAAGATTGAACGAGAACTTACCAGTTCGTAGGTTGATCTTTATTTCATGAGGAGTTGCGGTGAGGGATTTCGTGAAGAGCCCGCCGGCACGCATGCGCGACATTCTTCAAAGTAGCGGTGTGGAATCACAGAAACAACAACAGAAATGACTTGGCATAGTAAGATTGAAGAGACTCTAATTACCAGTTGAGTATGATCGAGGGTTGGGAGCGGAGGGCACGAAATCCCTCACCGCAACTCCTCATGAAATAAAGATCAACCTTCGAACTGGTAAGTTCTCGTTCAATCTTACTATTTCATTTCGGAGTCACGTGAGTGACTTCGTGAAGACTTCAAAGCTCTGTGATTCCACGCCCTGGACCACGTCCATGCTGTCACACACCACTTATGAGGATGGATAGGAGTAATCAACTTTCCAGACTGCTTATACTGAAAGACAAGAGCAACATTTGTTAACAACAAAAGAAAACCCCTTATTCGGGGACATCTCCACGTTCTTGACCTGCATTCAGCACGGCCTCCGCGAACTGTAGAGGAGCGGCAACAGATGTATTGTAGAACCGCTGGAAGGTGGCTTTGTTCGCCATCCTACTGTGGCAAGAATATGGTCCATGGGCACCTCCAGGACCCTTGCCGCCGACGTTGATGCATGCCCTGGTGGAATGGGATTTGAAGATATTAGTGTCAACACGTGACTTACCCAAGACGATCCTGAGGCACCTGGATATCGTCTGGACCGTCACTCTATGGTGAGGGTTCTCCATTCCTTCAGTTTTCACGGCACTTTCACAAAGTGACGGATATGGGCGGCTAAACATAGCCGTGCATCAGCGGGGTATGCCAGGAACTTCAGCTGCAGCCCTGTGCACCCAAGTCTATGCTGCTTGAGTAGCTCGTCTATGACGAAGACTACTTCCGCAGGGGTAGAGATCATCCTGTCGATCTGGATTTTGCGGAGTGTCTGTACCCTCTGCGCTGAAGTCAGTGCCAGTAACATCACCAGCTTCAGGGTGAGTTTGTCCAGTTCCAGGCCCTCCATGGGCGACCACGTCCTGAGCAGGGTGAGTATTTCCCCGATATCCCAGGTGATATTATAGCGTGGTCTGGGCGGATTCGAATTGAATATTTCCCGCATGAGTCTGGACACCAGCCTGTTGGATCCTACCTTAATATTGAGGTAGAATGACAGCGCACTTGAGGCGCTGTTGATGGCACTGTAGCTCAGGTGTTCATTATGATGCAACCCCGTCAGAATCCAATACGTCGGTTATGGTTACAGCGTCGTAGGTAATATGGGAGCGGCCGCAGCAGGTTTCCCATTTCCGGATGTGAGAGAGGTATTGCCGCCTGGTGAACTCCCAGCATGACGCTCCGATGGTATCCATGGTTCTAGATGATATGCCATACCGCAGTAATGGCCTGTGCAGAACCTCCAAGCCAACAAGTTTAGATGACTGTGGCAGGGATGTGGTCCCCCTGAGATAGGGTTTGTACCAATTATGGGCAACCCTCGAAGAGGACCCAAGGTTGACTGAGCATATCAAGGACCACCGGATACCATGGCTGCGTAGGCCAGTCGGGTATGATAAAAATGACCTTAGCAGCATTTGTCTGGATTACCCGCAACACCCGACTGATGAGGCAAAATGGAGGAAAGGTATAGAAACCCATTTCCCTCAGTCCAGCGAGACGTATCCATCGCCATTGCCCCAGGATCGGGTCCCACAAACGTATGTTGGTACCTGATGGTGCAACCGTTACGCAAAGAGGTCGATATCCGGTTCCCCAAATTGGGCAGTAATTTTAGCGGATATTTGGAGATTCATCAGCCACTTGATGTGGTCATAGAATTTGCGTGACCTGATGTCCGCCACTGTATAGAGCTCACCTGGGGAACAGGTAGCTGAAATCCAAATAGTCCGTCGAACACACCAGAGCCAAATTGTATTTGTCAATTCATCACATGAAAGTGACCTGGTACCGCCCATATGGTTTAGATATGCCACCTCAGTGGTATTATTCATTTGGAGACGGACATGAGCATCAGTAAGGCTAGAACAATAAGCTCGAAGTCCATGAAATGCTCCCAGCATCTCCAAATAGTTTATCCCCTGTGACAACAAGAAGGTAAATTCAAGGCTGTCCCATCTACCCTCACAACTGGAGCAGTTGTCCATAGCACCCCGGACATGGGAGCTTGCGTCTGGTTGTAAGTATACCATCGGATTGGCCAAAATGATGGATTTAAGTGAGACATAAATATTGTCAATCCTCCATTGTAACGCAATCTGTGCCTTGCAAGGCAGCTGCATTGGTCTATGGAAATGTCTAGTGTTCAGTTGTAACGCCGAGACCTTGGCGCTCTGCAAATTTGATAATGCAAAGGCCCGTATTGGGCAGCTGGAAAAACGCTACAATCTTGCCAATCACCTTAGTAGGTTGTTTGAATTGATGGTATACTGGCCCAGACTAGACCCTAGCATAGTTGGGTGGGCCTCACGTGATTGGAATCCACCGTAACCCCAGATACCCTTAACCTGTGAAGGGCAGGACGTTGATTTATCTGGATGGGTAATGAACCCCATTTGCTGAAAAATTTCCACGGGCTGAAACTGCCAGTTCGGCTGATTCCCAATAATTAGGATATCACCTAGACAGGCCAACACTATGTGATTTTGTCGCCTAGTGTAGCCAGTATTGATTGGAGCAATTTAGAAAGAATCTAGGGGTGTGTAAGCCCATTTGGCAAAGCTCCGTATAGCCAGAGCTGATCCATCCAGATAAATGGCAAGAACTTCCTGTGGCATTTCGGAATGGATACTGAATAGCATGCATCTTTTAATCAATGCATGCCACAAAGCAGCCCCCAGAACCCAAGAACTTAGATGTCTGGAACGTTTCCAGTTTGAAATGGGTATATTCTACAAAAGTATTCAAATGGTTCAAATCAAAAAATAAGTCGACATCCTCCATCCCTCCTTGTGACTGTAAATTTTTCAGCCTAGCCTACTGCCGCTTTTTGCTGGACAGTGTAAATTTCGGATCTGCATATGCTGGGATGGAGGGATGTCACCATAGATGAATTCAATCGCATGGCCTTGAATACTTTGGAAGATAAACTCATCAGACGTGATGGGACCGCATGCCCCCGGAAAGAGCAGTAGTTCCCCACCAACATGTGAAACTCAACATGCAGGGGCATGAAATCCAGACCACCTTACCGTCATGGTTATCAGCGGCCCTTGAGATGCATGGCCGTATGTGGAGGTGCTGGATTCTGAAAATTGAGGCGGAGCTGGAGCGGAGGCCCTTGCTGGCCTAATGGCAGGGCCTTCCTGGTCGAGAGATGTAACCACATGAGTCCCACCATCGTAGCGTGGTCATCCCGCTCCTGGACCCTCTTGGGGAGGTCTTCCCCGAAAATTTTGATTCTGTTGCAGGAGGAGCTCCAACATCCACTGCATCCTGGCCAATACGCCCCTCGGCCTTAGAACTCGGGCGGACGGAGTCCTCATGTTCTGCTGAACTGCTGGGGCTTCGTCCATCGGTCCGCACCTCGTCGAGGTGAACCCGGTGCCGGAAGTTGTCGCCGGCAGCCGCTACAGCGAAGCTGAGCGATTCCCTCGCGGGAGGTACCCTCAAACGCCTCCTCGGCGGAGCTTGATCCCGCTGCCCCGGAAGGCAAATGCGGCGGGGAGTCGGCACCTGACTTAGCATGGAGACCCGACGCCCGCGCGGGCTTGCCGGCTGCCCACATCATGGACCTTGCCGACGCATGGTCTCGTCCTCCCATCCATGGGGGACTCGGCGACCGTGGCGTATGGGCTCGTTGAAGGGAGGAGCAGTTCGCTAGGCTTTGTGACTGGTTTTAAGGCCTCCGATAGGACCTCCTCCTCAGGCTCCTGCTGACGATGGTGAAACCTCCCTGTGCCCACTGGAGCTGGATGCTTCCTCCCGATGATTCTGTTGCAGGAGGAGCTCCAGTAGCCGCTTCATGCGGCCAATACGCCCTTCACCCTGAACACTCGGGCGGTCGGAGTCCGCAGGCTCTGAAACACTGCCGAGGCTCCTATCATCGGCCCGCACCTCATCGAGGTGAACCCGGTGCCGGTATTTGTCGCTGCCAGCCGTCGCAACGAACTGAGCGATTCCCGCGCGGGAGGTGTGTTCAACCGCCTCCGTTTGGCGGGAGCTGAAGCCGCTGCCACTGAGGGCAAATGCGGCAGGGAGTCGGCACCAGCCTCAGCATGGAGACCCGACGCCCGCGCGGGCTTGCCGGCTGCCCACGTCGTGGACCTTGCCGACGCATGGTCTCGTCCTCCCATCCATGGGGGACTCGGCGACCGTGGCGGGACCCTACCCAAATGACCCGTCCCGGCGTCGGAGGTTGGGGGGTCGGCACTGCCTCACAGTGGACCTGGATCCCGCCTGTGAACCAGTCCGCAACTCGGCGGCAGGTAATGCCTTAGCCCCAGAAGGGTTAGGCTGGCGAGCTCCTTCCCTCCCCCTACTCGGAGGGCTGAGGGAGAAGGGCCGTGCAGCAGCACGCGAGCCCTAGCCCAGGTCGCCCAACGAGCCCGTTGGCGACCCCGATATGGAAACAGGGTCTAACTGCTCCTCGAGCACTGGAGCTCCTGCTCCTCGAATCAGCACTGGAGCTCCTGCTCCTTGAATCAGCACTGGAGCTCCTGCTCCTTGAATCAGCACTGGAGCTCCTGCTCTTCGAATCAGCACTGGAGCTCCTGCTCCTCGAATCAGCACTGGAGCTCCTGCACAGCGGCGGGTCGGGCCCTGTAACAACAGGGCTCCCCGACTTCCACGCCTATTTCCCGGCCAAGTACCTGTAGGGAGAGAACACACTACACACTCGCCACAACAGGACACCAACTCCCACTGGAGCTCTGGTGTATCGGCGGGTCGGGCCCTCTACCAACAGGGCTCCCCGACTACCACGCCTATTTCCCGGCCCGACTCGCAGGTGAGCCGCTGAGGAGGGCTCCGGGATAAGTGGCCGGCGACTCCAATCCAGGTTCCTGTAGGGAGAGAACATACTGCCCCCCCCCCCAACAGGAAACACCAACTCTAGGGGGCTGAGCCTTACCTGAGTCGGCCCTCTGAAGGGCTGGTGGGGAGCCGCACTCCCCACCAGCCGTCGGCAGCAATGCGTTGCGACGATATGTCGCGCATGCGTGCCGGCGGGCTCTTCACGAAGTCACTCACGTGACTCCGAAATGAAATTCCACAGATTCACCACTCTCTGTGTGAAAAATGATTTTCTCATCTCGGTCCTAAAAGACTTCCCCCGTATCCTTAAACTGTGACCCCTTGTTCTGGACATCCCCAACATCGGGAACAATCTTCCTGCATCTAGCCTGTCCAACCCCTTAAGAATTTTGTAAGTCTCTATAAGATCCCCCCTCAATCTTCTAAATTCTAGTGAGTACAAGCCGATTCTACCCAGTCTTTCTTCATATGAAAGTCCTGCCATCCCAGGAATCAGTCTGATGAACCTTCTCTGTACTCCCTCTATGGCAAGAATGTCTTTCCTCAGATTAGGAGACCAAAACTGTATGCAATACTCCAGGCATGGCCTCACCAAGACCCTGTACAACTGCAGTAGAATCTCCCTGCTCTTGTACTCAAATCCTTTTGCTATGAATGCTAACATACCATTTGCTTTCTTCACTGCCTGCTGCACCTGCATGCCTGCTTTGAATGACGGGTGTACCATGACACCCAGGTCTCGTTGTATCCCCATCAATTTACACATGTCTTTGGAGTGTGTGAGGAAACCGAAGATCTCGGAGAAAACCGGCGCAGGTCACGGGGAGAACGTACAAACTCCATACAGCCAAACACCTGTAGTCAGGACCCAACCTGGGGCTCTGGCGCTGTGCCACCGTGCCACCCTCTCTCTACCATTGTCTTTCCGCAAAATGTCCGTCGACTTCCAGGTAGAGGCTTTCGTCTTCACCAAGAGTCAAGAGTACTTTATTGTCCTTTGTGCAATAACATACACAAAGTTCCTCGTGTCATCAGGCCATCACATAGTTTAGTCAAGAGTGTTTGATTGTCATATGTCCCGAAACGGAACAAGGGAATTCGTAGAGTCCTTTCTCCGTCTCTTTGCCTGCTTTTACTTCCAAACAGCAACACATGTCTTCATTTCTCCTCCAGTCCTGCTGCTTCCTGGTGCTTCTTCCTCTCACCTTTAAATTCCTGTCAGCCCAATGAAGTCTTTAAACCTCACCAATTCATGTCCAATATTTTTTTCCAAGACTCCATGTTTAAAATATAGAAACAAGGAACTGCAGGTGCTGGCTTACACAAATGGACATAACTGCAGTAACTCAGCGGGTCAAGCAGCATCTCTGGAGAGCGTGTCCTGGCCCGAAGCGTCACCTACCCACGTTCTCCATCGATGCTGCATGACCCGCTGAGGTACTTCAGCACTTTGTGTCCTTCCATGTTTAAAATATTTGGCTAACAGCTCGCATTTTTGTTGAGATAACTGGCCTTTAACAACTTGTGTGTTTACAGCCTTTCCAATGGGCTAATCATGTGCACACTTTTATTGATATTCAATTGTACAACATCAAAGGGGTAATTTTTCATTATGTTAAAGAATGATGAGTGTTTAATTGTCATATGCATCGGGAATGGAATGTTGAAATTCTTATTTGCTGCAGCTGTACGGGCCACATTAATGCCACAACACAACAAATACATGTACATTAAACAGAAATACAATGTCTATAATATAATATGTTTTGCCAACAGTTGGATCCAAATCATTCCGGTGGGAATTGTAAAGATATGGACATATTTCCTGAATCAGCTCCCATTTTACTCCAGGTAGGAGTGTTTGCGTCTTATTCATTCTTGGATGATGTGGAATCTGCCATTGGATTCATCATGTCTTCCCAGCATTCAGTCTGAAGGCTCTCGACCCGAAACGTCCCTGTTCCTTTTCTTCAGAGATGCTGCCTGACCCGCTGAGCAACCCAGTCTGTGTAGGAGCTGGTCCTCCCCCATCTAACACCCTTGACCATCATCTTCAGAAAGTGATGTCTCTCGTATCCAGGATTTCCCGAAGGCTTAAGGCTTTGGGTAACCCGAGTAAAAGTACGTCGGATTAGGAATAAAAAATTCATGAATGATAGGAATAGAATTAGGCCGTTTGGCCCATCAAATCTACTCTGCCATTCGATCATGGCTGACCCATCTCTCCCTCTCAATCCCATTCTCCTGGGTTCTCCCCATAACCCCCGACACTGGCATTAATCAGGAATCTATCTATCTCTGCCTTAAACATATCCATTGAAGGCCTCCACCACCGTCTGTGGCATTCCCCTTATCTCCTTCCTAAAGGAACGTCCTTTAATTCTGAGGCTATGCCCTCTGGTGCTAGACTCTCCCAGAATCGGCTGCATGAGAGGGTTGATGGTTTGAGGAGAGGGGTGGAGTGATAGGGAGTGGCAGGGTTGACGAGAGTGTGAGCAGAAGGTGTTGGGGACTAGGAGGGGAGCCGTGTGACTGAAAGATCGACGCAAGGTGCAAAGTGCTGGAGTAACTCATTGGGTCAGGCAGCATCTCTGGAGAAGCAATGTCTAGAGTCCTGACCCGAAACGTCGCCTATCCATTTTCTCCAGAGATGCTGCCTGAACCTCTGAGTTACTCCAGCACTTTGTGTCTATCTTTGGTATAAATCAGCATCTGCAGTTCGTTGTTTCTACAGTTTGTCTCCCAAGCCTCTGGAGAACATAGTAAGTGTTGTTTCAGGTCATGACTGATTGTAGGGGGAGGAAAGAAAACTGGAATGGAGGAGGGGCAGGACAAGGCCTGGAAGGCAATGGATTGATGCAGGTGAGAGGGGTTTTGATAGAAAGATGGTTGAACAAAGGCAAGACATGAAAGGATTGAAGAGTTGTGAATTATGAAGCTAGAGGAAGGAATGTAGGTGGAAGTGGAGGAGAGAGGGAGAATGGGTGTGGGTCCAGGTGGGGGGGAGGGGGGAGGTGGATAAGGGGAAGAAAATAGAGGGGGAGGGTTCTCCCGGGGAAACCCACGCAGGTCACGGGAAGAACATGTAAACTCCATACTGACAGCACCCATAGTTAGGATCGAACCCGGGTCTCTGCCGCTGTGGGGCAGCAACTCTCTAACGCTGCGCCACCGTGCCGCCCTCAGGGTTTGTTGTTGTCCTGATGGAGTTTGTCTCTTGCAGCATTATCCCCTTTATCGAGTCAGTGATGCAGAGTGCACGGGCGAGGACTCTGCTTCCCCTGAAGAGAAGAAGCTGCCGTTTCGGGAGCGGTACGACACCTTGTCTGTTGAAGCTTCTAACAAGGTAAGGGATGCCCCTAAACACATGTATTCCTTGGAGCGCAGCAGGATGAGGGGTGGCGTTCAAAATCATGAAAGGAATAGATCGGGTGGACGTGCAAAGTCTTTTACCCGGAGCTGGGGAATCAAGAACCAGAGGGTATAGCTTTGAAGTCAAGGGGGAAAGATTTAATCGTAACCTGAGCGGTGACTTTTTTTACACAAAAGGTGGTGTGTGCATGGAACGAGCGGCTGGTGGAGGTAGTTGAGGCATCACAGCTATCGCACTGTTTAAAATACATTTTGACAGGTACATGAATAGGACTGGTTTGGAGAGATGTGGGGCAGGCAGGCAGGTGGGACTAGTATAGATGGGACATGTTGGTCAGTGTGGGCTGAAGGGCCTGTTCCCACACTGTACGAATCTAGGTGAGAGAAGTGTCTATTTGGTTATGCCTGTGGCCTCTTGGGAGCTTCCAGTTAGTTGATGAGTTCCAGCGAGATGTCCCATCTACACTAGTCCCACCTGCCCGCATTTGGCCCATATCTCTCTAAATCTTTCCTATCCATGCCCCCGTCCAAATCTCTTTTAAATGTTCTTATAGTACCTGCCTGAACTACCTCCTCCGGCAGCTCTAAATAAAAGACTCTGTGCATTCACGCTATCTGTTTACTCTGTCTATTCCCCTCAAGATTTTATGCATTTTTATTTATTTTGGACCGTACTTTGGACTATGGAAGTGTTGAGTTTCGAGATGCACCATGGAAACAGGCCCTTCGGCCCACTGAGTCCGCACCGATAGTACACTAGTTCTATCCTACACACTACAGACCATTTATAGAAGCCAATTAAATGACAAACCTGTACATCTTTGGAATGTGGGAAGAAACCGGAGCACCCGGAGCAAACCCACGTGATCACAGAGAGAACGTACAAACTCTGTACAGATAGTACTCGAGGTCAGGATTGAGTCCGGGTCTCTGGTGCTGTGAGGCAGCAACTCTACCACTGCGCCACTGTGTCGCCCTTTTCTTTGTGTCAACGACGTCAAAAGATGGCGACTCGTGTATGTGTAAGCTAAGCATAAATAAGCAAGGTGGCGCAGCGGTAGAGTTGCAGCAGATCCTGACCTGGTTCGATCCTGACCACGGGTGCTGCCTGTACGGGGTGTGTATGCTCTCCCCGTGACTCTGTGGGTTTTCTCCGGGTGCTCCGGTTTGAAAGATGTACAGGTTTGTAGGCTAATTAGCTTGATGAAATTGTAAATTGTCCCTAGAGTGTGTGGGATAGTGCTAGTGTACGGGGATCGCTGGTCGGCCGAAGAGCCTGTATCCGCGCTGTATCTCGAAACTACACTAGATTTCACTGTACAGTGCATACACGACTATACAGAACCATTGAGCTAATAAATGGGCAGGTTTGTAGGTTACAGTGTACAATAGATGAGAGGTCAAATCTGGACGGAATTGAATGGTGTGTGGGGAGGAGGGTACAACATGAAAACTCTCCCACGCTACAAGTGTCTGCGTGATGACTCAGCGTGGTGATGAAGATCTAATGTGGCTGGGGCTTGTTATTGATTTCTGCTTTAAGGGTAGGGGTGAGGATTGGGTGCTAATGAGTGTCTCTGGCTTCTTTACAGCTGCTGTGGTGGTTTCAGCCTCGCTTGGTCCTGAGCGGCCACACGCACAGCGCCTGCACCGTGCTGCACGGCTCCCAGCGGCCCGAGATCAGCATCCCCTCCTTCAGCTGGAGGAATCGCAACAACCCCAGCTTCCTCCTGGTAGGGTCACCCACTTCCTTCCACGACTTTGAAAGCATTTTACATCCAAACGTATCACAGCGGCTGATGCAGCTTCTGTGTGGTGGTGGTGGTGTGGTAGACACAAGGAACGGAAGATGCTGGTTTACAAAATAAAGACACAAAGTGCTGGAGTTACTCAGTGGGTCAGGCAGCATCTCGAGAGGACAGGGGTGACGTTTTGGGTCGGGACTCTTCCTCAGACAGAAACTGCGGACGCTGGAATCTTGAGCAAAACACAAAGTGTTGGGGGATTTCAAGCACGTTGTATTTCAATGCAGTAGATTAATTCTAAGGTGAACTAATGCTATTACTAAGGAGAAGGTGCTTGGGAAACTGAAAGGTCTGAAGGTGCATAAGTCACCTGGACTGCACCCTAGGGTTCTGAAAGAGGTGGCTTTAGAGATTCTGGAGGCATTAGAAGAGATCTCTCAAGAATCACTGGAGTCAGGAATGGTTCCAGATAATTGGAAAATTGCAAATATTACCCCGCTGTACAAGAAGGGAGCAAAGCAGAATAGTGGAGACAGCCGGTTAGTCAGACTTCAGTGGTGGGTAACATTTTAGGGTCCATTATAAAGCATGAGGTTTCTGAATACTTAGGATTTCATGATAAAATAGGCCAAAGTCAGCATGGTTTTGTGAAGGGGTGATCTTGCCTGACGCATCTGCTGGAATTCTTTGAGGAAGTAAATAGCAGGACAGACAAAGGAGAGTCAGTGGATGGTGTTTACCTAGATTTTCAGAAAGCCTTTGATAAGGTGCCACATTGGAGGCTGCTAAGGAAGATGAGAGCCCATCAACGGAAAGATACTAGCATGGATAGCAGGTTGGCTGGATGGCAGAAGGCAAAGAGTGGCAATAAAGGGGGCTTTTTCTGGTTGGCTGCCAGTGGCGCAGGGGTCGGTACTGGGGCCACTGCTCTTCACGTTGTTTATTAATGATTTGGATGTGGGGATTGAAGCCTTTGTTGCCAAGTTTGCAGATGAGACAAAGATAAGTGGAGGGGCAGATAGTGTAGAGCCAGCAGGGACTCTGCAGATGGACAGGTTGGCAGAGTGGGCAGAAAATGGCAGATGGAACACAGCGTAGCAAAGTGTGAAGCCATTCATTTTGGTAGTAGGAATAACGGCACAGACTATTTTCTAAAAGAGGGATATGGGGAGAGGGCAGGAGAATGGGGTTAAGAGGGAAAGATAGATCTGGCATGATTGAATGGTGGAGAAGACATGATGGGCCAAATGGCCTAATTCTGCATCTATCGCATCTGAACTGGACAAAGGATTGTCATAGAACATAGAAGAGCACAGCAGGGAAACAGGCCTGTAGTGAGTAGGTAGTTGAGGCAGGTTCTATTGCAACGCTTAAGAAACAAAACAAGGAACTGCAGGTTTACAAAAAAACACAAAGTGCTGGAGTAATTCAACAGGTCAGGCAGCATCTCTGGAGGACATGGAGAGGTGAAAATTTGGGTTGAGGCCCTTCTTCAGACAGGAACTGCAGGTACTGGAATCTTGAGCAAAACAGTGTTGGAGGAAGTCCAGCACTTTGTGTTTCAGTGGCTTAATTCCTGGGCAACGGATTATGATAGAACAGAGCACAATCAGCATGTACAGCACACTCGGCCCACAATGTTGGTGCTGAACATGGTGCCGAGGTAAACTAATCTCGTCTGCCTGCAATCTTCCTACAAAGAAGGGAAGATTGGTCAGAGAATTTTGAGTCTTTGGAATTTTTTCCCTCAGGGGTGGGAAGTGGGTATTTTCCTTCAAGGCCGAAAAGGATGGATGGCAACTGTGATCCTATTTTGCTCAAGATGTCATCATCTGGAGTTCCTTGTGCCTCCATTTTAGAAACACGCAGGATTGGAGTGGCTGGTTCTCTGAAGCTGTTAAATTCAGTGTTGTGACTGTAATGCAAACAATCAGAAGACTCCACCTTATCTGAGCTACTGTGATGCAGCATTTTCCTCAAATAAAAGGCAACCTAGATGAGGGAAAAAATATGCCGAGTGGTTTGTAAAAAGATGTTTTTGTTTTCTGTGGGGGAAAAAAAACCCTCCACAAACTTCGGAGCAAGTAGTTGAGGCAGGTACTATTGCAACGTTTAGAAACATTTAGACAGGATATGGGCCAAACGCAGGCAGGTGGGACTAGTGTAGATGGGCCATGTTGGCCGGTGTGGGCACGTTTGCCTGTGGCCCTGTTTCCACGGTCTGCAACTCTATGACAAAGCACTGAAGTAACTCAGCGGGTTCAGAGGGAAGAACATGGATAGATGAAGAAATCTACAGTAGGAACAAAGAACTGCAGATTTATAAACCGCTGGTTTATACCAAAGAGAGCCACAGTGCTGGAATAAATCGGCGGCTCAGAGATACAGCACGGAAACAGGCCCTTCCGCCCACCGAATCTGCGCCAACCAGCGACCCCTGC
Source organism: Raja brachyura (assembly GCA_963514005.1). Next base: position 28,300,644 of record OY740784.1, on the reverse strand, counting down.
ACACTAACACTATCCTGCACATACTCAGGGCAAGTTACAATGATACCAAGCTAATTAACCTACAAACCTGTACGTCCTTGGAGTGTGGGAGGGAACTCAGAGATCCCGCAGAAAAGTCACGGGGAGAACGTACAAACTCCATCCAGGCGAGCGCCTGTAGTCAGGAGCGAACCCGGGTCTCTGGCGCTGTAGAGCCGCAACTACCGCTGCGCCACCGTGCCGCCCACTTAGTTGTACAGTTCCTTCCTACAGACTCTGAATTGTTCTTTCTTTTCTCTGCAGGCCACTATTACAGCGACTGACTTTGTAATCCACAAGTGTTTTATGCCAAGAGAGAGCACTGTATTCACCATTTATCTGGCAGCGGGCGGTATCGCTGTCCTCCTGATCTTGCTACATTTCCACCTGTTCCAGGGGGTGATGCATACCCTGACTCTCAAACTCATTCAACTGACCAAAGGCCACCGATGTGACTAGCTGCCCCTGTCCGAATTGGGTGAAATTCCGTGGTTTATGCTGATATTCCTTTGAAGAAAGGAAAATCTCTTGTTGTGCCTGCTGTTCCAATCTCATTGGATTGCTGCGTCAGAACTGGTAGAACATGCCGTTGGAGTGTCGATCATAATCAGCTGGGGAAGTGAGCCGGTCTTTCCATTTAAATGAACAGGAGTAAAGGTTTCACCAAACAAGTCCCGTTCCACAGTGGAGACGTAAGGAACTGCAGATGCTGCTTTACAAACACGGACACAGAATCCTGGTGTCCCCCAGCAGTCTGAAGAAAGGTCCCGACACAAAACATCACATATCCATGTTCCTCAGAGATACTGATAGAAGGAACTGCAGATGCTGCTTTACAAAAAAAAAACACAAAATGCTGGAGTAACTCAGCAGTCTGGTCCCGAACTGAAACATCGCCTATCCACGTTCTCCAGAGATGCTGATAGAAGGAACTGCAGATGCTGCTTTACAAAAAAAAAGGACACAAAGTACTGGAGTAACTCAGTGGGTCAGGTTGCATCTCTGGAGAACACAAATAGGTGATGCTTGGGGTCAGGACTCAAGAAGGTGAACCGGATCGAAATTGTCACCTATTCATGTTCTCCACAGATGCTGCCTGACCCACTGTCTTACTCCAGCACTTTGTGTCCTTGTCTGTCCTGTTTCACAAGATAACACCAAGTGTTAACATCGCCCATTCGCCATTGGAGGGAATGTTTGGCCGAGATGCGTGCCTCTGTTACCCGCGTGGTGTTTAGTAACAGACAGACTTTGTTTAATGTGGGTTCAAGGAAACACACACCAACAATACAACCAGAACCTTGACTAAACTAACTTAACTGTCCACATTGCAATATGATTTAAAACGTGTGTAATCTAGTGAGCTATCTGGTTCACTTTAGAAACTCATTGTCCGCTTATAAGTCTTGCATCAGTGGTAAGGAAGTTATTTGGAGAAGTTCTGAGCGATAGGATTTATCTACACTTTGAAAGGCAGGGATAGTCAGCAATGTTTTATCAAGGGGAGATTATTTGTCTGTCTAATTTGATTGAATTTTTTAAAGAGGAATTATTATTTATGATGACTAACTGGAATGGTTGATAGTAATGGGTTATGATAGTAATGATTATTTCTTTTGGAGAATGAGAGGGTTATGAAGGCATATTCCTAACAAATGATTGAACTAGTGGGGTGTTGGCATAGCTCTGCTAACAGATTGTTTTCTGAGTTTAGTGTAATCTAGAGACACGGCAAGCAAACAGGCCCTTCGGCCCACAGAGTGCAGGCCGACCATTGATCACCCATTCACTCCACTTCTATGTTATCTAACTTTCCCAACACGGGGACATTTATAGAGGCCAACCGACCTACAAACCTGCACCACACATCGAGCCCACGCTGACCAGCAATCCCCGCACACTAATATTATCCTGCACACACACTGGGGACAATTTGCAATTCAATTACAAGCCAATTAACCTACAAACCTGCACACCTTTGGAGTGTGGGAGGAAACCGGAGCACCCGGAGAAAACCCACGCAGTTCACGGGAACAACACTCGTAGTCAGGATGGTACCCGGGACTCTGGCGCTGTAAGGCAGCAACTCTACCGCTGCGTCACCATGCCGCACTACTGCAGCATTTTGTCTCTCTCCGTGCTCCTGTCTGACTTGTGCAAGGCCCCATCGTAGTGAACCAACCCTACCTAAGAGCACCAACCCTCAACACTAATTTAAGGGTGGAACACATTCGGCCACTTGGACTGTACACAGAACATTTTCCTGTCAAACGCTGGAAGAAATCCCAATTCCATTTGTTCTCGCTCAGCTGCGGTGAAGCAGGAAGATTCAAGTACATTGGTGTTGTCACTTTTGCAGGGAATTACTGGACATACCACTGTGTGGGTCACCCCGAGACAGAATATGAGCTCGGCCATTGATGTTGTCTGATCATCTAAATTCCTTTCATTTTCATCAAGAATACCATATTCTGAAATTCTACATATTGTGCCATATTGATCCAATGTGCAATCGATTTTTACAGTTTGAAAACTAATATTTATATTTGTGATGTTACAAATAAAGTTACTAGAAAAAGGAACCTGTCTTATGTTTTGAAACTCAGATGAAAGAGCAGAAGGAAGTGCTTCTCTTTCACTGAAGAAGTGTCTCGACCCGAAACGTCGCCTATCTCTTTCGCTCCTTAGATGCTGCTGCACCCGCTGAGTTTCTCCAGACTTTTGTGTACCCTTCTCTTTCACTGGCTTGTCCCTGTCGGCTCTGTTCCCTTATAGAGTCACACAGCACAGAGACCGGCCCTTTGCCTCTCAAGCACGTTTACACCACCTCTATTCTATTCTTCCCTATATTCTCATCAACTACCCTTGCAGATTCTACCACTCACTTACACACTGGGGGGGGGGGGGGGGGGGGCAATTTAAAGTGGCCAATTAAGGAGCAATTTCTTTAGTCAGAGGGTGGTGAATCTGTGGAATTCATTGCCACAAGTGGCTTTGAGGCTGTTAATGGGTATTTTTAAGGTGGAGATTGAAAGATTCTTGTTCTCATAAATAATTTGTTTTATTATTTCAGGCTTCCTTGGCTAGAGCCTTGAATTGGGAACGGTGAGTTATGTGTTTATCAATCACCGATTGTATGGTCAAAGGCACATCCATAATAATTGTGAGTAGCACAACCACAAATTCATGTCACCTCCACCTTGAAGCTGTTGTTTTTAGGACTGTTAAGCCTGTATAACCGGAAGCTGGTTCCAACAGTGAGATGGAGTCGTATAGCGTGGCAATAGGTCCTTTGGCCCAACTTGCCCACTCAGACCAACATGCTCCATCTACATATCCCTCTGTCGATGAAGGGGCAGTCACGGGATATCTACATATCCCTCTGTCGAACCGAAACGTCACCTATTCCTTTTCTCTAGAGATGCTGCCTGTCCCGCTGAGCAGGTTAGGCAGCTCCTGTGAAGATAGAAACTGAGATAACTATTCAAATCTACGAACTGTAATTAGAACCAGGAAAAGGATTAGTTTAGTTTAGAGATATGGTGCGGACTAGGGACAATTAGGGGCAATTTAGGGACTAGGGACAATTTGCGTTTAGCCAACATGAAGCCAACATGACCAGCATCACCACCACAATAATGCAGCACCAACTTCGATGGACTGGCCATGTCATCCGCATGTCCAACACACGTCTCCCTAAACAAATCCTGTACTCTCAATTGAAGGAAGGTCGGTGAGCCCCTGAGATAATGCAAGTTGTTAGGGGGAGACTGAGAGATTCCAGATGGTACATTGGTTCAAAGATAGACAAAATGCTGGAGTAACTCAGCGGGCCTGGCAGCATCTCTGTAGAAAAGGAATAGGTGATGTTTCGAGTCGAGACCCTTCTTTAGACTAAGTCATGGGAAAGGGTAACGGGAGATCTGAAAAAACAAGTGAATGAAAGGTATGAAAAAGGACAAATCAAAGCCAGCATCGATGATCAAAGAAAGGTGGAGCCCACAATGGTCCATTGTTGGCTGTGGGAAAGGTAATAACGAGGACGACAGTGAAACTAGTAGGATGACTAGGGTGGGGGAAGGACAGAAAGAGGGGATGCAAGGAATACTTGAGGTTAGAGAAATCAATATTCATACCGCTGGGGTGTAAGCTGCTCAAGTGAAATATGAGGTGCTGTTCCTCCAATTTACATTTGGCCTCACACTGACAGTAGAGGAGGCCCAGGGCAGAACGGTCAGTGGGAATGGGAGGGGGTTAAATGTTTGCCAACTGGGAGATTGCGTTTTGAGAGGGTAGATGATTCATTAACCAGAGTAGATCTGGCCCTCTACACTTCCCTTGTCTCTGCGATAGTGCAGTAAAAGCTTAACCTGGCTGTAGATCAATTGTAAATATGACAGAGAAATGGCAGTTAAGAGCTTAACTGGAACATGTGTGACAGGTTGCACTTTGGCAGGTCAAATATTAGACCATTAGGAGCATTGACCGCAGAAGGATCTTGGGGACCAAGTCCATAGTTTGGGCAGCACATTGGTAGAGTTGCTGCCTTACAGCGTCAGAGACCCGGGTTCCATCCTGACTACGAGACATCCAGGTTTGTAGGTTAAATGGCTTTGGTAATGATTGTCATTTGTCCCCAGTGTGTAGGATATTGCTAGTGTGATCACTGGTCAGCTCTGACTCGCTGGGCCAAAGGGCCTGTTACTGCACTGTATCTCTAAAACTGTGGAATTCTCTGCCTCAGAGGTCGGTGGTGGCCAGTTCTCTGGATGCTTTCAAGAGAGAGCTAGATAGGGCTCTTAAAGATAGCGGAGTCAGGGGATATGGGGAGAAGGCAGGAACGGGGTCCTGATTGGGGATGAGCAACCATGATCACATTGAATGGCGGTGATGGCTCGAAGGTCCGAATGGCCTACTCCTGCACCCATTGTCTATTGTCTAAAACATAGCTTTGTGAAAGTGGCTGCACAAGTAGATAAGGGTGATAATGTAGAAACAATGAGCTGCAGATGCTGGTTTACCAAGGAAAGACACATGGTGCTGGAGTAACTCAGCGGGTCAGGCAGCATCCGTGGTGAAGATGGATACGTGACCTTTCGGGTCAGGACCCTTCTTCAGACTCAAGTAGTAAAGAAGGCACATGTATACTTCCCTTCATCGGTCGGTGCATTGAAATAAAAGTTGCAAGGTTTTAAAGTGTGTTAGGCCACATTTGGAGTATTGTGTACGATTCCATTTGCTGCAATACAAGAAGGATGTGTTGGCAAGATTATACATTATTAGCTACAATGTGTAGGAAGGAGCTGGAAATGCTGGTTTATACCGAAGATAGACACAAAATGCTGGGGTAACTCAGGCAGCATCTCTGGGGAAAATAGGTGACGTTTCAGGTTATAACGCTTCTTTACATGTTGGGGAAGGCCAGACCCAATCAGGACCATCAACAGATGACCTCGGGAAGGGTGGAGCCCATAATGGTCCACTGTTGGCTGGGGAAGATGTGCTAACAAAAGGGATACAGGATATGTTCATACCACTGCCAACCAACTGTAACAAGTTGGACAAACTTAGCTTGTTTGCCCTGAGATTGTTTAAAGCTGAGAGACGATCTGATAGAATTAAATAAAAATATGAGAGGCATAGATTGGATAGATAATTAAAAGTATTTTTTCCTAGGGTGGAAATGTCAAATATTAGAGGGTGCAACTTTAAGATGAGAAGAGGAACGTTTATTGTTGATTTAGGAGACGTTTATTTTATACAGAGAGTGGCGGATGTCAGAACTGCACTTCTAGAAGTGCTGGAAACATATAGTATAGCGGTGTTTAAGGGGCATTTAGACAGCCACAGGAACAGACAGGGAACGGATGGACATAGACTATGTGCAGGCAGATGTGCAGTTTCAGTTGGTGTGTTGGGCCAGACGTTGTGTGCCAAAGGGCTCGTGCTCCTGAGCTGTGTTGTTCTATTTTGATTGGACTTTACAGGCTTTATCTTGCACAAATCCTTTCCTGTGTTATTCCTTTCATCATGTATCTGTACACTGTCAATGGCTCCGATTGTAATCATGTGTTGTCTTTCGGCTGACGGGTTAGCATGCAACAAAAGCTTTTTACGGTACACATGACAATAAATGAAACTAACTAACTACTTTTGATGGGGAAGAGGTGCTCTGACCCAATCTTAACCAGAATTAACGCTAAATATGTACACAGGGAATAACTAGTGCCGGGGAGGCACTATGACACAGCAGTACAGTTGCTATCAGACCCGATTTGATCCCGACTACGGGCGCGGTCTGTACGGAGTTTGTACATTCTCCCTGTGACCACGTGGGTTGCACCGGTTTCCTCCCACACTCCAAAGATGTACAGGTTTGTAGGCTAATTGGCTTCGGTAAAAGATTGCAAATTGTCCCTAGTGTGTAGGATAGTGCTGGTGTGCGGGGATTGCTGGTCGGAGTGGACTCGGTGGGCCAAAGGGCCTGTTTCCATGCTGTAGCTCTAAACTAAACTGGTATAAATATGGTGATCGGTTTCCAGACCACTGTGACCAGTGACTCCTTGCTGTTTGCACAACACTGTTGTTCTTCTAATAACCAGCGGTCTTTCTTCCACAGCGGCACCTTGTGGTTTGGAGGCCGTCACTGCTTGTCCATTCTTTCTCATTCTTTTTGTTCTTGTTTACGTCAGTAACCTGGACAGTGAAGGGAACCAGAGGGCCAACAGCGATTCGCTGCAGTTGGTGAACAGCTTCCTGTGTTCATTTGCACGCAGCCCCTTGTCCTGCTAAGCTGTTGGATTGAGATGTATCTTTGGCAGGGTCGACCGTGATTGTGCAAAGTTAAACAGGCAGACGTTAAAGGATTTACCGAAAGCTCCTGTTTGCAATTACAGATCCGATACAAAGTAATCTACTGAAGTATTGAGCAAAACACAAAGTGCTGGAGGAACTCAGCGGGTCAGGCAGCATCTGTGGAAGACGCAGGAAGGAAGTGCAGATGCTAGTTTATACCAAAGGTGGACACAAAATGCTGGAGTAACTCTGCGGGTCAGGCAGCATCTCTGGAGAAAAGGAATAGGTGACATTTCAGGTGGGAACCGAAGAGTGTGAAGAAGGGTTCCAACCTAAAACGTCACCTATTCCTTTTTCTACAGAGATGCTGGCTGACCCGCTGAGTTACTATGGCAGGCACATTGTGTCTATCTTCTGCATCTGTGGAGGGAGTGGACAGATGATGAATCGGGTCGGGACCATTCTTTTACCGAAACATTGACTGTTTCTCTCAGGTGACCTGTTGAGCACTTCCAAATTTTATTTCAGATTTTCAGCATCAGTCATGTTTTGGTTTCATAGAGCCTGCTTGCACAATAAATTGCAAATATATTTTAAAATCTATTGTTTAGGATTTTTTCGCACAGGGAGCCAGTTTTCCCAGTGCGACATGACACTGTTTAGTTTTAATTTAGCGATACAGCCTAGAAACAGGCCCTTCGGCCCACCGAGTGCACAGTCACAGCCGACCCACCGACCAGTGATCACCCTGTGCACTAATTCTATTCTAGACACTAGGGACAATTTACAGAAGCTAATTAACATGCAAATGTTTGAAATGTGGGAGGAAACTGGATCACCAGGGGCAAACCCTTGCGGTCACGGTGAGAACGTACAAACTCCATACAGCCAGCACCTGTAGTCAGGATCGGACCTGGCCCTCTGGCGCTGTGAGGCAGTGACTCACCCGCTGCGTCCCTTTGACATGTGTGTGTTTCATTTCTTAGTCACACATCAACTTAATTACACGTAATAATTAATTGCATGTTCAGACTCGGGGCTAATGTAGACACAAGGAACTGCAGATGCTGGGATCTTGCGTAGAACACAAAGTGCTGGAGTAACTCAGCGGGTCAGGCAGCATTTGTGGAGAATGGTTCGGGGAAATTGATTGGCGGATGGGTGGACAAAGGCCGGAGGCGAAAAGGAGACAAGAAAGTCTCAGATAGGAAGAGATAAGGAGTGAAAGGTCAAGCTAGAAGGAGCGGGGAGGGAGGAGGAGGTGGGGTAGTGGGAGAAATCGGTGCGCACTGCTGGGGTGGGAGAGGAGGTTGGCCACGGGAAAGGGTGGGGGGGGGGGGGGGAAGTGAAAAGAAGAGAGAAAAATGGCAAAATAGAAAAATGTGGGGTGTTAGCTAAAATTGGAGAATTCAATGTTCAAACAAATCTAAGGGGTGATTTGGATTTCAAACCCCTAGGCTGCGATTTCAGCATTTTGTTGAGAGTTCTGAGAGGGCGGCATGGTGGTGCAGCGGTAGAGCTGCTACCTGGCAGCACCAGAGACCCGGGTTCGATCCTGACTACGGGTTCTGTCTGTATGGAGTTTGTACGCTCTCTCTGTGACCATGTGGGTTTTCTCCGGGAGCTCCGGTTTCCTCTTATACTCCAAAGACGTGCAAGTTTGTGTGTTAATCGGCGTCGGTAAAATTGTAAATTGTCCCTAGTGTGTAGGATAGTGTTGGTGCTCGGGGTGATCGCTGGCTGATCAGTGCGGACATGGTGGGCCGAAGGGCCTGCTTTTGTATCTCTAAAACTAAACTAAAATAGTACAGCTATTTTAAAGATGTTCTCCTCCTCTCTTCTGCGAGAACTCTATGAGACCCTCTCTCATTGGTCACGCTCTCTACAGCCGTCTGTACAAACTTGCTGATGCCCTAAGAGTACCAAGGGGACAGAGGGTGTCCTATGAAGCCTCTCCAGCCTGTCATACCCTCAGAACACAGAACAGCACAAGAAATGGCCCCTCAGCATAGTTCAACTAACCTCACCTGCCCGCACATGAGCCATATCCCTTCATTCCTCGCATATCCTTGTGTCTACCTAAAACCCTCTTAAAACGCCACCATCCCTGGCAGCACGTTCCAGGCCTCCACTACCCTCTGTAAAAGAATTGCCCTGCACATCTCCATGATACTTCTCCCTCTCACCTTATAGCTGTGCCCTCTAGTGTTGGATATTGCTACTCTGGGAGAAAGGTTCTGTCTACCCTATCGATGCATCTCATAATGTTATATACTTCTATCATCTGCCCTCAACCTCAGACGTTCCAGAGAAAACAGTTACCCAACCTCTCCCTGTAGCTGAAACCCTCTAATTTCTTGATGGAAAGATTTGGTCTCTCCATGTCTACCTATGTTTAGAGATGCAGCGTGGAAACAGGCCCTGCGGCCCATCGAGTCCACGCCGACCATCGATCGCCCGTGCACTAGTTCTATGTTATCCCACTTCCGCAATTTACAAAGGCCAATTAAAGGACAAACCTGCACGTCTTGGGAAGGTGGGACAAAACCGGATGAAAGCCCATGCGGTCAGAGGGAGAACGTACAAACAGGCACACACAGAGCACCTGTAGTCAGGATTGAACCCAGTCTCTGGCACTGTGAGGCAGCAACTTTACCCCAGCCCTAAACCTGTATAATAGAGCTGGATTTTGCAATGATAGGCGATAATTAAGCACACAGAACATAACAAAAATACTTAAAATATTATACACAGGGGAGGCTGAGGGAGAGAGTTGTACCATCGGGTCTCCATTTTAAAGTAATATAGAATTAACACTTCCTGGGTTTCTGTTATTGTAGCTGTAATTTCTTTTAACATTGTACAAATTGTACAAGTTATTCCGGACACATGAAAAGTATATACTCACAGAGACATAAAACACCTAGGTATAAAATATAAAGCAGTGTAATAGTTACTAAAAAGGACATGCCTTATTGCTACAGCAATTTTTGCTTATTTTTCAAACGGTTCCACCACTTGTTCTGAGAATGTGATTTGCATAAATTATTCAAGTCTGAGAAATTTTCACACATCTCAAATTCTACAATATTTAAAATAAACTTTTCTAACATATCTCTTTATTAAAAGAGAAATAAAAATGTAATTCTCTTAGGCCAGACACAAAGGTTTACACCTTAGTTTTTTTTTGTTTCTGTTTCTACTGACTTGCACAATAATAACTGCAGATGGTACAAGAATTTAAGAACCTATCTAATGGTACTCGACACTTCCACAATGCCTGGCGCATTTGTGAAGGTCAATGAATGACCAAAGAATTACCAAACATGTATACTTCTAGCAAAAAAACCTTGGTTCCCATAGAAATAATTCCACGTCGCTTGATTGGATTCTAATATGTTAAAGCTGAAAATCCAAAACAAGGCATGATCTTGCAACACCTCATCACCTGTGATCTCTTCTTGTAAAGGTAAGTGGTTAGTTTGCATAATTTATACATTTGTTTTTTTTTACTAAAGAGCGTTTTCCTTCTTTATAAACCAGGAAAAAAAAACCTATACTCTACAGATAAACGTCCTATCTGCAGCCACAGCTGTAGAAAGAGGTTTTTCGACATAAAGCTGTACAATGCAATCAAACATACTTACATCTTAGCTCATTTTACAAGTACAGCCATAATCAAGGCACAGAGATCATCTACAAGTATTCTTTTCAATAAAGTTGTACAAAATAATACATTTTACAGTCTGTACAAGATAATAATCCAGCAGTGAAACAAACAGAAAAATAAAGGAACAAATGCTGGGGCTATCAGCCTTTTCGCGAGTCAACCCAAAGAGGTCACAATGGACAACTTGAACAAACATTAGTGTGTGGTGGTTTCAACCTAGGTGGCTAGGCCAAAGCAGTCCCTGTTCAAGACCTAACGTGTGATGAGACTCCAAAGCTCCAAGACCTCAAAAATATCTCCTACAAGTAGGACTCAGACATCCCGCCTCTTTACTATTCCTGTGCCTCAGTTGGCTTAAGACGAGGTCCTTTATTCAGCCGAACTGCAATTGTTAACGCAGAAAACTGTGAAACTATTAAACGTTCTGGGTGCTGCTACATTGTGTGATCTTCCTCAATAGTTTTTTTATTTGTTTTAAATTACCCTGATGCAAAAAAGTGCATTGTCGTCCTAATATATATTTTCCCCGTCAAGTACTCTTGAGCATTGTGTTGTAGAGAAACCCAGAGAGAGAGAGAGAGAGAGAGAGGTTGGTAAGTAAATGGGCTGTGGTCAGTTGCCCAGTTACAGAGCCGGGCAGCGGGGCGGGAGGACAGGGGGGGAGGGGAAACAAGAGTGATGAGTTTGTAGGGAGATGGGTCTGACGTACATCCTCAGACTTCTGTCAAGACACGAGAGGTAACCAGAGGTCTCGGTGGAACCAGGGAGGGAGGGGGGGTGTGGGGGAATATACGGCCGAGTTTTGAAGAAGAAAACAAAACGAACACGGAGCGCGGTGCACTAAATAAAGTGAAGTCAGGAATGAAGAACAAAATGGCGTAGAGAGAGAGAGCAACATTGACACACGTCTCGCATTTCTTCCACCCCTGCGCGGGTCACGTCGAGGGTACGGAAACCAGCAGAGTCCAAAAACCAAGGGGTCAGATTGATTCTCCATCACAACAGCTCGTATTGCCGCAGGTGCATTCTCTGAATAATGTCCCGACAATCGTTGAATACCCTGCGAATGTTTTCCGTGTCCACCGCGCAGGTGAAGTGTGGGTAACAGTAGTGGCGTCCATCTCCGCTCGCTGTACTGATCCTCTGCAGGAAGAGAGGGAAGCCTTCAGACGAGAGATACAGCACGGAAACACGGAATACAGCGTAAACCAGGATCGGCAGCCCCTACCTACACTGCGTTGAAACAGCTCCCTTGGCCCCACTGATCTGTACCGACCAGCGATCCACCCTGTACACTAGATCTATCCTACACACTAAAGGGTCTGTCCTACAAGCATGCAACTCTATGCAATGAACGCGATCAAACTAGAAGTGGGGGCCGCGCGGAGGTCGGGTGATCCCCTGTACAGGGCCGTTCCCACCAGCATGCGCCTGCATGCGGCAAGCGCGACCAAACCGGCAGCAGGGGCCGCGTGGAGGTCCGGTGAGTGGCGCAACGCGGCGCAAAGTGAGGCGAACTTGGAGCGAAGTCTAAGGTAAGTTCGCCAGGACAGAGAGGGGCACACAGAGAGGGGCACCGAGGCACACACACAGAGGGCCACAGAGCCACACACATAGAGGGTCACGGAGGCACTTACAAATAGGTTCACGGAGGCACGATGTTGGGGCGGTGTGTAATGCGTCGAGGCGACTGCGAGCCGACAAGCCGTTGCTGCGCGGAATTTTTGAACATAGTCAGTTTTTCGGAGCCCCGCGCGATGTCGGGACGAACTCCGCACAATTCCGCACGGCTCCGGAGATCGAAGTGGGACCGGCCCCGTGACGCCGGACGGCTCAAGCGACCATGTTAGGTCGCGCTAATCGCATAGAGTTGCATGCTGGTGGGACAGGCCCTTAAGGATCATTTATCGACATAACCTGCAAACCTGCACGTCTTTGGAGTGTGAGAGGAACCCGGAGGAAATCCACGCGATCACGGTGAGAACATATAAACTCCGTACAGACAGCACCCGTAGTCTGGATGGAACCCGGGAGTCTGGCGCTGTGAGGCAGCAACTCTACCGCCGCGCCACCGTGTTGCGCTCTGCTCTAACACTGAGGGGAGGGCAGTGGGAGGGATGGTGCTTTTGGCAGTGGACTGAGCACTGAGGATGGAGACTCAGAGCTGTGGAGGAAGGGGGAAGGTGAGGAAAATGTTTCGGCATTTTACAAAGAGAGTGGTTCTGACCCGGATATCAGGGCTTTGTGGAAACAGAATCAATTGGTTGGCGGGAAGGATTGGCTGGGTTTTTGACTGAATTGACTGAGGGTATGGAAACAGGCCCTTCGGCCCACCGAGTCCAAGCTGACCATCGATCACCCGTTCACACTAGTTCGACAAACTGGAGGAAACCCACGCGGTCACAGAAAGAACGTGCACACCCCACACAGAAAGCACCCGTGGTTAGGATCGAACCCGGGTTTCTAGCGCTGTGAGGCAGCGTCTCTACCAGCTGCTCCACTGCGGGGAATTAGCTGGGGAATGGAGCTGCTCCACAACGGGTCAGCATTGACTCGATGGGCTGAATGGCCACCATGGCACCTCCCACGATGGAATACTCACAAGAAATTCGTCTCGTACAAAATATTTTGCTCTTGTAACTCTGGCATCTTCTCCAGGTTCTGGTGTTGCTGCTCCCAAGACATAAAAGGTACAAAGGTCACAGTCTTAAAACAGATTTGCTGACTTTTCTGGCAACTGGCAAGGACCATTGAACCGTGAAATGAAGTGCAATGTTCCTCAGCTCTGCAGGACGGAGGCATTCCAGCAAGAATTCTGTACGGATCAGAAACAGCAGGTTCTTGATCCAACAGGATCATGGACAATCCTTTCCCTGCCCGATCCCCATCTCCCTCCATTCCCTGGATTCCAAAACACCTGGTGCTGGTTTCCATATCCCCAATGATGACTAAATATAGTTTAGTTTAGAGATACAGCGTGGAAACAATCCATTCGGCCCACCGTGTCGATCAACGATCACTCGTACACTAGTTCTATCCTGCACACTAGTGGGTAATTAACCTACAAACCTGCATGTCTGTGGAACGTGGGTGGAAACCGGAGCACCTGGAGAAAACCCACACGATCCGGTGAACACCACAATGCAAAGATAACAGTACAAGTCTGGATGCAACAATTGCAGAAATAGAAAAAAAACACACACAAAGTGCTGGAGTAAACTCAGCGGGTCCAGCAGCATCTCTGGAAGACAAGCATAGCCGACATTTCAAATCGGGACACTAAATCGGAAGTAGTTGTCCCGACCCAATACGTCAGCTATCCACATCTTCCAGAGATGCTGCTTGACCTGCTGAGTTCTTCCAGCACTTTGTGTCCTTTTGTTTTCCTAATTTGTTACCGCAACTGTTGCTTGACTTAGACTAGAACTTGTGCTCTTTTTGGTAAACCAGCATCTGCAGTTCCTTGTGTCAACAGATTAAGGTGGGACAAAGGCAGACGTGATTAGCCATGATTATAAGGTGCAGGCTCTTGGGGTCCGATGGTCTACTCCTGGTTCTCATGAGGTCATAGAGATAAATATGCCCACTGACCAACATGTCCCATCTACACTAGTCCCACTTGCCTGTATCCCTCTAAACCTGTCCTATCCATGTACCTGCCTAAATGCTTCTTAAACGTTGCGATAGTCCCAGCCTCAACTACCTCTTCTGGTAGCTCGTTCCATACACCCATCACTCTTTGCGTGAAAAAGTTACCCCTCAGATTCCTATAAATTCTTTCTCCCTTCACCTTAAACCTATGCCCTCTGGTTCTCGATTCCCGTACTCTGGGCAAGGGACTCTGTACATCTACCCAATCTATTCCTCTCATGATTTTATACACCTCTAAAAGATATACACCTATATAATATATATATATATATATATATATATATATATATATATACACACGCACACACATCCTTCTGTGCTCCAAGAAATAGTCCTAGCCAGCTCAACCACTCCCTATAGCTCAGGCCCTTGTATCCTGGCAACATCCTCATAAATTGTCTCTGCACCCTTTGTAACTTGAACAACCTCATTCGTGTAACATGGTGCCCAGAAATGAGCACAAACCCTAAATGTGGCCTCACCAATGTCTTATACAACTGCAACATGACCTCCCAACTTCTATACTTAATACTCTAACTGATGAAGGCCAAAGTGCCAGAAGCCTTTTTGACCCCCCATCTACCTGAAACTCCACTTTCATGGAACAGTGAGGGGCGACCATAATCACTGTGAATGGTGGAAAGTGCTTGGTGAACAGCCCTGTCCCCTTCTGCACTCTGCTTCCTGTTCCTGACGGGACTCAGGGACACTAGAAGCATTTACCGTCATCTGGAGTGGTGTAACGCGTGTACTCCGGAAAATAGTCTTCTATTTTGGATTTCCCCGCCAGCACTTTCTCCGCCAGTAGGTCTTGTTTGTTCAGGAAGAGGATGACGGAGATTGTTCGCAGCCACCTAGTGGAAGGGAAGAGCTGTGAGTGCACAGGAGACCGGCTGACACTCTTCCTAGGAATCAATATTACCAGGAACTTGTCCTGGACCACCCATATTGAAGCAATGTCCGAGAAAGCATACCAACACCTCTACTTCGTCAGAAGGCCTAGGAAGTTCAGCAAGTTCCCAACATCTGTCACCAACTTCTACAGATGCGCCGTAGAGAACATTTTATCGGGATGCATCACAGCATGGTTTGGGAACAGCTCCGTCCAAGACCGCAAGAAATTGCAGAGAATTGTGGACGCAGCCCAGACCATCACACAAACCAACCTCCCTTCCATTGACTCCATTTATACCTCATGCTGCCTCGGCAAGGCCAGCAGCGTAATCAAGGCCCAGTCTCGCCTCCGCTCACTCCCCCTTCTCCCCTCTCCCATCACGCAACAAAACACACACCTCCAGTTTCAGCAGCAGTTTCTTCCCAGCTGTTACCAGTAAACTGAACCATCCTACCAACAACTAGAGAGCGGTTCTGAGCTATTACATTCATTATTGAAGACCCTCGGACTATCTTTAATTGGACTTTACTGGACTTTATCTTGCACTAAACATTATTCCCTTTATCCTGCATCTGTACACTGTGGACGGCTTAACTGAAATCATGCATTGTCTTTCCGCTGACTGGTTAGCACGCAACAACAAGCTTTTCACTGTACCTCGGTACACGTGACAATAAACTAAACTATGACTAAAATAACTATAGTTATATCTGATGCAGTAACAACTATATTATCAGGTTGCATCACAGCTTGGTTTGGGAACACTTCCCAAGACTGTAAGAAATTGCAGAGAGTTGTAGATGAAGCCCAGTCCATCACACAGACCAGACCTCCCACCATTGGCTCCATCTACACTCCACATTGGCTCAGAAAAGCAGCCAACATGATCCAAGACTTGTTCCACCCTGATCATTCCTTCTTCTCCGTGCTCCCGACTGGCAGAAGGTACTGAAGATTGCAAGTGAACACCACCGGATTTAAGGACAGCTTCTACCCCCCTTGATCAGGCATCTTTGGCAAGTTGGGCCGACATAGAGTCAAACAGCGAGGAAACTGACCCTTCGGCCCAAGTTGCTCATGCTGACCAAGATACCCCATCTACACTAGTCCCACCTGCGTGCATTTGGCCCATATTCCTCTAAACCTTCCCAAACCAACATAATCAAAGACTTGTCCAACCCCGCCTGGCAGGAAGTGCAGAAGCTTGAAAGCGAACACCACCCGACTCAGGAGACAGCTTCTTCCCCTCTGTTATCAAGCATCTGACCGCTCCTTCCACAAGTTAAGGTACTGTCCAATTCACCTCTAACCCCATTTTTTTGTTTGTATCAAAAATTATTTATTTAATTCTGATCACGATACAAAAATAAAAAAAAAACAAAACCGTGGTAACCCACCCACCACATAGTACAAATTCACCAAATTATCAACATTTTCAAACAGCTATGTTACAATTCTTACAAATATACTAAATAACTACTATGCAACTATGTCCCTCTCTAACACCACCCGGGCGTGGACGTAACCCTAGTAAAGGGGCGAGCATCTGGCTCGGGCAAAGCCCTCTTCCGCCTGGTGCCGTGACTCATGGATGCCCAGCTTGGCCAAGCCTAGGAGTAATCCAACCAGATCAGCCTCGGCCCTGCCCATTCCCCAGATCCCGTCACCAGTCCTTCGGTCGCTGACAGCAGGGCCACTCCTGCGGATCCTAGGTGGAATGGCGGTGCTCCTTGCCCTCCGGACCCTGGTACAAGGGATGCTCGACCGGTCCCTCTACCCTCAACAGGAGCGACGCTGCTCTTGGACTACGCGTCCTTCCCCAGGTGGTCCAAGAAGGACCTGAGCTGACGTCGGTTGTTCCCCTTCACCTCCTTGCCCTCCCCCTCCTTTTGAGGATGAGGTTCAGCGAGCTGGTGAGCCCATGAAAGTTTGGACACCGGAGGGAGGCCAGTCTGGACCAATGTTGGGCTCCTTCGGTGGCCGTGATGAACTCCTGGAATGAGTGAAGAACCTCCACCCCATTGTGGACATTGGACTTTGTCTATGAAACTGATGCGCTACAATGCTGAGAACTATATTCTGCTATACTCTGTGCTCTATGTATTGTACTTGGGTTTAACATGATTGTATTTATGTACCGTATATGTAATTCGTTTGAATCTTCCACTTTGCTCTATCTTTGGCACCTGAGTTTGATCAGATTGCATCTACGTGTAGTCTATTTGGTCTGTTTGGACAGGATGTAAAACAAAGCTTTTCACTGTAACTTGTTACACGTGACAAGAATAAACGGAAACCTAAATGTGGCTCAAGCCTGACTAGCTCGTTAATTCAGCCCAGTCTCCGTTCCCACCTCCACCTTGTGCCGTGCAGTTAGTTCTAATCGTCAAATTCCTAAGAAACTTAAAGTTATAGAAAATCATGTTAGAAACACATTTGTGTCAACGTAAAATAAGGGGTTAGGGGCTTCAGAGTATCAGACTCGCAACAATAAAGCTATTGTTCCTCCAGGATTTACAAAAACAAATGTTTTTATAATTGCTACAGTTTATTTTAGTTATTGCACGCTAATACTAATGTCTGCACCTATCATTGTTTAATTGAGGATCACAGTGCGAGTGCTAATAGAAGCAATTGCTTGTCAATTTCAATGACTAACCGCAGTGAAACTATCAGCTGTGATCCAAAGGGACAATAGTGTTTAATTACTGTGGGGAGGTTACATGGAAACAGTCTTTCTCCTAGACTGTTTTTCCTCAGGATAGTTTTTCTTCTGCTCGTTAATTTGCAAAGTATTTTAAAGTGGTTTTCCAGTGCCCGATCAAAATCACGTTAGAACCATATTGGTTTATGTTATACCCTAATTCCCTAACTCATTAATCATGTTACGTCCAATTTGTGTTATAAGCAAAAGTTTTAGTTTAGTTTAGTTTAGAGATACTGGGTGGAAACAGCCCTTCAGCCCACCGAGTCCGCACCGACCAACGATCACCCGTGCACTAGTTCTATCCTACACGCTGCCATAATTTACAGAACCCAATTCACCTACAAACCTGCACATCTTTGGAGTGTGGGGGGAAATCGGGGAACCCGGGGGAAACCCACCTGGTCACAGGGAGAATGTATAAACTCCGTACAGACTGTACCCACAGTCAGGATCGAACCCAGGCCTCTGGCGCTGTAAGGCAGCCACTCTACCATTGCGCCACTGTGCCGCCCCTTTCGAAGGACAGCTTTAAAAATCCAGATCAAGAGACACTTTGTAAACTCTAAGACAAAGCTAGAAAGAGCGGTGAGCTTAGGCTTTCACCCTACCTGTTGTTCCAGATGCTTTTGAAGAGATCGAGAGCTTCTCGGAGTCGATTGGTGTTGTTGTCTTCCCGTATCACCATGTTGTAGCTACTGCTGGCCACCACAAAAATGATAGCTGTGACGTCTGTGAGTGGATGGTGGTAGTCCACGTAGGGGCAGGAGGGGACAAGGGGGAGGAGGAAGAAAGCAGGAATATTAGGGGGGCCAGCAGACAAAAATAAAACAATTACATCTGAACTCGCTCGCTGCTGCAAAGAGCCCCGTGGTGGGGTTTTACAACCAACTGATTTAGTTTATAGATACAGCACTGGGCCCTGAGGTCCACTGAGTCCGTGCCGACTAGCGATCGCCTATATATTAATTCCATCCTACACACTAGGGACAATTTACAGAAGCCAATTAACCTGCAAACTTGAACGTCTTTGAAATGTGGGAGGAAACCTTAGTACCAGGAGAAAACCCATGCCGTCATGGGGAGAATGTACAAACTCTGTACAGACAGCACCCGTAGTCAGGATGGAACCCGGGTCTCTGGCACCGTGAGGCAGCAGCTCTACCACTGAGCCACTGGGCCGTCCTAGAACTTAATTTAGTTTATTTACCAATACAGTGTGGAAACGGGCCCTTCGGCCCACTGAGTCCACGCCACCCAGCGATCACCCATACACCTACTCTATGTTATCACAGTTTTGCATCTAACACATGAGGGACAATTTACAGAAACCAATAAACCAATTCATAAACCTGTACGTCTTTGGAGTGCGGGAGGAAACAGGAGCACCTGGAGAAAACCATGCGTTCACAGGGAGAACGTACAAACTCCGTACAGACAGCACCTGTGGTCAGAATTGAATGCGGGTCTCTGGCGCTGTGAGGCTGCGACTCTACCACAGCTCCAAGGTGCTAAGAGGCAAGGGTTTGTGTGTGAAAGACTCGTCCCGGTTTACTAACCATTGAAGCACTGAATCCACTTCCTCCTCTCGTCTCTCTGTCCTCCCACGTCGAACATACTGGAAGAGAGAGGACACAGTTGAGCTCCATCATAGTGAAACACACGCAGTCCGGGTGACAACACGCAGTCTAGCAACAATTACACAGTGACTCCACAGCACTGATGACAGAAAATGTTGACACTTTGACACTAGAATTATTTTTTGCTCTCTGCACCGTGCTGAAAGATGCTCATTGTCACATCACTTTCTGCTGGAAAATAGGACTCAAAATTCATCCACAGCCAATGGACTGAACAAATTAGGAACCAAATTCACCGCCGTAACCTCCACCTTTTCCAATCCCACACTGGTATTGCTCAGAGCTTGGAGAATTCTCAAGTTGGCATCTGACAGTCAGCAGATATTAACTATCCATATTCTTCAGAGATGCTGCCTGACGTGGTGAATTACTCCTGCACTCTCTTTTTCTGTAAACCTTGATCTACAATTCCCTACACACTGGGGGGCAATTTACAGAAGCCAATTCACCTACAAATCTTGACGTCTTTGGAATGTGGGAGGAAACCAGAGCACCCGGAGAAAATCTACGCGGTCACGTACTACGCGGAACGTACAAACCCCATACAGACAGCTTCCGTAGTCAGGATTAAACCCGGGGCTCTGTGGCTGTAAGGCAGCAACTCTACCGCTGCACTATCGTGTTGCCCCGAGCCCTCGAATAACGCCCTGAACTAATCACAACCTGTCACAGCTGGGGCTGAACTCGTCTAATCTGTCTGAACACAGTTTTTATATTTGCTAAAAATCTCTATGACACTGGATGCACATTTGTGTGGCTGAAGTAGCACATCACTCCGTCCATTCACATGTTAGGGAGTACCTATGTACCTATCTCCTTTTATTATCACAGCCAACAATGGACCATTGTGGGCTCCACCTTTCCCTGGTCATCAGTGTCGGCTCTGATTTGTTCTGTACCTTTTCATACCTCTCGTTTACTCTCCCCTGAGTCTGAAGAAGGGTCTCGACCCGAAACGTCACCTACTCCTTTTCTCCAGTGAAGCTGCCTGACCCGCTGAATCCATCTTAGGGGGACAACTATTGTAGTAAAGCCATGGTCCCAGCACAGAGCTTTGGAAAGACTACTGTTGACCACTCTCTCCTTGAACGACATTCAGACAGGAGCATCAGGCATGATTCTGTTTTAAGAGAGTTTGCACCAATGTTTTTATTTACTTGAGGAAACCTTTGCAATCAGTGGGTATTCTCATCAGAATATTCAATGCATGCTGAGGATAGAGGCGAGCATCTTTTGTGGGAGACACTTTATTCCATCTGTGCGCATGTGGAACTCACCAATCTTTTGATTGATTGAAAGATACAGCATGGAAACAGGCCCTTCGGCCCACCGAGTCCACACTGACCAACGATCACCTGTTCATAATGAGTTCAATGTTATCCCCTTTTCCCATCCATTCCCGACACACCAGGGGCAATTTACAGAAACCAATTAACCTACAAACCACCACGTCTTTGGGTTGTGGAAGGAGAATGGGGATCCCAGAGGAACCCCATGCAGGTAACAGGGAGAACATGCAAGCTCCACACAGACAGCACCCGAGGTCGGGATCGAACTTGGGTCTCAGGTGGTGCGAGGCAGCGGCTCTACCAGCTGCGCCACTGGGCTGCCAAGTTCTTGCTGTCACTGTGTGGCTTTCCTCCGAGTGCTCCAGTTTCCCTCCATATCCCAAAGATGTGTAGGAAGACAGGTTCATTGGCCACTGGATTGATATAATTTAATGGGCCACTGAAAACTGCCCCAGTGCGCAAGTGACTGGTAGAAACGGGGAGGGTTGAGGGGGGGGGGGGGGGGGGGGGTAAATAATCTTATTTTATTTTTAAATTATCGTAGATGTGTGTTTGATGATTGGCGCTGCCTCTGGGCTGAGAAGCCTGTTTCTGTGCTGAAGATAGACACAACATGTTGGAGTAACTCAGTGGGTCAGGCAGCATCTCTGGAGAAAAGAAATAGGTGATGTTTTTGGTCGAGACCCTTATTCAGACGCGACCCGAAACGTTACCTATTCCTTTTCTCTGGAGATCCCGCCTGACCCACTGCGCTACTCCAGTATTTTGTGTCTATCTTTGGTATAAACCAGCATCTGCAGTTCCTTCCTACACTGGTTCTGTGCTGTATCTCTCCACGATGCTGTGATACCTGCGTTAAATGATGACTGTATGATTTTGGGCGGAAGAGTGGTTGGAACGATGTTCTCAGAAGATGAATTTCTTCTGGATATGGAGTCTGCGGCCAGGAGGAAGTTCTGAAAATTAGATCCAGTCTTTGCAGGAGGGAAGTTAGAATGCTCTTCTGCACATGGTGACTCTGGTTCACGGAATCCAACTAACAGATATAGGCAGATGGGGTAGATGACATAGGGCGATGCAGGTAAATGAGAGTCAAATCATAGAATAACCCTCACCTCATTGAATAACGTAACTGGCTCGAGGGAAAAATGACCTACCTTTATTCCCACCTACAATAGTATGGGGAATCCCTCTCTGACTGCGTTCTCAGCTCCTTTCTTTACTCCTTGTACACCCATGACTGCGCAGCCATGTGCATATCCAATTTAATTTCTAAATTTGCCACCATTGTGTGTCGGATATCAAATAATGATGAAGCAGAGTATATACAGGAAGGAGATCGAGAACCTTGTGTCCTGGTGTCGTGACAACAAACTTTTTCTGAATGCGTCAGTGGTTATGGGGAGAAGGCAGGAGAACGGGGTTAGCAGGGAGAGATAGATCAGCCATGGCTGAATGCGGAGTACACTTGATGGGCCGAGTGGCCTAATTCTAATCCTATCACTTATGACCTTACTTATGATCAATGTCAGCAAGAGGAAGGAGATAGTGTTCGACATCAGGAAGCGAAGTGGTACACACTGACGGCACCCAAGTAGATGTTGGAAAGCTACAAATCCTGCGGAGTCAATATCACCAACAACTTCTCCTGGGCCACCCATATTGAAGCAATGGACAACAAAGCCCACCAACACCTCTACTTCCTAAGAAGTCTCAGGAGGTTTGGCAAGTCCTCACCAACTTCTACAGAAGAGCCATAGAAAGCATTTTATCAAGATGCATCACAGCATGGTTTGGGAACAGCTCCGTCCAAGACATCCGGATTCAGCGACAGTTTCTTCCCAGCTGTTATTAGGCAACTGAACCATCCGACCAACAACTAGAGAGTGGCCCTGAACTACGATCCACCTCAATGGAGAACCTCGGTCTATCGTTGACCGGACTTTACTGGCTTGATCTTGCACAAAATGCTATTCACGTTGTCCCTTTATCATGTATCTGTACACTGTGGGCGGCTCGATTGTAATCATGTATTGTCTTTCCGCTGACTGGTTAGCACACAACAAAAAGCTTTTCACTGTACCTCGGTACACGTGACAATAAACTAAAGTTAAAATCAACCATCCTCCCTCTCCCGCACGGCATTATTTTCTCGTTGAAGGAACCATTATTGGGAGAGTTGGGATGATCTTGCCACGGTTGGAATTACAAGTGTGATGATACTCACTGAAAATTTACTTTGTCAACTTGAAATCTTGTTTCAAAAATCCCTGATGTCAAAACTCTGCATCGAAGCAAATCCTGTCAGAATGAAAAAGAAGGACGTTCACAAATATTTCTGGCTCATTCGAGGCTCGGTCAGTAAACTGGACAACAGACCCGTAATTAATAAAGGGAAGACAAACTTCCTTACACAAATCATGTCAGAAGGAACTGCAGATACTGCTTTATACCCAAAGTAGACATAAAATGCTGGAGTAACATGCCTTGGCTTACTCGATCTCCAGGTTGCCAAACATTTCAACTCCCCTTCCTATTCCCATACTGACCTTAGACACACAAAAAACTGGAGTATCTCAGCGGGTCAGGCAGCATCTCTGGAGAAATGGAATGGGTGATGTTACGGGTTGAGATCCTACTTCAGACTGAAGAAGGGTCTTGACCCGAAAAAGCACCCATTCCTTTTCTCCAGAGATGCTGCCTGACCCGCTGAGTTACTCCAGTTTTTTGTATCTATTATCGGTTTAGATCGGCATTTGCAGGTCCTTCCTACCCATACTGATCTTTCTGTCCTGGGCCTCCTCCACTCTCAGAGTGAGGCCAAATGCAAATTGGAGGAACCGCACCTCATATTTCGCTTGGGCAGCTTACAGCCCAGGGATATGATCGTTGATTTCTCTAATTTCAAGTAAGTCCTGCATTCCCTCCCCCCCCCCCCCCCCCCCCCCACCCTAGTCTCCCCACTAGTTCCACAGTTCACATCCTTGTATCCCTCTCCTTATCACATCTTGCCCAGCCAACAATCGGCCATTATGGAATAACTCAGCGGGTGAAGTTTCGACCTGAAACGTCGCCCATTCCTTCTCTCCAGAGATGCTGCCTCACCCGCTGAGTTACTCCAGCATTGTGTGTCTACCTTCGATTTAAACCAGCATCTGCAGTTCCTTCTCACACATGGGCCATTATGGGCTCCACCCTTTCATACATTTCCAGTATATGGAGATTTTCCGGCTTTTCTTCGGTCGTTAGTTCTTACTTGAAACAACTAACAACCAACCACAACAAAAGGGAACACATTGGCATGTATCTATCTATATATGAGACACATATTGAGACATTAATAACATATTTAAGGAATGCTTGGTGGGTGGCCGGTGGATTCAGGGCCTATAATTCTGTACTTTAGGGCATCAAAGATATAGGGTTGATGGCCTTTATACGGTTGAGACCTTTACGAGGATGTTGCCAGGACTCGAGAGACAGAGCTATAGGGGGAGGTTGAGCGGGCTGGGACTCTATTCCTTGGAGTGCGGGTGGATGAGGGGTGATTTAATGGGCGGCACATTGGCGCAGTGGTAGAACTACTGCCTTACAGTGCCAGAGACCCAGGTTCAATCAGGTGCTGTCTGTATGGAGTTTGTATATTCTCCCCGTGACCTACGTGGGTTTTCTCCGAGATCTTTGGTTTCCTTCCACACATCAAAGACATACAGGTTTGTAGGTTAATTGCCGGTGTGAATCGTAAAATGTCCCCTGGTGCAGACTCGGTGGGCCACAGGGCCTGTTTCCGCACTGTATCATTAAACTAAAGTAAACTAGAGGTGTATAAAATCATGGGAAGAATAGATTGGGTAGACACACAACGTTGCACAGGGTAGGTGAATCGAGAAACAGAGGACGTAGGCTTAACGTGGAGGGGGAAAGATTTAATAGGAATCTGAGGGGTAACCTGCTCACACAAATGATGGCGGGTGTATGCAACGAGCTGCCGGAGAAGGTATTTGATGCAAGGTCTATAGCAACGTTAAAGAAACAATTAGACAGGTACATGGATAGGACAGGATTAGAAGGATATGGGCCAAATGCAGGCAAATGGGACTAGTGTAGATGTTGGTGGGCATAGGCAAGTTGCGTGGGTGGTTGCCATGTTGGTTGGCATGGGTAAGTTGAGCCGAAGGGCCTGTTCCCACACTGTATGACTCTATGAACTTAACAACATTGATGTGTAGGGGGATCGTCTGGTTCAAGTCCAGAATCCCCAAGGGTGGCAACACAAGGAGATAGAGTGGTAAAGAAGGAGCATTATATTGGAAGGAACTGCAGATGCAGGATTACACCGAAGATGGACACAAAATGCTGGAGTAACTCAGCGGGACAGGCAGCATCTCTGCAGAAAAGGAATAGTTGATGTTTCGGATCGAGACCCTTCTTCAGACTGAGAGGGAAACTAGAGATATGAAAAGGTTCGGAACAAATCAACGCTGGCACTGATGACCGAGGAAAGGTGGATCATTGTTGACTGTGGAAGAGATGATAACAAAGGTATATATGGATGCGAACAGTGAAGTTAGCAAGACGACTAGGGTGGGGAAGGGATGGAGAGAGAGGGAATGCAGGGGTTACTTGATAATATCAAAATCAATATTCATACCGCTGGGTTGTAAGCTGCCCAAGCAAAATATGAGGTGCTGTTCCCTCCATTTGCATGAGGCCCCACTCTGACAGTGGAGGAGGCCCAGGGCAGCATGGCTATGGGAAGGAGAATTAAAAATGAGATTGTATGGTATGTTTGCCTTCATTGGTTGGGGCATTGAGTATAAGAGTCAGGAAGTCACAAGACTTTGGTAAGGCTACATTTGGAGTAAAGTGTGCAGTTCTGGTCACCCAATTAGGATGGATACAGAGGCATTGGAAATGGTGCAGAGGAGGTTTACCAGAAAGCTGCCTGTAAACGGAGGATTCGCAACAAGGAGAGTTGGAGGACAAACTTGAATTGGTTTCCCTGGAAGGCCACAGGATGTGAGGAGACCTGATAGAAGTTTATAAAATGATAAGAGGGATTGATAGGGTAGACAGTCAGAACCTTTTTCGCAAGTGGAAATGTCAAAGACTGGAGTGCATTGCTTTGAGGTGAGAAGGGCAAGGATTATTGGATATATGCGGGGCAAGTTTTAATCACGTGTAAGGTTGATGTGAAGCAATGCAGTGAGCCCTCGTTTTAACAGACCCTTAACTAATGGGATTTTCTACGTAGGGGATGGACTTACCGAAGCCACCTGGCACCATCTCCCTGGCCATGTACAGCCCCGGCCTCCACCCCCACCCCTGATCAGCAAGGTGCGTCAGCGAGCCCGCCATCACCCACCGCACGGTCCGGTGACACGGCCGTCAGTGCAGCTCACGTTGTAGCCCCTGGGGGCAGTGCTTTCTTCCGGCTGCGGCCGCCACTGGCAGGGCACGCCCGGTCTCCGTGGGGCTCCCTCCCCTCTCACCAGCTGACACTTCTTGTCGACAGTGGCCTTGTCCGCTCCACCTTCCACCACTGCCACCTCCCGTCACGCTGTCCACTCTGCCCCTGCCCCACCCCGCGTCACTCTGTCTACTCTGCCCCTTCCCCCACCCCCCGTCACTCTGTCCCTGCCCCACCCCGCGTCACTCTGCCTTTTCCCCCACCCCCCGTCACTCTGCCTCTTCCCCCACCCCCATCACTCTGCCCCTTCCCCCACCCCCCGTCACTCTGCCCCTTCCCCCACCCCCCGTCACTCTGCCCCTTCCCCCACCCCCCGTCACTCTGCCTCTTCCCCCACCCCCGTCACTCTGCCCCTTCCCCCACCCCCCGTCACTCTGTCCCTGCCCCACCCCGCGTCACTCTGCCTCTTCCCCCACCCCCGTCACTCTGCCCCTTCCCCCACCCCCCGTCACTCTGCCCCTTCCCCCACCCCCCGTCACTCGGCCCCTTCCCCCACCCCCCGTCACTCGGCCCCTTCCCCCACCCCCCGTCACTCGGCCCCTTCCCCCACCCCCGTCACTCTGCCCCTTCCCCCACCCCCCGTCTCTCTGCCTCTTCCTCTCCCCCCCCGTCACTCTGCCTCTCCCTCCCCCCTCCCGTCACTCTGTTCACTCTGTCCCTTCCTCCTCCTCCGCTCCCCCCACTGTCGCCGACATACTCCACCTTGAGGCTGCAGCAGGTGAGAGGGGAGGGAGCCCCACTGTGACCGAGCGCGCCGTGTCAGTAACAGTGACCTGAAGAAAGCACGTCCTGCGGGGGCTTCAACGTGAGCCGTAACAACAGCCGTGTGAACCGGCGAAGATGGGCTTGTTGCTGAGACCAGCGGCATGGACACCTAGTTTGAAGATGAATTGACACAAAGTGCTGGAGTAACTCAGCAAACTGAATCAGTCTGTAGAAGGGTCCTGACGTCACCTATCCAT
The DNA here is from genome assembly GCA_963514005.1 of Raja brachyura. The sequence goes on along the minus strand of OY740784.1, from coordinate 28,273,550 downwards.
GTTCTCCAGAGATGCTGCCTGACGCGCTGAGTTACTCCAGCACTTGTGTCTCTTTGTATATTAACCATCATCTGTAGTGCTTCTACTACATACAATGATAACACCTTACTCGGTTACAATGGCCAATCGGCAATAACGGATACCATTCGGCCCCTATCATCCATTTTAACGAGGGTTTACTATATTTACCAGGATGTGAACTGTTGACAGTTTAAATCACTCAACAGAAACCCACAGAGTACGTGTGGGCTGGAGGTAACAGTACATCTATTACACTGTGGCCATGCACAGGTTAAAGATCCAGCCACTCACCTGATCAGACGGGGAATAGTCATTTTGCTGCACTTGGTCAATTCTGTCTAAGAAGCTGGAAAATAAAATAAAAATCGCAGTTTAACTCTGTTTTTCATAAATAGAAATGATAACAAGACTGTTGTTTGCCGCAAGGTGGCGCAGCTGTAGGGTTGCTGCCTTACAGCGCCTGAGACCAGGGTTCAATCCTGACTATGGGTGCTGTCTGTATGGAGTTTGTATATTCTCCCTGTGACCGCGTTGGTTTCCTCCGGGTGCTCCGGTTTCCTCCCACATCCCAAAGCCCCGCAGGTTTGTAGGTTCCTTGGCCATCTGTAAATTGCCCCTGGTATGTAGGGAGTGGATGAGAAAGTGGGATTGCATAAAACTAGGGTGAACATAGAACTAGGATCAATGGTCGGCATGGCACATCAGGGCCGGGGCAAATTACCTGCACACTGTTTCTGGAGGCCGTGACGCCCCCTAGAGTAACTGCTTCTGTGGTCACGAGGAGGGTGTGATTATTCGTGAAGCAGGCAGGGGAACAGGGGTGAGGACTGAGTTAGAGGAGCCTCAGCCCTTGAGCTTGTCAGGCGGGTCTGAGATTCTTGCTCCCTGTGCAGACGAGTGTGGGGGCTGAAGGAAGGATGAGCAACCTGACATGGTGCGGTTCAGGAGGCCATTGGAGAGGAGATGGGAAATTGTCGTAGTCATTGGGGATAGTATAGTTCGGGCCATTGACACTATTCTTTGTCGCGAGGATCGAGAGTCCCGAAGGCTGTGTTGCCTGCCTGGTGCCCGGGTTCAGGACATCTCGCCTGGCTTATAGAGAAACCTGGAGTGGGAGGGGAAAGCTTCGGTCGTCGTGGTCCATGTGGTCCAATGACGTAGGTAGAATGAGGAAAGAGATTCTGCTGAGGGAACTTGAACAGCCAGGCACCACAATAAAAAAGCAGAACCAAACAGGTAACAATCTCAGGATTGTGAGTCTTTATCACAAAATTTAATTCGCCCTCGACTAAATTTTCTTATGTTTTTTGGTAATTTTCGTCTTATTCTCCCTTGTGTATAATGTTATATATAATTTATTTTGTCACATGAGCAAAAAACATAATTTAACTCATTTCTTAAGTGTTTATTTTATTCAACTTTTTTAACATCCTAAAAATATGTAAAGAAAACTAGGAGTGAAAAAAAAGAAGCCTAATTACCACTGGAGTTGGGAAATCATTTGATTAGAATGATAAAAAAACATTCCAACGTTTAAACACTGGGCATCAGATCCATCCTACCCTTTTGGGCTTTGATTACTGCAGTTTTTTCTTGGAAAACTTTTTTTCTTAGTGTCCAACTAATATAACTTTGTATCGCTCTCCCTGATGAAAGCTCACAATACCACCAAATAGCAACATTGGTAGCTAAATTGCTACACAAAGTAATGTTACAGTTCAACAGTTACCTAGGGGATCCTCCAGTGTTGCCATTTATACATTTATGATCCCACCACCTTGTCTGATCTTCCCTAAAAGGTAAATTTGGGAAATATCCTGCTACTTTGAAATTAGAAAATCACAGGTAGAGAGAAAAAATTATATGAAATTTCCAGCTACACTGCCATTAAAACCAATAAGAGCTTACTAACCACTTTAGTGGCAATGCCTTTTTAAGTATAGAAAGAAATATATAAATATTTGAATAAATTAAGTCATTCACCCCTCTAGTTTCATAATAAAATAATTTCAATCGCCCTTGGGTGAACCATTCACCAGTTTAAGAAGCACCGACTTAGAAGATTGCAGAGTTGAATGTGTGCCCCAAATACGGTGTGGAAGAAGTGGGTTTGAATTTGTGGGATATTGGTGCCAGTATTGAGGAAGGAGGGAACTGTACCGACAGAACGGACTCCACATGAAACCAACTGGGACCAGAGTCCTGGCAAACCGTAAAATCAGGCCTTTAAACTAAATAGTGGGGGTGGGGTCGACAAAATGGATGTGTATGGGTGGAGTTAAAGGGAAAGATATTGCTTGAGACATCTCCAGAAGCAATTGGATGGAAAGTCTCAGAAAGGATAAGAGAATAAGATTCTTTGTTCTTGGTCCTCCAAAATATTCCAACTGGAATTTAAACTGGAGGTGGTGAAGGGAGGGATTTAGTCAGAGAGGGTTATTGGGAAGAAAGTGCCACTTTAAATTTAGTTGCATCTGGCTGGGCAACTGTGGCTTGGTGGAGATTATTCCATGCTTTAATAGTGCGTGGGAAGAACAAATTACTGTACACATCTGTCTTTGAGGCTGGGACCACAAATTGGATCGAATGCCCTCGTCTGCTCCTAATTGGTTTGGGGTTGGTGTAGGTCTTGTGATCTATGTCTAGCTGACCATTTAACATTTTGTGAAAACAGGTCAAACGATGAGCTTCACGTCTGTCTTGGAGAGGGTTCCACCCCAGAGAATTCAGAAGTTCGGTGACACTCGCTTCTCTCACTCGCTTCTAGTAACAAATCGAGCGGCCTGTCTTTGGACACGTTCAATGGATGAAATGTTTTTATCTGTGTATGGGTCCCAAGCTGCAACTGCGTAGTCCAGAGGTCTAACGAGGGTGATAAGGTCAAGTAAAATCAGGACCGATGTGAGAGGAGGAGTTGTGAACACAGAAATAAGGGTGTTATATTGTCGGGATAAGGCAGGAACGGGGTACTGATTATGGATGATCAGCCATAATCATAGTGAATGGCGGTGCTGGCTCGAAGGGCCGAATGGCCTACTCTCTGGAGTTTAGAAGCATGAGGGGAGAAACCTCTTAAACTTTCCAAATAGTGAAAGGCCTGGATAAAGTGGATGTGGAGAGGATGTTTCCACTAATGGGAGAGACTAGGACCAGAGGTCATAGCATCAGAATTAAAGGACGTTCCTTTAGGAAGGCGATGAGGAGGAATTTATTTAGTCAGAGAATGGTGAATCTATGGAATTATTTGCCACAGAAGGCCGTGGAAGCTAGATCAGTGGATATTTTTATGGGGGAGTTTGACAGATTATTGATTAATATGGTCGTCGGAGGTTATGGGCAGGAGAATGGGGGTTAAGAGATAAAGATCAGCCATGATTGAATGGCGGAGTAGACGATGGGCCGAATGGCCTATGAATATGAACTTATGGACTCTGTGGGCTGAAGGACCAGATTCCATACTGTTTCTCTAAACTAGTCTCTGCTTCTTGCCTTGAAATAGCGACCTTGTAAAATACAACAGTCATTAGACTTCAGAGACACACAGCGGAAACAGGCCCTTTCGCCCACCGAGTCTGCGCCGACCAGCAATCACCCCATACACTAGCGTTATCCCACACACTAGGGACAATTTACAATTTTACCAAAGCCAATTAACCTACAAACCTGTACATTTTTGGAGTGTGGGAGGAAACCGGAGCACCCGGATAAAAACCGATGTGGTCACAGGGAGAACGCACAAACTCCATACAGACAGCACCCATAGTCAGGATCGAACCCGGGTCTCTGGCGCTGTAAGGCAGCAACTCTACCGCTGCGCCACCATGCTCTGCTCCAGCCACTGATAGGCCTGACACTGGCCTTTGTTTCAGGCCCTCAGCATCGGCCTTTCATTTCAAAGGCCCAGGTTGCTGTAGCTGTTTGTGGTTTAGATCAACGATTTGGATGAGAATGTAGAAGGCATGATTAGCAAGTTTGCAGATGACACTAAAGTGCGTGGTACTGCAGATAGTGAAGATGGTTGTCATACATGACAGCAAGATCTTGATCAGTTGGCCAGGTGGACAGAGGAATGAGGAATGGAGTTTAATGCAGATAAGTCAATTTGGGGAAGTCAAACCAGGGCAGGACCTTCAAAAGTCTTTCGGCACATTGGCCTTCATCAGTCAGGGTGCTGAGTATGGAAGTTGGGATGTTATGTTAAAGTTACACAAGGAGTTGGTAGGACTGCATTTGGAACATTATGTTCAGTTCTGGTCGCCCTGTTATGGGACGGAGCTTTTTCACACAGAGAGTGGTGAATCTCTGGAATTCTCTGCCACAGAAGGTAGTTGAAGCCAGTTCATTGGCTATATTTAAGAGGGAGTTAGATGTAGCCCTTGCGGCTAAGGGGATCAGGGGGTATGGAGAGAAGGCAGCTACAGGATACCGAGTTGGATGATCAGCCATGATCATATTGAATGGCGGTGCTGGCTCAAAGGGCCGAATGGCCTATTCCTGCACCTATTTTCTATGTTTCTAAGCTGGAAAGAGTGCAGGGAAGATTTACAAGGATGTCGCCAAGACTTGAGGGCTGGAACGGTCGAGGTTAGGCAGGCTAGCAGTTTATTTTATAGAGCGCATGAGGTGAGGGACGATCATCAGAGGTGTTTAAGAGCATTTGGTAAATAGATAGGGTGAATGCACAGAGTCTTTTACTCATATTTGGGGAATCAGAACCAGGGGACATAGGTTTAAGGTGAGAGAGGAAAGATTTAATAGGAACCTGAGGGGCAACTTTTTCCACTCAGGTTCCTATTAAATTTTTCCTCTCTCACCTTAAACCTATGTCCCCTGGTGGAGGGTGGTGGGTGAATGGGACACACTGCCAGAATGGGTAGTTGATGAAGGCACAATAACAGCATTTGAAAGACATTTGGATAAGTTTATAGATCGGACAGGTTTAGAGGGACATGGGCCAAATGCGGGCGGGTGGGACTAGTGTAGATGGGACATGTTGGTTGGTGTGGACAAGTTGGGCCGAAGGGCCTGTTTCCTCACTGTATGACTCTGTGTCACTTGCTCTGCCACTCTGCAGCCCTTGTGCGGCCTGAAGTCACCGCTTAGCGCAAAGAATAACATCACATAACAGCCATGGACAATGTCAAAGGAATGTGTTTCACAGTATCCATGCCGACTATAAACAAATTCTATATTAATCCACTGTCAGAATGAGGCTAAACACAAATTGGTGGAACAGCACCTCATATTTCGCTTGGGCAGCTTACAGCTCAGCGGTATGAATATTGATTTCTCCATGTTCAAGTAACACTTGCTTCACCCCTCTCTCCGTCCCTCCCACATCCTAGTTCTCCGACTAGTTTCACTGTCCTCCTGATTAGTCTTACTGTTTCTATTCCGCGTTGTCACCTTCCCCTCTGCCAACAATGAACCATTCTACATTTCCTTGATAGCGTCTGCTTTGATCTGTTGTTTTCACACCTTACCCTTCTATATCTCTAGTCTCCCCTCCCCTGATTCTCAGTCTGAAGAAGGGTCTCCACCCAAAACATCACCCATTCCTTCTATCCAGATATACTGCCTGACCCTCTGAGTTACTCCAGCATTTTGTCTATCGTGGGTAGAAAGCAGCATCTGCAGTTCCTTCCAACACATCTATATCCACCTCAGGGTGCATGCAGACCCACAGGCAAAGTGGAAAATTGACCCATCAAATGGGCTCCTGAGCATTGGGGGCTAATTATACCTAAAGAACGTCTCTTCATAGAGCAGTCATTATGTTTTTCCAAAACACAAATTTGCTTATCCATTTTGTATGCGACCAGTAGAGGGCGTGAAAGTGCTTTTCATCTGAACGCTATTTACCGTAAACCTGCTACGAGAGGAGCAGCAATATTCAACAGATATTCCGGTCACCCTTTAGTTTAATTTTGAGATACAACGCGGAAACAGGCCCTTCAGCCCACGCCGACCAGTGAGCACTATCCTACATACTAGGGACAATTTACATTCTTAAAAACCTGTACGTCTTTGGAGTGTGGGAGGAAACCGGAGCACCCAGAGAAAACCCACGCGGTCACAGGGAGATCGTACAAACTCCCTACAGACAGCAACCAGAGTGAAGATTCCGGGTCTCTGGTGCGATAAGGCAGCAACTCTACCACTGCGCCACCACCTCTGATACCACTTAAGCCTCCCGTGGGCAAGTTGATTTACAAAAGCAAATCAGGCAGAAAATGGGCGGAGTGAAGAGAAATGAACCAGCAACGAGGATCGACGGAGATACTTGAGGGATTTAAGAGAGAGTTAGATAGAGCTCTAGGGGCTAGTGGAGTCAAGGGATATGGGGAGAAGGCAGGCACGGGGTACTGATTGTGGATGATCAGACATGATCACAATGAATGGCGGTGCTGGCTCGAAGGGCCGAATGGCCTCCTCCTGCACCTATTGTCTATGTTTCTATAAGGGAGTGTGTAGGAGAGCTTGTAAAGGAGGGTAAAAAGGGGTGTTAAATATCCTTGGCATGTAAGGTTAAAGAGAATCCAAAGGCATTCACTAAGTATATCAGGGCAAGAGGATAGTCCGGGAAAAAGCACGTTCCCTTCGGGACCAAAGGGTGATTGGTGGGCCGAAGGGTCTGTTTCCGCGCTGTGTGTCTAAAGTCTAAAGTGAAGCCTCTTCATTTCCTCTTCACTGTCCCATTTGGTTTTGCGGGAGAGAGACACAAAGCAAGGAACTGGGAGCAAACAACACGGAGCGGAGGAATTACGGATACTCCCCGCCCCAACGTTTTCTCGGCTGCTGGAAATCTGTAGTCAGCCTGAGCTACAGGGTGAGGTTGAGCAGCCTAGGACTTTATTCATTGGAACGCAAGAGGCGTACAAAATCATGAGCAGAATAGAGAGGGTAAACGCACACACACTTTTACCCAGAGTCGGGGAATCAAGAACCGAAGGCCATAGGTTTAAGGTGAGGGGCGGAAAGATTTAATAGGAACCTAAGGGTCAATTTTTCTACACAAAGGGTCATCATAAGATCATAAGTGATAGGAGTAGTATTAGGCCATTCGGCCCATCAAATCTACTCCGCCATTCAATCATGGCAGACCTCTCCCTCCTAACCACATTCCCCTGCCTTCTCCTCATACCTCTGACATCCGTGGTGATGGGTATATGGAACATGCTGCCAGAGGAGGTAGTTGAGGCAGGTACTAATTGGACTTTACTGGACTTTATCTTGCACTAAACATTATTCCCTTTATCATGTATCTGTACGCTGTGGACAGCTCGATTGTAATCATGTATAGTCTTTCCTCAGACGGGTTAGCATGCGATAAAAGCTCGATGCATGTGACAATAAATTAAACTATAATCTAAACTAGACTGAAGAGGCTTTTTCATGTTGGCTACCGATGATCAGTGGTGTTCCGCATGGGATGGTGTTGGGTCCGCTACTCTTCACTTTATACAATATACACAATAAAAGCATTACATTGTACCTCAGTACATGTGACAAAAAACTAAACTACTATCACAATGTTTAAAAAACATTTGGACAGATACATGAATTTATAGGGATACAGGCCAAACATAAGCAGGAGGGACAAGTGTAGATGGGGACATGTTGGTCGGCATGGGCAAGTTGGGCCGAAGGGCCTGTTTCCACGCTGTACGACACTCTCCGTCTCTCTAAATCCCAGGAAACTGCAGACCCTGAGCTGGACACTATTTTTCCTTCTGTAAGTGTGTTTGGCAATAACAAAACCCAGCCAACAGCGACGGAATCACCCTGCAATACTGCTTAAGGAAGCATTAGCACGAGCAGATTTGATCGGAATGCAGCAATCAGTCCTTGTTTTCCATGTTTGGTATTTTTAGTATTATTCTCTACTTGGATTTCTATTTTCTAATTGACCACGTTCTATTTATAAAGCTCCAGTTTGAACCATTTTCTCCCAGTCTTCGTCTTGGGTGGTCTAGGTCCCACCATCTTGTGTGTATCTGGCCAGAGAACCAATATTAGCCAACGTGACCTCGTCTCAGCTACCAGGTTGAGAGCCATCTCCCAGCCATTTAAGGACAGAGCACCAGGGATTGATTCGGCCCTGTCACCGTGGCAACGGGAAAGTCCCCAACATAGCCTGGCAGAGACATGGGCCTCACTGAGCACTGGTGGGACTGTAGTAGGGCAAGGGTTAAATACACAGTGGTTTCCCTCACCAGCAAAGAGATATGTTCAGCTACTTCCTGAAAAGAAACACGTCTTGAAGGTCAGACCAAAATATCTGCACTGTGGTTAATCACATCTTAGCATTGCACAGAAAAAAGCAACTAAGTGGGTGAAAGGGCTCTGAATTTGTCGAAGCAAGGAAGTGGAGACGATGGTTTACCAAGGAAAGACACAAAGTGCTGGAGTAACTCAGCGGGTCAGGCAGCATCCCCAGAGAACATGGATGGTTGACGTTTTGTGTCGGGTCCCTTCTTCAGACTCCACGAAAAGGTGATTTCAGATTGGAACTCTTCTTCAGAGTGAAGATGGGTCCCGACCCGAGATGCCATTTATCCATGCGCTCCAGGGATGCTGCCTGACCCACTGAGTAACTCCACCACGTTATGTCTTTCCTCTGAATATGTGAATGGAAATGTTAGCAGATCTGAAGGACTAGTTCATTTTAATGCCCTACTCCTGCAGAAACGTCAAGCGCGTCATAGTCTCAAAACCGAGAAATGAAATTTTGACTTGCAGCGGTACAACAGATATGTAAACATAGCACTGTGTAAACACCATCATAAACAAAAAAAGGTCAGTATATGTATATGTATGTATATTTACTCACACACATATTATATATGTGTAGGAAGGAACTGCAGATGCTGGTTTAAACTGAAAATGGACACAAAATGCTGGAGGACCCGGCGTGGAGGGGGGGGGGGGAGACAAAAGGGGGAGCCGGCGTGCTTTGTAACTTTGTCAGTGCCGTAGTTGGCTGCTATTTGTATACATTATGCAAGCAAAGAATCTCACTGTGCTAAAGTATTCTTATTCTCCAAAGATGCTGCCTGTCCCATTGAGTTACTCCAGCATTTTGTGTCTATATATATATATATATATATATATATATATATATATATACACACACACACACACACACATATCACTGGTGAGGTAAACCACTACATGTTTAACCCTTGCCCCGCCAATATAAATATATATACACACACATTATATATATTTCATATAGTATAGACAGGAGATGAGTTTAACTTGGCTGTGGGCTGAAGGGCCCGTTCCTGTGCTGTACGACTCCATGCTACTCCATTTGCTGAGGGGTTAATTTCAACATTGACTGGCCCCGTCCCGGTGCTTTGGCACATTTGCACAGTCTGGTTCCCCGACCATGAGAAAGAGCTTATTCCCAGTCCCGTATCTGTTCCTTTCAAAGCCTTCCATGAGTTTGCCTGAAACATTCCCATTTCCAAGTAGGAAAAAAAACAGAGAGGGCCGAAAAACACGAAACAAATCCCGAGAATACAAAAAACTTTCAGCATCATCCTTCAGGTCTACGACCCTTCCTTAACTGTGTTCTCTTGGTCAAGATCACTGACTTTGTACCACGGCTAACATTAATATATACAATTATGAGAGGCACAGATAGGGTAGACAATCAGAAACATTTCCCAAGGTGGAAATATCAAACACTACAGGGCATAGTTTAGAGTAGTTTAGGTTAGAGATACAGCACAGAAACAGGCCCTTCGGCCCAACGAGCCTATGCCGACCACCGATCACCCGTTCACACACTTTCCACCTTATCCCACTTTCACATCCACTCACTACACATTAGGGGCAATTTATTTTTTACATTGGCCAATTAACCTACAAACCCGTACGTCTTTTGGGTGTGGGAGGAAATCCGAGCACCTGGAGGAAACCCATGAGGTCACAGGGAGAACGTATAAACTCCACACAGACAGTGACCGAGGTCAGCATTGAACCGGGAACTTTGGCGCTGTGAGGCAGCAACTCTATCAGCTGTAGCTTAAAGGTAAAAGGGGCTCACTCCTCCACTATCAGAGTGAGGCACAATGCAAATTGGAGGAACAGCACCTCATATTTCGCTTGGGAAGCTTACAACCCAGAGGTAAGACTCTTGATTTCTCTAGCCGTTGCTTTCTTTCTCTCAAAGTCAAAGTCAAAAGTTAAAGTCAATTTTATTCGTCACATGCACCTGAAGGTGCAGTGAAATGTCCCTCTCCCAGCCTGGTTCTCTGACTAGTTTCACCATCCTCCTAATTTTACTGTTGTATGCCTCGGTCCTTCCGCTGGCACGGGTGGGGGATTAATTAGTAAAATTTGAAAAATGTATATAGACTGCATGGAAGAATTTGTATAGCCTCCGAAAATGTCGGATGGATTTTTCGCACGGTTGATGTATTGTAAATATTTATTACTTGAATAAAGTCTATTTTGAAATTAAAAAAAAAAAAAGGTCCTTCCGCTGCTGGACATGGGGGGCACTGTATGGTGGAGACGCCCCTCAAAATAAGGGAAGGTATCCCATGCCGGGGGGCCACATGAGTGGCACGGGTGGGGGATCGATTCGTGAAATTTGAAAATTTTGAAAAATGTATATAGACTGTATGGAGACATGTGTATAGCCTCCGAAAATGTTGGATGGATTTTTTTCGCACGGTTGATGTATTGTATATATTTATTACTCGAATAAAGTCTATTTTGAAATTTAAAAAAAAAGTTGTCACCTTCCCACCATTGAACCATTCTACATTTCCCTGATCAACATCTGCTTTGATCTGTGGTTTTCACACCTTCCCCTTCCATATCTCTAGTCTCCCTCTCTCTTAACCTTCAGTCTGAAGAAAGGTCTCGACCCGAAACTTCACCCATTCCTTGTCTCCAGAGATGCTGCCTGTCCCGCTGAGTTAGTCCAGCATTTTGTGTCCATCTGCTGTGACTCTACTGTATCTAGGCCACGCATATGTTAACCCAGCCGGCATGTTACAATGCACATCCACTCCTCCAGAGGGCAGTGGTGAGCACTGGCTGGGGCTGTCAGTGTTGTTCCCAATATTGTATGTAGCACTCCCATTGATTAATCCCTCCGTTCACTCAACGCTTTGGATAAACAAAATTAAATTACTTTAAATGTAAAACATTCTTTGACATTCTCAGACACTAGAACTTAAGGAGCACACTCAGGGACGGCACGGTGGCGCAGCGGTAGAGTTACTGCCTTTCAGCGGCAGAGACCCTGGTTCGATCCTCTACGGGTGCAGTCTGTACGGAGTTTGCACGTTCTCCCTGTGACCAAGTGGGTTTTCTCCGGGTGCTCCGGTTTACTGCCACTTTTCAAAGATGTACAGATTTGTAGGTTAATAGGCTTTGGTAAAGTTGTAAATTGTCTCTAGTGTGTAGGATACTGCTAGTGTGCGGGGATCGCTGGTCGGCATGGACTTGGTGGCCAAAGGGCCCATTTCCATGTTGTATCTCTAAACTAAATCAGAGCAAAAACAATCTGTGACACGAGAATGCCTTTGCAGCCTCATCATGCAGAAAGCATTGCGCTCTGGTCGCAGAAAACACTCTCAGGAGCAAAACGGCCAGGCCTGCATCACCGTAGCAACGCCAAACATGGCGGCACAGTGGTGCAGCTGGTAGAGCTGCTATATGACAGCGCCAGAGACCCAGGTTCAATCCTGACCTCGGGTGCAGTCTGTATGGAATTTGTACGTTCACCCTGTGACCTCCAGGTGTTCCGGCTTCCTCCGACATCCCAAAGACATACAGGTTTGTAGGTTAATCAGCCCGAGAAATTGGCCCAAGAGTGGAGGACACGATAGTGAGATAACAAAGAACTCGTGTGTACGGGTGATCGATGGTCGGCATGGACACGGTAGGCCAAAGGCCTGTTTCCGTGCTACATCTCTAAACTAAATTAGAATTTGACACTGACCTACAAGGTGACGTCGGGTCTATTCACCAAGGACTTAGATTCAAGGGTGATTTTAGAGGTTTCATAAAGGCTCACACAAGGAAAAGCAGATAAAGTCTTAGAGTCATACAGCACGGACGCAGGCCCTTCGACCCAACTTGCCCACGCCGACCAAGATGCCCCATCCACACTAGTCCCACCCGCTCACTTTTTGACCCCATCTCCCTAAATGTTTCCTACCCATGGACGCTGGAATTTTGATCAAAACACAACGTGATATGATAAGGATTCTCTTTAGTCAGAGGGTGGTGAATCTGTGCAATTCTTTGCCACAGACAGTCATTGGGTATTTTTAAGGTGGAGATTGACAGCTGTGAGAGTGAGAGGAGAGAAAGATGGGGAGGATAGGGAGGGAGAGGAAGAGAAAGGGAGGTGTTAGAGGGGGTGGAAGGGAGAGGGCAGGCGTGGGGGGGAAAGGGAGCATATAGAGAGGGCAGAGAGAGGGAGATGGGGGGAGAAAAACAGCGTGGGAGGGAGGAAAAGAGAGGTAGTTACAAAGTGAGAGGGGAAGGGAGAGAGATTATGAGTGACAGTAGGAGAGAGAGAGGAGAGACAGAGAGGAGAGAATGAAAGAGATATAGATAGAGAGAGATAGAGAAACAGAGAGCGAGATAGGAGAGATGGGGAGAGGAGAGGGAGCGAGGGAGAGAGAGGGGGAGAGGGGAGAGGGGGAGAGGGGGAGAGAGAGAGAGAGAGAGAGAGAGAGAGAGAGAGAGAGAGAGGGAGAGGGAGAGGGAGGGGGAGGGGGAGGGGGAGGGGGAGGGGGGAGAGGGAGAGGGGGGGAGAGAGGGGGAGAGAGGGGGAGAGAGAGCAAGAGAGAGCAAGAGAGAGAGGGGGAGAGAGGGGGAGAGAGGGAGGGGGAGGGAGGGGGAGGGGGAGAGGGAGAGAGAGCACAACGACTTGGGATGTGTGTGCACAGGTTGTTGAAAGTGCTGTCAATGGGTATAGATGGCCTGAAACCGATAGGCAAACTAATTTTGTCTGAGGTGCGGAGACACTGAATCTACCTGGAGATGCCTGTGTACCGGCTGGGCTTGCACAAGCTTACTAAACCTGTACCCTGGCCAAAGCAGCTGCCCCATCAAAGTCAGTACCGACACAATGGGCCGAATGGCCTCCTCCCGTGCAGTCAAGGTCAGTGATTCCATGGCTTGAGTATAACGCTGAGCTCTAAACCACTGTTAGTTTAGAGACACAGTGCGGGGAGGAAGAAGAGGGGTGGGTGCGGTAGTTAGAGGTTACCTAAAATTGGCGAATTTAATATTCATACCATTGGGTCTGAAGCTCCCCAAATGGAATAAAATGTGCTATTACAAGGCAGTGCTCCAGTAATTTGTGTCTTTTTTTGTAAACCACCATCTACAGTTCCTTGTTTCAACTCTGGAAATTCTTTATTGGGTTTGAACTTCTTGAGAAGAAGGCTCTGATTGCTTTTGACACCAGCACTCTCCGTTCCGTTGCAATTAGGTTGGAAGGAACTGCCGAGATATGTCCCTTGGTCAAATCCTAAATTATTAAAGGAGTGTTTCAATTCACCAGAATGACCCGGTTATCTTAAATAACATACTGTAGAGTCCTCTAATTTTTCAAGAATCGCCAGGACAAAGTAGCCAGGCGTTTATCTTGAGAAATATAAATCTTTGTTGAATTTCTCTATATAGAATTGTTTGCTTTAATGGCCTGGCTCGGCGCCATGTTTTATCCAGAGCTTGGTCTTGCGTTGGGGCATAAATGCTGACACATTGATAGTTCCTGGCAGCCAGGGATAGTGCAGTGAAGCTACCTGCTGCTTTGGGATTATACAGGAATTGGCAGCTGTGATTTCGCGGGAATACGAATACCTTTCTCTCCTCTATGATTCATGACTTAGTTTAGTTTAGTTTCAAGATACAGCGAGGAAACAGGCCCTCCAGCCCTCCGGGTCCAGCGATCCCCGCACATTAACACTGCCCTACACACACTAGGGGACAATTTACAATTTGTCCGAAGCCAATCAGCCTACAAACCTGCGCGTCATTGGAGTGTGGGAGGAAACCAGAGCACCTGGAGATAACCCACAGAGGACACAGGGAGAACGTACAAACTCTGTACAGACAGCACCCATAGATACCTGGGCCTTTGGCGCTGTAAGGCAGGAACTCTCTCTGTGCTACTGTGCAGCCCCAAAACAAAGAATAAAAAATTGCCTTGAGCTGTTGGACAGCTAATGAGAGGCTTGTTTGAGCACGTGCATGAGGAGTGTTTTGGGCATTTAACTCGGGTGTTGAAGTGGCTGTGTAAATCCAGCTTGTTGCTGTGGGAGTGAATTCTCGGCTGGACTTTCCCCTTACTATTAAGGAGGAGTCAGCAGATTTGATGACATAGATTCAGAAAGTCACACAGCGTGGAAACAGGCCCTTCAGCCAGACTTGACCACACCAATCAAGATGTCCCATCTACACTAGTCCCACCTGCGTGCTTTGGCCCATATCCCTCTAAACCGACCTTATCGATGTATCTGTCTAAATGTTTCTTGAACATTGCAATAGTTCCTGCCCCAACTACCTCCTCCAGCAGCTTATTCCATGCACCCACAACCCTCTGTGTAAAAAAGGTTACTCCTCAGCTTCCCATTAAATCTTTCCCCGCTCACTTTAAACGTATATCATCTGGTTCTCGATTCTCTTAGTCTGGAAAAGACTCTATGCTTTTACACAATCTATTCCCCTCATGATCTTGTGCACCTCTATAAGATCACCCCTCACCCTCCTGCTCTCCAGGGAACAGTCCCAACCTGCTCAACCTCTCCCCATACCTCAGGCCCTTGAGTCCTGGCAACATCCTTGTAAATCTAAGATAGACACAAATTGCTGGAGTAACTCAGCGGGACAGACAGCATCTCTGGAGAGAAGGAATGGGTGACGTTTTGGGTTGAGACCCTTCTTCAGACTGGTTAGGGATAAGGGAAACAAGAGATATAGACAATGATGTGGAGAGATAAAGAACAATGAATAAAAGATATGCAAAAAAGTAACGATGGTAAAGGAAACAGGCCATCGTGAGCTGTTTGTAGGGTGAAAACGAGAAGTCAGTGAGACTTCGGTGGGGGAGGGATAGAGTGAGAGGGAATGCCGGGCTACCTGAAGTGAGAGAAATCAATATTCACACCACTGGGCTGTAAGTTGCCCAAGCAAAATGAGATGCTGTTCCTCCAATTTGCATTTAGCCTCAGGCGGGCTGAACAAAGGTGTTCCTTGAAACAATCGCCTAGTCTACGTTTGGTCTCGCCAATGTATAAGAGTCCACATCTTGAACAACGATACAGTAGATGAGGTTACAGGAGGTGCAAGTGAACCTCTGCCTAACCTGGAAGGACTGCCGGGGTCCCTGGACAGAGTCGAGGGAGGAGGTATAGCGACAGGTGTTGCATCTTCTGCGGTAGCAGGGGATGGTTCCTGGGGAGGGGGTGGTTTGGGTGGGAAGGGATGAGTTAACCAGGAGTTGCGGAGGGAACGGTCTCTGTGGAAGACGGATAGGGGTGGAGATGGGAAAATGTGGCTAATGGTGGGATCCCGTTGGAGGTTGTGAAAATTTTGGAGTATTATGTGTTGTATGCGATGGCTGATGGGGTGGAAGGTATGTACTAGGGGGGCTCTGTTGTGACTAGGGGAGGGGAAGCAAAGGCGGAGCTGCGGGGTACTGAGGAGACACGAGTGAGGGCTTCATCTATGATGGGAGAAGGGATCCCCCCCACATCTCATATGGAACACCTCATCTTGGGTGCAGACGCAGAGGAATTTGGAGTAGGAGATAGTGTCTTTGCAGGAAGCAGGGTGGGAAGAAGTGTAGTCGAGATAGTTGTGGAAGTCAGTGGGTTTGTGATGGAAGTCAATCAATAGTCTTAAAGAAGGAACTGCAGATGCTGGAGAATCGAGGGTTACACAAAAAGCTGGAGAAACTCAGCGGGTGCAGCAGCATCTAAGGAGCATCTAAGGATCTAAGGTCTGAAGAAGGGTCTCGACCCGATACGTCGCCTATCTCCTTCGCTCCTTAGATGCTGCTGCACCCGCTGAGTTTCTCCAGCTTTTTGTGTAACCGTCAATCAATAGTCTATTGCCTGTGATGGGGACCGTGAGGTCACAGGTTAAGAATAAGGGGTAAGCCGTTTAGAACAGAGATGAGGAAACACTTTTTCACACAGAAAGTTGTGAGTCTGTGGAATTCTCTGCCTCAGAGGGCGGTGGAGGCTGATTCTCTGGATACTTTAAAGAGAGAGCTAGATAGGGCTCTTAAAAATAGCGGGGTCAGGGGATATGGGGAGAAGGCAGGAACGGGGTACTGATTGGGGATGATCAGCCATGATCACATTGAATGGCGGTGCTGGTTCTAAGGGACGTAAGGCCTACTCCTGCAGGAGGTGGCACCGATGCAGTCGTCAATGTCACGGAGATAGAGTTCGGGGATAGGGCCAGTGTATGCCTGGAACAAGGATTGTGCAACATACCCTATAAAGAGGCAGGCATAGCTGGGGCCCATGAGGGTGCCCATATAGATACGCCTTGGACTTGGAGGAAGTGGGAGGAGTCAAAGGAGAAGTTGAGGGTGAGGACCAGCTCCGATAGGCGGAGTAGAGTGTTAGTAGAGGGAAATTGGATGGTTCTGTGGTCGAGGAAGAAACTGAGTGATTTGAGGCCTTCCTGGTGGGGAATGGAGGAGTAAGGAATGGGTGACATTCAGGTGGAGACCCTTCTTCAGACTGATCTGAATCCAGACCTCCTCATAAATCTTCTCTGCACACTTTCAAGCTTGACAATATCATTTCCATAAATGGTGACCAAAACTGAACACAAACGTGGCCTCACCAGCACCGTACACAACTGCAACATGACTTCCCAACTTCTATACTCTGTCCTCCATCAAAACATAAGCTGTAGTTGGGGCTGAGCTTTCCAGCCGGAAAGCAAACCGTATCAAATTTGAGAAGCAATTAAAAGCCTGCGCAGCTGGAAATATTTCTGAAAGCTGTTCCAAATATAGTTTGATAATGCAGCCGGTGGAAGCTGGCGAATTTTGTATTTGTCTGCATCGCTCCAGGATTAATTCCTGGAAATATTTCTGTGCCATGCTCACCAGTGGTTTAACGTGAAGTTTCCAAACGCCATTATCAGGTTCCATATCAGGTATCGATTCTCTCAAAAGCCCGGCGTTCTATGTCAAACCGCTGACTCTTATTTTTCCAAACCAGTTCACTCCCATGCAATGCAGCACGAGGCCGTTCATTAGTTCAGACCTTCTCGGAGCAGAATTAGGCCATTCGGCCCATCAGGTCCACTTCGCCATTCAATCATGGCTGATCTCTCTCTTCCTCCTAGCCCCATTCTCCTTCCTTCTCCCCATTACGTCTGACTAATCAAGAATCTATCAATCTCCACCTTAAAAATATCCAGTGACTTGGTTTCCACAGCCGTCTGTGGCAATGAATTCTGCAGATTCACCACCCTCTGACTAAACTCTCAGCCCATCGTGCCCCGTGCTGACTCCCATCCCCTCAGTAATTTTCACTGTGACCCATTCTCGCAGGTACCTGTCAATTCCCCCTCCCCTTCCCTGCCCCCATTCTATCCCATAACACTTGATTTAGCTCTCGTGTTGGCAGTGCAATCCTTGCACCATTCTGCTGTCCACACTGTTATTGTTGCATTTATTACTACTGTATGTATGCTGTTTACTGTATTAGCTACATGCCATCGCACTCTAGTGTAAGTGTTGCCCAGTTCCATCACAGGATCCTCAGTGCCTTCCATCCAGCCCACCTTGACTGTGCGTTGTATCAGGGTGGCTGGAAGCTGGAAGGATGCACCGTCGAAAGCATTTTATCGGGATGCATCACAGCATGGTTTGGGAACAGCTCCTTCTGAGACCGCAAGAAATTGCAGAGAAATGTGGACGCTGCCCAGACCATCACACAAACCAACCTCCCTTCAGTCGACTCCATTTACACCTCACGCTGCCTCTGCAAGGCCAGCAGCATAATCAAGGACCAGTCCCACTCCCTCTTCTCCACTGTCCCATCAGACAAGAGGTACAGAAGTTTGAAAACACACACACCTCCAGATTCAGGGACAGTTTCTACCCAGCTGTTATCAGGCAAGTGAACCATCCTACCAACAACTAGAGAGCAGGCCTGACCTCCCACCTATCTCACTGGAGACATTTGAACTATCTTTAATCGGACTTGATCATACTTTCCCTGGCACTAACGGCTCTACCTTTATTCGTTTACTTTGCACTGCGGGTGGCTTGATAGTATTCGTGCTAAGTCTTTTGACAGGTGGCGCGCAAACAAAAGCAGTAAACGTGACAATAATAAACTCAACTAAACATAGATAATATATTAATAAACAAACAAACATCAAATATTACATTTAAAAAACCTATATAATGCAAAAACAAAACAAAGGCCAAAGGCCCGAGTGATACCCAGGCAGTTTGTAGTTTAGTTGGAGTTTGTAGTGTTTAATAGCCCGATGATTGCTGGGAATGAGCTGCTCCTGAACCCAAGCGTTACAGTTTTCACGCTGAAAGACACAGGAGCTCGAAGGCTCAGATCCAGATTTAAGCATCGTTTCTGCCCCAGTGCTGTCATCTCATCAACCAACCTCCCCTTCCCAGTGGTGCTGCCACATTCTCTCGCTCTCAACTCCATCTCATTCAGATGTTGCCCCTCCCTCCCTTACCTCTCCCTCACCCTCCCACCATCTACCTCTCCCGCCCCCTCCTCCCTCCCTCCCTCCCTCCCTTTCCATCTCGCTCTCCTTCCCCCTCCATCCTTTCCCTCTCCCTTCTCCTCTTCCCATTCCACCTCTCCCCCTGATCCCCCTCACCTCTCTCCACCAGCTACATACATTTAAGCACTAGGGAGACAAAAATGCTGGACAAACTCAGTGGGTGCAGCAGCATCTATGGAGCGAAGGAAATAGGCAACGTTTCGGGCCGAAACCCTTCTTCAGACGTTTCGGCCCGAAACGTTGCCTATTTCCTTCGCTCCATAGATGCTGCTGCTCCCACTGAGTTTCTCCAGCATTTCTGTGTACTTCGATTTTCCAGCATTTGCAGTTCCTTCTACATTTAAGCACTATATGGACGAGCACATTCAGAGCACAAGAGTGTGGAAGGGAAGCAGAGGACAAGAGAAGCAGAGGACAGTTCTGGTTTTTAATCCAGGAACCCTCTTCACAATCTCCCTACCAGCTGTAAGGACGTGGATGAATCGGATGTGGTTTTTATTACCATCACAAAGTAGTTTCCTGGCCATCTTTCCTCAGACTTGGTTTTTATTCCAGGTGCATTTAATTGACTGAACTGATGTTTCCCAGCTGCTGTGGTGGGAATTGAACTCGGGCTCCAGAACAGTCATCCAGGCCTGTGCATGCTAGTCCTGTAACTTAACCACTGTGTTACCACACCAGGAACTCAAACATTCACTTCAACTACCTCTTCAGCCAGGTGTGAAATGACCCGGAACTAATCGAAAACATCTTTGGAATGTAACTGTATTCGGACAAAGCCAAGCATAGTATCTCACCAGCCTTTTCCTGAGAACGCTCACAAACAGACGCTAACTCTGCAAAGTCAAAGTCCATTCAGGTGGACATTCCTGTTACACAGGCCATTTGGCCCTTCCTGGTTGCTCCCACATTCAGTAAGATGGATGTTTATTACATTGCACATTCACAGAACAGTGAATCACGGGAACAGACCCTTCAGCCCACGAGGACTCTGCAGAACAGCATACACATACAAACTCTTATCTGCCTGCACATGATCCACAGCTCAACTTTTCTCAAGGAAATATTCCTAGGATTGCCACATTTCTCAGAGACCTTTCTTCAGACTGATTGTGTGGGGGAAGTAAGCTGTGAAAGGGGAAGTGCTGGACAGAGCATGGCATGTAATAGGAAGCAAGCGGGGGAATGCTTGACTGGCAGATGTGTGGAATAAGTGCCAGGGATAAGAACAGTAGGCATGAGACAGGTTTGAAGAGGTGTGGATTGTGTAGTCGAGGAGGGAATTAGCGGCAGGGCGGGAAGAGGTCGAGGGGAGAAATAGGTGGGGTGTGCAGTGGGTCCCGATGCGAGGGAGGGAGCAGGGGCAGTAAGGTGGAGGAGGGGGGGGGGTGGAGAGAAGGATGGGTGGGTATGTAGGAGAGCCGGGGGGGGGGGGGGGGGAGAAGCAAAAGGCAGGGAGGGTGACAATGGCCAGAGATTTAAACTGAAGGTGTGAGACATGGAGTTGCGAATTGTGAAGCCAGAGGAGGGAATGTGGGCGTAGGGGACGAAAGAGGGGGAGGGGAGAAATAAGCGCAAGTCCAGTTGGGCGTTGGGGTGGGGAGGAAGAAAGGGTGGGTGTGTGGGAGATAGTTACCTGGTTACCCACCTAGCTACTCATTTACAATGTCACACTACTTTTTTCACTGCAAATTATGAAGAAGTACTTCTTAACCAAAGAGCCACTAAGCCTAACGGGTCCATACAGGGTGGCAGCGACCAAAAACACAGCCAAATGCTCATTCTGGAGAAAAGCTGGTTAATGGATGCTGCGGGGAGTTGCATTTTGACATACAGCATGAAAACAAGCCCAGCTCGTCCAAGTTTCCCCATCTAAGCTAGTTCTATTTGCCTGCATTTGTCCCATATATCTGCAAACCTGTTCATGTACCTGTCCAAGTGTCTTTTAAATAATGTTATAGTACCTGCCTCAACTACCTCTTCTGGCAGCTCGTTCCATATACCCGCCACCCTACTGAGTGCAAAAGGTGCCCCTCAGGTTCCTATTAAATCTTTCCCTCTCACTTTTAGAATTTAGAGATACAGCATGGAAACAGGCCCTTCGGCTCACCGAGTCTGCGTTTGACCAGTGATCACCCCTACACTATCACTATGTTACATTCTACAGACAATATACAATTTTACCAAATTCAATTAATCTACAAATTCATATGTCATTGGAGTGTGGAAGAAAACCGGAGCACCCGGAGAATACTCATCAGAGGGAGAACGTACAAGCTCTGTACAGATGTCGTTTGTATTCAGGATCTAACCCTGGTCTCTGCCGCTGTGCCGCCCCTTAAACCCATGTCCTCTGGATTCCCTACTCTGGGATAAACTTCAACTGAATGCATTTTATGAGAAAAGCAGTTTTACGCTACAAAGGAATGTTCCCCTTGGCAGGATGTATAATTCAGACCTGCTCAGCCCAGTGTTCCGTTGCAGAGGCCACAATACGCCAGTAATCAGTCATCAGAAGGACATCATTTACTTTGCAGCCATCCAGTGCTATCCAAACGCAGCCAAAATATGTCTTTTACCTGTAGCTTAACAGCCCCCTGAAACAATCGCCCTCTATCTGAACAAAGGTCTCCCCCCCCCCCACCCCCTCTTTGGACTTCCACGATACAGCGCGGGAACAGGCCCTTTGATCCACCGAGTCCGCATCGACCACTGATCACCCTGTACACTAACACTATCACCCTGTACACTACACACTAGGGACAATTTATAATTTTACCAAAGCCAATCAACCTACAAACCTGGGCGTCTGAGGCGTGTTGGAGGAAACCCTAACACCCAGAGAAAACCCCCACAGGACACAGGGAGAACATACAAACTCCATACAGACAGCACCACTAGTCAGGATCAAACCCGCGTCTCTGGCGCTGTAAGGCAGCAACTCTACTACAGCACCGCCTTGTCGCCCCTGAGGGCGTCAAAGGTTATGGGGCGAAAGCAGGAGAATGGGGAATGAGAGAGAAAAATTGACCAGCCATGATCGAATGGCGGAGTAGACTCGATGGGCCGAATCGTCTAATTCTGTGCCTATGTTTTATGGCCTTACCTTGTGGGATTTGGGAATTTGAAAGGGACAGAAAAAAAGCAGCAATGTTAGTCAGCGGGATGTCACACGGAAGTGGCCAAACGGAATACCCCCCCACAGTCCATCATGAGGACTGACCTCCCCACCATCAAAGGGATCTACAGGAGTCGCTGCCTCAACAAGACAGACAGTTTTCTTTAAAGAATTAAAACCGTGATCTACAAAAGACAGAGTGAATCATCATTCTAAACAATGACTGCTGATCTTAGTGGCAAGCGTTTTATGGAAAGTTTCCCTATGTTTAACAATTCTTTCTGGGAAATATTTCTAAGATTGCTACATTTCTCTCCACCAGTGTTTACAACAGATTAGGCAGGCCAGGCCTAATTTTTCCTGTGTCGTCTTTCATTGTCCCCGTTAGAAATCCCACTTGCTGCTGGATTCCCCCATGGTTAGGTCTTTCCTTTCGAAACAGGGCAATGGGGTGGAATGAAGGAGATGGGTTAATGTGCAGTGATCGCTGGTCGGTGCGGACTCAGTGGGCCGAAGGGCCTGTTTCCATGCTGTATCTCTAAACTAAACTAAATGAGGAGGGTTTTAGTCCCAACCACAATCCCTCCACCTTAACGCCCGAGAGAATGTTACTTCCATAAAAGGGCAGGCAGGGCTGTGAAAATTTTGTTTTTAATCCAGACATTGAAAAGGGCAAAGGGAAAGGATTGCTGAGCTGACTGGACCAGCACAATCACATTTTTCCTTTGACAATCTCTCTCGTTTGAGTCGCTCTCAAAGTCTGATCAAAACGGCAGGAAACACACTGCTTGCACAAACAGAGCCAGAGATACAGAGTGTGATAAATGGGAAGAGATACAAATTACTGCAGTAACTCAGCGGGACAGGCAGCAACTCTGGAGCGAAGGATTAGGTGACGTTTCGGGTTGAGACCCTTCTTCACCCAGTCTCGACCTGAAACGTCACCCATTCTTTGTCTCCAGAGGTGCTGCTTGTCTCGCTGAGTTACTCCAGCATTTTGCGTCTATGATCGGTGTAAACCAGCATGTGCAGTTCCTTCCTACAATGGGGTATTTGTTTCACACGGGCTTGGCAGTTGACTTTAATCTTTTTTAGAGTAGAATTAGGCCATTCGGCCCATCAAGTCTACTCTGTCATTCAATCATGGCTAATCTGTCTTTCCCTCTCAACCCCATTCTCCTGCCTTCTCCCCAACACCCTTACTAATCAAGAATCTGTCCATCTTCACCTTAAAAATATCCAATGTCTTGGTCTCCACTGGTGTGTGTAACAATGAATTCCAGATTCACCACCCTCTGACTAAAGAAATTGCTCCTCATCTCCATTCTCAAGGCACGACCTTTTATTCTGAGGTTGTGCCTTCTGGTCCTAGACTCTCCCACTAGTGCAAATATCCTCTCTTCATCGACCCGTGGGCGGCACTGTGGCGTAACGATAGAAGTGGCTGCCTTCCAGAGCCAGAGACCCGGGTTCGATCCTGACTATGGGTGCTGTCTGTACATTCTCTCCATGACTGTGTGGGTTTTCTCAGGGTGCTCCGGTTTCCCCCACACTCCAAAGACGCACAGGTTTGTTTGTTAATTGGCTTTGGCAAAGCTTCTAAACTGTCCCTAGTGGGTGTAGGATATGGCTGGTGTATGGTGTGATCGCTGGTTGGCGTGGACTTTGGTGGGCCGAAGGACCTATTTCCGTGCTAAACGCACTTAAAACACTCAATCTAGGCCTTTCATTACGTTTCAATGAGATCCCCTTCAGACCTCTAAACGCGAACAAGACCAGGCTCAGAGCCGTCAGATGTTCGTTCCTCTTGTTAACACAATCATCCCTGGGAAATTGGTCTCCAAGGCAACTGGTACAATCTGCTGAAGCTGACTCCTTGAATTCACAATCACAGTGTGATCGTTTTGCTTATCTTCATCATAAATTAATGTCCCCGATTCACATTTCCTTTCCAAAAGCAGGTATCAATCGTTGGTTTGTGATTCTCTAAAGTGTTCCTTTTAAACAGGGTCAGTGGATCATCTTCCGAAAAGCCTGAACTGAATAATGTACAACCGTAGCTCACACCAAGTGACACAGAGGCCAGCAACATGCATCTAATTTGCCTGGTTGTTTCCATGGAAACCATAATGCTTGTCCCAGTGATAACATAAACATGGCAAATGGATTCCATTTACCAATCCTAGTCATACAGCACGGAAACAGACCCAGCTTGTCCATGCCAACCAAGATACCCCATCTAAGCTCGTCTCATTTACCCACCTTTAGTTTACTTTACTTTAGAGATACAGCGTGGAAACTGGCCCTTTGGCCCACTGAGTCTGCGTTGACCAGCGATCACCCCGTACACTAACACTATCCTACACACTAGGGACAATTTACAATTTTTACCGAATCCAAGTAACCTACAAACCTGCTTGTCTTTGGAGTGTGGGAGGGAACCGGAGCACCCGGAGAAACCCCATGAGGTCACGGGGAGAACGTACAAACTCCACACAGACCGCACCTGTGGTCAGCATCTAACCCAGGTCTCTGGCGCTTTAAGGCAGCAACTCCACAACAACGACTCTGTTTTTGAGCACGTTCCCATTCAGCCCAAGTAATTATTTTTATGCGACTCTATAAAATGTGACGCAGCGGTAGAGTTGCTGCCTTACAGTGCCAGAGACCTGCGTTTGTGGGTTAATTGGCTTCTGTAAATTATAAATTGTCCCGAGTGTATAGGATAGTGCTAGTGTGTGGGTGGTTGTTGGTTTGTGCGGACTGAGTGGGTCGAAGGGCCTGTTTCTACGCTGTATCTCCAAACTCAAGTCAGGGTATCACAGTGGAGCAGACAGGAGAGCTGCAGCCTCGTAGCTCCAGTGTCCTTAGGGAGATGGGCTGAATGGCCTGTAGGGTTCTATTAGCAATATCACTCTCCAGGCCATGCCATCGTGCAGGGCAGCTGAATCCCTAACCTCCTGCACAGCTCTCCAGCCCTCCCTGTCTTGCATTTTATGAGATCTGGGTGGCAAGGTGGCGCAGGGGTAGAGTAGCCGCCTTACATCACCAGTGACCGGGTTCGATCTTGACTACAGGTGCTGTCTGTACGGAGTTTGCACGTTCTCCCCCTGACCTGTGTGGGTTTTCCACAGGTGCCCCAGTTTCCCCCCACACTCCAAAGACGTGCGAGTTTGTAGGTTATTTGGGTTCAGTAAAAATTGTGTGTGTGTGTGTAGGATAGTGTTAGTGTGTGATGATTGCTGGTGCACGAGCACTCGATGGGCTGAAGGGCCTGTTACCGTGCTGTATCTCTGTATCTGTATATCTCATGTTTCTTATCTGCTTTTATCTTCAAACTGACAATGGTCACTAAAGTGCGAGAAAAATTATACCTGCAATATTTCAGAAATCGCACATGACAAGCACACTGCAAATGCTGGGAATAGTTGTTAGGTTACAGGATGGCAGATTTTAAACAGAGAACAATTTTCCACAGCAGTTTAAAGAACAAAATGTGCCAATTAATTAACCATACAACAGCATCTAAGATTTATTGGGTATTACAAGTACTTCTGGATTCAGTCATTTTATACTAGTTACCTGGAAACCACGGCCTAAAGTCCTAAAATAAACTGTAAACCCTTCGCAAATCTCCGCCGCTGAATGTGTTACTGGACAAGGATATAGTTAGAAACAAAATCTGCACCACTTGATCCTAGGAATCCAAATAATTACTGAAAAGTATCCTAGATATACATCCCTTGAAAAGAAAATAATTTAACTTCCAATTACATCCAAACATGTGCAGTAGAAAGAATAAAATCTCGTCTAAAGTTATTCAATCTTTATTCACACATAATCAATGGGTTTGTTTCAACTCCAACCATTTTGTCTCTGACTCTGAACGAGCTTGTTAAATTACAATGAACCGCAGACGCTGAAATCTTGAATGAAACACAAAGTACTGGAGGAACTCAGCGGGCCAGGCAGCACCTGTGGAGGGAATGTATAGGCAACGTTTCAGTTCAGGACTGCAGGAAGGATCTGAAGCTGGGTCCTGATCCCAAACACCTTCTGTCCATTTCTTCACAGTTGCTGCCCGACCTGCTGAGTTACTCCAGCGTTTCGTGTTTTATTACATCTCAAACCTCTCCAGTTCAGATAAAAAGTGGAATAGAAATGTGAAGTGTTTCTCTCTGGGAAAAAAATGCTGTCTGACCTACCATTACAATTGTTTACTGAGATTTCAGATCAGATTAGTTTATCATCGCGCACACCATGGTGCAATGAAATTCCTTGCTCACACAAGCAATGATAAATATAATAAACACAAAGGCAAAATGGTGCAGGTTTGGTGCAAGGGTTGCTGCCGTACAGCGCCAGTTTTGATGCTGACTACGGGTAATGTGGGTATGGAGTTTGTATGTTCTCTCTGAGACCGCGTGGGTTTTCACTGGGTGCTCCGGTTTCTTCTCACACTCCAAAGACGTACAGGTTGGTAAGTTAATTGCCTTTGATACAATTGTAAAATTGTGACACTACCTGCGTAAGGTAGTGCTGGTGTACGGGGTAATCGCTGGTCCGCACGGACTCGGGGGGGGGAGGGGGGGGGGGGTCAAAGGGCCTGTTACTGTGCTCTATCCCTAAAGTCTAAATACAGTGTAATTTGAACTTTTTCAACTCAACAAGGATAACCAGTTTTCTGCCTCGTTGTTAGGGAATAATTATTCCTGCATAATCACCACTGTGACGCAGTTTTAAACAAAACCTGTGTTCAAAGATGTGATGCATGCATTTTTTGGACACTACGGGGTTTACAGCAACTAGACAAGGCACCAGGTTTATGGAAATGGAAACAGTAAATGCTGGAAACACTCATGCAGCATCTGTGGAAAGGGCGACAGAATTCATGTATCAGTCCATAGATCCTTCACAAGAAAAGGTTGTTTTGTTTAAAGATACAGCGTGAAAACAGGCCCTTAGGCCCAACGTGCCTGCACCAACCAGCGATCAGCCCGTACAGCAAATCTATTCCACACATGAAGGACAAATTTCAGAAGCCAATTATTAACCTCCAAATCGGTACATATTTGGAGTGTGGGAGGAAACCGGAGCATCGCATATTTATCCCCATTAAACGCCATCTGACATTTATCTGCCTATATCTTCAATTGATCTATATCCTGTGATATAATTTGATAACCTTCTTCACCAACCATAACTTCACTAATTTCTGTGTCGTCTGCAAACTTAATCAGCCTGTTTACATTATCATAAACGACCGAGGTCCCAGCACTGATCTCTGCAGAACATCGCTGGTCACAGACCTCCAGAAAATTAGAAAATCCTCCATCCTTACTCAAATCTGTTCAAAGAGATTCAGCCAGGACTTCTATAGATGTGGAGCCAGGAACTGCAGGTGCTGGTTTCCACCGAAGATAAACATAAAATGCTGGAGTAATTCTGGGGGAGTGGCAGGATCTCTGGAGAGAAGGAATAGGTGACGTTTCGAGTCGAGGCTCTTCTTCAGACTATAGATGTACTATTGAACGTTTCCAGAGTGATCCAGGCCTGATTCTGCTATTCCAGCACACCAGTGGCTGGAGAGAGTGGTGGACTCAGCCCAGTCCATCATGGGCACAGCCCTCCCCTCCATCAAAAGCATCTACATGAGGCACTACCTCGAGGAAGCAGAATCTACCATCAAGGATCCCCACCATCCAGGGCTGTGCCCTCTTCTCATTGCTTCCTAGGGTTGCCATCTTTTTCACTCCCAAATAAGGGACAAAATAAGGGACAAATTCCTGATGACAATTCGTTGACCGACTCGGCCATGGTTGGGTGAATGATGAGTTGGCCCGGGTGCTGGACTGCATACAAAGCCTAGTCGGCGGGCCAGCTGAGGAGTTTTGGCCCGGGTGACGTCGCACGCAAAGTCCGACACCCCGTCCAACTCATGAAGCGATGATCGGCCATAAGAATGAGGGGTGGTGGTGTCGGAGGTAAGAGAAGGTCCAAAGGTCCGAGGTCGAGAAGCCCCGCTGCAGCGGCCGGCATCGACTTACCACCGGAGAAGTCTGCCAGATCGCGGACCGGTGACGTACCTACTGGAAAGTCGCGGAGCCCCGCAGGAGCGGCAGGCACCGACTCACCACCGGGGCAGGCTGCCAGATCACAGGCCGGTGGCAGTATATATCGGTCGTGTGGCCAAACTGAGGCGGCTGGTAGCGACTATGCGCCGTCTCAGTCCCGTATAACCGGGACTGGCGGCAAGCCCACGCGGATGTCTGGGAACCCCGCTGCGGCGGCCGGCACCGATTCGTCTCCGCTTTTGTCATACCGCTACAGTCCGGAAGACGGCGGACTAGCGGCATGTCCGCGCGGGAGTCGTGTAGGCCCCGCAGGAGCGGCAGGCAGCGACTACCTGCCAACGTACCCTAGACATCACCTCGACGAGGTGCGGTCCGTTGGCAGAAGCCCATTCGTTTTGGAGAACCCGGGGAAGTCGACTTGCCGTCCGCAGATAGCGGTGGCGGTCGCATGACTCGTATGGAGCGTGTGGTCGAGCAGCTGCTCGAACAGGACCTTCTCCATCAAGAGAGTGTGTCCCTAGGATCTAGGAGACACACAGCAGAACCACACACCAGCTGCAGGAACAGGTGCTCACGGAGGCTACAGACAAGTACAAACCTTCAGGTAATTGTGTGTCGCTCAATGTCCCGACCGTCAACACACCCATCTGGGGCAGTCCCGGGGACAGCTGTTTGGTGAAGACCTGCCAAAACAGGTAAAAGACCTGGACGAGGAGGCAAAAGTGGTCGGGTTGATGAAACCACCATCCTCGAGCAGGCCACCGGCGTATCGCAGACAGCATCCTTACACTACATCTAACAGTCCTCGGGTTCAACCGGACAGGGCAACCAGAACCTATCCACCGGTGGCACCCTATCAACAAAAGCCTCTTTTAGGACAGGGCCACAGCGACCAGCGTGCAAGATGCACATTGGAAATGCTGGGAGCATGTCATGGGCTGCAGGCTTACTGCACTAATCTGCATCATACGCATGTCCGTCTTTAAATAGATAATACCACTGAGGTGGCATATTTAAACCGTATGGGTGGTATCAAGTCAATATCTTGGGATGAGTTGGCAAATTTAATTTGGCTCTGGTGTATTGAAATATATATTTGGATATCAGCTACGTACCTTCCGGGTAAGCTCAATACAGTGGCGGACACCAGGTCACGAGTATTTAATAATGACATCGAGTGGATGTTGCACCCCCAAATGTTTGCTAAAATTATAGCCAAATATGGATCACCAGATATCGACCTTTATCGTCCAGGTTGAACCATCAGATACCGACATATGTTTCTTGGGAACCAGGTCCTGGGGCAGTGGCGATGGAAGCGTTCTCGCTACGTTGGGGGAATGGGTTTTCTATGCTTTTCCCCCATTCTGTCTCATTAGTCGGGTATTGCAGAAAAATCAACTAGATTCTGCAACAGGTTTACTGATATTACCCGACTGGCCCACGCAACCATGGTAACCGGTGGTCCTCAATATGATAAAAGAACCCTGCATCCACAACAGCGGCGAGGACCATGGAGGTACCCATGGATCATGTCCTCGCAACAGCGGGCTGGGCCAGTGAAACTACATTTCAGCATTTTTATAACGAACCTGTGGCCACTCCCACAACGTTTGCGGAGTCTCTTTTAAGTCCTGTTCCCTAAACGGTTTCCCCCCAGTTCGGGGGTTTATTGTTTGTATTAACAAATATGTTATTATTTTTCAGCTTGTTCAAGTCTGAAATACTTTAACACACTTCCTCCATCAGTAATTACGGCAGTGTGTGAGCATGGACGAGGTCCAGGGCATGGAATCACAGAGCTTTGAAATCTTCAAGAAGTCACTCACGTGACTCCGAAGTAAAATAGTAAGATTAAACGAGAACTTACCAGTTTGAAGTTTGATCCTTATTTTATGAGGAGTTACGATGAGGGATTTCGTGCCCCCCGCTCCCAACCCTCTATCATAAGGTCAACTGGTATATTAGAGTCTCTTAAATCTTACTATCTTCAGTCATTGTTGTTATCTGTAATTCCACACCGTTGCTTTGAAGAATATCGCGCATGCGTGCTGGCGGGGTCTTCACGTAATCCCTCATCGTAACTCCTCATAAAATAAGGATCAAACTTCAAGCTGGTAAGTTCTCATTTAATCTTACTATTAATTTGCATTGTATTTGGTAGTGCTCAGGGAACTATCATTATGCCAGACATCCTTGCCTGTCTGAAGAAGGGTCTCGTCCCGAAACGTCACCCATTTCTTCTCTTCAGAGATGCTGCCTGTCCTGTCTTACTCCAGCACTTTGTGTCTACCCTTGCCACTCACGTGCCCCCGCCCCCACCGGGGTGATATCCCTGCACACCCTGCCCCTCCCATATACAGCAGGGGAAAGACCCTAAGGTCCCCAAATCAAGGGATATGGGAAAAAAGTAGGAATGGGGTAATGATTTTGAATGATCATGTTGAATGGTGGTGCTGTCTCGAAGGGCCGAATGGCCTACTCCTGAATCTATTTTCTATGTTTCTAAACCGACCCGCTAAGTTACTTGGGACACTTCCTTTTGTGTAAACCAGCATCTGCAGTTCCTTGTTTCGACCTTCTGGAACTGACCTGTACAACCCTAATGCTACTCCGACAACAGAACACTAAGTGAACACCACCTCTTGCACGCTACTATGGACCTGTTTATCCCTACTGTTTTTTTGCACAAATGTGTCTTTTTTCATCCTGTTGTCTTGCAGAATGTGTGTAATTTTTGTATTAATTATAATTTCATTTATGTTATTGTGTGTGTGTCTGTCTGAGTCTATGTGCCTGTTATGCTGCTGCAAGCAAGATTTTCATTGTGAAGTTTCACCACCTATTTTCCAGCACCTTTGGTTGCAGAGCCTAGCCGTATTATCCGTTTAGCTGGACTAAGAGAGGGAACCGATCTGCCGTTCCACCCGGAACCGGAGTTTCAGAGCCCTGGCCTCAGTGGGTAAATTCGACCCGCCGATGGTCCGCGGACGTCCCGATGAGGTCGAGATCGGCCGCCCCACCCGGCCCCGGCGCCACATTATCGGGGGGACTTCCGGGCAGGATTTCAAGTGCGCTCTCGTAATTTTGTCTGGATTAAAGGAGGTGCCGGACCACCAGTTGCTGGAACATTGGCGGTGGACCTGTAGTTCACGTGTGGAACATACGACCGAAATGCTGATGACTTTAAATAAACTTTAATAATCGTTAGTGTTTCTGTTTAAAAAGGCTTTTAAAAATTAATCTGAACACCCAAGTCACATGTCTTTTCCATATTTTCCCCAGGTCATTAAAGACAATTTGTTCAGAGACACACCCACCACTCTGTTGTGATTAAGTTGGGCAAGCGACAGCTGAGGTAAAAACTGTTTTAAAATATGATTTACAACGGAAATAAATAACAGACTTAAGAAGGGTGCCGATCCTTTTTTCCATGCAACTAGTGTGAATGGATGAATGGCGGCCGGCATGGATTTGGTGGGCCGAAGGGCCTGTTTCCAGGCTGTAAATAAATAACTAAATAAATAGAAACTCGAAAGGGATAGAAGAACAGAGAGATTTGGGTGTGTTTACAAACCATTTATTGTAAGACGATATCCAGGCCATTATGAATAGAGACATAAAGTACAGGAGCAAAAAAGTCAAGATGAACTTTAATAAAATGCTTGTTAAGCAACAACCAGAATATTGTTTCCCGTTCTGGATGCCAAACTTTAGGGCAAAACAGATGGAAAGAGAGGGTGCTGACAAGGTTTCTCAAAATGACTTTAGTTTTCAGACGGACTGGAGGTGCTGGATTGCTCTCCTTGGAAGAGAGGTTGGCGGAAGGAATGAATGAATGAATGAAGAAATAATGAAAGGAACAGATGAAGAGAGACTATTCCCATTGGCAGAGTAGGTCAAAATCTAGAGGGCAAATAAAGAAGAAGCTCGGCAAAATAACCTGAAAACACTTCAGGAAATCCAGTAAACACAGCCCAGCAGGTCACGGCACATTGCAGGCGGACATAGATCGGTGACATCAGGTCGAGATCCTTCTTTAGTTGTCCTGCTGCCTGAGCAGTGATAAAGTCCTGCAGCCCGGAAACAGTCCCTTCGGCCCAACGCCAATGCATTTCGTTGTCTCTGTACTGTACACTGACAATGACAATTAAAATTGAATCTGAATCTGAATCTGAACATCTATACTAGTCCCACCTGCCTGTCTTTGTCCCATATCCCTCTAAACCTGTCCTATCCACGTACCAATGGGAAAAAGGGAAGTAGGTTCCTTGGCTCCACAAGAAATAGTTTTATTTTAAACACAGCGAACACCTAGATCTTGAAATACAGTGCCAGGCAAAGAAAAGGCAGATTAAACTGCTGTGTGCTGGATGGATAGGGTGGATAACTATCCAAAATAACTAGCAGGGACGAGGGGAGACGTGGGGTGAAGGGGAGAGAGGGGGGGGGGATGAGGCGAGAGAGGGGGATGAGGGATGGAGGGGATAGAGAGGGGGGGACGAGGGGAGAGAGGGGGGATGAGGGGTGAAGGGGAGAGAGGTAGGGGACAAGGGGAGGATGAGGGGTGGAGGGGAGAGAGGGGGGGGTCCATGGTGGGAGGGGAGAGAGGGGGGGCGAGGGTTGGAGGGTATAGAGGGGGGGTGAGCAGGGGACGAGGGGGGTAGTAAATGGGGGCGGAGGGGGGAAGGGAGCGGTGGGAAGGGAGAGATGGGGGGGGGGGGGGGGGGCTGAGACTGGCCGGATCTTTCTTGCACTCAGCCAGGGTGTTGCCCCCCCCCGTGGATCATCACCATTCCGTGATGTCCCGGGCAAGACCTGGATGAATATTTGCCTGAATAAAACTTGCATGTGTTTGTCCTTGGTGCCGAGTCCATTTTCTTTGTGGCATTATTTTTAAAGTGAATGAGTGAGTGGGAATGCTATTTTTGGAAGCGCCTGTGAATTTGAGATTGCAAGCGGCATGCATGGGGGGGGTGGGGGGGAGCTTGCTGCAGGCCGGGGAGGTGGTAGGAGACGGAGAGAAGGGCACCACTGCCAACCTTCCCTTTTGTTTACTGCACATTGCCGGGATACTCCCTTTGACTGACTCAGCTTGGGCCCCATGTGACTCCGACCCAGTTCCTGCCCTGCAGTGGTGCTGCTAAAAATAGCCCTGAGCTTGCCTTGGCTCTGTCACTGGTTTACATAAAGCACTTAGGGGGATGGGGCCCTCACTGGTGGATACACAACAGGCAGCAGACTCAGTCCGCAGCGCAAACCTTCCAACCGCACACTAAATTAAACCTCGCAGCACTCAGCCGCATTCGCCCATGGGCGAGTTCACCAGGAGAGAGAGATGCACAGAGAGACAGACAGAGAGATACAGAGAGACAGAGAGACACAGAGACAGAGAGAGACAGAGAGAGACAGAGAGACAGAGAGAGACATAGAGAGACATAGAGAGAGACATAGAGAGAGACACAGACAGACAGAGACAGAGAGAGAGATAGACAGAGGGAGACATAGAGAGACATAGAGAGAGACATAGAGACACAGAGAGACAGAGACACAGAGAGAGAGACACAGAGAGAGAGAGAGACACACACAGAGAGAGAGAGACACACAGAGAGAGAGAGAGAGACACAGAGACACAGAGAGAGAGACACAGAGAGAGACACAGAGAGAGAGAGAGAGACACAGAGACACAGAGAGAGAGACACAGAGAGAGACATAGGGAGACACAGAGAGAGACACAGAAAGACACAGAGACAAAGAGAGACACAGAGAGAGACACAGAGAGAGACACAGAGACACAGAGAGACACAGAGAGACACAGAGACACAGAGAGACACAGAGAGACACAGAGAGACAGAGAGAGAGACATAGAGAAACACATAGAGAGACACAGAGAGACGCAGAGAGACACAGAGAGAGCCATAGAGAGACGCAGAGAGAGACAGACAGAGACAGAGAGAGACACAGAGAGCGACATAGAGAGAGACATAGAGAGAGACATAGAGAGAGAGGGGGACAGAGAGACACAGAGAAACAGAGAGAGAGAGAGAGAGAGAGAGAGAGAGATAAATTGTGTGACACAGAAAGTGCAAGAAAGAAAGAGAGAGATAGTGAGAGGAAGAGAGGGATGGGGGGAGGGGCGAGAGAGAGGGGAAAGCGAGAGGAGAGAGGAGAAACAAAGAGGAAGATGGATAGAAAGAAAGAGAAAAGAGAGGGAAGGAGAGAGAGAGGGAGATAGAGGGAGGGAGAGGGAGGGAGAAAGAGGGAGTAAAAAAGAGAGCCCCCTCTGGATTTGTTCTGCTCTCGAGATAAAACCTTCCGGAAGTAAAACAGAGCAGTCAGATGCCCTGGATCAATTTGTTGCTTTTAATAATTTAGACGCAATGCTTGACAATCAATTTAACGTTACAGAAGACATCATTGTTTAACTTCTTTGCATCTTATCAGGCTATGAGTTGCTGCTGCTGCTGCTGACTGCTGCACTGTTCACCTCCATCCACCAACACTATTGGTTAATGCTGATGCATTGCTAAATGATTCCGTGACCAAAAATGGTTAGAAACATTACTGTGGTGTGGTGCTCACGTACATCTTACCTATTTGGTATTTCTGTCCCTGTCTCTTCAACTGGAAAGGAATTGTATTTGATCTGGTGTTTTAAATGTGCAGACACATTGAGGAATGTTCAATTCTGTCATGCATTTAATTCCTTCGTGCACATACCATAGTTTATTATTGTCACGTGTATCGAGGTACAGTGAAAAGCTTTCGTTTGCATGCTACCCAGTCAAAGAAAAGACTATACATGAACACAATCGGGCCTTCCACAGTGCACAGTCAACGTCAAGTCTATTTGTCACATTCACAGACAAGGTGTGCGGTGAAATGAAAGTGGCAATGCCTGCGGATTGTGCAAAATACTACAGAACAGAATCAGTATTTACATGTTAGAAAAAACCCAGCAATTTTAAAAAGACACAACACAACACAACTTGGTACAGTAAATTAGTCCCTGGTGACAAAAGAGTTTACAGTCCTAATGGCCTGTGGGAAGAAACTCCGTCTCATCCTCTCTGTTTTCACAGCGTGACAGCGGAGGCGTTTGCCTGACCATAGCATAACGAATAAAGGGTACATTTAATGCAAGATAAAGTCCGATAAAGCTATTATTAATCAAAACTGAAAGATTGGGTTTTTATATGGCTGATCTAAGCAACTGTTCTTTGCTGGAGATACAAGGAACTGCAGATGTCAGAATCTGGTGTAGAACACCAAGTGCTGGAGTAACTTGACGGGTCATGCAGCATCTCCGGAGGACATGGCTAGGCGACGATACAGAAGGGTTCCAACCCAAAACGTTGCCTATCTAAGCTCACTTCACGGAGAGGTCTGTGACTCACTGTCTGAAAAGGTGCAGAAACCTTTGTTGTCGCCATCGTGGTCCGTTGTGGGAGGCGCCCCTCGGGGAACAAAGTTGGGTTGGCGGGCGAGGAGAGGGACGTGACGTCCAAGGAAGGAGATGGTTGGAGGCCCGCATCGGCCGGGGACTTTCCTGGAACAGGCACCCCGCATAAGAACTGGAGCTTGGACTTTGGAAATGGCACCAAAACATGGTGCCTCTTGCATGTGGGCTCAGGGGCTATTCCTGTACACTTGCTAGTCGGGGATCGGGGGGGGGGTATAATGGCAACACTCTACTGGACTGGTTGTAGGATAAAGAACTCTTACAAAGGAGAATGGGGTTGATAGGGAAAGATAGACCAGCCATGACTGAATGGCGGAATGGGCGATGGACCAAGTGGCTTAATTCTGCTCCTATAACTTATGAACCTATGAACAAATTTTGGTAGTATACCAAATTGGACGATATACAGATAGATGCTCAAATGTTTGTTCAAAGAAGTAGGTTTCAAAAGTGTCTTCAAGAGAGATGGAGAGTTTTAAAGAGCAGTTCAACAGCAGACCTTCATGTTGGTGGTGGCGGTCGGAGGAAAGGAATGGCGCTGCTGAAGAGGCTGTGGGTTCACCTCCGTGCTCTAGGTGGCACTCTAGGTGTTGCGAGTTTGGCTGCGGTGGCCACGTGTAGTGAGGGACGCCGCGTTGACGGGTCGAGGCGTTGGTGGAGTGGGCCGCAAAAGGCCAAGCCCATGGATTGGATGCAGCCTGCTGCGGCACAGAGTGGCGGAGGACATCGACAACGTCTCCAGGCCAGTCCAACCCCAAATCAGTGATGCCGCCACGACTTTGGGCCTTTATGGCCAAGTTAAGAGTCTACATTTTTACCAACTTTGAACCTGAAGGGTACAAGATGGCACCAGAAATATGGAGACTTGTGTACTGCCTCGGTGTACACTACTATTCTCACACTCCTTTATTTAAGTATGATTGTGCCTATGGATAGTAAACGTTTTACTGAATTGTGTGCAAAAAAGGATCTAGGTACATGGGAGAATAAAATACCATTGCATCATTAGAGCTGAGAAATACAGCATGGAAATAGTCCAAGCCGACCATCGATCACCCATTCACACTAGTTCGACGTTGTCCCACTTTCTCATCCACTCCCTACACAAGTGGGGCAATTTTTCAGAGGCCAATTATCCTGCAAACTCAGCCGTGTTTAGAGTGTGGGAGGAAATTGGAGCACCCGGAGAAAACCCATGTGACCAGATGGAGAACATACAAGCTCTGTATAGACTGCACCCGTAGCTAGGATCGAACCCGAGTTGGGCATCAGGCCTACCGCCGCACCACTCGTAATAATGCACAAAGCAATAGAGTTACAAGATGAAGGGTCCCGACCGGAAACGTCACCTGGAGATGCTGCCTGACCCACAGAGTTTCAGTTTAGTTTATTGTCATGTGTACAGAGGTACAGTGAAAAACTTTAGTTGCGTGCTAACCAGTCAGCAGGAAGACAATACATGATTACAATCAAAGCATTTACTGTGTGCAAATACATGATAAGGGAATAACGTTTAGTGCAAGGCAAATCCAGCAAAGTCCGTTCAAGGATAGTCAGAGGGTGATCAAAGAGGTAGATAGTAGTTCAGCACTACTGGAGTTACTGCAACTCTTTATGTCTTTCTTTGTGAATCCTTGTTTCTTCAGGGTTACAAGCTGAGCCCCCACTGGCGAGGGGATTTCTAAATAAGCAGCAGCATGCCTTGATGCAGGCAAGCAGTGGCAAAGACCATCCATCAATATCACAGCAATGATCAATATTTCAATCAGATCCCTGTAAATAATATCACTCTCTCATCGGCCCAGCTTACTGGAAGGGAAACTTGACCTCACAGGACGCAGTTCCAGTAAGGATGCAGTGCCAGCTGATTGTGTGAAACCATTGTGTGCCAGGGCTACAAATGCAGGCTGGAGACAGAGTGCTTTAGAGAGACCCGGGCAGAATAACTGCGCTGAATGTCCGGATATCTTTTCAAATGGATTTGACTGACGGTTTTACACTGATTTACTTTCACCTACTTTAACGATCACGAGGCCAATCCTTCAGGTAAAGGGTAGAACATTCATTTCTACACTTACCGCGTTGAGGATTGTGTTGTTTTGGTCGCCCTGCTGTGGGAAGGATGGTTTTTTTAAAACAGTTTTTTCAGAGATAACGCACGGAAACAGGCTCTTCAGCCCGCGCCGACCAGCGATCCCCATACACTAGCACTATCCTACACACTAGACAATAGACAATAGGTGCAGAAGTAGGCCATTCAGCCCTTCGAGCCAGTACCGCCATTCAATGAGATCATGGCTGATCATCCCCAATCAGTACCCCGTTCCTGCCTTCTCCCCATATCCCCTGACTCCGCTATCTCCACATTAGGGACAACTATAATCTTTACTGAAGCCAATTAAACGACAAACGTGTACGTCTGGAGTGTGTGATGAAACCGGAGCACCTGGAGGAAACCCCCATGGCGACGGAGAGAGCGTTCAAAATCCGTACAGACATCACCCATAGTCAAGATCAAACCTGGGTCTCTCGCGCTGTGAGGCAGCAGCTCTACCGCTGTGCCACCGTGATGTTGTTAAGTTCGAAAGAGTGCAGACGAGATTTACGAGGATGTTGTCAGGACGTGAGGAAGATATTGGGCAGGCTGCGACGTTATTCCTAGGAGCACAGGAGGATGAGGGGTGATCTCATAGATGTGTATAAGATCATCCATAGAGTGAATGCAGAGTCTTTTACCCAGGGTTGGGGAATCAAGAACCAGGGAAAATACGCTGAAGGTGAGAGGGGAAAGATTTATATGGAACTCGAGGGGCAACTTTTTCGCGAGGGTGATGGGTATGTAGAACGAGCTGCCAGAGGAGGTAGTTGAGGCAGGTTCTATCACAACTTTTAAAAGATATTTCAATAGGAATATGGGTAGGAAAGGTTTGGAGGGATATGGACCAAATGTGGGCCAAGCGAGGAGCCTAGATAGACGATAGACAATAGGTGCACTAGTAGGCCATTCGGCCCTTCGAGCCAGCATCGCCATTCAATGTGATAATGGCTGATCATCCACAATCAGTACCCCGTTCCTGCCTTCTCCCCATATCCCCTGACTCCTCTATCATCAAGAGCCCTATCTAGCTCTCTCTTGAAAGCATCCAGAGAACCTGCCTCCACAGCCCTCTGAGGCAGAGAATTCCACAGACTCACCACTCTCTGTGTGAAAATGTGTTTCCTCACCTCCGTTCTAAATGGCCTACCCCTTATTCTTAAACTGTGGCCCCTGGTTCTGGACTCCCCCAACATTGGGAACATGTTTCCTGCATCTTGGTTCGCATGGACGAGTTGGGCCAAAGGGCCTGTTTCTGTGCTGGGTGACTATGACTCAGCAGGAATTTGTGACCTCCGATGCCACGTTAAATGTTTGTTGGGAATTGTGAGCGGGAACAGATGAGTAACAACAAGAGTTTTCAAGAGAGAGTTAGGTATAGCTCTTGGGGCTAATGGAATCAGGGGATATGGGGAGAAAGCAGGAACGGGGCACTGATTTAGGATGATCAGTCATGATCATATTGAATGGCGGTGCTGGCTTGAAGGGCCTACTCCTGCACCTATTTTCCATGTTTCTATATTGTATGCCTAGGGCAACACATGGGACTCTTCCACCACACTTAAAGAGCCAACTGTACAAAATCCAGGAACGTTAAACAGTGGGCTTGGGAAAAAGCAAAAACATAAACTTCTGGAGGGACGCAGCGTGTCAGACAGATTCTGTGGAGTTTTAGGTTTATTATTCTCATGTGTACCGAGCTTTGCTTTGCATGCTGTTCAATTCAGTAAGATAGAATTATAGTTTAGATTAGTTTAGAGATACAGCGTGAAAACAGGCCCTTCGGCCACTGAGTCCCCGCCGACCAGCGATCGCCCCGTACACTAGCACTATCCTACACACTAGGGACAATTTACAATTTTACCAAAGCCAATTAATGTACAAACCTGTACGTCTTTGGAGTGTGGGAGGAAACCAGAGCATGCGGGGAAAACTCCTGGGTCACGGGGAGAATGTGCAAACTCCGTACAGACAGCACCCATTGTCAGGATCAAACCTGAGTCTCTGGCACTGTAAGGCAGCAAATCTACCACTGGCCCACTTTGATGCCGTTATAGAGTCATACAGCATGGAATAAGGCCCTTCGGAGCAATTAGTCCATGCCAAACAATATGTACGAATGAAACTAGTCCTGCTTGCCTGTGTTTGGCCCATTTCCCTCTAAACGCTCCATCCATTCGTATCCATGCAATGATTTCAGAGCATTTTAAATGCTGTTATAGTACCTGCCTCAACTACCTCCTCCAGCAGCTTGTTTCGTATACCCACCACCCTCCGAGTTAATTGTAGCACACCAGTTCCACAGACAAAGTCCAAAGTCTGCAATGAGGTGGAGGAGAATTGGACTGTACCCTTTACTTGCCCAGAGCGTGTTGTCACAAGCCTGCCTCCCGCAATTTTCGACAAACATTTCAAGTGCCGATGGTGAGGTCAAATTCTAACTTGGTATTAAGCATAAAACTCCCCTCTCCAACCGAGCAAAAGGTATAGATGTGTGAAAATATGCAGCTCCAGATTCAGGGACAGTTTCTTCCCAGCTGTTATCAGGCAACTGAACCATCCTACCAATAACCTGAGAGCAATCCTGAGCTACTATCTACCTCAGATTATCTTTAATCGGATTTTATTGGACTTTATCTTGCACTAAACGTTATTCCCTTTATCGTGTACCTGTACACTGTGGACTGCTCGATTGTAATCATGTATTGTCCTTCCGTTGTCTGGCTAGCACAAAACAAAAGCTTTTCACCATCCTCAGTACATGTGACAATAAACTGAACTAAATTAAACTATATTCAGGGTGACTGGTGCCACATTCAAAGGTGGAAGGAAATGAACAGATGAGGTTTCAGGTCGGGTCCCTTCCTCAGACTGATGGAGGGGAGGAGAGGAGAGATGGCCGGTAGAGATAGTTGGCAAGTGATAGATAGGTGGATGCAGGTGAGGGGTCATTGGCAGATGGGTGGAGATAGTGTTGGCTGGAGGTAAAAAGGAAACAAAGGGGCATCAGATGAGGGAGGCAGACATGATAGTGGCTGTGAAGAGGTTTTTAGACAGGCACACGGAGATGCCGGGGCAGAGGGGTATGAATCACGTGCAGGCAAGTGTAGTTTAATAGGAACCTGAGGGATGACTTTTTCACATAGAGGCTGGTGGGTATATGGAACGAGCTGCCACAGGAGGTTGTTGAGGCAGGTGCTATAACAACATTCAAAAGACATGGAAGGCTTAGTGTCCAAACGCGGGAGATGGGATTAGCATAAATGGGCACCATGGTCGGCATGGACAAGTTGGGCTGAAAGGCCTGTTTCCATGCTGTGTGGCTCTATTTCTGGTGTCCTGATAGCCATATAACTGTACAGCATGAAAACAGGCCCTTCGGCCCACCTTGTCCATGCCAGCCAAATTGGCATAAAGGGCTAGTTTAATTTGCCTGCATTTGGCCCATATCCTTCTATGAACAGTTCC
The DNA here is from genome assembly GCA_963514005.1 of Raja brachyura. The sequence continues at coordinate 28,232,538 of OY740784.1, read as the reverse complement.
AGGTACATGGATAGAACAGGTTTAGAGGGATATGGGCCAAACGCAGGCAGCTGTTGGTCGGCGTGAGCAAGTTGGTCGGTGGGCCTGTTTCAGTGCAGTGCGACTCTAACACTATGAATGAGTGATTGATACTTTATCCCATCTGGGTAGCATGCAACAACAAAAGCTTTTCACTGCACCTCGGTACACGTGACAATAAACTGAACAGAACATGTCACAGTGAAGTTCTTTGTTTTGTGTACCATACATAAAGTATGCAAAGATTCATCACGTATAGGCGCGGACAAGTTACAAAGTGTTCAATGTAGTCCCAATGGTCCATCTTGGTTTTCAGTGCCCCACGCTGGCACCCACCGCGGGCCCTCCAACCCTTGACACACACCGCACCTTCCACAGACTTCCAGCACCCACCACTGATCCATCCAACCTCTGGCACCCATATGCCATGAGGCGAGCCCTGTTGCCCCTAAACTACAGATCAAATAGGAAGCTGACCCCCCCCTCCTCCTCCCATTCCCACACCCCTTCCCGAGCACTTTTCCTCTCCAACAGCACAATGCAGAGGTGACGCCTGTTCTTTGTTTGGTCATGTTGTGATTGAAGTGTTTGGTTGCTATCACTTGTCTCCACATAGCAACAGATGCAATTAAATGGACACCGCACACTGTGTATCTCCACTCCTGCATCCGCACAGGCAACAAGAGAATTCAATCACTGTTCCCTTCCTATTCTCCAATCTTGTGCTGAGTTTAAATTCACTGAACGGGGAGGGGGGGGGGGGGGAGGAATGGGTGTGCAAATCCATTTTAGATATATAAAGACGTTTTATACCCTTTAGACTTGGGCGGCACAGTAGGTAAGGTTGCTGCCTTATAGCGCCAGAGACCCAGGCTCAATCCTGACTACGGGTGCTGTGTTTGTGGAGTTTGTACGTTTTCTCGGCGATCACTTGAGTTTTCTCCGGGTGCTCCGGTTTCCTCCCACACCCCAAAGACGTACAGGTTCGTAGGCTAATTGGCTTCTGAAAATTGTAAATTGTCCCCTGTGTGTAGGATAGTGTTAGTGTACGGGGTGATCGCTGGTCGGCGTGGACTCAGTGGGCCGAAGAACCTGCTTCCACGCTATATCTCGAAAGTCTAAACCTTTTTACCCTTAAATAGGAAAATAACCTTTAGTAAATACAATCTCTCACGCTCACTTTCTAATATACATTTGTCCTCACGTGTACGGACACTCAGACAGGCACACATGAACACGCAAACATGTGTGTGAATACATGTGTGTGCACACGTTACGATAGTCTCAGTATCAGTCTACCACAAGACAGGAGGAGGAGGAGTTACACAGTTTGATAGCCACAGGGAAGAAGGATCTCCTGTGGCGTTCTGTCCTGCATGTTGGTGAAACCAGTCTGTTGGTGAAGGTGCTCCTCAGGTTGACTAGTGTGTCATGAAGGGGGTGAGCTGTATTGTCCAGGATGCTCCATAGTTTGAGGAGTATCCTTCCCTCCAAGACCACCTCCCATGAATCCAACTCCACCCCCAGGATGGAGCCAGCCTTCCTGATGAGTTTGTTGATCCTATTGGCACCCGCAGCCTGCGCCCTGCTGTCCCAGCACATGGCAGCCAAGAAGATGGCGCTGGCTACCACCGATTGGTAGAACATCTGCAGCATCTCACTGCAGACGTTGAAGGAGCGGAACCTTCTCAAAAAGTACAGCCGGCTCTGTCCCTTCTTGTTCAGGGCCTCAGCGTTCCTGGACCAGTCCAGTTTACTGTCCAGGTACACTCCCAGGTATTTGTACTCCCTGGTAAACTGTACATCGACACCATTGATGGAGGCAGGGGTGTTCCTCTCCTCTTAAAGTCCACCACTAACTCCTTAGTCTTGTCAGTGTTGAGTTGCAGGTGATTCAGCCCACACCACTCAACAAAGTTGTCGACAGCACCTCTGTATTCAGCTTCCCTCCCCTCACTGATGCAGCCCACAGTTGCAGAGTCATCTGAAAACATGTGCAGATGGCAGGGGACCAAGTTATATCTGAAGTCCGAGGAAGGGAGAGAGGACTATCCCCTGTGGGGCCCCTGTGGTGCTCACCACCATGTCCGAGACACAGTTCTGTAGCCTGACATATTGTGGTCGTCCAGTCAGGAAGTTGGTGATCCAGGACACCAATGGAGCATCTGCCCACATCTTCGTCAGTTTGCTCCCTAGCAGTGCAGGCCGGATGGTGTTAAAAGCACTGGAGAAGTAGAAAAACATGACTCTCACAATGCTTCTCAGCTTATCCAGGTGAGCATAGGAACGATCGAGCAGGTGGATGATGGCGTCCTCAACCCCCATCTTTGTTTGGTGAGCGAACTGCAGGGGGTCCAGGTCGGGCTTAACCAGTGGTCGCAGGTGAGTGAGCATCAGCCTCTCCAGGGACTTTGTGATGCGTGAAGTCAGCGCCACTGGTCTGTAGTCATTGGAGGAGCTGGGGCGCATCCTCTTTGGTACAGGAACCAGACAAGATGTCTTCCACATCACAGGAAACATCTCCAGGCTGGGGTACTCCGCACACCTAGGACTGACACCATCGGGACACGTGGCTTTGCCTCGGCGGAGATGGCTCAGCTCCCTCCTCACCGGTTCAGCCTTGATAGTCAGGTGCGGCAAAGAAAGGGCAGAGGAAGTGGTCCAGGGGGTTGATGGGGAGAGAGTCTGTCGGAGCGGGGGGGGGGGGGGAAGGACGGGCAGAGGAAATACCATCAGCAAATCTATTAAAAAAAAGCTTTGGCTCCTTTGCCCTGTCCTGATTGCTTTGGCTCCCAGGCCACTGGTCTTCTTGGAACCTGCAATGCTCTTCATCCACTCTTCACACATGCTTCATGTTGTTCTGGTAAAGTTTCAGCTCCAGCTTCCTCCTGAAGTCATTCTTGACCTGTCTCAGCCTGGCCTTCAGGTCTTTTTGCACCCGTTTCACCTCTTCCCTGTCACCATTCCTGAAGGTTCCTCTGGTTGAGAAGGGCCTTTATGTCACTGGTGAGCCAGGGCTTGTTGTTGGGGAAACAGTGAACAGTCTCCTGAGGGACAACGCTATCAACACAGAACTTCATGTAGCTGATAATACAGTCCGTAGATCCATCAATCTCCTCACCATGGGGACTACAGAGTGCATCCCAGTCTGTATCCTCAATGGACACATTCACAGTCTGTATCCTCATGGACACATTCGGCTTGTACTCGCTGGAATTTAGAAGATTGAGGGGGGGTCTTATAGAAACTTACAAAATTCTTAAGGGGTTGGACAGGTTAGATGCTGGAAGATTGTTCCCGATGTTGGGGGAGTCCAGAACGGGGGGTCACAGTCTAAGGATAAGGGGGAATTCCTTTAGGACCGAGATGAGGAAAACATTCTTTACACAGAGAGTGGTGAGTCTCTGGAATTCTCTGCCACAGAAGGTAGTTGAGGCCAGTTCATTGGCTATATTTAAGAGGGCGTTAGATGTGGCACTTGTGGCTAAAGGGATCAGGGGGTATGGAGAGAAGGCAGGTACGGGATACTGAGTTGGATGATCAGCCATGATCACATTGAATGGCGGTGCAGACTCGAAGGGCCGAATGGCCTACTCCTGCACCTATTTTTCTATGTTTCTATAAGCATACACAAGTTTAGTGTGTTCAAATACACATGCACAAGGGAATGCAAGCAAGCAGGCTCACATGTATTAAACACACATTCATGGTATACTTCCACATGCATGTATAGACACATGCATTTGCACAGTTACACAAACAAGACACGTGTATGGGCAGACACACACACAATCATATGTAGTGACCCGCTGTAGAAAGCACACATGAATGCAGACACACACATGTACGCACGCAGATACACAAGTGTGTGTGTGCATGTGTACCCAGACATAGGCACGTCATAGAGTCATACAGCATAGAAACAGGCCCTTCGGCCCAACTTGCCCACAACTTGTCTCATCTACACTAGACCCACCTGCCTGCGTTTGGTCCATATCCCTCTAAACCGGTCCAAATGTACCTGAGCAAATGTTTCTTAAATGCTGCGATGCTACCTGCCTTAGCTACGTCTTCCGGCAGCTCGTTCCATTCACCCACCTCCCTCTGTGTGAAGAAGTTACCCCTCAGGTTCCTATTAAATCTTTCCCCCCTCACCTCAAACCAATATCCTCTGGTTCTTGACTCCCTTACTCTGGGCAAATGACTGGGCATTTACCCGCTCTATTCCTCACATGAGTTTATACACCTCTGTAAGATCACCCCTCATCCTCCCGTGCTGCAAGGAATAGGGACCCAGCCTACTCAACCTCTCCCCATAGCTCAGACCCTCTAGTCCTGGCAACATCCTTGTAACTCTTCTTGCACACTTTCCAGCTTGACAACATAAAACATGTGTACACACAAATACACACTCAGGTATACTTGTGCACACACAGACTTAGGGCTTTGTGGATGCATGTATGTATAAACCCAACCACACATGCAAACTCACCGGCACTCATGCAGATATAGAGGTAGGTGTGTACTCAAACATATACAAACTTGCAGCCAAATCCTGTAGATATATTTAACATATCCACTCAATATAGTTTATCACGGCATGCATCAGTTGGCAGCCAAATCACTGGAAACAAGATAAGGCAGTTAAAACTGGCAAGTACTTTGAAAGTCAGCACAACCAGTGTCCTGTTGCTCGCAGGGGGACTGCCATCCCCTCTGTCCTCCTGCTCCAACTACTCTGCTCGTTCCCTTCACTGCACACGTGCCACAGTAACTCAAACAGGCAACTTCAGCAAGGCCTCTATGAGGCTCCGCACATTAGGCTGCTCTGGAAGGTTAGATCGCATGGGATCCACAGAGAGGCAGCCGGCTGGATAGAGGTAGAAAAAGGAACTGCAGATGTTGATTAGTACACAAAGGGACACAAAGTGCTGGAGTAACCCAGCGGGTTGGGCATCACCTCTGGAGAACATGCATAGGTGACGTTTCGGATCGAGATGTCTCAAGAAGTGTCCTGACCCAAAATATCACCTATCCATGTTCTCCGGAGATGCTGCCTGACCCAGCACTTTGCGTCTGACTGGATAGGGGATTAGCTTCATGGAAGGAAGGAGAAGGTGATGGCGGAAGGTTGTTGCAGGTTTGTAGGTTAATCAGCATCTATAAATTGCTCCTAGTGTGCAGGGAGTGGAAGCAAAGGTGGGATAACACAGAACTAGTGTGAAGAGCTCCGACTGCCGGCCTGCGGCCTACGTCATCTTGAAGCCGCAACCACCGGTAGGGAAGCACCGGTTCGGGACTTACCTTCCAGACGAGAGGGCCTGTCATCTGGCTGCCCGCAGCGGCGACTGCGGAGGTTTATGGCCCCGACCACGGGGGAAAATGGAGGAGGACTGACTATACTTTGTGTCCTCCACCACAGTGAAGAATGCTGTGGTGGATGTTTGTGTTACATTTTTATTGTGTATTCTTTTTGATTGTACCGCTGCTGGCAAGTTCATTTCACTGCACTTTATTGTGTATGTGATGAATAAATCCGATTGTCTGTCGATGGTCGTCGTGGACTCATGGGGTGAAGGTCCTGTTTTTTTTCTGTGACTCGAAACTAAATGTTGGTATTAATATTCAGAGCTATTCTGTGTTTGAAGAATAAGGGATACTTGAATTTTCCGCAGCTTTCCTCAGCTTACTCAAGGATTGTACGCGGTCACCCTTCCAGTCACCCATTGCCGTCCACCCCACACCCCCCCTCACTCACTCACTCACTAGATCCCAGCACATCACCAACCTCCCACCCTCACCCCCATCCAAGGACCCCAGCAGCCGTACCCGGTGAAACAGACGGCCACATAGGTTATAGGAGCCGACTTAGGCTATTCAGCCCATCAAATACTGCAGCTCACTGTGCAGTTTAAGATAATGATTATTTTATGAACGATGTAGAACTGCAATAATCCACATTAGTGATACGAATTTAATTAATTTGCCAACAGTCATAAAAAACACAAAATCCATGAAACATGAACTTAAAGTGACGAGTGGTAAGGCTTTGGGAATGTGCAAAGAGTGAGGAGGTGGGGGGGGGGGGTCTCAGTCTACCCCATGACAGAAGGAGGAGTTGTACAGTTTGATACCACAGGGAAGAAGGATCTCCTGTGGCGTTCTGCCCTGCATCTTGGTGAAACCAGTCTGTTGCTGAAGCTGCTCCTCAGGTTGCGTGGGTGAGCTGTATTGTCCAGGATGCTCCACAGTTTGAGGAGTATCCACCCCTCCATCACCACCTCCCATGAATCCACCTCCACCCCCTGGATAGAGCCAGCCTTCTGATGAGTTTGTTGATCCTATTGGCACCCGCAGCATTTGCCCTGCTGCCCAAGCACATGGCAGCCAAGAAGATGGCGCTGGCTACCACTGATTGGTGGAACATCTGCAGCATCTCACTGCAGACGTTGAAGGAGAGGAGCCTTCTCAAAAAGTACAGCCGGCTCTGTCCCTTCTTGTACAGGGCCTCAGCGTTCCTGGACCAGTTCCTGGTCCAGTTTACTGTCCATGTACACTCCAAGCTATTTGTGCTCACTGGTATTAGACACAAAATGCTGGAGAAACTCAGCGGGACAGGCAGCATCTCTGGAGAGAAGGAATGGGCGACGTTTTCGGGTCTGAAGTAGGGGCTCGACCTGAATCGTCACCCATTCCTTCTTTCCAGAGATGCTGCCTGTCCCTCTGAGTTACTCCATCATTTTGAGTCTACCCTCCACATCCATTCTATCCAGGCCTTTCACTATTTGGTAAATTCACCTCCTCTAACTTCCCCATTCTAACCAAACTGCCCCCCCCCCGCTCCCGAGGTACTTTTCCCCTTCAACCACAGGAGATGTGACACCTGTCTCTATATCTCCTCCTTCACCTCCATCTACAAACCAAGCAAGGTTGTGATGACCCATTAATCCAGACCGCGTTACCAGATTATCTCTCCCATTGTTACACAAGAGTCACGGTGACCTGACCCGACCAAAGCTGTGACACTCTCTCCGCTCTGCACCTAACTCCTGACCTACAAGGAGAACATGATAAGTCTGAACGGTGACTATCCCTGCTCCCTGCACATTGCGTCTGCCAGAACACATCGAATCTGGAACACCAGAAGTCAGCACAGACTTCAGGCTCCATTACAAGCTCCCAAATTACCTCTTCATGTTGTGCGTGCATTTGAGTGAAGCAAACAGTATGTATAACATAGAGCAGCACAAGAATAGGCCCACAATGCGGCCCACAATGTCTGTGCCGAACATGATGCCAAGACCAACTCTTATCTGCCTGCACCTAATCAATTCATAGAGCAGAATTAGGCCATTCGGCCCATCGCGTCTACTCCGCCATTCAATCATGGCAGGTCTATCTATCCCTCTCAACCCCATTGTCCTGCCTTCTGTGACAGTGGGCGACCGTTGCTCGGACTGCTGCGTCCCCACTGCAGCATGCAACTGTGCGAGGCTGACCCAAGCAGATACAGCGGCATGTTGGGGAATGTTGCAATGGCCGATTCAGGGCTGGGATGAAAAAGAGAGAGAGAAAGCGAGACACAGAGAGAGAGTGTACCTTCGAACTACTTTAATTGGGTTTACTGGACTTTATTTGCACAAAACATTATCCCCTTTATCCTGTATCTGTACACTGTGGATAGCTTGATTGTAATCACGTATAGTCTTTTCATTGACTGGTTAGAACACAACAAAAAAGCTTTTCATTGTGCCTCGGCACACGTGACAATATTAAACTGAAGTAAACTTTGAAGAAGGGTCTTGAATCAAAACATCACCTATTCCTTCTCTCCAGAGATGCTGAGTTACTCCAGCATTTTGTGTCTATCTTCAGTTTAAACCAGCATCTGCTGTTCCTTCCCACACGCCTCCATAGCTGCTGCCTGACCCGCCGAGTGTTTCCAGAATGTTCTGGTTTGGTGTCGAAATGGTTCTGTCTAATCAGATCCAAATGCTGTATTCGATGAGTAATTGATTTCTTTCGTCCACTGAAATATTACCACATCCTGACCGACCCAGTAAAATACTTTTAATCGCCATGAATATCAGTCTGGCTAAAACAAAAAGCAAGGCCGTGTGGGAAAAGTGATAATATAAAGACATTTATACCTCATGAGGAGGCAAGTTTATTAATCTCAGAGGCTATTTGCTTATGTTAAGGAAATATATCATTAAAGACACAGATCACAGGTCTGTTCACATGGAGTTAATTCTGGCAGTGTTAAACTCTGTGGATTAACTGTGTTCGAAGGAACTGCAGATGCTGGAGTAACTCAGTGGGGCAGGCAGCATCTCTGGAGAGAAGGAATAGGTGACGTTTCGGTTCGAGACTGGTCTGAATAAGGGTCCCGAGCTGAAATGTCACCCATTCCTTCTCTGCAGAGATTCTGCCTGTCCCGCTGAGTTACCTCAGTGTTTTGTGTCTATCTTCTGTGGATCAATGGTTGTATTAAATAAACGCATCATTCCTTATCAGGCGAAGGGGATGATCTGAAAGGAACACATATGCGTGCATTATGTAAACTGCACATTAGCTTAGTTTAGTATAATTCAAAGATACAGCATGAAAACAGGCCATTCGGCCCATCGAGACCACGCCTACCAGCAATCCCTGTGCACTAGTACCATCCTACACACTGGGGACCATTTACGATCTTTACCAAAGCCAATTAAGCTACAAACCTGTACATCCTTGCTGTGTGGGAAGAAACTGGGACAGCCGGGAAAAACCCAGGTGGTCATGGGGAGAACGCATAAACTCCATACAGACAACGCCCGTAGTCAGGATCGAACCCGGGTCTCTGGTGCTGTAAGGCAGCAACTCTACAACCGTGCTGCCCCTTGAATTAGTCCTGACTTCCAGTTTTTGTCGTACCCACCATTGGCAAGTCGGTCCTTAAGAGTCACAGTCATAAAGCATGGAAACAGGCCCTTCGGCCCAACTTGCCCACACCGCCCAACTTGTCTCATCTATGCTAGTCTCACCTGCCTGCGTTTGGCCCACGTCCCTCTAAACCTATCCTATCCATATGTCTGTCTAAATGTTTCTTAAACGTTGCGATAGTTCCTGCTCAACTACCTCCTCTTGCAGTTCGTCCCATACACGCACCACCCCTAAGTGTGAAAAAATTACCTCTCAGGCTCCTTTTAAATCTTTCCCCTCTCACTTTGTGTGCCCTATGACCTCTGGCTCTTGACCCGCCCTTCCCTGGGCAAGAGAATCTGTGCGTCCACCCGATCTATTCCTCTGATGAATAGAAGCCGGTCTATTTTAAATAGTGAAATCCCCCTTTTAGAACAGGCTTTTGGTGTTGGATCCGCACATCTCCTTCTACGGTTAGGAATCAGATTCTGTTTGATGAGGCTCCTGCATTGTGCCTTGGGACACATTTGCTGCAATAACAACACAGTGTTGTTGGCACCAGTAACACGTTAGTTCAGGGGGAGAAGACCTCTTATTATGTTCCGATGGCTACTCCATAAATCCGATCTGGCAGCTAACAAATGGAGTGCAAACAACCTGAAGATAACATGAGAGCAAGGCTCATTAAGGCCCTGTTGGAGTCGTCCTGTATTGTGCAAAATCTCACAGGAATTCCTGGAAATGGAAGCGGAAAGCTATTCCGCTCGTGATCTCTCTCGCAGACAGTCATTGTAGCTCATTTAGTTTAGTTTAGTTTAGAGATGTTTAGAAACAGGCCCCTCGGCCCACCGACTTCGTGCCGACCAGCGGTTCCCATACACTAACCCTATCCGACACACTAGGGATTATTTACGTATTTTTTACCAAGCCAATTAGCCGACAAACCTGTATGTCTTTGAATGTGGGAAGGAACTGAAGCACCCGGAGAAAAACCATGGGGGTCACATGGGGAACGTAGAAACTCCGTACAGGCAGCTCCTGTAGTCAGCATCACACCTGCTGCTGTAAGGCAGCAACTCTACCGCTGCACCACCGTGCAGCCCGCTCTCTCTCTCTCTCTCTCTCGTCGGTCAACTGCAATAACCACCCATCAGACGGAAATCAAGTGCTTAAAATAAATTAAACAAGCATACAGCACGGAAACAGACGCTTCGGCCCCACGCCCACGCTGACCAAGGTGCCCTACTACAGTACTTATACCTGCCTGCGTTTGGCCCCGTATCTCTCCAAATCTTTCCCATCCATGTACCTGTCCAAATGTCTTTTAAATGTTGTTATAGTACCTGCCTCCATTACCTCCTCTGGCAGCTCATTCCATACACCCATCACTCTCTGAGAGAAAAAGTTGCCCATCACGTTCCCCTCGCACCTTAAGCCTATGTCGTTTGGTTCTTGATTCCCCTACCCTGGGAGAAAAACTCTTTGCATTCACCCCATCTATTCCCCTCATGATATTATACACCACACATGGAAAAGGTGGAGGCCAAAACTGTGGCATAGAGACGTCACCCAGTTAAACCCTTTTCACCGTGTGTAGGATAATGCTAGTGTACAGGTTCTCCCACTGCGATTTAGTTTAGTTTAGAGATACAATGAAGAAACAGGCCCTTCGGCCCATTGAGTCCGTGCCGACCAGCGATCCCGGCACACGGACACTATCCTACACACAAGGGACAATTTTTTACATTTATACCAAGCCAATTAAACTACCAACCTGTATGTCTTTGGAGTGTGTGAGGACACCGAATATCTCAGAGAAAACCCACACAGGTCATGGGGCGACTCGGTACAGACAGGCACCCGTGGTCAGGATCGAACCGTTGTCTCTGGCGCTGTAAGCCGGTAGCTCTACCACTGCACCGCCCATGTGGTAACATAAATAGTCACATCTCAGTGGGATTACCTTGCATTATTGTCCAAGGTCCATTAGCCTCAGTGCCAATGTTCAAAGCGCCCATGAAACAGCTGTCCTACCAGCTCTGTGGCAAAACATTATCACTGGTCCCACTGTGGCCCTGCCACTCCCTACTACTCGATGACTTGTCCAAATGAGTTTTGCCTGCATGACTCGTTTCCTTCCCCAGGAAGTTCATAAGTCACAGGAGCAGAATTGGGCCATCCAGCGCATCGAATCTACTCTGCCAATCAATCACGGCTGATCTATCTGTCCCGCAACCACATTCTCTTCACTTCCCCCCGTAACCCCCGACATTCTTACTAATCAAGAATCTGTTAATCTACATCTGAAAATGTCCAATGACTTGACCTCTATAACCATCTGTGGCAATACATTCCACAGATTCACCACCCTCCAAGTAAAGATATTCCTCATCATCTCTTTTCTAAAGGTATGTCCTTTTATTCTGAGGCTGTGGCCTCTGGTGCTAGACTCTCCCACTAGTGGAAACATCCTCTCCACCATCTGAAATAAGATACAAGAGTCCGAAAACTGTGACCACCAGTTTCAAGCATACCTTCCTCTCATGACCACCAGCTCTTGAACACTACACAACACCTTCCTCTGTAGCTATAAACTTCTGTGAACTGTGTCTTTGGCAGCACTAAGGACTTTGGTTTGTGTATCTGTATTGGTATCAGTGGGCGAAGGGCCTGTTTCCGCGCTGTACTTCTAAACTAAACTAAGTTCTTAGGTTCACAAGTTATTGGAAACCCTTCTTCAGACCCGAAACGTCACCCATTCCTCCTCTCCAGAGATGCTGCCCAACCCGCTGTGCCAAAACTTTGCAAAACGTACTGAAATGAAAAGGCAGCATCAGTGTGAAGGTTCCTACACTACTGGCTACTCGTGGCAGTAGGGCAGAGAATCTGCTATCCTAACCTGACCTCGTACCCACATGCATGTTGCCGACGCTTCACTGACCCCTGAAATGACCTGGCCACTCACTCTGAATAATGGTGTCACCCATAGCTCATGGAACTCTTCACACATATCCCTGCAAATTTGAGCCCTTCCATTTACTCCATCTCCACCTTACGCTGCCTCGGTAAGGCCACCACCATAATCAAGGACAGTCGCACACACGGCCACTCCCTCTTCACCCCTCTCCCATCAGGCAAAAGGTAAAGAAGTGTGAAAACGTATTCCTCCAGATTCTGGGACAGTTTCTCCTAAACTGTTATCAGGCAACTGAACCGTCCTCTCACCAACTAGAGAGCAGTCCTGACCTCCCATCTACCTCATTGGAGACCTTCAAACTATCTTTAATCGGACTTTACTGACATTTACCTTGCACTAAACGTTATACCCTTTATCCTGTATCTCTACGTTGTAGATGGCTTGATTGTAATTTGTGTAGTCTTTCCGCTGTCTGGTTAGCAAACAAAAGCTTTTCACTGTACCTCTGTAAACGTGACAATTAATAAATTAAACTTCTATGTAGGAATTGCTTGATAAAACTCATTTTTGCCTCCCTCTCCCCCCCCCCCCCCCCCGCCCCCCTCCAAACCAAATGCATTTCCGTTCTCAAGATTCATATCTGGAAAGGGTGCAGAGAGAGAAGATTTACGGAGACGTTGCCGGGACGCAAGGGCCTGAGCTGCAGGGAGAGGATGAGTAGGCTGGGACTGCAGTGGGAAGAGGGGTGATCTTATAGAGGTGTACAAAATCATGATAAGAATAGATCGAGTAGACGCACAGAGTCTCTCGCCCAGAGTAGGCGAATCGAGAACCGGAGGACATAGTTTTAAGGTAAGAGGTGGGTGGAACAGGCTGAACAGTCTGAGATTGCGTGGCTGTTTTGTGAGGGGTGTCGTGTCATGCCCAGAATGAATGAATGAATGAATGAAGTACCCCTCAAAAAAATATACAGGCTTCAGAATGGTGCAGAGTGGCCTTGAACAAATGGGGATTCACCCCAAATTGTTCCCCATTTTTAGTTTTTAGTTTTAGTTTTAGAGATGGAATACGGATATAGGCCCTTCGGACCAATGATTCCGCGCCGACCAGTGAGCCTCGCACACTAACACTACCCGACGCACACCAGGGCCAATTACATGTATACCAGGCCACTTAGCCTACAAACCTGCACGTTTTTACAGTGAGGGAGGAAACAGGAGCATCCCGGAGAAACCCACGGAGGTCACAGGGAGAATGGACAAACCCCATACCGACAACACCCGTAGTCAGGATCGAACCAGGGACTCTGGCGCTGCAAGGCAGCAACTGTACCGCTGAACCACTGTGCTGCCCCTGGCAACTGGGATGTTTGTGGGATTGTTGAGGCCTGTAAGTATCTTTGAAGCAGGCGTTTCCTTCACAGCTGGACGGACGGTCATACCTGCAGCTGTACGGTCACCCGACCAACCACGTTAAAGGAGGTGGAAGCATTTTCCACTTTAAAAATGATGTTTAAATAGAATATTTTCGACAAAATATTTTTAGACTGCTGATGCCATCATCTATGCAGCACCACTGAAAACTCCCAGAAGCACCATCAAGCTAAACCTGATACCGTGCCTATGAAACCCTTCCCCCTTGTGAAGATCTGCTATTATTAAAAAAAAAGGAAAATAAACTCTTTGTAAAACTGGATAGTTTTAAAGGCACAATTATCTCCTCTCCCTTTCAAGTTATTGTTACGGGCACAAGGCAGAACTCCCTCTGCATTAAACTAAACAGATGACTCATGTAATACCTCGGATGATATTTCCACTGTGCAGTTTGATGACCAAGCGCAGACACATAGCTGTGGATTTCCTATCGTTGGGTAGTGGAATAAAATAGCAGGCATACTTCACGAAGGGCTCTCAAAATCTTCCAGACAGTTGGCCGTTCTTCCAGTCCGCACTGGCTGTCCAGGGTCAAACCCCTAAGATATCAGGGCAGGTTACTTTACGCAGGCTGGGAATGCAAGGAGGTAGCTGGATCTAATGGGAAAGTGCAAATCTTTGGCAACATGCGGCACGGTGGCGCAGCACCCGGTAGCCCTTTATTTATTAACTCTGTTAAACCTTTACTAACCCAACTATTCAACATTTGGGGTGGCGCAGTGGTAGAGTTGCTGCCTTGCAGTGCCAGAGAGCTAGGTTCGATCCTGACCACCGGTGCTGTCTGCGTGAAGTTTGTACGTGCCCGCCGTGACCTGTGCGGGTTTTCCCCGGATGTTCCTGTTTCCACCCACACTCCACAGACGTGCAGGTTTGTAGGTTCATTGACTTCGGTAACATTGTAAACTGACCCTAGTGCATGGAGGACAGTGTTAGTGTGCGGGGAGCGCTGGTCGGAGTGGGCTTTGTGGGCCGAAGGGCCTGCTTCCGCACTGTATGTCTAAACTAAACTAATCAAGTAAAAGCTACTTGGCCCGTTTGATTCCCACGCTCCCACACCACAAAGTTACACTGGATACTTTAGAATCCCCTGGGTTAAACAGCTGACATTTTAGACCTGCCCACAGCCTAAACAAACATCAGTGACAGGAAATCTGTCACAGAGGTTTTTTTCCCATTTTACAATTCAAAGTTGTGACATGACAATATTTCTCCAACTTGGTTGAAACTAACAAATATGAATTGCAATGTTTGAACCAGGTCAACCAAATTCACCTACATTAATATAATCTTTACTTAAGGCTTTAGAGATCCAGCGCAGAAACAGGCCCTTCAGCCCACCGAGTCTGTGCCAACCAGCCAACACGCCTACACTAACCTACACACACTTAGGGACAATTTTGCAATTTACTGGAACCAATTAACCTATAAACCCGTACGTCTCTGGAGTGTGGGAGAAAATTTGAGCTTTTCCTTAACTATTTAAAAACTAATATATCATCTATGGTTGCCAGTCCCAAAGTGCCTCACCGCTGACATCTCAGTCTCTTGTTCTGCTCTATTTTTCCCAAGGGTAGTTTGAACTTAGCTCTCTCCCCATTCAGAATATCAATGTATCTTCATGTATATTGCCCGAGGCAACTTTCCTGAATACACTTAACAAATTCCACCCCATCTAAGCCCCGAGCACTCTAGCAGTCCCAGTTCATATTAGCAATATTAATCTCAGTTGAAAAAATGGTTTGGTCAAATCAACTCATTCCCGCCAGATTGGTAGGTTTTCAATGAAAAGTGTTTTCATCATATAGTCACAAACTTATTCTTCCCCAAAGCACTCAGTCATAGGGTTAGAGTTGTACAGTGCAGAAACAGGCCCTTCAGCCCACCACATCCATGCTGACCATTGTACTTATCTTATGTGCCATTTACCTGCATTTGGTCTGTCACCTTCTGTTTAGGTCCTTGTTTAGGTCTTAAAAATGGCGCCAAACCTGACAACTCTTGCCTAAATCCACAGTGTACAATTCCTATACACTTGTACTTAATGAGTAATACATCGTAGACACAGGTGCTTCGGCCCAACTAGCCCATGCAGACCAACAAGCCCCATCTACACTAGTCCCACCTGCCTGTGTTTGGCCCACATCCTATCCATTCTAAATGTTTCTTAAACATTGCAATAGTACCTGCCTTAACTACCTCCTCGGGCAGCTCGTTCCATACACCTACCAGCCTTTGGGCAAAAAAGATGCCCCTCAGGTTCCTATTAAATCCCCCCCCTCCACCTTAAACCTATGTCCTCTGGTTCTCGATTCCCCTATTCTGGGCAAAAGAAGATCTACGATTGTGCTGATGTATAAGTAATATTTTTACTGAACTGAACTGGGACAATAAAGTACCATTGAACCATTAAATGTTGTGATTACCTGCCTCCACTATCTTCTCAGGCAGAACATTACAGATTCCAAATTTTCAACTGGTGAATCCAATCCCCCTCAAATCCCCTCTAGAGTTCCTACCTCTCAGCTTATATCTTTGTTTTTTTGTTTTAGATAACCCCCATCAAAAGGAAAAAAATGGTGCTATCTACCCTGTAATTTTGCGTATCACTCAGTCTCCTTCGCTCCAGGGAAAAAAAACTCAACCTATCAAAAGTAACTGGCCCAGCGGCAGAGTTGCTGCCTTACAGTGCCAGAGGCCCGGGTTCCATCTTGACTATGTGTGCTTCTGTACGGAGTTCGTACGTCCTCCCTGTGACCCACGTGGGTTTCTCTGGTTTCCTCCCATACTCTAAAGACGTACAGGTTTGTAGCTTACTAGGCTTTGGTAAGTTGTAGAATTGGCTCTGGTGTGTAGGATAATGCTAGTATACGGAGAGATCGCTGACTGGTACAGACTCGTTGGCCCGAAATGTCTGTTTCCGAGCTGTATCTCCAAAGTCTAAACAGAAATGTTCCAAATCGAGGCCTTATTTATGAACAAAATATGCACCAAATGGTGCCCTTGGACTTTCAAATACCAGAGGCCAAACCACTGTATAAAACATAGTAGCCAAAGAACTGGGTATAAACTCATAGTGACGTAATGTGGAATAGTTTTACCCGCTGTGCAACATGTGTCTGCTCAGGCCTTCATCTGCCAAAGAGCAAAGAAGTTCCCAGAACACATGTGTTATAGTTTTTAAAAATACATTTGCGATGTGGGTGAGATGCCAAGGGTGCCTTAGAAGCCTGACCCTACTCTTGTTCAGGAGATGCCTGACACGATTCATTGAGAATGAACTTCACAGACTTCATACTGTTACCCTGGGAAGTCCAAGTAATCTTCATCTAACTCATCTAATATCTAACTCACCAATTTCAGACGACAGTATTTCGCACACTTTCTGTTCTTCCTGCATTCAAGGTATTGTCATTTTGTAATTTCTGCATTTCTACCTCTCCCATTTGCGCGAAATACGGGCAAATGGGACTAGCTTAAATGAGGCACCTTGGTCCGTATGGGTGGGTTGGGCCAAAGGGCCTGTTTTTCTGCAGTAAGGCTCAATGACTCAATGTTCTTCATTCCCGGCGAGTCTTCCTCACAATACTGTTCTCATTTACCAATTCATCTCCCGGGCCCTACACACAGACGAAGACCCTTTCTCTTGCAACAAAACAAAAATGTTTTAAAGATTTGTGAAATATTTATCTTGGTGCAAACCCATAGATGTCTCCCAGTCAAAATTAAACCAGACGGAGGCCTCTTGTGGCTTAATGCCTAACCATTCCTGCAGCTAACATAATCCAATAGATATTTGATGAAGCATCTGCACACTCGAGACCTCTCCCCAATCTGTCTGTCTCACTCAGTACAGTTTGCACAGCACAATCGATGCACATTCTGGGAGACCAACAGCAAGTGCCATGATGCAAATCCTCTACTAGATTACAAGCAAGATTTTACATTGTACCCTCGCCTCGCCACACCAGCTAATGACAACAAACCGACTTGTTGATTCAAGATAGCGGTGGCAGCCATTGACGCAGTAGAACAATGGAGACAGTGAGCGGGCAGCGGATGCACCTCCCACACACCTGGTGGCGCTCTGGGTGATCTGAGGTTGGCTGCGGGCGTCAACCTGGGACACGGCGGTGGAATGGTAGCCGTGTGAGGCGAGGGGCGGTGCGTTTGTGGGTTGATGTGGGGCGTTGGTGGAGTGGGCCGCTGGAGGCCTTGCAGCAGCCTGGGACTCGATTAGACTGGGCGGCACTCCAAGGGGCCATGCGCATGGATGGGACGTGGCCTGCAGTGGCACGGAGCGGTGAAGGACACTGACGACATCGCCTGGCCAGGCTGACGTCTGCCACTCTGACCCACTGCTGCCAGCAAGACAAGGAAGGGGTCATTATGGCCAAGATACGAGTCTACATTTTCAACAACTTTGGAGTTGAATCGTACAAAATGACGCTGGAAACGTGGTGACTGTTGTGTATTGTCTCAGTGTAATCTACTATCCGTACACTCTTGCATGATCATGCCAATGTATAGTAGGAATGTTACTGACCATTATGCAAAAGAATAATTCCACTGCACCTAGGTATATGTTACAATATAGTACATTGAACCAGAACGCAATGCAAAACAAGACTACAGTCACACAGCAGAGCTATTTTAAAATCCAGTTTTGTAAACAGTCAAAAGATATTCCTGAAGGTGTATTTAATCCAGCTCGACAATATCATTTGCATTGCGGTGTGTGATATATATATATATATATATATATATATATATATATATATATATATATATGTATATATATATATATATATATTTAAATGAATTAAACATTCCCAAGTAATAAATGGGAATACTAGTTGGCCATGGAAATAGTTATCAGACTCAATTAGGATTTTACCACTTATGAATAGCATGGGTAGTCTTGTTCACTGCTTAAGTGACAAAATAAACACATTTTCACTGCAGGTTCTCAATACAATGGCAGCTCACCAGTGACAGCAGAGTCAGAGAGAGAGAGAGAGAACTGCACAATGTTTGGTCCTATAAATACTGGTAGAGCCACTGCCTCACAGCGCCAGTGACTCCAGTTCGATTCTGACCTCGGGTGCCGTCTGTGTGTAATTTGTACATTCTCCCTGTGACCGCGTGGGTTTCCTCCGAGTGCTCCGGTTTCCTCCAACATTCCAAAGACGCACGGGCTAGTAAGTTATTCACTCTCTGTAGATTGACCCGAATGAGTAGGGAATGGATGGGAAATGGGGATAACATAGAACTAGTGTGAACAGTGGGCCGAAGGGCCTGTTTCCATGCTAAACTATAGCTAAACCTAACCATTTAAAATATATTTGGACAAGTACAGGGAAAGGAAAGATTTTGAACAGTATGGACCAAATACAGGCAGGTGGGCCTAGTGCAGATGGGGCATCTTGGTGAACATGGGCAAGTTGTGACAGAGGGCCTGTTTCCGTGCTGTATGACTCCAAGAACAACAGAAACAGGCCCCACAGCCCATCCACTTCATTCTGACCATCTACCACTAATTTACACTGACCCGACATTGAACCCTCTTTTTATACTCTCCATATCTTACCAATTCCCCCAGATTCTACTTCTTATCGACACACTAGGGGTAATTTACAATAGCCAGTTAATCCATCTGCTTGCACGCCTTTGGATGCGAGAGGAAACCGGAGCACCTGAAGGAAACCGACGTGGTCACAGGTAGAACATGCAAACTCCACACAGATAGGTGAGGATTGAGCGTGGGTCTTTGGCGCTGTGAGGCAGCAGCTCCACCAACTTCACCGTTGCACCACAGTGCTGACCAAGCAAACACGGTCATAGCTGGACACTGATTCCACAGCCCAATGCAGTTGAGACCCTCTAATTCTTCACCACTGCTACCTCACAGAGCTACCGGAATGCCAACAAAGCACACATCAACTTTGGCTCTTTCGCACTTCAGAAACATTGCTGTCCTTTCACGGAGTTGAGGTCATTGTAACATTTTGTAAAACCTTCAAACACTTCAGCCTCACTGTACAGTTTAAGATAAGGAGACTTCTTTTTTGAATGTAGTAGAGCTGCAGCAATCCACATTAACAAAGGTTCATGTTCATAAGTTATAGGAGCAGAATTAGGCCACTCGGCCCATCAAGTCTACTCTGCCATTCAATTATGGCTGATCCATCTTTCCCTCGCAACCCCATTCTCCAGGGCTTCTCCCCATAACCCCTGATACACTTACTAATTAAGAATCTTTCAATCTCCACCTTAAAAATATCCATTAACGGCCTCCACAGCCGTCTGTGGCAATGAATTCCACAGATTCACCACCCTCTGACTAAATAAATTCCTCCTCATCTCCTTTGTAAAAGTAAGTCCTTTTATTCTGAGGCTATGATCCTAGATTCTCCTGCTAGTGGAAACATCCTCTCCACATGCAGTATCCAGGCCTTTCACTATTCGGAGGTTTCCCCCTCATCCTTCTAGACTAGCGATTACAGACCCAGTGCCTTCAAACACTCATCATATGTTAACCCACTCAACCCTGGGATCATTCTCGTCAACCTCCCCTGGACCCTCTCCAGCGCCAGCACATCCTTCCTCAGATGTGGGGCCCAAAATTGCTCACAATACTCCAAATGTGGTCTGAGCAGGTGGTGTGTACTCACTACTGTGCACAATCGATGAGCTGGTACTCGTTGGACCTCTCGAAGCACGCCTTCACACCTTCGTCATCCCAAAGTGCTTTTGCGTGATCAAAAAATTCCTGTAACAGGAAGAAAAGTTGTGTTAAAACAACATGATACAAAACTAACAGGTGACTTTTATTTATCAAATTGAAACATGTCACTTTATACCAAGGAGATACAAGGAACTGCACATGTGGGTTTGCCACTGCTACAATTTATAATTTTTACTGAAGTACTTTTTCTCTTTATACCAATTCTGTTTTTCATTCTCTCACAGTTTCTATCATCTACCTGTTTCATTCTTCCAAATCCACCCCACTCCGTTACCTGGCTTTAGTTCAAGAGTCTGAAGAAGCTTCCTGACCCGAAATGTTACCCATCCTTTTATCTCCAGAGATGCGGCCTGACCCACTGAGTACTCCAGCACTTTGTGTCTATCTTCAGTGTAAACCAGCATCTGTAGTTCCTTTCTCCACAGGCTTTAGCTTAGTTTATAGTTTAGTTGAGTTTCGAGATACAGCATGCAAACATGCAAACATGTCGTTCAGGCCACCGAGTCAGCGTTGACCAGCAATCACACCATACACCAGCCATATCCTACACACTAGGGACAATTAACAATTTTTACTGAAGCCAATTAACCTACAAACCTGTACGTCTTTGGAGTGTTGGGGGAAACCGAAGCACCCGGAGAAAACCCACGCAGTCACAGGGAGAACGTACAAACTCCTAACAGACAGCACCAGTAGTCAGGATCAAACCCGGGTCTCTGTCGCTGTGAGGCAGCAACTCTACCGCTGCTCCACCGTGTCGCCCCAAATCCTTACATCTTTGTACATGTCTGTACATGAGAGAGTTAGATTTATCTCTTAGGGCTAATGGAATATATGCGGAAAAAGCAGGAACGGGGTACTGATTTTGGATGAACAGCCATGATCATATTGAATGGCAGTGTTGGCTTGAAGGGCCGAATGGCCTACTCCTGCACCTATTTTCTATGTTTTTATGTCTTGCCCATGGACTTTAGATGAGGTTGCTCCTTACTGGCTACAAAGGTATGGATTTACGTGTCTGACTGATGACAATTTTATCTTTCAAAGAGTAAATTATTTTTAAGTCAAAGGAATCCAATCTTCCAGTTTGAAGCTGGAGATCCATTGAATTAAGAACAAAAGAGGGGAAAACGCTTATGAAAATAATGTAACAAAGACCACACTTCTCCTGCACCTCTTCATTTAGTTGAAGGACGGTCTTTAGAATTTCACCAACTTCAATTCCCTTGACTAATGAATCTTATCCAGTAAATAAAAATGCTTTTCAATCTACTGGTGTTCCAGAACCACTCAATTATCAAAATTATAGTTAAAAATAGATATTTCTGTGCCCAGTAGTAAAGTTTGACAATATCTTGACATCCTCACTCTGATTTAAGTAGCTTTGCTGACAGGTTGTTGATTAGAGTCGTACAGCTTGGAAACATGCCCTTTGGCCCAACTTGCCAACATGTCCCATCTACACTAGTCCCACCTGCCTGCGTTTGGCCCATATACCTCTAAATCTACCCTATCCATGTACCTGTCTAAATGCTTCTTAATCATTGCGATAGAATCACCCTCAACTCCCTCCCCCAGCTGTTGGTCCTGTTCACGAGGGTGGCGCAGCGGTGGAGTTGCTGTCTCACCGCACCAGACACCCGGGTTTGATCCTGACTACAGGTGCTGTCTGTATGGGGTTTGAACGTTTTCCCCGTGACCTGCGTGGGTTTCCTCCGGGTGCTCCGGTTTCCTCCAGCACTCCATAAACACACAGAATTACAGGCTAATTGGCTTTGGTAAAATTGTAAATTGTCGCTAGTGTGTAGGATCATGTTAGTGTGGGCGGCTCGGACCTGGTGGTCTGAAGGGCTTGTTTCTGTGCTGTATCTCTAAGCTAAACCCTTTGTGTGAAAATGTTACCCCTCAAGTTCCTATTAAATCTCCCCCCCTACACCCTTCACACATAGTTCTCGATTCCCCTAATCTGGGCAAGAGACACTGTGCGGTCTACTTGACCTATGATTTTGTTCACGATTATTAACTCTGTAACAATTTTTCTTGAACCCCATTGCTAGCTTCAATAAGAAAGCCCACACAGTCATGGGGAGAATGTACAAACTCAGTAGACACAGCACCCGTAGTCAGGATTGAACCCGGGTCTCTGGCGCTATAAGGCAGCGACTCTACTGCTGCACCACTGTGCCAAATTATCACATTTGTGGGAGCTTCCTGTCTGAAGGTTGACCTATCAATAATGTTAGCGGCCAACATTTCCTGAATTATACAAGTAACCACACAAATAATAACTGTGCGTCTTACAAGGGCATTGGAACAATCTTTAACGTAAAAAGGTGTAAAACCTAGTCTTTCTTTCTTATTGGAGGTAAACATAACAAATTGCTAGGGGATCAGCTTAGTATTTAGTATGGGTTTTTTTAATGCAGGGATTAACAGATTCTTGATTAGTAAGGGTGTCAAGGGTTATGGGGAGAAGGCAGGAGAATGGGAGGGATAGATAGATCAGCCATGCTTGAATGGCGGAGTAGACTTGAGGGCCCAATTGACTTACTTCTTTCTACTCCTTTGAGTCAAGTCAAACAAACTTTATTGTCATTTAGAAATACATCGATATATGCAATTCCAAACGAAATTCCGTTACATTTGGCTCCCTGTGCAACACGATAATTAGAGAATTTGACTGATGAACTACGTTGAAGGAGGTATTTTCAGTCAAAGTGTGTAGGAAGGAAATGCAGATGCTGGTTTATATCGAAGATAGACACAAAATGCTGGAGTAACTCAGTGGGTCAGGCGTATCTCTGGAGAAAAATATTTGACGTTTTGACCCGAAAAGCCACCTATTCCTTTTTTTCCCCCAGAGATGCTGCCTGACCCATGGAGTTACTCCAGCATTTTGTGCCTAATTTCAGTCAATGTTACATCAACACCCGGGTAATGGTTGAAGAGTCATTAAAAGTCATTTAAAAACTGCCACCCTGGTACCCAAAGGATTAAATTACTGACTGCACACAATAACCTTCCCCAGTGGACTGTGTGTTTGTGCCACTCATAACGTCCATTGTGGGTTGAACACCAGGGAATGGGCTCCTCCGACTGCTCACAGATCTGGGATGCTTTCTTCTACTTAGGCAGTGTCCCAACTCGAAACATCGCCCATCCTTTTTCTCCAGAGATGCTATCTGACCCGCCGAGTTGCACCAGCACTTTGTGCCGTATTTATTGTGACCCAGCATCTATTCCTTGTTTCTCCACAGCTTTAATTTGGAAGATCAGCCATGATCATATTGAATGGCGGAGCTGGCTCGAAGGGCCGAATGGCCTACTCCTGCACCTTTTTTCTATGTTTCTATGTTTATTTAACCCCACCTCAACAACAGCACATTCCAGTCCACATCTCACATTACGATGGAGGACTCTTTTTCCCCATTCTAGTTACATCTCCCCAAGATGGTGCCCAAGCCAGGCAATTCTCTGGTGCCCATAGTGGCCCAATGTTGGCTGGGGAAGAGGTGAAATGACTAAGATGGTGGGGGGGGGGGGGGGGGGGGGGGGAAAGGAGAGAGGGAATGCAAGGGTTATTTGAATTTAGAGAAATCAATGTTCAAACCGCTGGGTTGTAAGCTGCCCAAGCGAAATGAGGTGTTTTGATTTGAGTTGTAACACATTCTATCCTTTTGATTTATTTTGAAGCTTTCTTTGCCTTAGAATTTTATGTCTAAGTGATGTACAACGGGTTTTGTGTGTCTGTCCGGGTCCGTGTGCCTGTGATGTTGCTGCAAGCAAGATGTTCCATTGTACCTGTACCTCACGGTACTTGTGCAGATGACAATAAAGCTCCAACCTGAAGTGTTCTGGGTCTCAGAACCATGGAGGAACTAGAGGCGTGTGAAGCTCGGATCCTAACACCCATTAATAACCCACTAAACAGACATACTGTCGCGTGGAATGAAATACAAACTCACAGCCGGAAAATGTTTGGCGTAGAAGAATGTCTCAATATTACTTATGGATTTTCTCAAAACATTGCTTCGATTAAATGGTTGGCACAGTGGTAGAGCTGCTGCCTCACAGTCGCAGACACCCAGGTTCAATCCTGACCTCTGTTGCTGTTTTTGTGGAGTTCTCATGTTCTCCCTGTGACCGTATGGGTTTTCCTCTCACATCCCAAAAACGTGCAGGATTGTAGTTAATTAATTGGACCAACTAAAATTGCCTGCAATGTGTACGGGATGGTTGAGAAAATGGGATTAGACAGAACAAAGGCGAAGAGGCAATTGATGGTCAGCGTGGACTAGGTGGGCTGCAATAGTCTATTTCCATGCTGCATCTCTTAACTGTAAACTCTGAACTATAAAATGGAGTATAAGTGCTGGAGTAACTCAGCAGGGCAGGCAGCATCTTTGAAGAACATGGATAGCTGACCATTCGATTTGGAACCCTTCTTCACCTATCCATGTCTTCCAGAGATGCCGCCTGATCTGCCAAGTTACTCCAGCACTTTGTGTCTTTTCTGGTAAACCAGCGTCTGCAGTTCCTGCCTCTCTAAAATTGACTATGATCTAATGAACCAGTTTTTTTTTACACAAGTGATGGTAGGTATATGAAACGAGCTGCCAGAAAAGGG
The DNA here is from genome assembly GCA_963514005.1 of Raja brachyura. Next base: position 28,207,894 of record OY740784.1, on the reverse strand, counting down.
TGGCAGAATGGTGCAGCGGTAGAGTTGTTGCCTTTCAGTGCTGCAGACCCGGATACAATCCTGTCTACGGGTGCTATTTGTACGCCGTTTGTACATTCTCCCCGTGACCACGTGGATTTTAATTGGGTGTCCAGGTTTCCTCCCACACTCCAAAGACGTACAGGTTTGTAGATTAATTTGCTTCTGTAAATTATAAAATTTTCCCTAGTGCGTAGGTTAGTATTAGTGTACGGGTTGATCGCTGGTCAACGCAGACACAGTGGGCCGAAGGGCCTGTTTCCGTACTGTATCGCTAAACTAGACTAAACCTAAAGAGGTACTAGAGGCATTTACTATCACAACATTCAAAAAAACATTGGACAGGTTCGTGGATTAGAGGGATAGAGGTCAAAAGCAGGCAGGGAGGACTAGTATAGATGGGGCATATTGGTCAGCATGGGCAGGTTGAGCTGAAGGGCCTGTTTCCACACTACGACTCAATGCCTCACTAGTACATGAGATTTAGTACAGTTTAGAACTACTTCCCTTTGGCCCACTGAATCTGCATTGGCCAGCGATCCCCACACACCAACACTACCCTACACACTAGGGACATTTTAAAATTTTACCAACCCAATTAACCAACAAACCTGTACGTCTTTGGAGCGGGGGAGGAAGCCGGAGATCCTGGAGAAAACTCACGCAGTCACAGAGAGAACGTGCAAACTCCGTACAGACAGCACCCGTACTCAGGATCGGACCCATGTCCCTGGCGCAGTAAAGCAGCAACTGTACCTCTGCGCCACCGTGCCAGCAGATGCTGGTTTAACAAAAAAAAAGGCACAAAGTGCTGGAGGTACCATAAATGTGGTGTGACATACACAAACGTGTCTGTAGCCAGGCACTTAATCGGCACAACAAAGGCTACTTGTGCTCATGTTGACTCCCAGCAGTTGCCAGAGTATGAAGAATTAATCACCTCCCCGTGGGCACGGCTGTGATCTTTTCGTTCCAGAGACATGGAACCATGAGTTATGCTGGACTAAAACGTTCACTGCCCCTTCCAGCACACCTCACAGTGCCAATGGACCTGTGCATTCACTGGGTCCTTATTCCCCTTTGCCCCATCTCTGTCTCTGTCAAGCCAAATCTAGTGCTGCCTTTCAGTCCTCACTCCTGTGTGTATAACTCACATGGAGGCTCGATTGTACTTGTCCATGCACCTCAGCCAAGGTAGTTGAGTCTAGTTTATTGTCCCGTGTACAGAGTGCTAACCAGTCCGCGGAAAGACAGTACATGATTACAATCGACCCATCCACAGCGTACAGATACATGACAAAGGGAGTAACCGGAATAACGTTTCGTGCAAGATAAACAGCAGTAAAGTCCGATGAAAGGTAGGTACGATTAAAGCTAGGTTCGAAGGTCTCGAATGAGGGAGACGGGAGCTCAGCGCCACTCTCTAGTTGTTGATAGGATGGTTAATTTGTTTGATGAGAGCTGGGAAGAAATTGTCCCTGAGTCTGGAGGTGTGCTTTTTCACACTTCTCTACCTTTTGCCCGTTGGGAGAGGAGTGGAGGGAATGACCAGGGTGAGACTGGTCCTTGATTACGCTGGTGGCCTTGCTGAGGCAGTGCACATTCTCCATGTGAATCTGACACCCTGTTTCGTAGTTGCTGAGTATCCGTGCCAGGCCTCATGTCGCTTGGTGTGGACTTGTCCAAGCAGCAGAACGAGGGCCAAGGGTTTGTCAGCCATTTTCCCCTGCTTCCTCTGCCCCTGGCTTACACGTGTTCCAACTTCAAATATTCCATCCTTCACTGTTTGGCTCCATTCAAGGTTCCAGGCGTCTGCCAAGTGCTCGGTGTTTACTGCATCACTGCTCTCTCAGTATAGAGACCTTCGTCCATTCCTCAAGATACCAGTGGGCCGAGAGAGGGCCTTTTCCTGTGCTCTGTGGCCATGACTATAAATTGTAGAGTCTTTATAATATTAAAAAAAAACATTTGGACAGGAACGTAGAGAGGAAAAGTATGGAGGGATATGGGTCAAAGGGGGTCTAGCTTACATGGGTCACCTTGGTCGGCATGGAAGAGTTGGGCTGAAGGGCCTGTATGACGCTTAGGTTCAAATACTTCATAGAATTATGTGTAGGAAGGAACAGTAGATGCTGGTTGAAACCAAAGATAGACACAAAATGCTGGAGTAACTCAGCGGGACAGGCAGCATCTCTGGAGAGAAGGAATGGGTGACGTTTGAAGAAGGGTCTCGACCCGAAACGTCACCCACTCCTTCTCTCCAGAGATGCTGCCTGTCCCGCTGAGTTACTCCAGCATTCTGTGTCCAGCTTGAGAGCATTAATTGTGTTCAGAACTGATCACCAGATCAAGATGAAGGCAAGCCTGATAAAGCTCAGCAAAAGGCTTCTAACTGCTTCTCACACAGTGCAACTCCTCGACAGGCCCACCACAAGCCACCAGATGACTACATTGTCTTGATCTGTTGATTGGGATCTAGTCTGAAGAGTTGTTTAGATAAGAACTGTATCTGCCCACGATGCACCCATCCCTATCGAGACGAGCTCTATTCATAAACGGGTGCTTCGTTATGTCTTTTTGGGAACACTGTGGCACGCACAAACAGACCACATCTTTGGGGAGTCAGGAGCAGAGGAGATTCACTTGGGAAAGCCCACACGGGAACAGAGCGAGCAGTTTGTGTGTTTGCTGACAATGACTTTTGTTTGCTCCAACTCTCCGGCAGCTCAAATTTAGCTCAAACAAAACAAAAACAGCAAATCACACCCAGTTAAACCCTACGGTCGCGGAGACCCACGAGGGCCCCCTTCCACACCACGTCACACACCTGGAAGTTCTGGCTCCAGAGAAATAAGGTCAAAGATGTGGTTTACATGCTCTGGGCAGTACATGCTTCTAACAACGGGCCTGCTGCATTCAATTGCCTTTGGCATGTTCCTGCTCTAAAGATGTGGTGTGGTTACAATTTGTTGCAGCTTAATCTAGACCCATCACGAGTCAAGAGTCTTTAATTGCCATATGGATTTGGCCCAAATCCTTCTAAACGGTTCCTATTCAAGCAACCAACATAACCAAAGAAGATTCAAAGAATTGGAGTAACTCTATGGGTCAGGCAACATCTCTGGAGAACATGGATAGGTGACGTTTCTGGTTGGGGCCCTTCTACAAACAGAGGAAGGGTCCTGATCCAAAACGTCATCTAGAGACTGAAGAAGTGTTCCGATACGAAACGTGGTCCTATTTCTGACTGGTACATCGATGAACAGACTCGATGAACCGAGAACATAGAACAGTACAGGAGCAGGCCCTTTGGTGCACAATGTTTGTGCCAAACACTCTGCCAAATCCATCTGTTATCCACCTGTGTATAATCCATATCCCTGCATTCCATGTGTCGATTCAAAGGTCTCGGGAATGCCGCCATTAGATCTGTCTCAACCGCTGATCCCGGCAATACGCTCCAGGCACTCACCACCCACTGTGTAAATAAACCAGCACATCTCCTTCGGACTTTGTCCCTTTATTCGTCTAGTATTTGATTTTTCTATCCTGGGAAAAAGGTTCTGACTGTCTACCCTATCAATGCAGCTCATAATTTTATATATCTCTATCCGGTCTCCCCACAACTCCAATGTTCCAGAGAAAACAATCCAAGTATGTCCAACCTCTCCCTGTAGCTGATACCCCCCAGTTCAGATATCATTCTGGTAAACCTCCTCTGCACCTTTCCAAAGCTTCCACATCCGTCCTGTAATGGGGTGGCCAGAACTGCACACAAGACTCTAAATGTGACTGAAGAAGGTTTCCCACCCATCCTTTTTCTCCAGAGATGCTGCCCGACCCGCTGAGTTACTCCAGCACTTTGTGTCTATCTTTGGTATACACCAGCATCTGCAGTTCCTTGTTTCTATATTTTGAGAGTCTGAATACAGGTCCCGACTCGAAACGTCACCCATCCTTTTTCTCCAGAGATGTGGCCAGTCCCGCAGTTACTGCAGTACTTTCTGCTTATCTTTTCTATTAACTAGCATCTGCAGTTTAGAGAAAGAGATAGATACATAGTGGAACATGCCCTTTGACATACTGAGTCCGCGCCAACCAGCGACCCCCACACACTAACACTATCCTACACACACTGGGGACAATTTACAATTTTACCAAGTCAATTAGCCTACGTCTTTGGAGTGTGGGAGGAAACCAGAGATTCCGGAGAAAACACTACGCGGTTACAGGGAGAACTTACAAACTCTGTACAGATAGCGTCCGTAGTCAGGATCGAACCTGGGCCTCTGGCATTGTAAGGCAGCAACTCTACCGCTGCGCCACCGTGCCGAACATAAAGTTCTGCAGTTCTTGATTCTAAACGTGACATCAGCAATACTGCAGTGGTGCATCGTAGCAATGGCTTCACAGCCAGGAACCATTCACATATATTTATTTACGGTGAAGCAAGTTTATGATCACACTTGCCTCAGAGAAGCACACTAGATGTTAGTGAAAAGGCACTTGCCACACACATTGGTGCCATAAATAATGTTCATAACTTCTACAAACAAACAAGCCAACTACACTGATCATCAAGAGCAGCCTATAGTCAGACCCCGTGTGGAAATGCAAAGCCTTTAGTTTTGTTTATACCCTTTATCCTGTATCTGTGCATGTGGACGGCTTGATTGTAATCATGTATTGTCTTTCCACTGACTGGATAGCACGCAACAAAACAGCTTTTCACTGTACCTCAGTACATGTGACCACAAACTAAATTAATTACATTTTTGAGATGCAGCATGGAAACACCTATTTCACAGTCCACGCCACACATCAATCGCCCGTTCACACTAGTTCTATGTTATCCCAGATTCACATCCACTCCCAACACACTAGGGGAAATTTATAGAGGGCCAATTAACCTGCAAGGTTTACAAAGTCGTTGGGATGTGGAAAGAAATCGGAGCACAGTGAGGAAACTCACGTGGTTGCAGGGAGAATGTGCAAACTCCGCACAGTCAGGATTGAACCTGGGTTTCTGGCGCGGTGAGGCAGCAACTTTACCCGCTGCGCCACCGTGCTGCTATTATACCATCCTTGAGGAGGTATTTGTTCCTCCAAGATCAACTTTAAGATCAGAGGCAGCAGGGAGTTCTACCTGGACTCTGATAGACACAAAGTACTGGAGTAACTCAGCAGGTCAGGCAGCATCTCTGGAGAAAAGAGGTAGGTGATGATTCGGATCGAGACCCTGCCTCAGACTGGGCCCAAAACCTCACCACACCTTTTTCTCCGGAGATGCTGCCTGACCTGCTGAGTTCCTCCAGCACATTGTATCTATTTTTGGTATAAACCAGCATCTGGTGTTGTTTCTACATTCTAACTAGACTCAATCAGTTGACACAGGGGAGAGATATCAGATCCCCATCCATTACAGATTTATAAAAACCTCAGCATTCCCTCTTCGGGCAATTAGAATCTGCTTCATTAGAACCAAATCAATCCTTTGGGACATGCTATTATTATGGTACGGATGATACCTGGTGATTAGAGTCACTGTCATACAGCGTGGAAACAGTGGAAATTTGCCCACACCGACCAACAATGCCCCAGCTATACTAGTCCCACCTGCCTGCGTTTGGCCCATATCCCTCTAAACCTGTCCTATCCTATCCATGTACCTGTCTAATTGTTTCTTAAATGTTGAGATAGTACCTGCCTCAACTATCTCCTCTGGCAGCTCATTCCATACATACACCACCCCTTGCGTGAAAATTAAGAAACAGTTCCTAAAGATTCTCTGAAAAATCAAAACTAGCCAGCCAGAAAAAGCAAAAAAATACATATATTGTAGACCAGAATCAAACATTGCCAAGACTGTGGATAAATAGCTCGGCAGCTGCTTGCCATACTTGGCTTACTCTGCCTCGCACTAATTGCCAGCCTCCTCCACGGGTCTCTCCAAACAGGGGCTCACGCTGGGATGTCAGATCTTGCTCAAGTCCACACTTCCTGGAGAGTGTGGGGAGGCCGTTTGTTGCTGGCGGCAATCTCAGCCCAACGCAATCCTGTCTGTGCGGGGGGCGGGGAGGCGATTGGTGTAGGTCCTTCCTCCGTCACTAGAGAAATAGTGTGGCTTCCTTTGTATTTAATGTGAGAGAATTAGGGGAGGGCATTAGTAAATGGGGAATTAGGGGAGGGCACCAGTAAATGGGGAATTAGGGGAGGGCACCAGTAAATGGGTAATTAGGGGAGGGCACCAGTAAATGGGGAATTAGGGGAGAGCACCAGTAAATGGGGAATTAGGGGAGGGCACTGGTAAATGGGGAATTAGGGGAGGGCACTAGTAAATGGGAAATTAGGGGAGGGCACTAGTAAATGGGGAATTGGGGGAGGGCACTGGTAAATGGTGAATTAGGGGAGGGCACCAGTAAATGGGGAATTAGGGGAGGGCACCGGTAAATGGGGAATTAGGGGAGGGCACTGGTAAATGGGGAATTAGGGGAGGGCACTGGTAAATGGGGAATCAGGGGAGGGCACTAGCAAATGGGCAATTAGGGGAGGGCACCGGTAAATGGGGAATTAGGGGAGGGCACCAGTAAATAGGGAATTAGGGGAAGGCACCAGTAAATGGGGAATTAGGGGAGGGCACCAGTAAATAGGAATTAGGGGAGGGCACTGGTAAATGGGGAATTAGGGGAGGGCACCAGTAAATGGGGAATTAGGGGAGGGCACTGGTAAATACAGATTCAGGGGAGGCCACTAATAAATGGAGAGAAAGGGGGAAGAGAAAGGGGGTGAGAGGAGAAGAGGGAGAGGAAGAGGGGGAGCACAAGAGAGGGGAGAGCGGAGGAGCAAGAGTGGGGGGAGAGGGAGAAAGGGGAGAATGATAGCTTTCAGCTAGGTCTTTGACTTCAGCACAACAACAAAATGCTCTCGGGCAGCCGAACATTTCCAGCTTATCCCATCTTCATTTCAATCTCTGCCTGAGTTCCTTCCACAAAAAAGGACACTTTACCATCGTCAGTTTTTAAATTTAGATTCTGGATGACCTGATGATCCCCACAACTTCTGCAGCCCAAGAATCTATCTTGGCCTTGAATATTTTCGATTGAATCCAAGACAACTTAGCTTGAATCCAAGAGGACTTGGAAGCTTTTCAACCCCGTCATCGCTGCCTGAAGCAACTGAATGGCTCCATTAAAACAACATTGTGTTTAGTGCTAACGTCAATCGATTGATTGAAAGATACAGCATGGAAACAGGCCCTTCAGCAAACCGTGCCTGCACTGACCATCGATTAGCCGCCTACACTTGTTCCACGGCATCCCACTTTTCCATCCATTCCTTACTAACTAGGGGCAATTTACAGAGGGACAATTAAGCTACAATTCCTTTAGTATTTGTGAGGAAATCGGAGCACCCGGAGGAAACTAATGCAGTCACAGGGAGAAGATGCAAACACAGACGACACCCGTAGTTGAGATCGAACTCGGATCTGTGGCACCGTCTGCACTGCCAGCACACGGTAACGGGGTGAACGTGCAAACCCCGCACAGAGAGCACCCATAGTCAGGCCCAGAGGTAGAGTTGCTGCCTTGCAGCCCCAGAGATCTGGGTTCGATCCTGACCACGGGTGCCATCTATACAGAGTTTGTACCTGCGTGGGTTTTCTCCGGCTGCTCCAGTTTCTTCGCACACTCCAAAGACGTACAGGTTTGTAAATTGTCCCGAGTGTGTAAGATAGTGTTAGTGTGCGGGAATGGCTGGATGCCGTGGACACGCAGGGGGTGAAGGGCCTGTTTCCAAGCAGTATTTCTAAACTAAACATCTCCTTTAAACTTTGACCCTCACCTAAAAGCTACGCCTCAAGTCTTTGACATATCCACCCTGGGAAACAGTTCTGACCATCAGAAAAAAGGAATGATGTCCTAAAACATACCCATTTCTCCACTACTTTTAATTTAACCACATCTTTAACCTCCTTAGATGGCCACACATGAATCACTGTACTTGTGGAATTTTGTTTTTCAGTTTTTTAATATTTTTAATTACTTCTTTACAAGCTTGCCATATTTAATTTTAAAATCTCTTCTCGAATTTCCCAATGACTAATGGATGCCTCATGGTTCAGTTTAATTTCAAGACTCTCAAATTGTATAAAGAAAATTTACCATATTGTGATCGCATTTCATCTGGGTCCCTGTCTTAGAAATTATTAACTAATCATTTCTCAGTAAAATAGCCCAGTTCCATAGTTATCTCCCTGACTTCTTGCTTCAGTAAAAGTTATCCTCAAAATGTCTTACACGCAGTGGCAGAGTAGTTTGATTCATAAGGGGCTGCCCCACTGCGGCGACCTAATCTGCGAGTTTAGAAGTTTGCCCTCGACTCAAACTCGCAGCATGGCCGACATGTGGTCTTAGGAGGTCCTATGAGGTCACTGGAACTCTCCTTCATGCTCGAGGGAAGTTCCCGCCCACTCGCGGCCTCAGCAATTTTTTCAGCATGTTGAAAATTTTTCTGCGAGTAAATGTGGGGTCGCTATTTAGTTTACAGGCAGTCGAGGGCAGCCGTAGGCAATCTCCTTCACTGACCGGCCATTTTAATTGGCACATTGGAGGACTGGTATTCTGTACGAGAAGGAATGGGTGACGTTTCAGGTCGAGACCCTTCTTCAGACTGATGTCAGGGGAGTGGGCGGTACATAGATAAAATGTGGTCGGAGACAGTAAGACTGGTGGGAGAATTGGGAAGGAGATGGAGAGAGAGGGAAAGGAAGGGCTACTTGAAGTTAGAGAAGTCAATGGCCCTCACACTGCTGGGGTGCAAGCTACTCAGGCAAAATATGAGGTGGCAAATAAAAACTAAATTGAGTTGCTCGATCTGTATGAAGATTGAAAATCTCTTCATTATTGAATCATTTTTGAAAAATGCATTTTTAAAGTTATTTCTCCCCCCAACTGTAGCTGGTGCCAAGGGTTGATAAACTACTACAAGAAGTGTTTGTTATCCCTGTTTATCTATATCCATCCTGACTCTTAATTGTTTCTCTTCTGGGACAAGATTATTTGCTATTATTTTCTTTCATTCATCCTTTATTTTAGGGCATGTTTGCCTCACATTCCTTCTGACTGTTCTTTCCAAATGGTTAGAGTAATAGTCACACAGTGTGGAAACAGACCCTTTGGCCCAACTTGCAACAGGCCCCAGCTACACTAGTCTCACCTGCCTGCGTTTGGCCCATCTCTCTCGAAACCGGTCCTATCCATGCACCTGTCTAAATGTTTCTTACATGCTGCTCACGCCTGTTCTGTCATTCAATGAAACCCAGTGGTTACAGGGATTACGTGCAAACACCACACAGACAGCACCTGAGGTCAGGATTGAACCCGGGTTTCTGTTAGTGTAAGGCTTCACCTCTACCGTTGCGCCCATAATTTAGTCTAATTTAGAGATACAGCATTTAAATAGGCCCTTCAGCCCACATCGGCCATACATCACCCGTTCACACTAGTTCTATGTTATCCTACTTTCATTCCCACAACCTGCTCACCGAGGGCAATTTACAGATGTTAACTAACCTACAAACCCACACGTCTTTGAGATGTGAGAGAAAACCGGAGTACTTGGAGGAACCCACGCTGTCAGAGAGAATGCGCAAACTCCGAACTCGAACCCGGGTCTCTGGCACTGTGAGGCAGCACCTCTCCCGCTGGCCATTATGCCAATGTTCATTGACCAATCTGACTATTGGTTTCAACTCCACTTTCTTCACTCCCCCCAGGTCATCTAGTAACTAATTATCTACCTCGATCTTCAACGTGTTCAACCAATTCACCCCCACAGTACCCCTGGACAGGGCAGTGGTAGAGAATGCCATTGCTTCCCAATGCCCCCTCAAAGAAATTCATAAATCATAGGTCCAAAAGTAGCCCACTGAGTTTACTCCACCATTCAATCATGGCTGATCTCTTTGCTTTCCAACCACATTCTCCTGCCTTCTCCCCTTAACCCTTGACACTATTTATTAATTGGCACATAATTAAGTCAATCTCTACCTTTAAAGTACCCAATGATGGCCTCCATCTCCTCCTCATCTCCTTTCTAAAGGTACATTCTGAGGCTATGCCTTCTAGTTCTAGGCTCCCACAAGTGAAAACATCCTCTCCACATCCACTCTATCCAGGCCTTTTACTATTCGGTAGGTTTTAATGAGGTCCCCCCTCATGTGAAGAAACGTCCTCAATCCTTTTTCTCCACAGATGCTGACTGACCCACTGAGTTACTCCGGCAACTTGTGTGTCTGTAGTATGATTTGACTGGATGTCACACAAAATAAGCTTTGCGCTTATCTAGGTACACGCAATGATAATAATATAAACTAGCCTGTTTAACAGTATGAGATTGCGTGGACGTTTCGAGTCGGGATGCTTCTTCAGACCCTTGCAGCAAAACCCTCCCTCCACAGACAGCACCAGGGGTCAGGATCTGGCGCTGTGAGGTAGCACCTTTCCCGCTGCGCCATCATGCCAATGTCCATTGACCAATCTGACTATCAGTTGCAACTCCACTTTTTTGACTGCCTCCCACCATCTCTCAGCTTGCAGCACAAAGTCCTCTCTAATCTTGTGCTCAATCCCTCTTGCAATAACCAGTAATAAGAAATGCTTTGTGCATTCACACACAACAACTTTAATTTGAGCTCTCTCCTATTTTGCCATGCATTAGTGTGCCTGTGCATTACTGCCCCTTCCTGTCTCACACATCGCCATTTCCTCACTTAAACTCTCCGCTCTTTTATTCCTTTAAGCACTAATTATCCAATTCACAGAGCACTGGTTTTGGTTCATGCTCAACGGAAACCTCTCTCGGTGGAATGAGCTCTCTCTTCACTTGTGTCAGCAGCTAAGTTTCCGATCCACTTAGGGCTCTGCCCATTAGAGCGTTGTTCAGTTAATAATCCCGAGTTCATTATCTTTGCATTTTAATTTGGTCCTTAGCTCCATAACCGTTTTGACAGAATCTCGATCCTCTTCCCAGCGCTGTTGTTGGATGCTAGGTGGACCACAGCGGATGGGCCCTGGAGCTAGACAAAGGATGACCCTGCAGGGGAAAGTTCATGTTCCAGGAGCAGAATTAGGCCATTCGACCCACAGAGTCTACTCCACCATTCAGTCATGGCAGATCTATCTTTCCCACTCAGCCCCATTCTCCTGCTTTCTCCCAATAAACCCTGACACCTTACTAATCAACAATCTGTCAATCCCCACCTTAAAAATACCCGTTGACTTGGGCTCCAGAGCCGCCGAGCTCATCCTCCTGCGTTATAAAATCCCAGCCTCTTCTACCTCCCTACAGCTCAGGTCCTCAAGTCCTGGCAACATCCTCGTAAATCATCTCTGCACATCTTGGTCCCCGCAGTTGCACCCATTAATTCTTCACTCCTGCTCAAATCCAGGCCAGCGCTCGACCTAAGTGGTGTGACTGCCTATGGGACCTCACTGTCCAGGTATTTGCCCCCTCCCCCCCTTCCCCCCATGCTTCCATGGGCAGCAAGGTGGCACAGCGGTAGAGCCAGATGCCCGGGTTCGATCCTCACTACGAGTGCTATCTGTTTGGAGTTTGCACGTTCTCCCCGTGTGCTCCGGGTTTTTCACACTCCAAAGACGTGCAAGTTTGTAGGTTAATTGGCTTTGGTAAAATTGTAAATCATCGGTAGTGTGTTGGATAATTTTAGTGTGTGGGGATCGCTGGTCAGCGCAGACTCAGTGGGCCGAAGGGGCTGTTTCCACGCTGTACCTACACTAAAATAAACTAAAGCATATTAAATGATCCACATTAATTACTTTTATCTTTTGACAGCTGTAACCTTACATGTCAAACCCTTACTAATTTACACTAAATCTCTGCCAGTAAAAGTTAGACAAAGGATGATATCCTATAAACCATAATATTAAGGAACAATATTACCACCTCTTTCCCCTTCCCCACCAGATTCTAATGACCAAGTTTCCAAATTTACCAACCTGTTAAAGTCACACACTATTCAAAAACACTGTGCAAACCACTATAAATTGGCTGTGATCACTAGGTAAATCAGACCATGAGACATAGGAGCAGAATTAGGCCATTCGGCTTATCAAGTCTGTTCCGTTATTCCATCCTGGCGGATCTATCTTTCCCTCTCCACCCCAGCCTTCTCTCCATAACCTTTGACGCCCTTACAAATCATGAACCTATCAATCCCAGCTTTAAAAATACCCAAAGTCGGTCCCTACAGCCGGCTGTGGCAATGAATCCCACAGATTCACCCTCTGACTAAAGAAATTCCACCTCATCTCCATTCTAAACGCGTCCTTTTATTCGGAGGCTAAATATTGAGGAAAATGAGTATTAAATATGCAAGGAAATGTCCTTTTCAATATTGTCACTGCTGTGTAAAACTGCCATTGTTCTGTTTTGGGACATATGACAATTAAATACTCTTGACACTTGAACCACGGCTAGTGCAGTCTTTTCCACGCATTTGAGCTGAATTTTACTGGGAAAGCAGAGGAAAACAATTTACTGGGAAAGCAGAGGAACGCAAGAGGAAAAAATAATTAAATTTTGGCCTGCCCCCAGATTTTCCTAATCGTATCCTGAATGTCAACTTCATGTTATTGTTAAAAATACTTAATTTCCACAGAATCAACCATTTTCAACGGAGAGTTAGAATTAGCTCGTACGGCTAAGGGAATCAAGGGATTTGGGGAAAAAGCCGGAACGGGGTACTGATTGGAGATGATCAGCCATGATAATATTGAATTACAGTGCTGGTTCGAAGGGCCTACTCCTGCACCTACTTTCTATGTTTCTATAATTGATTTGACAGGATTTACATTTTGACCTAACTCACAGCTGGTAAAACCGGATGGCTCTCAAAAGTACATTGTAAACTTTGGGAAGTTGTTGTCAGACTAGCAAAACATCAAAGGGTTAGCAGCAGACAGATCCCTCACCTTCTCTGCCTGTATTGGCAACTTGCATGTTTGCTTTCATTACTGTCACATGTACTGAGGTACTGTGCAAAGCTTTGATTTGCATGCAATCCAAGCAGACTGGCACGGTGGCGCAGCAGTAAAGTTGCTGCCTTACAGCACCAGAAACACGGGTTCGATCCTGACTACCGGTGCTGTCTGTATCGAGTTTGTACGTTCTCCACGTGATTTCTCCGGGTGCTCCGGTTTCCTCCCATATTCCAAAGACGGCAAGATTGTAGGTTAATTTGGCTTTGCTAAAAATAACTGTAAATTGTCCCTAGTGTGTGGGACAGTGCAGTGTAGGGGAATAGCTGGTCAGCCCAGACTTGGTGGGCCAAATGGCCTGCTTTCATGCTGTACCTCTAAATTAAACCAAAATAAGATCAGGTACACCACATATAGATAGAAGCAGTTAAAACTCAAGTATAATAGATAGATCGCAGGGAAAGATACTGGGGGCAGAATATAGTTCTCAGCATTGTAGCGCATCAGTACCTTAGATAAAGTCCAATGTCCTCACTGGCGTCGAGGTGAATCGCTCAGTACCCTGGCTTATGGAAAGCCTGATATGAGAGGGGAAGAAGCTGTTCCTGAATCTGATGGTGTGAGATGTTAAGCTTATGTACCTTCCGCCGTACAGAGGGAGAAGAAGGAATAACCGGGGTGCGACAAGTCTTTGATTATGTTGGCTGGTTTTCTGAGGCGTAAGTGTAGATGGAGTTAATGGTGGGACTTCTGGTCTGGCCTGTGGGCTGGGCTACATCTACAACTCTCTGCAATATCTGCTTCATTCTTCCGGTCCTTACCCTCCCCCCCCCCCCCCGAGGTAGAAAATTCTCTCCCCTCCACAGTAGCACAGCGGTAGAATTGCTGCCTGACAGTGTCAGAGACTCGGGTTTGATCCCGACCACGGGAGCTGTCTGTGCGGAGTTTGCAGATTCTCCCAGTGACCTGCGTCGGGACCCTACGACCCCTACAAGTCCATGTCGACTATTAATGACATGTTCACACAAGCTGTATGTTAATTAGTTCATATGTTATAGGAGTAGGATTGGCCATTCAGTCCATCAAGTCTACTCCATTTAATCATGGCTGATGTATCTTGCCCTCTCAACCCTTCTCCCCATGACCTGTGACACCTACTGTCATCCCACTTTTTCATCCATTCCCTATCCCTTCGGGGCAATTTACAGAGGCCAATAAGCCTACAAACTTGCACATCTTTGGGATGTGGGAGGAAGACAAGTCAAGTCAACTTTAGTTGTCACATACACACACACGGTATGCAGTGAAATGAAAGTGGCAATGCCTGTGGGATTGTGCAAAACAACAGAACAGAACCAGTATTTACATTAAAAAAAAGACATAACAGTAATTACGGGAATCCAGAGCACCCAGAGAAAACCCACACGGTCACAGGAAGAACGTGAAATCTTCACACATCGACAGCACCCGAGGTCAGGATCGAACCGGGTCTCTGGCGCTGTGAGGCAGCGGCTCTACCAGCTGCCCAATGATTGGGTAAAATAAACAGGACACTTCTCCCCTTGTTGAAGAGAGACAAATCCACAATGCTGCCTTAATCCAAATTAAGGACTAAGCAAATCACGATTAATGACCAAACTATGCGGATCACTGGCTGATTTAACATTATTATGTGACAAACATAGAGCAACAACAGATATAATGAGATCACTCTGCTGGTACACTTCAGTCCCTCTATAGCACATTCACATGACCATCAATCTGCAGGCTTCCAGGATAGGCTAATGGGCACAGTGGCGCAGCGGAGTTGTTGCCTTGCAGCGCCAGAGATCCCGGTTCGATCCTGACCATGGGTGCTCTCTGCACGGAGTTTGTACGTTGTACGGGTGCTCCGGGTTCCTCCCACACTCCAAAGACGTGCAGGTTTGTACGTTAATTGGCTCCAGTAAAATTGTAAATCATCCCTAGTGTGTGTGTCGGATAGAACTAGTGTACAGGGGATCATTAGTTGGTATGGACCTGGTCGGCCGAAGGGCCTGTTTCCACAATGTATCTCTAAAACAAATAGAAAATATTTGACAACCCGTGCTAACTGACTTTCACATTATGAAATTCATATGTATTACAATATAAATATTATAACTCCAATTTAAAAAAAGCAGGATATTTAATCCACAATATGCCAAGATTCGTTGTTTATAGCAGAGAACAATTTGACCTTAAAGAACTGGTGTGTTCATGGAAAATAACTTTTCAATCACCTCGAGGAAATGGTCTCATCTCTTTCAGGGATGAGAGGGAGTGACCAAGGCATTCAACTCAACTTCCAATATTCCACGCATTTCTTTAGACCAGTGTGTCTCAACCGGGGTTCCCCGGAACACTGGGGTTCCGCAAGAGGTCGCTCTGGGTTGCGAGAGAAATAGTGATAAATAGGCTAATCATGTGTAAATGCATTTTTTCAGTCATTTTTGTATTTAATTTTATATTAATTATTTTATTATACACGTGCGGCATATTTAACAACGTCTGTTTAGTGATGTCATATTTAGTGCCCAGTGTGAAAGGGCCTTTAGTGGTCAGTGGACAGGATCTGTATGTGACAGATTTGGGTATCATTAAGAGACTCACTCGAGTACAGACACAATAGCGGTCGGTCTCCATCAGTCCTGTCTGTGCTCCTTGGCGTGCAGATACAGTCCCTCATTCACTCACGTTATTTAGTCATTTTTACCCATCATTTAGGGATGTTATATGAATTTAAAAAAGGTAAGTATGTTTATCTTTATTTTTATTAGTTTATGAAAAGTTTACGCGTGTTGTTTTCTCTCTCTCCTCCAAGGTTAGTTCTTCTGTACGGGGATCACTGGTCGGCGCGGACTCGGTGCGATGGGCCCGTTTCCATGCTGTATCTCTAAATTCAACTTAACGAACAGTTATTTGTTTACTTTGTTGTTAATTGTTAATTCTTTACTAAAGTTTCCAATAGTCCATGGTGCTTTAGAGACAAGGGGGGAGCATAATTAGTGGGACAGAGGTGTATTGTTTAATTAATATTACGTGATGTCTGTTGGTCCGGCAAAACGTATAATACAGCAAGGCTCTAAAACCAAGGGTGCCGGAAAATCGGTGGTGGACCTGTATGTCTAATCAAACCCTACTCATTATGAAATGTGTAGCAAGGAACTGCAGACATCGGTTTACATTGAAGATAGGTACAAATTGCTGGAGTAACCCAGTGAGTCAGGCAGCATCTCTGGAGAGAAGGAATAAGAGACGTTTTGGCTTGAGACGGTCACGACCCAAAACGTCACCTATTCCTTCTCTCCAGAGTTGCTGCTTGACTCACTGAGTTACTCCAGCATTTTGTGTCTATCTTCAATAAGTAAGGATTGCTTTGCCTTTATCTTCCCGACATTAGTAGAATTAGGAGATTGCAACCTTCACATGGTCCACCCTGTTTCGACGAATGCAATCAACCCGACGTGCACAAACAAAAAGATGCAGTGTTTTGTTCGGCTGTGCACGCCATATGCAAGAAGAAGAAGTAGAACAAAAGTGCGGCTTCTTCCTTTGTATGGGTCACCATGAAGCAACCACTATAGTTTTAGAGCCAGGAAGTTGTATCTGGGGTGAGATAGTCTGAGGATTCCACACAGAATCCCCGATGAGCATCACTCATCACATCCTGCCAACTGAAGCACATTCTCAGCTCTCTGTCTCATACATCCCAAACAATTTCTAAACCCAAAGCTAAGCGCAAAACTAAGGTCAAATTAAACGCAAAACTAAACAAATAAGGATCGGCAGGGATCTGAAGGAGGTTATCGACCTGAAACGTCACCCATCCCTGCTCTCCAGAGATGCTGCCTGTCCCACTGAGTTACTCCAGCATTTTGTGTCTATCTTCGGTTTAAACCAGAACCTGCAGTTCCTTCCTAAACAAATAAGGAGGGAGATATATTTCTTAATGACAAAGGGATCCCTGTATACAACTGGAACAAGGTACTAAAATGGAGGATAGGCTGTGAAGGTGGGCCAGGTCTGATGGGCTGAATGGCCTGCTCCTACTTTCCATGTTTTGAATGGGCTTTGAATAGTTGCAAAACCTGTTGAGGAGTGGCCGTGAGGAAGCTGGTCTGTGCGACAGACAGTGCGATGCCAAAGATGTCCGTTCAATTATGTAAAAATAAAACCTGAAACCTCGGCCACAGCTTGAAGTTGAGCGGCAGCTCCAGTGTTCAAACGCACCGAGGAACAAAATAAGGAATCTAAAAATAAACCTTTGGAAAATCACATGATGGGCTTTCCAGTGCTCAGCTATTCACTGTCGCCAATCGAGCACAAGTGATGCACGATAAAAAAAGAAATGCGAGGCCGTGCACATCAGGAAAGGGCGAAGTGACTGGGTCGCTTTTCATCAACATAGAACAGTACAGCACAGAAACAGGCCCTTCGGCCCATAATATCTGTGTCAGACATGATTCCAAGATAAACTCATCTCCTCTGACTGCATGCAATTCCTATCCCTCCATTCCCTGCATATACCCGGCCTCTTAAATGTTGCCATTGTATCTGCCTCCACCACCACCACCACCACCGGCAACGGGGTAGGAAGCAAGACTACAGACTGACCCAGAAGGGCATTAGATAGAATGGACAGAGATGAAATGCTTCCACCTCTGGGATGGACATAGGACGGCACGGTGGCGCAGCAGTAGAGTTGCTGCCTCACAGCGCCAGAGAACATTTTTACCAAAGCTTATTAACCTACAAGCCTTTGGAGTGTGGGAGGAAACCGGAGCACCCGGAGAAAGCACACTCAGGTTACGGGGTTGTAAGGCAGCAACTCTACTGCTGTACCATTGTGCACAGAAATTCAGAAGATACAGGTTAACCTAAACGATGTAGAGATAATGGATCTCACTACCAGAGACACCATAAATATTCTTATCAGGAGGTTGGGGAAAGGAGACACCAATAGTTGGAGGTTTGAGGTGACCAGAAACACTTGCAGACTGGTTAGGTATTTATAAGATATTAAGCATGGAAATAGACTCTTTGGCCCATCGAGTCTACGTTGACCATCGATCACCCGCGTACACCAGTTCTATGTTATTCCACCTCCTCATCCACTACTTATACGTGAAGAGCAATTTAATTTACAGAGGCGTGCTGGACTTTGGTGCCAAAACATGGTGCCTCTTGCATGCATCAGGGATGTGCTTAGGCATAGGAAAACTGTACTGGACTGTAATGTCTGAAAATAACTTCACTGTGCAACAACAAAAATACCGCTGACCACTGTAGAACCCCATGTCTTTGGAATACGGGGGTAAGTGGAAACACACACGGTCACAGGGAGAACATGCAAACTCCACACAGACAGCACCCAAGGTCAGGTTCAAACCCGGGCAGCAGCTTAGTTTAGTTTAGTGATACAATGTGGAAGCAGGCCCTTCGACCCACCGAGTCCGCTCCGACCAGCCACAATATGTACATTAGTTGTATTGTACACGCTAGGGACAATTTATAGAAGCCCATTAGCCTACAAGCCTGTAGTCTTTGGAGTGTGGGTGGAAACCTGAGCACCCGCATGTAACCCACATGGTCAAGGGAAGAATGTACAAACTCCGTACAGGCAGCACCCGTAGTCGGGATCGAAACTGATTCTCTGACGCTGCACCATTGTGGACTTAAAACTTCCCGCCTTGAGGAAATTAAAACAAACTCTTGATTTTATGTAGCTGAGGTGGATTAAGGCTAATTTTGCTGATACTCCCAAATTTTATTCTCAGCCCACCTGCGCCATATCACAAGGTGCCTACGCACAAACATTTATCCCCAGTTAGAAAACATAGAACATAGAAAACATAGAAAAATAGATGCAGGAGTAGGCCATTTGGCCCCTCGAGCCAACATCGACATTCAATGTGATCATGGCTGATTATCTAAAATCAGTACCCTGTTCCAGCTTTTTCCCCCATATCCCTTGATTCCTTTAGCCTTAAGTGCTAAATCTAACTCTCTCTTGAAAACATCTAGTGAATTGGCCTCCACTGTCTTCTGTAGCAGAGAATTTCACAGATTCACAACTCTCTGGGTGAATTTTTTTTTCCTCATCTCAGTCCTAAATGGCCTACCACTTATTCTTAAACTGTGACCCCTGGTTCAGGACTCCCCCAACATCCGGAACATTTTTCCTGCATCTAGCCTGTCTAATCCCTGAAGAATTTTATATGTTTCTATAAGATCCCCTCTCATCTTTTTAAATTCCAGTGAATACAAGCCCAATCGACCCATTCTTTCATCTCAGTCCAAAATGGTCAGTCCCGCCATCCCGGGATTTAACCTAGTGCACTTTGGTTTTGTCTTCACTAAGGAAGAGAGAAACAATCTCTCAGAAATATTAGGGTACCGAGGATCTAGTGGGAGGAAGGAACTGAAGGGAATCCACATTAGTCAGAAAATGGTGTTAGGTAAACTGTTGGGACTGAAGGCAGATAAATCCCCAGGGCCTGATGGTCTGCATCCCAGAGTATTCAAGGAGGTGGCCCTAGAAACCATGGATGCATTGGGTGATCATTTTCCAATGATCACTCCACTCTGGATCAGCTCCTGTGGACTGGAGGGAAGCCAATGTAATTCCACTTTTTAAGAAAGGAGGGAGAGGGAAAACAGGGAATTATAGACCAGTTAGCCTTACATCGGTAGTGGGGAAGATGCTGGAGTCGATTATTAAAGATGTTATAGCAACGCATTTGGAAAGCAGTGACGGGATCGGTCAAAGTCAGCATGGATTTAGGTAGGGCGGTGCTGGCTTAAAGAGCCGAATGGCTTATACCTGCACCTATGTTTCTATGAACCTATGCTGCACTCCATCAATAGCAATAATGTCCTTCCTCAAATTAGGAGACCAAGATCAGTATGGATAGAAATGAGGAATTGTAAGGATAAAAAGACCATGATGGGAGTTAATTACAGGCCCCCCCCAAACAGTAGCCTGGATATAGGGTGCAAGCTGAATCAAGAATTATAATTTACATGTCGTAAAGGTAATGCTACGGTTGTTATGGGAGATTTCAACATGCAGGTAGACTGGAAAAATCAGGTTGGTACTGGACCCCAAGAAAGGGAGTTTGTGGAGTGCCTCCGTGATGGATTCTTAGAGCAGCTTGTACTGAAGCCTACCAGGGAGAAGGCAATTCTGGATTTAGTGTTGTGTAATGAACCGGATTTGATAAGGTAAAGGAGCCATTAGGAGGTAGTGACCATAATATGATAAGTTTTAATCTACAATTTGATAGGGAGAATTGTAAATCGGAGGTGTCCGTGTTACAGTTGAACAAAGGGGACTATGGAGCCATGAGGGAGGAGCTGGCCAAAGTTGACTGGAAAGATACATTAGCAGGGATGACAGTGGAACAACAATGGCAGGTATTTCTGGGAATAATACAGGTGGTGTAGGATCAGTTCATTCCAAAGAGGAAGAAACATTCTAAGAGGAGTAAGAGGCGACCGTGGCTGACAAAGGAAGTCAGGGACAGTATAAAAATAAAAGAGAAGTATAACATAGCAAAGATGATCAGGAAACTAGAGGATTGGGAAACTTTTAAAGAGCAACAGGAGGTAACTAAAAAGGCGATATGGAGAGAAAAGACGAGGTAAGAAGGTAAGCTAGCCTAGAATATGGGAAAGGGGGAAGCACAACGTGATCTGGGGGTTCTTGTTCATCAGGTACTGAATGTAAGCATGCAGGTACAGCAGGACGTGAAGAGCTAATGGCATGTTGGCCTTCATAACAAGAGGAGTTGAGTAGAAAAGCAAAGAGGTCCTTCTGCAGTTGTACAGGGCCCTAGTGAGACCACATCTGGATTTTTATGTGCAGTTTTGGTCCCCTAATTTGAGGAAGGACATTCTTGCTATTGAGGGAGTGCAGCGTAGGTTTACAAGGTTAATTCCCGGGATGGCAGGACTGTCATATGTTGAAAGAATGGTGTGACTGGGCTTGTATACTCTGGAATTTAGAAGGATGAGAGGGGACCTTATTGAAATATATAAGATTATTAAGGGATTGGACACTCTAGAGGCAGGAAACATGTTCCCGATGTTGGGGGGAGTCCAGAAACAGGGGCCATAGTTTAAGAATAAGGGGTAGGCTATTTAGTACGGTGATGAGGAAAAACGTTTTGAATCTGTGGAATTCTCTCCCTAAGAACGTAGTGGAGGCCAATTTTCTGGATGCTTTCAAGAGAGAGTTAGATAGAGCTTTTAAAGATAGCGGATATGGGGAGAAGGCAGGAACGGGGTACTGATTGTGGATGATCAGCCATGATCACAGTGAATGGCAGTGCTGGCTCGAAGGGCCGAATGGCCTACTCCTGCACCTATTGTCTATTATCTATTGTCTATAAAATTGCACACAATACTCCAGGTGTGGTCTCACCAGGGCCCTGTACAACTGCAGTAGGACCTCCTTGCTTCTAAACTCAAATCCTCTCGCAATGAAGGCCAACATTCAATTAGCTTTCTTCCCTGCTCTGCTGTACCTGCATGCTTCCTTTCAGTGACTGACGAACAAGCACACCCGGATCTCGTTGCACCTCCCCTTTTCCTAATCTGACACCATTCAGATAATAATCTGCCTTCCTGTTCTTGCCACCAAAGTGGATAACCTCACATTTACCCCCAATACCATGTGCTCTAATTTTGCACACTAATCTCTTGTGTGGTCCCTCAAAAAATTCCAGAAGATTAGCCAAGCATGATTTCCCCTTCATATATCCATGCTGACTTTGACCGATCCTGTCACTGCTTTCCTAATGTGCTTTCCAAGTTCAGCAGGCAATGAAAAAGAAACGCATTGTAAACAGATCATGTGCTTGGGCTCCACACCTGTGGCTTGTTTGCTCTAGTCTAGGGCGCTTAAGTTGGAGTGCAGGACTTCATCTAGCCACCCCCTTGGTGGTGAGGTGGTGGAGCGGCACGGTGGTGCAGCGCTGGAGTTGCTGCCTCACAAGACCTATTGTCTTGCCAGAGACCGGGTTCGATCCTGACTATCGTCGTTGTCTGCACGCAGTTTGTACGTTCTCCCAGTGACCTGCGTGGGTTCCTTCCGGGCGATCCGGTTTCCTCCCACACTCCAAAGACGTGCAGGTTTGTAGGTTAATTGGCTTTGGTTAAAAAAAAAAATTGTAAATTGTCCCTAGTGTGTAGGATAGTGCTGGTGAACATGGGAGGAAGGTGATCGCTGGTCGGCACGAACTCGGTGGGCCGAAGGGTCTGTTTCCGCGCTGTATCTCTAAAGTCCAAAGTCCAAGGATTTTCTCCTTGGGTTCCAGTTCCCCCCCAGGGAGGTGCAGGCTGGTAGAACACAGAGGGTAGAACATAGTACAGCACTGGAACAGGCCCTTCGGCCCACAATGTTTGTGCCGTACACAATGCCAAGTTAAACTATCTAAAAGCCTTGCAAATGCCTCCACTATTGTATCTGCCTCCACCACCCATCCCTGGCAGCTTGTTCCCGGCACCCACCAAGCCTTTGTGCAAACGCAACAGAAAACCTTTCCTGCACATCTCGTTTAAACTTGGGTTAAATGGCCGCAGAAATTGCCCCTGATCGAAGGGTCCCGGCCCAAAACGTCACCTATTCCTTCTCTCCAGAGATGCTGCTTGTCCCGCTGAGTTACTCCAGCGTGTTGTGTCCATCTTCAGTGTAAACCATCATCTGCATTTCCATGTTATACACGGTCACAGAGAGATCATAGAATCTCCACGCAGACAGCGCCCAGAGTCAGGATTGAACCCGGATCTCTGGCGCTGCAAGGCAGCAACTCTACTCCACTGTGCCGGCTGGTGCAGGCTCAATGGGCCCAAGGGCCAGTTTCCACGCTGGTTTACCTCATCTATTTGGGTAGCATTGCAAAATATTTTACTGTACCTTGGTACATGTCGCAATGATAAACTTAAATCTATTATTCTTGGTATACTGCTTACTGACAAACATTAATACATTTTTCCACAAGCACCCTCGTACTGAACCATAAAAAACATCAAAGAATTTCAACCCTGGGATGAATGTAGTTCCCAAAGGAGGAATTCTGGGATTTGCTGGTTTTGAACACAACAGTGAAGAGCTCCCAGGCTCTCGACTAGTAACCACTTTTAGCCACAAGAGAGGCCCAAGCAGGAAGCAGCGAGTCACCAAAAGGTCAAAGTTCACACTACGCTCCCAGCTCTCATCCCATACAAACTTCCCAAGGAAGCATTCCAGGCATCGCTCCCACCACGGCAGCTGAGGAATTCAAATATAGTTAATGAAATAAGCCAGAGTTCTTCAAATGAACAGAATCAGTGATCGTAACGTTACCAGACTGTCGTTAAAAACCCATGTTCTCCCCAGGAAATGGAATCTGCTACCATTCCCTGGTGTGGCCAACACCCAGCTTGAGACCCAACAATGTGGTGGACTTCACTGGCCTCTGACATGCTCAGCAAGTCATAACGGTGCCAGGCAATGCCAGATGAGCAATGTCTCCCTGCTTTATTGGGACAGGCGGCATCTCTGGAGATAAGGAATAGGTAACGTTTCGGGTCAAAACTCTTCTTCAGACCCTTTCTCTAACTTGAAGTAACCCGTGCATCCCCCCTCTCTCCGCCGCATCCCCACCCTAGTCGTCGTAGTGGTTTCACTGTCGCCCTGTTGAGTTTCAGTCTGTTATAGCTCGTTATAACCGAGCCCACAGCCAACAACGGAACATTGTGGGCTCCACCTTTCCATGATCATCTTTACTTGTTTTGCATATCTTTCATTCATTTGTTCTATATCTCTCTATATCACAATCTATATCTCTCATTTCCCTTTCCCTTGACACTCAGTCCGAAGAAGGGTCTTGACCTGAAACGTCACCTATTCCTTTTCTCCAGCGATGCTGCCTGACCCGCTGAGTTGCTCCAGCTTTTTGAGTCAATCGTTGTTTGCAACCAGCGTCTGCAGTTCCTGCCTGCACATTTTGCCAGCTTTACGTCTGAATTAAAATGAATAAGAAATAGCTCGGATAAATGCACAGAGCCTTTTACGCAGAGTAGGGACATAGTCAGAAGACATAGGTTTAAGGTGAGAGGGGACAGATTTAACGGGAAGCTGAAGGGCAACTTTGTCCACAATGAGAAAGGTCTTGTCCACAGAGGAAGGTGTTGAATGTGCAGCGGTGAGTGCAATGCCATCAAGCCCACTCCAACATTCAATCATGGCTAATCTATCGTTGCCTCCCAACACCCATTCTCCTCATAACCGTTGATGCTCTTACTAATCAAGAATCTATCGATACGATATAACTTTATTTATCGCAGGAGGGAAATTGGTCTGTCACTAATCATAAACACGAGATACATGAAAAATGACATTAAAGTTACGAGTGGAAAGCCCAGGATTGGGGATGTGTCAAGGTGAAGATTGGGGGGGGGGGGGGGGGGGGGAGTCATTCTACCCCAGGCCAGAAGGGTGAGGAGTTACACAATTTGATTGCCACAGGAAAAAGGATCTCCTGTGACGTTCTGTCTTGCATGTTGGTGGAACCAGTCTGTTGCTGCAGGTGCTCCTCAGGTTGACTAGTGGTTCATGGAGGGGGTGAGCTGTATTGTCCAGGATGCTCCGCAGTTTGAGGAGCATCCTCCAAATCCAAGCCCACCTCCCATGAATCGAACTCCACCCCCAGGACGGAGCCAGCCTTCCTGATGAGTTTGTTGATCCTGTTAGCGTCCGGGACCTTTGCCCTGCTGCTCCAGCATACGGCAGCCAAGACGATGGCACACTCCACTCAAAAAATACCCAATGACAGTCTCCACAGCCATCTGTAGCAATGATTTCCACAGATTCACCACCCTCCTCATCTCCTTTCTACAGGTACATCCTTTTATTCTGAGGCTGCGCCCTCCAATCCTAGAGTCTGCCACTAGTGGAAACATCCTCTCCACATTCACTCTATCTACCTTTCATTAGAATCTCTGTGGGTGGAATCAATGTCAGGGTGTGTCGTCTGTCTGATGGACTGGGCTACCTCTACAACTCCCGGTAATTTCCTGAAGTCTTGGGCAGAACTGCTCCTAAACCAAGCCCAGCTATTAGAGTATGGATGCATCATGTAGCAAAGATTATTTAATCCACTCTTGCCCGCACCCCCCCCCCCCCCCCAAACTCCCCCCACCGACTCATGTAGTGTGCTTTCCAGATTATCTTGAAGCCAAGAGATCGAAACGATAACTTGAATAACAGGCTCACATTTCGCCCTGAGTAAAACTGGAACATTCTGCAAAGAGAATCTCAAATCCACACACAAACAGGCTTAAGAGAATCATATTCCTGGCAAAGTCTTATTGGATGTAAATAGTTAACCACTCCCCGTTTCACAACAGCCAACACCAAGTGTTGCCAAGTCTGTCAGATGCTCTCCCTATTCTGCTCTGACATATGCAGTTGGCAACGTACAATGTGGGGGAGGGAGGTGTTAATGAAACAGAGGGTAAAGGGTGAAATCCTCTTCATCACCACCATCAGCTTCATAAATCACTGGAGCAACATTAGGCCATTTTGACCATTTGGGGCAGCACGGTGGTGCAGCGGTAGAGTTGCTGCCTCACAGCACCAGAGACCCGGGTTCCATCCTGACTACAGGCGCTGTCTGTATGGAGTTTGTACATTTTCCCCGTGACCTGCGTGGGTTTTCTCCGGGCGCTCCGGTTTCCTCCCAAAGACGTACCCGTTTGTACGTTAATTGGCTTCTGTAAGTGGTACAGGGTCCCTAGTGTGTAGGGTAGTGCTAGTGTCGGGGGATTGCTAGTCGGCACAGACCCGGTGGGCCTGTTTCCGCGCGGTATGTCTAAACTAAGAACATGGGCGGGTGACATTTCAGGACAGGACCCCTCTTCGGCAGATGATGTCAAACAGTGTAATCTTAGCGAAGGCGAATGTGGGCTCTCGGATGACTGACAGAAGGGAGAACTGTGCGGCAGATACAGTCCTGTGCGGAGAAGTGCAGCAAAAGTAATCCATATGGAAAGACGGCATGTATTTTTTAAAGTATAGATGATGCCCGTACAAACACATTGTGAAGGGTGGTTAAAATAAAACAGATGGTCTCCCGAGCAACGCATGAAATATGAAAGGGAAAACTCATGCTGGGAGCGCAGGACGGAGGTGCAGCGGTGGAGTTGCTGCCTTACAGCGTCAGACACCCGGGTTTAATCTGACGATGGGTGCTGCCCAGCTTGCCCACACCACTAGATTCCTATCTGCACGAGTCCCACCTGCCTGCGTTTGGCCCATATCCCTCTAAACCTGTCCTATCCATGTACCTGTCCAAATGTCCCTTAAACATTGCGATAGTCCCTGCCTCAACTACCTCCTCTGGCAGCTCATTGCATACATCCACCACCCTTTGTGTAAAAAAGTTACCCCTCAGGTTCCTATTAAATCTTTCTCCTGTCATCGTGCATGAATGCAAAGTTCCCACTGCATCATCTGCATATGTGGCCTTGTGCACAGAATAGCTGACTGTTTATCCTACCTTGTGAAGGAACCAAATGCACGAACGAATAATGCCCGGGTAGACCCGTTTGCAGAGTATTCCACTGCTCTGTAAACATGACCAGGCATCAGGTGCGTTCACTCTGTATTTAGATGCTACACAATTACACTGCCAGCTCGCGAGGTCATCGCTCCTAGCCCAGACACAACAGCAAGCGAATGGTCCCAGCTTCCTCTGGTGGTTTTGTCCACTATTGGAGCATAGGGCAGTACAGCACAGTAACAGGCCCTTCAGCCCACAATTCCGTGCTGCCCATGATGCCACAGAGCTGCTGCCTTACAGCGCCTGAGACCCGGGTTCAATGCGGACTGCGAGTTCTGTCTGGACAGAGTCTGTCTGCACTGTGACCTCCAATGAGAAATCAAGAACAAGAGGCCACAGGTTTAAGGTGAGAGGAGAAAGATTTAGTAGGAACCCGAGGGGTAACGTTTTCACAGAACGTGGTAGATATAGGTGACGACCTGCCCAGAGGAGGCAGGTACAATAACACCATTTTAAAGACATTTGGTCAGGTACAACTGTAGGCCAACCGCGGCAGGATGGACTAGGTGGGCTGAAGGGCCAGTTTCTCTGCTGTACAGCTATATAACTATCTGCGAAACCTGATTTTTTTTCTCGACTCCAGCTTCCCCTCCTTCCCACTTCTATCATTCAGTCTGAAGAGCGGTTCCAACCCAAAACACCACCTATCCCTCCTCTCCAGAGATGACGCCCGACCCGCTGAGTTACTCCAGCATTTTGTGTCCACCTTCTGTATAAGTCAGCATCTTCCAACACACCGATAATGATCAAAGTGGTTTGGTGTTGAATATTGATTGCTCATGCCACAATATGGATACTTTGCCAGTCCCTCCTGCGTTCGTACGACCCTATATAATGGAAGTAAATAGTTGTTGGGATGAATGAGGAATACTGCCAGGATGCGTGTAACTCAGTCCCGAGACCCCTGTCTTGCATTGGGCTGGGAAGCCTCTCCCGCAGCCAGTTTCCAAGCAAACTAAACAGCAATATTTTCCGAATCGTCTTCCAACTCTTTCTAGCGAGGAAACAGCAGTCGGGAAGAAGACAAACACTGAGAAACTTAATATTAGACACAAAACACTTGAAAGATAATCACAGAATCCTCGCATGATACAGCACTGTAAAAGGGTATTCGATCTATCCAGCTCGTGCCAGCTCTTTCGAGTCAGTGATCTAATTAGTCCCACTCCCCTGCCCTTTTCCCACAGTTTTCACATTCTCTTATTCCCATTTAATTCCCTTTTGTGGCTATTTTTGTGCCTCCTTCCACCAGACGGAGAGACAGCGTGTTCCTGATTGAACAGTGAAACACCACCTCCTGTTTCCCGTTAATTATCCTGCTCACTGGTTACCGACCAAATTGCCATTAGATCTATTGTCTCCTGAAAAACGGCAAGTGCTGGAGGAACTCAGCAGGTCAGGCAGCATCTGGGGTGGGACGGACAGGCAACGTTTCAGGTTGGGTTTCATCCACCCGCTGAGTGAAAACCCACTAAATCTTTCTCCTCTCACCTAAAACCCATGTTCTCTGACTAGATTCCCCTACTTTTGGGGCAGCACGGAGGCGCAGTGGTAAAGTTGCTGCCTTGCAGCGCCAGAGACCCGGGTTCAATCCTGACAACGGGTGCTGTCTGCACGGAGTTTGTACCTTCTCCCTGTGACCGGTTTACTTCGGCACCTCTGGTTTCCTCCCGCACACCAAAGACGTACAGGTTTGTTGGTTAATTGGCTCGGTAAATTTGCCTAGTGTGCAGAATAGTGTTAGTGTGCGGGGATCTCTGGTTGACACGGACTTGGTGGGCCGAAGGGCCTGATTCAGCGCAGTACCTCTAAACTAAACTACTCTGGATAAGAGACTGTGCATTCACCCTATCAATTCCCCTCATGTACACCTCTATACGATCATCCCTTAGGCTCCTGCGCTCTATGGAATAAAGTCCTAGCCTGTCCAATCTCCCTATAGCTCAAGCCTTCGAATCCTGGGAAACTGAAGACAATGGGCACACCTGGCACAAGGAAGATTTAGCTTGAATCCCTGGGGTCAGTGAGCCAATACCCCCCCCCCCCCATCCCAACCTGATCTGTTCACTCTTCACCTTTCTCACTAACATTTGGTGTGGCATCTCATTGATTTTCTCCTGAAAATCTAAATATACTAGGTCTACTTGTTCCCCTTTATCCACCCTCTTTGTTATACTGGAGGAAATGTTAAACCCACCAGTTAAACGGGGGAGAGAGGAGGTGGGGGGGGGGGGGAGAGGAGGTGGGGGGGAGAGAGGAGGTGGGGGGGAGAGAGGAGGTGGGGGGGAGAGAGGAGGTGGGGGGGAGAGAGGAGGTGGGGGGGAGAGAGGAGGTGGGGGGGGGAGAGAGGAGGTGGGGGGGGGAGAGAGGAGGTGGGGGGGAGAGAGGAGGTGGGGGGGAGAGAGGAGGTGGGGGGGAGAGAGGAGGTGGGGGGGAGAGAGGAGGTGGGGGGGAGAGAGGAGGTGGGGGGGAGAGAGGAGGTGGGGGGGAGAGAGGAGGTGGGGGGGAGAGAGGAGGTGGGGGGGAGAGAGGAGGTGGGGGGGAGAGAGGAGGTGGGGGGGAGAGAGGAGGTGGGGGGGAGAGAGGAGGTGGGGGGGAGAGAGGAGGTGGGGGGGAGAGAGGAGGTGGGGGGGAGAGAGGAGGTGGGGGGGAGAGAGGAGGTGGGGGGGAGAGAGGAGGTGGGGGGGAGAGAGGAGGTGGGGGGGGTGGGAGGTGGGGGGGGGTGGGAGGTGGGGGGGGTGGGAGGTGGGGGGGGTGGGAGGTGGGGGGGGGTGGGAGGTGGGGGGAGGTGGGGGGAGTGGAGGGGGAGAGAGGAGGTGGGGGGGAGAGGAGGTGGGGGGGAGAGGAGGTGGGGGGGAGAGGAGGTGGGGGGGAGCGGAGGTGGGGGGGAGCGGAGGTGGGGGGGAGAGGAGGTGGGGGGAGGTGGGGGGAGTGGAGGGGGAGAGAGGAGGTGGGGGGGGAGAGGAGGTGGGGGGGAGAGGAGGTGGGGGGGAGAGGAGGTGGGGGGGAGCGGAGGTGGGGGGGAGAGGAGGTGGGGGGGGAGAGGAGGTGGGGGGGGAGAGGAGGTGGGGGGGGAGAGGAGGTGGGGGGGGAGAGGAGGGGGGGGAGAGGAGGGGGGGGGAGAGGAGGGGGGGGGAGCGGAGGGGGGGGGGAGAGGAGGTGGGGGGAGAGGAGGTGGGGGGAGAGGAGGTGGGGGGAGAGGAGGTGGGGGGGAGCGGAGGTGGGGGGGAGCGGAGGTGGGGGGGAGCTGAGGTGGGGGGGAGCTGAGGTGGGGGGGAGCTGAGGTGGGGGGGAGCTGAGGTGGGGGGGAGCTGAGGTGGGGGGGAGCTGAGGTGGGGGGGAGCTGAGGTGGGGGGGAGCTGAGGTGGGGGGGAGCTGAGGTGGGGGGGAGCTGAGGTGGGGGGGAGCTGAGGTGGGGGGGAGCTGAGGTGGGGGGGAGCTGAGGTGGGGGGGAGCTGAGGTGGGGGGGAGCTGAGGTGGGGGGGAGCTGAGGTGGGGGGGAGCTGAGGTGGGGGGGAGCTGAGGTGGGGGGGAGCTGAGGTGGGGGGGAGCTGAGGTGGGGGGGAGCTGAGGTGGGGGGGAGCTGAGGTGGGGGGGAGCTGAGGTGGGGGGGAGCTGAGGTGGGGGGGAGCTGAGGTGGGGGGGAGCTGAGGTGGGGGGGAGCTGAGGTGGGGGGGAGCTGAGGTGGGGGGGAGCTGAGGTGGGGGGGAGCTGAGGTGGGGGGGAGCTGAGGTGGGGGGGAGCGGAGGTGGGGGGGAGCGGAGGTGGGGGGGAGCGGAGGTGGGGGGGAGCGGAGGTGGGGGGGAGCGGAGGTGGGGGGGAGCGGAGGTGGGGGGGAGCGGAGGTGGGGGGGAGCGGAGGTGGGGGGGAGCGGAGGTGGGGGGGAGCGGAGGTGGGGGGGAGCGGAGGTGGGGGGGAGCGGAGGTGGGGGGGAGCGGAGGTGGGGGGGAGCGGAGGTGGGGGGGAGAGGAGGTGGGGGGGAGAGGAGGTGGGGGGGAGAGGAGGTGGGGGGGAGAGGAGGTGGGGGGGAGAGGAGGTGGGGGGGAGAGGAGGTGGGGGGGAGAGGAGGTGGGGGGGAGAGGAGGTGGGGGGGAGAGGAGGTGGGGGGGAGAGGAGGTGGGGGGGAGAGGAGGTGGGGGGGAGAGGAGGTGGGGGGGAGAGGAGGTGGGGGGGAGAGGAGGTGGGGGGGGAGAGGAGGTGGGGGGGGAGAGGAGGTGGGGGGGGAGAGGAGGTGGGGGGGGAGAGGAGGTGGGGGGGAGAGGAGGTGGGGGGGAGAGGAGGTGGGGGGGAGAGGAGGTGGGGGGAGCGGAGGTGGGGGGGAGCGGAGGTGGGGGGGAGAGGAGGTGGGGGGGAGAGGATATGGGGAGAGAATGTGGGCGGGGGAGGATGCGAGGGGAGAGGAGGTGCGGGGGGGGGGGGGGGGGTGGGAGGTGAAAGCCAGACACATGGCTGCAGCCTTTCATTTCATCAACCTGCCCGTGGCTTTCTGCCGCTGAAGCCATGTGCGTCCCTGCAGAGCCCGTCACTCTGCATTTCGGCAGCCGTCTGTGTCTCCGAGCTAAAAATAATTCCCTCCCACCAGGCTGTGGGGATAAACGAAAAGGTACCAAGAGAGCGAGGTGTATTCACACAGTGGATGCGCTGAGACCGGGCCTTGCTACACAGACCCTTCATCATGGAGTTTTACAGCATGGAAACAGGCCCCCTGGCCCAACCTGCCCCATCTACACTAGTCCCACCTGCCTGCGTTTGGTCCATTTCCCTCAAAACCCATCCTACCTATGTAACTGTCTAAATGTCTTTTAAACGTTGTGATAGTCCCAGCCTCAACTACCTCCTTCATCACCCTGCTCCATACACACACCACCCTTTGTGTGAAAAATGTCCCCCTCAGGTGACATTTTCTCTTCCCCTCACGTTAAGCCCATGTCCTCTGGTTCTTGACTCCCCTACTCTGGATAAAAAACTCTACCCGATCTATTCCTCTCATGATTTTGTACACCTCTATAAGATCACCCTCACCCTCCTGCGCTCCAAGGAATAGAGTCCCAACCTGCTCAACCTCTCCCTGGAGCTCAGGCCCTCTAGTCCTGGCAACATCCTCGTAAATCTTCTCTGCACACTTTCCAGCGAAAACATCATGGAACGTTTGTAGTTATGTGCAGATGCTTCTCATAGAAGCAGAGTCATAGAGTTGCACAGTGTGGAAACTAACAGTGGCACAGCTAGTAGAGCTCACAGGTTCGATCCTGACCTCGGGTGCTGCCTGTGCGGAGTATGCACGTTCTCCCACACACCAAAGGCGTACAGGTTTGTAGCTTAATTGGCTGCTGTATAGCTCAACTAACCTTGCCCATGCCGACCACGACATACCATTTACGCTAGTCCCACATTTGGCCCATAGCCCTTTAAACCTTATCTATCCATGTACCCGTCCAACAGGGACCCGTGACAGTGCAGCCATTCGGCCCGTTGAGTCCATGCTAGCTCATTCTGGAGTAATCGCATCATTCCCATAACCCAACCCTTTCCCCTTAACAATGAGAAGCAATCCAAACATCCCCAATATAAACATTCGCCCGTATTCCATTCCCCAATCCTCCTACATTTGTTGCCCCGATTCCGGATCGCTTTCTCACACCAACCATTTGCTCTGCCGTGGCCTCATCAAATTCCTTTGCTTCATTCCTTAAACTTCCCAGAGTCTCTCAAGTGGACCAAAGCCCAGCACAAAGTACACACCTCCATGCCATTCTGGCCACTCTACATTAGGAAGAATGTGGAGACCCTGGTGCGAAATGTTCACCTGAACAGCTCTGTGGAAGAAAGATTTCCACCAGCAATTTACCCAAAAACGTTACCTATTCCTTCTCTGCCTGTCCCGCTGAGTTACTCCAGCATTTTATGTCTATCTTCGGTGTAAATCAGCATTTGCAGTTCCCTCCTACACATGGAAAAAGGTCATTTGGCCGATCGAGTCGATGCCAAGCATCATGCTCCCAGTAGCAATAATCCCACTCCATTCCCCCAAGCTTGTTCATGTTGTCCTGATGGGCTCTGGTATCATTCTAGGAAACGTTGTTTAATAAAAAGATTTTCCCATGTATGCATTCCAGAAAGACACTGTCATTGCCAAGATCCCTTTGAAATGTCTGTCGGTCTAAATCTGCACAGACCCAGATGCTCCGACAAGAAGCTGGAATTAAAGTGCAGTTGTTCTAATTTGAGTTGTGGGAGCTCCACAGAACTACCTTTGAGGGCGGGGGAGGGGGGGAAGAGGAGGAGGAGGAGGGATAGAGGAGGAGGGGGATAGAGGGGGGAAGGGGGGAGGAGAGGATAGATGGAGGGGGAAGAGGGGGGGAGGAAGGGGGGGGGAGGAAGGGGGGGGGAGGAAGGGGGGGGGAGGAAGGGGGGGGGGAGGAAGAGGGGGGGAGGAAGAGGGGGGGAGGAAGAGGGGGGGAGGAAGAGGGGGGGAGGAAGAGGGGGGGAGGAAGAGGGGGGGAGGAAGAGGGGGGGAGGAAGAGGGGGGGAGGAAGAGGGGGGGAGGAAGAGGGGGGGAGGAAGAGGGGGGGAGGAAGAGGGGGGGAGGAAGAGGGGGGGAGGAAGAGGGGGGGAGGAAGAGGGGGGGAGGAAGAGGGGGGGAGGAAGAGGGGGGGAGGAAGAGGGGGGGAGGAAGAGGGGGGGAGGAAGAGGGGGGGAGGAAGAGGGGGGGAGGAAGAGGGGGGGAGGAAGAGGGGGGGAGGAAGAGGGGGGGAGGAAGAGGGGGGGAGGAAGAGGGGGGGAGGAAGAGGGGGGGAGGAAGAGGGGGGAGGAAGAGGGGGGGAGGAAGAGGGGGGGAGGAAGAGGGGGGGAGGAAGAGGGGGGAGGAAGAGGGGGGGAGGAAGAGGGGGGGAGGAAGAGGGGGGGAGGAAGAGGGGGGGAGGAAGAGGGGGGGGAGGAAGAGGGGGGGGGAGGAAGAGGGGGGGAGGAAGAGGGGGGGGAGGAAGAGGGGGGGGGGGAGGAGGAGAGGATATGGGTGATCTGATGGAGGGTTCTGACCTAACACATCGCCTGCCCGCTAAATTAGTCCAGCACTGTGTGCTACACCAGATTCCAGCATCCGCAGTGCATTGTGTCGACTGTTAAGCCCTTTACTGTTAACCACACACAGATCAAAGCCAAACATGGCCAAAACACCGTGACAACCCACTTTATGCTGACTGGTTGCTATGGAAAAGATGTTACCATAAAAACAGGAAGCATTTCCATAAAAGTGAAGGCAAGGGAACCGAGCGCTGTACAGCTCTGCCTTCTATCCGACTGGAAAAGACAAAATGGCTTGTGGGTGGACAGGAGGCAAAATAAAGAGGCAAAATTGATTGCCAACTACTTACTCGTGAAAGATGTGATGCCTGTTTCAGTTTAGTTTAGAGATACAGGCATTCGGCCCACTGAGTCCACACTGACCAGGGATCCCCGCTCATTTATGCCCCTGTCCCACTTAGGAAACCTGAACGGAAACCTCTGGTGACCTTGCGGCCCACCCAAGGTTTACGTGAGTCACCAGAGGTTCTGGTCACTCGCCTGGAAAGCCTCGACCGAAGCGTGAGCTGCATCTACTGACCAAAGATCCTACAGGATCTTTGCTACCGAACACACACACACACACACACACACACACACAGCAAAGGTGGGGGCCAGGGACAGCTGTCTGAGCGATGAAGACGAAGGTAAACGGCTGCCGCAGAGCACGATAAGTCCTTTAGAGAGTGCAGGGGGGTGGGGGGGGGGGGAAGGGGAGAGTAGGACAGAGAAGGGGAAGAAAAGCGGAGAGAGAAGGGGGAGGGAGGGAAGGGGGGAGGGAGGGAAGGGGGGAGGGAGGGAAGGGGGGAGGGAGGGAGGGAAGGGGGGAGGGAGGGAGGGAAGGGGGGAGGGAGGGAGGGAAGGGGGGAGGGAGGGAAGGGGGGAGGGAGGGAAGGGGGGAGGGAGGGAAGGGGGGAGGGAGGGAAGGGGGGAGGGAGGGAAGGGGGAGGGAGGGAAGGGGGAGGGAGGGAAGGGGGAGGGAGGGAAGGGGGGAGGGAGGGAAGGGGGGAGGGAGGGAAGGGGGGAGGGAGGGAAGGGGGGAGGGAGGGAAGGGGGGGAGGGAGGGGGGGGGAGGGAGGGAAGGGGGGAGGGAGGGAAGGGGGGAGGGAGGGAAGGGGGGAGGGAGAGAAGGGGGGAGGGAGGGAAGGGGGGAGAGAGAAGGGGAGAGAGAGAAGGGGAGAGAGAGAAGGAGAGAGAGAGAAGGGGAGGGAGAAGGGAGAGAAAACGTGCGAACTCCGTACAGACAGCACCCATAGTCAGGATCGAACCCGGGACTCTGGGGCCGTAAGGCAGCAACACCGTGCCGTTCTCTTTGAACGTACTTCTTGAACCACAGGCACTGAATGGCTTAGCAACAGTTTCCAAACAGCCTCACTGGAAATTCCACGCTCAAAGAAAGTTCACGCGTACCTTCATGACTTTTCACAGCAAACCTCTGCAAGGAAAGTTCAAAAAGGCAATCCACATTCTCACCAATAATGCGAATAAATTCTTATTACATTATACCCCTGCAATTCCTCTTACGTTATACCCTGGGCGTTTCAATGCCAGCATGCGGAGATGGGGACTCCGCCAGAGTCCAATGTGAATGCGGAGCAGAACAACAGACAGACAGCCAACCATGTCATCTCTGTGTGCCGCTCTACCACCCACCACATGGAGCTCAGGGCCCGGCAGACATTGACGCAGGGACAACAACCTGGCTGCTCAACGCCCGGCTTGTGATCTGTTCCTTTGGTTTATGTTTCATTCGCAAGAAGAAGAAGAAGAAGAAGACCCCTGCAACATGTTGATGGGTTGATTTGTGTTTCTACTGAAGCTTTTAACCAGCTTATTTATTTTCAAAGGCACAACTTTATTCCTTTGAGGTTAGTTTAGTTTAGAGATACAGCGTGGAAACCGAATCCTTGCTGACCAGCAATCCAGCACATTAACACTATCCCACGCACACTCGGGGCAATTGTACATTTATACCGAGCTCATTAACCGGAGCAACCCAGGCAGTCGCAGGAAGAACGGACAAACTCTGTACAGACAGCAGCTGCAGTCAGGATCGAACCTGTGTCTCTGGCACGGTAAGGCAGCAACCGCTGCAGCACCATGCTGCTGCATGGGCAATGGATTCGTTTAGATCGAGGCCACAAAATCACGGAGGAGATCAACCATTGCAGATGATGGCCTCAAAGCTTTAGTGTGGGTCTCTGACCCATCACCCCTCACCCCTCACTCTCTGAAGAGCGACTGCTTACGACTGCGAGGAAATGATGCCAGCAAAGGGCGCTCTGAAGTCCCAGCCAGTGAATCACAAGCATGGCCAAACAAACACTGCCATGGTTACACTTGTTTTCAAAACCGTTGAGTATATAAAACAAAGTCTCGGGGAAACAAGGCGTTTAACAAATCATAAGTCCATGGGGTACAAGGGAGAGCGGCAAGTTGATTAGAAAGTAGCTGTGCGAGAGAATCAAGAGCCAAGAGTGGAAACAAAGAATCCTGCTGGATCTTCCAGTTGCTAACCATTTTAACTCCCCTTCCCATTCCCACATTGACCTTTCTGGCCTGGGCCTCCTCCACTGTCAGAGTGAGGCCCAACGCAAATTGTAGTTTGCCATCATACAGAGTTGCTGCCTCACAGCGCCAAGGACCCCATTTCCATCCTGACTCCAAGTGCAGTCAGTAGAAACATAGAAAATAGAAACTGGGTGCAGGAGTAGGCCATTCGGCCCTTCGAGCCTGCACCGCCATTCAATATGATCATGACTGATCATCCAACTCAGTATCCTGTACCTACCTGCCTTCTCTCCATACCCTCTGATCCCCTTAACCACAAGGGCCACATCTAACTCCCTCTTAAATATAGCCAATGAACTGGCCTCAACTACCCTCTGTGGCAGAGAGTTCCAGAGACTCACCACTCTCTGTGTGAAAAAAGTCTTTCTCATCTCGGTCTTAAAGGAATTCCCCCTTATCCTTAAGAGAAGCGATGGAGTTTCTACTTTCTCCCCGTGACAGTGCAGGTTTTTTCCGGGTGCTCTGGTTTCCTCCCACACTTCAAAGACGTACAGGTTTGAGGATTACTTTTTACAGTTCGGTAAAAATTGTAAATTGGCTCCAATCCTAGCGATGAGACTCGACTGGCGAGACCGACGTCGGGCAGAGCTATAGTGTGGGCGACTCCATTGTCCGAGGTGCGGACAGGAGATTCTGTAGCGGCAGACGAGACTCGAGGATGGTCTGTTGCCTCCCTACTGCCAGGATTCATGATGTCACAAATCGACTTCAGAACATACTCGAGAGGAACAGCCGGCAGTAATTGTGCACGTGGGCACAAACGATGTCGGGAAGAAGAGGAAGGTTCTGCAAATCGAGTTTAGAGAGTTAGGAAGAAGACTGAAAAGCCGGACTTCTAGGGTGGTTATCTCTGGATTGCTTCCAGTACCTCGTACTAGTGAGGGTAGGAACAGGGAGATAGGGGATATGAATGTGTGGCTGAGGGGCTGGTGCAGGGAGCAAGGATTTAGATTTATAGACCACTGGGATCTCTTCTGGTGTAGGGGTGACCAGTACAAAAGGGACGGGTTATACCTTAACTAGTGGGGGACCAACGTTCTGGCAGGCAGGTTTGCTAGAGCTACACGTGTGGGTTTAAATTAAATAGTGGGGGGGAGGGATTGACAAATTGGGAGTATTAAGTTAAAGGGGAAGTGAGTACAGGAAAAGTTACAAAAGACTCTCGAATTAATAGGAAGGAAAGTTCGAGAAGGGATAAGACGTCAGGGTCAATTGCAAGCGGTGCGAGAGGGGAGGTGAATACCGAAGTCAAAGTGTTATATGTGAATGCGCAAAGTGGATGAGCTTGAGGCTCAGTTAGAAATTGGCAAGTATGACGTTGTGGGAATTACAGAGACATGGCTGCAAGGGTGGGAACTGAATATTCAAGGGTATACCTCCTATCGAAAAGACAGACAGGTGGGCAGAGGGGATGGGGTAGCTCTGTTGGTGAGAAATGAAATTCAGTCCCTTGCTAGGGGTGACATAGAAACAGGAGATGTGGAGTCAGTATGGATAAGAACTAAGACTCAAAATGGGACTTATCTTCAGGCCCCCAAACAGTAGCCTGGATATAGGGTGCAAGTTGAATCAAGAGTTAAAATTGGCATGTCGTAAAGGTAATGCAACAGTTGTTATGGGAGATTTCAACATGCAGGTAGACTGGGAAAATCAGGTTGGTACTGACCCCAAGAAAGGGAGTTTGTGGAGTGCCTCTGTGATGGATTCTTAGAGCAGCTTGTACTGGAGCCTACCAGGGAGACGGCAATTCTGGATTTAGTGTTGTGTAATAAACCGGATTTGATAAGGGAACTCACGGAAAGGAGCTATTCGGAGGTAGTGACCATAATGTGATAAGTTTTAATGAACAATTTAAGAGGGAGAAGGGTAAATCAGAGGTGTCAGTATTACAGTTGAACAAAGGGGACTATGGAGCCATGAGGGAGGAGAGAAAAGATGAGGTACGAAGGTAAGCTAGCCAAGAATATAAAGGAGGATAGTAAAAGCTTCTTTGGGTATGTTAAGACCAAAGCTGGACTCTTGAAGACTGAAACAGGTGAATTTATTATGGGGAACAAGGAAATGGCAGACGAGTTGAACATGTACTTTGGATCCGTCTTCACTAAGGAAGACACAATCTCCCCAGCATACTAGTGGCCAGACGATCTAGGATGACGGAGGAACTGAAGGAGATTCACATTAGGCAGGAAATAGTGTTGGGTAGACTGATGGGACTGAAGGCTGATAAATCCCCAGGGCCTGATGGTCTGCATCCCAGGGTACTTAAGGAAGTGGCTCTAGAAATCGTGGACGCATTGGTGATCATTTTCCAATGTTCTATAGATTCAGAATCAGTTCGTGGATTGGAGGGTAGCTAATGTTATCCCACTTTTTTAGAAAGGCGGGAGAGAGAAAACACGGAATTATAGACCAGTTAGCCTGACGTCGGTGGTGGGGAAGATGCTGGAGTCAATTATAAAAGATGAGATAACCACACATTTGGGTAGCAGTAACAGGATCGGTCCAAGTCAGCATGGATTTATGAAGGGGAAATCATGCTTGACTAATCTTCTGGAATTTTTTTGTGCATGTAACTAGGAAAATGGACAAGGGAGAGCCAGTGGATGTAGTGTACCTGGACTTTCAGAAAGCATTTGATAAGGTCCCACACAGGAGATTAGTGGGCAAAATTAGAGCACATGGTATTGGGGGCAGGGTACTGACATGGATAGAAAATAGGTTGGCAGACAGGAAACAAAGAGTAGGGATTAACGGGTCCCTTTCAGAATGGCAGGCAGTGACTAGTGGGGTAACGCAAGGCTCGGTGTTGGGTCCGCAGCTATTTACAATATACATCAATGATTTAGATAAAGGGATTCAAAGTAACATTAGCAAATTTGCAGATGACACAAAGCTGGGTGGCAGTGTGAACTGCGAGGAGGATGCAGGGTGACTTGGACAGGTTGGGGGAGTGGGCAGATGCATGGCAGATGACGTTCAATATGGATAAACGTGAGGTTATCCACTTTGGTGGCAAAAACAGGAAGGCAGATTATTATCTGAATGGTGTCAAGTTGGGAAAAGGGGAAGTACAATGGGATCTGGGGGTTCTTGTTCATCAGTCTATGAAAGTCAGCATGCAGGTACAGCAGGCAATGGAGAAAGTGAATGGCATGTTGGCCTTCATAACAATAGGTTTTGAGTATAGGATGCAAAGCTGTCTTTCTGCAGTTGTATAGTGCCCTAGTGAGACCACACCTGGAGTATTGTGTGCTGTTTTGGTCTCCAAATTTGAGGAAGGACATTATGGCTATTGAGGGAGTGCAGCATAGGTTCACCAGGTTAATTCCAGGTTTGGCGGCACTGTGATATGTTGATAGAATGGAGCGGCTGGGCTTGTAAACTCTGGAATTTAGAAGGATGAGAGGGAATCGTATTGAAACATAAGATTATTAAAGATTTGGACACGCTAGAGGCAGGAAACATGTTCCCGATGTTGGGCGAGTCCAGAACCAGGGGCCACAGTTTAAGAATAAGGGGTAAGCCATTTAGAACGGAGAAGAGGTAAAACTTTTTCACACAGAGGGTTGTGAATCTGTGGAATTCTCTGCCTCAGAAGGCAGTGGATGCCAATTCTCTGGATGCTTTCAAGAGCTAGATAGAGCTCTTAAAGATAGCGGAGTAAGGTGATATGGGAAGAAGGCAGGAACGGGGTACTGATTGTGGATGATCTGTCATGATCACATTGAATGGCGATGCTGGCCCAAAGGGCCGAATGGACTACTTCTGCACCTATTGTCTATTGCACCGAGTATGTTGGATACTGCTAGCGTTCGGGGTGATCGCTGGTCAGCGCAGACTCAGCGGGCCGATGGGCCTGTTTCCGCGCTGTGTCCCTAAACACAGTACAGATGTCCACAGGTCTGTCGCTATGTAACACTGGGGTACAGTGATAGTAGATGCAGGTACATCATTACAGATACACAGGGACACAATGCAGATGTGCGCAGGTCTGGCCTTGTATAACACAGGGGTCTAGTTTTAGTGGCTACAAGTCTGCTGCTGTATTTAGCCACTTGGAGGGAGCAGGTTAAACCTTCCCCAAGTCTTATTCAACTGAGCAGTGCCCCGCCATCATAAACTTGGGGGAGAGCCAAGAATGTCATCAGACCTGACCCAACAAACCTCTGATTCCCCACAAGCTTCCATTGTTGAAGATTATATAACTACTTAAAACAAAATTAAAAATAGCATCCCAAAAAATGGGATAATTTACAGTGGCTGAATAAAACATTCCATAGTTGCATAAAAGGTTCATTAAGTAAGGTTTGGTTTATTTTGTCACGAGTACTCAGATACAGTGAAAAACTTTGTTTGGGTGCTGTCCACTCAAATTGTACCGCACACAAGTCGCACACAAGTACACGGGATAGGGGAAGAAGAAAAATAGCAGAATGGACAAGATATGTTGGAATCGGGAACCAGAGGTTTACGGTGAAGGGGGAAAGATTTAATAGGAACCCAAGGGACACCTTTTTCACACAAAGGTGTACGGAACGAGCTGCCGGGGGAGGTAGTTGAGGCAGGGACTATTGCAACATTTAGACAGATACATGGATAGGACAGGTTTGTAGGGATATGGGCCAAATGCAGGCAAGTGGGCTGGTGTAGCTGGGACATGTCGGTCGGCGTGGGTAAGTTGGGCCGAAGGGCCTGTGTCCAGGCTGTATGACTCTAGTGTTTGGGGTGTCAGAAAACCTGGTCATTTTCATTTTGGAATAAAGATTTTAAAGAGGGGAATGATTGTAGTGGATGATGACATGGTCTTCTGGGACCAGCACGCAAAGAGTCACCACGCTCTGGTGCTATCTTGGAACGACAAGACCCAACAAAGCTGCGCAGCTGAAATGCTCACACCACATGCAAGAATTAAGCAAGGCTAGCAATGAAACCATGCTCAAACAGGGTTATTTCAACTCTATTTCAGTGAACACGCATGGTGCTTGTTACAACACAAGCACAAAGAAAGGAACGATGCACACAGAGGCGGCACAAACCCTTGCCTCTTGGCATGGTGGCGTAGCGGTAGAGTTGCTGCCTCACAGCGCCACAGACCCGGGTTCGATCCTGACCAGGTGCTGGCTGTACGGAGTTTGAACGTTCTCCCTGTGACCACATGGGGTTTCTCCGGGTGCTCCGGTTCCCTCCCACATACCATAGATATGCAGGTTTGTAGATTAATTGCCTTTGGTAAAAGTGTAAAGTGCACCTAAATTGTACAATGTATGTAAATTGTTTGCTGGGGCTACACGTGTGGGTTGAAACTAAATAGTTGGGGGGAGGGGTTGACAAATTGGGAGTATAAAGATGGAGTTGAAGGGGAAGTGAGTACAGGAAAAGTTACAAAAGACTCCCAAATTAATGGGATGGAAAGTTCGTGGAGGGATAAGCGAGTAAGGTCAGGGCCAACAGTGAGCAGTGTGAGAGGGAAGGTGAATACCGACGTTAAAGTGTTATATATGAATGCGCAAAGTATAAGAAATAGTGGACGAGCGTGAGGCTCAGTTAGAAATTGGTAAGTATGATGTTGTGGGAATTACAGAGATAGCTGCAAGAGGGCCAGGGCTGAGAACTGAATATTCAAGGGTATACCTCCTATCAAAAAGACAGACAGGTGGGCAGAGGGGGTGGGATAGCTCTGTTGGTGAGGAATGAAATTCAGTCCCTTGCGAGGGGTGACATAGAAACAGGAGATGTGTAGTCAGTATGGATAGAACTAAGCAATTGTAAGGGTAAAAAGACCTTAACGGGAGTAAAATTGATAGTAAAGCTAATCTACAGGCCCCCAAACAGTAGCCTGTTGGGTGCGTTGAATCAAGAGTTAAAATTGGCATGTCGTAAAGGTAATGCTGTGGTTGTTATGGGAGATTTCAACATGCAGGTAGACTGGGAAAATCAGGTTGGTACTGGACCCCAAGAAAGGGAGTTTGTGGAGTGCCTCCTTGATGGATTCTTAGAGCAGCTTGTACTGGAGCCTACCAGGGAGAGGGCAATTTTGGATTTAGTGTTGTGTAATGAAATTGAAAGGCGGGAGAGAGAAAACACGGAATTATAGACCAGTTAGCCTGACGTCAGTGGTGGGGAAGATGCTGGAGTCAAAGATGAGAGTATAAAAGATGAGATAACCACACATTTGGATAGCAGTAACAGGATCATAGTTGATCATGGATTTACGAAGGGGAAATTATGCTCGACTAATCTTCTGGAATTTTTTGTGCATGTAACTAGTAAAATGGACAAGGGAGAGCCAGTGGATGTAGTGTATCTGGACTTTCAGAAAGCATTTGATAAGGTCCCACATAGGAGATTAGTGGGCAAAATTAGAGCACATGGTATTGGGAGTAAGGTACTGACATGGATGGAAAATTCAGGATTCAGGATCTGGTCTGAAGAAGGGTTTCGGCCCGAAACGTTGCCCATTTCCTTCGCTCCATAGACGCTGCTGCACCCGCTGAGTTTCTCCAGCATTTTGTGTACCCTGGATGGAAAATTAGTTGGCAGACAGGAAACAAAGTGTAGGGATAAACGGGTCCCTTTCATAATGGCAGGCAGTGAGTAGTGGGGTACCGCAAGGCTCGATGCTGGGACCGCTGCTATTTACAGTGATTTGGATGAAGGGATCAATGATTTAGATTTAGGGATTAAAAGTAACATTAACAAATTTGCAGATGACACAAAGCTGGGTGGCAGTGTGAACTGTGAGGAGGATGCTATGAGAAAGCTGGGTGACTTGGACAGGTTGGGGGAGTGGGCAGATGCAGTTTAATGTGGATAAATGTGAGGTTATCCACTTTGGTGGCAAAAAACAGGAAGGCAGATTATTATCTGAATGGCGTCAAGTTGGGAAAAGGGGAAGTACAACGGGATCTGGGGGTGCTTGTTTTACTCCAGTTTGGTGTGTCTATCGCCAATATTCTGGATATCAGCAAATCCTATAGTTGCAGAGGAATTATCCCTTGTTACTCAGCCAGAAAGAGTAATCAATTTGGTCACATTGGGAGACTCCAACACAAAAATTGGCAGCGCCATTTCCCACACCACAACAACATGTGGACCAAGCATTTTTTTGGCTGCAATACCATTAGCGATGTCCAAGGCTTAAGTGTAATATTACTGTCTCGTCCTATTTGTTGCAATTCAATATCCTTTATCTTAGTTTTAAGAGTTTTTAGTTTCAGAGACACAGCACCGAAAGAGGCAACAAATGCCGGCCATGGCTGTCACACCTCACCCGCCTCTCAAATATAAAGAACACCAGATGGGTTACACTTCCAGAATGTGGCCCACTGAAATATATGTGAGAGGTATTGAAATATCATACAATAGAACAGTGCACCACAAGAACAGGCCATTTGGCCACAATATTAATGCGAACATGAGGCCAAAACCAGTACTTCTCTGCCTGAAAATAACCCATATCTCTGCATCTCCAAAACACTCTTAAATGCTGTTAGCACTCTGTGTATTTTTTGGTAAAGTAGAATCAGTCGTTACTCATGGTGCCCTCCATAATGTTTGGGACAAAGACCCGTCATTTATTTATTTTTCTCTGTACTCCACAATTTAAGATTTGTAATAGAAAAAAATCACATGTGGTTAAAGTGCACATTGTCACATTTTAACAAAAGGCCATTTT
Source organism: Raja brachyura (assembly GCA_963514005.1). The sequence continues at coordinate 28,163,942 of OY740784.1, read as the reverse complement.
TATACATTTTGGTTTCACCATGTAGAAATTACAGCAGTGTTTATATATAGTCTCCCCATTTCAGGGCACCATAATGTTTGAGACACAGCAATGTCATGTAAATAAATGTAGTCATGTTTAGTATTTTGTTGCATATCCTTTGCATGCAATGACTGCTTGAAGTCTGTGATTCATGGACATCACCAGTTGCTGGGTGTCTTCTCTGGTGATGCTCTGCCAGGCCTGTATTGCAGCCATCTTTAGCTTAAGCTTGTTTTGGGGGCTAGTCCCCTTCAGTTTTCTCTTCAGCATATAAGTGGCATGTTCAATTGGGTTCAGAGCAGGTGATTGACTTGGCCACTCAAGAACTGACCATTTTTTAGCTTTGAAAAACTCCTTTGTTGCTTTAGCAGTATGTTTGGGATCATTGTCTTGCTGTAGAATGAACCACCAGACAATGAGTTTTGAGGCATTTGTTTGAACTTGAGCAGATAGGATGTGTCTATACACTTCAGAATTCATTATGCTACTACCATCAGCAGTTTTATCATCAATGAAGATAAGTGAGCCAGTACCTTCAGCAGCCATAGATGCCCAGGCCATAACACCCCCACCACTGTGTTTCACAGACGAGGTGGTATGCTTTGGATCTTGGGCAGTTCCTTCTCTCCTCCATACTTTGTTCTTGCCATCACTCTGATATTTTAATCTTCGTCTCATCTGTCCACAAGACCTTTTTCCAGAACTGTGGTTGCTCTTTTAAGTACTTCTTGGCAAACTGTAACCTGGCCATCCTATTTTGGTGGCTAACCAGTGGTTTGCATCTTGCCGTGTAGCCTCTGTATTTCTGTTCATGAAATCTTCTGCGGACAGTGGTCATTGACAAATCCACACCTGACTCCTGAAGAATGTTTCTGATCTGCCGGACAGGTGTTTGGGGATTTTTCTTTATTATAGAGAGAATCCTTCTGTCATCAGCTGTGGAGGTCTTCCTTGGCATACCAGTCCCTTTGCGATTCGTAAGCTCACCAGTGCTCTCTTTCTTCTTAATGATCCAAACAGTTGATTTTGGTCAGCCTACGGTTTGGCTGATGTCTCTAACAGTTTTATTCTTGTTTCTCAGTCTCACAATGGCTTCTTTGACTTTCATTGGCACAACTTTGGTCCACATGTTGATAAACAGCAATAAAAGTTTCCAAAGGTGATGGCAAGACTGGAAGAAAGACTAAGTGCTGAGAGCTCTCTTATACCTGCATTAAGGAGGCAATTAAACACACCTGAAGCCACGTGTCCCAAACATTATGGTGCCCTGAAATGGGGGGACCATGTATAAACACAGCTGTAATTTCTACATGGTGAAACCCAAATGTATAAAAATGGCCTTTAATAAAATCTGACAATGTGCACTTTAACCACATGTGATTTTTTTCTATTACAAATCTCAAATTGTGGAATACAGAGGTAAATAAATAAATGATGGGTCTTTGTCCCAAACATTATGGAGGGCACTGTATATAGACACAACGTGCTGGAGTAACTCAGCAAGTCAGGCAGTATCTCTGGAGAAAAAGGATGGCTGATGTTTTGGGTTGGAACTCCTCTTTGGATTTCGACACACTCTGCAGTGCCTTGTCAACCACCGGTGGTTTTGTTTGCCAATCACTATTACTCATACCAGACATTGTATTAAATTAGTTGGACAAGATGGGCTGAAGGGCCTGTTTCCATGCTGTATGACTCTATGATGCATGAGATCGCAGCGTGGAATTTTTTCCACAATAGGTTTGAGACAATTCCTTGAGATCGGATTAGTTTATTGTCATGTAAGGCAGGGTGCAATGCAATTCTTTGTTCACTTGAAGCTCTCTTACAGAGTAAACTGTAGACATACAGCGATGATAAACACAAGCAGGGCAGCGAAGCAGCAGAATGGTGCAAGACTGTAGTGCAGTCGTAGGATAACACAGAACTAGTGTGAACGGTTGGTTGATGGTCAGCATGCACTCAGTGGGCCAAAGAGCCTGTTTCCATGCTGTCTCTCTAATCTAGCGCAAAAAATATTGACATTCGATAAGAGCAAGAGTATCTGGCAGCATCTCTCGGAAGGGTGTGTAAAAGAGGTGATTGGTTCAGGAGTTTGATGGCAGTGGGGAAGGAACTGTTTTGTTTAAGTACTAGGCCCCAGTTCCTTTGCCAGCGGCCGTCCCTCTCCTCTCCGAGCCTTCGGGCTGGGTTCCCCTGCGGGAGCGGCCAACCGGGCACGAAGGCTGAAGGCCCGGAGAGGGGGAGAGACCGGTCAGGGCAAGGACAGGCCGCGGAGAGGGGGTCGGGCTGCCGAGAACAAAGAGGGACCCAGTGTGGGTGGGGGGCTGGCAAACAAAGAGGGACCATCCAGACTGAGTACTTTCATAGCTGTGCCAGCACCAGTTACGTGACGACTCTGTGCGCACTTTGTGTATTGTATGCAAAAACAAAGCATTTCACTGTACCTAGGTACATGTGACAGAGTACCATTGAATCAATTAATTTAATTACTTGCACAAGGCTCAGATCAGCTTCTGCAACTTATATATTCAGCAACAAATGATGCCTGGGCACTTTATTTTCCCCAAGAACAAGTGTGTTTCATTTTTAATGTTAGCTTTGCAACACTGTCCTGTTTGTGAACCGCATGGTTTTGGTTTTGAGAAGCCAAGGTGAAAGATGACACGATAGCTCTCATCCCGCCAGGCCTGTGGAAACGCTCTTAGCCAAAGCCTTCAAAAATAAATGGAAGATCTTAATTGAGGTCCACGGCTTCAACTTGATTCAGCAACTGGAACTCCCAGGAATGAAGGAGAGAGTTAGACACTGCCCTGTCCACCACAAGTACTGACTTCTTCACCATCGAAGGGATCTCCAGGAGTCGCTGTCTCAAAAAGGCAGCCAGCATCATCAGAGACCCACACTCTTATTTCACTCCTGCAATCGGGAAGAAGGGTTGGTGTCTGAAAACTGTGACCCCCAGGTTCAAGAATATTTTCTTCCCAACAACTATCAGGCTCTTGTGTTAAAGAAGGAACTGCAGATGCTGGAAAATCGAGGGTACACAAAATGCTGGAGAAACTATCAGGCTCTTGCACAGTACACAACACTAACCTCTAGTAATGTGAACTTCTATGGACTATCTTTGGTTGTGCTTAAGACTCAGAGGTTTTTTTGCCCTAGTATTATGGTTCTTATATTTATTCATTTTTAATTTGCTAATTTCCTCTTAAAACCTGGAAACTCAACATCGATTTTCTGACTGCCCTTGTCCACTTCACCCAGAAACATCTCAATTTTAAATGCCATTTCTCATTATCTAGACTGTGCTGCACCAGAAGTGTAGAAGAAACTTTGTTCATTCGGTGACTCAGAACCAGAATGCATTACTGCTGAGTGGGTTTAAGGAATGCATATTTTGAGACAATGGCCTCAATCTCAAATCTTCCTTGTACTCCCTCTCTGGGAAATGTACACTCTGTGTTAGGGAGACCAATGCTGTACCTAACATTGCAGGTCCATTTTCACAAATGGCCGATCTCAATTATCAGCAGACATCTTTGCTTCTCGAATCAAATAGTCTTAAAATATAGACCAAAGGCTGCTGCACCTGCATGCCAGTGTGTAAGGACACCAAGATCCCTTTGAACATCAACACTGCCCAATCACTCGCCACCTAAAAATATTCAGATTTTCTGCTCTTTCGATTCATTGTCATACAGCACAGCAACTTGCCCTTCGGCCCAACATGCCTATGCTGACCAAGTTCCCACCTGTGTGCATTTCGCCCACCATACCTCCAAATCTTTCCTATCAATCAATGTACTTGTCCAAGTGTCTTTTAAATATTGTGATTGTACTTGCCTCAAACATACATGTTCCACAGAGTGGACAGGCTGTGAAAGATGCCACAGAAATGTAGATCAAGAATGTTTGAGTATAGGAGCAGGGAGGTTCTACTTCAGTTGTATAGGGTCTTGGTGAGACCACACCTGGAGTATTGCGTACAGTTCTGGTCTCCAAATCTGAGGAAGGACATTATTGCCATGGAGGGAGTGCAGAGAAGGTTCACCAGACTGATTCCTGGGATGTCAGGACTGTCTTATGAACAAAGACTGCATAGACTCTTTTTATACTCTCTAGAATTTAGGAGATTGAGAGGCGATCTTATAGAAACTTACAAAATTCTTAAGGTGTTGGACAGGCTAGATGCAGGAAGATTGTTCCCAATGTTGGGGAGGTCCAGGACAAGTGGTCACAGCTTAAGGATAAAGGGGAAATCGTTTAGGACCGAGATGAGAAGGACTTTTTTCACACAGAGAGTGGTGGGTCTCTGGAACTCTGCCACAGAGGGTAGTTGAGGCCAGTTCATTGGCTATATTTAAGAGGGAGTTAGATGTGGCCTTTGTGGCTAAGGGGATCAGGGGGTATGGAGAGAAGGCAGGTACGGGATACTGAGTTGGATGATCAGCCATGATCATATTGAATGGCGGTGCAGGCTCGAAGGGCTGAATGGCCTACTCCTACACCTAATTTCTATGTTTCTATCCCAACACGCTTCAGATTTTATTTATGAAGCGCCAGAGACCCGGGTTCGATCCCGACTACGGGCGCTGTCTGCACGGAGTTTGTACCTGCTCCCTGTGACCACGTGGGTTTTCTCCGGGTGCTCCGGTTTCCTTAAACACTCCAAACACATACAAGTTTGTCAGTTCATTGGCTTCAGTAAAAATTGTGAATTGTCCCGAGTGTGTGGGATGGTGCTAGCGTACGGGGTGATCGCTGGTCGGCGCAGACTTGCTGGGCCAATGTTTCTGTGCTGTATCGTTAATGTAAAGCAAAACTGACTATTCCATTCAGAACGTGTCACTTCATTTGAGACGGGCCAACAGGTGCCATGAGAGGCATAGAAATGGTAGACAGTCAGAATTTGTTTCCCAGGCTGGGAAAACAAAAAATAAAAATCAAATACTAGAGGGTATAGCTTGTTTAAATACCAGAGGGACAATGCTTAAAGGAGTTATACGGAGCAAGTTATTTGACACTATTTGACAAGGTGGTGGGTGCATGGAAATTGCTGCCGGGGATGGTGGTGGAGGCAGACACTATAATGGAATTTAGCACACTTTTGGATTGACACATGGATATGCAATGAATGGAAGGATATGGATTATAAGAGTTAGTCTTGGCTCATTTGCGCACAGATTTTTTCGATTATGATGTTTTTTAGATAGAAGATAAGGTACCGTTGGATGGTTGGAAGATACAACATGGAAACAGACCCTTTGGCCCACAGAGTCCATGCCAAACATCGATCATCCGTTCACACTATGAAAGTGCTCTATTATCCCACTTTTGCATCCACTCCGTACACACTAAGAGTAATTTACAGGGGGCTAATTAACCTTCCAAACCCACACGGCTTTGGGATGTGCATCCGAGGTCAGGATTGAACCTTGGTCTCTGGCGCTCTGAGGCATCAGCTCGACCAGCTGCACACCACTGTATTACACAGCTACCTTATTCAGGAAATGAATACAGGGGTGTTGGTGACAAGTGGCGTGTAACTGGCAGAGGGACAGGAGGCAGCATGGACAGATGTTCATGGTCTGCAGCGCCATTTCCCCCAGGGTCACTTTTACGATCATTGATTTTCTTGTTATGCATAAATTACTTGGACTTTGGTGTAGGGCGAACAAACTGAAGGTCAGAGCAAAAAAAACTACTCAATATGGTAGAGTTGCTGCCTTACAGTGCCAGAGAACCGGGATCGATCCTGACCACGCGTGCTGTCTGTATGAAGTTTGTATGTTCTTCCCGTGACCACGTGGGTTTTCTCCGGGTGCTCTGGTTTCCCCCCCACACTCCAAAGATGTACAGGTTTGTAGGTTAATTGGCTTCAGCCAAAATTGTAAATTGTCCCGAGTGTGTAAGATAGTGCTAGTGTGCGGGGTGACTGCTGGTCAGCATGAACCCGGTGGGCCGAAGGGTCTGTTTTCGCACTGTATCACCAAAGCATAATAGTCTAATATCCTCTGTTCATTCCCTGATTTTTTTTGGCATTCTTCAATCCATTTTTTTAAAAGATGTGACAGTGGGCACGCCACTGTACCGAGATCATGGTTCTGATTCAGATTCAGTTTGTTGCCTCAGAGATTTATTCAATATTACATTTACTTTGATGTATTCCTATCGTAATTCCATGCCAGCAACATGCCTCACGCTGATAAGTACACTATAGGAGCAGAGTAAGGCCATTTGGCCCATCAAGTCTACTCCACCATTCAATCATGACTGATCTATCTCTCCCTCCTAACCCCATTCGCCTGCCTTCTCCCCATAATCCCTGACACTAGTACTAATCAAGAATCTGTCTATCTCTGCCTTAAAAATATCTATTGATTTGGCCTCCACAGCCATCTGTGGCAATGAATTCCACAGATTCACCGCCCTCTGGCTGAAATAAAAAATCTCCTTTCTAAATGTATTATTCTGAGTCTATAACCCCTGGTCCTAGACTCTCCCATCAGTGGAAATATCCTTTCCACGTCCACTCTATCCAGACCGAGGGCAGATTTACAGTGCTGGACATGTATTGTATTCATGGCCGTTCTATTCAAGCACTGTAAACTACTAATAAACTACTAAAAGGGACAGTACAATGATGCAACAATAGAGTTGCTGACTTACAGCACCAGAAACATAGACAATAGGTGCAGGAGTAGGCCATTCAGCCCTTCGAGCCAGCACCGCCATTCAATATGATCATAGCTGATCATCTAACTCAGTATCCCCTACCTGCCTTCTCTCCATACCCCCTGATACCTTTAGCCACAATGGCCACATTTAACACCCTCTTAAATATAGCCAATGAACTGGCCTCAACTACCTTCTGTGACAGAGAATTCCAGAGATTCACCACTGTGTGTGAAAAATGATTTTCTCATCTCGGTCCAAAAAGACTTCCCCCTTATCCTTAGACTGTGACCCCTTGTTCTGGACTTCCCCAACATCAGGAACAATCTTCCAGCATCTAGCCTGTCCAACCCCTTAAGAATTTTGTAAGTCTCTATGAGATCCCCCCTCAATCTTCTAAATTCCAGCGAATAGAAGCCGAGTCTATCCAGTCTTTCTTCATATGGAAGTCCTGCCATCCCAGGAATCAGCCTGGTGAACCTTCTCTGTACTCCTTCTATGTCTTTCCTCAGATTAGGAGACCAAAACTGTACGCAATATTCCAGGTGTGGCCTCACCACGACCCTGTACAACTGCAGTAGAACCTCCCTGCTCCTATACTCAAATCCTTTCGCTATGAATGCTAACATACCATTCGCTTTCTTCACAGCCTGCTGCACCTGCATGCCTACTTTCAATGACTGGTGTACCATGACACCCAGGTCTCGTTGCATCTCCCCCTTTCCTAATCGGCCACCATTCAGATAATAGTCTAGAGACCTAGATTCAATCTTGACTACGTGTGCTGTCTGTACAGAGTTTGCATGTTCTCACTGTGACCACGTGAGTTTTCTTTGGGTGCTCTGGTTTCTTCCCACACTCCACATACGTGCAGGTTTATAAGCTCATTGGCTTCGGTAAAATTGCCCCTAGTGCAGGGCTGATCGTAGGTCGGCACGGGCTTGGTGGGCCGAAGAGCGCGTTTTCACGTTGTATCTCCAAACTGAACTAAAATCTCCACGTCCTTCCTGTAATGGGGCGACCAGAACTGTGCACAATACTCTGAGAACAGTAATGGCTTCTTCTGGCTGTGAATATCGGGAATAACTCATGAAGAAAATAATAAAAAACTAATCGTTAATCTTAATCTTACATGTGGAGATTGTCCTCCTACAAGGTAATGATTACACCGATAAAATATTTCCCAAGTACTCCAGTTCCTTGTATTGCTGATAGACCTGGTGCCATTCTAATTTACTATCGTAAATAAATATCTCAGGACACTATCTGGGCAAAGATCGGACACACTAATCCAATGCACTTCAGAGGTCCAGCAATGGCCAGACTCAGAGTCAATGACTCGTGAGCCTAAAGTTAAACATTGGTGTAAAGGTCCTGAGTGAATGTGGAAACGCGTGCGCGGATCTCTCACGGACCAAGTGTCACTCAGCACCATGACAGCTATGCCCCATTAACAATCGGCAAGCTTGTGCTCGCTTTTAAAATAACTGGGCTCCCAAGAACCTTATAAACCTCACCTAAGATACAGGAGTAAAAAAACAAAATTAGAAAAAGTCACCCGAAAGACATTATTGATACAAAAATAAAATCAAGTTCTTGATACAGATGGATAGAGTAGCCGGCACTTGGACCAATTCGGTCTATGTGTATTGAACGATGCACAGAATAGCATAATGAGTTGGATGATCAGCCATGATCACATTGAATGGCGGTGCAGGCTCGAAGGGCCGAATGGCCTACTCCTGCACCTATTTTCTATGTTTCTATGACAGAATGTCCAAAAAGACACATTGTGGAAGTAGGCCTTTCGGCCCACTGAGTCCACACATACCAGCCATCACCCATATACTAATTCTATCGTACATACTAGGGAACATTTACAGCATCTAATTAACCTACAAAGCTGCACGACTTTGGAGCGTGGGAGGAAACTGGAGCTCCCGGAGAAAACCCACACGGTCACAGGGAGAACTTACAATTTTTTTTATTGGGCCCTGCACTGTGAACACGCTTTAAAGCTGGCTTTACAATTAATTCTATAATTAGAAGCAAACCTCTCAAAATTAACAGAGTTAAAAATATCTGAGGTTACTTATTGATCTCAACGCAGGTCAAGAGTTTTACAAAGTATTTCTGCCTAAAGTTGCACAATAGTTCAAACAGATTCTACCATCAGCCCAGTTTCCTCCAGTGACCATTCCTTCCACTGTTTCATTAACTGCAATCTAATCCCTGAAAAGGCATGTGGTCTGTCGAAAATGGGAGATTATTATTTTCAATTATCACACTGAATTGTTAAAGTCTTGCTTTTGAACGGGGCAGAAGGCATTGGTTTGAAGAGTCTATTATTGCACATTGTGTAACAGTTCCACATTTTGTGTAAATTGATGGGGCGGTGGGTCTCACTTCAGGAGGAATGATGTGGAACGAGGGGGGCCGTCGAGTACACAGGTGAGGGTCGACAGCGAGGGGGGGCGGGCCGTTGCAGAGCGAGGGGGGGCTGTCGGAGAGTGAGGAGTCTGAGACTATTCTCTGGAGCGCAGGAGGATGAGGGGTGAGTTCATTGAGGTGTATAAAATCCTGAATAAAAACCTGCGAAGAGCCAGGCCGGTTTTCAGGGATTTAGGGTGGTTTTCCTATGAATACCCCAATTTTGCTTTGTAATAAATTCCCCAGTGAACTGAGTACGTTTAAAGGGAGCACAGGGTAGGTGGCCCTAGTGGGTTAAGAGGTAGGACAGAAACCAAGGCTCCAGAAGATTTCAAGCACAGCACAGTTTCACAGCAGTAGAGTTACTGCCTAACACCGCCAGCGACCTGGATTCATCCACACTACGGATGCTGTCTGTACGGAGTTTGTTCATTCTCCCTGTTAACCCCGTGGGTTTTCTCCGGGTGCTGCGGTTTCCTCCCACACTCCAAAGACGTGCAGGTTTGTAGCTTAACCGACTTTGGTAAGTTGTAAAATTGTCCCTAGTGTGTAGTGAACGGGTTGATTGCCGGTCGGTGCGGACTTTGTGGGTCACACGCACACACATCACTCCGACAGCCGGTTCCATACATCCACCACCCTTTGTGCGAAAAGGTTACCCCTCAGATTCTTATAACATATTTTCTCCCCCCCCTTTCAGCGTAAACCTACGCCCCATTATTCTCGATTCCCCCACTCTGGGCAAGAGACTCCGTGCTTCCACCCTGTATTCCTTTCAGGATTTTATGCATCTCTATAAGATCACCCATCACCCTCCTGCGCTACAGGGAATAGAGTCCCAGGCTGTTCAATCTCTCCCTATTGCTTACACCCTCTAGTCCTGGCAACATCTTTGTAATCTTCACTATACCATTTCCAGCTTGACAACATCTTTCCTATAACACGAAACTGAACAAAACTGAACACAAAACTCTAAACGAGGCCTCATCAACATCTTATACAACTGCAACATGACCTCCCAACTTCTATACTCAATACTTTGTCTGATGAAGGCCAATGTGCCAACAGCCTTTGTGACCGCCATATCTTTGATAAACGTTTTGATAAAATTGTTCCAGAGAAACAACGCACATTTGTATAGCATCTTTGATGTGACAAAATTACACAATCTGGGCCACTGAAAATATTATAAAATGCCTTGACCCGACAATTAGATTGGAAGATAGTCTCTGAAAGTTGGGGGAGAGGGATGCTTTAAGGGCCTGTCCCACCAGCATGCAACTCTATGCGATTAGCGCGACCTAACGTGGTCGCTTGAGCCGTCCGGCGTCGCGGGGCCGGTCCCACTTCGATCGCCGGAGCCGTGCGGAATTGTGCAGAGTTCATCCCGAGTTCGTCCCGACACCGCGCGGGGCTCCGAAAAACCGACTATGTCCAAAAATCCCGCGCGGCAACGGTTTGTCGGCTCGCAGTCGCCGCGACATTTACACACCGCCTGGACATCGTGCCTCCGTGAACCTATTTGTAAGTGCCTCCGTGACCCTCTATGTGTGTGGCTCCGTGGCCCTGTATGTGTGTGTGTCTCGGTGCCCCTCTCTGTGTGCCCCTCTAAGTCCTGGCGAACTTACCTTGGACTTGCTTCAAGTTCGCCTCGCTTTGCGCCGCGTTGCGCCACTCACCCAACCTCCGCGCGGCCCCTGCTGCCGGTTTAGTTGCGCTTGCCGCATTCAGGCGCATGCTGGTGGGAACGGCCCTGTACAGGGGATCACCCGACCTCCGCGCCACCCCCGCTGCCGGTTTGATCGCGTTCATCGCATATAGTTGCATG